>OY856414.1:43520000-45920000 GCA_963693085.1 Alisma plantago-aquatica
TATTGTTATATGTGCATATCATCAATTAGTCATACATTACAGCAGTACAATTAACTAAAGTATGCATTCTAAAATTAGATAATAGTTACATTACATATATTTTACTTGTATAAATTACACTTTACAACAGTACCCTATTATCCCAACTTGCATACAAGTAGGCATTCTATTAGACTAGGCTTATCATAGGATATTTAAGTTTAATATATTATAGTCAGTAATACTTGGGGCCATATAGTTTATATAAAGTTACAGGTGTACAGCAAAATTTACAAAAAACGGACAAAAAAGGGAAAAAAACGGGAAAAAAAGGGGCAAAAATCGTAAAAAACGGAAAAAACGGCCGATTAATTACAAAAAAAGTTAACCGGCGATTTTAGCAAAAATCGAACGGGCTGGGTGTCTGGCCGATTAATCGGCCGTTTAATCGGCCGCTCATCCCGTTTTTCATTTCACTGGCATCAGCATAGCGGGTTTGAATACAAATGTGAATATAAAGTGGATATCATGGTGATCGTTGTTTCTGCTTATTGTTAAGAATTATGGAGCTTGTTGTGTTTACAAATAAATTCTATACATATATGTCTTTAACTGTATCTATTAATGTAAATATATGTATGTATATATGTATATATAGCCGTGTCCGTGTCCTATATTTTTGAAAATTGTCGTGTCCCGTGTCCGTATCCGTGTCAGTGTCCATATCCGTGTCCGTGTCCGTGCTTTTTAGCTTTTTAGTTATTCAAAATTGAGACAAAAAAATTGAGTTCAGAATCCGAGTTGGCTCCTGACCGAATTCGTGTTCAGAATTATAAAGCCTTCGCCTCCCAAGGTTTCAAGTATATATATATATATATAGAGAGAGAGAGAGAGAGAGTTGAGCTACAATACATTGGAGTGTATTGGAACTCATGTACACCACACTTTTTAACCGTTGGATGGTTGATCTTGAATTAACTAGTTGATATTAATTGATGCATCTAACGAAAGTTGTTCTGCAACTTCTGGCACTCTGTGATTCCTTCCCATCTTCTTCTATCTCCTCAGTGTGCAAAAACTAGAAGTAGCTGCAGAAGCAACAACACAACAACAAAGACTTCTACCGCATCTACAACAATGGCAAGGTCCATCCTCTTTGTCGCTCTTTCGGCTCTCTCTTTCGTAGCCACAACTTTCACCTAATCCCAATCACCAGCGGCAACACCGACATCCACATCTACCCCACCATCCGCCTCACCCAAGACCTCCCTAGTAACCGCCCCCGCCCCAGCCACCACCACCCCTGCACCTACCCTAGCGCCAACAATCGCCACCCCACCCACCGCCACCGACCCCCAGAGCCTGACCAGGATGCGGACCGGAACAGAGTAGAGGAGAACAATTGCGGCAAGGCAAAAAAGTAAGAAGATCATTGTTGCACGCGAGTCATGCCACCTGAGAAGGGCTTGGACCCTCTCCCCTTGTGACCCGAGGTCTCCCACCAGGACTACACGCGCGCAGCCACACTCCTCAACCGATCGTAATGCATGCGCACGAGGCCTCCTGGCTCATCAAGGTGTCGACCTCATCATCTAGCTCGTTCGCGTAGGCATTGTCTTCCTGCGACGGGCGAGCGTCCATGTAGAGGAGGGTCACACAGACGGGAGCCAAAATGATCGTCACCAGAGGTCGATGACAGCCATGGTGGCGAACGTCGCCGGAAGGACAGAATGAACCGAGTACGCGTGGGTGTACATCCTGTCAGACTCCATGGCCGATTCTCGATAGACGGATGCGTACCTTCACAATTTGGGTATCTCTAAGAACACTAGTGGCACCTTCGCGGTGTCTTAGTCTGTGTGGCCTTTGTCGAAGAGCACTCTACTTCTTATTAAAAAATAATAATGGCAGCTCTAAGGAACGAAGGGACAAGGGAGGCAGACTTTTCTATCCATTGAAACTAGTAATCCACATGACGGTTCATGCAATGGTGTCATAGTTCGTTGCATATGCGTCTTCTACATAGACGTGAAAATGCATAACTGACAGCAGCTACAAACATCATTAGTGGACAGCTACATACAATACAGACCAGGCATCACACTTACACTTACACACATATCAACTCTTCAGACTTTGTATCAAATTTTGATAACCTTTTATTTCTAGAGAAAGGCTTACTAAGAAGCAACTATTTTATCAGAACATTAAGAATGACACATATTTTAATGACCTTATGACAAGATCACCTCGGTGGATATTCCTCTTGCCTTGGCTGGTTCTTGCTTGTTTCTCATCTAACATGGCATCTACAACATTTTGAATGGGCTTGAAAAAATTAGTGATAATGCATGTGTCGCAGCCACATGCAGAAGTTTCTTTTTTTTACTCCTTTTCCAATTGTTTGTGTAATGTCTTATGAAATGTACATTTGTGGATGTCCAGAAATCTATATCCGAGACCCATTTTACCATCTCCATCTGCCTACTCGCATGCATTGACTGCCTTTGACATGTCCACTTCAACTCCTCTCATGTCCAACATTGATGACTTTATCCAGTAGCGACTGAGTTGCCTTCAGGTACTTCACAAAACTCTGCAACCTCGAGGCTCTGACCTGCTGCTGCTGCCGCAGCCGCAGCCGAGTTGTAGTTGGAGTGACGCGGGGAGAGGTTGAGGGACACCAAGCTCACTGTCCTTTGCTCGATGCAAGAGCCTGGCTCGACAGGTTGTCTTGGGTGCTCTAAGGATCATCCCTTAGGGCATGTCATTGGACATCTAGATTGAGGACAGCTGCCAACTCATGCATTGTCACACTTGTTGCGGCTACAACATGCTGGCAGAAGCTGGTGGTGATGGTGACATTGCAACGGCGAGCTTGCCTGGTCCAGCGTGTTGACTGAAGTTGGGTTGAGGAAGAGCATGTTGGTCGGTGTGTCGTACCTTGGGCTCATGAAGTAGAGCATCGGAAGAAGTTCACATTCTAAAATTCTAATTGATCGTGAGGCCGCCAGCTGCACGTACACCCCAAAGGGTTCCTCATTCTGCCATAGTCGTAACGACAAGAGAGAGCGAGAAAAAATGTAGTTGGAGGCAGGAAGTATTTACATAGAGAATCACAGCTGATTTGTTTGAGGGAGAAGATGGAAGGGTAAGAAACATGTGGGGAAGAAAGGCGCTCCGTCAGGCACGTCAATTAATCTCAACGACTAAACCAAAGATCCACCATCAAACTGCTAAAAAGTGAGGTTTACATGAGTTCCAATACACTCGAGTGTATTGTAGCTCAACTCTCTCTCTCTCTCCATATATATATATATATATATATATATATATATATATAGAGAGAGAGAGAGAGAGAGAGAGTCAGGCTAGAATACACTCGAGTGTACAGATCACACGCTACACTCAAGTTGTGTTTGCATATCAAGACTATTTTTTCACAAAATGTAAACCATTGATCTTCATTGTCATATTATAACTAGGCTACATACAAATTTTGAGCCTATTTGGATGAGTGTAAGTCACTCATCCAAGAGCAAAAAAATCAACGTGCGAAATTAATTTGAAATGCATTATTTTTGTGGTCTTTATAACATGTCCTATAAATGTCCAAATGGGTTCAAATTTTATATTTGAGCTATTCACAAGATGTTTAAGAAGATCAACGGATTAGATTCAAAAAAAAATTGCATCATGAAAAACTACTTGAGTGTATTCTGCTCCAGATACACTCAAGTGTATTCCAGCCTGACTATATATATATATATATATATATATATATATATATATATATATATATATATAAGTTTTATTTTGCAGTATCTAGCGTAATGTTTGTGCCCCTTATTTTCCAAAATGGACGTGTCCATGTCTGTGCTTCCTAGGGCAGCACATACATGTTACGTTGTTAGTCTATCCCAAAGGAAATCTTGTCATGATCTTCTAAGTAATGCATAGTGGAGCAAAATTGACTAATTTGTCAATCATCAAGGAGCCTTATAGCATTTGTATAACACCTGGTTTTAAGGATGGCATAGAAGTTATTTGAATTCTTACCCCCTGGTAAAAATCAAAAGGATCTTGATTCGTGTCATATTAGGCTTTCTTTGATTCGTGTCATATTAGGCTTTCTTCGAAATTCCTGGCTTGAAGAGCTTCGAACTTCCAACTATAGAGAAGATATCTACATCAACGGGCTTGAGAATGACTTGTCGTTCACTAAAGAGAGCATTTTTCCTTATTGCAGCATTGTCCAGCAGGTTTTGCATGCTCTCACAATCCCCCTTTACTGTAGAAGTTTTAGCATGCATAAGTTTTTGTACCACATGATACCCGAAGCAGCCCTTTACATCCTTCTTCCACGCAAACTCGATAGTGTCAAGAAACCCATCCATTGTTGACGACACATTTACAAAACAAAAGAAATTCAACCATTATCCTATACTCATGGTAATAAAAAACCCGCCTTGAGGCTCTCGAGGCTTACGCCTCTTGGTGAGGCTATCCCAAATGCGCCTCGAGGCTTACGCCTCGGTGTGCTAGACTGAGGCTTACGCCTCACATTGTCTGAGGCCCGCCTCAAAGCACTGAGGCTCTGAGGCTTAGTTGAGGCGTACGCCTCAATTCTAGATGATAAAGTCTGATGTTAACCATCAAATTGTGTACTTTTAAGATTATTACAAACACTTTCTTTAAAAAATTCTTTTAGATCTTATAGTTAATTGTTATTTCTTATTCATGAACATTTAATCATCAATCTCTAAGTTACAGTTTTCAATCTTCTTTGTCAAATTTATCATTGTTTGCTTCCCTTCTTATTCAGTATCTTGTTGAATTTCGTATCATTGTTAATTAACTTTGGTTTCTTGTTCCTACTAATTCGAAATTCTATCTCCTTTAGTTTTTCTGCCATTGACATCTTTTATTCTAATAGTATAAAAAATTGATATCTTGTTAGTTTTACATATTTATTTTGGTATTGTGGTGGGTCCTTAGTCTATATTATCACTATTAAGTTTCACAATTCATTTCTATTTCATTTGGTTATGTTTGTATATACCTATTTCTGTTATACACATGCACATACATAACACACACACATATATGTAATTACATGTATAAATTTATTTTTGTTACCGCCTCATACATATTTTGAGGCTTACGCCTCGCCTCACTGAGACAAAAACGCCTCATTATGCCTCACGCATTTTTCAACCTTGCCTGTACTAATTAAGATACAACAATATATTGTTGTGATCGCTCGTGGTGATAGTTTTACCCTAGGCTTGGCCATGGACCTGCAAGAAACTCATGTCACAAAACATGGCAGACCTTGGTCATATTGATTTTTACTCTCATTACAAGTTATTCAATATGAACAACATACATTTGGAATGCAGCTCCAAGAGGTCTGAGTCCATGATTTCCTTAGCGAAACAGTCCATGGACTTGCTGGAGGGGGGCTTCTACCTCTTCTTTCAGAGACAACTGAATAATGTTGAAGTCCCCAGCACAATCCATGAGTTTAATACTCCTTCGCTAACATTAACTAGTGCTTCCCAAAGCTTGGTGTGATCAGCATCAATTCATATTAGTCAATTCTTTACTCCCATATTACTTTACTTTAGCACTACCCCCCCCCCCCCGCCTAAGAGAGAGATAAACTAGATTTTTTTTTTAATTTTAAACCAATGAGCCAAAACTGGATCAGTTTTTTTTTTCAAAAGCCCAAAACAGAACTGGAACAAATAACAATTCCATCACAGTTCATGGTGTTTTTCAGTTCTTTTAGCACCTTACCTGAGACCGACTCTATAAATGTAGAAGTCCAAGTACAACATGGAGAGGAAAAATCATAACTCAACCTCCTAATATTGATACACTAATTAACTATCTAGACTTATTACTATACATAATACATATATAAGGTTCTAACTTCGGACACATGTTATCCTACATCAAATACATATTGTTGATTATTTCATTTCAGTTGAATACAATGTTCAAAATTTCGTCGAAATTGGCGAAATTTCGCTAATTATTTCAATGCCGACAACAAGCAGACATAGAAATGCCCTTACATTTCTGTACGTAGGGAATTTCGCCAGAAAAAAAAATAAATTTTGACAATTATTTCGAATTTCGACAAAATTGGGTAAATTTCGATGAAAAAAGGCCCATTTTGTCCGCATTTCGACAAAATTTCGAGAAACATAGGTATTATTTCGAGAAACGGGGTACGATGTTTGCAGATTTTGTTATATGATTCCTTGGGCTTGTTAGGGGCAATATAAGTTATGTTTCTTCTCTTCCTAGCCTAATTCTACCTCTCTCTCCTATTTCTCCCACTTCTATATAGATCTACGGAGGAAATATATAAAAATGATTGTGGGAGTGATATCTATGGCTATGATGACCCGCTAACTTTCATTTTTGAGGTCACATGATTTATGTTAATAGTGTGCAAAATTACCATGACCATCGAGATATTTGTATGTGTGCCATTATCCATTACACCTCTAACTGCATGGTTGCCTCCTATAGGCTCTAGCTATAAAACCTTACGACCAAGAACAAAGCTTGAGTTAACCCATCAGTATGTATTGTATCACTAGTAGGCATATCGAGATTAACAGTGAGACACATCTATGCTTGTATAAAACAAGATTAACTGGAGCCAATATGTTGATCGGTATAATCAACAAAGAGGATGACAACCATCATGGTTCAACTAGATACATAACCCATAGTTGTCTCATGCTTCATCAATACTCACTCACATACCACTGCAGCATTGTTTATGTACTACGTCCTGTCATCTAACCTAGAGGTCCTACCATCCTAGATCATGTTACGTTTCCATAAAGTTGTGTCTATATATTGTGCTTGCAAACTAAAATGACTTAATTCATTCATTTGGCCATTTAATTGACCTCAAAATCCCCATCGAAACCCCCATCGAAATAGTTCAGCTTCCTTCACTCACACATGAGGAGCCCACCCCCTCACATATCCAATATGAAATGTTATTGCATATTTGAGTAGATCTACACTAGTAGATCGTTCTGGTAAAATTTTGCTAAATAATTCGATCATTTGGTCGTCGAAACGCCAGGAATGCATCTGTCGAAATTTCCGTCGAAATTTTTGTTTCTGTGGCTGGCTACCGAAACGGCATCGAAAACGGACATTTTCCTTGGTTGAATATTAGAGATTGTCTTGTAGAACATATCATATTTTGAGATCTTAATCGAATTCATACGCCACCACCATCAATGCCTCAAGATATGCATGTTGTGCGTATACAACACCTTTATTCCATTGACATTAAATCTTGTGGATCTCATTATATGTCTGCTTTGGTATCTTTGTGAGTTTTCACACATGTATAAGAAAAAGATCAAATGTGTTGCTATAGGATAATCATGATAATGAAAGATTCGGAGGCTAGAAAAGAATAAGGAGAAAAAAGGAAGCTAACATGTAATAAGGCAAAGGACAAAGAAGAGTGTAGCGGCAAAGTTCCTTTGAGAAAGTTTAAGTGGGCCTAGATCAACTAAAGATGGGGTATACCAACTTTGCCATGTCCAAGTGTCCATGGTCTCAGAAATTGCCTGCACATTCCGAGGTCGCTTGCTCAGAAAATTGGATGAGTATAAGGTGTCTTGGGCATACCATACCTTGATAGCCGCATGGCCATGTCTTTCTCACGTTGGATGAAGACACGCTTGCGTTTTAAGACTTTGTGCTTCCTAGGGCCTGTTTGTTTGGGTGTAGTCGGATGACAAATTTTGAATTTGATGAATTTTTTATACAGCAAATTCACAGTTTGCAGCCCCGACTACACCCTACCAACCTAGCCCCTAAGAGAAACTAATCTGCGTATCCAATATTGTCATCCTTCTTAGAAGTACACTATATCAGCCATAGAAGTTATTTCAATCAGAATATCCATTATTTCATACATGAATTTCATTTATGATTCTAGTCCAATAATCAAGACACACACAGAAAAAGGTGCACTTTGACATCCTATAACAGAAAATAATCTACTAGTTTCTTTCTAGTTGTACGTCTAAAATACATTTTTATAAATATGCTCAGTCTAATTTATTACCATGTATATATTTTAGACAATAATCCGTAACCCTATAAACAAAGCACAGTGTGGTGTGTGCCATTCGAGCTGCTTGCTCATAGCCGCACACCGCATTGCCTTTTTCTTTTGTTCCAGTTTTTTTTTCATTTTTATGTATAAATTACAATGTGGCATGAGTTGTTGATAACATGCAATAAGAAGTACCATTAACAACGTATTAATAACCACAATAAGTGGAGTCAGGTGTATTTTATGTGTTAATCGACCTGCTTGCCGCTTTTATTTTTTTATTTCTTTTTCAAATTATTTTTTAAAACTTTTTTGTCAAGGTATATAAAATTGATGGAAATGTTATACAAGTGACATGTTTTAGGTATGTGTTTTCGTCGGTCCAGTCCACATGTCTTCTAAATTGTCCAACCAGTTTTTGTGTTCAAATAGTCTGTCTGGAGGGAGTCAGTTGGCTTTTAATTAAAAAAATTTGAAACTTTTTTTCAAGCTATATAAAATTGATGGAAATATTATACAAGTGCTATTTTCGGTATGTGTTTTCATCGGTCCTGCCCGCATGTGTTCTAACAGTTTGGCCGTGTGCTCATTGTCCAACAGTCTCTGTGTTCGAATGGTCTATTTGCAGGAAGTCAGTCGGCTTTCATTTAAGATGCTTTCTCTTAGTATGTTGTGTTGTATATTTATTTGCGCATGGCAATGCAATAGTCATCATGAGTCCAACGAAGAGAAATACTTTTGTGTTTAGATTTTGATAATGAAGCACTACAAGCTGGAGGGAGTCAACTGGTCAGCAGACCAACAATATTTTCATATGCTTCAGTAGCATGAATATGTGCTCATTGGTCCATTCATTATTTGTGTTCTAGCAACATGTGTGTGTTATAATCAATCAAATCACTCGGTGTGCCAATCAATTCAGGATGTTTGTGTACTTACAGATTAGAGGGAGTTAACTATTAATAGAGCCACTCTCCCTTAATGGGTTAGCCAGTTCTCTTTTGTGATTCAAAAAAATTTACACTTTGTTTTTAAAAAAAAATTATGAATGCCACAGGGAGTCAATTAGATGTTAACTGAGGTATTCTCTTTTAGTCATTTGTATATAGTTATTGTCACTGTTAATTATGAACCCAAAAAAAATAATTTTCGGAGTAAATTTTGAATAATCACCAAGCATTTTTATCATGTGTAATAGTATACATTTAAAATCTTATTGTGCTAATTCAACTGCTACTCATGTGCTTAGCACGTGTTTTTAGCTAGTCTCTATACCTATTGTGAAACACAAAGCAGTCTTGGGAAGCGTAGAGTTGCACAATGTGTGCACCCTCATATATATAACACTGAAACATTTACAGAGAGGTCCACATATAATATGGAAATAACAAAACAACTAACAGAATATATAAAACAGGAATATATGTTAACACTCCCCCTCAAGTTGGAGCATAGATATCAATCATGCCCAACTTGTCCGTCAGTGTGCAGAATTGCTTCTTCGCCAGCAAGCTTGGTGAAGATGTCAGCAACTTGGTCTTCAGAACGAGTGAAGGGAGTGCAGATCTTGCCAGTAAGAATAGATTCCCGAATAAAATGACAATCTACTTCAATGTGTTTAGTGCGATCATGATAAACTGGATTATTCGCAATGAAGATAGCAGCTTTATTATCACAGTGCATAGGTACAGCAGAAGAAGAATCAACCCCGAACTCTTTTAACAGAGAGCGCACCCACAACAATTCACAGGCAGTATGGGCCATGGCCCTATATTCAGCTTCAGCACTGGACCAGGCCACAACATTTTGTTTTTTACTCCTCCAGGTAACAAGATTGCCTCCAACATACGTACAATACCCAGAAGTAGATTTTCTGTCAACTCTGTTGCCTGCATAATCAGAATCAGAGTACCATTCAAGAGAACAGTGTCCATGCTTCTTGTAGTGAAGTCCCTTGCCAGGAGACTTCTTCAAATATCGTAACATCTGACAAAGAGCATCCCAGTGACACTGTCTGGGTTTATCAAGGTACCTGCTAAGAAGACCCACTGCAGTAGAAATGTCAGCTCTGGTGACAGTCAAATAAATGAGTTTACCAATCAGCCTCCTGTACTTTTTATGATCAGCAAAGAGAGGAGAAGAATCATCATCCCAATTTACATTAGGATCCAGAGGAATATCAGCAGGTCTCCCCCCCAGCATACCAGTCTCCTGCAGTATATCTAGGACATATTTTCGCTGAGACAGCACAAGAGCATTAGAGTTTCTAGAAACTTCTATGCCCAGAAAATATCTAAATTTGCCCAAATCTTTGGTAGCAAAGTGCTTGCCTAAATGAGATTTAGTAGCCTGAATACCAAGGGAATCACTGCCAGATATGATAATATCATCAACATAGACAATCAGAATAATAATACCAGCTGAAGTCTTCTTGGTGAAAACAGAATGATCCACCTGAGATCGCAGAAACCCAAAATCAATCATAATTTTGCTCAATTTATCAAACTAGGCCTGGGGACTCTGCTTAAGCCCATAAATAGACTTCTTTAACCTGCAAACTTTGTGAGACTCCCCCTGAGCAACAAACCCAGGAGGTTGCTCCATGTAGACTTCTTCTTGTAAATCGCCATACAAGAAGGCATTTTTCACATCTAGTTGCAACAGTGGCCAGTCAAGATTAACAGCAACAGACAGAAGAATTCTGACAGAATTAAGACGAGCAACAGGAGAGAAAGTCTCAAAATAGTCAATACCATAAGTTTGGGTGTAGCCTTTAGCAACTAACCGTGCCTTCAGCCTTTCAACAGTGCCGTCAGGTTGATATTTCACAGCATACACCCATCTGCAACCAACAGGTTTACACTGAGGAGGTGGATCCACCAACTCCCAAGTATCTCGTTCAGCAAGAGCCAACATCTCCTCCTTCATAGCAGACAACCATCCAGTACTCTGTAGAGCATCCTGGATATTCTTTGGAACAGCAACAGCAGATAAGGCATATACAAAATTGCTAGAATGAACATTCAGATGATCAATAGAAACAAACTGAGTAATACTGTGTGATGTGCAGGAACGAGTACCCTTTCTAAGAGCAATGGGTAAATCAAGATCAGAATGTACCTCAGGTGTAGTAGAACCTTCTGGAGGTGAAGATTGGTTTTCATGGGGGGTTTCTTGAGTAGAAGGTGCTCTGTTCCTGCGTTGATAAACTATAAGAGGAGGCTTAGCAGCCTCAGTAGTGACTTTATCAATAGTATCAGGCACACAATCAGTAGTAACAGGCAGAGGAGACGCAATAAGATCAGACTGTAAATTGTCACCACGAGTAGAATAGTAGGGGGTATCCTCAAAGAAAACTACATCACTGCTAGTATACCATTTTCTTGCAGTAGGACTGTAACACTTGTATCCCTTCTGGGTACGAGAATATCCCAAAAAAATGCACTTCTCAGCACGAGGAGACAGTTTATCAGAAGTAGGTCCAAGTAACCTTACAAAACAGGTACATCCAAAGATCCGAGGAGGCACAGTAAATAGCTGAATATCGGGTTGAAGAACTTGAATAGGTATTTTGTTTCCAATCACAGATGATAGCATTCTATTTATCAGAAAACAAGCAGTCAATATAGCCTCAGGCCAAAACGAGCGAGGAACATGTGCATGCATCATAATAGTTCTAGCCACCTCTAACACATGTCTATTTTTACGCTCAGCCACACCGTTTTGCTGGGGTGTATAAGCACAGGAGGTCTGATGTATTGTACCCACAGATTTACAAAAAACATCCACATCTTTTTTAACAAATTCCAATGCATTATCAGTACGAAAAATTTTGACAGGCACACCATATTGTATTTTTATTTCAGCAAAAAAGAACTTGATATTAGACAAAACTTCGGACCTACTTTTCATCATAAACAACCAAGTAGTCCTTGAAAAATCATCAATAAACAGAATAAAATACTTATGACCAGATAGACTCGGCACATGACAAGGTCCCCATACATCAGAATGCACTATACCAAACATATTTTTAATGCTAATCTGACTGCGTCTAGGATAAACAGCTCTAGTCTGCTTTCCAAGTTGACATGACTCGCACTGAAAACTACAAATGCCAAGATCAGAAACTAAGTGTCGAAGCTTTTCAGATGATGGATGGCCCAGCCGGTAGTGCCACTGTAATGCAGAAACTGAAGTAGATAATGCAGGAGTCACAGTTGCTTTAGCTGCTTTTGGCAAATGATCCAGATAGAAAAGTCCATCAGCACCTTCATACCCCCCACCAATCTTCATCCTCGTGCGAAGGTCCTGAAAAACACATGAACCAGGAATAAAAATCAAACTACACTGTAGGCTTCGCAATATCTTGCTGACAGACAACAGATTCAAAGGAAATCTAGGCACATATAAGGCAGATTTCAGCAGAAAGTCAGAAACAATATCCCCTACTCCAGACACCGCAGACTTGGAACCATCAGCCAGCATAACAGATGAGGGTCGAGCAGGTTTATATAATTTGTGAAACAGTGATCGATTTCCAGAAATATGTGAAGAGGCACCGGAGTCGATAACCCACTTAGTATTACCAGGAGTAGAAGAAGAGCTCAGGAAGGCAGTGTCATAACCAGAATAAGTTGCGGCATGAGCTCCACTAGTCGAAGCTTGAGACGACGCACCAGCTCGCTCAAGAAGAAGACGCTCCACCTCAGCACGGATGTAGTCAGCAGTCGCACCCGAGGAGGCAGAGTCAGTAGGCTGAGTCGTTCCTTCTGATGCAGTAGTAGTGGAGTCAGCAGCTGCATTGACCCACGCCGGCTTACCATATTTTTCCCAGCATTTTTCTTCAATATGGTTGGACCGGCCACAGAAAGTACAAAGGCGCTGTCCTGACTGAGGACGCGCACCAGCAGTAGGGGCAGTAGAAGAGGCTCCACGACCAGGAGCAGCCCGTCCTCGTCCTCCACCCAGGGGAGGACGGCTGTCAGTAAAGCGACCCCGGCCACGACCACGGCCACGACCAGAAGCTGCAGCAAGAGCCGAAGAGTCCCCAAGATCAGTAGTCAGAGACGATGAAGACGAAGGCAAACGCTGAAGGCGTTTGTAGGCACTCTGTAGTGACGGCAGAGGGTCACTGGCTAAGATCTGGTCCACAGCTCCAGCATAGGACTCGGGCAGTCCACAAAGAAACTGGACTAACTGAAGCTCCTGGCGCTGACGCTGCATGGTAGCCAGGTCCGTGGAGAGAGGGTGATAGGATTCCAGTTCACCCCATAATCCAGTGAAGTCAGAGAAGTAATCCGCAATGTCCGTCCCCGTGAACTGTAGACGTCCCAGCTGCTTGGTGATGTCAAACACCTTCTTGGGGTTCTGACTATGCGAGTATGTACCGGCGAGCTGACCCCACATCTGCTTCGCCGTAGCCAGGTGAAGAAGTGTGACGCTAATCTTCTCAATGCTGCTGTTGAGAATCCAGGTCATCACAGTAGAGTCGTCACGAACCCAGTCGTCATACGGCTTCACATCTTTAGCATCAGCGTCCTCTACGGGTACTGGCGGGCCAGCACGGGTAAGATGTGAGTACTTTCCCTGGGACCTGGCATAGATCGTCATGGAGCAGACCCAATGTGGATAGTTGCGCCCATCAAGCTTCACAGTGGTAACCTGACGGCGGTAGTCATCACTCGAGGACGCCATGTGAGCAGTAGGCACAGGAGTAACAGGCACGAGCAGGCAGGAGACGGTCTACGCCGTCAGACAGGCACAGCAGGCACAAAACAACAGAGAAGACCTCACACATACGGTATACGCCGAAGCGCAGATCAGAACCCGGTGGCACAACGGCCTACACGGGCAGGCAGGCAAAAGACCGAAAAAACGGTCTACGTCACACCAATTTCAAACCACCGGACCGCTGTAGAACTTCACAAGAGCCAACGTACCGGCGGCTAGGACCACGGAGGCGCACCGGCCCCCTGCGGCGGAGTGGGCGCCCGGCCCCGGCGGCGAGCCCGGCGCGGCGCGGCCCGGCGGCTGCTGCCCGACGGCTGCCGGCGCTGCCTGCTGCCCGGCGGCTGGGCGGCTGCGGGCGGGGGGAGGGGGGCGGCCGGCCGGAGAGGAGAGAGAGGGGTGGGAGGGTGGCGGTTGGATCAACTGCTCTGGTACCATGTGAAACACAAAGTAGTTTTGGGAAGCGTAGAGTTGCACAATGTGTGCACCCTCATATGTATAACACTGAAACATTTACAGAGAGGTCCACATATAATATGGAAATAACAAAACAACTAACAGAATATATAAAACAGGAATATATGTTAACACCTATAATAAAAGGGAGTCAGCTGGCTGCTTTCGAGCTGCTTCAGCTGCTCCCTTTTTTAACTATTTGGTCTCCTTTTTAAACTGTTAGGCTCTTACTTTCTGTAACTATGTATCTTCCTCCTTCATCCGATAGTACCAGCTTGGTGTCATTTTCAGTTGGTTATTTCCATTAACCAATGGGTGTGAACCAACAACCGTTGGTGCTGATACTTTCATGTTGCCACCGAAACAGATAAGCGTGTGCGTGTGTCGAGCAAACAACATGTACATCCACTGTCGAGTTACATGTATAAAGAATTCAAAATACATTGGGCACTCCAGGTGTAATAGCTGGACTGATATCCTCGGATTTGTTCCTTCATGCATAGTATTGATCTATATGTATATTTAACCTATAATAAAGCCAATCCTTAAAAACTTATAATAAAGTCAAGTCAGGACTGCGTGTGGCTGCTAATCCGCCTTCTTGCCGCAGCCATTTTTGTTTCCCTATGTTTATTTTCTAATTTTTTTCGAGTTTCTAAATCAGTATATCTCAGTGTTAATTAGCTTAGTATGTTTGTGTGTTCAAACATTTTGTCTGAGTATTCATTGGTCCAATTTCTCTGTGTACTTACAAATTGGAGAAAGTCAGTTGGATTTAATCAAGACACTTTCTCTTGGTATGTTTTATATGGATTGCTGCATGTCAATACATTGGTAATCATGAGTCTAGCAAAAAAAAAAAATTTTGTTTGAATTAACCACAAGTTAGAGAGTCTCAAATGGTCAACTGATCGAATGATTTGCACGTGTTGGAGTCATTTGGCTATGTGCTCATTGGTGTATTCATCAATCGACCTGGTTGCCGCAGCCGCTTTTTTTTCAATTTTCTTTCGAGCTTTTCAATCAGTATATCTCAGTACTAATTAGCTCAGTCTGTCTGTGTATTCAAATATATTATCTCAGTATTATTTGGTCCAATCTATCTGTGTGCTTACAGATTGGAGGGAGTTAGTTGACTTTTAATCAAGGTGCTTTCTTTTAGTGTGTTTCATACCAATTCGTTCATGTCAATACATTGGTTATTATAAGTTCCGTGGAAAAAATAATTTTAGTTTAAACTTTGGTAATAACGCGCTATAAGTCGGAGGGAGTTAACAGGTCAACTGACCGAATGCATTTGCATGTACTGTAGTAGCTTGGCTTTGTGCTCAGTGTTCTATTCATTATTTGTGTTCTAACAACATCTATGTGTGTTAATCTATCCACCCTATCTGTATGCTATAATTGCTTCAACATGTTCGTATGCTTATCGATTAGAATGAGTCAACTGCATGTTCATCGAGCTACTCTCTCTCTCTTTTAATGGTTAGCCATTTTTTAAAATTCATCTCTTTTTAATTTTAATTTTTTATGCATACTAGAGGGATTTGATTGTATATTAATCAACTTTGAAATCTTTCAGGAAGTTGGGAAGTTGTATGTAATTACTGTTATTACTAATCATGAACCCAAAAAAAGATTGACTTTCGGATTAAATTTGAATAATCATCAAACATTTTTATCACATATAATAGTATACATTAGAGATTTTATTGTGCCAATTATCAACTGCTATTCACGTGCTTAGCACGTGCTTTTAGCTAGTATTCAAAGAAGCCTGAGTCACGGCGGAAAGAATCTTTGACACATACTAGGCTATTAGCAATAAGCAACGGATTTATTTTTTCTGGAAACTGTTAGCTTAGCAACGAAATTTTCTCAATGTAACAAAATATAAATTGAAAATGTACATGCCCTTCCATTATAATTGCATGTCTATAGCTAAGTACACAGCACAAGTATTCCTTCAAGTTCTCACAAGGACAACAGTTAACCCATAAGCATATTCAAGAAACTAATACCTCACCAGACCATCCATCTACAACGAATATATCCAATGAAAACCCATCTGTTGTGGAGAACACGTGTGCTTCCCGAATGTTCAAGTCAACATCAGAGAGAAGCGCAGAGAACTGCATGGTAAAACATCTAATAGTAACATGACCAACAAACAGGAATAACTAAACAGATGTTGCTGAGATAACAGTGACCATGGAAAGAGTTTGCAGAAGAAAAACTTAAGAATAAATGAAGAAAAATCATTTTTTCAGGCAAAGCTCCATATCTTACAGGATTGCATTTATAGTAAATATTTACCAATGCACAGACAAAACAAGTCATGTCCACAAATGAGAAAGAGATAGCTTCTTCACCTTATTCTATTCGTCATTATAATACTAGTCAATTCAGGTCATTTATAATATATAAGAAAGGCTGAGGGAGATGGTCAATGCATTTTTTTATAATTTTTTGGAATTATGGATTAGTCCTTGTATTATACTTATAGAGGAAAGGCCATGGGAGATGGTTAAGAAAGGTCGTGGGGAGTGGTTAAGAAAGGTTTTGGGAGGTAGTCTATAAATTTTCCAATTTTTTTGAAATTACCAATTGGCTGTATTATACTTCTATGCCATACACGAATCGCCATGAGAGGTGGCCAATGCATTTTTTTTGTATTTTCTTTTTTTGAAATTATAAATAAGTCCTTGTATTATACTTTATATAAAAAGGCAGATGGAGGTGGTTTATGCAATTTTTTCAATATTTTTTGAATTACGAAGTAGTCCTTATATTCTAAAATTATATTAAAATTATGACAATTACATTACAAATTTGTATATACTATATAAGAAAGGTAGAGGGAGTCCGTCTATACAACTTTCCATTTTTTTTAATTATGAATTAGTCCTTGTATTGAAATTTTTATGTTCTAAATTACGAAATAGACTTTACTATATAAGAGATGGCATGGGAGGTGGTCAATGCAAGTTTCCCCCTTATTTTTCAAATTACAAATTAGTCTTTGTATTCTAATACTAAGCTTTAAAATTGCAAGATAGTCCTTGTATTCTAATAAGGCAAAAGGATGTCGGAGGGGTTGGATGCGATTTTTGGATTTTTTTTAGTTATAAATGGGTCCTTGTGTATTCTAATAAGACAAACCTGCATCACGCGACATTTATGCCTAATTTAGATAAAACTTGAACTTTCCAGTGAATCGCATAGCTTGATAGATCCTCCACTACAGTGATAGCAATCATCACAATGATGGAGTATAAATTGTCTATTAAAAGAGAGACGAATAGATTTTATTTGGGTCAGTTGGACTGGATTAGTATCTTTATTCGCATCTAGGTAGGATGCATCCATTTCAATGCATTACCAATTCCTATGTTGCTTTGTACTAGTTAAGCCCAATGTTCTGAAAATCAAAATGTGGTATGTGTTCCGTAAAGGTGTTGGATAGAGTATATGCGGAATGTAGGCGGACATGCAAGGCGTATACGATTTTGGAATTTTTTTAACAGATTAATTATACATGAACATATATTTTAAATTTTATTGTAGAATATTACACCTACATATATGAATAAGTAAACATATTAAATACATGTATAGTATGATACATATGTATACATTTATGTAGGGGGTGTGCTTATATGCAAAAGTAGTTAAATAAAAAAAATAAACAAGATAATTGATAATAAAATACACATAGTCTCTATAAAAAAAGGCATCAAATGCATCACACGGCCACATATGCGGTCAGAACTGCATCATGGACTGTATAGGCACATATGTGATTTGGATAGATAGCAAAACCGCATATGCAAGCCTCATGCGGAGCATAAGAGGACACTAGCCATGCTCATGCCCCTACTTTCAAATAGGCTTGGTCGTGCTTAATAAAAAATTATCAAGTTTATTGTTCTCCGTATGGTGCTAAAGTGGAGTCTGTCATCTTGAGGGCTGGATAACCAACTATGTTTTTTGTTGCTAGCAGACACATCCTTTGTTAGCACCATCTTCACATCCAGATATGAGTGAATTTGATGTTTAGCTTCGTCCATTAATTTTCTCTATTACATTATATTCTGTCACGGGAAAAGAAAATTCAAAATTGTTCAGATGACTCTTACTTGGATTACCGTGGGAAATGCTTATTAGGCCAGGGCTTCCAAATACACTATAAACTAAGCCAACATGGTCATGTCTTGTGTTGGTGTCCATGTCTATGCTTCCAAGGGTAGCACATGTTATGTTATTAGTCTATCCCAAAGGAAATATTGTCTAGATCTTCTAAGTAATGCATGCTGGGAGAAAACCCAACTAATTTGTCGATCATCAAGGAGAATTATAGCATGTCAATAATACATGGTTTTAAGAGTGGCATAGAAATAAATTGAATTCTTATCCCTCTAATAAAATCAAAAGGATCTTTATTCATGTCACATTAGGCTTTCTTTGCCATGCCCGGATTGAAGAGATTCAAAAACTCGACTATAGAGAAAATATCCTCATCGCTGGGCTTGAGAATGACTTGTCGTTGACTAAAGAGGGCATCTTTCCTTATTGCAGCATTGTCAAGCAGGTTTTAGCATGCTCTCACAATTCCACTTTACTATAGAAGTTTTAACACGCTTTAAGTTTTTGTACCACATGATACCTGAAGCAGCCCTTCACATCATGCGGGTTTATGCCTAGTTTAAATGAAACTTGAATGAACCCCCAAACACATAAATATACATGTATAGTGTGCTATATATATGTATAAATGTATGTAGGGAGTGTGCTTGTATGTAAAAGTAGTTTAACAAATAACTAACAAGATAATTGTTAGAAAAATACACATATAGTCCTATATAAAAAGCGGCCGCATCAAGAATGAAAACACTTGAGTCAGGTAAAATGCCTCAAGAATGAAGATCGTAGCTGTTGGTGAAGGATGATGATATCAAGTACCAATGAAGAAACTACTTTCATAAGCTTTTCAATGGAGATATTGTGAATAATGCAAGAGACTCGTGTGATAGTAATACAAGAGATATCATTTACACACGACCAGTCTCACTACTTGAGGTAAAGAATGCTTTAAAAAGAAAAAAAATGAGAGGCATGTGGACCAGATGTACTCCCATTGATGTATGGAAGTGTATGGCGGATGAAGTAACTACATGGTTAACGAATTTCTTTAATAAGATTATGAAGACCCAAAAAAATGTCATATATGTGGAGAAATAGTATCTGTGTTGTACGGGCGCCCGCCTGGGCAGCCTGGGCGTCCAACCAGGTCCCAGAACCTGGGTGCCTAGGGTCAGTGGGCGAGCTGGGCGGACCGGGCGGGTTGGGCGGGTTGGGTGGCCGCCTGGGCAGTTATTGGGCCTCTTGGTGGGCCTGGTGTCATGTAATTTTTTTTTCAATTTTTCATATTGGTGGGCAGCAAGTTTTGTGTTGTTGCTCCACTTTTTTTTCATTTTGCTTGACTACGATGTTGTCACATCTTGTTCTTGCTTCACCATCCTCCTATCACCATGGTTATTTCTATTTTTTCTTCCTTCTGCATTACTAAGCAGCAAATTCACTTCCATAAATGATTCTTTATTTTTCGTTTAGCTCTATCTAGTAGAAATAACTAAGCAACAATTGGGCAGCAAATTTGCTTAATTGGTTTTGTTTCTTTCTTCCTGTTGCTTAATTGGGCAGAAAATTTGCCATACCTTACTGTTGCCTCACCAGCCTCCCATCATGGCTATTTCAATCCTTAGTTATGCATAACTAAGCAGCAAATTTACTTCATGAACAGTAAGAAAAACAAACAGTAAGGTTTTTCTTTTTGCACTGACTGCTGCTTGACAAATCCATAATGAGTTAATTCTGTTTTTAACTTTTTATCTCTCCACCTAATAACTATATTGATTGTATATATGGTGCATTCCTTATATATACATGCTTGTATGGTATACGTATTTTGACATTGATTCATATAGGTTAAAATCTAATTATGTATATATGATACTATATTAATATGTATAAAACAAGATATATATAAACTTAAAAATGAAAAAAATCCAAAAAAAAAACGCCTGGGCGTCCGCCTGGGCGCCTAGGCTGCCTGGGCGTCCCCCCGGAACGCCCGGCCGCCCGACCGCCCATACAACCATGAATAGTACTATAGTTCCCATCTACAAGAACAAAGGAGACGTCTAGAGCTACACAAACAATAGAGGTATCAAGTTGATGAGTCACACTACGAAGTTTTCGGAGAGGATTATTGAGCAAAGGCTAAGATCTATAACGCAAATATCAGACAACCAATTTGGTTTCATGCCTGGAAGATCAACAACATATGCGATTTTTCTAATAAGGAGGCTCAAAGAGAAGTATAGACAGAGAAAAACTACAAGACAAGGGCATTATAAAAATACTAAAAATCTAAATTCTAATTATGCAGGCAGTAAGAGTGACGGCAAATCTACCTCCAGATGTTCCACATTTGTAGGAATAAATCTGATTGCATGTTGCAATAAATCCAATATTTGCACATATAACGCAACTTGGTGATTGAAATCCTCTAAAGATCAACTTGCTGACATTTTCTCAAAGCCACTTCCAAAGACAAAATTTCTTGCCATGTTGGACAAGTTGAGCATGAATGACATCTATGCTCCACCTTGAGAGGGAGTTCTAACATATTTATAGTGCTTTTTTTTATGCTTTGTGTTACGCCTTATTATCTTTGTGTTATCGGTTGTTTTCTTTTTTAGTTTAATCCCATATTGCTAATCTTTACAATTAGCATGTCTCTCAAGTCATGTATAAAGAGAGGTATTATATTTGTTTTGATTATCTCAATAAATCCCATTATTGTACAAGGATAAATCAGCTAGGGTATTCCTATATTAAGCAATTCTACATGGTAGTACTACTAATGCAATATTGACATACTATATAACTAGTAACCACTAGCCATTAGCTATGTAATTAGTGATAAAAGTAAAATATAGCTATTAATTTAGTAGTTTAGTACACAAAATATTACATAGTTACTAAACTGAACGCTATAAACAATATAGAGTTTATTCCCATTATCCCCCTCACTTTTCTTGAAATCCCTAAAAAAACCTCCCTTTTCCCTAATTCCAACCACCCCCCTCTGATTCCTTTTCTGTCAGCTGTCGTGACGATGCTATATGAGCGGCTATTTTTTTTCATTTCAATACGTTGGTGCGAATCAACGTGACCCTTATACATTTTTTATTTATATATTATACTATATTAGGATTCTTTAAATTATATAATTCTTAAAATTGTAATCCAGTCTATATTACTATTTACATATGGGATGTTATAATTTTGGGTCTGGGTCAGTCGGGGTCAAAAACGACTGACCAAAAAATCTTCATAGTCGGGCTTGAAACCTATTAGGATCCAAATTTTGCTTGTCAAGCCTGTAACCTAGTGGGATTCAAATTTCTTTCGCGCTATCAAAATCTAAAACCAATATACATGACTGAATTTAAAACTTGGAGCTGACCTCATTTATTTGATTTAACAAGTAATTGGCTCGAACTCAGATTCCCATAGTTCTACATGCTAAGTGTCTTAATCATAAGCTACGTCTACGGCATTTAAGCCTAATTTAGAAATTTTGCTAATTTAACACTGAACCAACTGGCCGAGATTTATCACGAAAATCCAACTCAAATTGTGAAAACATATTTTGATTTCTTTCTTTTCTTTCAATTTGTTTCCTCCCTTTTGTCATTTTTTATTTGTAATATTATTCAAACCATTTAAACAAATATGATACTATTATGCTTAGGGCTAATAGTGTGCGTGTGTATATATATATATACACACACATTGATCCTTGATTGGGCATTAAGTTAAAAGTTCTAGAACGATTTTGCACCAAATGTGGTCTTGGTTAGTATTGGAATTGAAGTTGGGTATCAATTGTAAGGATGTGAAGTCTGACATTTTGTTCAGAGTTCGTTGTCGTCCAAAGTAAACCAACCAAGTCAGTTCTGAGTCCTAAATTCAAACATTTATTATGGTTTATGTTTCAATCTAGCGAATGAAATCCGGATCCTAATAATGCAGGCCTGACTATCAAAAAATATTTACCTAGTCGTTTTTTACCCAGACCAACCCCGACCCAAAATTATAACATCCTATATATAAATAATAATATAGAATGCATTACTATTTTTAAGAGTAATATAATTTAAAAAATAATATAGCATAATATATTAATTAATAATGTAGAAGTAAGGGTCACGTTGATCTACGAAAAATTAGCCGACCATATAGCACCGTCACGGCAGCTAATGGAAAAGGAATCAGAGGAGGTGGTTGGAATTAGGTAAAAGGGAGGGGGGTTTTAGGGATTTCAAGGAAAGTGAGGGGGTAATGGGAATAAACTCAGCAACATAATTATTTACTTATTAATTAGACCTAGAAAAGTAGTTTATATCATCTATAACAGATTAGGAATGGTAGTTCTAATTGCAGACAATACTAGCAGAATAATCTATGATCTCAACTTTATATTATATGTGTAAGTTCATATATAAATAATATTCATATATCCGTATATGATTTTTATTTATTATCTATTTAATTTTGATAAGTACTATGAATATGAAGCAGAAATTACTAACTCAACATGTTTGATTTTTTTACAAATAGGGATGAAAGCATGAAACATACTAAAAAGAGGCTCATAAAGCGGCCTAAGCGACAAGATGCGGGCCCATTGAACGGCCAATTAAGCGTCTTAGGCGGGAAAAGGTGTGCGCCTAATGAAGACTAGCTAACTGAGTGCTAAATGCCAAATTAAGCACCCAAAAGCCTTGGTCGCCTGCGTGTTTTATAATACTATAATAGTCTCTTGGTCACTTGCCCTTAGAAAAGTAGAAGTTTTGATTCTAGACTTATCTAGTCCAAAGAAGTTGGGTAAGCCATGTCAGCAGGGAAACACCAGTGAATTTATCAATCTTTAAATATAAAGAGCACTCTAGAGTTGGGTTTTTTTATTTAATTTATTCTAATGTACGGTCTAAGTCAAGTATCATCCAAATCGGGTTACATATATTTTGTTACTTTTATTGATGATACTTTTGGGTTACATAGCTTGAAATGATGAAGGAGAAATTTCAATTCTTTTCAATAGTCGTATCCTTTTCTTTGAAGTTGAGACTCAATTTGGCAAAGTTGTTCATGTTCTCCGTTCATCAATGCTAAAGAAGCAAGATTTTCACTTAGTTTTTTTTCCTCCCATGGCATTATTCATCAAACTTCTTGTCTACATACACTTTAACAGAATGGAGTTGCAAAGAGGAATAATAGTGATATCATTGAGATTGCACACACTTCTTCTACATAACTGTGTTCCAATGGATTGAGATGTAGTTCTTACCACCACATATTTTATTAATCATGTGTCTATTCTCCACAATAAAATCCTTCATCATCATCTTCATCCTAAAAGTCGTTGTATCATGCTCCACCCAAACTTTGGTTATGTACTTGCGTATGTTTTGTTCATTATTTAGGTGTCCTTATGTGTTGTGTAACACCTAGGACCACTGCCCAAAGCTCTAGCAGAGTTTCAGGAATGACGATTGGCCCCACAGATCACCACTACCCTTAACTGCACGCTTTGTCCTTGCTCACGCGCAAGCTACGATAAATTTCCCGACTAGTCACCCATCCTAGTACTACTCTAGGTTGAGCACGCTTAACTATAGAGTTCTTTAGTGATGGGCTCCCTGAAAAGGAGGTGCACTTTGTTGATGTGGTAGTTCAATCATTCATTTTAAGATCATTTTATCTGAGGCCTCAAATCCTGGGATGTTACAATCTCCCCCACTTGAACTCTTGACGTCCTCGTCAAAGCTCAACTATATGGCCTCATAATATTACCCCATTTAAGTGCAGACCCAAAATGGCCCATAGACACCCAGTTCCCAATCTGGGAATACCAGCGCAAGGGTGCTACATCACCATGGACAGCCCTTTCCAATATGTCTAGACCGCACGGCTCAAGTCTGGCATGCCACATGCCCATGTGGACCCCACCTACTGGAGGGGTTATGGCTCTGTAACACCCGGGCCCACTGCCTAAGACTCTAGTAGAGTTTCAGGAATGATGACTGACCCCACAGATCACCACTAGCCTTAACTGCACGCTTTGCCCTCACTCGTGCACAAGTCAGGATAAACTTCCTGACTGGTCACCCACCCTAGTACTCTGGGTTGAGCACGTTTAACCACGGAGTTCTTTAATGATGGGCTCCCTGAAAAAGAGGTGCACATTGGTGATATGGGCAGTTCAATCATTCCTTTTAAGATAATTTTATCTGAGGCCTCAAATCCTGGGATGTTACATGTTGAGTCTAGATAAGTTGAGTCCTAAGCATGGAACAAAATTTCGATCAAAATTGCAAAATTTCGAGCAAAATTTCCAATTTTTTTCCAATCGGACATCGAAACGCTGGTACGCAAAGATTGGTCCGTCATTTTGCGAAAATTTCGACCCTAGGTGCGAAATTTCGCAAAAGAGGGTGAAATTTTGCAGCAAAAAGGCCAGTTTGGGCCGTATTTTCGCGAAATAGTACAGAAACACAACTTAAATTTCGAGAAATTTGTTCCTAAGGCTGCTAATACTACATCTTGGGTATTTTGGCAATTGTTTTTGAATCTCTTGCTTCTAAAGCCTATTTTTCTTAATTCTAAGGCATGTTTCCCCTATCTCTAGACCATCTATACATTACCTTCATCAATTTCGAGAAATTTGTTCCTAAGGCTGCTAATACTACATCTTGGGTATTTTGGCAATTGTTTTTTAATCTCTTGCTTCTAAAGCCTATATTTCCTAATTCTAAGGCATGTTTCCCTTATCTCTAGACCATCTATACATTACTTTCATCAATTTCTACACTCCTCTATAGAGATATGGAGAAATACTCCGAAAATAACAAAGTTCTTTCGAGGATCTATGTATAAATGTCCCATGTAACCTTGTTAAATGTGAACATTAGACTTGTACAACTTGTAGTTCGTAAGTTTGTAACTTGTAATTGTGTTTGTAACTTGTAATTGTAAGTTATACGTTCTAAGTTGTAACTTGAAGTTTTTAACAGTCTAACTGTCTAGCAGACTTGCCATTTCTGATCATTTGTGCACTCACTCATCAAGACATAGATCCCACCCTAACCTCTAAACATATAACTTTATTATATAATCTAGTGTATCTATGTCTAAACATTGTGTATGCAAAATTTCATAATTTAATTCCTTCATTTTGTCATCGAAATTACCATAGAAATCCTATCGAAATTGTTCAGCTTCGTTCATTTACAAATGTGGGAGACCCCCCCCCCACACACACATATCCAATATGAAATATTATTGCATATTTGAGTAGATCTTGGTGATTAGATCGTCCTGGTAAATTTTCATGATTTAATTCGCTTATTTAGTCGTCGAAATCGTTAGGGTCGTAACTATCGAAATTTCGGTCGAAATTTTGAAAAAAATCTGTTTCTGGGCCATCGGACACGGCATCGAAATTGGACATTTAATTCTATGGTCCTAAGTCTCTCGTGTATCTCCTTGGGATATTCTCGTGTTCAAAAACATACATGTGTCATAGTTTGCTTTTGCATTTTTTTCTTGGTCTCTGCAAATGTGACTTTCTTTGAGAACACATTGTATCTAATGATAGTATCTCCACATCTCAAGGGGATACCTCTCCCACACTTCCTTCAAGTTTAATTTATCGTCTACCATTTATGTTGTTGCTACTATACCACCAGTAGTCCACTTGTTACTCAATTTTATTATAGCTGAGTAGTCCTCTTGTTACTCAATTTTATCGTAGTTGCATGCCTAATCCAGTTGCAACTACAATGGAGGAGAATACACGCCTTTACTATTCACCAGTGGTTCCTAACCAAATAGTCCGGTAGATATCGGTGCTCATGTTGATGATTCCCCAATACCTTACATATGGAAAAACTATTATGCATCCTCCCTTTTCTAACTTTGTTTTCTTGTTCTAGCATATCACCATCACATTATGCCTTTCTATCTACCTTGTCTTCAATTCCAATTCCTTCAACAGTTTCAGAGGCACTAAGTTACTCCAGGTGGCATGTTGTAATGGAGGAGATGCTCACTCTAAAGGACAATCAGACATGGTCTCTAGTTTCATGTTTTGGAGGGAAATCAATGGTTGGGTGCAAACTGGTAATTGCAGAAAGTTGGTCCATATGTTTTCGGTGATAGACTAAGACATGAAAAGTAGCCACGGGCTACCCTGGTTAATGGTGGTCAGTAGCTAAGATGGTGTATGTACGAATATTTCTCGTCTCGTGTTGCTGCTCATTCATGGCTTATTTATCAAATTCATTTTAAACTTCCCTCTTAAATAGAGGCCTCACCAAGGAGATACACGGAGCAACCACCGGGTTGCTTGCTTTGAAGGAGTTAGTCTACCAGTTGCACAGCTCTTTATATGGCTTAAAACAACTCCTAGGGTAAGGAATCATGCTTCAACCCGTTGAATTTTTCCTTCAAAGGAGTAATATGGATCGTTGTGTCTTCTACATGTGCACTTCTTCCAGATTCATTCCTTCAGGGACATCTCATAGCCCAATGCCTTTCTTCAGGGAGCATTCCAAACCAAAGATAACTTAAGGACGTTTTCTAGACATTGTGGTTGCTAGAACCAAAGATGGGATTGTAATTTCTGATTTCATAATGTAAGTATACTCTTTTGATCAACTCGAGAAAATAGGGGAGACAGGCCAAACCAACAAATAATCCTGTGAATCCTGAAAACCAACTGTGTAAGAGGGAGAGATCTTCTTGGAGATACATAGAGGTAGGAGAGGTCAGCTGGAAAGCTGAATCATTTGACTATGCCTGGACTTGGTGTTGCTTTTTCAACTAGCATTGTTAATCAGTTCACGGATTTTTTGTATAAGGACCATAGTCATATGAAAGTTCAAGATTTCTTTGATACAATTTCAGCAGATTAGCATCTAGGTCTATCACTGGCTATTGTGTATTTGTGGGTGGTAACCTTGTATTATGGAATAGTGAGCAGCAAAAAGAGGTAGCCAGATCTAGTGGTGGCTCGGAGGACAGAGCCATGGAACCGCGTGAGTAGCTATGGATCATACATCTTCTAAAGCAACTGATTTGTTACAAAAGTATCCTATAGAATTGATGTGTGAAAATCAAGTTGTTGAACACATAGCTTATAATTCCATCTTTAATGAATGAACAAAGCATAAAGCAGTGGATTTTTACTTTGTTCAAGAGAATCTTCAGCATAACTTGATCCAGCTTGTTTTGTTCAGATTTATACCAAGTCCCTAAATGGTTGGTTGTGCAAAGTTTGTTCACACAGGCAGCATGATTGGGGGACGTGTAGCTACGCAAGGTGTGAGTTTGTTCAGGAAGGCGTGACTCCTTTGCTGCAATCCCGGTTGGATGGTGCCCTATTGTGCAAAGGTCTTTTTGTGCACTTCGAAAAGACACCTCGAAGGGTATGCTGGTCTCTTTCGTGATGTTACAAAATAGTACATGTTACATCCACATGATCAAGGACCATATCAAGTACAACAGACGCTACCAATGAGGCCAGCAAGCAACCAGCAGACAGACGGTGGCGCAAACCAGACGCAGTATACATCAAATTATTACAGACGCAACCAAGGACAAGTCGCGTATATGCAAAGAGGATTCAAAAACAAACCCATGCCAGCAGAGGTTGCAGAAGCTGAAGCAGCTCACAGGGGGATCCGAACTACAGTCATGAAAGTTTACAAAAAGATACAGCTCGAGACTCATTCAACCATGTCATAGCAGCTATCCTCAAGCCAGATAATAGTAGAGACTACTTGAGCCTGCTCGCGCAAGAAGATATCACTCATGCAACAACCACCTGTGAAAGTTTCATCTGCGAATTCAAACCTAGAAACTACAATATGGTAGCCAATACTCTTGCTACAGAGGCACTGGGTCTGTAGCATAATGCCTACTATTTGAAAATTTTCCTAGGGAACGCACTGTACTAGCTGAACTTGATATACAACAACGGAAGAACTAAGAAGGTGGTTCTTTGCGTTGAAAAAAATAGGCACATATTATATGTGATCCATCTTGAGGGGGGTGTTAATATTATACACAAAGCATGTATGTAAGGTTTGAGCATATGTGAGGGACTATATGTATTCTTTATGTAAATAAAGGGACTGCTAATATATACAAAGAATGTAGGTAAGATTTGAGCACACATGTGTATGTATTCTTTATGTAAATAAGGGGATAATTGTCGACAGAAGGTTATAGCAACTTCCTAATTTGTATTGTAATTAATACTGCCTGAGTTCCATTGTTCAGCAATGTCAAATTAATGAAAAGGCTAGCTGTTGCAATGCCTTGTGAAATATAACCGTTAATGACTGTAATCTCTACAATGAGCACTGTCAAAAATCAAAGGATGTAGTGCAGCTGCAGCTTCACATTTTGTTTGGGTAAAACTGACACGGGTTCAAATCCTTTCATCCCTAACTCACCCTTTCTATGGTTACGGTACGGGGTGCAGGGGAAAAGGTTGAGGTCAATGAGTTCAGCTACGATACAGCAATCTTGTCCCACATCAATAGTAGCTTTATGGATTCATGGTATACTGGACATAGATTGAAAAATACATAACCCATGGGCCCAAATCCATTAACTTCTTGCAAGAACATCAGCAGGCTTGTTTTCTGGGCTCTCTATGTTAGAAAATCGTGTACAGTTTCTAATGACTGTATTGCGGCGCGAGAAAAATTGTCCGGCTATAGTAGCCCGGGTGGTAAGAGCACGGTAAGTCCCAATGAAGGACCCAGGTTCGAACCTCACCGAAGGCGCTTTGCGAATGGCAATCCACGTTGATTAGGCGCGGGAGGGGGGTGACCGGACCACACCCTCTCATGCCTCGAGAATTTACCATGTCGGGCTCGCCCAGGGTGAGTTCTCTCGGTTACCAAAAAAATACTACCAGAATTCTCTCAAATGCTGAAGTGCTCCGTAGCAACAAATCGGACATTTTCCGGTCTTTTTTAGTGGGCTCAAGGGTTTTCTCCACATAATCGACCTCCATATGTGGCTCTTATGGTTTTATACAATTCCTCTCACTCCAGCCCATCTCTATCAGTATCAAAAAACTAGCTTATTCCCTCTAATCAAGTGTTCTGCACATTGTGTTGTAATTGTAGTTCCTCTAGGAGATCTGTGTTTTTAACTTATACCACATACTTCCATATGTGGCTCTTATGATTTTATGCAATTCCTCTCACTCCAGCCCATCTCTATTAGTATCAACAAACTAGCTTATTGCCTTTAATCATGTGTTCTTCTTCCATTTTTCAGTTATTGTTTTACGTTAATCACTGAATAGACATTACAGCAATTACACTTATTAGTCATTGACTTATTTCTTCTTTTCATTGTGCTTGTCGTAGACGATAATTGCATACCTACATACACTATAGGACGGGATTATAGATTTTGTATGTTTCGGTTAATCATTATGGTTATGCTAAACATTTCCTACTTCATTGTGTTCTAAATTCCAGATTGAACCCATTTAGGTTGAATAAATCCCACACTGCAACAAGTTTTAAGGTCAAATTTCATAACTACCAAATTTTAGAACTACATTTATTAAATGAGCAATCGTATGTAATAAATATATAATACCATACAAGGAATGATTAAATTATTGAAAACTATACAAAACCACATACGCTCCTGCATATAATCCCGCATACTTTATATACCTTATTCAGTACCCGCTCGCTCATCAACGCATACCACTTTTCAAAACCATGGCATTTCCTGGTTAACTCGCCATTATTAATCAATGTCATTTGATATGGAATCAAAGATGTTTAAATAACTCTGCTAGGCCAGTTTTGGACCATTTATTAGAGGTTTGGCGGTTGGGATCTCATCTTCCTGATGCTATGGCCAACCATTATGAGGTTGCTGGAAATGGATGTCGGAAGATGAACAGAGAGCTCATTCCTCACATTTCTTCACCCCCTGTGTGGTTCTAAATCATGATATTAATACTCATCTCCCCTACCCAATAGGCATGTTTTAGACCCAAACAGATGCCTGAATACATAGACGACATTGAAAATTCTCCCACCTCAACAAAACGGTTCGCAAAGGGGTCATCCACCTCGCCAGCTCCTCATTTACTATGAAACCACACCCCAAAACGGTGACACCCATCCAATATGTTTACAAACCTGGATTTGACTAACTTGGAGCCAACTTCTTAACAGCTTCCTTCTCTTCCTCAGCCTATTGGAATCGTGGCGTGTACAACAGCTCTTCAGGCCTGATAACCACCTAACACCCTCCATCCTCCTCATAGTCTAATGGGCATCCAAAACCTTTTTTGTAGTTGGATCCACCATGTGGCTTTGCCTAGCTGCTCACCGGAGCCTACTAGACAGCATAGTAAGAAAAGTCTCCGAATTTTACAAAAAATCGGCGATTTTTTGCGATTTATAGGCTCCCAAATATTCACCACGATTAATACGCCGCTCGCAGATTTTTCACGACTTTTCACGATTTTTCCCGCCTTTTCACGATTATTACGAATTTTCACGATTCTTCGTGACTTTTCACGTTTTTTCACGATTTTTCTCTTTTAAGTTGTTTGCTCTTTTTTTACCAAACCATGTACACAAAAATTTCTTATATACACTAAACCTCCAACCCCCCACTCTCCCAACAATCCATCATGGTAACAAAAGTATCCGAATTTTACGAAAAATCGGCAATTTTTCATGAAGTTATAGGCTCCCGAATATTCATCACGATTAATACACCAGCTGCCGATTTTTCACGACTTTTCACGATTTATCCCGCTTTTTTGCGATTTATACGATTTTTCACGATTCTTTGTGACTTTTCACGATTTTTCTCTTATAAGTCACTTGCTCTTTTTTTACCAAACCATGTACAAAATTTTTGATACACACTAAACCTCCAACCCCCCACTCCTCTGGACAGTTCATGTTATTACTCAACTGTTTTTTACTTCTTTTCCTACCTTTTCACTCACTAAGATTGTATGTCTTGTGACCGTAATAGTTACATGCATCAGATATGTACATATATACATACATTTATCTATATATACACATACATACATATATACATACATACATACATACATACATACATATATACATACATATATATGTGTATATACTTGTAAAACCGACTTATTCTCGATTATTTCTGAATAGTTGACCAAACTTTGACTGAAATTTATCGATCTTTTCACGACTTTTCTCGATTTTTTTCCGAATTTCGATTTTTTCCTGCCAACCGAAAAGTTGCTGAATCCCGAACTTGTCACTATGCAATCCATTGTTATTATTCAACTATTCTTTAATTATTTTCCTACTTTTTTCACTCAATAAGATTGTATGTATAATGACCTTAATAGTTACATGTGTATCTAATATGTATGTATATATATACAAACATATGTATATATGTGTGTGTGTGTGTGTGTGTGTGTGTGTGTATATATATATATATATGCATATATATACATATATGTAAATATATACATATATGTATATTTGTGTATAGCTAAGTATATATATATGTATATATAGCTGACTTATTCTCGATTATTTGCGATTAGTTGACCGAACTTTGACCGAAATATATCGACTTTTTCACAATTTTTTTTATTTTTCCGAATCCCGATTTTTCCCAGCCCGCCGAAAAAGTTGTCGAATCCCGAACTTGTCACTATGCTAGACAGTGACAATAATGGTCGGTGTACCATGTTGTTACACTGAGTGTGCAGACGCTAGGAGGGGAACTTAACTGAGTCAAGCAAATCACTGAGGTACTCATACCCCCAGAGACATTTAACGGGTAAGTTTCCCGACTCGTGTGTAAATAATATTTCATAGAATTATAATTGAAATATACTCTAAATGATCTAAAAGTTAGAGGTACATAAAGTAAAGGTACCGCAACATGCAATGTATACAAAATATGGAAAAATACAACGGGATATACTTTTTGCATATAGTTTTCTTTTGCGGAGGCATATAAATAAGATGAGCTAGTTAGAAGCATAATATATATAACAATTATAAGAAACTTACCAAGATCAAACTGATTCGATGGTCTCAAGTAATTACAAGATGTATACATTCTTGGGCAAAATACTAGGAAAAGGTATCAGGCCATATTATAACAAGCTTTATTAAATTAGCACGTAAGCCTTGCACTATCTATAGGAACAGTTATATATTTAACGAAGTCAAAGTGTCAAGCCTCAGTCACCGGGACCCCTAGGGTCCCATGAAGGTAAGCAGCAATTCGCAAAGAGATGAAAGGTCCTTGTTTTCTATTTTCAATTTAATATAAGTTTGTTCCGGATATAGTTGAAATGTAGTGGGGATGAACCAACCTTACTCAAAAGCTTTGGTTTATCTACAGTTGAGAATATTACTTCATGAACAGAAGTTAGTGAAGCACCTTGCCTGCAATAGAATTAGCAGTCAAACTATCAGAGCAAGATACATGATGATTTTTTCTGATTCAAATCTTCAAACTATAGACTATCACTGTACATTTGGTACAGTGCTGAGAAGGGAGCACAGAGTACTGATAAAACAGCAAAAGCAAAACTATCAAAGAAAAGTAGATATAATAATCTGGAAGACTGTCAATTCAGCTTACTGAGTCATTCAATTCGAGCAGCTAAAACGGATTGGTCAATGTCCATACTCCTTAGTGCTTGCCGGGCTAGTCATACGATCAAGTTGGTCATTTTTACACAGGTAAACAGTTTAATCGATAAGCTTAAGCTGAAATCAAAAAAGGACAACATATGAAGTAGGTTCTTCTCCCAGATTTTTTAGAAACTTTCAATAAGGTCAAGGTACATAACTGGATGCAGAATGGTTGCTTCTGTTTTTATCATGCTTGTCTGGGCGTCTAAGTGGTCCTTCACACCTGGGTGGGAGCCTAGATGTTTCTAGGCGTCTTTCATATTTGTTTAGTTTTTACATAGATATTAACCTACATTAAATGATTCTATCAGGAATAAAGTGGGGGTGGCGAGCATTAAGGACAAGTTGTGCAAGGACCGACTCAAATGGTGTGGACATGTGCAACGCAGACCGACTCATGTGCCTATACGAAGCAATGCTATTAAGTCAAGCACGATTAATAGAAGAAGAGGAAGGCCTAAATTAACATGGGAAGAGCTTATAAAGAGATATTTTGAATCTTTACATCTCGATCATAATACGACCCATGATAGAGAAAAATGGAATCGAAGGATCCATGTAGCCAACCTCAACATGGTTGAGACTGAGGCTTAGATGATGATGATGATGATGATGATGATGATGATTAATTTACATATATATTTAGCTATATTCAAATATATATATATATATATACACACACACACACACATATATACATACATACATTACTATATTGACTTATATTAGTTATCTTTAGCTTAATCAATCATAACTTTACCTATATCACACCTATCATGACCTAAGCTAGACCTAATTGGCCCTAATTTGACCTAACCTGATCTAAATTTGGCCTAATTTGACTTGCCTTACCCTAATATGCCTGAAATCATACCTAATTTGGCATACCATGACCTAATCAAACCTAACTTCCCCTAATTTGCCCTACATTGACCTAACTGAGCCCTAATTTTGAAAAATCAGATGTAATTTCCCCAAATCAGACCTAATTTCCCGTCATGAGACCTGTTTTCCCCCCACACCAGACCTAATTTGATCAAATTAGACCTAATTTGGCCTAAATCATACATATTTCTTCCATAAAATGATTAAATTTGATCTAATTTGACCAAATTCAGACATAATACAAGCTAGTTTGGTCTTTAGTGTCTTAATTTGGGCCTAAAGGCCTTAGGCATCCACTTCAGTCATCAAAAAACCTAGCTGTCCAGTTTAAGATGGCCCACCTAGAGCACAGGGCGCCTAGGCAGGTGCCTTGACAAATATGGTTCATATTGGCAACAATGCCTCGATCTCGTAAATATTAGGCTTCTTACCGCCTACAATACAGTTAGACTGATAACAGGTATGCATATTTGGACCTTATAGAGAGGTTGGGTGTCGATCTGTTGTGTACACCAAAGGCATATAGCACAAGGTCTAACACTTCAATATGCTGCCACAGAATTTTTCACAGGTACGAAGTCATTAGCAATTACTATTTATTGCTTTCCTTTTTATTATATTAGTGTGGTTTAAATGAACTTATAATCTACACCTCTTTAAGCTTCTCAAATCTGCTACCACAGAATTATTTACAGGCACGAACCCATTAGCAATTACTATTTTATGTTTTTATTTTTGTTATATTAGTGTGGTTTAAATGAAATTATAATGTAACCATTTTTAAGCTTGCAATTTGAAGAGCAAATAGTCCAAATATAACTTCCAAATCTCATCATTTTTTCATAAAGAGCTATTGTATCGATGAAATTTAATTATAAACAAAACCAAGTTGCCATAGTAAAGTTAAGACAATAGGGATAAGCTAGGTGGTAGTGGAGTTTGAGCAGCATAAGAAGAACTTTAAGGTCCAGTGTGATTACAAACTCCACTGCCTAGTAGGTTCAACCTGCTATGGTTTCTTAAGCTTAGAAGCACTTGCTTACAACCTACCCAACACTTACACTAGGTCCCTTTTCACCACAAGGGTAACTACAACCTATTCCATGAAAGGGCCAAACCTATCTCTACCCACAGTTACCTAACCACAAACTCTCCAACCCAAGAGACAAATCAATTAACAAAGGAGAAAGAGATTGAGGAGAGAGAGAGAGAGAGAGAGAAAGCTTTGCAATTTAACCAGTACTAATAAAAGAAGCAAATTCTAGCCATTTTCCAAGTTATGCGTAGTTGACACTCGCAATTTATGCATAGTTGACACTCCGTGACGTCTTCCTTCTTATATGTAGCCTAGTTATAGTATGACGGTGAAGATCAATGGTTTACATTTTGCAAAAAATAGTTTTGATATGCAAACACACTTGAGTGTATTCGTGTGATCTGTACACTCGAGTGTATTCTAGCCTGACTCTCTCTCTCTCTCTCTCTCTCTCTCTCTCTCTCTATATATATATATATATATATAGAGAGAGAGAGAGAGAGAGTCAAACTAGAATACACTCGAGTGTACCATCACACAGTACATTCAAGTGGTGTCTACTTACCTAGACCCTTAATTTGAAAAATCAAAACCGTTGATGTTCGTTGTTATAACAAATACAAGCTACATGTAAGATTTGAGCGCAGTTGGTTCTTCTAAGTTACTCTTCCATAACCTACAAAATCGACTCACAAAACTAATTTGAATTGCATCATTTTTGTCTCCTTTAGATGCATGACCTAGTGTCCAAATGACCTCAATTTTTAAATGTAGTATGTTCATAAGATATCTAAGAAGATCAGTTGTTTACATTTTCAAAATAAAAGTTGCATGATGGAAAATGGATTTGAGTGTATCCGGTCTCTAGTACACTCGAGTGTATTCCAGCCTAACTATATATATATATAGAGAGAGAGAGAGAGTCAGGCTAGAATACACTCGAGTGTACAGATCGCACGGATACACTCAAGTGTGTTTGCATATCAAGACTATTTTTTGCAAGACGTAAACCATTGATCTTCATTGTCACACTATAATTAGGCTACATACAAATTTTGAGCCCACTCATCCGAGGGCAACAAAATCGACGCACGAAACTAATTTAAAATGCATAATTTTTACGGTCTTTATAACATGACCTATAAATATCCAAATGTGCAAAAAAAAATTATATGTGTGTGGGTGTGTACACACACATAGTATTGCATAGTTATATATATAGTAATGCAGAAATTATATACACATACACAAATGAGTAATTAAGAAAATCCAAAACCGCATGTACTCCTGCATACCAAAAATATTGTATCCAGTATCCTCTATATATATATATATATATATATATATATATATATATATATATATATATATATATATATACCCATAGTATTGCATAAATTATATATATAGTAATGCAGAAATTATATACACATACACAAATGAGTAATTAAGAAAATCCAAAACCGCATGTACTCCTGCATACCAAAAATATTGTATCCAGTATCCTCTATGTCCATACACTGCACATCCCATTTTAGAACATTGTAACACAGCAGAGGAAGTAAATTTACTCTTTAATACTTCCCCTAAAGTTGGAACATGGGAGAATACCCTGTCTAGTTTGGACAAACACACATATACAAGACATACAGACCTAAACAGAGAACATAATAGAGAATCCCCAAGCCATAATAGATAACCACTCTAATCATTTATAAATCAAGCATAGCTCCTCGAGTAGATATTTACAAAAGTATACAAAAAATAGGAGCACAAACAGGAGGCTGGTTGGAAAATTAAATTTATCTAGATATGACTAAACTTAATATTGCTTTTGACACTAGCGTTGTTAGTTAGTTTGAGGAAGCCTTTCTTTGTTCGCCTTGAAAGGATTTGTTGTATAAGAAACATAGTCATATGAAGGGTCCAAGTATTCTCTAATGCCAATTGAGTAGGTTCAAGCATCAAAAGGAGGTCTATTATCGGCTAGTTTGTATTCATGAATGGAAACATGGTATCTTGGGAAGGTAAGAAGCAAATAGACGTAGCAAGATGCAAAGTTGTGTGCAAGTTGCCACGGATACATCTTCCAGAGGAGCTACGTTTCTTACAGAAGTGCCCTATGGAATTAAAGAAGCATGTAGAAGTGGATTTTTACTTTCTTGGGGAGAAACTTTAAGATCCAATTACAATTATAGTGGTCAGGTATGAAAACCAGTTTGCAGAATTATTTAGCAAGTCCCTGAATGATTTCCATGTTCAACTTTTACGTAACAAGCTAGCAGTGTTTTAAAAAACGTCCTAGGCGGCCGCTTAATCGCCACAAGGTGATGGCCGATTAAAATGTGCCATAAGCGCCACTTGAGTGAATTTGAGAAAAGCGGCCGCTTTTTGCCTGCTTAACTCGCTTTTTCCTGCTTTTTTCCCGCTTTTTGCCCGCTTTTTAAAAAAAACTACTGTAAGCATATAACATTAAGTACATTATATCCCCCGAATAGTATTGACTATAATATTATTAAACTAGCATACATTAAATGTTCTATGATATACCTAGTTCTAATTTAGAATGCATACTTTGTATTTAAGCTGTAATGATATGGTGCTTTTGTGATGTATCCAAGTATATTATAGGTAACTATTATCTAATTTAGAATGCATACTTTGTTTAAACGTACTGCTGTAATGTATGACTGTTTGATGATGTGCAAATGTAACAATACGTTTGTAAGCTAGCTATGATAGGTTTATTGTTTACTGTTTAGCTATGTAAACATGTTATACAAAATTGTTATTGCATCTTGTATATACACTTATTAGTTTATGTGTAGGGTGCTTTATCTATGAAAAGTATATTGTTTACTACATTATATAGATACAATCATTGTTGTATAGTTGTGTTATAAACTATTTGGGTGTTTTATAATGTCTTGTGCAATGTTTAGATATGTATAAAAATTTAAAAAATATAGTATTTATATACATATGTATGTAATTTTGCATAAAAGTTTAAAGGAATTGGAAATCCGCTTTTCTAAAAAGCGCCCGCTTAATCACCCGCCTAGCGATTAATCGGCTACAAGGTCCCGTCCGCACGCTTCCCGCTTTGTGCTTTTTAAAACCTTGCAAGCTAGGCGCATATGATACATGTGTCCAGCTTGAGGAGTGCTAATATTGTACAAAGGCTGTGACTGTCTTAACTATAAGTATATGTGAGAGTCCACAAATGAAATGTCCATATCTATTCTATACATTAATAAAGATATTAATATTACACTCAATATTGAGACTAACTTGTCTGCCTAACCCAATGTGTCACAAAGGCATCATATTTTGATGAATTTCTACGATATAGGGTTACGCATGCACAAATACAAGTTACATGTGTCATTGCATCATCGGTTCAAACTAATGAGTGACCTCCAAAGGGCATAAACACCAGTGACGAAGTGGAGGCCACTTTTGAGGATATTGATGACTACCCTTGGTTATCAAGGCACTCGCCTAGCCCCTAAGATGACTAAAGTGGCCACCTAAGGCCTTTTAGGCCCAAATTGAGCCACTTAAAGGCTTCTTAGCATAAGTTAGGTCTGGACTTGGACAATTTAGATCATACTTGTCAAGGCGCTCGCCTAGGTGGTCGCCTAAGCGGCAAGGCGTCCCAGGGCTGCGCCTAGGCGATGACGCTTTATTTATAATGCTACAGTGACCTAGTTTTGTGGGTCTGGTAGTATATTCACTTATTTTAATGTTTGATATGGCTACACCAATGTTTAAAATTAATAGTGTTGCCTATTTTATGTGCCAAATATCACTTTTAATTGGATCTAATACTCTTTTTTGGGTTTGACTGGATCTAATACTCTTTTTTTGTTTGGTTGGATCTAATACTCTTAGTACACATTTGATTTTTCATAGTTTGTACCTTCAATTCAGATTGTATTAAGTAGCTATGCTATGAAGGATAGTGCTTACATTGCTTAATACTTGTAGCTATGTATGACAATAAATATATATTAATTTGTTGATCACTCTCTTACATTCTTTATAATAATTCTTTTCGTGTCCTCGACATTATTATCAATGATAATATATTAGAAATGTAATTGGTTATTTTTTCATACAATAAAATATATATATATGGGGAGATCGACCATAAATTTGTAGATAACTACATATATAACTATACAATGTGTGTATATGAGTGGGGAAAAACCATGACACATGTATATATACATAAACTATATACATAAATTATTATTTTTAAAGGTCGCTTAGGCGACGCCTAGTGCAAGGCGTCTAGCCCCAACGCCGTGTCGCCTTGCCACCTTAACAAGTATGATTTAGATCGAGGTGAGACGTTTTATGGTTGAAACAGGTCTGCTTTAGCCAAATCATGTCAAATTTGGGTAAGTTTGGGCTGGTTTGGGGAAAACATACCTGATTTGGAGAAACTATGTCTGATTTGAGAAAACTACATTTGGCCATATTAGGTCTCATTTAGATCAATATAGGCCAAATAGGGGTACTTGGGTTCGTTAAGTCATGTCATTCAAAATTAGGTTTTATTTAGGCCAAATCATGTCAAATTTGGGTAGATTAGGTCCTGATTTGGTGAAAACAAGTATGACTTGGGGGAGTTAGGTCCGATTTGGGGAGATCATGCTTGGTTTTGCCGAATTAGATCTCATTTAAGTCAATATAGCAAAAATTTAGGGAAGTTAGGTCTGATTAGGTCATGTAATGCAAAATTAGATTTACTTTAGACCAAATCATGTCAAACTTCAGCATATTAGGTTTGATTTGAGGAAAACAAGTCTAACTTGGGGGAAATATGTCAACTTTGAGAAGATTAGGTCTCGTTTGGTCAAATTATGTCTTATTGATGTCAATATAGAGAACATTTGGAGAGGCTAGATTAGACTACAGCATGTTATACAAAGTAAATCTGATTTCAGGCAAATTAGGGAAAACAAGGTCAAATGAGATCACATGAGATGTGATTCAGCCTAAATACTACGTCATACTATGTAATAATGGCGTTATTACATATTTACAAATCAGAATTATGAACGTAAATATCCGAATGTTAGCTTTATTTTTTGTATAAAGTAAAACTCCTGGAAATGCCTAGGCACCTCCTGAGAAATGTCTAGCGCCTAGCTGCCTTACAGCTATGTGACTACCTAGATTAGATTTCCTTGAATACCAATCTACACCGCTACACGTAGTGTTTGATTTGTATATTTTTTGAGTATTTATATCAATAATACATCTAATGTGCCTATCCATAGAGGACCAAATAATGTGTCTATCCTTACTTAAGCCCACCGGTGATGGTGTAATTTATCTTAAGTTGCTCCTCGTGCACATCTTAAGCAGAGCATATTCTATATACTCATTATGAATGAATAATCATCATGTCTTGGATGCACTTCTTAGACTAAATTATCATCTCGTCAATGAATTGATCTCTTAATTTCAGCTCACTTTAACCATCTTATGGTCTCTCGAGATTGCATACATGTTTTCCCAATTAATATCATTTTTTTCCTCATTCTAGGACATGCGTGTTACTATCAAATGGCAGAAGCAAGGCCCACAAAGGGCCTTAAACTTATCGACACATGCCTTATCAAGGGTTTTCCTCTTCAGCCAAAACTTGATAGCGCAAAGAGCTAGCGTTTGACAGGCACAACCCTCCACAGACTCTCTCTCCAACAGACTCTCTCTCCCCACAGCTCTCTCTTCTATAGCATAGTCGTTGCCTTCTCCACTCGGTCGAACAGCAGTGATCAACTACTGGCCAGGATGGATGTCGATAATTGATATCTATTCACCTTGCTAGTCGTTCCTACCTCCAGCCACCACGCCAACAACTCTACTCGATCGACCTGCAATCCTCTGCCAATCAATCAGTGCCCGCAACTCACCTCCGCGAGGTCAATCAAACCACACGAGCATGCATGCAAAGGCGTGGCTCCACATTCTATCAACACCAATCAACCTCCACCAACACCAGCTATCAAGCACCAACAGCCCGACCTTCATGCTTTACAGAATATCTCCTAGACAGCTGCAAACTCTTCACACAATCGCATGTGGGTCCTTAACCCGTCAACCCCGCTTTTGACACAGGGTAGCAACCTACAATCGACCATCATGCTCGATCATCCACCTCAATAGCCTGTTATTAGCAGACAATTGACCCTCTGCCAACAACAACACGCAGTGACAACCTCCATCTCGACTGGTTGTCACAAAGTGATTGACTAAGGTGACTGATCACAAATTGATCGACCAAAGCCATCACTTCTGCCAAAGGACCACACGATTGACCACCGCCTAGCAGTCATCCTCGAGAAACGGTCGCTCAACAGATTACAACACCCAACAGCCATGATCGAGCAACAGTTGATCAACAAGCCGCACTTGAGCAATAGATGATCGAGTTTCGTGGTCTATCAGTCCATTAATGGGTGGGGTCCACATAATCGAACCCTAATGCTTCCTAGCCGCACATATAAATACCAAACACCCCACCGCCATCTAAGGTACTTGCGACCCCCCTCGCCAAGTCAAAAGGTTGCTGGTTGGACTCCCTACGATCCAAACCAACCCCGCAACCACACCACTGCCTACATCATCCACGACCACGCTGCCTTACTATTGTTGCTCTACATCCATTCAATCGGCCACTACCATAGTCCATTGTCATCCATGCAATAGCAGCATTGAGTTCGACCAAATGCAGTCCAATTGACCACCACATGTTGTCTTGCACACAGCAGCAAGGAAATCATCGACCTCCCTTGTTGCCACCAAACAACAATCAATCTACTTCCATTATTCCGCTCTCCGGTACGACAATAGTTTTCCATCTTCCACAACTACTGCTCAAGACTTGTTTCGTCCATGTAAGTCAGGGTTGAATCCCGAGAAGAATAAAAGGAGTTTTCCCTTCGCACACCACGTTCTGCCGGTATCTGTCAGCATCCATAAAAATGATTGTGTCTTCTTTCCCCACCTGTTGTATTGATCTCACCATGTGGAGCGAATAGTTTATTCACTAGGGTGACGAAATTAGGCCCGCTACCTGTATTTCATGAACAAGTTCTAATATTTCTTGCTGGTATGAACCATTTAAATTTAATCGTTCATTGCATGTTGCATAAATTGACAACTTGCGTTGCTTGTCCATTATAATTATAGGTTAAAGGAACTTTGAATCCTAAAGTTTGAATACTGATTAATTCTAGTTAACCCCCAGAACAAACTTCAAACAAATGGTTTCCAGGGCGATGGATACATGATCAGGAGGTAACACAAAGGTCAGCCTATGGGGATATTCATCATTACAATTTCCTCGAGCCGAAAGGATTGGGAATTGATTGGCCCCAATCAAATATCTTATGAGCAGTGGCATGATGTGAGGGATTGGATACAGTTAGCGTGCTGAAAGTCGATTCCACCCCAGTGCTTCTCATCACATAATTTTAGATTTCAATTTAATTCATGTTTTACTTTCATTGCAAGTAGACCAAATCAACCTACTCAAATCTTATTTTATATATCGATCTTAACTTAGACTGGATAAAATTAACAAGGTACTTGAAAATGTTGCCTCTTGAGATTCAATCCCTAACTATACTACAACCCATTTGTGGGTGGTATTATTGCATGTTTTGTTTTGCTAAAAACTAAGATGTTATATCCTAGTGAATTTGCCAGTGCAATAATTTTTTTCACATCAAATCATTGCATCTTTGTTTTGGTTAACGAAATCTCTAGATTAATTACATTGTATCAGAATGGTTCTACGCCCTCTCCAAAGGTTTAATCAGTGTCATCACCCCCCATAAGATAAGCGGAAACCTTCACCCCTCAGGAGGCGCCGCAGCCGCAGCCGCAACACCTAGAAAAGGTCATGTAGCAACAACCATACAGGGAGGGCATAGCAGCCACCGCCCCCCAAGGGAGGCTGTAAAACCCCAACAAGAGAGGCAGTATGCCACCTATCCCCACAGGAGGCGCCGTCACCATTGCCTCGAAAGGAGCAAGGCTGACACCAACACCTCTCCCTTACAAAGCAGTAGGTGGTTTCAGACTCTCGACAGTCTAGTCAGGCCACCCTTCATCCCCTAGAGGGCGTCCAATCCTCTCTAGACCCATCTTTTTAGGAGACGCCAACCATCGTCTATATCAATAGCCTCCAGCTTTATGACCTTCACTAACAGAACGATGACTCCTTCCAAGTAACTGGGTCAAGAACATCCATGGTGATAAACTACACATTTCTAAAGGACTCCTTGGTCTCGTTTTTCCTTCTCCCTCCCATGTACCTTCCCTACGTGCATGGGTAAGTGCTTCTAAGTTAAGAAATCTTTCCTAATTCCTATTACAACGCATCTTACATGTTATAGTGCAAAGCTGCGCTTCTTTCCAGCATTTTTTCGTTTTTGTGCATCTTACCGATGACTTCTCTACGATTATTGACCGATATATTTCCAATGAATCACATCTCAAGCCTAGGTTGACGACAAAGATCCTTCGACTCATACCATTGTCTATAAGGACAGTGCTATGACCTCCATTATCAATTTAATAGAGACAATTACTTACTATAAATAGAGACAATTACTTACTATAAATGAATTCAATCTACATAGTTCTTGAATCATAAGATAAGTTGAAGTTTATTGAGAAGCCTGCCAAGGACAAACCCAAGTGGCAACGGGGAACAGCCAAGTCAAGAATTGGATGTGGAATAGAATGAAAACTTCCGTTGCTTCCAGCTACATGTTCCATAAAAACGTCATAGACTAGTAGCCGTCACTGCTTCACTAAGGATGAGAACGTGATGCAGATCTACAAAATCTGGGATCTAATTGACGCGGCAAGATATTGTATATTTATGCTCCCATTGTCTAAAAGAAAATTGAATAGCATGAGTTCAGGCTTTAGCCCATTACGGATTGAGTAAGTTAAGTCCTATACATTACCGTCTTCCTATATAAAGGGTAATGGTTTTATCTTTGATGCAATACCATGATTTCCACCATCCTTTACATGTTATCAGTGCAATGAAACCCGAACCACAGAGTACACCTCACCGTGATGTGGCCTTTGTACATATTAGACTGCAGAAATTATAACTTCTCATGGACACAAGGCCTTCTCATGCAACGGGTTTCACTCGGCATAATCGAGATCCACATTTTTTTTTCCTTATTGGGAAATTTCACCGGTTTTACTAAGATCGGCAACTTCAGGGCAAGTTGTGGTTCAACTTAATTGAAGGGAAAATACTTTCGTGTGTATTTGTTTGAGCTTCTTATCTAGTTTGTTCGTCTTTCAAGTTTGAATTGTTCGAGAGTAAGCTTTTCGTCATAAGATTACGTAGCATGACATTAGGATTTGACTTCATCAAGTCCACTACGTTACCCTCACCTATAACAAGGTATTTAGGCTACATCATACAAAACAACAGTTCACTCTGACTCACTATCATCCTTTACATATCGATCAGTTTTTATCTATTACCATGGATCAGAAAATTCTCGGCCTTGTAGCTTCAATTAGATACCATCATAAACTTTTTCAGTTATTTCTTCACTCCCATAATATCTCCCCCTCCTAAGATAATATACATGTAATACATACAAATTACTGCTTAAATGTGTCAATTATGTCTATGTATTACGTATGGACAATGTTATGAATAAATTCATGCATCAAAGTGTCAGGGTCCAACTAATTCAGCAGCCGCTTAAGACTTGAAGAAGTGTCGAAGAGGAAGAGAATGACTTATTTGATAAAGTTAGAAGCACCTCCGTTTATTTTTCAGAGCTGATGCAAGTAAATATTGAGGGCATTTATGTAAAATTTTGACTAAAATTAAAGAAGTAGTTTATTTCATTACCAACAGTAAATACCTGATACAGGAGCCGTCCAAGCTATATCCCTCTTGCTCAAATTTGTCTGCATCCTTTTCCATGTCCAGATTTAAGTCTCCAAGCCTTGAGCAGGGCTCAAAATCAATCCCACAATCCCCATTTCTGATCAAAACAATTTGCCAGTTTTGAGCCATCACAGATATGAAATGAATATCTTTTGCTGAATATAGTTCTCCAACAGAGGCAAGAAGATATGTATCAAGCATGCCAAATTAAACGGCACAAAAAAAGTTAAATGAATTATGTGACATATGACCTGATTCTTAACGTTGTGTCTTCGTTGTTGACATCACGGGACCCCCTTGAAACAGAAAGAGTCTTAGCGCATTGTTGCAGCTCAGTGTTTCCCTAGACCAAGTACACTACTTAGAAAGATTTATTGTAGAAAAAAATAAAGAAGATAATAATTATGTCTCTCACAAGGCTTCAAGGCTGGCCATTTTTACTTTATTAGTTTATTACCTTTAGATTTTTAGATTTTTATTGTAGTATGTGGTATTAACCGTCACTGCACATTTTGAAAGTAGCATCATCTATGGGTTTTATTTTGAAAGAAGAGTAATCATGCCTGAAAATGTTTTAAACCCCCAAAGAAAAAGGTCATCCAAAAAGCAAATTCTAGCAAGAAAGTATATCATTGTTTTTAAATGTTGGTTTATGCAGCCACCTACATATGAGGACCACGCGACGGTGGAATGTATGTACGTATGTATTGTTATAAATATTTGATATTTTATTATGTTTGCAGCTGCTTACAGATATAGTTAGAAATGTTATTGTTGGATATGATAAGATATTTACCATCATTACTTCCAGTTGTCCAGATTGTGTGTTATGGACAAGTTCATGAAGATTTACTGTTATTGTTTGCAGTTTGGATATGCCAATGTGTCAGCTTCAACAAATTCATGTATGCTTGTATCATCCAGCTTTATGCCTATCCATGCTTAGAGACGCTTGAAGAGTTTTTTGTTTTTGTTCTTCATTAACAATGTGTTTATGTCATAATATCACCTATAATATTTATAGCATATAAAACCAAAACAAACAAGAATCTAAAACCACATGTGTAGGCATAGTGACAAATTGGGTACTCAAGATACTACGTTCGGTTGAGCTGAAAATTTCAGAATTTGGGAAACATGCAGGAAATTCAGGTAACAAGCTGTCAACAAATGGGAAAAATACTCTCACCGATTCGGGAAAAATTCAAGATATATATATATATATATATATATATATATATATATATGTGTGTGTGTGTGTGTGTGTGTATGTGTGTATGCATATATATTGCACATATATATGTATATATTAGTATTGCCCATAGTAACAAAAGTCTCTGAATTTTACGAAAAATCAGTGATTTTTTGCGATTTTATAGGCTCCCGAATGTTCTCCATGATTGATATGTCGGTCGCTGATTTTTTGCGACTTTTCACATTTTTTCCGTTTTTCGCGATTTATACAATTTTTCATGATTCTGTGATTTTTCATGATTTTTCTGTTTTAAGTCATTTGCTCTTTTTTTACCATAAATGTATATATGTGTATATATATGTACATATATATGTATATATACATATACATATGTGTATATATGTATACATACGTGTGTGTATATAACTGACTTATTCTCAATTATTTCCGAATAGTTGACTGAACTTTCGACCAAAATATATCATTTTTTTCACAAATTTTTCCGAGTTTTTCTGAATTCCGATTTTTCCGGCCAGCCGGAATATTGTCGAATCCCGATTTTGTCACTATGGTATTACCTACATATACACACAACAATTACATAAATACATATACTAGGTACATACAAATACATATATGTATTTATACACACACACACATACTCTCAAACTAAGTCAGATGCTCAAAGAGTATAAAACAAGAAAATACGAGCAGGACAGGGTGATACGTATAAAATGAGGAAAAATGTAAAACGAGAATGCTTCACGAACAATACTGTAAAACATCGTAATATTTGGGAATGGGAGTTTTTCGGCCATTTCATGAGTAGGGGAATTTCATAATTTTAACTACGACTTTTTCAAAAAGTCGAAGTATATTGTAAGTGTGTATAACGCACACCGCATATTGCTTCTTAGCGTATGGAACATTGGGTGTGATACTACAAAGCAAATTCACCTAGACTATGGTTGACTAGAGAAACCTTTTACTAGAGAGTTAATCACATCCCTCCACCAACTCATCATCATCTAAGCCTCAATCACATCCCTCCACCAGCTTTAGCCCCCAAATTGAATTGCTTTATTGTTGTGGAAATAATGCTAGCATGTCCAACCCTTTGTCACATAAAATTTCCATAGGACAACTATTCTCATAATGACAAAATCTCACTTTTCAGTCCTCATCGAAATTTTGTCCTCCCCAACTCTATATAGCTAGAACCATCCCAAGCATGCCACCTCCATCATCATGGTCACAGCCACTAGGATTTTTTTTTTAGTTAGAAGAGACATTAGTCTACCCCTCCCTCAAAGAGCATGTCAGATCCTGGATGATTGCAAGGGTGGTAAATATTGTGCGCAACGGGAGGTTCGGACTCGGGTCCCCCAGGAGGACCTACCATGCTCAACCATCCGCGCTACACAGGCGAATCACTACCACTAGGGTGAAAATGAGGAATGTCAATTAAAAATAGCAAACTAGAACTTGAATCTAATTACCCAACCAAACATTCAATCTAACATCCTTTTAAAAATGAAGAGATATAAAACAACCAAAAGCCAACTTGGATATCTCCCAATTGGGATATTGTCCAATCGGAATTCTACATATACTTGATTAAAAAGAAACATAGATGATTAATGTAACATGTAATTAGTACTTAAATTCTATATGTTATAGAGAGTTTCGTTGCTCTACTTTTATTACTATGACTTTGACTGTAGATGTAGGACAATTACAAATCAAGCTCGTCGTCAGACTTGGCAACGCTTGTGAGGCTCAAAGCTGACTGATTAGCCTGGAGTAGCAGTCCAAGGTATACTTCCATCATCATGGTCCCTACCACTAGGGTTGAAAACGAGGAGTGCCAACTAACAATAGCAAGCTAGAACTTGAATCCAACCAAAAATTCAATCCAACAACCTTTCAAAAATGAAGAGATATAAAACAACCAAACCCAAACTTGAATATCTCCCAATTGAGATATTGTCTGATCCGAATTCTACATGTTCTTGATTAAGAAGAAACATAAGAGTGATAATGTAAAATGTAATTATAATTAAGATTACATAGGTTATACAGAATTTAGCTACTCCACTTATATTAGTGCGACTTTGATTGTAGATGTAGGACAACTGCAAATCCAGCTTGTTGTCAGACTTGTCAGCCCTTATGAGGGCCAGATTCGATTGATTAGCCTGGAGTAGCAATCAAAGGAGCATACGTCATCTAGGAAGTTGTTGTGAGTCGCCAACTCATTCGCCATTGTTGTAGAAGTAGTTCCCTACAAGAAGCACCACTACTAGAATGACATGCGGTAGTCGAGACATGAGCACTGTTATAGGAATATAGCATTGCAGCATGTGGTCGACGTGCTCAAGACAAATGTGATGCTATAGAAACGATGCATTGCAACAGGCGTCAACATAGCATGAATGAACAAGCAGGAACTGAATAGGGTTTTATTCAATTTCATTCAATTTAGCGGACTTGGGGACTTCGTTTTATTTCAAGGGATCATTAGTTATTTTGGGAACTTATTAGTATGTTTCAAAATATTATGTTATGTTTAAGTATATTACTTGTTAAGTATTTAGCCACAAATGTTAAGATAACTAGGGGTATATGATCATTTGTTACAAACACCATCCTCGAGATATGTGTCCAAGCAGAGAGCACTAAGCTTCATTAAATGTTAGAATACTCACATATACATACACAATTTCTTCAAGGGTAGAGGGGGGATGGAGTATAAGGACTTGTAGCACGCAAAAAATATGTAAGCTTAGACACTATCGAACTCCTTATAAGAATACACATAGTAGCAATAGCAAGATCACCGCTGCTAGGTGCACTAGGGACGAAGATACAGTTGAGAGAGGAAAAGAAAGAGTGAAAAGGAGAGTACAGGTGATACTAGTGGCTACAGTGAACCGCTAATATTGGGTCAAAATGAGGAAACAATTGGAGGTGTTGAGGAAGGCGATGATAGAAATTGAGGGTTGTTTCTAGGAGGGGAGGAACTCATACCGTTCATTAAATCCCCCCACCAACAAGTAGCTAGGTAGAGATAAAGCTGATTAAAGGTTGGGATGCCCACATAAGCGCATCATAGCACATGTCCACATTAATTTAAAGGGTAAAGGGTAGGGTTTAACACCATATTGAGTTAAAAGATTATTCACACACCCTTTGGTTACGTAGGGAATCAGAGTAGATTTTTATGCTCACCCCTATAGGACCCGTTGCTAGTCTACACTTAGCAGCACCAACAAGATTGTTATAGATAGAATTATCAACGGTCAACTATTAGAGGGACAGAGGATGCGGTACGAGAGCAATAAAGAGTGGAAGAAGAGGAAAAGTGAATTTAACAACAAGCATGGGTGTGTGGGCTCCTATCATCCTGGTTGGGTGCCTAGGGGGGCCTATATATCCATATAGCATTAACTCCGCTTGTGTTCCGTACATCTTGTAAAATTGTGTAACTCTTCTATGACATTAATTTTTATAAGAACATCGTTGGAGCGTCCCTGCCTAGTGACGTGTTACAGCGGCACCTAGACCCAGGTGCAATGATAAATAGGCAAGCAATTTCGATACACCGACGCCCAATTTTGTCTAAGGACAAGTAAGGCTTTACACACCTTAGATGGGTATGGGTAAAGAAGCTAGTCCCACTGCATATTCACCTAGATGTAGCAAAAATGTGCAAGGCACCACTTTGGACAAAGGCAAACAAGTTTAAGATGAAATTACTAGAGTGGGATCTTAGAATATTGATTTTGTGGTAGAAAAATATGTGGAGATAGTGAATAACATAATTAGAAGAAAAGTAAATATTGTTTGTTTGTCGGAAGCTAAGAGTACAAGGGAAAATGTAGAGAGATTGGAAACATAGGGTATCAAATCTGGTATAAAAGTATTGACAAAGAGAGACATGGTCTGGGAATTAACATTGATACAATGTTGAAGGATGATGTTGTCAAGATTCACAAGGATGGCTGATAAAATCATAGCTGTAATTTGGCGTTAATATTATTAGTGCTTATGCCCCCCAAGTTAATATTATTAGTGCTTATGCCCCCCAAGTTGGCCATAGCGAAGTGGTTAAGAAGATTTTTAGTATACCACTATCCATAGAGGAGAAGATCATTATCGGGAGCGGTTTAAGTGGTCATGTAGAGAAGAGTAGCAATGATGATTATGAGAGAGTTTCTGGCGGTGTTGGATATGACAATAGTAATGAAGGAGAGATTGAGAGAGGATATCAATTTTGTAGTTGCCTATGATAAGATTTTGGCAAACAACCATGTAAAGAAAAGAGTTACTCATATGATAATTATGATTACTTTCAAGAGTGGGCACAATTGTAACCAAATCGGTTTACTAACAAGGGAGATAGAATTACAAAGTATGCATAGATTGTAAAGTGGTCCCTCGAAAGAACGCACCACCCAACATTGGTTAGTAGTTTTAGTTTTCTAGAGGGAAATGGAATTGTTTATTCAGTGAGTAAAACAGGTTACAGGATAGTCTCTAATATAGCTAATGAGAGTAGAGACATAAGTACAAGTGAGCAATATGGGACTAAAAGTAAAACTGTAAAACAACAAGTAAATAACACAGTAACACAATATATCTATACTCCCCCTCAAGCTGGAGCGTAGATGTCAAACAAGCCCAGCTTGTCAATCAGAGTCTGAAACCGAGCTTTAGGCAAGATCTTGGTGAAGATATCCGCAAGCTGCTTGTCAGTTGTCAGTGCCAACATATGGAGTGCAAATATGTGCAGACAGAACTTTCTCCCGAACAAAATGGCAATCCACCTCAATATGCTTCGTGCGTTCATGAAACGTGGGGTTGCTTGCAATAAAAATCGAAGCTTTGTTGTCACAGAACATAGGAATGGGACTAGAATAAGCAATGTCAAACTCTTGAAGAAGGCCACGGACCCACAGAAGCTCACATGCAGTATGAGCCATGGCTCTATATTCGGCCTCGGTACTGGATCTAGCAACCACAGTTTGCTTTTTGCTCCGCCAGGTGACTAGGTTGCCTCCCACAAAGGTACAGTATCTAGAAGTGGACTTTCGATCAGATCGACTTCCTGCATAGTTAGAATCAGAAAATCCATATAGATTGCAATGGCCAAGCTTTTTATATAGAAGACCTTTCCCTGACGAGCTTTTAAGATATCGTAGGATGTGACACATAGCGTCCTAGTGGAACTGCCAGGGTTTATCAAGGTACTGGCTTATAAATCCCACAGCAGCTGCTAGGTCAGTCCTAGTGACCGTCAGGTAGATAAGCCTGACTACCAGCCTTCGAAAGTGATGACGATCGTCATAAGGTGGAGAGTTATCATCATCCCAATCCATGTTGGGATCTAGAGGAGTGTTGGCTGGCTTGCAGCCCAGCATGTCGGTTTCCTGCAATAAATCCAGAAAATATTTTCTTTGTGAAAGATAGATTAGATGATCCGGCAACTTCAATACCTAGAAAATATCGTAGTTTGCCAAGATCCTTGGTGATGAAGTGTTGTGCCAAATAATGTTTGGTTGCCTGGATACCTGCATTATCACTGCCAGATAAAACAATATCATCTACATATACAATCAGAATAACAAGCCCTGCTGCTGACTTACGAATAAATACAGAATGATCAAATTGTGATCGCTAAAAGCTAAAAGTAATTAAGATCTGACTGAGTTTATCAAACCAGGCACGCGAGCTCTGCTTAAGACCATAGATGGCCTTTCCGAGTTTACATATTTTGAAGGCAGACTCCCCCTGAGCAACAAATCTCGGCGGTTGCTCCATGTATACCTCCTCCTGAAGATCTCCATAGAGAAAAGCGTTTTTGACATCAAGTTGATACAGAGGCTAATCTTTATTTACAGCAATAGAAATCAGAATATGAACAGAATTCAGGCATGCAACTGGAGAAAAGGTCTCAAAATAGTCAACGTCGTATGTTTCTGTGTAACCTTTTGCAACTAATCTGGCTTTCAGGCGTTCAATGGTACCATCTGGTTGATATTTAATAGTAAATATCCAACGGCAGCCAACGGTATGGCACAAAGAGGGACGATCAACCAGATCCCAGGTGTGACGACCACAGAGTGCATGCATTTCTTGCTCCATAGCATGTTTCCAGGCAAAAATGCGAAGGGCCTCTTCGGCTGATTTAGGAATTGTCACAGCAGACAACAGAATTGAAGCAAGCAAAGCTACCACAGAGATTGTCAGATGAACAGAAATGACTGATAGGATGCTTAGTACATGATTGAATGCCTTTCCGTAAACTGAGAAGATCCAGGTCAGAAAATACCTCAGTGGATGGTGGATCAACCGCAGACGCGGGATTTGGTTCGGCCGGGGCTTCAGAAGCAGTGTGGTTCTTTAACCTGCGTTGATAGACTTGCAATGGGTGTTCTTTAGGCACATCAGGAGACGGTAAATCCTCAATAATCACCGGTAACGGTGTGGTGGCCATAATATCAGCAGACAATTTTGCGCCATCAGTAGAATAGTAAGGCATATGCTCAAAAAAGGTCACATCCGCACTAACAAACCACTGTTTTTTAATAGGATCAAAACAGCGGTAGCCTTTTTGTGTACGAGAGTATCGCAGAATAACACATTTGACTGAGCGAGCATCAAGTTTGGTGAGCCCAAGACGAAGATTATTCACAAAACAAGTACTCCCAAAAATGCGAGGAGGCAGAGAGAATAAGGGTTTATCAGGAAACAAAATGGCATATGAGACCTGGTTTTTCAAAACAGAGGAAGGCATACGATTGATGAGATAGCAAGTCGTAGAGAGCTTCAGGCCAGAAATGATGGGGTACTTTGTAGTGTATGAGAAGAGTGCGAGCAACCTCAAGTAAGTGACGGTTTTTTCTTTCAGCGACGCCATTTTGTTGAGGAGTGTAAGGACAAGTGGTCTGATGTATGGTTCCTCGAGCAGCACAGAAGGAGGTAACAGATTGTTGTATGAACTCAAGTGCATTATCCTTACGAAAAATTTTAATAGGTCGGTTAAATTGGGTGTGAATTTCAGCAAAGAAGGTACGAATAGTATCCAACACAGTATCTCGACCTTTAAGTAAAAACAGCCATGTGGTGAGAGAATAATCATCAATAAAGGTCATAAAACATTTCACATCTGAGTGACTCGATACGGAGCACGGTCCCCAAATATCAGCATGAACAATGTCAAAAAATTCTTTAGAAGCAATAACTTTCTTGGCAGGAAAAACATACCGAGTTTGTTTGCCTAAAACACAAGTTTCATAGGAAAAACTGTTTTCAGTTAAAGTAGGTGTTAAAATATAAGATTGATTGAATAGGAATAGATAGATACAAAGACTGACACCCCTGAGCAAGGGAGAAACCCTGAGACTTTTGTCCCAAGTAATCTAAACTAGACGGGCCGGAATATAAAGGTCCACTAAACTAATTAGCCTATTTAACTAATAGACTAATATAGACACTTTAACACTCCCCCTCAAGCTGGAGCATGGGTGAAACACATGTCCAAGCTTGGAGAGTTACAGGACTCGAGAAAAAAGAAATGATAAATGAAAGATGAAGATAAATATCACTCCCATACAAAATATGTTACTCCCCCTTAATCAATACTCCCCCTGAATCAAATAGTGATGATGACTTTGCAGGTTGAAGATACTCGAGCTTTGAAGGTCTTCCTTGAAGTGCATCTGAAATGAAGACATCTGAAGATACTCTGTAGGCTGAAGAATGCGCCACTGGAATACGTGCTTAACGCGGCACGAACGTGAATATAGTGTCGACGAATGGACCTGATACTACAGCAACTCGCCACTGGAATACATGCTTAACACGACACGAACGCGGATATAGTGTGGACGAATGGACCTGATACTACAGCAAGTCGCCACTAGAATATGTGCTTAACGCGGCACGAACGCGGACGATCTGCTGCTTGATACGATGCAGGAACCATGGGGGCTTGACAGGAAAGTAGATATCATCCATCAAGGAAAGTCCCAAGAGGATCAGCTACAGGCGATGTCGATACAGCAGATGCGGCTCAGAGAAGACGTGATGAAGCAGCTCGGTAAAGATAGCTTCTGAAGAAGCACCCATCTGTCTCATGTGAATGCAGCTGAAGGAATACATCAACAACGGATACGGTGTCGACGCTGGATCTTCACTGCTGGCTCAAGTAGAGAACCGGTGTGCTGAACAATGTAAAGCTTCATTAAGATAGCCTGGAATATATATAATATGAATACATATATCATCATCTCATCTCATACTCTCGCTCTCATACATTCTCTCTTATGCTCTCATGCTCGCTCTCTCTTCTCATCTCTTCCTCTCCTCTCTATCCCCCCCCGCACACCAAATACGATAAGAGTGAGTGTTTGGTGTGGAGAATTGGATATATGACCCCCCCCCCGTAATGTGGACAAGGGATACACATATGATATGGGGGGAGGGAAAGAAAAAGGCTGAAAAGAGAAAAATATGTGAAATGGAGATGGGTAATATGTGGAGAATGAAACTGATACCCAAAGAGAGTATACTAAATGGGTCAACATGAGATCCGAGTAGAAAAATAAATGAATGAAAAATATGATTAGGGTCAAAATAGGATATGATTAGCAAAAGATAGGACCGATTAATGATCTCAATAGCAATAGAGGGCATAATGAATATGGGAGTAGACATAGATGGGAGGTGACGATGGAGTGATGATGATGAAGACAGCAGATGATGGCGTAGGGACAGCAGTAGCATGATGATGCAGATAGCAGCAAACGGAAGATGAAGATCGTCGGGATGATGATGAAGTGGAAGAACAGCTTGCGGGTGATGGCAAATACGACGTCCGTTGGTGTAGCACTTTGTCGCACCATAGGAGATGACAAAGGGTCTCCTGCGTGACTCCGGAGAAATTGTATGCGGAGCCAAGGCGGAGCCTCTCCAAAGCGGCGATGAAGGCTTCAAGCGAACGACTGATTAAATCCCGATACCATCGACGAAAATGTCGATAGTATCGACGGCGATCTTTTTCCGTCTGCAGTGATCTCGATAGTATCGACGGACTCTTTGCGTCTGGACTGATCTCGATACTATCGATGCTCGGGTCGATAGTATCGACGCGGCGGCGGCTGGGTTGCTGCGGCAGATGGAGTATCGACGGAATGTTTTTTTTCGTCTGGACTGATCTCGATACTATCGACGCTCGGGTCGATAGTATCGATGCGGCGGCGGCTGGGCTGCTCCGGCAGATGGAGACGGTTGCTCTTTGTGGATGGGAAACGATTTCTGATGGTTGGTGACACTGTGGAGATGGCTGCCGGCGCCTACTGCTGCTGATGGTGGCGGCGGTGCTGCTATCGTGCGGAGTTGGATGTGGAGCTACTGGTTTCGGATGGCGGAAGGAGATTACCACGGCGGATGCCTACGGCGGCGACTGTTGCGGATGATGATGGAGGACAGCTGCTATGATAGGCAGCGGAGGTGTTGTATGGAAAGAATGAAAGAATAAAGAATAGAGATGACCATGGAGGCCGGGATATGCCTAGCGGGCAGCCGGCCAAGCCATGGTGATGGCGGCTGCGGCCGCCCGCAGGCGGGCGCTCGCCCAGTTGTCCTCTTGGAGAAAGGAGCGGCGGCGGCTTGAAGGGAGAAGACGGCGGCTTCGAGAGAGAGGGAAGCGGGGCGGCGGATTAGGGTTCCCTCAAGAGCGACGGCTCTGATACCATGTTAAAATATAAGATTGATTGAATAGGAATAGATAGATACAAAGACTGACACCCCTGTCCTATATATAGGAGCAAGGGAGAAACCCTGAGACTTTGTCCCAAGTAATCTAAACTAGACGGGCCGAAATATAAAGGCCCACTAAACTAATTAGCCTATTTAACTAATAGACTAATATAGACACTTTAACAGTAGGGAATAAATGTTTTAATTTGGTAGTAGATGGATGGCCCATGCGAAAGTGCCACTGTAGTCCCGTCACTGAAGTAGATAGCATAGCAGAAGCAGCAGGAGGTCCATCCAGATAACACAGCCCATCTGGTCCTTCACGGCCCGAACCAATCCTCGTCTTTGTGCGGAGATCATTTAAAACACAGCCAGAAGGATCAAATATAATAGAGCACTTGAGTTGTTTTATCATCTTACTGACTGACAACAGATTAACAGGAAACTTTGGAATATATAAACAGAATGCAATTGCAGTTCTGGTGCAATAGGAACCGTGTCAGTGCCATGAACTGCAGTTTTGGAGCCATTTGCAACAGTAACAGATGATATAGTAGCAATTTTATTTAGAACAGAAAATAGACGAAGATCACCAGCCATATGAGTGGATGCACCCGAGTCAATGCACCACTGTTTGTTACCATATGATGGAGAAGCGAGCATGGCAGAGGGTCCTGGTGTAGACGAGGATGGCAGCTGTGCGAGATGCTCCTGGAACATCTTCTCGAACTCAGAACGTAACCATTCCGCTTGTACAGGAGCAGCAAGTGCGTCAGCGGTAGAGTCAGCTTTAGTTTCTGTAGCAGCCTGGTTAGCCCGAGCGGGCTTGCCGTGCTTAATCCAGCATCGATCTTCATTATGATTGTCCCGGCCACACCAGTTGCAGTAGCGAGGGCCGAGAGGAGCACCACGTCCAGAAGCAGATGATCCTCGACCTCCCGAGGGAGGAGGGCGACCGCCACGGCCACGGCCAGAATCAATAGAGCGAGCAATAAGCGCAGGGTGCTCAACAGCAGGAGTAGGAGTCATGGACGGCAGGCGTTGGACTCTTTTGAGAACATCCTGAAGGGTAGGCAGCGGATCACTTGACAAGATCCGGTCAACCACACCAGAAAACGAGGCAGGAAGAGCAGCCAAAAACTGAACAAGTTGCAGTTCGTTGTGTTGCTTCTGAGCAATTTTGATGTCCGCCGTCAAGGGGTGGTAGAGTTCAAACTCATTCCACATAGCCGAGCATTGATTGTAGAAGTCATCAATGGAAGTGTCACGGGAGAAATCCTTTTTAGCCAAGTTTTTGAAAATTTCAAAAACTCGCTTGGGATTCTCCTGATGAGAGTAGACGTGGGACAGTTGATCCCACATAGCCGTAGCATCATGAAGGCAGAGAAGTGATTGGCTAATCTGGGGCTCGATACTGTTGAGGATCCAAGACATGACGCCGGAGTCATCCTTGGACCATTGTGCATAGCTTTGTCTGGTTTTGTCATCCGCATGGAACAAAATTTCGATCGAAATTTCAATTTTTTTCCAATCGAACATCGAAACGCATGTACGAAGAGAATGGGACGTCATTTCGCAGAAATTTCGCAAAACAATGCAAATTTCGCCCAGTTTGGGCCATAATTTTGCGAAATGGCACAAAATTTTGATAGAAATTTCGAGATATTTGTTCCTAAGACTCATGCCACTACATGTTAGGTATTTTGGCAATTCTCTTCGTATCTTTTGCTTATAGAGGCTATTTTCTTTGATTCTAAGGTACCCTGGCCTATGTATACCTCTTTCTATGTTTACACTCTTCTAAAAGATGTGAAGAGATATTATGAAAAATAACAAAGTTCTAAGTGCTGCTACTATATGTTAGGTATTTTGGCGATTCTCTTTGGAAAATCACATGAACTACAAACAAATTTGTGGATCTATGAAATAATAGTATTAAGTCTGCAATTCTACAATAAATTTGTTATTATTACACATATTTATACATAAAATGACTTAAAAATAATGCATTTTCTTTGATCTATGTATACATGACCCATGTAACCTAACTAAATTTTAACACTAGACTTATATAAGTTGTAACATGTAAGTTTGTAACTTGCAACTGTAAGTTTTAAGGTCTAAGTGGTAAATTGTGGGTTTGTAAGCTGTTTACCGTCTAACGGACTTGACAATTCTGTTCATTTGTGCACTCACTCATTAAGACATGGATCCCACTCATTTACAGTCTAACGGACTTGACAATGAGGATATGTATGGTCAACCACCACAAGGACAAGAACCACCACGACACTCAAGCTTCAACTAGGATTGTTGGACTCCTAGTTTATTACTACGCAAGACTTATGGAACATCATAATGTGTAAGTTTGTTAGTTGTTAATTTGTTTTATTTTATAATTATATATTATAAGTTGTAATTTGTAAGCTTGCAAGTTGTACTTGTAACTTGTAAGTTGTAAGTTGTAAGTAACTGTAAGTTTTAAAGTCTAGTAGTAGTTGTTTCAACTTGAAATTTGTAAGTTTGTAATAGACTTAGTCTCTAACTGTCTAGCAGACTTGACATTTTTGTTCATTTGTGCACTCACTCATCAAGACATGGATCCCACCCTAACCTCTAAACATAAAAATTTATTATATAATCTAGTGTGTTTATGTCTAGACTTTGTGTTTGCAGAATTTCAAAGCTTAATTCCTTCATTTTGCCATCGAAATTCTGTCGAAATTGTTCAGCTTCCTTCACTTACAAATGTGGGAGACCCCCCCCACATATCCAATATGAAATATTATTGCATATTTGAGTAGATCTTGGCGTTTAGATCATCCTGGTAAATTTCCATGATTTAATTCGCTTATTTGGTCGTCAAAATCGTTAGGGCCGTCAATATCAAAATTTAGTGTGAAATTTCAAAAAAAATCTGTTTCTGGGCCATCGGACACGACATCGAAATCGGACATTTAATTCTATGGTCATCCGCATCAGCAGTAGGAACAGCAGGAAGCTCAGCCGTAAGATGGTGATACCGGCCTTGTGCATTGACATATAGAACAAATGACACCGACCACAGATGATAGTTGGAGCCGCTGTCGAGCTTCACCGTGGTGACACACAGAGAGCGAGGAGGCTCAGATAAAGCCATGGCAGAGGCAGTAGTCGGCGCAGCAGCAGAGTAGATCAGAGACCCACAAAGGGGCAGATAACAGCAGCAGGGATTTGACGAGTCAGATCAGAAAACCCGTATAGGGCAGAATATGCATATATATAGAGAAACATACGTCGCCATGAGGAAAGTTCAATGTTCCTTCATGAGACGCAGGCAGAGAAGACGGTGAGACGAAAGACTCTCAACTTAGACGGCCAGTGGATGTCCGAATTTGGATACGAAGATCACCCGGACGTAGAGGGAGAGGAGAGGTAAAAACCAGTGGCAGCCGGAGCATGGATGGGAAGAGGAGGCTTAGAGGGTGGAGGGAGGAAGGGAGGAGGCTGCGTGGGGGGGTGGCGGTGGGAAAAAGGAGGGGGAGGGGAGACGGCGACTGCGGGGGGGGTGGGTGGGGAAGGGCTGTGGGGCAGCGGCTGAAGGAGAGGAGGGGAGGGGTCTGCGGCGCGAGGGGGGGAGGGGTTGGTTTTTTTACGTCACTACGGACGGGTGGGTGGGGAAAAAGAGACCTGCTCTTGATACCATCTAGAGGGAAATGGAATTGTTTATTCAGTGAGTAAAACATGTTACAGGATAGTCTCTAATATAGCTAATGAGAGTAGAGACATAAGTACAAGTGAGCAATATGGGACTAAAAGTAAAACAACAAGTAAATAACACAGTAACACAGTATATCTATAAGTTTTTAACATGAAGATCGACAAAATTTAGTATTACAGAAACGAAGATAAGAGAATCAAGTGGTAGAATTTTAGAAAAGACAAACTTGTTTTTTATATGATAGACTTGTGAAGGAGGGCACCTAGAATATCTTGGATTCCGATGTTTACACTACGTGGCATAAAATAAGCTCATGCATAACAAGAATCGCCAAGAAATTTTTTAGGACTCCTAAGTTTGTGGGCCTCCACAGAAAGAGCCTTGGTGGATTGATGAAGTTTGAAAGGCTTATAAACTCAAAAGAGATTCATAGGAGTTTGCCTAAATCTTGAGATGCTACAACTTTTGAGAGACATGAGCTAGCAAAGAAAAAAGCTAAGAAAGCATATCAGAGCTGGAATTTTTTAAAAGATTTATAGAAGGTTGGAATATATTAGTGTAAGGAAAAGGATATGCATAAAATGGCTCGTATAAGAGAAAGGAAAGAAAGAAATCTAGGGCAAGTAAATATATAACGAATAAGATGGTAGAAATTATCAAAAGATGATGATATCAAGAGCAAATGGAAGAACTAATTTCACAAGCTTTTAATGAAGAGACTTCCAATAATGTAAAATACTCGTGTGACGTGAATAAAAGAGATATTGCGCACACACGACGAGTTACACAATCAGGGGTCCAGAATGCTCTGGGATGGATGAAAATGGGAAAAGATGGTACTCCTATTGATCAATGTTTTAATAAGCATGAGGAGGGACATCATCTTGAGACCGCTTAAGCGTCGGGCGGGTGCTTTTGGAAAAGCGGTGCTTAAATTCCTATATAATTCATAGAGAAGTACATACATTTACACCAGGCAGGTGGAGTCCAGTTTTTTTAGCTTAGGGCAGGCAGCAATTTTGAGCATAGTTTTGAAGCTTTTTGCTGGCTTGCTCATCTAGTACCTAATGCACTCACCAAGCAGCAGATGGGTTGGGCCATCCAAGATGCTTTTCAAAACAATGCTATGATGTATGGAGGAGTATGGAGATGAAGGAGCCATGTGGTTGACGATCTCTTTAGTAAGATTATGAAACCCGAGAAAATGTCAAATCAGTGGGGAAATAGTACCATACTCCCCATTTACAAGAACAATGGAGATGTTCAAAGTTGCACAAACTACATAGGTATTAAGTTGATGAGTCACACTATGACTATGAAGTTCTACGAGAGGAGAATTGAGCAAAGAAAAAGAATTGTAATGCAAATATCAGACAGCCAAGTTGGTTTTGTGGATGGTAGATTCCACTACAAATGTTATTTTTCTGGTGAGAGATTTATGGAGAGGCATACAGAAAATAGAGAGATCTTCATATAGTTTTTACAGATTTGTAAGACGTGTATGATCGAGTAACCTAGGAAAGTGTTATGGTGGGTTTCAGAGAAATATGTGTCAACCCAATGCATTAAATTAGTTAAAGACATGTATGATACATCCTGCAAGTGTTAGGACTCCTGGAGGAGAAACACCAAGTTTTCATGTTAAATCTGGGGTACATTTAAGGATGGGCACCGAGCCCATACACTTGTTATTGATGAGTTGGTAAAGCATGTTCAGGATGATATTACTTGGTATTTGTTGTTTGCTTTTGATATCTTGTTGATTGATGAAACCAGAGAATGATTTAATGATAAAGCAGAACTTTGAAGAAATGCATTAGAGTTTAAGGGATTGAAGATCAGTAGAAGCAAAAGAGAAGTGTATGCATTGCAATTTCATCCATTCTAGAATTGTGAATGGTGGTGCTAAGTTGGATGGAATGGATGTGCCAAAATGTGATATGTTTCATTACGTGGGTTCTATTCTAGGAAGCATGGGCACGGACACGGATACGGATTTAGACACGGACACGGACACGGGACACGTCAATTTCCAAAAATATAGGACACGAACACGGCACTGGACACGGCAAGTATATGTATATATAAATTTGTATAACATATTATGACATATAATGTGTAATATGCTATGTGTATTAACACAAAATGATCTAGATAGATTATCCGCATGGGCAATCACCATGAAATCCAACAAGCAATCAACATATAACATTATATTTACAAGTCACAATATGCATTAGTTCACAACAAACATTACAATGCTTGATTATATGATATTGTTGTAATATGAATTGTAAAAATTAAGAGCAGTAGAATTTTGGGGACAATAGTTCCAATGGAAGTAATGATTAACAACATGTACTATCAACAGGAGGTGAATCCAATTGTTTTCCTCCTCATGGTTGATGTGGCATCCCCTGGATGTTGCAACAGTTGGTGGAATGATAAGAAGGGTGTCAATGACTTGCATGTAGCACCTGAAGCTTAATTAACTAATGGTAGTAGGGCGAGTAGTGGAGGACAGGAGGCAAAGATTTAGAGAAGGCTTGGGTTTTTTCATACGCCTAGGCTTAAGTGGGTCGGAGTGGTGTGACCTGGAGGTGTCCATGGAGTGTCCAAGCCGTGTCCAACACTTCAATAAAAAAAAATTCAAAGTGGACACGCCCGAGGCGTGTCCGCTATGCGTCCAAGCGTGTCCAAAGTGTGTCCATCTTGGACATGCGTTGGACACGGACACGACAGCCTCCGAGAAGTGTTCGTGCTTCCTAGGTTCTATTATTCGAATAGATGGTGATATTCAAGATGATATTTGACATATGATCACAACATGAAGGCCGATATGGGGGAGTGCAACAGGAGTAGTATGTGATTAAAAGGTCCGTCCCAGATTCCAATTAAAAAAAAATGTAGAATAGCTATACGACCAGTCATGCTATAATTGGAGCAAATTTGGGCCGTGAGAATCAAGGTCTCAACAAGATGACTGTAGTGGAGTTGTTTGTGTTGGAAAAAAATGTGTATGCTGAGAGGAATGTGGAAAGACAAGGAAAGATTGCTCGAGAAATGACATTATAATGAAAAGGGTGGTGATATCAAGGACAAGTAATGTAAGGCCGCTTGAGATAGTATACGCATGTGCAACGCACGCTAACAAGTGCACCATTCGAAGCAATGTTATTAAATCAAGCACAGTAAAGAGAAGAATGATGGCTTAAATTAACATGGAAAAAGATTATAAGGAGATATTTTGAATTTTTTTGTCTTGACGTGAATATGACCCATTAAGAGTTGAATGGGACAAAAGGATCCATGTAGCCGACCCCAACATTTTTGGGATTGAGACTGAGGTGATTATAATGACGATGATGATAGCATTATACATGTGTATAAATATAACGTATTTTGTGTTATTAGTTTGTGCATGATAAATATCAATTTACCAGTGAAGTAAAATCCCAAAAATGTATAAAAAGTCGTCATGCATGTCGATGTGGGAATAAAATGAATCATGGAAAACAAAAGAAAAAAAGTGTTTTATGTGTCCTAGCACCCATAGGCACCTAGGATAACCACCGAGTCCTAAATCTTTATTCGGAGCATTATTATTCTGTGGCAGAAGCACACACACCCCCCCCCCAAAAAAAACTATGTGCTTGCCTTAAGACCAAGCATCACGGCACCAAGGAAAGAGGGCAGAGGGAAGGGAGGAAATTTAGGGTCTGACTAGTTTGGTGTAAAATGTCCTGAAAACATTGGAAGTTGAGTTCCTATTTTAATTTTACTTGATTGGTTTGGTGAAAGTCCGAAATCTGAGTTCCCTAGTTTTCCCTGCACTTTCAGAAATATATATAATTTGAAGATTTAGACTTCTGTAGGAAATCAGTCAAAAAACGAATTGCGCAGTCGTGTCTTACCCTCTTCTCTATTCCTCTTTTTAAGTGACGCCTCCACAAAGCGAGCGATGGAAGAAGGCCAAATGTCACATTGTCGACGGCCATCTCCTACCTGAATCCTATGTGTGACGAGGAATACTCAAAAATCCTCGACAGCCTTGGAGTTCATTGTACCTGAGCATCATTGTTATACCAGGAGTACTCAAAAGTCTCAAGCAAACATAAACGGATGGCCTTTTCTTTCATTCCTAAACCTGCGCCAATAGGTAATACAGAGTCGATTTTGCTAACAATGTGACGGAGGTCAAAAGATAAGAGGAAAATTGATTGTTGTTCTGTTTTATATTCAGATTTGTCGGAAGTTTAGATCTGAGCAGAGTTTTAGAATTGAACGATCTCCAAATTGACGGATTGACGGAGATTTAGAATTCTAGAAGTCCAGAACTAAACCTGCTTCAAAATATTAGAGGGTGATTCATTTATTCGGATGTGAAGTCTGTTTTACACAAAATTCATATTCCAAGCCAATCATCTAGAAATCATTTTCGTAGAACTCAACTTCTGTTCTTGGAAAATGAGTTCCAAGAAAATTTTATTTACACCAAACCATTCAGATCCTTAGAGGAAGCTCGTGATTGGCGATGGTACTATTAAGGAAAACACACAATAGGGTTCCTAGTCCAACAATGGTCTTGATCATCTCGTACCCCAAAGTTTGAACCTAAAAAAGGCATGCAAGCATGATTTGGTTCGACATGTCTACCGGCCTACCATTCTCACCGAAATTAAGAAAACAAATGTAAATAGTCTAAGTGTCCAGGTTTCATCAAAAACCTTATAAAGCCTATTTTTGTCTTCATTCTCACCTTTTCCATCTGTCGACGGCACCACAACTCCTACCATAATGCATACACCCCCCCACCTCTTTTCCTCCTACAGTTTACTTCATCTCCCTCCCCCCAAACCAATTACTCCCTCCATTCTATAGCATCTGCAGCATGCTGCAAGAGGGTGTTTAGATGTGTGCAATAGGTACGGTGGAATAAAGGCGGGAGTGGACAAAGTCAATAGAGGAGAAATGCACGAACATGGACAGTAGATAGGGCTAGACCTTGCCACAGAGACCACTACTCCAATTTCCAAGTGTTATGTTGCTTCTTTTGCCAGGTCCCCTCTACCGAATGCTAGTCTTACTACCCATTGCCCTTCTTATTCATCTGTTATTACCTTTCGTTATAGCAAAAATAGACATGGTAGAGGGAGAGAAGAATTAAGAGGCAAAAGAGGGAGTGGTGGGTCATGGAGAAGGGAGGAGATGAGAAAATGAAGGAGGGGTAGTGTGAGAGAAAAGGTCCATGGTGTTGCTGCACAGAACTAAAGTATATTATAAGTGACCACCACAAAACAAAAATACAGGATTAATACTTTCCTTTGTTTCGAAAAAATTTCAAAGGAAAAATCTAGCAATAAACAAATTGATAAACCTCAGAAATTAGCTAAAATAATCAAATATACAGACCTAACTTTAAGGTTGAACTCATACACATTTTGTACAAGATATACTCTCTTGAAGCTACACAAACCCCATCCATCTAGAACATTCTTCTCATCTTGGCACATGAGGCTGATTTTTTTTTAACTTGGTATGGAAATAATGTTATGTTTTCTTTTTAATCTTACTTAACCAAACAAGGGCAAGTATTGCTTTATACTATTTTCTTTTCACATATCAAACACAGCACCATTTTACCTACCGCACATAAGAAATACACAGGGCAGGTACGGGACTCATTTTCCCCAAGGTATGGAGAGTAAAAGAAAAGGTTGAAAACAATGTGCTGCTAGGGAGTCGGTCTTTTCAAATTTTATATCCCCCCAAATGTATTATGTCAAACTATTTCAAGCTAACCAAAAAAAAAAAGGAACTTAAAGTCTTTGGGCACCTGTTGCTATGCTCAAATGCAATAATGAAAAAAACTCGGAAAATGTAATCGGAAAATGTGTGATATTCGCTTCATCTTCCTCGAAATGAAATTATTAGTTGCGAACGGGCTCCAAAATCAAAAATATGGCATGTTGTGAATTCAATACATCACCCAAGTATCTATTAAGTTGGTCAAACATAGTAGTAGAGCAGGTTGGATGCACCAATTCATGAATGAGAACGGATCCTCATTTGCAACTTTGTTTGGATTGTGAAACAGGAGTTAGATGGCATTATCTTAACAAGTTATGCTGATAGAAGATGCTGCATATGGCTAAACAAAGCCCTAAGCCAGTATTTATTTAGGTGGACTGGTGACTAATATATTGCATGAAGTTCCAGGGAAAAGACAATGTTCTTTGATTTCGCAACTTCATCCTTTGGTGTTCCTTAACCATTATTAAATAATGCATTCATCGAATTTCCCATTGACTTGTTTTAGAGTTGTCCAGGTATCACATGCTAATAACAAAACCCACATGAAGCCTCACCTTTAAGGAGCGCACATAGATGACAGGGCGTTTTGTAGGATCAGTGGCCTGGGCAAGAATCCTCTGATGTAGCAGAACATCCTCCGCCTTATCAACACTCAAATCCACCCCGTAACTATTGAAGAAAACAATAGACCGTCTCAATACAATAAAAAGAAAGGGAAAAAAACGGCATCCAACAAGAAACAACGAGAAACCAGACAACAGTCCAGCTCTGACAGAAACCAGACAACAGTCCAGCTCTAACATTAAAGTAAACCTAAGATAACCTATATTAGAGAAGATTCCAAGGGACTGGAAGACCAATTCATATTTCATACGGTATTTTCTAAGAGCGTCAGATGGAAACCAGATGGCAGGATGCACGAAGTCGAGAGTTAACTGGACGCGTCGTGAATGGCTTTGTCGGTTAGAAATACGTGCACCCAACTAGATGAAACAGCGGAAGGTGGTAGCGGGCCCAGAATGAGCCAAGGAACGCAACAATCGAATCCATGCCAGAAAAAGATATGGAGGATAATAGAGTACGGATGGAGGGCAGAAAACAGAACAAAATTTGAAGCTGAAAATGAAAAGAAGAAAAAGTTTCTGCAACAACCAGAAAGGACATCAGATTGAACATACAGTTGCGGAACGGATATCACATGACTCCTGCGCGGTGAAACTGATCGGTATCCCTGAAACTGCTTCAGACATGAGGGTGAACAACACGCCTCATTAGCAACAGAACTAGACTTGGAATTAACTTGAGAAATAAGCGCTGCCAGGATCTCGACAACCCTATAGCCGCAACAACTCACATGAAGCAATCCTATTGCGGACGCAGAACAAAAAAACCAGCATCCAATGCAAAGCTCGCACCCCAACTTACACCCACAGGATCAAACCCATTTCCGACAAACATTACAGGAACAAGGTGCAGAACCAAACAGGAACCAGTTCCCCTGGTCGAACAATAAAAACAAATAAAGCCCAACACCAACCCGACCTGGGTGGCAAGCGGTTGAAATGCGCGTCGAGCAGTTCCCTGAAGCTCGGGTTTGAAACGGCCTCGTCGTTCCCGTCCTCAAGGAGTCTGGCGTATATCTCGTCCCGGATGTCATACGAGCCGCCGCCGTACCCGCCGTACCCAGCAGGCGGAGCGGAGCTGGCCTCCTCTTCGACCGGCTCCATCCACACGGACAGACACCCTGCACGAAGTCTACGCCCACTGCTCCATCGTTTTAGGGTTTATATTAATCGGTCGGAGAGGCTGAGGCAGGAGGGGACAGACGAGGTCAGCGCCGAGTGGGGAGGGGGTCTAGAACTGCGGGCGCGCGTAGGAAGAGGGCGGGGGACTTGGAAGAGGGGATCTTTGACGGCTACTGGGAAGAATCCCGAGTCAGGGGAGGGTAAGGTGGGGAATAAAGAATCCGGTGAAGGGTAGAAGCGTCCTCTGAAAGGATGAGGTCACTCACCTCTCCCTTTCTCATTTCTGGGCCACCTTCTCCCTCGCCGCCGGAGTAGCGGATAAGGAGAGAGAAGACTGAACTGGATATTGTTTTCTTTTTCCTTTTTTTTTTGTCACCCTTTCTTTTTGCCCAACTTCTGACAAAGGCCCAGCTTGACGAGTAATGGTTTGGTGGAGAGCTGCCGTGCGGATCGCGGTCTTTGACTGGAGGGGCTGAATTGTATTGTTTATTATTGCCCACGGAGTAAGTATTTGCTTTCAAGTCCTAATTACTTGGCATAAACCCGTATTATGCACGGGTGCTTTAGTAGATAGTAAATAAATACTTATTGGTTAAAGTTTTAGAATTAACAAAAGAGGATACAAGTACACTATACATATTAATAAGTTCAGTTAAAGTTTTCACATATGTTACAACTTGAAATGAGACAATATGACTTCGTGGAATCCTTTTTCACAACAAAATAGAACTCTCTCTAGACGTAGTAGTTATTCATCTATATATACTTCTCATGTAGCACTGTTTTATGTCTGCCACCCTTAACCAACAATAATTTTTGGATCATCAAAGAAACCATTAGATTGAATAGAGAGATATCCACTATAAATAGCAGCATGTGATAGTCTACTTTGATTGGATATAGCTGGTCCAAGAGACTCTGCTAGACTATTCCAGTTGCATTCTTTGTATCTTCTTTTATTCTGTAAGGACATTTTGATAAGTTAAAATACATGGAAAACACAACCTAGATACAAATGAATCAAATGATTGACTTATTAAACATGTTCATAATTTGATGGTCTTGATATAGTTGACAACGCTAATGATGTGACAAAAGTATATCCACTAAGGAACACCATATTGTTATATAGTATTTCGTTTCTTGGATGTGATGATGATATGTACACTTTACAATTTGTGTATCCAAATTATAAAAAAGAAACGATCATATGTATAATGAAGTTGTATAATAGACAAGTTCTATGAAATAACTCTAGATGTTAGCTAGAGTTGTTTTGTCTAGTAAATTATGTTCTTCATACTAAGGAGCTTTACTATATTTTTTTAGTGTGTGAGAGAACATGTTGTTAACCCAGGAATGTACCAACGTACAAATATGTTTCACATTGTGAATAAGTGCAAGAATAACATGATAAACAATCTTCCATTAAGAATTTATTTTACTACTTTTATTATATTTTTGGGGTGGATTTGGATTGTATACCTTCTTGCTCTCGCTTAAACATGGTTGCATTATCTATTTGTTTATTCAAAGAAGCTTTCCTCAAAAGTTTCCCATACATCCAAAGAAGGTTCAAATAATAAGAAAACATGACAAATATAGTACATGAAAGTACTTATTGTATGTTACTTCATTGACAATAGCTCATTCACATGGTCATGCATTAAACTTGACTCACTAATATAGGGATTGAGAGTTCTTGTCAGTGTGAAATTTGCTCAAAAACATTTGATGGTACATGGTGTAAGCAGAGAACATGTTTGTTGGGAAAGTGTCCAAGTTATTTAAATATTGGATGATTTGTTGTGCATGAGTGGTTGTGTTGTTGCATCACAGTTGTTCTTTCTCCTTTAAAGGAGATAAATGGCTAGTTTGACATGTAGGGTAACTACATACAAGCATAAGTAAACAAATTAAGACGGAATACGATAGCTTTCCTTAGAGCTAACCTAACAATGGAGATTCTAACCGTTTAAGAGAAATAACCATGAGTTTCTTCTCCTGAGGTCCTCTGTGTACATCTATGGCATCTTAAAGTTTCATCCCTATATCTTGACCGTGGTCTTTTCCTGGGAAGACACTGAATAATTTTTCTAGAAAAGTACTAAGTTAGCTTGATCGTAAAAGATGATTATGAAGATAAGACTCCAACGGAAACTTAGTACGGGTAAATGTAAACACCATATAGGTGACTGATGGATTTAAAAAAAAGCTTTCCTATATAACATAGATTACTGTATATCTTTCGATATTTATTTTTGGTTAGAAAGATAATCAAACAAAACATTTTAGTTTGAAGCAAGAGATGAATACAAACACAAAGACTTCAGCTGAGTAAGTTAATAAACTCGGTACATTATCCTTTGAATTATTAGTAAAAAAATACTACACTATAATAACCATTGTGTACCATACACCACATATTATCTTTCTTTATTGTTTGTAGCCTGGCTGTGTTAGCAATCTAGAAATAGAAAAGAAAAAAGAAAAAGAACGCTTCCAACTGAAAAAGGAAACGTCAACACAAAATAGCAGGCATCACATTTTATCATTGAACTGGATTTAACGGATAAACATCAACCGTGCTACTTTTAACATTGGATAAACACCAAACATATAACTTAAACGTATGCAGCTGAAGCCGGCAGTTTAGTAGCTAGATTAAACTAGGTAGACATGCACAACAATAACAAAGAACCCCTCCATTGGTTTTTCCAGGACAAAGGATCATTGTGTAATTTAAAAAAATTCTGGAAAAAATTGCAGGAGAAACCCTCCACACACTTTCCTATATAGTATAGATGATGGCACGGCGATAACGATCTTGTCATGTGGGACCCATTCATTTGATTCATTTTTGTTCATCATAAATGTAAAGTAGTCTATCTTTGCCATTATGGAAAACCATCCAAAATAAATACTCCACTTTTGCCTTTTGTGTGAACTTGGAGAAAAGTCCAGTCTCATATTATAAACTAGTAAAGATGTTTGTGTGTCTATACGTGGAAAATAATATTCACCCATCTTCTTTTATGTTATATCTCATCAAGTTAGAGAATAAATATAACTTTGAAAGTTGGCATTATAATTATAATTTATTGTTATTGGAAATAATATAACTTCTAATAAAGTTGTGACTTATTGGCATTTATTGTTAGTAATCGTGTTGATGTCGGAGAGCAGTGACTTGAGGTGTCAAGCATGGGTGTCCCTCACAAAGGGTCTTAGGTTCGAATCATCCTGGTAGTGTAGTTTGGAAATGAATTCTCCACTGCGACGGTCGACCTCTAATGGGACTTTGTGAGGCCCCCCAAAGTGAAATTAGGGGGGGGGATTTACCATCCATGTTATGTAGGCCTTCCCCTAGGGGGGTGGGCTTTCCCAACAATAGAGGAAAAAAACAGTTACGTGTCTTCATTGTGTTGTATTGCTTGGGCAAACATAGCTCTTCCTATATGTGGCAAAGTATATATGTTTTTTAAATATTTGTAAATATAAGGGAGAAAAAAGAAGTTGGAAGGAGGTTAGGAAATTGAGAGATAGGAAGTTGGGTCAGAGGAACATAGAGAGTGGTGATGAATGCATATTCATCTCTTATTTTTGCTTCATTTAGAATAATTAATTAGGACTTTTTTGTTAATTTTAGCTAATTCAAAAATAAATAGCACTTTCATCTTCTTGATATACTTTTCCTGAATTCTTATGATATTTTTCTTAATTTTCAGGAATTATCTAAGTAATTAAATTGAGAAAAGAAGAGATGAAGGTAGGAGGCAATTCAGTTTCCCGCAATGCTGACTTAAATGCATACCTTGCACCAAAATTAGCATAACTCTCACATCCTAAGGCGGAATTTAATGTTCAAATATGATTTGGAAAGGGAATTCAAAGGCCTACAGGAAAATTATATTTTTGGGCGCACTTTAAATTCTCTGGACAACGGAAATTCGCTCGAAATTGCTGCTGCGAGAATCTGCATTAAAGAAAGACAATCAAGAGTTTGTTGACTAGATCTGAAAATTCAAAAGGATGGCTCCCTCTATTTTTCCCCCTCTTTTTTAGATAGCCTACCCCTCCTTCTCCTATAAAAGGAAGGGCACTTCCTCCTCCCAAGGATCATCTTTTGTATCATCTTTGGTACCAGAATTCTGAGCATTTGTTCTCCTATCATTCAAGCAATAGAATTTCTTCTTACTGTTCTTTAATTCTTGCAATTTATATTCTTACAATAGATCTAGTTGTTCTTCCTTTCTTCTTCTTTCTCTTCCGTGGATTGGAGCAAGGGTTGAAGAGATTGGCCATTTTATTGTCTCTAGCAAAAGGATTGACTCCTAATTTTGGGCTAGACTATGGCCATTTCGCTTCTCCCCTCCGCCTCCATGTTTTCCACAAGCATGTGTGAGTAGACTTCTATCGAGACAAGGGGAATAACCCCTTAGCCATGTGATGAATAGATTGAAGATTTATATGATTTTTTAGATAAATAGATTTTGATTTGGATCTCGACGATTTTAACGAAGTGATCTCTCGTTTTCATCGCTTGTTAATCTTGGCGGATGCGACCGTGGAACCCAAGATTTAGAACAACCAAATTGATTTCATGGGAATTTGGATGAGACCTCAGAAAAGTCCCCATTAGGATGATTGAACTAGGATCCGTGAATGCCAGGACCAATGGGTTCATGGGGAGTTCATCTTTTGTGAATCATTTACAAATGTTTCACATTCCTTCTTTTATCTTTCTTATCATTTCTTTGATCTCGTTTCACATCGACTAGGGTGGTAAAATCCCTTAGCTTCGGTATTTCCTTATTTTGATTGTTAATCTTTAATTTAGTAACTTCATCTTTTTGTTTTAGTTTTAACAAACTCTTAAAACAGATTTTACATTCTCGTTCTCGTAATCAGATTTGAAACTGAACCATCTTCATCGTCGTCTCTGTGGATCGACCCTTCTATACTAGCCTTTATCGGAAAGTAGAAAAGGATAAACTCTAGGATAATTTTTCCTAGTGATTGGTGTGCTAAACGACGCGCATCAAGTGGGTGAAAGTCTAGAGAGAGAGATGTGCACCACTCCCCTTTACAAGTATCTCCATAACCACTTAAAAGTTTTGATGAAAATAGTACCTTGTCTTGATGAAACTCACCCTTTGACTCTGGGAGAAATGTGAACCGATTATAGAAGAGAATTTTAATTAAAGTAAAAGCATTAAATAAAAATGTATTGAGACCTTAATATGTAAAAAATAAGAAAATAAATAAGTAGCTAACAAGATTTGTTTGATAGAAATAAATTGATAGCAGCAAATAATCTCACTATCTCTCCCTTATTGTCTCAAAGTCTCACATGAAAAATGGTATAATCAAAATATTTAAAGGACAAACCATCTCTAACTAACTAGCACAATGTGATTGATAAACAAATCAATAACTCCCATGTCACCATATACTAAACAAGGAAGTCATTATGATGACCATCTTGTTGGGAAATATGGGCACATTATAGTAGCAGAAACAAAAAATAGTAATCTATTTGTATTCCCATAACAGCAAGATTGCATCAAATACCATAAAATAGGAAGGATGATAGTGAGTTATACCCAGTCCTGGAGCAAGTCCAGTGATAAAACTTGCTTCTTTGCGTCTGTTATCTAGTTGCTCTTGGACAGTGGATGTGTAGCTCTTGGTCTTCACCACGAACAATGAACTGAACAACTTCTAAAATGCTCATGTGATCTCGCCACGGACTGCAGGATGACTTTACTCTCTGAACAGCAGCAAAAGGACTCCTGCCTCTAGAGTAGTCTACTTGAACCAACTAGAACTCATGTCATTCATCTAGAATAGATAGGAAGGAGATGTCCCTCTCATTAGTGTACTAGTCACCGACTTGCTCTTCTACAACAAAAATTAGTTGTTCTCTCCCTTGGCTATTCCTCCCTAGTCAAGTAGGACTTGCATGGGCTCTCTCGACTACCATAATCAGAGAGGATAACTGTTGTTAAAGGAACTGATTCTCAGTTGTATTTGTTATACTCTGGGAAGCCCCCAGTACCCCTATATATATAATAGAGGTCAGGGTCAGGGTTCCCAGTCTGTATGGGATTGTGTGCGAGTGGAAGGGACACAAAGATCTTGGATTTTCACAACTTGCGACAACTGAAACGACCGTTTGGTAGTCTAGACGGTCAATTGGCATCGCGATACAGTCGTCTCATACTGTCAACCATCTCGTACTATTAGAAGGCCTTCTGGCAGTTTCCCAATCGCACACAAATTTGGTAATTTTGATTTCCAATCAATATCTCATATTAATTCTGTAACATACATGATCTAGAACCCTACCCTAGAGCTTTGACCTTTTGGGTTTAGCCAAATAAGGTTGAGGTTAGGATGATCCTAATAATATAATGCATGAATAATGTGATATAATATGTCATATAATTCATTTGGCGATAATAAAATGATAAATAACTTAATTTCATGCATAATATAGTTAATGGGCCTCTAATGGGCTATATGATATAACCCATGTAAGAAATCCCCAAATTAAATAATAAACTTCAAATTCGTAATATACACATCAAAATAAGCCTACATGTCAATTTTCATTTAATTTGGACTACCTCAAAATAATATGGTAAGGAGAGAGAAATTACCTAAAAGGTGTAATTAATAAATAAATATAATTAATGACTCCAAAAGAGGAAAATAATCTTAGATTCATGATCTACATAATAAATATAGCCTTTGGGTAAATTTTTATCCAATTTGGAGAAAGTTTGCTTAAAAGGTAAAATCAGGAGAGAGAAAGTGTGTAGAACCTTCAAATATTAATTAAATACTCAAACAACTCCAATATGTAAAATTTATGGCAAACTCGTATCTAACACATTAAATATGACTTGTGGGTCAAGTTTCATCATATTTGGATAATCATAATACCATTAATGAGAGAGGAAAGAGAAAATATGATTTGATTTAGTTAACACACTAAAAATTATCAAAAGGTAAATCTAACTTGATAATCGGAATCTACATGCTTTAATTATCCTCTATGCAAAATTCCATCCAATTTGGGATTTGTTTGAACCCTAAAAAGAAGAAAGAGAAAAAGATAATTAAATGCAATCCTAATCATGTGTGGACTATAGTTTCTGTATTTAATGTTGTCACACGGATCTTCTTTTCATTTTCCTCATCTTTCAGCTCGATCGTACGACTCTCTTTTAATCTAAAAGTTTACAGATTCATCAGATGGTGACCCGTCTTCTCTCTCACCCCGGTCGTCTCCTATTTGGAGTGTTACAGTGGCGCTGAGTTGGGCTGATTTGTTTGTGATTTTCTCGATCGATTCTCCACCAAATCACACGATTTCTTTGCCTACAGTTTTTAATTTGGATTATGAATCTAATAAGCCCTTGCTTGTGGTCTCTTGTGGTGTATACAAGTTTTTCCTAATCTGACTGCCATGGTTCTCGAAGCTCCTAACACCCTATGGTCTTACACCCAACGTCGCCTATATATATTGGTACACCTGCCTCCGTAACTCTTCGCATGGATTTTCTCTTCTCTTAATTTCTCCACACATCCATGTTTCACTTGTCTAACGAGTTGGTTTTTTTGTTCTGGGATGCGACGTCTATCTGTGGCCCTCGACGACACCGACACCTCGATTGAGGCTTTGGGTAAGTTCGGTTGGCCTTTCTTTACTATTCTCTACTCTCGGTTATTCACATCTTGCTTTGCTTCGATTTCGCCCAAATCTATCACAAGGTGCTGATAACACCAAATTTTGTGATGTTTTAGACTGCTTTTCTGCTATCAAAATTGCCCTTTTTAACTGTTTTCCTCTCTTTTATATGTACTTTCACAATAATTGGCCAAACGACGCTCTTAATCCAATATTTCCAATTTTGTAGAGTTTTCCTACAATTTTAACCCATTTTGCCATCAATAAGGCCGTCCCGGCCCACGAATAAGCTCCACCTGCATCGGCCTTCCAGACGCCCGATACGATCGTTGCCCGACAGGGTAGCGTGACACAACGACGCGCGACATGGAGACACCGCGCAAGAAGAAGCTGACGGGCGACACGTCTCTTACCCGACAGGGAGCCGCACTCGCCACGACAACTCAAACTTGTCGTGCGACACAGGCCACCCACCGGCAGGCACCGCCCGTCACGTAACCGACAACCGACACCCTTGTGCCGAGCAATACCGGTATCGGCCGTCCACCGACCCACGAATAAGGAGGACATGTGGCACTTCGAGCACCATAACTTCCCCCAACCGCTGCCTATAAATAGCAGCTACAGGAAGCCGAAAAGACAGTTCGCACAGTTGGGAATTTTGAGCGATCTTCGGAGGAAAACTGCGAGAGTAAGAGTATCGTGCCTCAGTGCTCGTACCGGGAAACTCTAGGTGAGCTCTTCCTCATCCCGAGAGGGAGGGGATGGTTCACTTAGGACCATCTCGGGTGACACTACAAGCGGATATCGGCCAACGTTGATGAGCGACACAAGTGCCTGACAGTAGTTGCATCACTCCATGCCAGACACGATATCGAACCCGATACGCTGCACCCGTCATAATGTGCCGCCCGAGAGGGTGTGCCACCCGACGTGAGCGTATCGGCCAGGGTCCTTGAGCGATACAGTCAGCCGTCACGGTGTGCCGCCCGAGAGGGTGTGCGCCCGACACTGCTGTATCGGGCTAGGCTCCTGACCGATATCGGGCTGGAGAGATGCAGTGGACTGTCATCCTTCTACATCAAGAAGGCGACATCTATCTTTATTTCTTTACTTATGCACTGTAATTAAGACCTTTAATGTTTATGGAAATGGAAAAGCTTAATCACTTACTGCTTTATGCTTGGTATAATTCTTGGATGACTGCTATGTTTAATATCTGAACTCTAGCTTGCATGTTTGGATCGTGTTTCGCTTGGCTGCCGAATCGTGTTTTCCCGTCGCAACAACTTCGAGAGATGTGTTGTGGCTCTAGTGTTTGGTCCGATTCTGGAGTACGAGAGTGCCTGGAACGGAGATGCTTCAGTAGCATTTCACTCTAACTTAAAGTCCAGCAACCTCGAGAGGGGTGTTGATGCTTGGTTAGAGGTATCCTCTCCGAGAGGAGGGGTACAAGATGTTCCTGCTGCAGCTTATTTTACCAAAGTTTATCCTTCGCACCTCGCTTTAGCTCTAGTTTTATCTTTCTGTTTCTGTTGCATGAAAACCCCTAAAAACTGCTAAATGACTAAAACCTTAAATCCTGCTTGTAACTCCAGTTGGAGATAGTTTTCTTTGTTTTGTTTGTGACATCTTGTTGCTTCCCCTTGGGGAATTTACTACCTCTTTGTACCTGCCGGAGTGTAGTGTGTCGATTCAGAGTTCTCAACACTACCACCCTTGTCCCTGTGTTTGACCCTATATATCTACTTCGACCCCGTAAGCAAAGTTGCGGGGGCCTAGAAGGATTCGGGTTATAAATGTAAAAGCTCGACTACCTCAAATCCGCCTCCAATTTTAGGACGCGCGATTTAGGTCGGTCAACTTTTTGGTGCCGTTGTCGGGGACAAGGCAAAATGACACTGTTGACGAATCCGAATCCACTAACTACACTCCCGTGCCTCAAGCTTAGAAATGAGCTTGACATCACTCTTTGCTCTTATTATCATTACTCTTTACACAAAATAAATAATTCTATCTTCTAAACTTGACTTTTCGTGCCATTTTAGGAACTCTGTAGAACGACGATTTGTTCCATCGATCTCTGACACCATGTCTCACTGTGAGCAATCTCTGTCTGAGGGTGAACGTCAAGGCCAAGATGGGATTTCGCACCAACCTACCTTGGTTGGTCAGTTGTTCGCTTACATAAAAAGACAAGACACTATCATCAACCAGCTGGCACAGGGAGCGCTTGCCAATCCTGGAGCTCTAAATTCCATGCAACACGAGATGGCGAGTCTGCAGATGCGCCAACACGAGGTCGATCAACGATTGGCCCAGATGGCCGCTCTGAGAAAGGACCCTGCAGGAAAGACACTCACCTACCCTAAAACTGCCAGAATGGCGATACTAAGGTCTGGGAAGATGGTGGAACGCGCTGATGAAGCCAGACCAGAGCCTGAGTCAGGGCCTGAGAGTGTGATTCCAGTAGAGGACGAAGGTAGACAAGCAGAAGCTCGAGAGCCTGCACATAAGCCTTCCGATGAGCTATCTAGTGGGAGGAATCCTTATGCTCCCAGGATGTCATTTCCTTATAAGTTGATCAAGGCAAATCTGAAAAAGCGTCACGAAAGGTTCATGGACTCGATCAGGAAACTGCATCTTGAATTCCCCTTCCTTGACGCCTTGGAGGGGATGCCGACCTACACCAAGTTCCTCAAGGATCTTATCACGAAGAAAAGAAGAAGAGGAAGGTTTGAGACCATGCACCTAGCATCTGCTTCCTCAGCCTTCGTGAAGCCTGACCTGCCAAACAAAAGAAGGGACCCTGGAGCTTTTACGATCCCATTTTCCATCGGGGACAATGTTGAGCGAAAAGGTCTTGCCGACTTAGGGGCAAGCATCACCCTCATGCCCCTGAGCTTCGCGCAAAGGTTGGGTTTAACCGAAATGGTTCATACCAATATGAGGATTGAACTGGCAGACCATACCTTCAAGAGACCAGTCAGCGTTGTTGAGGATGTGCCGATCAGGGTCGGTAATTTCTTCATTCCTTGCGACATAGTAGTCGTTGACACAGCAGAAGACCCCCGCTGCCTGATCATCTTTGGATGTCCTTTCCTGGTAACAGGAAGGGCGTTGATTGATGTCTCTGAGGGGATGATCACATTGAGGGTCGGAAACGACCATCTGGACTTCAGTTTGAAGGAGGTCATGAAAAGTCCTTCCCTGTCAGGATCCACGTGTTTCACGGACAGCTACGATAAAATCTGCGAGGAGACAGAGGAGGACATCTGGATAGTGGACCCCCTTGCGAGGGCTATAAGCTGTCATGATTCTGACTTCGAAGATCCTGAAGTTGCGGAGTATCTCGACCTTTTTAACCTGTCTGACGAAGATCTTCATGAAGAGGATGAGGTGGTGGAGTCCGTGAAGCATGCTTCTCTCAAGGAGGAGCCTCAAGAGAAGGCAACCGGAGTGAAGACGGAGTTGAAACCGTTGCCCGAAGGTCTGGAACGACTCCTTGAGGAGTTAAGACTCCACAGGGGGGCTATAGGATATTCTGTAGAGGACATCAAAGGCCTTAGCCCCACCTTATGCATGCACCACATCAACTTGGAAGAATCTGCCAAGCCTCTGGCTCAACCTCAGAGGAAGCTGAACCAGATGCTCAAGGAGGTCGTCAAGAAAGAAGATTTTATTAGGTACCCATCTTGCCCGACGATCAGGAGAAAACTACATTCACCTGCCTCTACGACACTTATGCTTTCAGAAGGATGCCCTTCGGTCTCTGCAACGCCCCCACCACCTTTCAAAGATGCATGATATCAATGTTTTCAGATTTTCTGGAAGATATCATAGAAGTTTTCATGGATGATTTTTCAGTCTATGGAAAGGACTTCAATACCTGCTTGAAAAATCTGTCGTTGGTTCTTCAAAGGTGCGAGGAGAATAGCCAGGTTTTAAACTGGGAAAAGTGACATTTCATGGTACAAGAGGGCATCGTTCTGGGGCATAAGATCTCAAGGTGTGGGATCGAGGTAGATACCAGCAAGGTCGAAGCCATATCCAAGCTTCCTCCCCTGAAGTCCGTGACGGGAGTGAGGAGCTTCCTCAGTCACACCGGCTATTACCGCAGATTCATAAAGGACTTCTCAAAGATTTCAAAGCCTTTGTCCAATCTACTGGTAAGGGATGTTGAATTTGTTTTCTCTGATGACTGTCTCAATGCTTTTCAGGCTTTGAAAAATGCTTTGGTGTCCCCACCCATCCTCCAAGCGGCAGATTGGGATTTACCCTTTGAGCTTATGTGCGGCGCTAGTGACTATGCGGTAGGAGCATTCCTGGGGCAGAAGAAAGATAAAAATCACCATGTGATCTGCTACGCTAGTCGCATGTTGGACGAAGCTTAGGTAAATTACACAACCACAGAAAAACAGATGCTGGCAATCGTTTTCGCCTTCGATATGTTCAGGTCATATCTGTTTGGAGCAAAGGTCAAGGTATACACAGATCATGGGGCTATAAAATATCTAATGCAAAAGAAAGACACAAAGCCCAAGCTGTTGAGGTGGGCCTTATTGCTGCAAGAGTTCGACCATGAAATTGTTGACAAGAAGGGCGCAGAAAATGTGGTCACTGACCACCTATCGAGGATAGTAGCTGAAGGCCAAGAGGGACCACCGATCAACGACGACTATGCCGATGAGGCTCTTATGTTGGCCGAAGCTCAAGAAGAAAGCTTACCCTGGTTTGCAGATATCTATAATTATCTTGCTTGTGGAGAACTGCCTCCTGACATTATGTACAATCAGAAAAAGAAGCTATTCGCGGATGCTAAAAATTACTATTGGGATGATCCTCTCCTCTTCAGAAGATGCGCTGCCAATCTATACAGGAGGTGCATCCCAGAGGAAGAAACTGCGAACATCCTGAAAGAATGTCACGCCTCCCCCTACGGTGGACACCTGGGTAGCGAAAGAACAACTGCAAAAGTACTACAGTCAGGTTTCTACTGACCCTCCTTATTTAAAGATGCCGCACAACTCATAAAAGTTTGCAAAGAGTGCCAGTCTACAGGGAATGTAGGGCGGAGGAATGAAATGCCGATGGCGAGTTGGATCAAAGTGGAAATCTTCGACGTATGGGGGATTGACTACATGGGGCCGTTTCCTCCTTCCGGGGGATATCAATACATACTAGTGGCGGTGGACTATGTATCGAAGTGGGTAGAAGCCGTAGCAACCCAAACATGCGACGCCAAGTCGGTAGTCAAGCTATTCGAGAAGACAATCTTTCCTCGGTTCGGTGTACTGTGCACTGTAATAAGCGACGGTGGGTCACACTTTGGAGAGAGACAGTTTGAAGCACTCCTACGTAAGTACGGAGTGAAGCACAAGATCGCTACACCCTACCACATGCAGACGTCAGGGCAGGTAGAGGTTTCCAACAGGCAGATTAAGCAGATTCTTGAGAAAATTGTCAGCCGAACAAGGAAAGATTGGTCTATGAAGCTTGATGACGCACTATGGGCCTACCGGACTGCCTACAAAATGCCCATTGGAATCACCCCCTACAAACTTATCTACGGAAAGTCCTACCATCTACCCCTAGAACTGGAACACAAGGCCCTTTGGGCGATCAAATTCTTAAACATGGACCTTGAAAAAGCAGGAGAGAAGAGATTTTTGCAGCTTCACGAGCTCGAGGAGCTGAGGATGAACGCTTACGAAAATGCAAAAATCTACAAACAGAGAATGAAGGTGTGGCATGATGCTCACCTGAGAAGAAAAGACGTAAGCGAAGGGGATAAGGTTTTATTATTCAAGTCCTCCATTCTTCTTTTTCTTGGAAAGTTACAGACAAGATGGTCGGTGCCATTTACTGTGTCAAAGATATACCCATCAGGAATGATGGAACTATACGACAAAGACGATCCGACCAAGGTCTTCAAGGTGAATGGACACAGAGTAAAGAGGTTTTATGAAGATGAAGCTTTTGTCAGGAGAGCAGAGATTGACTTGCAGGATGTGGGTAATGTCGAAGGATGAACGTGAAGAGCTTACACCAGTCGAGCTGGCGACGTAAACTTCAGCGCTCCTCGGGAGGCAGCCCGAGTTTTTCTTTCTTTACTAAAGTAGGATGCATTTTTCTTCCATTAAAAACAAACGTTATGAACTGTAAAAAGGTCTGAGTCAGTGCACGTGCCGAGCGTACCGACTCTTCTATTTTATGGGCCACTGTTGTAATACTTTCTGAGGAGTAATACTTTCTGAGGTCGGGGACCTAACCCTGTGCCGATGATGTTTTACCCTTTGATCGCTTTTCCTTCTTTTAGTTTTAGTTTTCGGCCGCCTATTTTTAACCGCATCGGGGCAGCAGCTCGGCTGGCGCGCATGACCGCTTGTATCGGGCTGTAAGTCTCTCGGGCGTCGCAACGGCCGTGATGGTTTGCATTCCGGGGCGGCGGGCGCCCTACCATGCTTGCGAGTAATTGCCCTTAATGAGGCTGATGGGACCGTCATCTCGGGAACGACATGTCTCAACGGCCGACGCGCGCGCCAGAACTTCCCATTTTTACCCCCCCCCCAGCCGAGTTTGCTATATATAGTAAGGAGGGCTCAGCATGTCGGGCCACTACACTTACTCTTTTCGCCACCTGTACCGCATGCAGTAATCCACTCTTGCTTGCGTATCGGTCAACTTGCCTTCACCCTTGTATCGGGCGATGGCTCCAAAGAGCAAAGGTATAGCCCGATAGCCTGTTGCCCGACACGGGTTTCATATCGTGCACTGCTTATCGGGTTGACAAACTTAGTCGATTTATCTTGTATCGCCCGACGCATAGAAAGCACGACATGACGACCGATTGTGTTTGCCTGATACGCCATATCGGGTGACACATTTTTCTTTTATGGCGCCCTCAGGCAGTCGCTTCATGAGACCTTATCACCCGACACACCCATGTCGGGCAGTGTGTTGTGCCGCGCTGATCGCCCTTATCGTCTGATTTCGTATCGCCTCAGATTCTTCTTTTGATGGACGATACACTAGGCTTTACCTCGCGACAAGTTTCATCGTGATTCTAGTTTTTCCCGACCTAACATATAAGTGATCAATGGGCTTGATAACATGTATGGCTCACACGAAGCAAACCTCCGGCCGAGCTGACAACCAAAGCATAAGAATCAGAATTGCGGCCACAGCTGAAGCAACAAGTGTCGGACAGAAACGTCAGAATCTTGAGGCAGCTAGCCATCAACGGTCAAAGAGAGAGAAAGGATGGATTTTTCTTGATTTGGTAGCTCCGAAGGAGGATCGCTTTCTTATCATAGTCTGTCTTCTGCGATGGTTTAGGACCATCTCCAAAAGAGAAAGGTAATAAAAATAGAGAGGTCCTCCGGCTGCATCCTCCTGGGGACGAAAATGGACTCAGATGGACTGAAACTAGGATTGACGATCAGTCCTTTTATTCATGTTCACAACGGAAGTACCAGGATTAAGGGGAGGCCAAATAATTTTGAGGGCTTTGCGCTTGTTCCGGCTGCATCCAGCTGGAGAAATAAAATGGAGGCAACAAAGAAGCATATTGCAGCTTCTCGAAGGCACAAGCGCAACCACCATCTAACCTTCACTGGACTAGCATGACCTCACCCTGTCTTCTTCACTACTCTGGGACAGAGTGTGGAGTAGGTTTGGGGGGGGATACCCATGTACCAGTGAAGGAGGTATAAAAATTTTCTTCTTTTTCTTCTTCACCTCCACCCTTTGTGCCATGCTATTCTTCTCCTATATCATGTGTACGTACCAATGCCCGTATAAAATGCCATGCTCATATAAAAATTTTGAAAATTTTTGCTTATCTTGTTCCCCTACATATGTACAAAGTTGCTATAATAGTAAAAACCTGATGCGACTCCTTACAAAGTTTGTTTTCTATGTGCTTAACGAGATGTAAGTTTTGTTATATCTTTCTGATAATGCTGCCTCAAACAACAAAAGATTATATTTTGCCATGCCAAAAATTTTGAAAAAATATAATAATCTCGCAAACAGCTAAGAGACGAGTATGGAGAAGGAAAAAACTGCTCAAACAGCAGAAACCTCTTTGTTTTCCCTCACCCAATGAAAATCCCAAAAAGAGAAAGAAGCCTTATGAGTGTGAATAAAAGCATGAGAGTTGTGCCCAATAAAAGAAAAAAAAAATATATATATACATACTTGTTTTTCAAAAGTACCCATCTTTAGGCATGGTAGATCTGGGGCAGTGGTACGTAGGATGTGAAATCACTACTCTAAAGCCAACTGGCTTAGACTGCAGGGACCACTTGCCCGCTAACGGACCCTTACCTGGATGGACTGATGGAGACAAGAAAAAACCCAAAAAGCCTTAACCTATCCTATACACAACTTTCTGCCCCAAAAATAAAGTTGTTTGGTGTGTAAGCTAACTTCAGAATCATGCACCAAAGTCTCGCTGAAGTTGTAGAAAAAAAATTACTGAAATAATAAGGCAGGAAACGCAAGATCTTTTGTTTGTAGTGACGCAACATTATCTCTAAAGGCATTACGATACTTGTTTGACCTCTTGGCCTGAAAGCTACATCGAGCAAGAAGTAGCATCACTAAATAAAGTTTAAATATTGATTGAGGACAATCAAAACGCTAAGTTTGGGGGAGTTGATAACACCAAATTTTGTGATGTTTTAGACTATTTTTCTTCTATCAAAACTGCCTTTTTTAACGGTTTTCCTCTCTTTTATATGTACTTTCGCAATAATTGGCCAAACGACGCTCTTAATCCACTATTTCCAATTTTTGCAGAGTTTTCCTACAATTTTGACCCATTTTGTCATCAATAAGGCCGTCCCGGCCCACGAATAAGCTCCACCTGCATCGGCCTTCCAGACGCCCGATACGATTGTTGCCCGACAGGGTAGCGCGACACAACGACGCGTGACATGGGGACGCCGCGCAAGAAGAAGCTGACGGGCGACACGTCTCTTACCCGACAGGGAGCCGCACTCACCACGACAACTCAAACTTGTCGCGCGACACAGGCCACCCACCGGCAGGCGCCGCCCGTCACGTAACCGACAGCCGATACTCCTGTGCCGAGCAATACCAGTATCGGTCGTCCACTGACCCGCGAATAAGGAGGACACGTGGCACTTCGAGCACCATAACTTCCCCCAACCGCTGCCTATAAATAGCAGCTACAGGAAGCCGAAAAGACAGTTCACACAGTTGGGAACTTTGAGCGATCTTCGGAGGAAAACTGTGAGAGCAAGAGTATCGTGCCTCAGTGCTCGTACCGAGCAACTCTAAGTGAACTCTTCCTCATCCCGAGAGGGAGGGGATGGTTCACTTAGGACCGTCCCGGGTGACACTGTAGGCCGATATCGACCAACATTGATGAGCGACACAAGTGCCCGACAGTAGTTGCATCACTCCATGCCAGACACGATATCGAACCCGATACGCTCCTCCCGTCATAACATGTCGCCCGAGAGGGTGCGCCGCCCGACGTGAGCGTATCGTCCAGGGTCCTTGAGCGATACAGTCGGCCATCACAGTGTGCCGCCCGAGAGGGTGTGCCGCCCGACACTGCTGTATCGGACTAGGCTCCTGACCAGTATCAGGCTGGAGAGCTGCAGTGGACTGTCGTCCTTCTACATCAAGAAGGCGACATCTATCTTTATTTATGTTATTTAATTCTTTACTTATGCACTGTAATTAAGACCTTTAATGTTTATGGAAATGGAAAAGCTTAATCACTTGCTGCTCTATGCTTGGTGTAATTGTTGGATGACTGTTATGTTTAATATCTGAACTCTAGCTTGCATGTTTGGATCGCGTTTCGCTTGGCTACCGAATCGTGTTTTCCCGTCGCAACAACTTCGAGAGATGTGTTGTGGCTCTAGTGTTTGGTTCGATTCTGGAGTACGAAAGTGCCTGGAATGGAGATGCTTCAATAGCATTTCACTCTAACTTAAAGTCTAGCAACCTCGAGAGGGGTGTTGATGCTTGGTTAGAGGTATCCGCTCCGATAGGAGGGGTACAGGATGTTCCTTCTGCAGCTTGTTTTACCAAAGTTTATCCTTCGCACCTCGCTTTAGCTCTAGTTTTATCTTTCTGTTTCTGTTGCATGAAAACCCCTAAAAACTGCTAAATGACTAAAATCTTAAATCCTGCTTGTAACTCTAGTTGGAGATAGTTTTCTTTGTTTTGTTTGTGACATCTTGATGTTTCCCCTTGGGGAATTTACTGTTGGTATGTATGCCCATAGAGCAAGTCATATGATGATTGTAATGGGATACTTTGTAAATGATTTGAATAATAATAATAAAGGCAATTTCCAATCTATATGTTTAAACTGTTTCTGAGATGACGGTGTAACATGATAGATGTCTAAAGATTGTTTTACTCAATGACGTATGCTTTTAGGTTAAGGACCTAAACGATGAGATCATACGGATGTTAAGAGTATACATTCTTGTATAGTCCCTAGTCGGTTGTTATTGTGGAAATAACCATAGACATCAATAACACTAAAGACTAGATTATGTGTTGGTTGATGACAGAATCTCATTAGTCATGATATAGTGATATCAAACCAAGCACATAGGTACTTGTTAGAGAATAAGGTATCGGACAGACCCACCGTGAGAGTGACACATGGAACCATGACTTGGTAGTCACAGTCAGCTCTCACAGTGATGGTGGTGAGTGTGATTCTTAGACCTGAAATCACTACACTCAACACATGTCGTTGGGTACACTTTGACATCATCAAACGCAGTCCTGAAACATGGGTTGTTATAAAGGTGATGATTGGGTGGCTTTGACACATGGGGCTTTTTAGGGGTGAGTGATAGATATGGGATTTGTCCCTCCTGAGGGAGTTTTATATCCTTGGCCACTTGATGAGTAGGATTGAGAAAGGCATGTGCATGCACGTGTGAATCAATATGAGATATTGATGTCATACACATCTCACTCGGTCTACTCCGAGATCAAGGAAATGAATGAACATTGACAGGATGACTGTTCCATGCCTCGAGTTCATTCTGGATATCAGTGACAAAGGAATTATACATTCACTGTAACACCATTCACGGATTGTAGGATGAAAGTTGTTCTCCAACTTTCTACTTTCACTTGGGTAGCAATGATGTGTGACTAGGCACCGCTCTTTGCTTGTGAAGTCATAAGTGTTATGGACTTTCACTGCCAATGTGAAATGGACCTGCAGGGTCACACACATAGGATTTAACCTGGAAGAGGAGTTTTGTCCACAAAGCAATGTTTAGATTGATTACTAAAGGAGTTTAGTAGTTCAATTAAACACTCAATTAGTTGATGGCTCAATATCGTATGGTTCAAGGTGTTGGACGCATTGATTGGAGTATCGGATTGATTGAAATCGCAATTGACTGATTTTTTGCCCAACCTGTGCTCCCAACCGATCGGTTCATGTGATGAACCGGTCGGCTGAGGTTGCTGAACCAGTCGGCTGGAGTGTCCAAGCCGATCAGCTCATGCCCAGGTTGAAATGACCGGTTCAAGGGTTGAACCGATCAGCTCAACTGGTGCAACTGACCAGTTGGGAAAAGTCATGTCGGCAAGAATTTTCCTTTGGTTTCAAATTGCCCAATTTGATTGGGAATAACATTGGTATTCGATACCAATTGGGAACGAAACAAGGAAAGTCTTTTTGAGCCGGATTAGGACTATGAACCGATCGGTTCAGGGCACCAACCGATCGGTTGGAGTGCCCCAAACGATCGGCTCAGGTCCAACCGATCGGCTCAATGGCCGAACCGATCGGTTCAGTCATGAACCGATCAATTCAGGTTGCGAGATGGTTTCTTTTTGTGGAAAATCCCGAACCCTTCTACTCCTGCTTTAGTCCCGTATCGCCGGGCACAGAGAACCTTGTCCCATGACCCGCATATATATATAGGGGTATTGGGGGCTTCTCAGAGTACAACTCAGTGCAAGTTGATTGCTCTGCAAAGTTGTCATTCTCTCTGGTTTTGGTAACCGAGAGAGAGCCCGAGAAAGTGCTTCCCGCAAAGGGAGGTGCAGCAAGGGAAGGACAACTGCAGTTGCAATTGACAGCAGGAGAGTGTGTTGGCGACTAGTACGTCAACAGGAGGGTGCGAATCCTTCCACTTCCTTGTGGGACAAGGAGAGTGGAGTTCTGGGTGATCCGTGTGGACTACTTCAGAGGCGGGAGGTCACTGCCGCTCAGGAGGACAACTGTCATCCGACAGTCCGGTAGGAGGAGGAGTCTTCAGTCCCAGTGCGACCAGGAGCTGCACAGACACCATCCAAGACCGGAGGTGAAGACCGCGCAAGGCGCGTGGTATTGTCGCCGAGCAAGCCTCGGGACAAGGTATGATTCACAAACCATATTTCCTATTATATAGATGTTGACGCGATTCCTTTTGTTCCGGGTTTGGGGAGAAATTTTTGTTTCCGCTGCTTCTCTGCCTCCTCTAAAACCCAAAAGTGGTATCAGAGCCACGTCAACCTCTCTATATTTTAGGATTATCGATATGATCGATTTTGGTTTGTCGCCTTTATTTATTACATGCGATGCGAATAATATCGGCTTTATACATGTCCAAATCCACAAATCCCTAATATACATATATGATATGTAATATTAATGCACTCGATACGCGTCACCCTTAAACGAGTTTTGTGGTGGATGTGTAGCATGATTATGGCCTATAAACCCCTATATCTGTGTGTGGTTGTTTGTGTGGTTGCTTGCATCTCAGTCTGTGCATCGATTCCCTTTCTCATATTCCTGATGTAACTCGAAATAATTCGAGAATTCTTTTCCTACCTTTGCTCCCCCGAATGTAACTCGGGGTTTCACAATTCAATTGTAAATAGGATAGATTTTATTTCCTGTTATGTCAAAGAACGGAGGACAACCTGAAGACGATTGGTTGGTGATCCTGACGGCCGGTTTGAAGAACGAGATGAGAGGGTGGCGACCTGAGGAGATGCACGATGACTGGTGAACCGATCGGTTGGAGGCGCCAGTCGATCGGCTGGTGGCACCCGAACAACCTACCTGATGGCGAGCCGATCAGTCATGGAGATGAGCTGATCAAACCCAGAAAGGCAGGCACAGATTTCATCTTGTACATGTTGCATGTGATGTAGACCTAGATGACCGTGATTCCTCTTGGCTCGAGGAATCACAAATAGGATGGCCATAATCATTGTTTTTTATCGTTTATGCATGTTTTGTGTGGGATATAGCATGTATATGATACGTACTATATATTGTGGTGATTGGATATGTATGTGTATCTAAAACCAAATCCCTCATTAAATATTAAGTTTTAGATGCCTTCCAAATGCGACACACGTGAAAAGCTTGATCGACTAAGTGTGGGCACGCCCAAGCGTGGTGCACCGTCTATCTCGTGGAAGCGTGAAGGATGAATGTGTGGGTCTGCCCAAGCAGGGTGCATGTTCATCGTGTTGGCTTTGGGTCGGACTTAACAAGGTGACCTAGATAGGATCTAGCGCCTTGAGGCATGGGGATGTTCATTGCAAGGAGTTGCACATGACATCTTTCCAGAGTTGCATATGATGCAATTGGCAAGAGTTGCCTACCTGGAGGATCTGAGTTGTGGGTGACAGCCCAAGCTGGTCCATGGCTCATAGGATTTCAGGATCTTGACCCACTAGAAGATTGTACGCTGCAATCTTCCGAATTGATGGTGAGGGCTATCAATTTGAGTCAAAATAGTGGGAGCGGTAATTAATCAAAGGCCTAATTAACTATCGTCAAATTTTATTCAAATCAAATCAAAAAGGTTTTGACAAATGCAAATTTTCTCTTGTAGAATGGCAAAAGAATCATCTTTTAAAATGGGCAAATTAATTGAGAATAAATTCCATAACTGGTTGAGGACTGTGAGAAGTGTTCTGCACAATTCAGATATACCAGGAGCCTTAGAATCCACTCTATGTACGCTTAATGCGTTGGTGAAGAAGAAAGTAGGTAAGGGAGAGAAGTGTTCTCTCGCCAAACCAATTTCTTCTACATGGAGAGGATGGAAGGAACAATGGAAGAAGAAGTCGGAGATAGAGATCTCTACTTCTGGTGTATACGTGATAGAGATTAACTTTACTACTTCTTCATCATGGGTACTTGATACCGGATGCGGATCTCACATTTGTTCAAATGTGAAGGATCTTAAGAGAAGTAGGCCTTTAGGGAAAGGCGAGGTTGAACTACGTGTTGCTAATGGGGCAAGAGTTGCCGCCAGTGCCGTAGGAACCTATGAGTTAACTCTACCTAGTGGGCTAATAATAGAGTTGAAGAACTGCTATTATGTGTCTGCCATAAATAGGAATATCATTTCCGTCTCTTGTTTGGACAAAGATGGATTTGAATTTCTTATTAAGAATGGAAAGTGTTCCATTTCTAAAGATGGGATCTTTTATGGCAGTGCCCCTATGTCTTATGGTCTATACTTGATAGACTTGGAGACAAGTGTATACAACGTAAACACCAAAAAGCAAAAACTCAATGACTCAAACAAAACATATCTCTGGCATTGTCGTCTAGGGCACATAAATGAGAAGTGCATTTCTAGACTCCATAAAGATGGTTATCTAGACTCTTTTGATTGTGAATCAATAGAGACATGTGAATCTTGTTTGTTGGGCAAGATGACCAAGACTCCCTTTTCAGGTAAAGGTGAGAGAGCTAGTGATCTATTAGGACTCATACATACTGATGTATGTGGGCCTTTTAGAACTAATGCCAGAAATGGGTATCAATACTTCATTACCTTCACTGATGATTTCAGTAGGTATGGCTATGTGTACCTGATGAAGCATAAGTCAGAAACCCTTGAAAGGTTCAAGGATTTCATGAATGAAGTACAGAACCAGCTTGGTAAAAGTATTAAGGCACTTCGTTCTGATCGAGGTGGAGAATACTTGAGCCAGGAGTTTGAGGACCTTCTGCGAGCCCGTGGTATTATATCACAATGGACTCCGCCTGGAACACCGCAGCATAATGGTGTGTCTGAAAGAAGGAATCACACATTGTTAGATATGGTACAGTCAATGATGAGTTTTGCTGATCTTCCAATTTCTTTCTGGGGTCATGCTCTTGAAACCGCCGCATTTACACTTAACCGTGTACCATCTAAATCGGTTCAAAAGACACCATATGAGATATGGACTAGGAAGCATCCCGATTTGTCTTTTCTGAAGATTTGGGGTTGTGAGGCTTACGTTAGGAAAATGTTTCCTGATAAGCTTGGACCCAAATCCGATAAATGTTATTTTGTTGGATACCCCAAAGAAACGAGGGGATACTATTTATACCACCCTACTGACAACAAAGTGTTTGTTGCCAGGACAGCTGTGTTCCTAGAAAAGGAATTTATTTCCAAAGGAAGCAGTGGGAGGAAAATAGAGCTTGAAGAGGTTCAAGCCCAACAAGAAAACAATGAACCGGTAGATGTACTAGAGGAAAATAGAGATTCACAAGGTGTTGAGGAATCTCAGTCTCCTCAGGTAACACAAGGACCTCGTAGATCTAGTAGGACTCGCCTTGAACCTGAGAGGTTTGGATACCTTGTAACTCAGGAAGGTGGAGAGTTGATCATAGATGATGATCCAACTACCTACGTAGAGGCTATGAAGGGACCAGATTCTGAGAAATGGCTAGAAGCCATGAGATCCGAGATGGAATCCATGTACTCCAACAAAGTATGGACTTTGGTGGAACCACCCGAAGGGGTAAAACCCATAGGGTGCAAGTGGGTCTTCAAGAAAAAGACCGACATGGATGGCAATGTGCAAACTTATAAAGGTATTTTGGTTGCAAAGGGTTTTCAACAAATTCAAGGTGTTGACTATGACGAAACTTTTTCTCCAGTTGCCATGATTAAGTCCATCAGGATCATGCTTGCTATTGCAGCTTATTATGACTATGAGATTTGGCAGATGGATGTTAAAACCGCATTCCTTAACGGGAATATTCATGAGGATGTGTACATGACGCAGCCTGAAGGTTTTGTAGATCCAAAGAATGCCAATAAAGTCTGTAAACTGCAAAGGTCAATCTATGGATTGAAGCAAGCATCTCGGAGTTGGAATCTTCGATTTGATGAAGAAGTCAAAGTGTTTGGATTTATTCAAAATGAAGATGAACCTTGTGTGTACAAGAAGGTTAGTGGGAGCTCGACCACATTTCTCATATTGTATGTGGATGACATACTTTTGATGGGGAATGATGTCTTAGCCTTAGAGAAGGTAAAGACTTGGCTTGGGAAAACTTTCTCAATGAAGGACTTAGGAGAAGCATCCTACATTCTAGGAATTAAGATCTATAGAGATAGATCTAGAAGGCTTCTCGGACTAAGTCAGAGCACGTACATTGACAAGGTGCTGAAGCGGTTCAGCATGGAGAACTCAAAGAGAGGCAACGTCCCTATGCTGCATGGAGTTACCGTCTCTAGAGCTCAATGTCCCCAATTTTGTGAAGAGAGGGAGCGTATGAATGGGATCCCATATGCATCAGCCATCAGATCCATCATGTACGCTATGTTGTGCACATGCCCAGATGTCTTGTATGCTCTCAGCATGACGAGCAGGTACCAGTCAGATCCCGGGGATGCTCACTGGACAGCCGTGAAGAACATCCTCAAGTACTTGCGAAGGACTAAGGATCAATTTCTTGTGTACGGTGGCGAGGAAGAGCTGGTTGTAAAGGGTTACACCGATGCAAGCTTCCAAACCGATAAAGATGATTACAGATCGCAGTCAGGATTTGTGTTTTGCCTTAATAATGGAGCTGTGAGCTGGAAGAGTTCCAAGCAAGAAACAGTTGCCGATTCTACTACAGAGGTCGAGTATATTGCTGCTTCGCATGCAGCAAAGGAGGCTATGTGGATCAGGAAGTTCATTTCTGAACTTGGTGTAGTTCCCAGTAGCTGTGATGCAATTGAACTTTATTGTGACAATAATGGAGCTATTGCACAAGCTAAGGAGCCAGATCACATCAGCGGTCCAAGCACATACTGCGGCGCTTCCATCTCATACGAGAGATCGTACAGCGAGGAGATGTGAAGATTTGCAAAGTACCAACTGAAGACAACATAGCTGATCCACTAACTAAGGCCCTTTCTGAGCAGAAGCATGATGGTCATGCTAGGTCACAAGGACTGTGTTTTCTTGGTGACTGGCTCTAAGTGCAAGTGGGAGTCTGTTGGTATGTATGCCCATAGAGCAAGTCATATGATGATTGTAATGGGATACTTTGTAAATGATTTGAATAATAATAATAAAGGCAATTTCCAATCTATATGTTTAAACTGTTTCTGAGATGACGGTGTAACATGATAGATGTCTAAAGATTGTTTTACTCAATGACGTATGCTTTTAGGTTAAGGACCTAAACGATGAGATCATACAGATGTTAAGAGTATACATTCTTGTATAGTCCCTAGTCGGTTGTTATTGTGGAAATAACCATAGACATCAATAACACTAAAGACTGGATTGTGTGTTGGTTGATGACAGAATCTCATTAGTCATGATATAGTGATATCAAACCAAGAACATAGGTACTTGTTAGAGAACAAGGTATCTGACAGACCCGCCGTGAGAGTGACACATGGAACCATGACTTGGTAGTCACAGTCAGCTCTCACAGTGATGGTGGTGAGTGTGATTCTTATACCTGAAATCACTACACTCAACACATGTCATTGGGTACACTTTGACATCATCAAACGCAGTCCTGAAACATGGGTTGTTATAAAGGTGATGATTGGGTGGCTTTGACACATGGGGCTTTTGAGGGGTGAGTGATAGATATGGGATTTGTCCCTCCTGAGGGAGTTTGATATCCTTGGCCACTTGATGAGTAGGATTGAGAAAGGCATGCACATGCAAGTGTGAATCAATATGTGATATTGATGTCATACACATCTCACTCGGTCTACTCTGAGATCAAGGAAATGAATGAGCATTGACAGGATGACTGTTCCATGCCTCGAGTTCATTCTGGATATCAGTGACAAAGGAATTATACATTCACTGTAACACCATTCACGGATTGTAGGATGAAAGTTGTTCTCCAACTTTCTACTTTCACTTGGGTAGCAATGATGTGTGACTAGGCACCGCTCTTTGCTTGTGAAGTCATAAGTGTTATGAACTTTCACTGCCAATGTGAAATGGACCTACAGGGTCACACACATAGGATTTAACCTGGAAGAGGAGTTTTGTCCACAAAGCAATGTTTAGATTGATTACTAAAGGAGTTTAGTAGTTCAATTAAACACTCAATCAGTCGATGGCTCAATATCGTATGGTTCAAGGTGTTGGACGCATTGATTGGAGTATCGGATTGATTGAAATCGCAATTGACTGATTTTTTGCCCAACCTGTTCTCCCAACCGATCGGTTCATGTGATGAACCGGTCGGCTGAGGTTGCTGAACCGGTCGGCTGGAGTGTCCAGGCCGATCGGCTCATGCCCAGGTTGAAATGACCGGTTCAAGGGTTGAACCGATCGGCTCAACTGGTGCAACCGACCAGTTGGGAAAAGTCATGTCGGCAAGAATTTTCCTTTGGTTTCAAATTGCCCAATTCGATTGGGAATAACATTGGTATTCGATACCAATTGGGAACGAAACAAGGAAAGTCTTTTTGAGCCGGATTAGGACTATGAACCGATCGGTTCAGGGCACCAACCGATCGGTTGGAGTGCCCCAAACGATCAGCTCAGGTCCAACCGATCGGCTCAATGGCCGAACCGATCGGTTCAGTCGTGAACCGATCAATTCAGGTTGCGAGATGGTTGCTTTTTGTGGAAAATCCCGAACCCTTCTACTCCTGCTTTAGTCCCGTATCGCCGGGCACAGAGAACCCTGTCCCATGACCCGCCTATATATAGGGGTATTGGGCGCTTCTCATAGTAAAACTCAATGCAAGTTGATTGCTCTGCAAAGTTGTCGTTCTCTCTGGTTTTGGTAACCGAGAGAGAGCCTGAGCAAGTGCTTCCCGCAAAGGGAGGTACAACAAGGGAAGGACAACTGCAGTTGCAATTGACAGCAGGAGAGTGTGTTGGCAACTAGTACGTCAACAGGAGGGTGCGACTCCTTACACTTCCTTGTGGGACAAGGAGAGTGGAGTTCCGGGTGGTCCGTGTGGACTACTTCAGAGGCGGGAGGTCACTGCCGCTCAGGAGGACAACTGTCATCCGACAGTCTGGTAGGAGGAGGAGTCTTCAGTCCCGGTGCGACCAGGAGCTGCACAAACACCGTCCAAGACCGGAGGTGAAGACCGCGCAAGGTGCGTGGTATTGTCGCCGAGCAAGCCTCGGGACAAGGTATGATTCACAAACCATATTTCCTATTATATAGATGTTGATGCGATTCCTTTTGTTCCGGGTTTGGGGAGAAATTTTTGTTTCCGCTGCTTCTCTGCCTCCTCTAAAACCCAAAATTTACTACCTCTTTGTACCTGCCAGAGTGTAGCGTGTCGATTCAGAGTTCTCAACACTACCACCCTTGTCCTTGTGTTCGACCCCGTATATCTACTTCGACCCCGTAAGCAAAGTTGCGGGGGCCTAGAAGGATTCGGGTTATAAATGTAAAAGCTCGACTACCTCAAATCCGCCTCCAATTTTAGGACGCGCGATTTAGGCCGGTCAGGTGCTGCTTCAGCTTGTCGCCATGGTGTGAGCATGAGTTGAGGATGATTGTCGGTGTGTTTTCTCACTCCTACCCCCCCTTCTTTCCTCTTTTCGTTGCTTTTCTCGCGAGGGTCAATTTGGTCTTTTTCCCGTATTTTCTTTATTTTGGGGCAAGTCAATTGAGCCTTGAACTACTGACTTGGCATTACACGATTGGGCCATGTCAGTTGGACCAGGCCCTTTCTTCCCCTCTCCCTCTCTCAAACACTTTTGTTTATTTGCAATTACCTAATTGGTCGGATTTATAAAATTCATAACTAATTCATTGATGATCAGAAAAATATGGAAAAATATTCATTGGAATCAGAAAAAGGAGATCTAACTAATGTTATTTGTTTTGATAACTAAATCTAAATTTTTAAACAGGTGTTTTCAATGGATCTAATTAATAATGAATTAACTTATAAAAATCATAACTAATAATTTAGAAGTCAGGAAAATATAATAAAATATGTTTTAAACTCAAGAAAATATAACCTAAAATATGGCAATGTTCTAAAAACCTAATTCACATAATAATAAAAAGGTGATTTTTAGGGTTTTGTACATTAATGGAAACCTAACCCTAATTCCACATATATGTTAATAGGTGCTTTGGAAGCCTAGGCTTGGACCTAGAAGTGGCTTTGGATCATTTGACTCTGAAGTTGAGGTATGTTTGTATCTCTGATTATTCATATTGAGCAATTATTCTCTCTTATGTATGTTTGCATCCCCGATTATTCTTGTTGAGCAATTAGCCTATTTTGTCTTACTTTTGGTCCCATGGACATTAGCCTACACATTGTCTTGTTCTTTTAAAATCATGCTTCATGTGAAGTATCTTATTTTATTATTGATCTTGTGATCATGGATATTCTCTTGGAATCTTATCTTGTTGCCTTGGTGCAAGTTGGACTTTTGATATTATATGACCACTGTGATGTGGAAGTTTACTTGTTGATATATGCCCACTTTGAAGTGGATGTTATATGTTGTGTTGACCATTGTGTGATGGGAACATTGTTTATTTTGACTATACTTTTCTACTTGCCTCTACATTAAACATGCTATGTGATTCAGTAGCACTAGAGTAGTGTAAGTGCATTGGTTTTGTTTATAGCAGATGTGATATTTCCTGCTCTTTTGGGATGGCAAGGAACCTCGTACCCAGGGCAAGATGTGTGTCTTGACATGTTTTATATATTTGGGAGATTGGCAGTATTCCTTTCTCTATCAGGCTTCAGCTTTATGGGGGTTGGCTGCCAATTGTGTTTATATTGTTCTAGGGCTATGTTTATCTCACATGCATGCACGATATTGATTGTGGGGGTGTGTGCCCTACTTGTGCTTTATTTCCCACCATGGTAGTGGATTTATTTATGGCACAATCCTTTTACATGTTATTTTATGGCAAGTATCCCTTTTTTCATGTTACTTTTCTCTTTATACCCATTTGGGTGGTACTTATCTCTTGCATGGGAAGCCTTTTATTTTGATGTCCCTAATTCCTTATATTGCTCAATTTGATTTTTAGTATGCACATACCAGCCTTTGCTGATGTCTCCTGTTGTTTCTCTTTTGCTGGGGTATGCTTCCAACCCTAGGTGGAGGACTTGGATGACAAGGTTTGATGACCTGGACTTAGATTGAGAAGTTAAAGCTTGGAGACAATCTAAAGGTGGTTTAGATTTCCTCTACATGGATCCTTGTGATGTAAGTTGTAACCCTTTTGTTTTATAATTGAATATAGTCATGTTTTTATTCCGCTGCTATACTTTGGTCTTTTGATTAACATTAATAAAGGTATGAAAATTTTACACCCACTCCATCATACCTTTTGAGTGTGTTTGGATTGGAGGTTTTATTGCTCAAAATTTTTAGTAAGGAGGTGTTTTCACTTCTTTACAGCATGGTATCAGAGCCCATGGTAGTCGGAATCTGACTATTTCAATTTTGTCTCCCTATAGAACCCTTGACTTAGTTAGTTACCTCGAAGTGATATGTTGACCCTGGATTTGATTAATGATGATCTTTTGTGCAACAAGGTTTGGTTTGAGGATGAGAATATGTTAGGAGATCGAAATATGGAAATATTGTGATTTGGTTTCGCATTGAATTTTGATCAACTATTTGTTTTCACCTCGTAATGTTTCTTATCTCCAAAAATTATTTTCATTATACTACTATACGTACAAAAAATTTCTCAGATTTATCGATGTTTCTTGAACTAAGTCACAATCAAGAGAACTCTAGTTGAGTAGAATCTAACCCTAGTTTTGTAACTAGGAGTTTATATAATGGTGTAGTTGACCTACCCTATGACTTTTTGGATGTTCATGTAGGGTTGATAGGTTAGAGACACGAGGACCTAAAATCTCAACCCTAGATGGTGACTTGATAGTTGGATACACGAGAAACATATTAATCTCTAAAAATTTCACAACTAAGAGATGTGGGTAGCTCTAAAAAGTTGTTTAGTTTGACTTGTTAGGTTGAACCTTTTTGAAGGGTGGAGATTAGTTAGTTGTTGATGTTTGATCTATAGATTTTGAGGACGAAATCCTTTTTAAGGGGTGGAGTGTTGTAACATACCTGATCTAGAACCTTACCCTAGAGCTTTGACCTTTTGGGTTTAGCCAAACAAGGTTGAGGTTAGGATGATCCTAATAATATAATGCATGAATAATGTGATATAATATGTCATATAATTCATTTAGCGATAATAAAATGATAAATAACTTAATTTCATTCATAATATGGTTAATGGGCCTCTAATGGGCTAGACGATATAACCCATGTAAGAAAGCCTCAAATTAAATAATAGACTTCAAATTCGTAATCTACACATCAAAATAAGCCTACATGTCAATTTTCATTTAATTTGGACAACATCAAAATAATATGGTAAGTTAGGAGAGAGAAATTACCTAAAAGGTGTAATTAATAAATAAATATAATAAATGACTCCAAAAGATGAAAATAATCTTATATTCTTGATCTACATAATAAATATAGCCTTTGGGTAAATTTTTATCCAATTTGGAGAAAGTTTTCTTAAAAGGTAAAATCAGGAGAGAGAAAATGTGTCGAACCTTCAAAATATCAATTAAATACTCAAACAACTCTAATATGTAAAATTTATGGTAAACTCGTATCTAACACATTAAATATGACTTGTGGGTCAAGTTTCATCATATTTGGATAATCATAATACCATTAATGACAGAGGAAAGAGAAAATATGATTTGATTTAGTTAACACACTAAAAGTTGTCAAAAGGTATATCTAACTTTATAATCGGAATCTACATGCTTTAATTAGCCTCTGTGCAAAATTCCATCCAATTTGGGATTTGTTTGCACCCTAAAAAGAAGAAAGAGAAAAAGCTAATTAAATGCAATCCTAATCACGTGTGGACTATAGTTTCTGTATTTAATGTTGTCACATGGATCTTCTTTTCATTTTCCTCATCTTTCAGCTCAATCATACGACTCTCTTTTAACCTCAAAGTTTACATATTCATCAGATGGTGACCCGTCTTTTCTCTCGCCCGACCGTCTCCTATTCAGAGTGTTACAGTGGCGCCGAGCTGGGCTGATTTTCGTTTGTGATTTTCTCGATCGATTCTCCACCAAATCACACGATTTCTTTGACTATAGTTTTTAATTTGGATTCCGAATCTAATAATCCCTTACTTGTGGTCTCTTGTGGTGTATACAAGTTTTTCCCAATTCGACTTCCATGGTTCTCGAAGCTCCTAACACCCTATGGCCTTTCACCCAACGTCGCCTATATATATTGGTACACCTGCCTCCGTAACTCTTCACATGGATTTTCTCTTCTCTTAATTTCTCCGCACTTCCATGTTTCACTTGTCTAACGAGTTGTTTTTTTGTTCTGGGACGCGGCGTCTATCTGTGGCCCTCGACGACACCGACACCTCGATTGAGGCTTTGGGTAAGTTCGGTTGGCCTTGCTTTACTATTCTCTGCTCTCGGTTATTCACATCTTGCTTTGCTTCGATTTCGCCCAAATCTATCACAAGGCGCTACTTCATCTCATCACCATGGTGTGAGCATGAGTTGAGGATGATTGTCCGTGTGTTTTCTCACTCCTACCCCCCTTCTTTCCTCTTTTCGTTGCTTTTCTCGCGAGGGGCAATTTGGTCTTTTGCCCGTATTTTCTTTATTTTGGGGCGAATCAATTAAGCCTTGAACTGCTGACTTGGCCTTACACGATTGGGCCATGTCAGCTGGACCAAGCCCTTTCTTCCCCTCTCCCTCTCTCAAACGCTTTTGTTTATTTGCAATTACCTGATTGGTCAGATTTATAAAATTCATAACTAATTCATTGATGATCAGAAAAATATGGAAAAATATTGGTTGGAATCAGAAAAAGGAGATCTAACTAATGTTATACGTTTTGATAACTAAATATAATTTTTTAAACAGGTGTTTTCAATGGATCTAATTAATAATGAATTAACTTATAAAAATCATAACTAATAATTTATAAGTCAGGAAAATATAATAAAATATGTTTTAAACTCAGGAAAATATAACCTAAAATATGGCAATGTTCTGAAAACCTAATTCACATAATAATAAAAAGGTGCTTTTTAGGGTTTTGTATATTAATGGAAACCTAATCCTAATTCCACATATATGCTAATAGGTGCTTTGGAAGCCTAGGCTTGGACCTAGAAGTGGCTTTGGATCATTTGACTCTGAAGTTGAGGTATGTTTATATCTCTGATTATTCATATTGAGCAATTATTCTCTCTTATGTATGTTTGCATCCTCGATTATTCTTGTCGAGCAATTAGCCTATTTTGTCCTACTTTTGGTCCCATGGACATTAGCCTACATATTATCTTGTTCTTTTGAAATCATGCTTCATGTGAAGTATCTTATTTTATTATTGATCTTGTGATCATGGATATTCTCTTGGAATCTTATCTTGTTGCCTTGGTGCAAGTTGGACTTTTGATATTATATGACCACTGTGATGTGGAAGTTTACTTGTTGATATATGCCCACTTTGAAGTGGATGTTATATGTTGTGTTGACCATTGTGTGATGGAAACATTGTTTATTTTGACTATACTTTTCTAATTGCCTCTACATTAAACATGCTATGTGATTCAGTAGCACTAGAGTAGTGTAAGTGCATTGGTTTTGTTTATAGCAGATGTGATATTTCTTGCTCTTTTGGGACGGCAAGGAACCTCGTACCCAGGGCAAGATGTGTGTCTTGACCCGTTTTATATATTTGGGAGAGTGGCAGTATTCCTTTCTCTATCAGGCTTTATCTTTATGGGGGTTGGCCGCCAATTGTGTTTATGTTGTTCTAGGGATATGTTTATCTCACATGCATGCATGATATTGATTGTGGGGTGTGTGCCCTACTTGTGCTTTATTTCCCACCATGGTAGTGGATTTATTTATGGCACAATCCTTTTATATGTTATTTTATGGAAAGTATCCCTTTTGTCATGTTACTTTTCTCTTGATACCCGTTTGGGTGGTACTTATCTCTTACATGGGAAGCCTTTTATTTTGATGTCCCTAATTCCTTATATTGCTCAATTTGCTTTTTAGTATGCACATACCAGCCTTTGCTGATGTCTCCTATTATTTCTCTTTTGCTGGGGTATGCTTCCAACCCTAGGTGGAGGACTTGGATGACAAGGTTTGATGACCTGGATTTAGATTGAGAAGTTAAAGCTTGGAGACAATCTTGAGGTGGTTTAGATTTCCTCTACATGGATCCTTATGATGTAAGTTGTAACCCTTTTATTTTATAATTGAATATATTCATGTTTTTATTCCGCTGCTATACTTTGGTCTTTTGATTACCATTAATAAAGGTTTGAAAATTTTACACCCACTCCATCATACCTTTTGAGTGTTTTTTGATTGGAGGTTTTATTGTTCAAAATTTTTAGTAAGGAGGTGTTTTCACTTCTTTACAAATTCCTTGCACCTCAAATTTGTGCAATTAAAACTATTTGAGAAACATACACAATATTTGTTTGGCCCAACCAAGCCATCTCACACAAGCGAGATGCCTGTCTCACTCACCCATGCGGTCGTCTGGTGAGTTTGAGATGATATGGTTGGTTCGATCACATTGAACTGATCGATTTATGAGAAAAACTTAGGCAATTGAAACCATGATCAACTTGACAACCCAAACGACTCTCAACACTTGAGACGCCCATCCAGCATGCTCAAACGACCGTCTCATTCAGTGAGGCGGTCGTTTGGCAGACTAGTCAGCCGATCATTCAATTTGTTGCGTGAATTGAATACCTAAATGCTTTAGTAATCAATCCAATCGTCATTCAAGATAAACTCCTCTTCTAGATGAGTACCTATGTGTGTGATTCTATAGGTACCATATCACGTTGACAGTGAATGTCCATAACTAGCTTATGTCATTACAAGCAAGGAGTGGTGCCAAGTCGCACATCAGTGCTACCCAAGTGAATGGAAAGTTGAAGAACAACTTCAGCCTACAATCTATGTAAGGTGTTACAGTGATTGTATAATTCATTTGTCTCTTATATCCAGAGTGAACTCGAGGCATGGACTCATCATCCTCTCAACATTCATCTCATGTTTCTTGAACTAAGAGCAAATTGTCTGAGATATTGTGACATCAATATCATATATTCACTCACATGTGCGTGCAAATGCATTTCTCAATCTTGCTAATCAAGTGGCCAGCATATCATACTCCAATAGGAGGGACAAATCTCATATATATCACTCACAGTCTTTCCCCATGTGTTAAAGTCACCCAATCATCACCTTTATAACAATCCATGTTTCATGACTATGTTTGATGATGTCAAAGCATACCCAACAACATGTGATGAGTGCAGTGATTTTAGGTCTAAGAATCACAATCACCACCTTCACTGTGAGAGTTGACTATGACTCATCATATGATAGTTTCCATGTGTCACTCTCAAGGTGGGTTTGTCTGATACACTATTCCCTAACATGTATCTGTGTGTTTGGTTTGATATTGCCATATCATGAATTAGTGAGACTCAATCATCAACCAACTCACACTCCCGTCTTATGTGTTACTAGTGTCTTTCTACCTTCCACAGTAACAACCGACTAGGGACATAATGAGAATATGTATATGTACTCTTAACATCCATACGATCTCATTTCCACAAGGTTAATACTTGAAAACATATGTCATTGAGTAATATCATTCTCTAGACATTCATAGTGTTTCCTCGTTATCTCATAGATGAATGAAACATAATGAATTGGAAGCTTGCCTTTATAAGTATTAATCAAATCCTTTAAGGTATATTCCATGTCAATCATCACATGATTGGCTCTATGGGCATACCTTACCAACAGACTCCCACTTGTAATTAGAGCTAATCACCAACGGATCTCATCCTTAATGACCTAAACATGTCCCACATGCTTCTGTTGTGCAAGTGCTTAATCTAGTGGGTTAGCAACACCTTAATATTAGTAGGTATGTTGCATGTTTCTTATCTCTTCGCTATGAGATAAAACCACCATAATATGGTATCCGATATTCCTTTCCTAACACTTATCTCCATTGTTTTCACAGTACTTCTATTCAACCATCAATGGTTGGAACATCTATAAATTCATCATATGAACTTCTAGATCCATATAGTATCATTGTATGTTCACAACACAAGTATACTTGGCTTCTATTGTAGAATATAATTAATGGCTATTCGTTTGGAACCCTTCCAACTAATCATCACTTGTCACTTTCAAATCAAAACATATTTTAATTTGCAATCACTTTTGTCATTATGGAAGCTTGCATCGATGTCACCCTTTACATCCAACTCTTCCTTTTATTGATATCCTCATAGACTAGCAGTCTATCCTTAAGTACTTCCCAAGCACTAATGGATATCTTTAAATGACCTTCCAATAACCCTTATTAGAATTTACCATCATCTTGTCATGTCTAATACACACAAGACTATATGGGATAATAGCATTCATGATAGATCCAATGTTACAACTTGTGGCATTTTAATCATGATATTTCCATTCTTCATAAGAATTGGAGCATAAGGTTCATGAGAGACTCATCTAGATTCTCTCTCATTGAATCCTTTCCGTGTTGAACTCCTTCAATGCATTGCTATTGTATGTGCTCAAACTTCCAGTATGAAGCATTCAAGAACTATCTCTATAGATCTTGATCCTTATCTTATAATATGTTTCATCTTATCCTTTATTCCTAAAAGGGTTTTTTCATGCCAGATCACAATATTAACAATATTGAGATGTTATTCCTCATCATATGTGGAATATCCATATATGATCCCACTAAATCTTTTATAATCACATATTCCATCTTTTATCTAAATTCAAGTCAAACTCTTTGACTATCTTGTAAAACAAAAGATCCCATTTCTGAGTTTCTTGTTTCAATCCCAGATTAAACTTTGTAGTTTATAGACTTTATTTTCATTCTTGGAGTTATAAAACCTTTTAGGTTGTGTCACGTACACATCCTATAATATATTCCTCTTAAAGAATCAATTTTATCTTCATATGCTAAATCTCATAGTCTACTTCAACTACAACAACAAGCTTGACAATTAGTAGTGAATTTTCTATCATGTTCAACAACTTGAACTGATTTGAAAAATCTTTTCAACCAAGTTGTCCTTTTTATGCTGTCCACATAGGTCTTTGTCACAAGACCCTATTACACCTTTTAGATGTTACCCTTTCAGGTGGCTCTTATCAATGAAACGACCGTCTTCAAACCGACAAACAAATCGTTACTAATTAAGCATAATAACATAAACAACGGATTAACAAAAATTACTAAAATTTAAAACCATTTTGCAAGGAGATCCTTGTCTAGAAAACTTTTAATAAAAGATCCAAAACTCATACATATTATGATTTGCATTGTGCAACATTGTTTCATCTCATTTTGAGGACAACATATAACAGTTTCTCTATCAAAACATATACTGGAGCAACATAAAACCTCGAGGCATTCAAACCAAAATCTCAGATCATTCATGAAACCAGTACGAACCAACTCCAAGGTCCTAAGAGTACAGAGATGACACATTGGACTTCTATCTATAAGACACGATAGACAGTACACTCAACCTGAGCTGTCACTGCTGCCTCAGTTGTTGTTCCTCCTCTGCAGAAAGATCTTCACCACCTAGTGCATGTCCACCGAAAAAAATATGGATCCCACGGGGTGAGACAATTGTCCCAGTGAGAGATATAACTCTCTGCCGACCATATTATTATCATAGATTAAGCATTCATAAAATGAGCAGAGGTTCTTTTTATATTAATAGGCAGGATTTAATCACTGTTTAAGCAGAATAGAGTAATATCATCTTCTGGAACATTGCAGCTATATATGACGAAGCAGTAATTCATCTATTCATTTTATAAGAAATATGAAAAACATGTATAACATCTATCCATTTAAGATGCAATAAGAAATGTAACATCAACCAATGATTTCTGTATTCCATCCTTAAATAAATACACTACACGGCTAATTACATTTTATAATCACACTTATGCCCTGAGGAGATGAGGTATACCGCTCATAATCCAACCGACCACTACGAATTCAAAATCGGTACCATACAAGGTCAATGGAAGAGCCGACTGCCATGACCTCTGTCGTCTCGGTCAGTGCGAGACCACAAGCAAGACTACGTCAACTGCTTAAATAGCTTTCCAGGGTATACTGGCAACTTCGCTATAGAGCTATAGTGGCGACTACACTCCTTCGGCGATTGAGAGATCTCGTGGTTATCTACCATCAATCATGGCATTAATCATCATCGGGAGATTCATGATACATTCATCCCGGCACATATAATGAATGATTGAGAGATCTCGTGTTTATCTCATGTCAATCCCACATTAGGGCGTAAGGATATTCATGCCCATCACCCCTGCATATTAAAAAATATGCGCTCTCCAGGAGATCCCGTGGGAAAACCTGTTTCACCATCACCAGCTGCTGACGATGATGGATATGGTCAGGGAACTACATGATAAGATTCCACTTGATTAATTAAGTACATTACCGTATTATTTTAGCATCAGTCAAGTTTTCAAACATGAATTATTATGACAAATGCTACAAAGAAAGGTGCAATACATGTATCAAGTACTTTTCAAATCTTTAAAACACATATAACATTTAAGATCTCAATCCTTTATCTCATTAAATGATAATCAACACAAAGTATGAGTTTCTCTCTCATCCTCACTAGGATATTGATTACATCATACTTTATTAACTTGGCTTAACCCTTTTTCTCAATGCCTATTAGCCTACACTTATCAAAATGCATTAATCTCATTACATCTCAATGTAACAATTGACATGACACACTTCATGTGTTACTCATCCATGTATATTGGATTTAAGGTGTATCAACCTTAAGGTGTTGGATGTGATATTTATGATGCCTTGGTGTATTACTTCCCTCATTGATTTTAACTTACTTAAGTTCATCAACTTATCTTGTATTAGGGTATATCCCATCCTAATACTTTATGCACTACCACATCACATTTACCATGTAGTGTATTGGCCATAAGTCACACAATTGAATTACCCAACTATCATCAAGTGATATAGACTCATCTCGAGTTAAGGCATTGTTGATATACCATTATCAACCACTTTAGGTGTTTCACCTATCAAGGTATTAATCACACCATTACTTGGTGTTAGACTCATCACTCCTAAGAGTATTTTACCCTCACCTTTACAAGGTGCATCAGATTGAATCATGTATGTCAAGTTGAACACATGTATTGAATTAGGTGTATATCGATCTAGGCATCATCATATCCGTCAGACCTTTACCCATTAAGGTATCAACCTTACCATTCATATGGTGTATCAACTTCACCATATATGAGTGTAACATCCTCGCCTCTCTTAAAGATATTGGCCACACCATACTTTAGTGTATTGGCCATCACATGTTCTAGGGTATTAACCACCTTACCACTTTTGTCATCTAGTGTATTGGGTTACCTACCATATCATTTTAGAGATATGTTCTCAACACCATATCTTCCAAGAGGTGTATGCCTAACCCAATATCGAATTAGAGGTGTATGCTTGCTACCCATATCACTTTAGAGGTGTATGTATGATTACCATATCGGGCAAGAGGTGTATGCTTGCTTTACACCATATCAGGCAGAGAGGTCCGTGTGTGCTTTCCACACCATATTAGTTTTAAGGTGTATGTGTGCTTGCCACACCATATCGATTTTAAGGTGTATGTGTGCTTGCCACACCATATCGGTTTTAAGGTGTATGTGTGCTTGCCACACCATATCGGTTTTAAGGTGTATGTGCTTAACACAATATCATTTTTGAGGTTTATTCTTGACCTCCTATCATGAAAGAGGTGTATACTACACCACCATATCGTGTAAGAAGGTATAAAATCATATCCATATCGATTTAGTGGAGTAGGTGCATCACCATATCGGGTTAGAGGTGCTTGCTTGTGTGCTTGAACCTGATATCACTTTACCTTTGATGATGTCATCACCATCAACCTATAGACCTTTGTTCTTACTGTTCTAAGTCATGGATAACAGTACCATGAAGCTTTTTAGAACTCAAAGGATCACCAATTTTTCAAGAGAAATCAAAATTGCAAGTAGATCAACAAGTATGACAAAATTGAAGGTGCATAATAATATAATTGGGTTCAAGTTATATAACTCACCTCAAGAACAACTTCAAAGATCCAAGATCCAAAGATTCACATTACTAAGGTTGAAGATGAACTTCAAAACTCCTCTATATGCAAAGAATCATCATGGATAAGAAATTGGTGAAGAAGAAAAGAAAGGAAGATCATAACCCTAAAATCATGCTTCAATCCAAGGTTGAAGATGATCATTGCCTCACCTTAGGGTTAAGTATGAGCTCCTTCTTTCTCCTTAGCACCTTTGCACGATACCCTACTACTCTTGCATGATATTCCACCACCCATGCACGATATGCCACCACCCTTAGCCGATATCCCGCTCACTTGTGATCAAAACACTTCACTATGGCCGATATCACCCTACTTGGCCGATACCACCTTACTTGGCTGATATGAACTTGCTATGTATGATACCCAAGGCTCTATGCACAATACCACTTCACTCATGCACGATACAAGGACCCTATTCATGATACTTTAGGGAAGGAGGGTGGTAAGATTCGAAAATTTTCACTAAGGGGTGAAAGAAGGGGTATATATACTTGTTGTTCACGAAGAAGTGTGAAAATGAGGTGTCATCAATTTGAGCTACTAGGTGCCACGTGTCCATGCATGGGTGACACATGTACATGCATGCATTAAAATTTATCTTGACATGAAAAACACTTGAGGATAATCTAGGGATGAATTTTCGTCCATTACTTATCCCTTTGAATAAAATATATCAACTAAATCACCGCTTTATTCACAACCTGATACAACTTTTCTAAGGAAGTTGTAACCCAATACACTTCACCTCCTTGAGGTGATTTGCACGTCATGGGATTTTCCAAGAGTCCACAAAATGATATGGGACTCCTCCTATGGCTCCTTGGCCGATAGGCACTCATATATAAGTTTTTCAACTAGATACAATTCAAGTTAAGGTTTCTCAATTAACCCCTTTCTTGGTCATTTTATCACCAAGAGTGCCATTACTCATAAATGATTCAACCATGGTGTCTCGTTATTTCTCTCTCCTATAAATGATACATAGAGGAAGTAGGAATACTCTAGAGGTGGTAATTTACATATCAACCCTACATTTTGGGCAAATTACAATTTGTACCAAAATTGGTGCACAAGGTACTAACATTATTCAAACAAGTTCAAACTTGGAATTTAGGCTTTCCAAAAGCCACCACTTAGCATCATTCTCTCTCTTATGATGTTAAAACACTTAAAACATGTTCAACATGTGACATTTTTCAATATAGCCCCTCATCCTGGGTAAATTGCACTTTGGTCCAAAATAAAGGAACATTGCTCAAATAGCACTCAATCAGGACCAAACTTGGAACATAAGTGTGTCACATGATAACAAAACACCTTATAGGATTGTATTAAATTTCTAAGAAACCTACTTAGCCAAAAAAAATAGGATTACCTCATAACCCAGGTCAGGGTCATTACAATCAAGGTCCTACCTTGTTAGCTTACATGGATCCCATAATACTCAGAAATAGCTTCTAGTTGACTAGTCGACTCATCTATTATGACTAACCCATTTGAATCATTGGATTCAAAATCCTTCAATCTCAGTCATGTTCTACTAGAATTATTTTTCTATGTGTTTCATGCCAAATTTGAGATTCCACGATAGCTTGTGATTCTCTTAGTTATCATTGTACCTCTTAGTTGATCTCAAAAATTTTGAGTTCTACTATTACTCCCACTGATTCTCTAGGAACTCAATTATTCTATCAACAAAACACTTTTGTTATTGGATTGGGATTAATTGTAATCTTCAACAATCATGGTTTATGGATAAACCTTCTTCAAGATGCTACTTTCTTATCATAGGTTTCCATCCTTTAGACATATTGGTACATTCCCAAATCATATCATATATGATGTCTTATAAACCATTCAGATAGTACATCATTTAGTGATAGCTTTATATTTTATGAGGATAAGAATATTAGACCAATTTACAATCATATCATGACTCATCATGGTACAATTCCTTCATTCTAACACATCATTATGTTCAGAGGGATCTCATTTGTAGTGCACTATCATAGTTCTTGCTTTGAAGGTACTCAAGGTATTGATGCAGATTATTTCAACATTTGATCTTATCAAACTTTCTTAATACTTTCATCAAAGTTATACTTCATTTATAATCTCCTTGAACACTTCAAGAGATAAATGCTTCCTTTTACTTGGTACATATCATCATATTACCAATAAATGAAATGAAGTAACTAGCATTCATTCCATAAGATCTTCATGCATCACATGTATGAGGTCTGATGGATGACTTATCCTCCCACTACATTTAGTGAAGGATGACATGTCACTTTGTGCGTAAATAAGATTTTTCATGTTTCCTTAGGTTTAATAACCAAGGGAATCTAGATTTACATCAATATGTATTCTAGACATGTATTTCTTATATATACGTCAAATATGACTAATGCTAATGATAATCTTGAGTTATCAATTATACTCCTTTGGTATTAATGTTATAAACATTCATATTTGTACAAATACCATTAGATCTTTAGGCATTGCCATGTAAGATCATTTCTTTTGAAATGGTAATCTCATAAGTTTATTTATATATTATCCTTGTCATACAAGATTCTCTAAAGTAAATTGTTTCTTATAGCATAATGAAATAGCAATTCAAATAACTATATTACATGCCCATTGGGCTAATATAAATTTTAAATATAGACCAAAGCTTCTGCAACTCTTGCTCTGCCTTGTCCATCTTTGTCCTTCCATGAAGGCTTTTACTTCTTGTCAGATCCTGCACATCAGTATGTTAAATCTCTATTTGGTATCACATACCAAAATGAAGAAGTAATCAAATTATCTTATAACGTTTATACCTGAAGTGGAGGCCTCAGTGCCTTCCTTCTTATTCTTTAGTTCTTATAACCAGAGTGAGCAATTTATTTTTCAATCTCCAGGCCGGTGACAATCACCTTTACTTTCTTTATACACCCTTTTCCCTTGAGATATGAAGAATTGGGCCTCTGGCTAGCTTTAGAACCCTTCTTAACTTTGCCTTTGACTTTAGACTTTCCCTTTGTCTTACTAATCATCATCACAGACTTGGACTTGTCTTTCTTCATTTGTGTCTCAGCTGTTAACATGCCCAACAACTCTGTCAATGGTTTTTCAAAGTCATTCATGTTGTAGTTCATGACAAATTGACTATATGACTCTGGAAAAGACTATAAAATCACACCAGTCGCCAACTATTGACCCAAGTAGAATCCCACTCTATCAAGGTTCTCCACATACCCAATAAGCTTGAGTACATGAGGACCTATTGGATCTCCTTCTGCCATGTTACACTTAAACAATGCCTTGGAGACATTGTATATCTCCTGTCTTGCTTGATTTTAGAACATGTTCTTGAGATGTGTGACCATCTCAATCACATCCATGTTCTCATGATGCCACTACAACTCATAGTTCATGGATCATAGAATCAAACACTTGACATCCACAACATATTTAGTATGTTTCTTGTAAGCATCCTTGTCAGTCTTTGGTGCATTTTGAGGTGGTTCCTCTGGTTTTGGCATCTCCAGGACATAGAGCTTGCGCTCTTGTGGAGAACGATTCTCAGCATCCTGAACCAGTCGTGGAAGTTGTTCCCAAATAATTTATCCTTCTCAAGGACCGATCATAGAGAAAAGGGATTGTTTTTTATTCCCATTTGATTCTACAAATTAATTTACAATTTTGTCAAAAACTCATTTTTGATTTGATTAAAATTTGGGCGATAATAATTAGGTCTTTAATTCATTATCTTTCTCATTATTTTGTTCAAATTAATAACCCTCAAATATCGATTCAGAAAATTGCAGTGAATAATCTTCTAATGAGCCAAGATCCATATTTCATCAAATCATGAGTCAGCTTTTGCCGATTGCCCACAACTTGATTATTTAGGTAGGCCATCATGCCAATTGCATCACATGCAACTCTTGGATAGATGATATACACAACACCTTGCCATGATCACTTGCATGCCTCTAGGATTGGGCTCTCTAAGTCACCAGTTAAGCCTGACCCAATAGGCAATATGATAATAATGCATCCCCCTTTTACGGATCATACATTACTACCATTACAATTCCACTAGATAGACGACGCACCATGCTTTAGCGTAACCTATGCTTGTTGAACAAGCTTTTCATGTATATTAGTATTGGAAAGCATCTTAGACTTAATATGTTTGATTGAGGGATTTTATATATATCATATATATACATATACTGTATCCAATCACCACATATATAGTACATATCATATACATTCTATATCCTACAAGGTAAATGTGCAATGTAAAATAAAAGGCAATGGTTATGGCCATCTCTACTTGTAATTCCTTGGAGCCACAAGGAATTGCTACCACCTAGGTCAATCATCACATCACATGTATGAACCTACTATAGGTGTATACCTCTTGTTGCCAATCTAGGTAGATCAGTTTAACCCTTGAACTGGTCATCTCACCTCTTAGTCGGGTGGTTGATCCTTCTATCCAACTGATGTCTGGGCACCTTCCAGATGGTCAGTTGGGCCTTCTGGGATGGTCATTTGGCATCATGTCCCACCAATGTTTAGACTCCTTCCAAATGGTTGGTTGGGTCCACCAGGCGGTCATCTGGTTCCATCGCTTTGTCCTCCTTGGTCCTCCAGATAGTCGGTTTGTCTTACAAACTGGTCGTCTCATCCGGTGATGAATACCTTCAACGTTGTTGCAAGAAAAGAAACTATTCTATTTCTATTATTTTGAATAAGAGAATCCTTGAGTTACATTCAAGGGGAGCAAAGGTAGGAAATTATTAACTTTACATTGGGAGGAGGGAGGTAGAGGCTCGATATGCAGATCAAGATAAACAAGAACCAAACCATCCAACCACACAAAGATATAGGGTATTGGCCATAACCACGCTAGACATCCATCATCAAAACTGCTTTTACGGCGACACGTGTAAATCACACACATAAGCACACACACAAACACACACACACACACACACACACACACACACACACACACACACACATATATATATATATATATATATATATATATATATATATATATATAAGTTTGGGATTATGTGGTCTTTTGATCGGATACACATATGAGATAGTTTAATTGTTTACTTATGGCATTGTATGCCATAAGTAAACAATTAAACTATAAATCCGATCATATCGATTATCCTAAAGCACAATAAATTGACGTGGCTCTGATACCACTGTTGGGAAATACGGACACAGAGTATAGCAGTGGAAACAAAAAAATTTATCTATCCATATTCCCATAACAACGAGATCATGTCAACTACTGTGGAATAGGAAGGATGCTTTAGCAAGTTACACCTGGTCCTAGAGCAAGTCCAGTGACAAAAACTCACTTCTTTGTAACTGTTAAGTAGGTTCTCTTAGATGGTGGTTGTGCAACTCCTGGTCTTCACAACGAACAATGAACAAAACAACTTCTGTAGTGCTCCTATGATTTCTATACGTAATGTAGGCTGACTTTACTCTCTGAGCAGTAGCCAAAGGACTCCTACCTCTAGAGTAGTACACACAAACCAACAAGAACTCCCGTCGTTCAACTAGAACAAACAAGAAGGATATGTCCCTCCCATTGGTGTACTGGTCACCAACTTGCTCTCCCACAACAACAATGATTAGTTGTTCTCTCCCTTGGCTATCCCTCCCTAGTCGGGTAGGACTTTCCTAGGCTCTCTCAATTACCACAGCCAGAGAGGACAATAGTTGCCAAAGGAACTAATTATTAGTTGTTTGTGTTGTGCTCTGGGAAGCCTCCAGTACCCCTCTACTTATAGTAGAGGTCAGGGTCAGGGTTCCCAATTTGTACGAGATTGTGTGGGAGTGGAAGGGATAGAAAGATCTTATATTTTGGCAACCTGTGACAGTCAAAATGGACATTTGGTAGTCTAGATGGTCATATGGAATTATGAGACATTCATATCATACTACTAGATGGCCGTCTGGCAGTTTCCCAACCCACACAAATTTGGAAATTTTGATTTTCTATTAATATCTCATATTGATTCATTGCACTCCAAGTTTATGCAATCGAAACTATTCAAAAACACATAGAATATTAGTTTGGCCCAACCAATCTATCTCACACAAGTGAGATGACTGTCTCACTCATCCAAATGGTTGTCTGGTGAGTTTGAGATGAGCCAGTCGGTTCAATTACATTGAACCAGTATGTTCAAGGACATAATTTAGCCAATCAAATCTTGATTAGTCTGACAACCCAAACAGCCGTCTCAATACTTGAGATGCCCTCCGACATACCCAAACAATCGTCTCACTTAGTGAGATGGTCGTTTGGTAGAACACTTAGTCAATCAATCGATCTGTTGCGTGTATTGAATACCTAAAGCTTTAGTAATCAGTCCAATCATCATTAAAGATAAACTCCTCTTCTAGATGAGTTCCTATATGTGTGACCCTATAGGTCCCATATCATGTTGGCAGTGAATGTCCATAACTATCTTATGACATCACAAGCAAGGAGCACTGCCTAGTCACACATTCGTGCTATCCAAGTGAATGGAAAGTTAGAGAACAACTCCAACCTACAATCTATGTAAGGTGTTGTAGTGATTGTAAAATTGCTTTATCTCTGATATCTAGAGTGAACTAGAGGCATGGATTTGTCATCATCTCAACATTCATCTCATGTTTCTTGAACCAAGTGCAGACTATCTGAGATAATGTGACTTCAATATCATATAGTGACTCACATGTGCATGCGCATGCATTTCTCAGACTTGCTAATCAAGTGGCCAGGACTTCATACTCCAGTAGGAGGGACAAATCCCATATGTATTGATGCGATGATTTTGAGTTGCATTTATAGACTTATTTTACTCGTGTTTTATGTGTTTATTGGTCACTTTGGTGGTTAATATTGCATAATTCACTTACTTTAGTCTATGATCCTATTTAGTGACAAATCTCTCATATTTTATCATTTTGAGCATAAATGATTATAATAATAGGTTTTATCCCGACTGATGTGGTTTTGTTTTGCAATTTCAGGAAAAACACATATCTGCTACTGTCGATACCATCGACAATAGTCGATACTATTGACACAGCCACAGGCAGGTAGCCACAAGGAGCAACGCCGAGTCAATACCATTGACTGGGAAGTCAATGGTAGCGACTTACCATCAGGTTGCCAGCGATCAGTCAGTCGATACTATCGACCCCAGAGTCGATACTATCGACACGTGTAGCTTCAGCGACGGAAAAGGATAAAACCGACGCCTAAGGGTGTCGATACCATTGACCCGCGTCGATGGTATCGAGCCAGCATCAGACGCAACGACAGAAAAGAAAGTAGGCTTGCTGATATCGCGAGGGGTCGATACCATCAACCCACGTCGATGGTATCGACGCCGTCAGATTAAAGTTTGTTTCAGATCGACTCTAATCCAACAGTTGTGATATTTTTGCAACCTAACTTGGTGATTATACCTAATGACGGTGGCAAAGAGCAGGGTATCACGTCATTAGCCACTGCACACGTCCCGAGAAGAGGTGGAGAGAAGAACAGAGCCCAGAAGCACACCCTGACCATTCTGGAAGCTCAAGAAGACATTTTCCACTGTCGAAAGGATGTAGATTGTGCACTCTACGCCGAGGAACGATTAAATCTTCTCCTTTCAGGGGTTTCATTATTTTATCCACGTTTTTCTCCATATTTCCCTTTCTCCAACCATGTCTTGCTCTGAGATGAACATGCGGGGCTAATCCCGTTTATCTTTAGGACCGGGAGTAGCCCGGGGAAGCATTTTATGATGTTTTTATCATAGTAATTCATAATTTGTCTCTTAAATCCGTGGTATGATTTCGTTTTCTCAATTATATTATGATGCTTGATCACCATAATGATAATCTAATGCCTTTAATTACTTTGAAAGAAGAATTAACAGTTGAAAAGAAATAAAATTCACATTAATTAACAAATCCCTTGAACAAGGTGATGTACGGTTAATGGTGGAAACCCAGAGGTTGATTCTAATGCACCTAGTTTAGGGTATAGGTTACTACGACGGTGGAATCGACCTAGACTTAGGTAGTGAATTGTACCACGATAGTGGGCAATTCTGACTACAGGCCACTACCCGGATTGAGAGATGAACCTGAGTAACTATATGGAAATTCATACAATGAAAACTCGTGGTGAAACCGCAATCCTAAAGATCTCCATTTGAATTGATTAAACTAAACACTTAATCGATTGCTTTGTTTTTTTTTTTTTTTTTAATCAACTCTCATAACCTTTTTATTGGTCTAGCTGATTGTGAGTAGTTAGTAGTAGTCTACCGATAATTTAGTGTCCCTGAGTTCGACTCGGGCCTCACAAGGGCCTATACTACATTGACGCGTGCACTTGCGTTATACACACGGTAAAATCGTGTCAAGTTTTTGGCGCCGTTGCCGGGGACACGACAATTGTCGGCACTACGAGTGCTGCAAGCGGCCACTCTAGGCCACTTTTTATTTTATTATTAATTTTGAAATTCAACGTTTTTATTCATATCTAGAAATCGTTTAGCACGGTAATGACCCTAAATTATTATTTTGTAGGTACTAGTGCATGGTGAGGACGTGTAGCACAGACTACACACAGCTATCACCAGAGGTTCCACTTCTGGGACCAGACGACGAGGAGAACAACATTCAAGACCAACCAGAAGAAATAGATTCGGATCCTGAACCAGAAGCTATGGCTGAAGAACAGACAATATGGGAGAAGATAAAGGCTTCTTCCTCATCCGCTTCAAAGGGGCCAATCAAAAAGCAGGCAATCAATATTCCGACTTATAAGATTGATCCTGCATTAATAAATTTGGTCAAATCAAATACATTTCATGGGCTTAAAATGAAGATTCGGTCACTCATATAAGCCAGTTCGTGGAGAACTGTGATATGATCAAGATAGACAGGTTTTGACAGAAGACGTTGTACTTGAAGCTGTTCCCCAGCTCTCTGGCGGGAAATGCAAGAGAATGGCTACATAATCTTGATGATGAGTATGTGGAATCGTGGGATCACATGGTTGAGGTATTTTTTGAGAGGTTCTTTCTGCCTGAGAAGACCAATGATATTGTATGAAAGATCCACAACTTCATCCAGAAAGTAGGCGAGACGTATTCCGAAACGTGGGAATGTTTCCGAATAATGCTGCGGAGGTGCCCACATCATGGGCTCGACAAGGAGAAACAGGTCAAGATTTTCTATTTTGCTCTTTCTGAGCATGATAGAAGTAACCTAGATTCTGTAGGTTGGGGGTTTTTCTTGAACAACACCAACACTAGGTGTTGGGAGATTATGAAAAATATGGCAAAGAAGCGGTCTTGGGGCGATAGGGATGCACCAGAACAAGTCAAAGTTGCAGGTGAGTCCAGGGCCATCAAGGAGCTGAATGATAAATTAGACCTTCTAGCTAAGAAATTGCTTGCCAAAGAAGATGTAGAATCTGAGGAGGAAGCCCAGATCAAATTTATGCAACAACAGGGCTATAGAAACAATGATTATGCTTGGAGGAAGGATAGGAAATTCTCATGGAAAGATCCAAACAACTTCCTACAAGATCCAGATGCAAAGCCACAATCAACGACAGAGGATAAAAGCACCGCGTTGCTTAGTCAAGTGGTGCAACAAAATCAAGAGATGATGAGTATGTTTAGTAAGAAGTTGCAGTCCCAAGGTGAAATTTTGACTAAATTTGGGCAGACATTGCAAAGTCATGGAGCGTAGATGAGGACACTAGAGGCGACGGTAACTCAAATCGCCAATGAAGTGGCGGCCATGAAGCAGACAAATCAACACAGACCAGTTGCTAATGCAGAGTTTGCCCAAGCACATCATCAAGTGAAATATATATCTGTAATTAAGGAGGCAGAGCCCCCGGAGGTGGAGGTCCAGGAAAAGGGCAAACCGGTCTTTGACACGGAGGCTACACCCAGAATACCATATCCTCGTAGTCATTATAGACTACTTGGTGGATATCCCCCATTCGGAAAAACCCGCCAAGAACACATAGCGGCCGCGCCCACACCTAGGCAAGAAGAGCAGGTGAAGGCCATGCGTCATGGTGAGGCTACAGTCACTGAGAGAGTGGAGCCGCCACAAATTACACCTGTTGTAAATGATGTACCAAAGTCTATGCCAGAGGTTGACTTTGAAGCAAGCTTAAGGGAGGAGACCCCGAAAAGCCCATATGTGCCACCTCATAAGCATTTAGATGAGGCATTGGTGTCTTTTCCGGATAATCAGAGGTCGAAGAAGGAGCATTGACACTACCGGAAGTTCTTGGAGATGTTTAGGAAACTCCATATCAATATTTTGTTAGTGGAAATGATAGAGCAGATTCCTACATATGGGAGGTTTATTAAGGATATCATCACCAAGAAGAGGCAGATACAAGACACAGATGTTTGCTGGGTGAATGAGATGGTGAGCTCAATTATCCATGGGAGTTTACAAAAAAAGAGGAAAGATCCAGGGGGCTTTTACATTCCATGTTCCATGGGCGACCAAAATTTTCCTCAAGCACAGTGTGATTCAGGCGCTAGCATAAATCTTATGCCGTTATCCACATTTCAAAAGCTTGGATTGAAGAAACTAAAGAAATATGCTATGACTATTGAGTTGGCAGATGGGTTTACTGTGAAGCCATACAGAGTGTGTGAGGATGTGCTTGTCAAAGTCGACAGGTTTATCTTTCCGGTCGATTTCATTGTTATGAACATGCCGCAGCTAAAGGGTTGCGAGATGCTATTAGGTAGGCCGTTTCAAGCGACGGCTAATGTTATCACAGCTATCGAGAGAGGTACATTGACTTTAGGGATTGGTCAGGATCGAGTTGAGTTCAAACTATCGAGTGATCCCCTAGGAACACTCTCCGAAGCTCCAAGTTGAGGAGATTGATTTCGTCTAGCCTAAGACGTTAAATAAGGGCGCTTGTTGGGAGGCAACCCAACCATTGGTAGTTTCGTTTCGTTTCTTTCACATTTGTAAGTTAGTTTGGTTTAATTTTGTTTTTTGTGTAAAAATGATACCATGATCGTTTGTTCAATGTGCAGGCCTAAGGTAGGGTCGATACCATCGACCATTGTGTCGATGGTATCGACATGGGCACAGTTAGGTGACTGCAAAAATTTCTCTGAGTCAATACTATCGACGGCCTCATTGATGGTATCGATCTATCATCAGTAACGCTGAGGAAATCACTAGAGAGGGGTCGATAGTATCGACATTGGTGTCGATACTCACGAGATCCCTGAAGATATTCAGACGAAATTTGTCTCAGTGAAGTCGATACCATCGACAGGCCTGTCGATGGTATCGACCAGGTGTTAGCCCTAAGCAGAGTCGATACTATCGACCCGTGTCGATGGTATCGACGTGACACGTCACTAATCCACGAGAAGAAATCAACGACAATCGCTACATCAAGGAAGTCGATCCATTCGAGGGGTCGATACCATCGACGCGTCATCGATCCGGGCCCCCACATCAGGCTATCGACAACCGTCGATACTAGCAGAAGACCAGATTGTGCTACAGGTGTCGATACCATCGACCCACGTTGATGGTATCGATGGGTGAACTGCAACGACGACCATAGTTATAAAAGGGAGGGATGGTTGTCATATGACGTCACACCTTTAGAGTCTTTCCCCCCCTACTTGTGCTTTGTGCTGTGCTGTGCGACCGGAGGCCTACCATGAGCATCCAAGGAGTGTGATCTTCACCGAGTTTTCATTGAGCGGAGATTGTCTTCTCAAAGATCATCTTCATCGAGATCCGTATTTTATTTCTTCTTTCTCGACGACAATGGTGCATACCGCATGAGCATCTTCTTCACGGGCGGTACCCAATGAGATTCCCGAGTTCATTCCTCTGCGAACCGCGTCGATTCCTCATCCGAGGATAGTCCACCCTTCCCTGGAGATCCAGAAGGTCTACGAGGAGCTTTGAAGAGAAAGATTGAGCCCACGTGCTACGTCGATGAGATGATGGTCTGCGATCTGGGTTTCAATGACAATCTCGCCTACGTCTTGAAGGGGCAGGCGAGACAGACAACCAGGAGGCCCGACGAGCTGGAGTTCCACGCCGACGGTCAACCATTCTTCGGCGAGTGGCCGACTTACAAGGAACTCGTGGCGGAGTTAATGGCATCATTGGACATCAATGTGTTGCCCAATGACTTGATCGCCACCGATAGAGAGTGGAAGAAAGGGCGGGTGTCATTCAAACTCTTCAACAACAACTACACCATTACCCTTGCCCAGTTCAATTTGGTATACAACTGGTATCATGACGCTTACCAGCACCAGAGGCCAGACAACAAGACAGACTATGATGATATCTTCGCCCAGCTCATGACTGCGCCCCCGGGCAAATCCGTCAGCTACCACAACACTGCAGTTGCTGACTTCGAGCATCCATTTGTGCGGATTATGCACCACATGCTCTGCACCACGCTATTTGCTCGCGGCGACTTGTCTCTTAGAAAATTCCAAGAGACGGATTTGTTCTTCCTACACAAACTGCTGAAGCGCGAGGAGTGCAATTGGGGCGCGTTCTTCTTGACGCACGTGGTGGCCGTGAAAAGAAGTACGGGGAAAGATCCTATCCATTTTGGAGGGCTAATCACACCATTGGCCATCTATATTGGGTTGGATCTCTCCTAGCTTACTCCCCTTTCCAATAGGAGCAAGGTCAACTTGCAGCATCTGCACCTCTCCAACCTCCTCCTGCTCCGTGATGGCTTGGCATATGCACATTGCCATGTTAATCACACATATCAAGAGTGTTCGCTTCCCGACCCCATCTTCAACATTGAGGGCGCTCAACATTTCCGATGGCCTGTCATCGCCATCGAGGACTCTGATGAAGACGGTGGCGATGACAAAAATGATGAAGATGACGACGAACATGAAGAGGAAGAGGAGGCTTTCACTCCTCTTCGGGCATGAGTAGCACCCCGGAAGCGTCCCCGCATGCATTCAAGTGCATCTTCATCTTCACAACCTCCGCCACCTCTGCCCTCTCATCAAGGAGAGGATGCCTACTCCATGCAAGGGATGTACTCGATGCTGTAGGAGATTCATCAGACCCAGCAGCAGCATACAGCTTCATACGCCGGTATTCAGGATACAACAAACCGACCGTTAGATAACCAGAGGGCCATTTTTGAGAATGAGTGCCTCCTCCTCAAAAACCAACAAAACATCCACGATAGGTTGCACAGGATGGAGATGAAGCAACAGCCCTTCTATGACAATTACTGGAGCCAAAATTATTTTGGGGGGTATCCACAACCTCCACCAATGCCCCAGTATGATCTGAGCTTCCAGGGGCAGTACCCATCTTGGGACCCCTCAGTCCCGCAGTACCCACCTCCTCTTACAGAATGATCGGTATCGCTGTTCCACCTTTTAAGGTTGTTTTTGACTATGAGGCCATAGTCGAATTCAAGCTTAGGGGGAGTTGGAACAGTTTCTATCCTTTAGTTTTTAGTTTTTATTGCTTTCTGTTTTGTCATTTATTTCTCTTAATTATTAGTTGTTTGTAGGATCCACACTCTATCTAGTGTAATTGTGGATGTCTAATGTCATGTGTCATCTCGTTGCTTGTACATGGAAATTAGGGGTAAATTTGAAAATTTTTAGTGCTTTTGCAAGCTTGTGTTGCTTAACTTTGAGCACATAACTTAAGGAAATAATTGGGTTTGTCAACTCTAAAATAGGAAATCACAACTGTACATTCATTTGATTCATGAAAAGTGGACGGAACTGGTTTCTTAAGCCTAAACTGACCAAGTGATAATGAGACCTTAATTTGAAATAAGAGAGAGAAACCTCTTAATTACCACACAGGTCAGTAAGGAGGGACACATAATATTTTCCAAAGGTTCAGTCAATTAATCTTATAATCTATCCACCCCATTGTTTTCATACTCCACCATAAGAACTGGAAGTACGTTACGGTTTTCATCTCTTTGATTGCATACCATGTAGATAGGTCTTGCATTGCAACTATTTTCACATATTGTTGTATAAAAAAGAAGATAGAATTGTTATACATGCACATTATCTTTAGGTGCGTGTCATTTAGTTATAGTACATCATACATCTTATGTCTTCTAAACATAAAAGGTGATCAACTTATTCTATACCTTCTGAATGTTTCAAATGTATAAGTTATGCAGCAATAAGTGAGCCCGACAAATAATTCATTGTCATCTATGAAAATAAGGGCTTGAAAAAAAAAGAGTTGAAAAACAAAAAGAAAAAAATATATTGAGAAGTAAGTAAGAATGAGAGGGAGAAAGGAACCTGTTCTCACTTGCATACTAAGAAGAATAAGCGCATGGTGTAGTTTCTTAGATATTCCATCTCACCTGGAGATGGAATGATAGTGCATGCATCATTCCACCCAAATGTAGGCATTAGGGCATTTTCACTTGCATATGCATCATGTAGGTCATTATTGTTTTTGTGCATTTTAAAACCATATAATGCTTCCATTTCTTCCACAAGCCACCCATTCCATCCACCCGTTGCTCAAATTGGTAGGCCACCATGATTTTCTCCTCACTTGTTAATACCAGGAGAGCTGCTTCCATGTAGATGGTAGTTAGGACGAGCAACATAGATAGGAGATCACAAGATGCCCCGAGTCTGGACTGGAGGATTTTATTATGTTAACTGCCTTATTTGATAGTGTTCATCAATTTTGAGGTAGATATCTTTTATGGATGATTATTGTCGCCTTTGGGGTAATTATCATTCTGTGGTTAGTAAGGGCCGGAATGTGAATGTCTGGCGGGGATCATATGGTGTAGTCTGTTGTGATAATCTGTTCTTTAGTTGATCCTCACAATTCTATTCTCGAGTTTTGTTGCTCGAGGATGAGCAATGTTCAAGCTTAGGGGAGTTTGATGCGATGATTTTGAGTCGCATTTATAGACTTGTTTTACTCGCGTTTTATGTGTTTATTGGTCACTTTGGTGGTTAATATTGCATAATTCACTTGCTTTAGTCTATGATCCTCTTCAGTGACAAATCTCTCATATTTTATCATTTTTGAGCATAAATGATTATAATAATAGGTTTTATCACGGCTGATGTGGTTTTGTTTTGCAATTTCAGGAAAAACACATATCTGTTGCTGTCGATACCATCGACAACAGTCGATACTATCGACACAGCCATAGGCAGGTAGCCGCAAGGAGCAGTGCAGAGTCGATACCATCGACTGGGAAGTCGATGGTAGTGACTTACCATCAGGTTGCCAGCGATCATTCAGTTGATACTATCGACCCCAGAGTCGATACTATCGACACATGCAGCTTCATCGACAGAAAAGGATAAAACCGATGCCTAAGGGTGTCGATACCATCGACCCGCGTCGATGGTATCGAGCCAGCATCAGGCGCAATGACAGAAAATAAAGAAGGCTTGCTGATACCGCGAGGGGTCAATACCATCGATCCGTGTCGATGGTATAGACGCCGTCAGATTAAAGTTTGTTTTAGATCGACTCTAATCCAACGCTTGTGATATTTTTGCGACCTAACTCGGTGATTATACCTAATGACGGCGGCGAAGAGCAGGGTATCACGTCATTAGCTGCTGAACACGTCCCGAGAAGAGGTGGAGAGAAGAACGGAGCCCATAAGCACACCTCGACCGTTCCGGAAGCTGAAGAAGACGTTTTCCACCACCGAAAGGCTGTAGATCATGCACTCTACGCCGAGGAATAATTGGATCTTCTCCGATAAGGGGTTTCATTATTTTATCCACATTTTTCTCCATGTTTCCCCTTTCTCCAACCATGTCTTGCTCTGAGATGAACATGCAGGGCTAATCCCCTTAATCTTTAGGACCGAGAGTAGCCCGGGGAAGCATTGTATGATGTTTTTATCATAGTAATTCATAATTTGTCTCTTAAATCTGTGGTATGATTTCATTTTCTCAATTATATTATTATGCTTGATCACCATAATGATAATCTAATGCCTTTAATTACTTTGAAAGAAGAATTAACGGTTGAAAAGAGATGAAATTCACATTAATTAACAAATCCCTTGAACAAGGTGATGTACGGTTAATGGTGGAAACCCAGAGGTTGATTCTAATGCACCTAGTTTAGGGTATATGTTACTAAGACGGTGGAACCGACCTAGAATTAGGTAGTGAATTGTACCACGACAGTGGGCAATTCTGACTACAGGCCACACCCGAATTGAGAGATGAACCTGAGTAACTATATGGAAATACATACAATGAAAACCCGCGGTGAAACCACAATCCTAAAGATCTCCATTTGAATTGATTAAACTAAACACTTAATCGATTACTTTGTTTTATTTTATTTTTAATCAACTCTCATAACCTTTTTATTGGTCTAGCTGATTACGAGTAGTTAGTAGTAGTCTACCGATAATTTAGTGTCCCTGAGTTCGACTCGGGCCTCACAAGGACCTATACTACATTGACGCGTGCACTTGCGTTATACGCACGGTAAAATCGTGTCATGTATCACTCACAGTCCATCCCCATGTGTCAAAGTCACCCAATCATCACCTTTATAACAACCCATGTTTCAGGACTGTGTTTGATGATGTCAAAGCGTACCCAACGACATGTGATGAGTACAGTGATTTCATGTCTAAGAATCACAATTACCACCTTCACTATGAGAGTTGCCAATGACTTACCATATGATGGTTTCCATGTGTCACTCTCAAGGTGGGTCTGTCTGATGCACTATTCCATAACATGTATATGTGTGCTTGGTTTGATATTGCCATATCATGACTTAGTGAGACTCAGTCATAAACCAACTCATACTCCAGTCTTATGTGATACTGGTGTCTATCTACTTTCCATAGTAACAACCAACTAGGGACATAGTGAGAATATGTATATGTGCTTTAACATCCGTATGATCTCATTTCTACAAGTCTAATACTTGAATACACACATCATTGAGTAATATTATTCTCTAGACATTCATAGCGTTTCCTCGTTATCTTATAACTGAATCAAACATAATGAATTGGAATCTTGGCTTTATACACATTAATCAAACCCTTTAAGGTATATGCCATGTCAATCATCACATGATTGACTCTATGAGCATACCTTACCAACACACCCTTCTTATTAAACTGTGATATTATCACTACGATAGATCCTTAAATAAGATTCATCTAAACTAGTAGCTCAAAAAAGCTTGAAATCAAAGCATAAGATACAACTACCTTCACAACCCTTATGATAGCCTTCACCTAGAAGTAGTCCCACAAACCTTGAAACAACCTTCCTCGAAGTAACTCCAAGCTCCCCCTTGAAGCAGCCTTCCTCTTGAAGTAGCTTCCTGTTGAGATAGCCTTCTTGAATTAATCCTAAGTCCACCGGGCTACCTTCACCACCTGAAGAAGATCCAACAACCTCCTTTCTGTAGCCTCCAACCTAGGAGTAGCAAAGGAGAATAAAATACAATACAAGGAATAAGATTGGAAGAAAGAAACAATGTTACCAATTGAGTACAATGCTTTGATCCTATATCAAGCGTATTGATCTCCTATCCACTGTGGATAAACGTGGTAGTGTGGTGGCTAGGAGATATTAATCTATAGGATGCTAGTATAGAAAAGATAGCAAGTATGGATTTTGCTAATTGCTCACTATGAATGAATCTCAAGTGTAATTGTATGCACAAGTGATGCTTTTGGTGTCCTAAGGCATGTCCTATTTATAGGAATGGCCTACTAGTTCTTAGGGATGTTCTAGATACTTTCTAGGGTGTTCTTAGTGCTCAACTAGCCATTATGTGTCCACTAATTATATTGCAACGGCTAGTTGTTCGGTGCTAAAAAGTGTAGTCCAGAACTTCTCTTGGTCGAGAAGTTTGTCGACCGAGCTTTTCTCGATCGAGCTCTTTGTTGACCGAATGGGAGGTTAAGGTCAATGTGTTGTAATGTTCGATTACTACTCCCAATTACTTTGCTAACTCAGTCTAATGTCTAGAAGGGTTTATTCTCAGTCAAGAATATTGTCGACTGAGAGTGTCTCGATCGAGGACTTTGTCGACCGAGAAAGTCCCTGTTTCAATGTGTTGAGCCATGTACTAAGTGTGTGTATCAATGTGTAATTGTGCTTCTATCTTAGGGGAGGGTCTGTCTAAGTGTTGTGAGTGGATAGGGAAGATATAATGCTTGATTTACATGATTTCTATGTACTTGTACATTATATACTTGTACACATTTTTACATTGAATACAATCATGAAAATAAAAATAATCTAAGCATGTTGATCTTACAATTTGTCTAGATCTTCAACTATCCACATCCTTATTTGTTTATTCCTAAAACACTCAAATAACAAGTTAGATCCACAAGAATGAAATGTTTGTCATCATCAAAACAAAGGGTTTGATAATGTCTAATTTAGCCAACAGTCTTGGCAGCGGTCACGACATTGCCTTCTTGGCCACGGTCGTGACATCATGGAACAAACCCACCCCCACAGGGGGGGGTGGCTATTGCTATGGGTCGATGGGCCTACGTCAATGAATCCTCTGTCTGATGAGGATGCTTTCTGATGAAGGAAATGCCCATCGAAAATAGGGTCCAAATTATCAAAAGTTTCTTGGGACTACTGTCGCCTACACTGGTGCACATAGTGCAATGTTGAATCCTGCAATGGAGACGAATGGATTTGATCAAAATTATAAATAATCATCTAAAACTGAGGAAAATTGTATATGAGAAGATTCAGGGGGCATATGAGAGCTTTTAGTGCAAAAGTGGTCCAAAAATGGTGACTCAATCTAAGATGAATATGCATTCATATACTGAATGACTTAATGACTCAAACAATGAATACATATTGCACTGTCATCTAGAGAGCGTAAATGAGAAATGAATTTCTAGAATCCATAATGATGTTTATTTAGACTCTTTTAGTTATTGAACCAATAGGAACATGCAAGTCTTATTTATTAGGCAATATGACAAAAGCATATTTACTAGATGTAGTGGGAGAGCAACTATTCTATTAGGGCTCATACATACTGATGTATATAGACCTTTTAAAATAAATGCTAGAGGTGGTTATTAGTACCTCATTATATTTACTGATGATCTCAACAGATATGGTAGATTGTATATAATGAAATACATGTCAAAATATCTTGAAATGTTCAAGGAGAACATGAATGAAGTACATATTTGGCTTGGTAAAAGTATTAAGACACTTCTACATGATCGGTGTTGAAATATTTTAAACCAAGAGTTTGAGGACATTGTAGGAGACTATGATAGTATATCACAATGAGATCCACTTAAAACATATTGATGTATTAGAAAGAATGAATCACACCCTACGAGTCATGATGCGATTATCAATAAAATCTATCTGATCTTCCAATTTCTTTTTGGGCACATGCTTTACACTAAAACAATGACCATCTCAATTGGTTCAAAAGGACACCATATGAGATATGGCATGGGAAGTGTCTCGATATGTATTGTATAAAGATTAGGAATGAAAGATTATACAATAAAATAATTAGTTGAAAAGATTTGTTCACAAATCACATATAAGTTATTTTGTTGAATATAACTTGTATATTCCAATCTACCAACAAAATTATTTGTTACCAGGATATTTATATTCCTAAAGGAATTTAATTCCAAAGGAACCATTGGGAGAAAGTTAGAACTCAACAAGTTTGAGAGAAACAGGAAAACATTGAACCTAAATAGGAACAAGAAGAATCACAAATTGTTGTGGAATCTCAAGTTCCTTATGTAGCACAAAACCTCATAGATCTAGTAAAACAAACTTTGAGTTTGAAAGATTATGATATCTTATAACTCAACAAGGCGGTGAGTTAGTCATAGTTGATGAGCCAACAACCTACCTAGAAGCTATTTAGGGACCAAAGTCTGAGAAATGGATTGAGGCCATGAGATCCAACATGGAGTCCAAGTAAACCAACAAGGTATGACCTTGGTGGATCCACCTGAAGGGGTAAGACCGATAGGGTGCATTTGTGTCTTTGAGAAGAATATTGACATGGATGGTAATGTACAAACCTATAAAAGCATATCAGTTGCAAAGATTTCAAACAAGTTCAAGATGTTGAACATAACAACATCTTCACCAATTGCCATGGTTAAATCCATCAGGATCATGCTTGCCAATGCAACTTAATATGACTATGAGATCTGGCATATGAATTTTAAAACCACATTACTTAATAGGAATAATTATGAGGATGTGTGAATGACACAACCTAAAGGTTTTATAAATCTAATTTTTGCAAATAAAGTCAATAATCTACAAAGGTCAATCTATGGATTGAAGCAGGCATGTCAGAGATGGAATCCTCTATTTGACAAGATAGTCAAAGAGTTTGACTTTACTCAAAATGAAGATGGAAAATGTGATTACAAGAATTCATTGGGAGCATATATATTCCACATAGTGATGGGGAATGTCATCCTTATCCTACATATATTAAAACCTTACTGGGAAGAACCTTCTCTATGATGGGTTTAGGTAAAGCTTCCTATATGATAGGAATCAAGATCTATAGAGATAGATCTAGAAGGATTCTTGACCTAAGTAAGAGCACATACATTGGAAAGATACTGAAGGGGTTCAACATGTAGGACTCAATGATAGAAAATTTGTGAAATTAGTCTCTCTAGAGTCCAGTGTCGCAGTTCTTGTGAAGAATGGAAAGAAAATGAGTAAGATACCATATGCATTCACAATTGGATCTATCATGTATGCAATGTTATGCACTCATCTCGTTATCTTGTTTGTATTGGACATGATGAGAGGATATGTACTCATCATGTTATCTTATATGTATTGGAAATGATGAGAGGATATTTGTCAGATCCCAGTGAAAGTCATAGGACTACCATAAAGGACATTCTTAAGTACTTGAGAAGCAATGAAAGGATCAGTTACTTCATTATAGTAATTAGGAAGAGTTGGGTGTAAATGATTACACTGATGCAAGCTTCCAAAATGACAATCTAAATTTGTGTTTGACCTTAATATATAACTATAAGCTGGAAGAGCTCTGAGAAAGAGACAGTTGCTAATTCTATAATAGAAGTTGAGTATCTTAGAGTTATGTGAATAACAGAGGATATTGTATGGATCAAGAAGTTCATATAGATGAACTTTTGGGAGGTTCTAAACCATTAATGACATAGTTGAGAAACTATGACAACAATGGAGCTACTGGATAGGCTGGGAATCTCAGATAGCATAATGCATCACTTCTGTAACGCCCGGGCCCACTGCCCAAGGCTCTAGTAGAGTTTTAGGAATGACGACTGGACCCACAGACCACCACTAGCCTTAACTGCGCACTTTGTCCACACTGACGCGTAAGCCAGGATCAACTTCCCGACTGGTCACCCATCCTAGTACTACTCCAAGCTGAGCACGCTTAACTATGGAGTTCTTTAGAGATGGGCTCCCGGAAAAGGAGGTGCACCTTGGTGATATATGGGTAGTCCAATCATTCCTTTTAAGATCAACTTATCCGAGGCCTCAAATCCTGGGATGTTACAATCTCCCCCACTTAGACTCTTGACGTACTCGTCAAGTCTAAACTATATGGCCTCATAATCTGACCCCATTTTAGTGCAGACCCACAATGGCCCATGGACACCCAGCTCCCGTCCACGGCTACCAGCACAAGGGCGGCTCCATCTCGTCTCTACGGATAGCCCTTTCCAACTTGCCTGGACCGCACGGCTCAAGACTGGCATGCCACATGCCCATGTGGGCCCCACCTACAGGAGGGGTTATGGCTCTGATACCATTTGTAACGCCCGGGCCCACTGCCTAAGGCTCTAGTAGAGTTTTAGGAATGATGACTGGCCCCACAGACCACCACTAGCCTTAACTGCACACTTTGTCCACACTGACGCGCAAGCCAGGATCAACTTCCCGACTGGTCACCCATCCTAGTACTACTCCAAGCTGAGCACGCTTAACTATGGAGTTCTTTAGAGATGGGCTCCCGGAAAAGGAGGTGCACCTTGGTGATATGGGTAGTCCAATCATTCCTTTTAAGATCAACTTATCCGAGGCCTCAAATCCTGGGATGTTACAACTTCCATCTCATACGAGAGGTCATATAGTGAGGAGATGTGTAAAATTGCAAAATATCGAAAAGAAGTAAACATTACTAACCCGCTATAAAAGCACCACTTCAACAAAAACATGATGGCCATGTTGACGATCACTTAGAATAGGATTCATAAGTGATTGGCTCTAAGTGCAAGTGGGAGTTTGTTGGTATGTATGCCCATATAGCCAATTATATGATGATTGTAATGGGGAACCATGTACTTGATTTGATCATTATAAAGGCGATTCCATCTATTATGTTTGTCTCAATCATGAGACGATGACACAAACATGGTAGATGTCTAAATAATGTTGTTACTTGATGACATTTTTCTTCAAGTTGTGGATCTGTACAATGAGATTATATACATGATAAGAGTACATGCATTCTTATTATGTCCCTAGTTAGATACATCTATAGAACCAAAATAGACAACAATAATACATAAGACTAGAGTGTGTGTCGAATGATGACAGAGTCTCAGTAGTCATGATATGTGATATCAAGTCAAGCACACATATGCATGTTAGAGAACAGTGTATCAGACATAGTCACCTTGAGAATGATACATAGATACCATGGAATAGTAGTCAGAATCATCTTTGATAGTGACAATGGTGATTTTTGTTCTTAGAACTAAAGTCACTACACTCATCATACATCATTCAATGTATTTTGACATCATCCAACATGACCTTGAATAAGGGTTACCATAAAGGTAATGCTCGAATACGTCGTGACACATGGGGATTGAGTGTGAGTGATGTAAATGGGATTTGTCCCTCCTACAGGAGATTGATATCCAAGCCACTTGATAAGAAAGATTGAGAAATGTATGTCCATACTCATGTGACTCAATATAAGATATGTTAACTCACATGCATCTCATACAGTCTGATCTAGTTCTAGGAACATAGATTCAACATTGAGAGGATGATGATCCCATGCCTCAAGTTCAATCTGGATATCAAAGACAAAGGAACAATACAATCACTATAAAACTGATCATGAATAGTAAGTTGAAGTTTTTCTCCAACTTTCCAATTACTTGGGTAGCAATGATGTATTTCTAGATACTATAACATCCCAATTTTTATAATAAATAAGTATGGGGTCTTAAATGCAAATTTTCAACCATAAACTTTAAAAGTCAGATCTTGATGCAAGTTACCCAAATATAATGAACTATTTTTCTCAACCTAGAATTTTAGATCTACAAATTCACTAAGGAAAGGATAATTCCCTTAATCTCACCTTTTAATAATGTATACATTATGATAATGACCCATATGAGTTTGATAAACAAAAGGTAAATGAAACTTAAATCTAATAAGATAGGAAGATTCTAGATCTTTTAATCTACCTATGGTTCAAATTTGAAGTCATTAGGACTTCATTTGACCACCTAATTGAATTATGCAAGAATCAACATGGTTTCACTTGACCTAAGTTTAGCCTTGTCGCACACATATATACATCACACAGACATTTCCCATAAGCAAAGACCTATTATGGGCTAGACTCCCGGGTCTGCGGGTAGAGGAGTCTCCTCCTTCACCTGAGTCCTTGCCTCACTAAACTCATACAATAGCCACAACACTCATCCTCACTATCCTTATTCTCTACAAAGTCTTTGGTAGAACAAAACCCTCTACTAGATTCACCTCACTCCCTAGACTCTCCCATACCAATATTGAGGGGGTTTGGTGACCTAGAACTCCAAGACTCTAGGACCCACTAGAACTGATCCCTATTTCCCACTGTGTTTGGGACTCCTGACAACACAAGGGCAGCTTGCCTATATATGATCATGCCTGTGGCATCGTGAAACACACATGAACCTTCTCCACTCACTCATTTTGTCTCAATCACCCTTCATTCATCTCCCCCATCTCTGTGTTGTGTTTTCAGCAAGCTTGAGTTTTCCAGAATGCCTTTCATGGTTGTAGTGGACCCTAGAGTTTGGAATTGCCTCGTTTTGATGTAGGGAAGCCTCTGGTAGTGTGGATTTCGTCAACATAGGTTCAGACCATTTTCCCCTCTTTTTCCTGTTCCTTAGGACTATATTCAAATCTTAGTATTTTCACAACTATTCGTCGTGCTTTCTTTGCCATTAGCCTCAATGTGCATTATAGAAGAGAGCCACATCCTTTATTTCCACCGTATCTTAGTCTGTTGCTATTTCTGATCTCAACCCTTTGGTCAGCCATGGCGGGAGCAGCTCCTAGCTCTCCAGATCATGGAACAGCCCGAGTCAGGACTTGTTAGCTTCGTGAAGGAATAAGGAACTCACTGCCGATCCTACTTCTCATCATCCTAGGACAAAAATGAGGCTTGGGATCCACATATCTCATTTTTCATCCTCTTTGTTTTTCTTATATCAGAGACAAAGAAACCCAATGCTAATTTTACCATTTTTCCCTCCTCGACAACCTACTTTTGACAACACAAACATGGGCCTTTTAGGGTTTTTGTCACTTCGGTTCGTCATAGCTGCGATAAAAAATGAGTTGGGATCGGGTCCAGATGGTTGTCATGGATTGGATCATCTAAGTGTGGGGCCAAGAACAATTTGGATAATAATGAAGATGTGGTTTTTCCTCATATTCATAAATTCATAATTAATTCACTAATGGTCAGAAAAACACATACAAATATGTTTTGGAAATGATTTTAAAAGAGGAACCTGATTTTCTAGCTTTCAAACCCTAATTCAATCATCTCTAACATATTTCCTTAAAATACCCAAATTAGGGTTTATGATGGTATTTAAAGTGATAAATAATATAAATCATGTTAATTTCAAGAAACCTAGATTGACTCAAGGACAAGGAGACTAAGTTAGGATTTACTTTTCTCCAGGTAAGCAGGTCATGCCACTATACATATGTAACATGAATGAATTGCATGTTATGTATGGTTTATACTTATGCTTTGATTCCAAGGAAATGAAATTATGATAACGATGATGCCTCAAATTATAGTATTGCATAAAGTGGCCATGCTGCCCGTAAAGCCGTTTTTGCTAAAGTGGCCAAACATGAGAAGGCATGTATCGACAATCAACATGTTTTTATCCCATTTGGTTTTAACACTTTTGGGTTTCTAGCACCTGAGGCTGTGGAGCTTCTTAAGAGAGTTCAAAAAGGTATGCATAGTAATGTAATGACTCCCAAATCTATGGATGTGGTGTTTCGGAGGATTGGATTTGCCATTCAAATAGGGGTGGCGGCGCAACTTGTTGCCCGCCTCCCTTCTATTTCCTTGTACTCTTGTAGTTTTCATTTTTGTATTATCGTTATAATTTAAATTTATGTTAACTTCTAAAGAGAAAAAGAAAACAATGAGGTATTGCATGTTGCTTGTTATATCCATAAAGTCCTATGGTTATTATTGAGTGCTCATTAGTTTAATGCTATGCTAATGTAATGAGTAAGAAATTGAAGAAATAATCATGTAATGATAATTTCAAGATTTAGGGGGAGAAATCCCATGATAATTAAGATAATGCACTTAAGTTGTGAATTGTTCCTCTTGATGTTATTTTGTCTTTATGTTATTGACGAGAACTTTGGTGCAACGAAGATGAGCCTTAACCAGCATGATGAGCACTTTGGTGCAATTATTGGATGAGGACAATATACATTGATGAAAAGATAATCACAATGATGTTAATGTTTAAGTTAAGTGAATTAAGTAACTTATTATATGTTTCTCACATTGATGGACCTTTATGGTCATTATGGGCTTCCTAGAAATGATGGTCTTTTCGAGCATGATGTGCTACATGTGGGAAGTTATAGAGAGACTGCATATAGTAACATTTATTAATTCATTGATGTAATGAAAGCTAAATTGTAATGATCATTCTTAATTTTAAGCCATGCCAAGTTTATTTTAGTTCAAGCATATATGCTTATTTTCCAGTTCTTAGAAAAATGCATAGTGCCTCTTACTCATGTTGTTGCTTTGTTTTGCATGGCTGTTGGACGAGGTGTTCCTAGAACAAGGAGCAAGAGAGAACTGAAGTGATCCCTTTAGAGTAGCTGACATCAAAGGAGACTTTAGTTTGGTGGGGTGCCATCAACCACTCGGTAGATTCTTTAGTCTAGTTTATCATTTCTTGTTTAGATTTTCTTAGTCTACATGTATTAGGTTTGAGATCAAGATGAGACAATTTAAGTTTTCCCTTTTCAAACAACAATGTATGAATCAAATTAATGCTTGGTGTTTCATTTATCTTGCTGCTATGTATATCATGTTTTGTAATGTTCCTCCAAGCCAAGTGACCCATGTTATGAACAACATAGGGTTTTCTTCCACTGACATATATGTGCTTGGAGGGACGTTACAATATGGTATCAGAGCAATGAGTAGATGGCTACAATGCTAAAGATTCACATGTTCTAACCCTATCTATTCCTTGTTCTTTTCTAGATGGATCCTAAGAAATTTGATAAAAGAAAGGATAATGATGATGCTAGTTCATCTAGTGGACCGAAAATGAACCCTAAGAAAACCTTGGGGGACTTAGTCCAAATGCTCACCAACACCCTAGGACAAGGACAACATCAACCCAGACACCACGAGCTGACTTTTGTGGACTTCTTGAAGATCACGACCAACTCTTTTGCTGGAGAAGGAGAAGATGATGTCATCACCAAGGGAGAAGAATGGATTAGAAGCATGGAGCATTGTTTTCATGACCTGGACTGCCTTCAACAGTCTAGGATTCGCTTTGCAACCCTCATGCTGAAGGGAGAAACCCGTACATGGTGGGAGAACTTCCTCAACTCAAGGGCAGCTGATGCACCTCCACTCACATGGGAAGGATTTGTTGAAGCCTTCCAAGAGAACAATGTGTCTGAACCCATGATAGAGAAGAAGGAGCTAGAGTTTTCCAATCTAGCTCAGGTTGGTGATATGACAGTGACCCAATATGTGTTAAAGTTTAGGATCCTACAAAAGTATGGTTATGAGTATGATGAACAATGCAAAACATAAAAGTTCATCTGAGGACTCAAGCCCGACCTAAGCTTTGCCTTGTCAGGAAGAGGCCACAAAACCATTTAGGCTGCTTTGGATGCCGCCTTAGATCTAGAAGACCATCCCAAAAGCTCCTACAAGAAGGAAGCTCCTCAGAAGAACAACCAATATCAACATCAACTGACAATAAGATGAAGGATCCTGAGGTTGAAGCCCCTACTTCTCAAGAGAAATCACAATGCCTGACTTATAAGAGGGTCCATGGAGGGCCATGTAGGTTTGGTACTAGATTATGCTATTATTGTGGAGAGCTTGGACATATAAAGGCAGACTGTCCTAAGATACAAAGGAAGTAAGATAGAAACCAAAACCCAACTCCTAAGAGACAGGTTAGACTCTTTACAATGAACATGGAGGAGGAAAATGAACAAGGAATGGTTTAGATCGTCACTCTTAAATTATGACATTATCATTACACCATATATGCATATAGTCCTGAGATTTTGAATAGTATATTATGATGTTATAGGAATATGAAAAACCCTAAGGGGTAGTAGTCTAAGAAACTTTTGAGGACGAAATTTATTTAAGGTGGGTAGAATTGTAACATCCCAAATTTTTATAAATAAAATAAGTATGGGGTCTTAAATGCAAATGTTTAACCATAAACTTCAAAAGTTATATCTTGATGCAAGTTACCTAAAGATAATGAACTACTTTTCTCAACCTCAAATTTTGGCTCAACCAACTCACTAAGGAAATGATAATTCCCTTAATCACAACTTTTAATAATGTATACATTAAGAAAATGACCCAAATGAGTTTGATGAAAAAAATCTAAATGAAACCTAAATATAATCAAATAGGAAGATTCAAGACCTTTTAATATACCTATGGTTCAAATTTGAAGTCGTTAGGACTTCATTTGACCACCTAATTGAATAATGAACGAATCAATATGATTTTTTTATTAAAATGTTTTTGATTTCTGTCACTTGACCTAAGTTTAGCCTTGTCACGTGCATATATACATAACACAAACGTTTTCGCTAAGATGAGACCTATTCCGGGTCAGACTCCCGGGTTCACAGGTAGAGGATTCACCTCTTTCACCTGAGTCCTCACCTCACTGGTCTCCTATAGCAACCATGAATGTCATCCTCAGTGTCCTCACTCTCTGCAAAGTCTCTACTAGAACAAAACCCTCCACCAGATTCACCTCACTCCCTTAGACTCTCCCACCCCAATATTGAAGGGGTTTGGTGACCTAGAACTTCAGGACTCTAGGATCTGTTGGAACTGATCTCTATTTCCCACTATGTTTGGGATTCCTGATGACACAAGGGTGACTCACCTATATATGATCTCCCCTGCATCATCCTCAAACACACATGAACTTTCTCGACTCGCTCGTTTTGTCTCAATCACCCTTTGTTCATCTCCCCCATCTTTGTGTTGTGTTTCTGGCAGGCTTGAGTTTGCTGGCATGCCTTTGACTGGCATAGTGGACTCTGGAGTTTGGAATCACCTCGTTGTGACGTAGGGAAGCTTCTGGTAGTGTGGATTTCTTTAGCACAAGTTCAGACCGGTTTTCTCTCTTTTGCCTGTTCATTAGGACTATATTCAAATCTTAGGATTTTCACAACTGTTTGCCATGCTTTCTTCTCCATCAACCTCAATTTGCATTATAGAAGCAAGCCGCATCCTTGGTTTTAACAGTATCTCAGTATGTTGCTATTTTTGATCTCAAATGTTTGGTCAGCCATGACTGGAACATGTCCTAGTGCTCCAAATTATGGGACAGCCCGAGTCAGGACTTGTTAGCTTCATGAAGGAACATGGAGCTCTCTGGCGATCCTACTTCTCATCAACTTAGGATAGAAATGAGGCATATGATCCTCTGATCTCACTATTCATCCTCTTTGTTTTTCTTGGACCAGAGAATAAGAAACCCATTGCTATTTTTACCATTTTCCCTCCTCGATAACCTACTTTTAATAACTCAAGCACGTGCCTTTTAGGTTTTTAGTCACTCCGCTTTGTCATTGCTGCAATAAAAAATGAGTTGGGATTAGGTCTAGATGGCTGGCACTGATTGGACCACCTAAGCTTGGGCTCAAGTGCAGATTTGGATATTAATGTAGATGTGGTTTTTCCTCAAGTTCTGATTGGTCACATATTCATAAATTCATAGTCAATTCACCAGTGTTCAGAAAAATACGTGTAACTATGTTTTGGAAAGGATTTTCAAAGAGGAAACTAATTTTATATATTTTAAACCCTAATTCAATTATCTCTGACCATATTTCCTTAAAATAACCAAATTAGGGTTTAGGATGATGTTTAAAGTGGTAGATAATATAATCATGTCAATTTCAGGAAACCTAGATTGACTCAAGGATAGGGAGACAAAGTTAGGATTTGCTTTTCTCCAAGTAAGAAAGTCATTCCACTATGCATATGTACTTTGAATGAATTACATGTTATGTATGGTTTACAATTATGCTTTTATTCCAAGTCAATGAAATTAATATAACGATGATGCCTTAAATTATAGAATTGCACATTGTTTGTTATATCCATAAAGTCCTACGGTTATCACCAATGCTCTTTAGTTTAATGCTATGCTCATGTAATGATTAAGAAATTGAAGAAAGAATCATGTAAATCATGGAATGATAGTTTCAAGACTGAGAGGGAGAAATCCCATGATGATTAAGATAATGCACTTAATGTTGAAGTGTTTCTCTTGATGTTATTTTGTCTTTATGACATTGATAAGCACTTTGGTGAAACTAAGATGAGCCTTAACCGGCCTGATGAGCACTTTGGTGCAATTATTGGATGTGGACATTTACATTGACTATAAGATAAACACAATGTTGTTAATGTTTAACTTAAGAGAATTAAGTAACTTATTATATGTTTCTCGCAATGATGGAACTTTATGGTCATTTTGGGATTCCTAGAAATGATGGGCTTTCCGAGCACGATGTGCCACATGTGTGCAGTTATAGAGAGAATGCATATAGTAACATTTCTTAATTCATTGATGTAATGAAAGCTAAAGTGTAATGATAATTCTTAATTGTGAGCCATGTCAAGCTTATTTAAATTCAAGTATACATGCTTATTTTTCATTTCTTATAAAAAATATAGCGTCGCTTACTCACGTTGTTGATTTGTTTTGCATGGTCGTGGGATAAGATATCCCTAGATCAAGGAGCAAGAGAGAACTGAAGTGAGCGCTTTAGAGTATATGACATAAAGGAGACTTTATCTTGGTGGGGTGCCATCACCACTCAGTAGATTCTTTAGTCTAGTTTATCATTTCATGTTTTAGATTTGCTTAGTCTACATGTATTAGGTTTGAGATCAAGATGATACAATTTATGTTTTCCCTTTTCAAAGAACAATGTATTAATTATAATTAATGTGTGTTGCTTCATTTATCTTGCTTCTATGTATATCATGTTTTGTAATGTTCCTCCAAGCCACGTGACCCATGTTATGGACAACATAGGGTTTGCTTCCGCTAACATATATGTGCTTGGAGGGCATTATAATATGGTATCAGAGTAATGAGTAGATGGCCACAAAGCTAAATATTCACATGTTCTAACTCTATGTATACCTTGTTTTTTCTAAATGGCTCCTAAGAAATCTGATAAAGGAAAGGATAATGATGGTGCTAGCTCATATAGTGAGGGAAGTGGACCAAGAAGGAACCCTAAGGAAACCTTGGAGGACTTAGTCCAAATGTTCACCAATGCCCTAGGACAAGGACAACATCAACCTAGAAATGACAAGCTGACTTTAGTGAATTTCTTGAAGATCATGCCCGGTGTTTTTGCTGGAGAAGGAGAAGATGATGTCGTCACCAAGGGAGAAGTTTGGATTAGAAGCATGGATCATTGTTTTCATGACCTGAACTGCCCTTAATAGTCTAGGGTTCGCTTTGCAACCCACATGTTGAAGTGAACAACCCATACATGGTGGGAGAACTTCCTCAACTCAAGGGCAGCTGATGCACCCGCACTCACATGGGAAGGATTTGTTGAAGCCTTCCAGGAGCACTATGTGTCTGAAGCCATGATAGAGAGGAAGGAGCTAGAGTTTGTGAATCTAGCTCAGATTGGTGATATGACGGTGAACCAATATGCGATGAAGTTTAGGATCCAGATTGGTGATATGACGGTGAACCAATATGCGATGAAGTTTAGGATCCTAAAAAAGTATGGTTATGATTATGATGAGTGACACAAAACCAAGAAGTTCATCAGATGACTCAAGCCTGACCTAAGCTTTGCCCTGTCAGGAAGAGGCCATAAAACCCTTTAGGCTGCTTTGGATGCCGCCTGTTACAACCCCAACGTTTGGGTTCATTTGGTGAGAAATGTAATTTCTCATATTAAAGATATTGGAACAAATAATGATATAATTTGTTTTGAATAAATGAGTTTTGTTTACGATAGCCTTGTTGGTTTTTTTGTGGGCTTTATTGGCTATTGGGCCCAATAACAAGGAAAAGACAAAAGGAATTCCATTATTAATAAGAAATGGAGAAAAGAAAGATGTAGAAACCTCTAGAAGGCAAAAGAATATAATCCAAAGTTGGATTTCATGCCTCTTGGGTTCCTTGGGTCTCAAGGAGTCTAAAGTTGTAAAGATAAGGCAACAAGAAAAGAAAAGATCAATTAAGTATTTCTTTATTAAGAAAAAAAATTGAAAACAATGATAAAATCTGGAAAATAAGTGGAAAAAGGTATGTTTGAGTTATCTTTGATGGATTTTCGTATCCATGAGGTTTCTTATGTTAAAAGGAATTCCAATAAGGAAAATAAAAAGAGAGATAAAGAAAAATCCTTACAAAGAGATATTTTAATAAAGAAATAAACAAGATAGTGGGAAATAATGGACATAGATGCATAATGAGTATCCACTAAAAGGGATTTCGAAATCTTAGAATTTCTTGGGGTCCAAGGAGCCCCAATGGAGAAGAAAGAAAGAGAAAATACCAATAATGCAAAATAAGAGGATAAGGTGATACTTTATTAATGAATTTTGTGGTATTGATAAAAAGGAAGTATTTTCTATTAAAAGAAAACATGATTTTGTGCCAATGGATTAAAGGGCAAGTACTAAGTGGATAAAAGAAGTGATTTTCAAAATTCTAATATCTAAGGAGTAAAGAATATCAAAGAGTTTCTTTTTAGAGAGAGAAGATTTCTTCTTCATGAAGGAATAGGGGTCCAAGTTGGAAAAGGACTTGGTTGCTTCGTGGGAAAGCAGTCTGGGGTGTGGATACCCTCCCCTATATAAGGGGTAGAGCCTCTGGATTGAGTTCCAGAGAAATCCCATGAAACTATCTCTTCCTTCTTCTTCTTTTGTGCAAACCCTAACTCTTGAGTGTAGCTCTATCCTGGAGCAACAAGGAGATGCGAAGGAGGTGGGATGGAAGCCCAATGCTTCCACGGTAACACCAGAAGGGTGAGGCCATCTTTCTGTGCTCTGGAACTTGTGCCACATCTACTAGATGGCTGCAAGTCATCCGCAAGTCACAGGCTTTGTGCACTTTATTTAGCCAGCTGGGCCACAAGCTGGGTGGTGCTCCAGAGGCGGCAGAGGGTGACGGAGCTAGGGTAGGGGTCAGCGGCAGCCATCGGGGCCCTGGAGGAGAGAGGACGCAGTCACAACCTGCTACAGATCGACGGTTCTGCTAGGTTGCGTGAGGTAGAAGACGATGGTCTTTGTTGGACAGAAATACCCTCTACAGGCTGAAGAAACCCCGACTTAAACAAGGGGCAAAATGGACTTTTCGAAATGTTTTCCAAGAAGCAAGCAACGTTGCATATGTATAGAGGCGACGTGGCGCCCTTTGATTGGCTCAAGTAAGTTAGTTTTTACAAAAATCATATCTCCTTATTGGTAGCTCGGATGGACACACATAAAATATGAAATTAGCTCAGAAAAATGAGGGGAATCCAATAAAAATATATTTAGAGGCTATTTCCTATTGAAATTCGAAAAGTAATGGAATTTATCAACTTTAGTGCTTTAATGATTAAGAAACCCTATTTTAAGATAATTAATGTAATTAATAGGGTTCAATGGATGATTAACTCTGATATAAGCATGTTAATCATGAAAAGAGACATTAAGAACAAAAAGGATGAACTTTGCACATAATGAGTTTAATTTAGAGTTTCATGTGCATAAATATGCTTTAATGGGCCTTGAAACCCTAATATTAGTAAATGTGACTCTTAATGGCTTCATTGTTCAATTTCATGATTAGAGTTGAGATATGATAATTCTAAGCTATTTCAAGTATAAAAGTTCCTAATTGTAGATAAATACCCTTAATGTAGTAATTAGGGTTTTATAATTGAATAAAGGTAGAATTAATGAACAAATAGAGTTCATGTGTGATTTAAACCATAATGAACTACGAATTGATGATAAATGAGAATAATGATCTTGTCATGGATTAAAAGGATAAAAATTGTAGATTTAATGTAAAAGAGGCTTAATGGACTTAATTGATGGTTAATTATGTGTTTCTGTTATCAGGATTATATGTTGTTAAAAGACAACCTTAGTATCTTTCATAATGAATAGATGGGATAATTAGGGTTTGTGAGTAATTGTATAAATTAGGGTTTAAAATAGTAAGAGATGAAGGGAAAACCTAATTGAAATGAAAACCCTAAAAGTGGACTAGAAACCTTAGGAAGCAAGCTAGGTTTTGTAGATCTTGATGGCTTGATTAATAATAGGAAATTGTATGATATTTCAGGATCTCATAATGTGCTTGATTGCTTATTTGGATTTCTTGATTGGATTATTCTATCTCAAATCAGCCTAACGGGTATGTGGTTACTCTTATGGTTAATCGCTCTAGTTTCACGGTGATTCCCGATTGTTTTATCAGTTGCCTGAAAATAACTGCTTGAATGACTTTTATTTCATTCAACTATAAAGTGACTACGATTATCACCATAAGTATGTATACATGACTGGCTCAGATCCTGGTCCTCCTCTGTGGCTTTGCTAATGATGAAAAGGGTAACCTGGTAAAGGGTCTACTTGTTAAATGGGGCCATCAGGTTATTAGGAGTTAGGGATTGGGCTACCTACGTGTAGTGCCATGCAACTCTTTAGCACACCATGAGTTAGGGATTGGGCTACCTATGGGTAGTGCCATGCGACTCAACCCTAGATATTGATCTACCTGTTAGGTAGGATCATGCAGGGTTTAATGGGGATCTACCATGCAGAAGGTAGCATCCATGTCCACTGTAGGGACTGCGCAGAGGCTAGGGTATGTATGGATTGAGCAGTTCTGTTGAAAATGTAAAGTTGGTTGATAAATCATATTTGACTACAATACATCGTTACAAGTTAATTGCACGATTAATGGTTCCCCCACATACCAACTTTATGCTGACCGATGTTTTGTTTGTCGGCATTTTAGGTACAAGTGAAAAGAACAAATAGTAAAGTGGCATATGTGGATTTAAATGAGGATTAAAGTACAAATGAGGATTAGTTAGAATAGACTCCTGTTATGGATAGAAGTAGTTACCCTCAGTTTGAAAAAAAAGGTATGCAAAGTTTTATTTTATTACAGTCTTCAGTTCAGTTTAGTAAAATTTGGTAATTATTATTGATTATTTGTGGAACCTTTGATCTATAAATTGGGATAATGACTCTGACCTCTTGGTCTCCCTTAATTGGGGGTTACTGGGTGGCGGGGTCGTTACACCACCCTAGAGCTAGAAGACCACCCCAAAAGGTCCTACAAGAAGGAAGCTCCTCAGAATAATAATCCATATCAACAACAACCTTCCAACAACAAGTGGAAAGCTCATGAGGTTGAAGCCCCTAATGTTAAAGATAAATTAGAGTGCCTAACTTGTAAGAGGGTCCATAGAGGGCCTTACAAGTTTTGAACTAGATTATGCTATTATTATGGAGAGCTTGGACATATAAAGCCAGATTGTCCTAAGATATAGAGGAAGGATGCCATAAACCAGAACCCATCTCGTAAGAGACATACTAAACTCTTTGCAATGAACATGGAGGAGGAAAATGAACAAGGTATGGTTTAGATCGTCACTTTTAGATTTTGACATTATCCTTAGACCATATATTTGTATAGTCATGAGATTTTGAATAATATGTTATGATGTTATAAGAATATGAAAAACCCTAAGGTGGGTAGTAGTCTAAGAAAATTTCGAGGACAAAATTTATTTAAGGTGGGTAGAATTGTAACATCCAATTTTTTAATAAAATAAGTATGGGGTCTTAAATGTAAATTTTCAACCATAAACTTCAAAAGTTAGTTCTTGATGCAAGTTACCCAAATATAGTGAAATATTTTTCTCAATCTCAAATTTTGGCTCAACCAACTCACTAAGGAAAGGATAATTCCATTAGTCTCACCTTTTAATAATGTATACAATAAGATAATGACCCATATGAGTTTGATGAACAAAAGATAAATGAAACCTAAATATAATTGGATAGGGATATTATAGACCTCTTAATATATCTATGGTTCAAATTTGAAGTAATTAGGACTTCATTTGACCACCTAATTGAATTATGCAAGAATCAATATGATATTTAATTAAAATATTTCTGATTTCTATCACGAGACCTAAGTTTAGCCTTGTCACATGCATGTATACATCACATGGATGTTTCTGCTAAGCAGAGACCTATTCCAGGCTGGACTCCTGGGTATGTGGGTAGAGGAGTCACCTCTTTCACCTGAGTCCTCACGTCACTGGACTCCTACAACAACTGTGGTCCTCATCCTCGGAAGGTGGGGTGCCATCTTCTTCTTAGTAGATTCTTTAGTCTAGTTTATCATTTCCTATTTTGGATTTTCTTAGTATACATATATTAGGTTTGAGATCAATATGAGACAATTTATGTTTTCCCTTTTCAAAGAACAATGTATGAATCTATATTTCCAATTAATGCATGGTGTTTTATTTATCTTGCTACTATGTATATCAAGTTTTGTATTATTCCTCCAAGCCAACTGACCCATGTTATAGACAACATAGGGTTTGCTTCCGATAACTTATATGTGCTTGGAGAGGCGTTACACTGCTCATTGCTTGTGATGTCATAAGTTAGTTATAGACATTCAACTACCAACGTAATTTTGGGACTTATAACATCACACACATAGGATGCACCTGGAAAAGGAGTTTACTCACGAATAAGGTTTAACTTGATTGCTAAGGTGTTTAGGTACTCAATTTGAACAACATTGGTTGTATATTGGATGAACTAGAAAAATAAACAACCATTTCACAAATGAAATGACCATTTCATAAGTGAAATGATCGTTTCATGAAATGCAACAACAATTTCAAAGGTGAAACGACTAGTTCATCATTTGGGTTGCCCAATTGAATGATCAATACAATTGGATCTGTGGTTGATGATGACATCATGTTGTGCATTAATTGAATAATGAATGCCAATGTGATTAAAATTAGGAAAGCCAGTAAACTGAATGGTTCATTGTTCTTAGTTTCCATAAAACTAATGAAATTCCATCTCTTCGACTACAGATGAACTGGAAACCCTGACCCTATAGGGGGGGGTAGTCTAGGATTTCAGAGATTGAACAATAAGATCTGAAAATTGTTGTCCTCACTGGTTGTCATCACTGAGAGAGTCCTAGCCAGTCCTACTCATAAAAGGGAGGGAAAACAAGGGTGTGAAAACACGGGAGAGCGAATCAACCCTAGCAAGTTGCATGCGAAGGGACAAATCCTCACTGTTGGTTCTTCTAGTGCAACATGGAGTTCCCAGTGGTTCGCATGGACTACGTAGAGGCGGGGATGACTTTGCCACCTGCTAGGAGGATGTCTTCAACTGTCGTCCATGGTGTTGCACCACGAAGCCGTTGCTAATGACTTCTTGAGTGTTGCTTGAAGAAGAAGCACACTACTATAAGAGTTGTCGTTGGACTTACTCCATGACTAGGTATATGTCTTGCTACCCTCTTTCCTAGATACATTGTTGTTGCCACGATCTATTTGTTTGAGAATTGGGTAGTAAAATTTTATTTCTTCTTCCTTATATGTTGCCCTAGTTTCCCAACAACCCAGGGACAAGGTGACCCTCTAGGGTCAAAGATTATGGCTAGGGATCAATATTTGAGGTTTTTCTCCCCTCAAGCAAGATTTTATGAGAGAAAAAATCACAAGAAATAGGGTATCCAAGGACAAGGTGACCCACTTGAGGCTAGAGGCTGCAGCTGGATACAAGCATGGTGATGACCCCGTTTAAGGTCGGGGTCCAGGACCATATAGATATGAGAGAGAAAGCCAATGTGATGGCCTAGTTTTAGGTCATGGTCTGAGACCATATGGATATGAGCATGAAAGCCAGGGTGATGGCCTAGTTTTAGGTTGTAGTCTGACACCATATTGATATGAGTGTGAAAGCTGGGGTGTTGGCTCAGCTTAAGGTTTTGGTTTAGAACCATGAAATGATGTGAAAATGAAGGTACACTGATGGTCTAGTTTTAGGTCATGATCCAGGATTGTATAGATGTGAGCATGGAAGCAAGGTGATGGCCATGTTTAAGGTCTTGGTCCACGATCATGGGTTGGGTAGGCAAAGATGGGTTGACCACATGCTACTGGGTGACATCTCAGTCAAGCTAGAAAATCCGTTGGATAAAAAAGAGTTGGCATGCTCGAGGCATGAGCCGATATCTCTATCAAGATTTGGTAGTTATATCCAAGATTTGAGGATTAAGTAGCCTTATGAAGGATGTCAAAGGTTTTAGGCATGAGTGGGGGATCATGAGAAGAGACCACAATCTTCTCACAACCCTTCAACATGAAGAAAGTCAGAAGATGTTTGGAAAGGTTGTCTAAGTTTGAAAAGACTTTTCCTTTCTTTTGTTTGACTCTTGAGAATACTTTCCTTCTTTTTTGGAAAATGGTTTAACTTTGTCAAGTTTGAAAGATAATTCAACTTTTGTTGATTTTCAACGAAAATTTTGAATTTTTTTAAAAGATTATTTTTTAAGATTATTTTTTGAAAAGATTGCTCTTTTTGAAAAAGGATTGTTTTTTTTGAAAAGGTTTTTCCTTTTTGAAAATAAATCATTTTTTGTTTTGAAAAGATTTTTTTTGTGTTTTTAAAAAGATATTTCTTTTGGATAAAATTTCAGTTTGAAATGATTTTTTTTGTTATTTTGAAAACACCTTTTTTGTATTTTGAATAGATATTATTTTTTCTTTGAATGGAGTGTTATTTTATAAAAAGTCATTTATTTTGAAAAGATTTTTTTATTTTTTGAAAAGTGCTTTCTTTTTTTGTTTTTGTTTTAGAAATAATGTTGATTTTTTTCTTCAGAAAGTTGTTCTTTTCTTTGAAAGGAATTTTTTTTCTAGAAAGATTGTTCAATGAAGATTGTTGAATGAGATAGATTATTCAAATTGTCGGCAATCATTTTAAAATTTAGAGTTTGAAAAGATCATGGATCAAAGATTGTTGATAATTGAGATAATTGGAAATCAATTTATGATCCTTAGAGATTGTTGTGTTGATATGAGTTGATATCATGTGAGATCATGAGATTGTTATTTTGATTATATTGTTTTAAGCATGAGCACGTTAGCAAAAGGCGAACAATCAATGTGACAATTACAATTTCAAAGCATAAATTAAAAAAAAAGAATTATCAAAGCACACAACAATCTTAAAAGTTGTAAATAAGAAATCACAAGATGCATATGTAGAAGATAAACTCCCCCTTTAGGACCATGAGTGTTACAACCCCAATTTTATGGGTTCAGATTGATTGAAATGCAATTTCTTCAATAAAATGTATGATTATGACATTGTATGATTTAGGTGTAATGAGTGAATTTATTTGACAGTATTTTCCTTAAAATGTATGATTTCGTGGACCCTATTGAGTTAGTGAGTCCAAGATGATAAAAAGAGAAATAAAGTTGAAGGAAATAAAACAATGCATAAATAGGAAAAGAAATTGAGATAATGATGAAAATATGAGATATATGTGAAAAGATGTATGATTGATCATCACAGATGAGATTTGGAATCCACAAAGTTTGTAATGGTAAAGGAACCCATATAAAGGATATAAAAGAGTAAGAGAGAGAAAATAGGCCTTTCAAAGTGATAACTTGCATATGAAGAAAAGTCTATCATATTTTCAAATTTAGGCACCAAACTTGGCACACAAGTAGTTTAAGTCATTATGGATTTTTTTTCTAAAATTGGGATTAAACAGGTAAGTAGTTTGAGAGATATAGATTTGTCTAGTTTCCTTAAAGTGGAGGGATTTCCATTAAATGTCAAGATTTCAATGGGACTTTTTTTTGGGCATGTGCGATGAGGACTGTGGATCTGAGTTCACATGGTGTCTATATCATCTCCTACCCTGAGCCAAAAGAAGGAAAGTCGTGAACAGTAACTAATGTATTTCCTAATTGGTTTCCTCCCTTTTAGATTCCTGGTTGCAACTAGAGACTCTTCCATTAGATTGGTGAGAGAAGTGCAAAATTTCTTGACCCTAACTTTCCCGGGCATCCCCAAGGATTAGAACATCGCCCAATGTTCTTTGGAACCAGACTCCATGAAAGCCTGGTGTTTGAAGCTGGGGCTATAAAAGGGGCTATACCCCATTTTGAGAGGCAAGGGAGTCCTTAGAAAATTCAACCGGACTTGGGGACATCTTTCCCTATCGACAATTTGGTTTCTGGGATCCTCTTTGCTTCCCGTTCTTTTCCCAGTTAGCCATCGGAGATGCCCTCACCACTAGCTAGCTATGGGCCATCATGGGCCAATCCAAGCCCACCCCAAGTCCGACAGGGTGAGATGAAGAGGGTGATGCCCTTGCTCACCACACGGGAGCACTGACACCTAGAGTCAACCTTTGATTGACTCGCCAGGTCCCTGCTCAGACTCGTCATGAGGTAGGAGAAGATGAGGAGCAGTTTGACGCTTTTGCCTAGGTCGCGCGAGAACTAAAGCCAGGGGCATAGGAACCAAAAGGGGAAATGTCGCTTGACCAAGCACCTTGCTCACATGGAGCAGGCCGCCTATGTGGCTGACTACGATTCGTCGATCCCTATCCGTGTGGAAAAGGAAAAAGAGTGGTCGAAACACTTATGTGGCAGTACGTCATTGGCCAAAAGGTAATTATCTTGCGAAATTCATAACTAATGATCAATAACTCGTATCGAGGCATGTTATATATGATTTTTTGATCAAAAAATTGTAAGGAATCCAATAAAAATATAATTGAAACCTAGATCTACTTGTAATCCGAAAAGTATATAAAGTTGCCACCTCTAATGCATTTATGCATAGAAAACCCTAATTGTGATATTAGTGAGATTTAGTAAAGCTGTTTGTATGATTTAAGTTGATATTAACCTGTTGTTAATAAAAAGGAAGATTTAGATCTAAAAGATGATCTTTGTTCTTAATTGGCGTAATTTAGGGTTTCATGTATATGATGTGCATTAATGGGCTTAGAAACCTTAATTTAGGTGAATATGACTTTTAATAGTTCTTATTTTGAAAGTCCATGTATAAGACAGAGACATTATGTTCTAAAGCCAATTTGAGAATAAAGGATCCTTAATATGGATAATTTGAGTAATTAGGGTTTTATGCATAGAAAAGTTTTTTTAGGATTTGTTGACCTAAAAAGATAAAGGTTGAGAAATTGATCTAGGAAACCCTAATGATTCCAAATGAGACTTAGAAACCTTAGAAAGGTGTCCCAAGTCAATAAGGATTTGTTTAGGATATGATGGTAATAGTTATGCGTTATACATGTTTTCATGATCTTCTTGATTGTTGCTTAACTTGCTTGGTTGGACATCTTGGTTAGACTGGATAGTTTGATTAATTCTTTGAGATCACTAAATCAGGTATGTGATTATTTATGATTACTCACTTTAGTTTCTCAGCATAATCTGACGTTTCATCAATTGCATGGAAATAACTATTTGGATGACTTTATTTCTGCAATCTTTAAAGTGAATATGATTATCACAATTGAATTATACATATGACTTGCCCAAACCTACATACCATCTCTGGATGTAAGATTTGAGAAGACCAAGCCCTGGAGGGAAGGTCAGAGGTGGTCAAGCACTGGAGGGAAGACCATAGGGAACCCAAAGAGGTGACCCATAAGGTACCAAGCTCGGGATGGAGAAGGTAGCCTAAAGTCCATTGCAAGGACTAAACCATAAGGGAGGGTATCCCAGGGGATGAGTAAAAGTGGTTGGGAAGCTATATTGAAAATGTAATCTTGGATTGTTAACAACTATTTGATGTAATTAGGTTGTTATGAAATATGTGCATGTTATTGGTTGCCATCACATACCAATATATTTTTTATACTGACTGGCAGTTTGTTTTCGGTGTTTTAGGAACACTTGAGAAAGGACAAACAGTAAAGTGATTATTGAATAATAAAGCTAATTAAGGAAAGGAGGATTTCTTAAATAGAACTCTACATTGGGTAAAGTTTCAATATCCTATTTTTTGAAAGGTATGTGAAAAGTAAATTTTTTATCCTATTTTAAGCTTAGTCTTTGGTAGAATTTATTAATTATTTTTTATTATTTGCAAAACCATTGATCTTGTTTTGGGATAGTGGCTCTGGATTCTTGGTCTTCCTTAGTTGGGGGTTACCAAGAAGTGGGGTCGTCACAATTGGTATCAGAGAATGGTTTTCCATTTAATCTCTAATAATTATTAAAATTTACAAACTCTTTAGAACCCAAGGGAGTTATGAGATGATTTTCTAATGATGGAGGTGTCTAGAAAAGGATCACAATCCAGGGGCTGGCAAGATTTTCCTCTACCCCACATGTTAGTCTATGAGGACTCCTAGATTCTATGTGACTGCCTGGCCGAAATCAGAGAATTTGACTCGAAATAAGATACCTCTAGGTTTTCTCTCATATGTCTTTGTCCCTTCTCTACCCCGTTCATTGAATAACTTTAAGAGATTAGGATTTCTCTCTCTCTACCCCATCTTGAGTTCAAAGTAAGCATAATAAGGATTAAGGAGTCCTCCATCAAATAATAAAAAGCATGTAAGAAAGATGTCATGGACATAAGTCTAAATGATGAAACTTAGACTGAGGTGGTTACATGGTTAGGTTGCATGGCCTATGTTGCTGTGCCCTTAAATACCCCTCAGAGAAAACTAAGGTTACACCATCTTGTAGGAAGATGAGGAGAGGGATAGCCTTGAAGGAAGAGGATGAGACACGACACATCCTCTGAGGATGATGCCCAACCCAAAACCTTAAGCAGTGGATAGAGAAAGAGAAGACATGACGAGTTGGAAATCTTAGTTGACCATACATGTATGTACGTGGGTTTGACATGCATGCTTTACATAGAGGTTTGAGTATGCATGAGAACCATAGACTATGAGTGGTTGTTTGACCCCTAGTGCCTTGTGGCGACCCGACCTTGGGTTGGTCGTGCCTGTTACGGCTGAGGAATGACTCATTGAAAAGGTTAGTGGTGACCATATAGTAACCCTAACATGCATATATGAGAAAAAAAGAGGCTTGCACATACCTAAAAGTGAGTAAGAATAGGGCTGGAAATAGGTTTTAGACCTAATCCAGAAGGGTTATGCCTGATAGTTTATGAGATAGGCATGCAGATATTTAGATGAACTTGACCGGACATACATTTTGATAGTACGTTTCCCCCAGGTAGGGATAGGTGTGTATCCTTAAGAACTTAACCCATCTTCTGAGAGAGAACCTCCAATAGTAGGACCAGTTGTAGGGTTAGCTCTAGCGAGAGAGTGAGACCCGATGATGAAGGTTGGAGACCTAGACTCCGAGACATGAGGAGTTATGCAAAGTTTGGTATGATGTGGCCTGGAATAGATGACTCTGAGTAGATGTATGTGGTTGCCTCATGTATGATCCTCAGAGGCTGGTCATACCTGGGATGCCTTTAGAGGAACCAAACCCCAGAAAAGAGAAAGAGGCTTCTTACACCGATGTGATGATGATATGAAGTGCCTACCTTTTAGGTGTAGGAAAGAGGGTTCCAAAATCCTGATGATATGAAGTGCCTACCTTTTAGGTGTAGGAAAGAGGGTTCCAAAATCCTAAAGAGGCACAGTATGATAACAAGGTGTGAGGCCTCACACCCAGTTGGTTGTCCTAGTGTAGGACTCTAAGGATTTTTCACATGGAAGTGGAAGTATATGCCATATCTTGTATAGGTTTAGCTCATGTTTGAACAGTTAAGCATGCAGTTAGACAACTGATGCATAAGAGATAAACTTGGGGTTCCTGGACCAAAAAGGGGAAGTAGAAGTACCTAATGTACATGATGCTCATGAGGCTGATCAAGTTCATAGAAATTAAGCATTGCACCCCTTCCCATGTATTAGAGTAAAAGGAAACCCCACTTGGAACAGAGATATATGTTTGATGAACCACTAACAAAGGTTGGTGACTTACATATGTATAATTTTGGTCCGACCTTGAGGAATGATGAACAAGGATGACATACTAAGGAACTTAGAATGGTTTAATAGGTTGTCTTCTTGCTAGACACGTGCATAGGTATCCAGATAGGAGCTATGCATATACATGATGATATAAGATTTGGATGCAAGGACATTTTGTGATCTTTGTAGTGTTAGTTTTCTCCAGTCTTGGGAAAGGACCCTTCATGTAGGAGTGAGTTCCAACTCTAGTTTAAGTTGGAGGTAGCCTTAGAGGTCACCTATAAGAGCTTGATGTGCTAAGTGTAAGAGCACATAGTATGAGCATGAATTTATAGACCCGTGTGTGACCATCTCTAAGGGGCATGAGGATATGTTGCCATAGAGGTAACCTATATGGGGCCAAATCGAGTTAGGTAGGTCGCTATGATTCCTATGAAGGGATGTAAGGTTAACCATGCATTCCCAGAGAGATGATTGAGTTTTGGGTGAGGATTCAAGGATGAGATGTGCTTGAGTATCAACAAAGGAGCTACGAGCTATGATGGAATCCTAAGTCAATACTAAGGTCGAGGAGGGATAAGACCGATGGAAGTAGGAGTTGTCTGTTCCCTGGACGTACAAGAACATAGGGTTGAGAGGTAACAACTACCTTTGCCTGAGGACCATGGGTTAGGAGGTTGATCACCTTCATGAGTTCATGGGACCTAAGGTGTAAATGTGAGAGGTACTCCCTAGATGCATAAGGGAAAGATCACCCCAAAAGTACCGGCACCCTAGAGACCTTGAGGTAATGACTAAGGATTGAATATAAGAGTGATGTTAAGACATAGAGGTGATGGGAAAAGTATTCCCATGGGTGTAGATGCATAATCGAGATGTTCATGGTGTGGAGTCATGAGAAGTATGTTTCAACTTAGACTGGAAAGTGTAATAGTGATGTGTAAAGCACCATCTCTACTCTTGGAACCTGATGAACTCTGTATTTGGACTGCATCCAAATACTTATTTCATCTTGTTATGGGTGTGAGAAACCTGACAAAACACCTGCCATATACTAAGGAGAAAGGTGATATGAGTTGAAAACCTTCTATGATGATTGACAATGAAAGAAGTACCACACCCTTCTGGAAGTATCTTGGATAGATGGTATGAAAGCATAGATGAACTAAGGTAATCATCATATGAGGACATGATTGTCAAGAGCTTTTGGATTTTATGACTTACAATTTGGGCTTAATAACCAATGCGGTGGAAGAAAGAGCTTGAAGTTAACCTGACTCAGATAGACCTAAACCCAAGACAAGGACGTAGAGTGGAGTATATGTAAGACTATGTCTTCACCATCATCTAGCACCCAAGGAAGATATTATGGTAACAAATGCTCTTAGCTGAGTCGCAACTCAGGTGTGTAGCTGTCTTGAGGACTGGAGAAGAGGTTTCTAGGTGAACCCTACGATCGTTAGAAGATGAAACATGTATGGCTAACATCCAGATATGACCAGACTTGATGGTTGAATGGGTGGTTTCCCATTTAGCCAGCGCAGAGCTTGATGAGATAAAAGGATCGTTATAAGAACCTCAGATACACCTCTCAGGAAAAGTAGGTGGTGAAATCCACTACTAGAGTGTTTCAGGGTTTTAGAGGATTCACCTTTGAAGAAGCATGTCATGCAAGAAGCTCATGATTCTAAGTACACCACACATCCTGGTACTACCAAGATAGTTAAGCTTTAAAGTGGTACCTGGAATGAGGAAGAATATAGAAGTGCATGTAGCCAATGGCCATACATGCCTGTGGGTGAAGGCTGAACACTAAGAACTCAATGGATTGCTAAAGATAATGAGGAGTCCCTGAGAGGGAATGGGAGAAGCTCACCTGGACTTTGTGGTGGGTATCCCCTGGACCAAGAGAGGTAATGATGCAATATGGGTTATGGTAGGTCGCCTTACCAAGTCGATACATTCTATTGCCTAAGAGATCACTTCCAGTGTGATAAATTTGGTTGAGCCATATATATATATATATATATATATATATATATATATATGAGAGAGAAAGAGAAAGTTCAACTACACATTAACCCAAGTTCACATGTTCTTGAGTATGGGCTTAAGTTCGCTTCCATGTTGTGGAAGTAGGTATAAGAAGAACTTGATTCTAGATTAAAGTTTAGCACAACATATCACCCCCGACTAATGGACAATCAAGAGAGTATGATCCAGACTTTATAAGGTCTGATGAGAGCATATGTGCTCAGTTGGGGTGGATCATAGGAGCAGTACCTACCCCTAGTAGAGTTTTCTTGTTATGACAGCCACCAAAGCCAGTATTGGGATGTATGAAGCTCTTTAAGGGAGGTAGTGTCGGTCATCACCTCACTAGGGTGATGTTAGTGAGAGGACCTTATGAGGGTTAGAGAAACCACCGTGTATGTAGATGAAGTTTCTTTGATCAAGTAATGGCTGAAGGAAGCCCAGGATTGATAGGGGTTACGTACTGATGTGAAGCAGACTGACTTGTAGTTCACTGTGGGCGAGCATGTGTTTTTGAAAATATGACCCCTTTGAGCTATAGATAAGATTAGAGGAAAGCTGAGTCCCCATTACATGGGTCCGTTTGAGATTTTGAAATGGATTGGTGGAGCTACTTTGATTTAGCCTTACCCCCTTAGCATAATACAATGTATGATGTGTTCCATGCATCCGATCTAGAGTGCTATGTGATGTACCCAAGCCATGTCCTGAGCATTGAACCTATTGAACTCCAAGGGAGGCTAACTTACCTTGAGTCACTTGTGAGGGTATGAGATACCAAGGTGAGAGAGAACCTTGGAGTGAAGAATAAAGATGATAAAGGTTCTTTGGAAGGACCATGGAGAGGATGAAGCCACATGCGAGCTGAAGATGGACATGGAAAAGTCTTATCCTAAATCGTTTGTATGTTTGGTGAAATTTTGAGGGAAAAATTCCTATAAGAGGGTAAGGATGTTACAACCCCAATTTTTTGGGTTCAAATTTATTGAAATGCAATTTCTTCAATAAAATGTATGATTATGAAATTGTATGATTTAGGTGTAATGAGTGAATTTCTTTGTTAATATTTTCCTTTAAATGTATAATTTCATGAACCCTATTAACTTAGTGAGTCCAAGATAATAAAAAGAGAAAGAAAGCTGAAGGAAATCAAACAATGCAGAAATAGGAAAAGAAATTGAGATAATGATGAAAATATGAGATATATGTGGAAAGATGTATGATTGATTATCATGGATGAGATTTTGAATCCACAAAGTTTCTAATGGTAAAAGGAATCTATATAAAGGGTATAAAAGAGTAAGAGAGAGAAAATACACCTTTCAAGGTGATAACTTGCATATGAAGAAAAGTTTCTCATACTTTTGAATTTGGGCACCAAACTTGGCACACAAGTAATTTAAGTCATTGTGGACTTTCTTCTAAAATTTGGGGATTAAACAGATAAGCAATTTGAGAGATATGGATTTTTATAGTTTCCCTAAAGTGGAGGGATTTCCATTACATGTCACGATTTTAATGGGACTATTTTTTTGGATGCGCGTGATGAGGATCGTGGATCTGAGATCCAATAGTGTTCGAATCATCTCCTACCTTGAGCCAAAAGAAAGAAAGTCATGAACAATAACTAATGTATTTCCTAATCGGTTTCCTCCCTCTCATATTCCTATTGGCAACTGGAGACTCTTCCATTAGATTCGGGAGAGCAGTGCTTACTTTCTCAACCCTCACTTTCCCTGGCATCCCCAAGGATTGGGACTTTGCCTAAAGTTCGTTGGAGCCAGACTCCATGAAAGCCTAGTGTTTGAAGCCGGGGCTATAAAACTTTTCGAGAGGTAGGGGAGTCCTTAGAAAATGCAACCGGACTCAGGGTCGTCTTTCCCTGTCAAAAATTTAGTTTCTGGGATCCTCTTTGCTTCCCATTCTTCTCCCAGTCAACCGTCGGAGACGCCCCCACCGCTAGCTAGCTAGGGGCCATGGCGGGCCAATCCAGGCCCACCCCTAAGTCCAGCTGGGTGAGACGAAGGGGGCGATGCCCTTACTTGCCGCATGGGAGCACTGACACCTAGAGTCAACCTTCAGTTGACTCACCAGGTCCCTGCTCAGACCCGTCGTGAGGTAGGAGAAGATGAGGAGCAGTTTGATGCTTTTTCCCATGTCGTGTGAGAACTAAAGACTAGGGTCATAGGGGCCAAAAGGGGAAATGTTCCTTGACCAAGCACCTTGCTCGCGTGGAGTAGGCCGCCTATGTGGTTGACTGTGATTTGTTGATCCCTATCCGCCTGGAAAAGGAAAAAGAGGGGCCAAAGTGCTGATGTAGCAGTACGTCATTGGCCAAAAGGTAATTATCTTGCAAAATTCATAACTAATGATCGGTAACTCGTATCGAGGCATGTTATATATGATTTTTGATAAAAAATGCAAGGAATCCAATAAAAAATATAACTAAAACCTAGATCTTCTTGTAAATTTGAAAAGTATATATAGTTGCCACCTTTAATGCATTTATGCATAGAAGACCCAAATTGTGATATTAATGAGATTTAGTAAAGTTATTTGTATGATGTAAGTTGATATTAACCTATTGTTAATAAAAAGGAAGATATAGATCTAAAAGATGATTTTTGTGCTTAATTGGATTAATTTAGGGTTACATGTATATGATGTGCATTAATGGGCTTAGAAACCCTAATTTAGGTGAATATGAATTTTCATGGTTCTTATTTCGAAAGTACATGTATAAGACATAGATATTATGTTCAAAAGCCAATTTGAGAATAAAGGATCCTTAATATGAATAATTTGAGTAATTAGCATTTTATGTGTAGAAAAGCTATTTTAGGGTTTGTTGACCTAAAAATATAAAGGTTGAGAAACTGATCTAAGAAACCCTAATGAATCTTAATGAGACTTAGAAACCTTAGAAAGGTGTCCCAAGTCAATAAGGAATTGTTTAGGATATGATGGTAATAGTTAGGTGGTATACATGTTTTCAAGATCTGCTTGATTGGTTGCTTAACTTGCTTGATTGGACATCTTGGTTGGACTAGATAGTTTGATTGATTCTTTGAGATCTTTGAATCAGGTATGTGGTTATTTATGATTACTTTCTTTAGTTTCCCGACATTTTCTGACGTTTCATCGATTGCATGGAAATAACTATTTGTATGACTTTATTTCTGCAATCTTTAAAGTGAATTGATTATCACAATTTAAGTATACATATGACTTACCTGAACCTACATACCATCTTTGTATGTAAGATTTGAGAAGACCAAGCCCTGGAGGGAAGGTCCGAGGTGGTCAAGCCCTGGAGGGAAGACCACAGGGCACCCAGAGAGGTGACCCAAAAGGTACCAAGCTCAGGATGGAGAAGGTAGCCTAGAGTCCATTGCAAGGACTACAACCTAAGAGAGGGTATCCCAGAGGATGAGTAAAAATGGTTGGGAAGTTATATTAAAAATGTAATCTTGGATTGCTAACAACTATTTGATGTAATTAGGTTGTTATGAAATATGTGCATGTTATTGGTTGCCACCACATACCAGTATATTTTTTTATACTGACTGACATTTTGTTTTTCGGCATTTTAGGAATGCTTGAAAAAGGACAAACAATAAAGTGATATTTGAAGAATAAAGTTAATTAAGGAAAGGAGGATTTAGTTATATAGAACTCTACATTGGGTAAAGTTTCAATCTCCTATTTTTGAAAGGTATGTGAAAATTAATTTTTTATCTTGTTTTGAGCTTAGTCTTTGGTAGAATTTATTAATTATTTTTGATTATTTGCAAAACCATTGATCTTGTTTTGGGATAGTGGCTTTGGCTTCTTAGTCTTCCTTAGTTGGGGGTTACCGGGAAGTGGGGTCATTACAATGTGTTTAGATGTAATTTTACATCCTCACACATTTATGAGTTGTGTAGGAGGGGATGGCCCTTATCTTCTCTATGGCGTGATGACAGTCATCATGTGCATAACCCAGGTTTAATAGATATGGGTACTGATTCTGATACACCTCATGACTGCGGTGTCCATAATTAGATGTGAGTGCTAGGAGAGAGGGATATTTTGAGGCCTTTGGACATCCAGCTAAACATATCATTGATACCTTTTGTGGCACTTCCACATCACTTTTAGGGATCCAACGTGAGTGTTGGCACCAGTTCCATGACGCATGTGACAGTAGGCGTGTATTGTGCAGGTGTAGGATTTTAATATCTTCTGATACAATCTCACAATAATAAAGCATGAAAGTTTAATGATAGGCACACAAGAAAACAATCATGCAATCATTAAAAAAGAGAAGATCTTGCTTATTTTGAAGACATATCTCATCCTTTTCTCTTTTTCCTTTTATATATATTTTTAATGTAAATAAAAAGGAGATGTAAAAGAAAAGAAAAAAGGGGAGGGAAGCTAAGGCTAACCCTAAAAACCACAATTGATTGAAAGTGTGGAAGTTGTCATACTGCCAAAAATTGGAGGGATGTGAAAACCAAAATGATTTTTTCATAGGTAGATGGATGATTCTATAGACTTAGTTAAAATATAAAAAGACCGAAGGAGGAAAAAAAAAGAAAAAAATTACTTTCTGCTGGCGGAACATAGTGTTTCACTATTTTTTGTAGGGTATTTTTTAAATAATTATTTTGGTGATTTTTTATGGGTAGATTGCTTAGATCCGGTGGTCATTTTTTTTGGAAAAACTTTAATTTTGGAAGAAACCTGAAGGAATTGAAGAAAAATGAATAGAAAAATAGAAACCTTGATTGATTAGAAAATATGAGATGGCAAAAAAGAAAACACAACACAGATCGTCTAACAACTCCCCAACGGAGTCGCCATATCTGTTGTACTCAGCTTGAAAAATCCAATTGATCTGATGGTCATTGTAATAATGAAAAAGCAAGGAGAAAATGATAAATCAATAAAGCTCATAGTCTCCACTCAATTTTATATGTTAAACAAGGAAAAAATGAAGATAGACAATTAAATCAGTAGGAAAACACATAAAAACCTGATTTTGACTCCACCCTTGGGTAGATAAGAAATGTATGCATGATATCAGAGATTGGATTAAATAATTTGTTATGAGTGCGAATGATTAACACCCCATCCCACCTGATAAAATATATTACAACATTTTTAGTCATCTTGAAAAAATAATAATGGTGATTGAGGTTGTTGTTATAGAAATGGAAGTAAAAATGATAACAAATCATTTTTATTGTTGGCACATGTTTTGGGATTGGAGATGTTTTTGGCTTTCCCATCATAACCCTCCCTAAAGGTCCTAGTTTTTTAGGTGTGTTGTGGTCTTAATCGCCTCAGGACCTCTCATGGTGAAGATCCTTTATTGGCGGTTGAGACCGATGAGTAGGAAGAGAGAGAGGGGAGATAGATAGATTAAGTAGAGATAGATCAGATCTTTGAGAAAGATCATGCAGATATGAACAATTATGAACAAATTATAGCAAGCATCAATTAATAATATGGATATAATAGAAAAGCAACAATCATTCTTACACAACCTATCGATGTTAGCAGAGTAGTGGGTGTCAGAGGAAGGATCATCTAATCACAAGTAGAAAATAAGTGGGAGAGATAGTCATTTCTTTGGCTTTAGAAAAGACGAGAGGGGCCTAGAATACATTGGACAGAGGGGTCTATTTATAGGTGGATTTTAGGGTTCCGAGTTCTAGGTAGAACCTTCTAGAAGAGTTAGCAGATCACAACAATGCGCCCCATAAATGGGCACGTGGATTGAGATGATCTGCCACATGTCATATGATGGATGACAATGATCCACTTGGTGTCCCTGGGTGAAAAAAGGTAGTAACATGTAAGGAATATTTGGTGAAAATTGAGGAAAACTTGCACATATAGATAAGTTGGAGTCATCTCTTTAATTTATTTGAAAAGTAGTTGAAAAAAGGAAATATTCTACATCAAAAAAATTCAACTGGGCAATTTGTGAAGAATAGCATATTTAAGGTAGAATTGAAGGGTAATTGCACACATAAAGATAAATCAGAGTTATCTCTCGAATTTTCGATTAAAAGGAAGTTGGAAAGGGAATATTTAATTCCAGACCATATACAATTTACCAAAATGTGAAAAAGCATATGCAAGGTAGAATTGAAGGATAAGTTGCACTTTTATGGGAAAGAAGGTTTCTTTGCAGAAAGCCCCAAATTGGGTTAAAGTGGATGAAATTGGATGAATTAAATAGGCAGAAAAATGTGAGAAAATGTGGAAAATATGAAAAAAATGTAAAATGTAGAAAATGAGATGAACTCCGCCATTATCCAAAGAATTATCCTTATAAGCATGATTGTCTATTGAATGAGCAAAAATGGGGTGTCAACAAGTGGGTTCATACAATAAATTAAAACCTATGGTTCTAGTTGATTTTTTTAGCATATTATAACCACTCTAAGTTCTTTTATATGATTAATAAGATGAAAAGGATAGGCTGTCTAGCAACCTCTATCCCAAAATGCAAGCAACTAAGTGTAAAACAAAATATCCCCATGAACAAACATAAGACTATTGCATTTTTCCTTACATTCACCTTGGGAACGTGTATATAGCTAGGTCATCCATCCAACAATTTCTTCAAATCAAGCACCCTCATCTTGAAGATTTACTAATTCCCTCTTACTTAAGAATAAAGTATATCATGTACAATTAAGGTTGAATAAAATATTTATCTGGGCAACAAAAACACTTTTTTCTTTTCCTTTGTATTTCTATATATGGAATATTTACAAGAAAAGAAAAATAACCACTATGAACCCAAAGAGGACATAGAGGTTAATGAGAAACATGGATAGGTTAAAGATAGTAGCCAAAGAAGTTGAAACTGTGGGTTAAATTTGAAGCAAGATACATCATCAAATACAACTCAAGATACCCTACCTCAAAAAACCGTCTACATCATAAATATTCATCCATGCCCAAGATACATGAAAGAAAACATGATCTCTTAGCATGTTTAATTTAGATACAAAATCAAATCTGAGTATAGATCTTTAGTTCTTAGAACTTTCAAGGAAAAAATGAGTTTTGGATTCATTTCCCCTTTGAAAAAGATAAAGTCAGACAATATAAAAGGCTCATGTTGATATGAAATAATAGCTAAGAGATTCAAGTGCATTTGATTGGGATAAACAAACTAATTTCCACTGTATGTGATTTTAAGATTTTGTCTTTCCTAATAAATTGGAAAAGAAATCTTCGAATTGGATCTTGGGACTAGGACACAATTTTTTGCTTTCTTCATTTCATTGTGGTAATCACTGTAGGATTTTATAAATGATATTTTCTTTCATAATTTTAATATATCCAAGACATAGAGGGGGTAGAGTCAATTAACCAAGGAAAACCTGTGTTTAAGTATTTTGCTCCAATTCACAGTACCCACAGTATGTCTTTCTTGCTAGCAATATTCCATGCATTTAGGCATAAACATGCTCTAGACATATCTTTGATCAATCTAATCCCAAGTCCACCTTCTTATATAGGCAAGATGACTGTACTCAACCTAACTATGTGAATGTTATCTTTATCATATATTATTCCCATAAGAACTCTCTAAGAATATTTCCAATTTCTTCAATAACCAAACTATGTAAAGGAAAATAAAATGTCCATTACAAGTGCATGGTAGTGAGAGTATAATTTATAAGCTAATTTCTAGCTTCCATGGAAAGAGTTATCAATCATTCTTTCATTCTACTCTTAATTTTATCTATCTTAGGAGAACATGCATATTTTGAAAATTTTCATGAAAATTAAGGAATTCCCAAGTATTTGGATGATATAATACATTCACAAAAACCCAAAATGTTATTTACTTCATCTATTTAGATCCTTTACTAAATAATAAGACTTTTGATGGCATATATCTAAAACGTTGAGCTGCCAATTTCTTCAAAGATATTCTTCAACTTGCATTTAGTCAAGTCATTAGATTCAGTTTAAAACTATTAACTCATCAAAAAATGAGATGAGAGGGATATCGTTTGAGGTTTTGTTAGGGTAATTATTTAACTATTGTAACATTCTCGATACATTCAGATTACCCCCACACTATAATAACAAAGAGGTAAGGGGAAATTGGGTCCCCTTGTCATATTCCATTTGAAGGTTTAAAGTTAACATCTGGTTCCCACTAGCATCTACTTGATAAGAGGTTGATTTATGATTCATTCTATCCAACTGATCCATGTAACATGAAATCCCATTTTGAACTTGTTTGAATAAAAAAACTCCAATTGAATGAACAAAAAAGCTTTTGAGATGTCAATTTTAAGGCACACTTTTTTTCCTAGATTCAAATGGTTAAAGGATACATATTTTCATTATAAAGGGAAATGGAAACATTGATTTGTGTCAGTAATACATGGAAGGATCTCTTTAACCATTTTTGAAAAAATCTTTGAAATAATTTGTAAGTAACGCTACATATGGAAGTTGGTCTCTAAGTTTTGATATCAAAAGAACCTAGATCTTTAGGAATTAGGGTGTTGAAGGTTTTTTTAGATTCCTTAAGAATTATATCAATTTTAAAGAAGTTCTTAACCTGCATACTCATATCTTCAACAACAATAAACCATGCTTTCTCAAAGAACATGTCATTAAATCCATCAAATCCAAAATCCTCCATATTCAATCTATTTAAAACCATTGATTTTGACTTGAGGGACATGAGAAATAATGTTCTGTCTTTTGGTTGATGTCAATATAGGCCCATTCCACTCACCTTTGAAATAATTTATCCCCTAATTTTACTTGTTGAAAAGTTTGCTATAGAAACTATAGGCATATTTATTAATATCTTGGTATTATAATTAGTTGTATCATCAATATTTATTGACAAAATATAATTTTTGTCTTCTACTCTTATTGGAGGAATAGAAAAATCTTGTATTGGAATCTCCCTCATTGGACAATTGAACCCTGGAATTCTGCCTCAAGAGAGTTTCTTCATGAATATGTGCTTCTTTAGCTTCATTTAAATGTTAGAGATTAGCATCATAAGGATTGAAATCAACTTCAACTTGATCAGTCAAAGCAAGAATTTTTAAATTCTATTTTCCCAGTACAATTCCCAATAACATTTTGACTTCATTTTTAGGCACGGATCTCACGTTCCATGGTTTTCTCTATAATTTATAAATATTTAAATCTTAAACCTCCACGTCCCAAACTTGTTTGACTAAATCCACGATATCATCATTAATAGCCATGAATGGATGAGTTTGAATGAAGTTTTAATGACTCTGGAGAGATAAATTCTGTGATCATTGAAAGTATTAGAGATAATATCACAAAAAGAAGAACATAATTAAGAAACTCAAAGTTATAGAAAGTCTTATCAAATTTGGAATTCATAAAATCTTCTCCAAATTTATGCTATCCCACGTATAGAAGGGACATTTTAAATGAAGTTCATACACACCACTGTTGATGATACAACTATTAAATTCTACTATAGATCTTTTAGTAAAGGGCGGCTTACCAATCTTGGCAATATCTTTTCTGACAACATTAAAATCCCCGATGATGGCCCAAGGCACACCGATATTTACAAAAATATCACTATAATTCAAGTCATATACACGTTAAAAATGTAGTGAATCTTCATAAGACCTTTACCTACAGATACAACCCCTTCCTCATGTCTAGAATGACATATAGGTTTCTCCATTTCATCACTATCTACATATGTAATTTTCTTGTGAGACCTAAGATGCATGACATGTAACTAAGGCCCCATATCAATATAGGGACCATCTACTAGACACAAATTCATTTATACTAGGTGAAATGCTCTATAACTTGAGCCCCTTGTCCATTATACTATGTGTTTAATATGCTAGGTGTTGGTATGTATGCCCTGAGAGCCAATCATGGGATGATTGGTGGGATACATTAAGATTGATTTGATAAACATCAAAGGCAAGCTTCCAATTCTTTCTGGTTCAGTCATATGAGATAGTGATAGAACAGATTGAATGTCTAGAGAATGACAGTACTCAATGACGTATGCTTTCAGGTTGAGGACCTGGATGATGAGATCATACAGATGCTAAGAGTTTGTACATTCTTGTTATGTCCCTAGTCGGATGTCATTGTGGAAGGTAGATAGACAACAATGACACACAAGACTAGATTGTAGTGTTGGTTGATGACAGAATCTCATTAGTCATGATATAGAGATATCAAACTAAACACATAGGTACTTATTAGAGAACAAGTGTACCAGATAGACCCACTGTGAGTTTGACACATGGAACCATGACATGGTAGTCACAGTCAGTACTCACAGTGATGGTGGTGAGTGTGATTCTATGACCTAAAATCACTACACTCAACACATGTCATTGGGCACACATTGACATCATCAAATGCAGTGCTGAAACATGGGTTGTTATAAAGGTGATGATTGGGTGGCTTTGACACATGGGGCTTTTGAGGGGTGAGTGATAGATATGGGATTTGTCCCTCCTAAGGGAGTTTGATATCTAAGGCCACTTGATGAGTAGGATTGAAATAGGTGTGCGCACGCATGTGTGAATCAATATGTGATATTGATGTCATACATATCTCTTCCAATCTGCTCTGAGATCAAGAAAGTGAATGAACGTTGACAGGATGATTGTTCCATGCCTCGAGTTCATTCGGGATATCAATGACAAAGGAATTATACATTCGCTGTAACACCATTCACGGATTGTAGGATTGAAAGTTGTTCTCCAACTTTCTATTTCAATTGGGTAGCACTGATGTGTGACTAGGCACCGCTCTTTGCTTGTGAAGTCATAAGTGTTATGGACTTTCACTGCCAATGTGAAAAGGACCTGTAAGGTCGCACACATAGGATTTAACCTGGAAGAGGAGTTTTGTCCACAAATAATGTTTAGATTGATTGCTAAAGGAGTTTAGTAGTTAAATTAAACACTCAATTAATTGATAGCTCAAAATCATAGTGTTCAAGGTGTTGGACGCATTGATTAGACTATCAGATTGATTGAAACTGCAATTGACTATTTCTGCACAATCTGCACTCCCAACCGATCGGCTCATGTGATGAACCGATCGACTCAGCTTGGTGAACCGATCGGCTCAGGTGGTGAGTCGATCGGCTCATGGACAGGGTGAAACAATCGCTTCAAGTGTTGAAACGATCGGTTCAACTGTTGCAACCGGGCAAGTTGGGAAAGTAGGATTGGTGAGAAATTTCCTTTCGTTTCACTTGCCCAATTTTATTGGAACAAGGATTTGTATTTGATACCAATTAGAAACAAAAGATGGAAAGTCAATCAGGAACTGACCGGTTCATGAGTCCCAACCGATCGGTTGAGGTGTCAACCGACCGGCTCAGGTCCCCAACCGACCGTTTCAGTTGTGAAGTGATCGGTTCAGGTTGTGAGTTGATTGTTTTGTGGAAAATCTCAAACCCTTCTACTCCTGTTTTTAGTCCCGCATTGCCCAGGATGGAGAACCCTATCCCATAACCCTCCTATATATAGGGGTATTGGGGGCTTCTCACAGTACAACTCAGTGCAACCAGTTGCTCTGTGAAGTTGTCGTTCTCTCTGGTTTTGGTAACCGAGAAAGAGCCCGAGCAAGTGCTACCCGATAAGGGAGGCACAACAAGGGAAAGACAACTACAGTTGCGACTGGTGGCAGGAGAGTGTGTTGGTGACTAGTACGCTGATAGGAGGGTGCGACTCCTTCCAATTCCTTGTGCGACAAGGAGATTGGAGTTCCAGGTGGTCCGTGTGGACTACTTCAGAGGCGGGAGGTTTCTACCGCTCAGAGGACAACTGTCAATCCCGATAGTCTCGGTGAGACCAGGAGTCGTCAGTCCCGGTGCGACCAGGAGCTGCATAGACACCGTCCAAGACTAGAGGTGAAGACCGTGCAAGCCGTGAGGTATTGTCTCCGAGCAAGCCTCGGGACAAGGTATGATTCCACAAACCATCCTTTCCTATTGTATAGACGTTGACGCGTTTCCTTGTTCTGGGTTTGGGGAGGAGAAAATTTTTGTTTCCGCTGCCTTCTCTGCCTCCCCTAAAACCCAATAGTGGTATCAGAGCCAGGTCAACTGCTCTATACTTTGGGAATATAGATATGATCGATTTTGGTTTGTCGCCTTTATTTATTGCATACGATGCGAATAAAATTGGCTTTATGCATGTCCAATCCTAAATCCACAAATCCCAATTTACATATATGATATGTATTATTAATGCACTCGATACACGTCGCTCTTAAATGAGTTTTGTGGTGGATGTATAGCGTGGTTATGGCCAATAAACCCTATATGTGTACGGTTGTATGTGGTTGCTTACATCTCGGTCTGCGCACCGATCTTCCTTCTCCTATTTTTGATGTAACTCGAAATAATTCAAGATTTCTTTCCTACCTTTTCTCCCCTCGAATGTAACTCAAGGTTTCTCTTTTTACAATGTAAAATAGGATAGAATTTTATTTCTTGTTATGTAGAAGAACGGCGGACATCCTGACGGCAACTGAGATGATCGGTTCAAGGAGTGAACCGATCGGTTGATGTTCCAAACGATCAGTTCAAGGAGTGAGCCGATCGGTTGATGACCGGTTCTTGGAGCGAGACGAGCGGGTGGCGGCCATGATGAGATGCACGACAACTAGGCGAACCGATCGGTTGGAGGAGCCAACCGATCAGCTGGTGGCACCCAGCCGACCAGTCTGATGGCGAGCTGATCATTCATGTAATGAGTTGATCAAACCCAGAAAGGCAAAGCACCGAGTTCATCTTATACAAGTTGCATGTGATGTATACCTAGATGACCGTGATTCCTCTTGGCTTGAGGAATCACATTAGGATGGCCATAATCATCGCTTTTATTGTTTTCCATGTTTTCTGTGGGATATAGCATGTATATGATATGTACTATGTATTGTGGTGATTGGATATGTAGATGTATATAAAAACCAAATCCCTCATTAAATATTAAGTTTTAGATGCCTTCCAAATGCGACACACGTGAAAAGATTGATCGACCAAGTGTGGGCACGCCCTAGCGTGGTGCACCATCTATCTCGTGGAAGCGTGAAGGATGAATGTGTGGGTCTTCCCTACCAGGGTGCATGTTCATCGTGTTTGCTTTGGGTCGGACTTAACAAGGTGATCTAGATGGGATCTAGTACCTTGAGGCATGGAGATGATCATGGCAAGGAGTTGCATATGACATCTTATCAAGAGTTGCATATGATGCAATTGGCAAGAGTTGCCTACCTGAGAGATCTATGTTGTGGGTGACAACCCTAGCTGGTCCGTGGCTTAGAGGATTTCAGGATGTTGCCCACTAGAAGGTTGTACGCTGCAATCTTCCGAATTGATGGTGAGGGCTATCAATTTAAACTAAAATAGTGGGAGCGATAATTAATTAAAGGCCTAATTATATCGTCAACTTTTCAAATCAATCAAACAAGTCAAAAAGAGTTTTGGACTAAAATTGCATATATTTCCTTTTGTTAAAATAAATGGTTAATCAACAAATCATTTTTTTTGTGATCGGTCTTTGAGACCAACAAATTAAATGGGAATAATTCTACAACTGGTTAGGATGATGAGAAGTGTTCTCAATCAAAGAGCGAAAGCTCTAAGTCCTAGTTATACCAAGACCAGATGAACTCAATCCCACCACATCAATGACTGAAAGTATGCTTATGGAAGCATACCGAGGATGACATTGATGAGGAGTGCTTGATGTTGTGTTCTCTGAACTATGAGTTGCAGAGACAACATGAGACATATGATGTCTCAAGGATACTGTCCTAGTATGTCATGACAGAAGGAGATTCAGTAAGGTATTCACACACTCAATATTATTGGGTATGTGGAAAGCCTGACTAAGAAGGATTCCCTCTGAGCCAAGAGTTGGATATTGGTATGATACTACAAATGTTGCGAGAATCATACAATTCATGGTAAGCTACAACATGAACAATTTTTACAAGCGTTGACAGAGTTGTTGGACATGTTGAGGATAGTAGAGGAAAAGATGAAGAAAGACAAACCATAATCTTTGATGTGATCAAAGAAAAGGTAATTCTTAAGGGCAAGGATAAGGGCAAAGCAAAGAAGTGTTCTAATGCTAGCCAACAATCCAAGCCGTCTTCAGCCTCAAGGCACATGGGGAAAGGGTGTATGAGGGATTGCCCTCTATATCTGGAAGAACAAAAGAAGATGCATGAGAGGATGAAGATCTCCACCTAAGGTATCATGAAATGAACCGCTTCTTTATCTGAGGTATATGATACCAAGATATGGATCTATCATATATGATATGCAAGATCCGCAAAGAAGTGATGGCCTTTGTGAAAGGACCAAGAAAGAAGTACCCATCATTGGAGCAAGTGTTGCTGCCATAGATAGGAGTATTTTTCAGTTTATTTCAGCCTAAAGGGCAAGAAATAGAGTTGAGAACTGCTATTTCAATTTGCCAATAGATAGAAACACTTTATTTTTGCATATTGTATGACAATGATGGCAATCAATAAAGAGATGTTTCAATTTATAAAGATATGATCTTTGTGGCAATGACTTATTTATCTTGTGGTATTTGATATGCATAAGATAAAATGATACCTAAAAGTTATAGATAACTCAAACAATCAAATTAGCATCAATCATGAGAAATTCATTTCTAGTTTCCATGTGATGGATAAATCTAGACTCTTTTAGTTAGAGAAACAGTAAGAGACATGAATCTCTTGTACATGATTAATCAATCTTCACTAATGGTAGTGGGAGAATGATTATCCAATTAGGTATAATACATGTGATGTATTTACATACCTATTGGAGTAAATGCTAATACTTCAAAAGGTGTTTAGAGAAATACCAATATGAATATCTTGAAGTGTTCAAGAATATCATAGATGAAGTATGAATTTGGTAAAGTGTTAATTCTTGATGAGATCAATGAATGAAATACTTAGACCAAAATGTTTGAGATCCTTATGAGTGATTATGATAGTGTATCATAGTGAGCTCATGATTAAGGCATAGTGATGTCTAAATCAAAAGGGAGTCATACTCTAAGGAGTTAGAGAATGATTACCAAATAACTAAATTCTTCTTAAATAAAGAATACCCTACACTAATAAAGGACATTGAGAATCATAAGGAGTTGTGAGTTCTTATATCCTTGACAGATGCATCTCAATTATCTATGTGATGAGTTGTTCATGTGATGAGTCAACTATCTAGATGAATATGAGGAACCGAATTTTGAGTTATGGTTTATGACCATTACATCCTAAATGACATCCATGTGAACCATAAGGTGTGACCTTGATGGTAGCACCCATTGGAATAAAATCCATAAGTGTGAATAAGTCTTAAGTGTTAAGACACATGGATAACATTTTGAGAAGGATGATGCTTGTTGATTGCAACTTAATGACTAAGACATTTGGCATATGGATACTAAAACTACATTCCTATGAGGAATAAAACAAGGATGTGTACGTGACACAACCTATAAGGTTTATGAATCCACTAATGTGAATGAAGTCTATAAGTTGGAATAGACTAATCAATGTGATTGATTGAATACATGCAACTCAGAATTGGATCTTTACTTTGATGATATAGTCAAAGGGTTTGACTGATATGTCAAAGATAAAGAAGGGATCTGTGATTTAGTGGGAGCGTATTCACATTCCACATATTGATGTGAAATGGAAATGTTCTAGAATGGAAATCCAAAGTGGAAATTATCTTTAAGGAAGATAGAGATGTTTCCTATGAGATAGGAATAGAGATCTATAGAGATAGTTCTCGAAAAACCTCTTGACCTAGAAAAGAGAGAGCATACATTGGTAATCTGTACTGAAGGGTTCAATATACACAGATTCAGTGGGAGAAAACTTGTCCATGTTACATGGAGTTAGTATCCCAAGGCCAAGTGTCAAATTCTTATGAAGAATGGGAACACTAAGAATAGATATGGATCTATCATGTATGTAATCATCCCATTATCTTGCATGTATGGACATGATAAGAATAAAATGTATTCATCATCTTGTATGTAGGACATGACAATATGATGTGCTCATCCTGATAACTCGTATGTGGGATATGACGAGTGGATGTCTGTCTACTTCCAGTAAGGGTTACTGGAAACCATAAGAACTTGATAAGTACTTGAGAAGTACTAGTTCTATGGAGATAAGGAAGAGTTCGATGTAAAGAGTTACATTGATGCGAACTTCCAAAAAGGACAGAAAATTAATCGCAAAATATATATAGGATATATATAAAAGTGAAAGTTTGTTGATAATTGGAAGTGTTCCAATGAAACCATTTAAAAGGAAATGCCGAGTATCTGTGTGTTAGAGAACATCAGTGGATACTATATGGATCTGGAAGTTCATGAGATGAACTTATAGATATTCCGGTCATTGATGGCAAGTATGGAATCCTTGATCATGCAATGTGGCTAAAGGTTAACAAAGGAATACTGGATTGCATATTACGGCAACTCCATCTCATACGTGTGACGTACAATGAAGAGATGTGAGACATGCAATTTATACTGACTTTAGCAAGGTGTTGCCATAACTCACTATATTGGCACAAGAGCACAGTAACATGTGGGACATGTTTGAAGATCACTATGAATATGATTCAAGGGTGATTGGCTCGCAGTACAAGTGGGAGTCTGTTGGTATGTATGCCCTCAGAGCCAATCATGGGATGATTGGTGGGATACATTAAGATTGATTTGATAAACATCAAAGTCAAGCTTCCAATTCTTTCTGGTTCAGTCATATGAGACAGTGATAGAACTGATTGAATGTCTAGAGAATGACAATACTCAATGACGTATGCTTTCAGGTTGAGGACCTGGACGATGAGATCATACAGATGCTAAGAGTTTGTACATTCTTGTTATGTCCCTAGTCGGATGTCATTGTGGAAGGTAGATAGACAGCAATGACACACAAGACTAGATTGTGGTGTTGGTTGATGACAGAATCTCATTAGTCATGATATAGAGATATCAAACCAAACACATAGGTACTTGTTAGAGAACAAGTGTACCAGACAAACCCACCGTGAGTTTGACGCATGGAACCATGACATGGTAGTCACAGTCAGTACTCACAGTGATGGTGGTGAGTGTGATTCTATGACCTGAAATCACTACACTCAACACATCTCATTGGGCACACTTTGACATCATCAAACACAGTCCTGAAACATGGGTTGTTATAAAGGTGATGATTGGGTGGCTTTGACACATGGGGCTTTTGAGGGGTGAGTGATAGATATGGGATTTGTCCCTCCTAAGGGAGTTTGATATCCAAGGCCACTTGATGAGTAGGATTGAAATAGGCATGTGCACGCATGTGTGAATCAATATGTGATATTGATGTCATACATATCTCTTCTAATCTGCTCTGAGATCAAGAAAGTGAATGAACGTTGACATGATGACTGTTCCATGCCTCGAGTTCATTCGGGATATCAGTGACAAAGGAATTATACATTCACTGTAACACCATTCACAGATTGTAGGATTGAAAGTTGTTCTCCAAGTTTCTATTTCACTTGGGTAGCACTGATGTGTGACTAGGCACCGCTCTTTGCTTGTGAAGTCATAAGTGTTATGGACTTTCACTGCCAACGTGAAAAGGACATGCAAGGTCACACACATAGGATTTAACCTGGAAGAGGAGTTTTGTCCACAAACAATGTTTAGATTGATTGCTAAAGGAGTTTAGTAGTTCAATTAAACACTCAATTAATTGATAGCTCAAAATCATAGTGTTCAAGGTGTTTGACGCATTGATTAGACTATCAGATTGATTGAAACAACAATTGACTATTTCTGCACAATCTACACTCCCAACCGATCAGCTCATGTGATGAACCAATCGGCTCAACTTGGTGAACTGATCGGCTCAGGTGGTGAGTCGATCGGCTCATGGACAGGGTGAAACAATCGTTGCAAGTGTTGAAATGATCGGTTCAACTGTTGCAACCGGGCAAGTTGGGAAAGTAGGATTGGTGAGAAATTTCCTTTCATTTCCCTTGCCCAATTTGATTGGAACAAGGATTGGTATTTGATACCAATTAGAAACAAAAGATGGAAAGTAAATCGGGAACTAACTGGTTCATGAGTCCCAACCGATCGCTTGAGGTGTCAACCGACCGACTCAGGTCCCCAACCGACCGTTTCAGTTGTGAAACGATCGGTTCAGGTTGCGAGTTGATTGTTTTGTGGAAAATCTTGAACCCTTCTACTCTTGCTTTTAGTCCCGCATTGCCCGGGATGGAGAACCCTGTCCCATGACCCTCCTATATATAGGGGTATTGGGGGCTTCTCAAAGTACAACTCAGCGCAAACAGTTACTCTGTGAAGTTGTCATTCTCTCTGGTTTTGGTAACCGAGAGAGAGCCCGAGCAAGTGCTACTCGATAAGGGAGGCAAAACAAGGGAAAGACAACTGTAGTTGCGACTGGTGGCAGAAAGTGTGTCGGAGACTAGTACGCTGACTGGAGGGTGCGACTCCTTCCAATTCCTTGTGCGACAAGGAGATTAGAGTTCCAGGTGGTCCATGTGGACTACTTCAGAGGTGGGAGGTTTCTGCCGCTCGGAGGACAACTGTCAATCCCGACAGTCCTGATGAGACCATGAGTCATCAATCCCGATGCGACCAGGAGCTGCACAGACACCGTCCAAGACCAGAGGTGAAGACCGCGCAAGCCGTGAGGTATTGTTGCTGAGCAAGCCTTGGGACAAGGTATGATTCCACAAACCATCCTTTCCTATTGTATAGACGTTGACGCATTTCCTTGTTCTGGGTTTGGGGAGGAGAAATTTTTTGTTTCCACTGCCTTCTCTGACTCCCCTAAAACCCAACACTAGGTTGTCTCAATAAATCAACATGAGCCTCATCTATATGTTTAATCTTGATTAAAAAAACTATTAGAACTAGGGAGGCCAAATCAACTCCAAGCATGAGTAAAATTGGGGTTTCTAATAGAGATCTTCTATAAAGGAAGTCACTAGTTAGAAATATGAGTTGTAGTTGACTACTCTTTTTGACCCATTATTTCCATGGAATTATAATATGAATCCTAGTATGTTACACCAAACTAAAGGTGGTGTAGGTGCATAAACTAGGACAATCCTTACTTGTCACCTCTAGAAGAATACAAAGGTAAACTATACATGATATCAACCCTAATTTGTAATTCGTATCATTCTGACCATTTTTCACATTATTAATAGTGACATGATTCCCTATTCTTCAAATATGAGTACCAAGTAGAAATTCTAACAACATTTCAACCTTTACTCATTTGTATTTGTTCATACTAATTAAAAATATAGCTTAGGGAGGGTGGTGAATAGTCTATACAACAACACACCATGTTTTTGATGAAAAAAACCAAGTAAAGAAGGAGGAGGAAGAAGGTGTAAATAAACACATATATTTCATGTGGTTCATAAACCACAAAGGTTTTCTAATCAGGCTTGGTTGTCTTTTCAACCGCTAGGTTTGGAAGTAAATCTTTATTGACATTAAGGCAAAATACACTATACAATCATACATATATATATATAGTAATTAAAAAGAGATCATACTATTTTATATCTCCTTTTAATATTGGTCATGAGAGATGATCATTATTTCCTTGTAAGGCCGTTGGGAAGCCACCTCACACCTTCACAAGACAAAGGAGAACCAGCCTAAAACCTTTTGTATGTGGCCAAAGTAAGGTCACCACCTATATCCTCTTTGTTAAGTCAAAGCAGGACCACCAAATTACTCCCATATTAGTTTCCTCTTCACTCAACTTGAAGCACCCCTAGAAAATTTCTTCTTAAAGGAAAGAGAATTGAAAAAATGTAAATAAATTTAAAGCATAAAGGATTTACTAATGAGTTTCTCTAAAGGATAGGAATTTGGCACGCGTACACCAGGCTTACATAAAGTAACCCTTAAACACACTCTGATTCAATATGATCCACAACCTAGTCGGGCATGGGATGTAGATATGGATGAAAATTAAAAGGTATATCAACATGGAGAAGAGAAGGCATACATCGACGTTGTTTCTTTAGGTTTCTATGATAAAGAGTTAAGGATTTTAGGGTTTAAAGGTGGTTTGTTTGAATTACACTAAGGATATTGAATGCTAAGAGACATATATCAAAATCAAAATTAAGACAAGCAATTAACTCTAACAAACTCACTAAGAAATCAAGTAACAGTACACTAAGAAAGATGGCAATTAAACTAAATTAGACTATCAACGATAAGAAAAAGCAATTAGCTAAACTACAATAGTAGTTACACTACTAGGGTAAAAAAAGGTTAAGCTAAACAATCAACTATAAAATCCTAACACAAGAAACTAAGAACAAGAACCAATTGTCTACCACAAACCAACTAGAGTGAATCAATCAATTAACTAGATGAGTAAGGAAAACTAGTTATCAATAGAGCAAGTTAGGGTTTAAATAATCAGTTAGGGGTAGTGCTTCCTTTTGGGGTATATAACAACCAATCATGCCTAGGAGTCATATCCATATAAAGACATCCAATAAGGAATGCTACCAAACCAAACGACTAAGGGTAATGAGAATTGAGGGTCCTACCCTACTAGTTGGCCATGAGTGGCATAGGGTGTGTGTAGGGGAAATAGTCACTACCACATCCTATCCAACCTTATGAGGCCCAATTGACTAGGAGATAGGAAAATCTTATCATGATCTCCTAGTCTAGGTTTCTAGGAATGATCCTCCTAATTTACTCAGTGTCAAAGGGTGGTATGAGGTGTAGGAGAAGATGTTTCACCATCTACTACCTCCCACACAACCATTGGACATTCTCTTTGCTAAGTAGGCAGGGATAAGCATACTTAGATACTTAGATCTCAAAATTGGGGATAGTATAATAGATAAATAGGTCAGAATAGAGGTCACGAAATAACGATACCCTAGTCGGACATAGGAGTTTTTCCTCTCTTAACCTCATATTCCCTCTTTTCTCCATGAAATATGTGTTTTCATACATCAATCACAATATAAAGAGATAGGAAATTGAAATAATTAACAACATAACACATTCCAATGAAATCAAAGTGTTTTGCATTAATATTTTCCCAACTTGGTATCAAAATTTGCAATTATGTATTTTCCCCCAAAGAACCCACCAACAGGGGCATATCCACTCATTATACAAGAAAGAAAAAAAGAAAGGGGAGAAGAAAAAAAAATCCATGAACTTGATGAAGATTTCTACTTCTTCACCTCCAACTGTAGCAAGCAAGGCTTTTCCCTCTTCCTAGGATGAAAAACATGGATTTGTGGTGGCAAGTGGACAAAACCCTAAAAAACTAAGGTTTTGGGGTGATATATGGTAATATGGTAAATCAATGAGGTAGCTCGTGTCCAAGGGGTCAATGATTGCTAACTAGAAGCTAACTCTCGACCCCTATCCACCACTAAGGTTTATATAGGGGTCTATGAAGTTTAGGGTTATGCGGGATGAAAATTCTAAATTTGTGTTGGGCATTACTAGGGTTTTCTTGGTAGGACAATCACTCTGGGCAAAACAGCCCTGGTGGGTAGATGTGAGGACTGACGTGGTATGTGGGCACAATCATGGTGAAAATGAATAAAAATTAGGGAAAATGTGGAGGAAATAGTGTAGGCAGCATGGGCTTGGTGGGTCCATGGTTGTGGTGGCATGAATCTAGAATGACTATGGCGAGTACCACGACTATGGTGAGGAGGATGGATGGAGATCCTAACTGTGAGAAAAGATCTTGCCTTTTCTTGCTAGAATGATTATGGTGAGTGATACAGCCTTGGTGGCCTTCACTCACTATGGTCATTATACCAAAGATGGTCATACTACTTGGGGTCATTTATCCTTTATTGTTATTGTGATTTTCCTATAAATTGAGCTTGTGTATCACTTCTACAATGAAGTAGCATGACCATTTTAAGGGATTTCTTATGCACTTGTGCCTTGAACTTGATCATACATGGAGCGATTTGCTTAACTTTGATCTTTGATCACTTGTGGTAGGTTGGGGTTGATCTTGGCCTCACATTGGACTCCTCCGAGCTAGGGAAAGTCGTAGGATCAAAGTATATATAAAAACATGCTAATAACATTTATAAGTGCATTTGACATAAAACATAATAAAATGAGTAAAAGACATGCATTCCAAGCATCTTGATGTAAATTAAGGGAAGAATGACACAACATAAATGTAACATATCAAGATTTGAGGCCTCAGTTGAAGTGATATTAAAAATTTGATCAAATTACCAATATCACCAAGGTGCACCTCCTTTCCAACTATCCCATCAATAGGAAATATGTGGTTAAGCATGCTCATCCCAAAGTAGTACTAGGATGTATAAACTATGAGAAGTTGATCTTGGGCAGCGTGTGAGTGAGGAAAAAGCACACAACCAAGGCCAATGGTGGTTTGTAGGTCCCCTCATCATTTTATGAAACTCTATTAGATCCTTGGGTAGTGAGCATGGGCATTACAAATGTTACACAATGAGTTCCCCTACAGTTGGTGGGGCCACCTAGAATATGGCACACTAGTCTTCAGTCATGTGGTACATGCATGTTGGAAAGGGCTATCTACTTGTGTTTTTCTGGGAGCTTTGGATTACACCTAAGCAATTGAGTTTGATTATATGAAACCCTAGGACTCAAACACATGGGTATCTTTCAAAATTTATGAAGACCTAAACTAACACACCTACTTTTACTAATACACTTACCCGCAAGCGCATAGGGTTGTGTCATAGTATAGGCAACCGACAAGAATAGGGTTAATCCACAGGGATAAAAGGGGGCACTAGAGCTAGGTTAGTTTTGTCTAGGTTCCTACTATGAAGTCTAGGGTTGAAAGGTTTAAAGGTGGATTTTGTTGATTACGCTAATGGTGAAAAAGCAATTGAAGAGAACAAACAAGACCAAAACCTAAGTTAACCCTAGACAACTAATTCTAATGAGCAAGGAAAGGAAAGAGAAAACTATACTAAAGCAATCTAGAAGATATCTACACTCAACCAAGCTATCAATTAAGACTAGATGGCAAATAAAGACTTAAACTATCATGAACATGGAAAGAGCAAGACAATGGGAAAACTAATCAAGAAAAGAGCTAATGTAACGACCTGCACTTTTGAGTGTCTAAAAGACCTTAAAGTCACAGATTGTCATTCAAAAATTCCAGGATCAGATTCATGAAATAATACAAAATAGTAAACAAATCCCATTAATGATCAAATATTTACATGTTTAGATAAAAAGCTCCTCTAAGGAGTTACATAACTTTTAAATAGAATTAACTTTTACATGTGTGAAGATAAACTATTAAGACTAAACCTTCATGATTACCGTAGCGTCTTCAACATCTCTATATGTACCCTCATGTCCACGAATCAGACCTAAAATGCCGACAAACAAATATGCGATCAGTATATTACTATAATGGTACGTGAGTTCAAACAATAATCACAAGTATAGATATAAGCAAACATCCTTATCTTGCATGTAGGAATATAAACATATTTTCATATTCTAACCCTTATCCGTTCTACTACCTCAGGTGTAATCACTGTCCCTCCGGGGCTCGTGTGCATTACCCTTAAGATCAGTCTAACCCATGGTTCAGAATATTGTTATTTAGTTTACATGATACTCATAAGAACTTTATAGTTTGCAAGAACTAAATAAACAAGCAAGCAGTTTATTTGTCATTCAATCTCATCAAGAAGCATCGACAACCTCAGAATTCGATACATGTATTCATAAGCATAACCACGTACCTTATGCCATCACTGAAATAATGCAGAATATATCACATGTACTTTAAGAGTGTATCCAACCATCCAAGCAATAAGGCATTCAATCAACAATATCTGAAACATGCATACTACATATGTGTCACCATGTATTCACATTACATTACTCAGATCGAGATGTGATTCTAAACTAGGGTTTAGGATTATCTCATGTTTGGACAAGGGATTAGGGATACCAACCCTAATTCCATCATATCATGGTTTCTCAGATTACAATTTCAGTTATGCATATTAGGTTAAACCCTAATCATCATTTTAGGCTTATTAGACTACTCATGATACCTAAATCATGTTACTCGTCATGATGATTATAGAAAGATGTCTATACTAGTTTCACAACCCTAATCAACATTGTATGAGATTATTAAACTAGAAACATCATTATTCCTCATTATCAAAGATTTCTTCATTATGTAGGTCTAGATCAGGTATTAGCCTATCACGAATGAATCTATCCAATTAAGCATCAGATTAAGCAAAATCTAGGTTTTCCCTTTATACTAATCTCATTAACACATGAATTGCATATACTTTTCGAACATGAAGCATGATCAGGTTCCAATAATATTTTATTTGTATTCCCCTCATTAACCTGGTCAATTTGATATATAATATCATTATTTTTGGACCATCCTAGCATTTACTATGAATTAAGCAAAATCTATAAATTATACCTTACCATACAGCCACGTGGTGCTCCCTCAATGGCTCGCGGACCTCAAGGTCATGGCTATGCCTTAGAAGAGGGCTCTGCACCCTCCCGATCCAATTGCATCAAAGATCCAGTCTATGCCTGACATGAGCCTGAATCGGCTGGTCTAGGGCTAGCCCAGCTCACGACCTTCCTTCCTCGCCTCCGTCGGCACGACACCTTCACGCAGGCACAAGCGCCCGACGCTGATGTTGTCTCCTAATTTCCATCACTCTCCCTCTCTCTCTTGCACCACCGTCATGCCTGGTAGGAAGGTGTAAGATTTTGGCCATCTTCCTTCCTCCCAAAGCTCCTCTTCTACCACCAATACCCCGACGATGAGGATCCTAGGCAGCCGGTGCTCAAGCCTCCATAATTGGCACCCAGGTCACCGGCGGCAGACCATCCTAGACTCTTCGCAGTCCTGGTGAAGGTTTCGCCTACGAGCAATATTGCGTAACATACTAGCGCTCCAGTTGTCTCCTCCTCCCGACCTCACCAGCAATAGGTCATGGCGTTCACGATGGAAGGAGAGCGCTGCCCTAATCCAAACACCTCTATACCTTCAGTGGTCATCTTAGGGTGGCTGACGGAGAAGACCTCCAGGGCTCACACCCCTCCTCGGTGCTAAAGTGCCTAACATATTTCCTCCATCCCCTTCTCAGCTGCACGCAGGGCGCACATCCTTCCTGGATGTCAGCTCGTATCTGGGTTGGCATTGGTGTTTTAGGAAACCACCACCTACTCTCAACGGACGCAGCTAGACCCTGTGGCAGTCAGCAGCGGCCGGAAACTAGGGAACTCCATGCTTCCGCTCCCTCCTCAGTTGCATCCTCTTCCGTCCTCCAGACGAAGCTTCCAACCAAGAAGACACTTGCCCGCTGACTCGCTCCTACCAACTTGCAGGCGTCATGTACCCAAGATGGTCGACATCCTGGCCACAAGTCATGTGTACCACTAGTAGCCGGCCTGTTCCAAATCATGGCATTCGTACATTGCCGTCCTCCTTGATACCCCCATGCTGATGGAGGGGTGTCTGCACTCAAGTTGGCATCGTGTTGACCCGGGTGAGGATGATATTTCACGACTCCTCCCTTATATAGGATTCATGCTGGAATTCTAGGGTTACGGGGAAGGGATGACTTAGAGAGGGAAAGAATACAACCCTTCTTATAGTGGTAGAGGAGATGTCCTATGAAGTTTCTAGAAAGGAAGAGAGAGCGAGATCAACATGGAAAGTTTCCTTATTATGAGAGGCGGTGCTATTAGATGTGACTCGTACACCTTAACTAATCATGATCAAGCAATCCCGCTTACGGAAACTAGAATGATAGGGTTTCCAAACTCATCACCCGTGTCTTTTCATGGGATCTCAGGCTTGACCAAGTCCTTTCCGAAAGATAATGTTTTTGGTAAATCAAAAGCCATCAATGATAGGTATATGGACTATGAGACCATTAATCTTCTACAAAACCACTTTATGGCTAGATTATTCCTTTCTCTTTTTGATATATCTTTTAAACCAATTATCTAACAAAGTCACCGTTCGTTATTTATGTCGGAAATATCTTAATTTCTTAACTTGTGCCACAAGAATCTATTTGCAAAGCAAACAATCTTATGGGCCTTTAAATGGGCCCCGGAGTTATACACATGCCACCAAGTGACTTTGTTATTTTTCAATAATATCAATGAGGATGATTATTTATCAACTCATGCGTTATAATTACCTTATTCAATTTTACTGAAAATTGAGGATATAACATTCACCCCTCCTTAAAAGGAATTTTGTCCTCAAAATTCAGGCCTAGTAAGCCTAGGTGAATGATACTCATCTTATGTTTAAAACTTAGGGTTAACACCCTACTTAGATATTTTTAACAACTTTTCCATGGTATATCAATTTTCATTTTATTACTAAGATTGGCACTTGAATTAAAATTCAAGTATATCCATATCTCTAGTAGTCCCATCATCTCTTGATGATTTCATTATTACTTGGTGATTTCTCTTTTCACTTAGGTTTCCAACCTATTATTCATTACTTTTAACATAAGGGTGAGGTAACACCTCTAACCCTACTTCATGTCATTACACATTTGACTTAAGATAGTTATTCTCAATTTTAAGCATAACGTGTGTCACCCAATCTCCCTCCCTCATAATTAAATGAAATAAGTATTTGGCTACAACCCAAACACAAAGTTCATTCCATTCTAAAAGCGGAGATAGTACATCAACACATTACCTTTTAATTTCACATATTAAGTTAAATCATACTCTATATGACTCTAAACTTTCTTGTTCTCAATTCACGACATTCTTATATCCCATGAATCAAGTGTCCCTTTTCTTACTCTTAAGTTAGGGAACAACTTCTTTCAAGTTTTCATGACTTCTTTTATATTTACCTCTCATGTATCATTATGAGCCTTCGACAAATCCTCAAGGTCTCTAGGGGTATAGGTACTTTTGGAGTGATCTCATCCTTATGCATCAAGAGAGTGCCTTTCACATTCACCCATTAGGCTACATGATCATCATGGAGGTAGCTAATCTCCTGAGACATGGACCTTAGGCAAACTCAGCTGTTACCTCCCGACCACATAGTCGTGTGCATTCAGGGCACAATCAACTCCCAACCCATCGGTCCTATGTACCTCTAATACACCCTACTTGACCCTAGGATTGCATTAGGACTCTACTCTCCTAAGGGTTTCTTTTGAGATGCCACATCTTTTAAGAACATTATTCTCTTATTTAGTTCTTTAACCCAGATTGCCTTCATCTCTCTCTTTTGAGTACACACAATGTAGTGCCATCCCATCATTAGGCTCAGGCCACCTTCCCTCCAGGAACTTTGATCTTCCCCTCCAGGGGCTTGATCCTAAACAACTACATTGTGGACTTAGGCCACCTTCCCTCCTGGACTTGGTGCCTACCTGGTCTTCCCTCCTGGGCTTGACCATTTCATGACCTTCCCTCCTGGGCTTGGTCATCCACTTAGGCCACCTTCCCTCCTGGGCTTGGTGCCTTACTGATCTTCCCTCCTGGGCTTGACTAGTTGTGTTACTCAGAGTTGGCATCCTTGGGTTCAAAGAATTTAAGTATTTTCATTTTTTTATATCTTTAACTCTTCACTCCTCTAGGTGAGGATTAAGGTTATCTCAATACTTAAATATGTTTATTCACTTACCTTTTAAGGGAGTGTCCTAGCTTAGGGTGACTTCTCAGCTCATAGGAGGGGGTTATGATCTCTAGCCACAACCTGATCCCAAGATCTAGGTTTTTCCTCCCTCGTAGGTCATCTTCCCACTCTTGGGTTGACCCACCCCAATTTGGTACACTAACCCTAAAGGTTTCATAGGTATCTCCTTGTTTTCATTAAGTATAACTTTTATCATTATAACATATCAACCCATGTTTGCTCAATTTCTAGATTACCCCCTCATGGTCTCTGTCCATTCAATGAACTTGGGTCACCTTCCCTCCAGGGCTTGGTGCTACCTCAGCCTTCCCCTCCAGGGGCTTGGCCACCATCACTAAACTTCTAAAGACAAGATGAGGAGTTTGAGCTAGTTATACTCAACCTTTCATTTTCATGTATAAATATAACTATTGGGTTTTTATATCTCTTAAGACTTATCACGTAAGTTTTATGCTCCTCATGCCCACATGCATGGGAGATTGGGTTACCTAGACCATCCCTTATCTTTCTTATTCATGATTTCAAGTTTTACATGGGCAGTGTCCCATACCACCACACCATGTTGATTACCAATTTTAAGTTTCACATGGGTAGTGTCCCATACCACCACACCATGTTCATTAATTAGGATTAAGGTTTTAGGGTTAGGGTTAGGGACTACACTCTATCTCTTAGAGTTTCCACATCCCTTGACTCTCTAGGATTTCCATACCTTAAACAAAATCCTTCCTCTAGGAAAGGGCTTACCCATACTTGTATCTTTATAGTGTTTACCCTCTCTATAGGGACCTACATGAAAGGTTACATCTTTTCACATTTTACTTCTCTAATTAACAATTTCTTTTCAAGGATTTTTAAGAACAAATATGAGAAGTAGATGAAAATGTGAGATGAGAAACCTAATGTTTCTCTTAAAATTTCTAAAGATAATTTGAAATGATAAACTATTATGTATTAGTTGATGAATCTGTGCTCTGATACCAAATGTAACGACCCGCACTTTTGAGTGTCTAAAAGACCTTAAAGTCACAGATCGTCATTCAAAAATTCCAGGATCAGATTCATGAAATAATACAAAATAGTAAACAATTCCCATTAATGATCAAATATTTACATGTTTAGATAAAAAGCTCCTCTAAGGAGTTACATAACTTTTAAATAGAATTAACTTTTACATGTGTGAAGATAAACTATTAAGACTAAACCTTCATGATTACCGTAGCATCTTCAACATCTCTATCTGTACCCTCATGTCCACGAATCAGACCTAAAACGCCGACAAACAAATATGCGGTCAGTATATTACTATACTGGTACGTGGGTTCAAACAATAATCACAAGTACAAATATAAGCAAACATCCTTATCTTGCATGTAGGAATATAAACTTATTTTCATATTCTAACCCTTATCTGGTCTACTACCTCAGGTGTATTCACTGTCCCTCTGGGGCTCGTGTGCATTACCCTTAAGATCAGTCTACCCCAGGGTTCAGAATATTGTTATTTAGTTTACATGATACTCATAAGAACTTTATAGTTTGCAAGAACTAAATAAACAAGCAAGCAGTTTATTTGTCATTCAATCTCATCGAGAAACATCGGCAACCTCAGAATTCGATACATGTATTCATACGCATAACCACATACCTTATGCCATCGCAGAAATAATGCAGAATATATCACGTGTACTTTAAGAGTGTATCCAACCATCCAAGCAATAAGGCATTCAATCAACAGTATCTGAAACATGCATACTACATATGTGTCACCATGTATTCACATTACATTACTTAGATCGAGATGTGATTCTAAACTAGGGTTTAGGATTATCTCATGTTTGGACCAGGGATTTGGGATACTAACCCTAATTCCATCATATCATGGTTTCTCAGATTACAATTTTAGTTATGCATATTAGGTTAAACCCTAATCATCATTTTAGGCATATTAGACTACTCATGATACCTAAATCATGTTACTCATCATGATGATTATAGCAAGATGTCTATACTGGTTTCACAACCCTAATCAACATTGTATGAGATTATTAAACTAGAAACATCATTATTCCTCATTATCAAAGATTTCTTCATAATGTAGGTCTAGATCAGGTATTATCCTATCATGAATGAATCTATCCAATTAAGCATCAGATTAAGCAAAATCTAGGTTTTTCCCTTTATACTAATCTCATTAACACATGAATTGCATATAATTTTAGAACAAGAAGCATGATCAGGTTCTAATAATATTTTATTTGTATTCCCCTTGTTAACCTGATCAATTTGATATATAATATCATTATTTTTGGACCATCCTAGCATTTACTATGAATTAAGCAAAATCTATAAATTAAACCTTACCATACAGCCACGTGGCACTCCCTCATTGGCTCGCGGGCCTCCAGGTCATGGCTATGCCTTAGAAGAGGGCTCCACACCCTCCTGATCCAATTGCATCAAATATATGGTCTATGCCTGACATGAGCCTGAATCGGCTGGTCTAGGGCTAGCCCAGCTCACGGCCTTCCTTCCTCGCCTCCGTCGACACGACACCTTCACGCAGGCACAAGCGCCTGACGCTGCTGCTGTCTCCTAATTTCCATCGCTCTCCCTCTCTCTCTTGCACCACCATCATTCCTGGTAGGAAGGCACCAGCTTTCGGCCATCTTCCTTCCTCCCAGAGCTCCTCTTCTACCACCAGTACCCCGGCGATGAGGATCCTAGGCAGCCGGTGCTCAGGCCTCCGTAATTGGCACCCAGGTCGCCGGTGGCAGACCCTCCCGGACTCTTTGCAGTCCTGCTGAAGGTTTTTCCTACGAGCAATATTGCCTAACATCCTCGCGCTCTAGTTGTCTCCTCCTCCTGACCTCACCAGCAACAGGTCATGGCGTTCACGATGGAAGGAGAGAACTGCCCTAATGCAGGTGCCTCTATACCTTCAGTGGTCATCTTAGGGTGGCTGACGGAGAAGACCTCCAGGGCTCACACCCCTCCTCGGTGCTGTAGTGCCTAACGGATTTCCTCCATCCCCTTCTCAGCTGCACGTAGGGCGCACATCCTTCCTGGACATCCACTTGTATATGGGTTGGCATTGGTGTTTTAGGAAACCACCTCCTACTCTTAACGGACGTGGCCAGACCCTATGGCAGTCAACAGCGGCCAGAAACCAGGGAACTCCATGCTTCCGCTCCCTCCTCAGTTGCATCCTCTTCCGTACTCTAGACGAAGCTTCCAACCAAGAAGACACTTGCTCGCTGACTCGCTCCTGCCAACTTGCAGGCGTCATGGACCCAAGATGGTCGACATCCTGGCCACAAGTCATGTGTACCACTAGTAGTCGGCCTGTTCCAGATCATGGCATCCGTACATTGCCGTCCTCCTTGATGCCCCCACGCTGATGGAGGGGTGTCTGCACTCAAGTTGGCATCGTGTTGACCCGGGTGAGGATGGTATTTCACGACTCCTCCCTTATATAGGATTCATGCTGGAATTCTAGGGTTACGGGGAAGGGATGACTTAGAGAGGGAAAGAATACAAACCTTCTTATAGTGGTAGAGGAGATGTCCTATGAAGTTTCTAGAAAGGAAGAGAGAGCGAGATCAACATGGAAAGTTTCCTTATTATGAGAGGCGGTGCTATTAGATGTGACTCGTACACCTTAACTAATCATGATCAAGCATTCCCACTTACGGAAACTAGCATCATAGGGTTTTGAAACTCATCACCCATGTCTTTTCATGGGATCTCAGGCTTGACTAAGTCCTTTCCGAAAGATAATGTTTTTGATAAATCAAAAGCCATCAATGATAGGTATATGGACTATGAGACCATTAATCTTCTACAAAACCACTTTATGGCTAGATTATTCCTTTCTCTTTTTGATATATCTTTTAAACCAATTATTTAGCAAAGTCACCGTTCGTTATTTATGCCGGAAATATCTTAATTTCTTAACTTGTGCTACAAGAATCTATTTGCAAAGAAAATAGTCTTATGGGCCTTTAAATGGGCCTCGGAGTTATACACATGCCACCAAGTGACATTGTTATTTTTCAATAATATCAAAGAGGATGATTATTTATCAACTCATGCGTTATAATTACCTTATTCAATTTTACTGAAAATTGAGGATATAACAGCTAATTAGGCTAACACTAGCTAAGCAACAAGAAATTTAGGGTTTTAATGTAATAAAGGGTAGTGAGGGATATTTGGGGGATGCACTTATCAATTAGGTTCAGGTTAATGACATGTGAACATTATAATTTCATTTATATTATCATACCAAACAACAAGTTAGAGGCTAATGAATTTCCCTAAACTACTAACTAGCCATGGGTAAGATAGGGTGTGTAAAGGGGAACTAGTCCCTATAACCTCCTACCTACCCTTACGAGTCTCAATTAGGTTAGGGTTTAGTTGGAATTCCATTAGAGTCTAAACAAGCCTAGGTTTCTACATTAGAGAATCTTAGGGTGATTAGGGGCTGAGGGTAGTACTGGGAGTGGAAGTGAGGTTTTAGGTCTCTCATCACCCACATTCTAGCCTTGAGAAAGCTCCAAGCTATCACACTAAATTCATCTAAACTAGATCTGTATATCTATCACCAAGGTATAGGAGAATCGATTAACATGTAGGAAGATGAAAAGCTAACTAGGGATCCATTAATTTGACTTAGGAGCCATTTACAAAAAGAGCCAAATAAAAGCAATTATCCTAGAATCTAGGTGATTTCACACACAAACCACAAAGCAATTCATGAGGAGTGACATGGAAATATAAAATAATAATTAAAAATGAAATCACAATGTTTACATATCATTTTCCGCCAACTCGTATCAAAGTAACATTTTTGGCCCCAAACAACTCATCTAAAGGGCCTAGCTACTCATAGAACATGAAAATACAAAAAAAAAGGAAGAAGAATGAGTAGAGGAGTTGAAATCCCTGATGAGCTCGGTGAAGACTCCTCCTTTTCCACCTCCTAGAAGTAACAACTCAAGCACAACCCTCCTCCAAGGTGGAATGACATGGGTGGATGATGGAAAATGGTCAAAAACCCTAAAATGGGTGCTTTTGAGGTGGAAGATGATGAAATGGAGTGGGAATGGATGGGAGGCGATATGGGGGAGTTAAGAGTGGTCTACTAGTGGCTAACCTTGAGCTAAATCCACCACCCAAGTATATATAGGTGGTGGGGAAGCAGTAAGTTAAGTGGGGGTAATGTGAGAAATTGAGTGGATAAGTTTGTATGTAGCACGGTCGTGTTTGGAAACATGGTCGTGGTGGATAAGGGTGAGAACGGTCATGGTGGGGTGGAACGGGGAGGTGAAAATTGGTGAAAAATCATAGTAACAGTTGGAGTTTTGTACTGATTGTGGCACGACCATGGTGGTCACCACGACTGTGGTGAGGCAGGGGTAACACAACTGTGGTGGCTTGGAGAAGTGTTGCCCGTTCTTGGTGGAATGCCCATGCTGGCTTGGCTGCAACACAACCGTAAAACATGGCATGACCATTCTGGGCTGCATGGCCATGCTGATCTCTGTAGTTCTTCATTGCTTCTCTTATGATTTTGAGTGAGCCAGCATGACCATTCTGGTGTACCACGGCTTTGTTGTTGTCTTCAACAGTACTTTGAACTTGGTCTTTGTTCATACTTGTACATCTTTTCTTCAGTTGATCTTTTGCCACTAGGGGTAGGTTGAGGGAGCCTTAGACTTCACTTTGGGCCTCTCTAAGGGTAGATAAACCCTAGGATCATTCTGTATCTCTCTCTCTCTTCCATCCAAGCATGATCCAAATACCTAAAAAACATGATGATAATGTCCATAAGTGCATTTTACACAAATATGCATATTAGGGGTAATAACATGTAATCTAGCAGGTATAGATGTGATTAAAGTTCAATAAGACACAACATGAAGCCCTAAAATAGGGTTGCATCATCTATTTAGATGAGATGGAGCGTCGTTGCATTGGTAACCATGAACGAGAGCTAGATGTACATGGTACATGTGGGCTTGCAATAAAATGAGGAAGAGAATATGAGGCTATGCAGTAGAGCCTTTATGAGGACATCAAGAGTCTAAATACTAGAGTTTATAACCTCTTGGGTTTGAGTCCTTAGAGAAAATGATGTTAAAAGAAATCATTGGACTATCCATATTTCCAAGGTGTACATTCTTTTCTAGTAACCCATCAATAAGCACTTTGTGGTTAAGAATGCTCATTCCAGAGTAGTACTATAACAACCTCAAAATTTGGGAATTTTAGATTTGAGTCAAGAATATTATTTGAACAAAAAAATGGGATTATTAGTAAAATAAAATGACTTTGGTTGATGAATCTGAGCTTCAAACCTACATTGAAGCTTCAATTGAAGTAAGTCAATTGTATTTATGAGGCTTCAGTTGAGATACTATGGTATCTCAATCCTAAATTTGTAATTAAGAATGTAATAAACTACTTGACCCTTTAGAAAGCCAAGGTATGAGCCATGGGCCCTAGAACCCAACTCAAGCCTAATTGGACTACTTAAGGTTTACATATGGGTCCTTGGGATACAAAATTGGGAATTCAATATTTTGTGACCATATTATATACCAACAATAACTTTAGTTTTTTGATAGACAAAATTATAGATCTCAAAAGAAAATCTAGAAGATTCCAAGTTATCTTGTGAGTTAGGCAATTGATTAAAGAGTTATCTAAACTTCTTGGAAACCAAGTCTGGTTTAACTAACGGGTTAAGGATTTATCTTTTACCCAATGATGGATAATAACCACATGAGAATTATTCCAATTTTGAGATAAAAAGTAAATATAATGTGGTTTTTATAAATACTTTGGTGATTAGGACTTCTGTGAAAATAAAAGGTTAACTTCCCTTTAAAAGATCCCTACCACCCCTGAACTCAAACATGGATATCGAGTCACATGTAGATCCAAGGGAAATGGACTCACCCTCCTGAGTTGGGATCTTCCAAGTAACCATGAGGACTACAGAGTCTTCTCCCTTGTTCCCTATTATTCCTCTCTCTAGACCTTCCTGAGGTCCAACAAAATTGAAGATGTTCCTGGATTAGTCTCCATATCCAAACCAACCCCATTCAAAAGAAAAGAGCCTACATTATCAAGAGTTTATATACATATTATCTTTATCCCCTATTCCTAAAAAATAGGTTGTAGACATCAAGGCTTCCAACTTCATGCCTATATAAAATGACATCTTCCTTGAGCCACAATAATAAAACTCATCCTAGGTACAACCACTCCCTAGTAGGGGTGAATAATCAAAGCTCATCCCTACATCCTCTACCACTAAGGTGATGAAGGCCTGGTGAGGATGACCTACCCCATGAATGGCAAGGAGCTTATGAGATTGTTGGAGAATCTACGATGCTCATCTACACCTCTTGAGATGTCCATGTTTTATCCTTAGACCCCTTTGTGGTGTTCAAGGCCCTATACATAGCATGTTGGAGCCAGACATTGGTTCACCCCATCCAAGACTTTTCCAGTCCAACTAAGTACCCTTCCAAGGCTCGCAAGGTAGGGAAAAGATGCTTGTACCTTTTCTTGGTCCGATAACAGATAAGATAGGGGATTCAACCATTCATTTGTCTCATCCAGGTCGGACTGGGCCTCCTATGTGATGAAGAAGATGACCCAAGGTCGAATGACCTAGATGCCCCTATGAGCATGTCCAAAGCTTGAGGGTATTAGGGTCATTTCCCTAATCTTGAGTCAGAACTAGGTAGACATAGGAATTGGTGTTTGTGCTAATATGGCACTCTTCCATTGGTACAATTATGATTATCTTACAATTAATCTACTATATAAACCCTATCTCAGATAATAGTGAAACTACATATCAAATTGATTAGAAAAATATATAGAATCCAAATAGCACAGATTCAATGTCTGATTCTGATCCTAGTTCAAAAAGTATTTATTAATGCATGAATATTAAGTGACTACAACATGTAAACCCTAGATTTTATAAATTGAATGTTGAATTCATCAACATTTCTGTTGTAATTTAAATTAATATAGAATGATAATGAAATCACATGATCTCAGAAAGATTAGGATGTTAACATTTAGAGTTTCTTGACCACTAGGTCATTAATGTGAGAATTAGGGTTTTGGACCTAACCCTAATGTAGACCCAAGATAAGAATCATAGGATTTATACCTAAACTAGACTCTAATTAGAATCATATGAATATATGGTGAAACCTTCGTGTATACATATTTACATGTTGATTGTACTTTTGAATTTACACTAATTGTTTGGGTTGCTTAAATACTTTTAGAAACTGGATAATACTACATGGTGTCTTCATTGAAGGTATATGGTTATCTTATGAATACTCAATCATATGGACTACCAAATGAATTTCTGAATGATTTTTTAAGTATTGGATCTTATATGAACTACATGGTTGTTTATTTAATTCCAGTTCAAGTATAATGCTTATGTGTATCACATAATACATACTATGATATTCTGAACCAAGGTTTAGACCTACCAAGGGAGTAGATCATATAGGTCCAATGATGGATAGAGAAATGGTTACACTCGAGGTGGCATGACAAACATGGTTAAACTATTTAAAGGAAAATGTAAGTTCATATATGTGCAATCTTTTGATTGATGAGAAGTACATGTTGATATTCTTTTTTTGGATAAGGTAAAATATTACTAGAACCCCAAAAAGAGTATAGAGGTGAACACCCCGTATACTATACAAGGTCATCAAAGACCCCACATCAACCTAACCTCCGGCTTGACCCTCACAAGGGTACCCAGGTTAGCTTTACAAAACCAACATAAGCTATTAACAAACTCATCAAAAATTTGAAATTTATCCCTTGCCCTTTTGCCATGGGCTCTACAGTTCCTCTCTTGCCAGAGGAGGAAGATGAGCCTCGTCCAGATCAGCCCTGCAAACCTCCTGAGATGACAATCCATAGTCGTCGACTCTAAAATCCAGCCCATAGTATCCATAAGGTTGGTGGGTGGGTTACCCCCCCCCCCCAACTGAGTTTAAGGAAGCAACGAACCCAAAGGTACTCAGCATACGGGCAACCAAAGAAAAGATGCTGGTGAGACTCCATCTCCTCGCAGCAAAGAAGGCAGACGCTACTAGAGCCAAATGCCCATCTACTAACTCTATACCTAGTAGGAAGCCGACCAAGGATAGCTCTATAAGCACAAAAGTTCCACTTGGGGCAGTGGAACCTACTGTAGAGGATCTGGTCCCAAGGCACCTGTGGCTGATTGCGGACAATCAACCAAGGTCTGTCTCTCTCGCGAACAGTCCAGCTGTCATTGACCCATTGATACTCTTGCCGGCAAGAGTCCCAAGCCAAGCACATCTTGCGCCAAATTCTAGAACATGAGGTGAACTCCGCAGCACCAACCCCCAAACTAGGCCCATATCTTGTCCTCATCCAGGAAGACCAGGTAGAATCTAGTTTAGTAAGAAAATCATGCACCCTTTTCGCCATAGCTTCACACATAATATCAGAGGGGTCAAATAGCCCCAGTCCACCGCTATGCCTAGGCTGAGCCACCTCCAACCATACCACACCATGTTGCCCACCGAACCACAAAAAACCAGACATATTCGATCTGCATTTGCTCAAGATAAAGTCAGGGATAAAGTTAGGTATATCAGCCAACCTACACCAATATCTCAGCATACTAGTAAGGACAATTTTGATCAATACAGTTCTCCCCGCCATAGAAATCTTCAACCCAGACCACTTATCCACCTTGAGGCGTAGATTATCCAAGCAAGTATGAAAGTCAGAACCTCTGCCCACTCCACCCGAGATGGGCACCCCCAGATACTTCATGGGGAAGCGAACAAAATCCAGCTGTATCACATTTTTCCAGCCTACCTCTTCTGGAATCACATGACTTCAACAGGAAGACCTATGACTTGATGTCACTGATATGAAGACAAGATAGATCCGCAAACACCTCCAGCAAAATCCTGACCCCTCTGAAGACTCTAGGGTGGGCTGCCACAAAAAACATGATGTCGTCCGTGAAGATCATATGATTAAGCACTTTGGTACCCCTCACCTTGTAGCTTCTAATACTCCCCTCCTCTTCAGCTTTGACAGCAAGACAGGAAAGGTTTTACATAATGATAGTGAACAAAAGGGGCGATAGCGGATCGCCTTGTCTTAACCCATTAGAGGCTCTAAACAAACCTTTAGGTATGCCATTGATGAGCACATAAAATGAAGTGGTCTGAACACATTGTTTGAGGATGTTCACGAACCTGGTAGAGAAACCCAAAGCCTCCATGGAGCACCATAAACCTTCCCAAGACACATGATCAAAGGCTTTTGATATGTCACCTTGATGTAGGCTTTCTTAGAACTCCCCTTCACCTGGAAGTCTCTCAAGAATTTTGTCGCCAGAAGAGCATTGTCGGCAATAGAAAGACCTCTAACAAATGCGGCTTGATTAGGTGAGATGATCATCGGAATGATACTTTTAAGTCTCCTAGACAACACTTTGGAAATGATCTTATACATCACAGAGCAACATGCAATAGGTCGGAAGTCATTCATGGCAGCAACACCAAATTTCTTAGGAATAAGTCTTATGAATGCATGGTTGACTTGTCGAACCATACATCCACCCACTAAGAACCATCTAACAGTGTTACAAATATCCATGCCCACAATGTGCCAACAACTCTGGAAGAACTTGGCATTAAAGCCATCCGGATCCAGACTTTTAGATGCACCGATAGATAAGGTGGCATCTTTAATATCCACATCCGTAGCTAATCTCATCAGCTCAGTGTTCATGTTATCTGTAACTCTTCTATTCAGAAAGGACTCTCTACTGCCAATGCTAACATCACTGTTATATAAGTCAGAAAAGAACCTAACAGCCAAGTCTTCAACCTTAGCTGCTTCGTCCACTAATTCTCCTTTCTAATTAATCAAATTATGGATATGGTCCTTCCTATTATTCCTTTTGATCGCAACATGATAGACATTTGAATTACAATCACCATATCTCAGCCACTTCAGTCTGCTTCTCTTCCAACCAGAAATCTCATGAGCTCTTTCTAGTTATGTTAGTCTTTTCCCCGCCAGATCTTCCGCTACCATGCTGTCGTGATCAGTAGGAACCATTCTCAGGATAGTAGCCTTATCATTATAGTCCTCTCTGGCCTCCTTAATGAGGTTGGGTAAATCAACAAGGCTGCTAGACCACGATTTCAGGGCCATCTTCACTTTTTTAAGTTTACCAGTAATCACGAACAAGGGATTGCCTACGACCCTCACACCCCAAATGTCCTTGACCACACCTTCGAAGGAGGGCCAAGAGAGCCAGTGATTGAGAAATATGAACGGCCGATTAGGCTTCTTCTGCACAGAAAGTGGAACCTCCATCCAAGAGTGATCACTGTTCGGATGACCTCCCAACTTAATCGTAGCCTCAGGGAACACATCCAACCAAGACTCATTCACCAGACCCCTGTCCAAGTTGCTAGATATATGCCTGAGAGGGTTCCTTTTATTTTGCCAGGTGATAAGACCACCTTTCATATTAAGTTCAAACAAACCCTCTGCATCAACCGCTTCATTTAATCTTCTAAGGATGGAGTCAGGTATAGGCAACCCACCCCACTTTTCTCTGGCTTTCCTGACTTGATTAAAGTCACCAATGACCAACTGAGGAAGCTCCTGCTGGGTAGACTCGACAATCAAGTCCCACAACCCTCTCCTGTCCATCTCAGAATTGGACCCATACACAGCCGATAGAACGCAGTGAAACCCACCTATGTTAATGCAGCTCAGAATGACCAACTGGTCACTCTCCCCAATCTTCTGGACATCCCACATCAAAGGATTCCAACCAATAGCGATCTTTCCACCATCAATGCTATCGAGGTTCGAACATCAATCCCAACCTGCCCATTAACCCGAACGGCCACTTCCCTGTGAATCCTGGTCTCTAGACATATCACCAGTGAGGCCTTCACCTGCTAGATGATGCTTCTAAGGGTGCTTTGCTTCCCAGGGAGGGAAGAACCCCTCACATTATAGACTAATAGAGTCATTGGATAACCGCATCTGCCCCCCTTTCAAAGGGAAGCTTCCACGACCACCTCTGCCTCTGCCTCTACCCCTTGCTATTTTCTCGCCTCCATTGCCCTTCCTATTGCTCGACCTCCTGGAACTCAGTGCCTCACCCATTTGGATCAGTGTTTTAGGTAGCTTTCTTACGTAAAGTTAATAAGATGTGGCGATTCAAATGAATATATTGAAAATAATAAACATAACGTCACAAGGAGGATTCGATAGATAGTAAACCCTTTTCATATAGTAATTTCTCATCTTTTAGTTTCTCTTCTACTTGGAATATATATGTAAACTCTTTTGAGAAGAATTCTAATATCCTCTTGTATAACACAAGTTATGAAATGAAATTCTTGGTTATTATTTGTTATTTATTAAGTCTAGATCCTAGAAAAATGTGATGATGATCCTTGTGCCTATGGCATGCCTTCAATTGGGTGGGGGTAATTGGGGAAGGGCTTGTCAAAATTGGTATCAGAGTCCAGATTTATAAAATGACTTTTATTTATTAATATTTGTAAATAGTCCATAGAGACATAAGGGAATGATTATGAGATTTCAAAAAGTCAACAATGTTTATAAAGGATCACAAACTGGGGCCTGGGAAGTTTTCCTACACATCACTAGTTTGTTAATGGGGACTCTCTTGCCCCTATGAATCCCACCTAGCCCAAGTATAAGGTTTTTGCCCGAAGTAAAATACCTCTAGGAATTCTCTTCTTAAATTTCATCATCTTCTTATGTATTTGATCTCATAGCCCTAGAATTCACTTATCTCCTCATATTGAGTTAGGATTTAAGGAAGAAGTAGGATTAATGAATCCTATGACAAACAAAGTAAATATGAGTTAATCAGGGAAATAAATATGGAAGACCTAACATATAATTTATGTCCCTTTGGTAAGGGTTAACCTTAGAAAGACTTAGGGATGGGTTGGGATGCCCCAACTGTCCATGAAGGACCTAGGTTGAGATAACCCAGTCAGTTATGAAAACCTAGGTGGGTTAAAGGAGACATAAAACTTTATGATGTAGAGGTAAACCCTTAAACCTGATCAAAAAAATTAACTTTGATTATATCCATACAAAGAGTGAAGAAAAACAATACCCTATCTTAAACCCTAACTAAGGGAAGATGAAAACTAAAATCCCAGTAAATTTCGGTAATCCAACTTAATTATCATAACTAGGTACCAGTGTTTTTCACATGCATGCATGTACGTGGGATACAAGTAGTCATTCATGCATGTAAGATACACTTAAAGGGTTTTGTAAATACATGAAACATACAAAATTGGTGGCTACATAAGGATAAATATAAGAACCTCAACTCAATTTTAGGGATGGTGTTCAAACTTGGGGTGGGTCAACCTGAGAATGCGAACAAATCTTTGAAGGAGGAATAACCCTAAACCCTTGGGGTCAGGTTATGACTAGAGAGTATAACCTCCTATTAGAAACCAACATGACACCCTAGAATGGACTTACCTATAAATATGATTTGACCAACCTTGTTTTTAGAATTGGGATAACCTTGGACATCCTAAAATGACCTAAATATTGAAGGATTACATAGGTCAAGGGTATAAGGCATGAAGGCCCTTACCACTATCTAGTTAGTATAAGTTGTCCTAAATATTTAAAAAGTAATTTCAACATAGTCAAATGAGAGAATATTGATTATAGGAAATCCTCAGGTTAATATGGAACGTAATGTAAAGTACATTGAAAGGGGTGTGCGTTGAAGGCATGTAAGCCCTACTACCACCAAGTATGAATAAGAGAGGTGTGTGTTTGGATAATGTCCTAGATGCACACATATAAGTATGAAAACTATCTAGAGAAAAACCAAATGTGCCATAGAAGTTAATACCTAGAAAGAAATTCTATTACATGCATCTAAGTTATAGACCCTAATTGTTTAAGATGAGTCATGGGACATAGAATTCTAATGATATTGTAGATCCTTGTCCTAAAGTAAGCTGTAAATAATGTGAGAGATAGAAAAAAATTATAGAATCTAAGTAAACCCGAGATATGGTATAGCCCTAAGTTAATCATAGGGTCAATTAGGGAACATTAAATGTAAATAAGACCGAAGGGGTCATGAGGTGATCACACTCTTAGTACATAAGGCCCATGGGAGGAGAAATCCATCCATGAGTACATAAGGCCCATGGGGTCAGGGGAACAACCACTCCACAAGTACATGAGCCCCAAGGGGTTAAGGGAAATACACTCCATTAGTACATAACACCATTTGGGTCAAGAGGAGATCAATCCAATGGTACCTATACCCCTGGAGACCTTAGGGAATGAATGAAACAATACATGAGACGTAGATATAAAGAATACAAGAACTTATAAGAATACAAGAACATATGTAATAATGATCAAAATAAAATCTTAAAAGAATTTGCACACAAACTAAAAGTTCTAAGTAAAGAGCTTTCCACTAGGGTTAATGAAGTTTAAGAAAACTCATGAAGTTAATATGTATTCATGTTTTGAGAGTCACTATTGAGGATGACACAACCTAACCAGGAACTACGAGACAATGTGTGAATGAACAATCTATACACATGATAGAAAGGTGAACTTTGTAATTGGGCTTCAACAAAATATTTATTTCACCTTAGAAAAGGTGTGAGAGTTTGTGCAACCACATGTGATATATATAACTAAAATAGGAGAATGAATACCCTAAGTTAAAAATTAAAGATATGATCTAGGGTGTATAGGTTTTGCCTCACCATCTCATGTATGTAGCTTAATAATGATTAGTGTGTTGAAACCTAGGTGAAACAATAATCATCGAGTGAAAATGAAAGAACTAAGTGATAAAATAATGAAATGAGTGAGGATGTGGAAACTCCCTATATGAATAAATTAGGGTTCCAACCTAAGTAGTATAGCTAATATTAACCTGAGTGAAAGTTAATAATAATAACCTAGCTAAAAAGTTTGCATGGTAATTATCTAGCCCTATAATGCATGAGGATAATGGAGGTGGCACTCACCTCAACCTGGTTAAGTTTGAATTTTGGGGAACAATTCCTTATAAGGTGGGGTGAATGTAACAACCTCAAAATTTGGGAATTTCAGTCTAATGTAAATATTATGTGGACCATACGAGAATAATGAGTAAAATAAAATGACTTTGGTTGATTAACAGAGCTTCAAACTTAGGTCAAGTTTTCAATTCAAGTAAATAAAGTAATATTGAGAAAACATATTGATACAAAACTTCAGTTGAGATACTATGGTATCTCAAGCCTTAATTTTGTAATTAAGAATATAATAAATCTTGTGGACCATTTGGAAAGCCAAGTTATGATCCATGGGCCCTAGAACCCAACTCAATCCCAATTAGACTACTTAGGGTTTACATATGGGTCTTTTGGGATACAAAATTGGGAATTTAGTATGTAGTGATCATATCATAAAACAGTGATAATTTTAGTAGGTTGATAGACGAAATGTTAGATCATGGAAGAAAATTTAGGAAATTACAAGTTATCTTTTGACTTAGATAATTGATCAAAGAATCATCTAAACATTGAATGGAAACCAAGTTTTGGTTAACTGGATGGGTTAAGGATTTATCTTCTCCCCATTTATGAATAATAGCCACATGCACTTTATCCCAAAATTTGAAATAAAAAGGAGATCTGATGTGGTATGGATAAATACTTCTATTATTATGACTCTGTGTAAGTGAAATGTTAAGGTTCCTTTAAAAGAGACCCACCATCCCTTGACTGAGTCCCAAATATCAGATTGTAGGCATAGTCGAGGGAAGGGGAGTCTCCCTACCAATCAGGGCTCTCCTAAGAAACCCTAAGGTCTATAGATTCACCTCCCTATTTCCCTAATATCCCTCTCTCTACCTCTCTAATGCGCAATAAACTCCAGACTCCCAGAGAAATCTCCTCATCCAACAACTCTATCGAAAAGAAAAGAGACTACATTATGGTTAATTCTTTAGAAATATTGGATTTATCCCCATTCACATGAAAAATGAGTTATATACATTGAGGTTTCTACCTTTGTGCCTATATAATGTGACATCTACCATGAGCCACAATATCAAAACTCATCCTAGTCTCAACCACTACTGAGTATGGCCGAACCATCAATACTCAACTATGCATCCTCGACCAACAAGGTGATAAAGGCTCAAAGAGGATGACCTGCCCTGGGCACATCAAGGAGCTTTTGAGCTTATTAGAGAACATGTGATGCTCATCCACACCTCCTGAGATGTCCTTGTTAGATCCTTAGTCCCATTTGTGGTGTTTAGGACCGTGGTGTTCAAGACCCTATACATAACTATTTGGAACCCGACCTCCATTCACCCCATACAATCGATCTCTGAAGAAAACAAGAACCATGTTAAGATTGACAAGGTTGGATGAAGATTTCTGGACCTTTGCTTGGTCCTAAAAAGGCCAAGAGAGGGGAGTCAACCCTCTAGTTGACTCACCCAGGGTGAATCAAGCCTTCTCTATGAGGAAGAAGATGACCCGAGGTCAAATGACCTAGAAGCTAGTGGAAGCACGTTCAAAGCGTGAGGGCATTGGGGTCATTTCCCCTATTCCCAAGATGACATCTAGTAGGAATATAAATTAGTTTTATGCACTGATGTGGTGCTCTGTAATTGGTCCAAATGATGATTGTCTTGCAATTAGTCCAAGAAATAAGCCCTAGCTCAAGCAATAGTGAAACCAAATTAATAAAAAAATACATAGAAATGCCTGATCCTATTCATAGGTCAAAAAATATGCATTGCATGGATATAAGATGACTACTAAATGTATACCCTAGATTTGATGAATAGAATGTTGAATACATTAGATATGTTTCCTTTATGATATATTTTGATATTGATGAATGATAATGGAATCACATGATCTTAGTAAGATTAGGATGATAATGATGTGTATTTAAGGTTTCTTGATAACTAGGTCATTAACTAGAAAATTAGGATTTTGAACCTAATCCTAATGTTGACCCTAAACAAAGACCCATAGGATCAAGATCTAGACTAGACCCTAATTCAAATCATATGAATACAAGGTGACATCTTCGTGTATGTATATTTGTAGATTGATTTTATTGCTTGAATATTCATTAGTTGGTTTGGTTTCTTATATACTTGAAGAACATGGATAATATTGCATGCATCTTCATTTAAGGTATGCAGTTATTTTATAAATATTCAACCATATTGATTGTCGATGGATTTCTGGATGAAGTATTAGATCTTATGATAAGCTACTTGGTGGTTTATTTAATTGCAGTTCAAATATAATACTTATATGTATCACATAATACATAGTAGGATATTTTGAACCCAAATTTAGACCTTGACGTGGTCTATTATCACACTAACAAATTCACTCGGGGTTGAAATCCCAAATTTTTTAACCAAAACCTTGTGCAATAATACCACCCGCAAGCAGACGGGTCTTATCATAGTATATTTGAGGATCGAATCCCAAGGGACAACGTTTTTAAGAATCTTTTACTTGTCGAATCTAGTTGAATCAAGACTAATATTTAGAACAAAGGTTGATTCGACGTTAATTAGACTAATTGTAAGAAACTAAAGAAGATAATTAAAGTTGAATCTAGATTAACGATGAAGATAGCTGGGGTGGTCCTGGGTTTCACCCCCACTACACATGCAAACATATCCAATCACAAACATCCAGGCAAGATCTAACTATCCAAATAGAACTGTTGCGAACCCTCCTGGAGGGATGTTTAGGTTCAAATAAGCATCACCCTAGGCATCTGATTTCTCATCACCATCCGGATCATGCACTTAAGGTTTTGAAGATATAGATATCCAACTGAAGCTGTGGGCCCCCTATATAGGCGTTACACACACAGAAGCATCACTGTGGGCTAGATGGCTCGTCCGCACTCGGAACATTCACTTACGACCTCAGGGAATCCCATCCTATTTCTAGTCAGGGAGTCAACCACGTTAATCGACATTCTATCCTACATATTGAAGTTCTCGCAACATAGGAAAGAACAAGATAAAAGAAAGTAGGTGATCAATCTACAAGCAAACATCAACGATTAACAACGAAATGAAAAATCATATACATGCCATGGGATGTTTAACAAAAGGACATATAAGCGTGGGCATCGGGGCTAGTCTCCGCACCCCAGTGAAGTGGAACTACTCGCTCATGATGTGAGAAACAAAAAGAATAAGAGAGAGGGAAGATTCCGCCATGAGCATGGTGCATAAGAGTGTCACAGCTCGGTTAAGATGATGCGGTCTTCTACGCCGTATCGAAGCAGATCTGGATGAGGAGCGAGGGACACCAAGAGAGACTAGGTAGTCTTTCTCTCTCCACCTTCTTTCTCTTCTTGACCTCCTTGCTCGCAATAGGAGGAGCAGCTTGTGGATGCGTAGGTAGCGTGGATGCATGTAGATGGATCATAGAGAAGAGTGATGGATCGGGATCCCTTTCCAGGGGTCAGGCCTGTGTTCAGGCATCCTGGTGGCGTCTCGGATCCGATCCCCAAATGAGGACCCTTGTGGTTCTATTTATAAGCTTGGGTGGGGTCTTACATGGTTTGGACCTTATCGCAATTTTTACAGTTTTGGGATCCATCAGTTTTGTAGTGTGGAGGCCTATCATGGTTTGGGATTAGCCTGCTTCACACGGTTTGGTAAACTGTTTGTTCCTTATCGGTTTGGGAAACCGATAGGCTTCCTTCACGGTTTGGAAACTGAGAGCCATGCTCACGGTCTTGCTTCTAACGATCTGTCTTCATGATCTTGCTTATACGATCTGCCTTCACAATCGTGGTTTACACGATCTGCCTTCACGATCTTGGGCTTTGGTCACTACCCTAGCATTCTACTTTCACGGTCTTGCAAGACCCAACAGCCGCACGATCTCAGATCGACGTTCTCCTCTTCATGCAGTCTTGCTTTTGTGGTCTTGGGCTCATGGTCTTGTGCTTCTGCCCCTCATACAGTCTTCACAGTTTGATCTTAGAGTTTCATCTTCTCAGTCTTACCTTCTCAGCGGAGGTGGAGTAGGATGGACATCGGATGGAGAAGGTCATTGCTATTGCAGGTGTCACCGTGGAGAACTCTTCACAATCTTGAAAAGGATCCCTCGTGGTTTGAGGACCACTAGGGTCCTAGCGGTTTGGAGACCGCTTGGGCGGAGGTGCAAGACCGCATGGGTCAAGATTGAGTAAGGTCAAGATCGTGAGGATAAATAAACCAAATGGAGGAAACTACTAGGTCAGGTGGTGGTGGTGCTGATGATGAAGGTGAAGATGTCATGAAGGTGGAGGTGCTGATGAAGGGTGTAATGGGCTGAGAAAGGTGGGCCCAAAACTAGTGGGTGGGCCCCACTATTAGGGTTTGACATGGTTGATGGAGGTGGTTAGTGATGGATGATTTAGGGTTGCTGGGTGATGACTTCAGTGAAGGTGGTCCTGCAACAAGATGGTGGACCCAGTTGAAGATCTATCTCCATCATGGCTTGCTCAATCTGCATGAAATCACAGAAACCCTAGTCAATAAGCAAGATTGCAATTTGTAATATTTAGGGGATAAAAGTGAAAGTAATGAGTCCAATTGGGCCCACGATGGTGACTGAAAATCATGATGAATGTGTATTCATCAAAACACCCCAAACTTAAACGTTGCTCATCCTCGAGTAACACAAAATCTGAAATAGTCATCAAATGAATACTTTCAATTCGTGTGGTTGCCTCATTTTCACATCACAATTTTTTCCTTTTTACTTAGTATGACTAAGCATCTCAACTTCCTGAGATCACTGAACGCATATTACCATATCTTCGTTCCTGAGTTTGTTTTCCAACATCACTTCCTCCTCACTTTTTCCAACAACAAGCATTTCTAAGAGTTCCATAAGAGTCCAGAGATACCTGCAGAACAACAAGTGTGCATCTGATTTGACACTGGTGTATTTCAGGATAGTGGAGGCATTCTCGAATATTGAGTAATTTTATTTCAAGAAGGGCTTGGGAAACCCCCAGCCCTTAGCACTAAGTGCTCATACAAAGACTTGTTTACAAAATGAAAAAAAACCCAAAAATGTGCTCTGAGGCTAGCTCTCACCCCCGTTTACTAATTGTGTCTGTCCAACCTAGGGTTGTTCAGGGCAATCAGCACATACGGGAGGTGAGTTGTACAAAGTACCTAATAAAACTATATCACAGTCACTCTTTCGGGTCAGTCTATAGAGGTTTCCCGGTCACAAAATCCACAAAATGAGCTTATTGGTAAGATGGGCACAAGCGAACACAATCGTACCCCTCATGCACGCGGGCATGTTCACATCCAAAACAACTCAAGCCAGATACCAAGACTAGGATGTATTTGTGACACCCCACCTGGCCTCATACGACGTCTTCACTTCAGTGGACATCCCATGCAATGGCAAGCCCGTGCGGTAGTTGTTCCTTCCATGCTGGGTGTGCAAATAGTACGTTCCTCACCGACCTCCTAACCTGTGCTACCAGCGTAGCACAAGGTTGTCCCTGTTCTCCATGTTTTCTTTTATTTCTTTCCATCTAAACAAAGTAAGTAGCTGCAGCAAGTGCAAGGAATACAAGATCCCTCATGTGTGCATCGATCCAACGAGTTGTGGTGTCCTGTTGTGACCAAGGATTCAGATCCATGACTCCCTGATAGCCCCTCATGAGTGTGGACTATACAACAGATGTATATGGGCATTGAAAGAATAGGTGCGATGATGATTCTTCACCACCATTACATAGCGAGCACGATGTGTCATAGTCCTCACTCCATCTCACAATACGATCTGTCGTGAGTAGTCCATTGTTACGTGCCTTGTGGACTGTAGTTGCCCATCGGGGAATGCAACGCGTATGCCAGAGGATAGTGGAGGCATTCATTATGCCTTTAGGTGGAAAAGGGAGTGACGGGTGGTATGGAAGGAAGAAATAAATCTCTCCTCTATCCGACTCGAGTTTTTTATTATATGATTGCAATTTCATTGATTGCATTTTATGTGTGCGAATCTCTCCTCTATTTGACTCGAGATTGCATTTTTGTGTGCACATTGACATCTTTTCTTGGTGGTACGCCCCTATTAGATAGCGAGGGGTATGGAAGAAGCAGATATAGAGAGAGGTGGTGTGCCACCACGCACTTAGGGTTTGGCCCTATTTTGGATATTTTTATTTCTTTTTGATGGACGGAGGGGTACGAAGATGATAGAAGAAGTGTAGAAGAGAGTTCAGATCAAAATGCAACTTGATTTACAATTTTGTGTATCGGGTCGTTCTCTTTATCATACTCTGATCAAATCATGAATTGATGAGGATTCGATGGAGATTCCATGTTGTTGTTCCACTAGTCAGTTAGGAAGCACAACATGTTTAATCCCTATCAGTTCGACAGACACTTGCCATTTTTGCATAAGGATCATGATGTTAGGATTCATAAGCTTCACAAGATGATTTCAATCAATAGGCTAGTTTCAAAAAGTGGTCTTCTTGAGGATTTGCTTCGAAATAAGGAGGGTATAATGATTTAAAAGGCATAGAGAGAGAAACTAGCCAGCTAGGTAATGGATTTTATTGAAACAAAAAGTGTCAAAACTTCTTCAAGATTCTATACAATTTCTTTGAAAAGTTGAAAATTTTGAAAATTTTGATAAAATTGCAACGATGAGATCTTAAGTCTGAAACAAATAGGAGTGAGTGGAAGGTAAAGTATGTACCACCCACCCTCCACCCTGAACTTAGAAATTTTGTCATCCTGAGCAAACTCTAAATCTGAGATGGAGGGGAAAATTCATGCTAGTTGGACCACCAGATGTGGTTGCGTTCCAACTAGTGCACGTCCTCCATATGAAAATCTCAAAAATGAAGACTAATCATAACTTAAGATAGCATCTCACGATGTAATTTTTATTCAGTGCAAAATTTTCTAAAAAAGTAAAAACCAAATTAAGCAAAATTTCTAATTCAAAACTAAAAGTAAAAACAAAATTATTGATCGGGTTGCTTCCCAACAAGTGCCCTTGTTTTATGTCGATGGCTCGATGTGGATACTTCAATTTTCTGGTGGATACACTAGATTGGTAAGATCTAGTATTGCTTCGGTGCCTATGTTGGTTGAGGTGAAATATCTCTTTAAGCGTTGTCCATTGGCCACAAACTCTCCTGACTATTCATTCCATAGAACAAAAGCACCATGCAGGTAGATGCTCTTGACAATATAAGGTCCAGACCAGTGAGAACGGAGTTTCCCTGAGAATAACCTAAGTCTCGAGTTGAACATTACAACTTGGGCTCTCACTCGAACATCCTTTCTTTTTAGATGACCACCATGCCAAAGTTTGGTGCGTTCTTTGTAGATTCGTGCATTCTCATAAGCTATCATCCGGAGTTCTTCCAGCTCTTGAAGTTGTAGAATCCTGGCTTCACCCGCTTTCTTCATGTCAAAATTTAGTTGTTTGATTGCCCACCGTGCTTTGTGTTTCATTTCTATAGGCAGGTGGCATGGATTTCCATAGATTAATCGAAATGGTGTAGTTCCAAGAGGAGTCTTAAAAGCAGTTCGGTAGGCCCACAAGGCGTCATTAATTTTGACTGACTAGTCTTTTCGGTTGTGACCTACTATCTTTTCCAAGATAGCCTTGAGTTGACGGTTAGAGACCTCTACCTATCCACTTGTTTGTGGATGGTAGGGGGAGGCTAAATTGTGTGTTACACCATATTTCCTTAACAACGCTTCAAATCTTCTTTCTAGAAAATGAGAACCTCCGTCAGATATCACGGTTCGTGGGACTCCAAAATGGGGAAAAATATCCTTGAACATTTTAATAACTAGTTTGGAATCACTAGTTATGGTAGGTATGGCCTCTACCCATTTTGAGATGTAATTAACCACGACTAGGATGTAGGAAAATATGTGTTAGGATGGGAATGGACCCATGTAGTCCACTCCCCAGACATCAAAAATCTCAACTTCTTGCCACAGCTTGAGTGTCATCTCATCTCTTTTTGTAATGTTACCCTTTCTCTGACATTTGTCACATGATAGAACAAAGCTGTAGGAGTCTTTGGATATGGTCGGCCAAAATAAACCACATTGCAAGACCTTCAAAGTAGTTTTCTTAAAACTCATATGGCCTCCAACTGGGCCTGAGTGACATTGCTCTAAAATAAGTTGGGCTTCCTCCTCAGCGATACAATGTCTGTAGAGACCATCAACATAGAGCTTGAAGAGGTACGGCTCATCCCAGTGATACTGCCTCACGTCATGCATGAATTTCTTCATTGCATTCCCGGTGCATTCAGGGTGGATGACACCAGCGGCAAGATAGTTCACATAGTCTGAGTACCAAGGGGTAGTGTCTGAAACTTTCATGAGTTGGTTGTACAGAAGAGAATAGTTAATGGGGATCTTCTCAGTTTCCAGGATGTGGATACGACTGAGGTGATCTTCTACAACATTCTCTGTACCTTTCTTATCCCTTATCTCTATATCAAATTCTTACAGGAGGTGAATCCATCTGATTAACTTGGGGTTTGCATCTTTCTTCGCTAGGAGGTAACTGATAGTAGCATGATCCGTGTAGACAATGACTTTTGAACCAATGAGATAGGATCTGAACTTGTCAAAGGGATACACGACTGCAAGGAGTTCCTTTTCAGTAGTTGCATAGTTTCTCTGAGCTTCGTCGAGGGTCTTTGATGCATAGTAGATCACATAATGTTTCTTCTTGATACACTGGCCTAAAACAACATCCACAACATAATCACTAGAATCACACATAATTTCAAATGGATGATCCCAATCAGGAGCTCTGATGATGGGTGTTGTTGTAAGAGCGTGCTTCAGGTTGTTGAAACTCTTGACAAATTCTTCGTTAAAATGGAAATCAGTGTCCTTTAGTAACAAATTCATCATCGGCTTGGTTATCTTGAAGAAATCCTTTATAAACCGTCTGTAAAAGCCTGCATGACCAAGGAATGCATGAATCTCTCTTACATTTGTCAAAATAGCGAGTTTGGAAATTACTTCGATTTTCACTCTGTCTACTTCGATACCTCAACTGCTAACTCTATGGCCAAGAACAATGCCTTCCTTTACCATAAAGTGGCACTTCTCCCAGTTCAACACAAGATGTGCTTCTTCACACCATTTAAGGACAAGGGAGAGGTGCTTCAGGCATGAGTCATGTGAATCTCCATATAGGGAAAAATCATCCATAAAAACATATGTGATAGTTTCGGTGAGACCAATGAATATAGCCGCCATGCAACGTTGGAAAGCTGCAGGCGCATTGCAGAGGCCAAATGGCATCCTTCTAAAGGCATATGTTCCAAATGGGAAAGTAAAGGTTGTTTTCTCTTGGTCATCTGGATGTATAGGAATTTGATAGAATCCAGAGTAACCATCGAGATAGCAAAAATATTCTTAGTGAGGCAACCTCTCTAAGACCTAATCAAGAAAAGGCATAGGGAAATGATCCTTACGTGTCACCTTGTTCAACTTCCTGTAATTGATACACATCCTCCACCCAGTGATTGTTCGAGTGGGGATGAGTTCATTATCTTCATTTCGTATAATAGTAGTGCCACCTTTCTTTGGAACAACATGTACATGACTTACCCATGGCGAGTAAGATATCAGATAGATGATTCCAGTAGTGAGCAGTTTATGACTTCACGGCAGACTACTTGACACGAATTTTCCGTGCGTAGAACGCAAGTGTATGCGTCAATGTAATATAGGCCTTTGTGAGGCCCGAGTCGAACTCAGGGACATTGAATTATCAGAGACTACTACTAACTACTCATAATTAGCTAGACTGGTTAAAAAGTTGGAAGTTGTTGTAAAATTAAAAGAAAATGAAATAAAACAAAACAAAACAATCGATTAAAGGTTTAGTTTAATCAATTCAAGTGGAGATCTTTAGGATTGCTGTTTCACCATGGGTTATCATTGTATGAATTTCTATATAGCAACTCAGATTTATCTCTCTTTCCGGGTAGTGGTCTGTAGTCAGAATTGCCCACTGTCGTGGTACAATTCACTACCTATGTCTAGGTCGGTTCCACCGTCGTAGTAACCTATACCCTAAACTAGGTGTATTAGAATCGACCTCTGGGTATCCACCATTAACCTTACACCACCTTGTTCAAGGAATTTGTTAATTAATGTGAATTTCGTCTCTTTTCAACCGTTAATTCTTCTTTCAAAGCAATTAAGGACATTAGATTATTATTATGGTGATCAAGCATAACAATATAATTGAGAAAACGAATTCATACCACGGATTTAAGAGATAAATGATGAATTACTATGTTAAAAATGTCATACAATGCTTCCCCGGGCTACTCCCGGTTCTAAAGACAAAGGGGATTAGCCCCGCATGTTCATCTCAAAGCAAAACATGGTGGAGAAAAAGGGATACATGGAGAAAAACGTGAATAAGAAATGAAACCCCTAAACAGAGGAGATCCAAGCGTTCCTCAGCGTGGAATACGCGATCTACAACCTTTCGGTGGTGGAGAACATCTTCTTCGGTCTCCGGAATGGCTGGGGCGTGCTTCTGGGCTCTGTTCTTCTCTCCACATCTTGTCGGGACGTGTGCAGCGGCTAATGATGTGATAGATTTCTCTTGGCCTCCATCATTAGGTATAATCACCGAGTTAGGTTGTAAAAATATCGTAGCCATCAGATTTAGATCAATCTGAAGCAAACTTGTATCTTACGGTGTCGATACCATCGACGCGAGTCGATGGTATCGACTCTGCACGATATCGGCAAGTCTTCTTTTTCTTCATCACTGCGCCTGATGCTGACTCGATACCATCAACTCACATCGATGGTATCGACATTCTTAGGCGTCGGTTTTATCCCTTTACCGTCACTGTAACTCCACTTGTCGATAGTATCGACTGCTGTGTCTATAGTATCGACTATCTTCTCACCAGCAACCTGATGGTATCTCGATACCATCGACTCTCCTGTCAATAGTATCGACTCTGCGATGCTCCTTGCGGCTGGCTGCCTGTGGTCGTGTCGATGGTATCGACCACTGTCGACGGTATCGATAGCAGCAGATATTCGTTTTTCCTGAAATTGCAACACAAAACCACATAAGCCGAAATAAAACATATTATTGTAGTCATTTATGCTCAAAATACTAAAATAAAGGAGATTTGACACTGAGAAAGATCATAGACTGAAGTAAATGAATTATGCAATATTAACCACCAAAATGACCAATAAATGCATAAAACACAAGTAAAACAAGTCTATAAATGCGAATCAAAATCATCGCATCAAACTCCCCTAAGCTTGAGCATTGCTCGCCCTCGAGCAACAAAACCTTAGAATAGAATTGCAAGGGTCAACTAAAGAACAAATCATCACAACAAACATCACCATATGATCCCCACCGGACATTCACATTCTGGCCCTCACTAACCACGGAATGATAATTACCCTAAAGGCAACAGTAATCATCCATAAAAGATATCTACCTCAAAATTGATGAACACTATCATATAAGGTAGTTGACATAATAAAATTTTCCGGTTCAGACTCGGTGCATCTTGTGATCTCCTATTCTACGTTGCTCGCCCTAACTACCATCTACATGGAAGCAGCTCTCCTGATATTCATGAGTGAGGAGAAAATCACGGTGGCCTACCAATTCGAGCAACGAGTGGCTGAAATGGGTGGCTCATGGAAGAAATGGAATCATTATACGATTATAACATGCACAAAGCAAAAATGACCTAAATGATGCATATGCAAGTGTAAATTCCCTAATGCCTACATTTGGGTGGAATGATGCATACACTATCATTCTGTCTCAATGTGAGATGGAATATCTATTAGAACTACATCATGTTCTTATTCTTCATAATATGCAGTGAAAACATGTTCCTTTCTCCCTCTCATTCCTATTTACTTCTCAATTCTTTTTTTCATTTTCATATATATATATATATATATATATATATATATATATATATATATATTTTAAGGCCCTTATATCCATAAATGACAATGAAGTATTTTTCGGGCTCGCTTTTTGTTGCATAACTATATACTTGAAGCATTCAGAAGGTATGGAACAAGTTTATCACCTTTAATGTTTTAGAAGAAATAAGATACATGATGTGGTCTATATTCATAAAAGTATGAATGCAGCTACAAAATGATAGTCATGCATCTAAATGACATGCACCTAAGGAGAATGTGCATGTATAACTAATCAAATTTTTTTTATTTTCATGCAAAATATGTGGAAATAGTTGCAATGCAAGTCCTATCTACATGAGATGCACTCAAATATGTTAAAATCGTAATGTACTTCCAGTTCTTAAGGTGGAATATGAAAACAATGGGGGTGGAAAGATCACAAGACTAATTGACTGAACCTTTGCAAATTATTATGTGTCCCTCCTTATTGACCTATGTGGTAATTAAGAGGTTTCTCTCTCTTACTTCAAATTAAAGTCTCATTATCATTTGTTCAGTTTAGGCTCAAACAACCAATTCCGTCCACTTTTCATGAATCATAGGAATATACAGTTGTGATTTTCTGTTTTAGAGTTCACAAACCCAATCATTTTCTTAAGTTATGTGCTCAAAGTTAAACAACACAAGCTTGCAAAACAATGTTTTTTTTTAAAACTTTGCCCTTAATCCCATGCACAAGCAACAAGATGACACAAGACTTAAGACATCCACAATTACACTAGATAGAGTGTGGATCCTACAAACAAACTAAAAATTGCAAGATAGAAATGACAAAAACAAAACAATAAAAACTGAAAACTAAATGATAGAGATGTTCCAACTCCCCCCCAAGCTTGAATTCAACTATGGCCTCATAGTCAAAAACAACCTTAAAAGGTGGAACAGAGATACCGATCATTCTTTCAGAGGAGGCGGGTGCTGCGGGGCTGTGGGGTCCCAGGATGGGTACTGCCCCTAAAACGTCAGATCATACTGGGGCATGGGCGGAGGTTGTGGATACCCCCCAAAGTAATTCTGGCTCCAGTAATGATCATAGAAGGGCTGTTGCTGCATCTCCATCCTATGCAACCTGTCGTGGATGTGCTGTTGGTTGTCGAGGAGGAGGTGCTCATTTTCAAAGATAGCCCTCTGGTTGTCAAGCAGCCGGTTTGTCGTCTCCTGAATACTGATATATGTTGCTATGTGGTGCTGCTGCGTCTGATGAATATCTTGCAGCATTGCATACATCCCTTGCATGGAGTAGACATCCTCGCTTTGCTGCAAGGACTGTGGTGGCTGCGGTGGCAGAGGCTGGTAAGAAGAATATGCACCCGGATGCATGCGAGGATGCTTCCTAGGTGCCACTCGTGCCTGAAGAGGAGTGAAGGCCTCCTCTTCCTCTTCAGCCTCGTCACCATCATTGTCTTTGTCGTCGTTGCTGCCGTCTTCATCCAAGCTCTCAATGGCGATGATAGGCCATCAAAAATGCTGAGCACCCTCGATGTGGAAGACGGGGTCTGGAAGTGAACACTCCTGATATGCTTGGTTCACATGGCAATGTGCATATGCCAAGCCATCACACAACAGAATGAGATTGGAGCGGTGAAGATGGTGCAAGTTGACCTTGCTTCTGTTGGAGAGAGGACTCAGCTGGGAGAAATTCAACCCAAGATAGTGGGCCAGCGGTGTGATGAGCCCTCCAAAGTGAATTGGAGCCTTCCGTGTACTCCTCTTTACAGCCAACACACACTGCAAGAAAAATGCTCCCCAGTTACACTCTTTCCGCTTCAGTAACTTGTGCAGGAAAAACAGGTCTGTCTCCTGGAACTTGCTGAGAGACAGGTCACCCCGAGCAAACAAAGTGGTACAAAGCATGCGATGAAGAATCCGCACGAACGGATGCTCGAAGTCCACCACCGACGCGTTGTGGTAGCTTACAGATTTGCCCGGAGGCACAATCACTAGCTCGGCGAAGATAGCATCATAATCAGTCCGGTTGTCTGGCCTCCGGTACTGATCTCTCACATGATTCCAGTTGTAGATTTCATTGAACTGCCTGAGGGTGAGGGCGTAGTCATTATTATACAGCCGGAAAGAAACGCGGCCTTTGATCCATTCCCGATCAGTGGCGATGATGTCATTTGGCACGACGCATATATCCAGCGACGCCATGAATTCCGCCACCAGATCCTTGTATGTCGGCCATTCACCGAAGAACAATTGGCCATCGACATGGAATTCCATCTCATCGAGCCTCCTGCACGTATGCCTTGCTTGCCCCTTTTAGCACGTAGGCCAGATTAGCCTCGAACCCCAGATTGTGGATCATCTCTCGGTCAACATAACGGGTTGGCTCAATCTTCCTCTTCCTCAACTCCTTGTAGACCTTCTTGACCTCCGTGGAAGGATGGACAATCTGCAGGCGCAGAATCGATGCAGTCGGTGGAGGAATGAACTCTGGAATCTCCATTGGTGTCGCGCGAGAAGAAGACGCACCGACAACATGCACAATTGTCGAGCAAGAAGAAGGATTAGAAGATGGAGCTCGGAGAAGGTCAGAGAATATTATCTCCGCTCGATGAAGGCTCGGTGAAGAACACGTGTCGTGGATGCTCGTAGCCGGGCTCTGATTGCTCTGGAAGACGCACGGCACAAGTGGAGAAGGATTGCTCTAAAGTTGTGACGTCATATGATGACAATCCATCCCTTATATAACCGTGGCCGGCACTGCTGTATGCGTCGATACCATCGACGCGAGTCGATGGTATCGACTCCTGTAGCACAATCCGTCTACCGCTGGTATCGACGGTCATCGATGGCTTGATGTGGGGGCCCGGATCGATGATGTGTCGATGGAATCAACCCATCCCATGGATCAACTCTCTCGATGTAGCGATCGCCGTTGATCTCCTCTCGCGGATTGGTGACGTGTCGCATCGATACTATCGACTTTTGGTTAGGGCAACACCCTCGCGAGGCCCGGCTGCCGCCTTTTGCCTGTAATTGGGTCGATACCATCGACAGGCCCGTCGATGGTATCGACTTCACTGAGACAATTTTCGTCTGAATATCTCCAGAGATCTTGATACTATCGACGCCCGTGTCAATACTATCGACCTCATTTTGGCAATCATCCTGTTGGTGTGTTGATACCATCGACGAGGCCGTCGATAGTATCGACGCAGTGTGATTCTTGCAGCCGCCAACCTGTACCCATCTCGATACCATCGACACCAAGGTCGATGGTATCGACTCTGCCTCAGTCCTGCACATAGAAAAAAACGATCAAGGTATCTTTTTTACACTAAAAAGAAAAACAACTCAAACTAAAGCACAAATGTGAAAGAAACTAAACAAAGCTGCCGATGGCTGGGTTGCCTCCCAACAAGTGCCCTTATTTAATGTCTTAGGCTAGACGACATTAAGCTCCTCATGCTTCTGGAAGCGCAATGAGTTTGACCTCATTCACTTTCCTTATGTAATCTTCACCGAAATACAATTTCAATCGTTGTCCATTGACCAAGAATGTTGTCTCGCCATCACACACCATGATTGCACCATGTGGCCTGACCTCCTCTACAGTGAACTATCCACTCCATCGGGATTTCAATTCCCCATGATGCATTTTCAACCTGGAGTTGAATAAGAGTACACGATCTCCTTTCTTGAAAATGCACATCTGAATATGGAGATCATGAATTAGCTTCGTTCACTCCTTGTAGATACACAAGCTTTCATATGCATTCATCCGTAGCTCATCAAGTTCATTGAGCTCAAGCAACCTTTTCTTTCCCGCTTCATCATAGCTCAAATTCAGCTTCCTTAGCACCCAATGCACTTTATGCTCCAATTCCATCGGCAAATGGAAGGCCCGACCATAAGCCAACCTAAAAGGCATAGTGCCTATAGGTGTCTTAAACGCCGTCCTGTACGCCCACAAAGCGTCCGGTAGCAGGGTGCTCCAATTCTTTCTCGTGGAAGCCACAATGCGCTCCAAGATCTTCTTAATCTCCAGATTGGAGACCTCCACTTGCCCCTGTGTTTGCGGGTGGTATGGGGTACCAATGTTGTGCTTTACCCCGTAATTTTTCAACAGTGCTGCAAACTTTTGATTCCGAAAATGCATACCTCCATCACTAATGATCATTCTTGGTACACCAAACCTGCAGAAAATGTATTCTTTGACAAACCTGCACACTACAGCGGCATCATTAGTCCTAGTGGGTATTGTCTCTACCCACTTCGACACATAATTAACAGCTAAAAGAATGTACAAGTTAGAATTTGAGGACACAAAGGGTCCCATAAAATCAATACCCCACAAGTCGAACACCTCAACCTCTTGAAATACATTGAGGGGCATCTCCTGTCTTTTTGAAATGTTACCTGCCCTTTGGCAGGAATCACATTGCCGCACAAAATCATAAGCATCCCTGAATAGAGTAGGCCAGTACAGGCCACTTTCAAGTACTTTGGCGGTAGTCCGAGAACTTGCATGGTGGCCACCCATCGGTAGTGTATGGCAATGACGAAGAACACTTTCGTATTCCACCTCCGGTACACACCTACGTAAGACACCATCCCTGCACTGCTTCAACAGAATAGGGTCATCCCAGAAATAATAACGCAAAGAATGGAAAAATTTCTTCTTCTCTTGGTATGTCCAGTCATCCAGGATAATTTTGCAGGCGAGATAATTAACAATGTAAGAAAACCAAGGATCTTTCGATTTCACGGATAAAAGTTGTTCATCAGGAAATGTCTCGGTAATGGGTATATGCAAATCTTTCTCATCTACCCTTTCCAACCTAGACAAATGGTCTGCGACCACATTTTCAATGCCCGCCTTATCTTTGATTTCACTATCAAATTCTTGTAAAAGCAAGATCCACCTAATCAGTCTAGGTTTGGCATCCTTTTTCTCCATCAAGTACTTAATGGCGGCGCGGTCCGTCCATAACACGACTTTTGATCCAACAAGATATTGCCGAAATTTTTCAAAAGAAAAAACAACGGCGAGAAGTTCTTTTTCGGTTGTCGTGTAATTCAATTGTGTGTCATTTAAGGTTTTGGATGCATAGAAAATCACATCGGGTTTATTGTCCACATGTTGTCCCAAAACAGCCCCAACTGCGAAATCGGATGCATCACACATTAATTCAAACGACTTAGTCCAGTCCGGTGTTTGCACAATCGGTGCGGAAATCAGTTTTTCTTTAAGCACGTTGAACGCATGTAAACACTTGTCATTAAAATCAAACACAACATCCTTTTCCAACAACTCAGATAATGGTATGGTGATTTTAGAGAAATCTTTTATAAAGCGGTGATAAAAACTGGCGTGACCTAGAAAACTCCGAACCCCTTTAACCGAATTCGGTGGGGGCAATTTGGAAATAACTTCGATCTTAACCGGGTCTACCTCCAACCCTTTGCTAGACGCTTTATGTCCAAGCACGATCCCTTCTCTTACCATCATGTGGCATTTCTCCCAATTGAGGACCAAATGTGTGTCCTCACAATGTTGCAAAACCTTGTCTGAATTGTATAAACACTCGTCAAAGGACGCACCATAGATGGAGAAATCATCCATAAAAACCTCCAAACAGCGTTCAACCATATCGGAAAAGATGGCAAGCATGCAACGCTGAAAGGTTTCCAGTGCGTTACACAACCCAAATGGCATACGGTAGTATGCAAATGTTCCATAAGGACAAGTGAAGGTGGACTTCTCTTGGTCCTTAGGATCAATGGAAATCTGATTGTACCCTGAATAACCATCAAGAAAACAAAAATGCGATTGACTGGTTAAACGCTCTAAAATCTGATCAATGAATGGAAGAGGGAAATGATCCTTAAGCGTAGTAGCATTCAATTGGCGGTAGTCTATACATACATGCCACCCGGTTACCAAGCAGATCGTGATAGGTTCATTTGACAGATTATGTGTAATAGTAATTCCCCCCTTTTTAGGGACTACATGTGTAGGACTCACCCAAGTCGAGTCGGATATAGCATAGATGATACCTGCAGAAAGGAGCTTGATCACCTCCTTCTTGACGACCTCCATCATGCTAGGATTTAGTCGATGCTGTGGCTGAATCACCATCTTGGCTCCCTCCTCGAGCCGAATCTTGTACTGGCACAATGTAGGGGAGATCCCCTTGATGTCTGCAACTGACTACCCGAATGCACATTGGTGTTTCGTCAACACAATCAACAGCTGATCTTCCTCCTCGGCACTCAGATATGCTGAAATAATCACAGGCAACTTCTCTTCCTCAGCTAGATATGCATACTTCAAGTGTGGTGGCAATGGCTTCAATTCCAAATTTGCCGGGCTGATTAAGGATGACTGAAGCGGTGGTGGGAGTTTGCCAAGGTCTTCATAGTACCTAGCATAAAAACATGGAAGCACCTGAATCATCTTGGCACACTCTTGTAATGACTTGCTTCTCATCCAATCATGTGTTATATTAACCAGGCAGGCTTCAAGTGGTAATTTGGGATAAGCATCTAAAACAGAACTTGCTATTGCCTCATCTTCAGTAGAAGGCGAGATGTCCTCCTCTTCATCATTGGGAAAACCCACAACTTTACTAAGGGATACAACCTTGGTTTGCTCCATGATGTCTATAGCCAATGTCCCTTTCTCCACCTTAGTCATTACATGAGCCATATCTAAGAATGGCTACCCTAGACAGAGTGAGATATTTTGATCAAAATGCTTCGCCATGCGGAATTGCTCCTTAGCTTTAGATGACATGGTGCTGGAAGGCATGACCATCTCAAATCGATCATCAGCGATACCCAAGGTCAAACGACCTCTCCCCATCTCAAGTATCATGTCAGAAGTGGCTTGGAAGGGTCATCCAAGTAGTAACTCATTGCCCTGTTCATCTTGCATCTCCATTACAACAAAGTCTGCTGGAAATACATACCAATCTACTTTCACCAACACATCTTCACAAATACCATAAGGCTTCACCACAGAATTGTCCGCCAGCTGTATTGTCATATTGCTCGGCCTTGATTCTTTTAATCCCAATTTCTTGAATGTAGAAAGAGGCATCAAGTTTATGCTTGCCCCGAAATCACACAGTGCTTCGCCAAATTTCACCTTACCAATGTAACATGAAATATTGAAGCAGCCCGGATCCTGCCTCTTAGGTGGCAATGTGCCCATGATGAAGGCACTCACCTGCTCCTTGAGAACTACAACCTCCGTGTTAGGAATCTTCCTCTTCTTAGTAATGATGTATTTCAAAAACTTGCCGTAAGAGGGGATTTTCTCTATTGCCTCTAATAGTGGAATGTTGACTAAGAGCTTTCTGAAACTGTCCAAAAACTTCTTGAACTGGGCATCCACCTTCTTTGCTTTCACACTATTTGGATATGGGACCGGGACAGCCTGTGCCCTTTGATGCGGTGGCACATATGGTATCATTTTTGTGTCTCCTCCTCAACAACAACGAGATCTGTAGTTACATCCTCTGCTATTTCCTCAACCGGCTCTGTGACTGAAATTGGCACTTCCTCAGTGGCCTCACCTTCAGTTTCTGATTAGGGTTTGCTTGGTTCATCGTCCCTGGGGTTTAAAAGCTTCTTGCCACTCCTTAGCAAGATTGCCTTAGCCTGTTGGTTTCCTCCTGGGATGTTTGTGTTACCCAGAAAACCTTGTTGCACGAGCTTCTTCAGATTGGCTATTTCAGCTGCCATTTGTGCCATCGACGTCTCTATTGTCCTCATCTGAGCGCCATGGCTCTGCAATGTCTGTCCAAACTGATTCATAAATTCCCCCTGTTGCTTGATCTACTGACCAAAGGTGTTCATAAGTTCTTGGTTCTTCTTTATCACTTGGTTGAGCAACTTCGTGCTCTTATCCTCCGCCACCGGCTGGGGTTTTGCATCGGGGTCCTGCAAAAAGTTATTCAGATCCTTCCATTAGAATTTCTTATCCTTCCATTAGAATTTGACTTGAGCTTCATCCTCGGATTCAATATCTTCTTTTGCAAGCAGTTTCTTTGCTAGAAGGTCCATCTTCTCATTCAGCTCTTTGATGGCCTTTGACTCCCCCACAACTCGAACGTGCTCTACGGTCTCCCTGTCAACCCATGATTGCTTTTTGGCCATTTTTTCAGAATTTCCCAACACCTCGTGTCTGTGTTGTTCAAAAAGAATCCTGAGCCTGCAGAATCTAAGTTACTTCTATCATGCTCGGAGAGAGCAAAATAGAAGATTTTGACCTGTGCCTCCTTATCAAGCCCGTGATGCGGGCACCTCCTAAGCATGATCTGAAACCTTTCCTAGGTCTCAGAGTAGGTCTCTCCTTCTTTCTGGGTGAAGTTGTGGATCTTCCTGATCATGTCATAGGTCTTCTTGGTCGGGAAGAACCTTTCAAAGAAAACCTCCACCATGTGGTTCCACGATTCCACATATTCATCGTCCAGGTTGTGCAACCACTCTCGTGCATTTCCCTCTAGAGAACTCGAGAAGTGCTTCAAGTAGAGAACATCTTGTGGAAATCTGTCAATTTTAATCATGTCACAATTCTCCATGAATTGGCTTATATGAGTGACTGGGTCTTCATTCTTAAGCCCATGGAATGCATTCGACTTCACCAAGTTGATTAATGCAGGAACAATCTTGTATGTCGGAATATTAACCGCCTACTTCTTGATCGGCCCCTTGGATGCAGATGAAGAACAAGCCTTGATCTTCTCCCATATTGTTTGTTCCTCTGCCATTTCTTCTTGTTGGGATTCAGAATCTGTTTCTTCCAAGTGGTCTTGATTGTAATCCTCCTCGTCGTAAGGTCCCAGATGTGGAACCTCTGGTGCCTGTTGCGTGTAGTCGGTGCTACGCATATGCACCATGCACAGTACCTACAAAATGAAAATTTCAGTTCAGTACCATGCTAGACGATTACAAAAATTAGAAAGATAGACTATGAATTTTAGAAATGATTTCAAAATAATAAAAATAAAAAGGTGGCCTAGAATGGCTGCTTGCAGCACTCGTAGTGCCGACAATTTCCGTGTCCCCGACAACGACGCCAAAAACTTGACACGAATTTTCCGTGCGTAGAACGCAAGTGTACGCGTCAATGTAATATAGGCCTTTGTGAGGCCCGAGTCGAACTCAGGGACACTGAATTATTGGAGACTACTACTAACTACTCACAATAAGCTAGACTGGTTAAAAAGTTGGAAGTTGTTGTAAAATTAAAAGAAAATGAAATAAAACAAAACAAAACAATTGATTAAAGGTTTAGTTTAATCAATTCAAGTGGAGATCTTTAGGATTGCAGTTCCACCACAAGTTATCATTGTATGAATTTCTATATAGCAACTCAGATTTATCTCTCTTTCCGGGTAGTGGCCTATAGTTAGAATTTCCCATTGTTGTCGTACAATTCACTACTTATGTCTAGGTCGGTTCCACTGTCGTAGTAACCTATACCCTAAACTAGGTGCATTAGAATCGACCTCTGGGTATCCACCATTAACCTTACACCACCTTGTTCAAGGGATTTGTTAATTAATGTGAATTTCATCTCTTTTCAACCGCTAATTCTTCTTTCAAAGCAATTAAGGGCATTAGATTATTATTATGGTGATCAAGCATAACAATATAATTGAGAAAACGAATTCATACCACGGATTTAATAGATAAATGATGAATTACTATGTTAAAAACATCATACAATGCTTCCCCGTGCTACTCCCGGTCCTAAAGACAAAGGGGATTAGCCTCGCATGTTCATCTCAAAGAAAAACATGGTAGAGGAAAAGGGATACATGGAGAAAAATGTGAATAAGAAATGAAACCCCTGAACAGAGGATCCAAGCATTCCTCAGCATGGAATACGTGATCTAGAGCCTTTCAGCGGTGGAGAACGTCTTCTTCGGCCTCCGTAATGGCTGGGGTGTGCTTCTGGGCTCCGTTCTTCTCTCCACACCTTCTCGGGATGTGTGCAATGACTAATGACATGATAGATTGCTCTTAGCCACAGTCATTAGGTATAATCACCGAGTTAGGTTGTAAAAATATCGTAGCCGTCGGATTTAGATCAATTTGAAGCAAACTTGTATCTGACGGTGTCGATACCATCGACGCGAGTCGATGGTATCGACTCTGCGCGATATCAGCAAGTCTTCTTTTTCTTCATCACTGCGACTGATGCTGACACGATACCATCGACTCGCGTCGATGGTATCAACATTCTTAGGCGTCGGTTTTATCCCTTTACCGTCGTTGTAGCTCCACTTGTCGATAGTATCGACTGCTGTGTCGATAGTATCGACTATCTTCTCGCCAGCAACCTAATGGTATCTTGATACCATCGACTCTCCTGTCGATAGTATCGACTCTGCGATGCTCCTTGCGGCTTGCTGCCTATGCTCGTGTCAATGGTATCGACCACTGTCGATGGTATCGACAACAACACATATTCATTTTTCCTGAAAGTGCAACATAAAACCACATAAGCCTAAATAAAACATATTATTGTAGTCATTTATGCTCAAAATACTAAAATAAGGGAGATTTGACACTGAGAAAGAGCATAGACTGAAGTAAATGAATTATGCAATATTAACCACCAAAATGACCAATAAATGCATAAAACACAAGTAAAACAAGTCTATAAATGCGACTCAAAATCATCACATCACTACTTCCTTCATGTTTGGATTAAGCTTTCTTTGATGTTTGACAGTCAACTTGTGGTCTTCCAACATGGGGATTTTGTGCATGCAAAATGCTTGACTGACCCCGGTGAGATCACTCATCTTGTAGCCAATAGATTTTCTTCTTTCTTTTAATTCTGCCAGAAGTTTAATTTCTTATTCTGCCATTAGATATGAATTTATGATGACTGGGCAAACCTTAAGGTCATCTAAAAACACGTAGTTCAATCCCTCAGGTAGGGGTTTCATTTCAGGAGATTCCAATTTCTCGCACGGTTCTTCAGTAACATTCGCCTCCTTGAGTTTCTCAAATTTGGTTTTAGGATCTTCTCCAGCAGTGTTGAAGTGGAGAACATAATCCTTTATTTGTTCATTAATGGAGTCACGATGAATGCATATTCATCTGGGTTCAGTCACCATGTTGGGCCTAGTTTTGCTTAGTATTTTCGCATTTATTGGCTTTATCTTCTAATATGCGCATCAACTGGGCTTAATCAAATTTATCCCTATTTTAAATTGATTTTTTTGCACCTATTTGCAGGTCTTATTGAGTCCAAAGGGTCAGGTTTGAGCCCTTGTTTATTTGGGCCCACGAGCATTGCATCACAGACCTTTCATTCTTTTCTTTTCAGTTCCCATTTCTCCAAGTCAGAACATCGCATGCTCTTGCAATGCCTACTACTGTGATCATGGTTTTCTTCACCAGAACTGCGACTCCCCTGCTAACCCTACTGCCACCTATCTGCGGTCTTTCTCTCCAATACCGCGACCTTTCCCCCGCTTCCCAAGCTCGTGGTTTGCTCCTACAACCCACCTCCAACCTCGACCGTAGTCGGCTTCACCGTGACCTGCGATCTCTTTCCTCATCAACCCGACAGCAGCCGACTCCACCGCGGGACCATCCTTTGCTGCCACCCATCGACAACCATTACAACAACCACTGCGTCCTCCATCAAGTAACCGTGACCTCCCATAATCATGACCGGTGTTCTATCAGCAGGAACCATGACCAAGCCTAGAGCCACACCACGACCTGGCCTTACATTAACCGTGATCGTAGTTTGTTGTCCGCGATCAAACTCCAGAGGGAAACCGCGATCATCCACTCTAATAATCGCGATCCAACAGTCACCCTCCACACCTGTGGTTGAGAGAAGTTTCACCTCAAACCCCACTCCCTAGCAGCATCATGATCATCGCCAACACTACTATGGTCTCTTTCCCCTCACACATCACACTAGCCTGCTCCCTTTGCTTCTGACCAAACTGTGACCTCCCCTGCCAATAATCGTACCTGAGATCATCTCACACCATGACCAGATGAAGAGGAACCACAACCATGCAAAGATCATGACCTGCCCTCCTGCTCCACCCTCGTCAACTGCGGTTCTCCCCCCAGAAACTGCGATAGCGGTCCCTGTCTCCACCAACATTGTGACTCCTTTTGATGACCGTGGTTGTCCTTCATCCGAGCATCTGCAGTTGTGTCACCCACCAACGCCAACTACCCTAACCGTGGCTGTAACTCCCCTCTACACCAGATCACAACCTCCCTCTCTATTCAACACGATCGTTCCCTGCATCCACCCATGCCTACAGTTAGGTCTTCCACCTCCATGCCTCTGCCCATGCTAACACAACAGTAGAACCATGACCAGCCCACAATCGCGATCGTGATTCCACAAGATCGTGACCAACAGAAGAACCACAATTGGAGAAAAGAAAACCGCAACCAGGCTAAAGGAGAATCACGACCGCAAAAGTAAGGTGGTGCCCAGTCTGCCTATAAATAGAACTCGACCCCCAGCCTCTCGGGGGATCATCTCCAGATGCTGTTAGGTTGTAGGTCTGTCCCTAGCCTAAGGAGATGATCCCCATAGCCAAGATACCTCCCCCATGGTGGTCTTGCACCCCGTTCACCCAGATCTGAAGTGGAAACTCATATCTGCAAGCCACTCCATCCAGATCAAGATCTAGATCCGGATCTAGATCTGTTGCATCTACGTCATGCCTACACCACCATCACATCTACGAGCTACTCCTCCTACTACGAGTGAGGACTACGAAAATAAAGAGAAGGTGGAGAGAGAAGATCTGCCCTGTCTGCCGTGGTGTTCTTCCCTCCTCATCCAGATCTTCCTCGACATTGTGTAGAAGACTGTTTCTCCACCGAGCTACGATCATCTTCTTCACCATGCTCATGGCAGAATCTTCTCTCTCTCTTGTTATTCTTGTTTCTCTCACTATGAGTGAGTGGTTTCCTTTCACTGGGGTGCGGGGACTAGCCCCGCTACCCATGCTTACATGTTCTTTTACTAAACATTCCATGGCATGTATATAACTTTTCATTTCGTTGTTAATCGTCGATGTGTGCTTGTGGATTGATCACATGCTTGCATTTATCTTGTTCTTTTCCTATGTTGCGAGAACTTCAATATGTAGGATTTGAATGTTGATTAATGCAGTTGACTCCCAAACTAGAAATAGAATGGGATTCCTTGAGGTCGTAAGTGTATGATTTGTGAGGGGACGAGCCATCTAGCCTACGTTGATGCTTCTGTGTGCCTAACGCCCGTATAGGGGGCCCACAACTTCAGTTGGATTTCTGTATCTTAGGAACTGTAAGTGCGTGATCCGGATGGTGACAAGACATCTAATGCCTAAGGTGATGCTTACGTGGACCTAAACATCCCTCAGGGAGGGTTTGCAGCAGTTCTATCTGGATGGTTATATCTAGCTAGGATGTTTGATGTTTGGATATGTTTGCATGTGCAGTGGCGGTGAAACCCGGGACCATCCCAGTAATTCCCATCATTAATCTTTAATCAACTTTTAATCCTGCTCTTGACTTTCCTTGCATTTTGTTTAATTAAACTCAAATCAATCAACCTTGTTCTAAATATTAGTCTTGATTCAACTAGATTCACCTAGTAAAAGATTCTTAAAAATGTTGTCCCTTGGGATTCGATCCTCAACTATACTGCGATAAGACCCGTCCGCTTGTGGGTGGTATTATTTCACAAGGTTTTGGTTAAAAATCTAGGGATTTCAGCCCTGGGTGAGTTTGTTAGTGCGATAATATTCCACGTCAAATTCTAGCGCCGTTGCCAGGGACAACTGAATTAGTTAGTCAAATCTAGTTCTATTAAGGCTAATCTAGGATTTTTCTTTTACCATATGATACTATTGATCATATATACTTGAATTCGGTTCTACTCTGTCCATCTTACTACCGAAAGATCTTTCCATCCTCGGTACCCACAAAGTCTAGTGTATGCGCTGTTTGGACAATCCTGGACTCTCTGCTAGCTTTGACTCTGAGATAGATAGAACCTTTCGTCGTCAGAACAGAGAGAACCAAGCAAGGATGGCACAAGAGGAGGACATTGCCCGAAGGGTAGCTCAATCCCTTAATGCACAAAGAGAAAGGCTTATGCAAGTAGCCCGAGCTGTAGTTCAAGAAGAAATCCAAGCAGCCCAAGCAACAGCTCAACAAGCTGAGTTACAAAAGGACCTTAGAGAATTCTCGATCCTTAAAGCTGCTGACATTCATCACCCAGTTCAACCTCCTCCCATCAAGGCTCCAAATTTTGAGATAAGAGCACATTGGGTTACACTGCTTCAGAATAGCCCTTTCTATGGTAAACAAGGAGAAGATAGTGAAGACCATATTTTGAGGTTTATAGATCTATGTGCTATGACAAAGCAGAATGGAGTCACAGATGATGCCATCAGACTTCGTCTCTTTAAATATTCTCTTGCTGATAGAGCCATGAGTTGGTATAACTCCTTGCAATGCGAACCCATCACTTCCTGGGAACAACTTCAAAATGTTTTCTTGGAGAAATTCTATCCTCCTTCTCTCACCTATGAAATTAGGGGCCGAATAACACAATTCACTCAGGTCCCTGGTGAAACCCTTATAGAAGCATGGGAAAGATATAAAGAGCTCCTACACGTGTCCACACCATGGCATTCCTAAGAATCAACTCATCGAAATCTTTTGAAGGGGTGTGGATGATGATATCAAGAAGTTCTTAGATTCCTCATATAGAGGAAACTTCATGCATCAAAGTTATGATAGTGCATGGAAGGTTGTCACCCTTACAGCTGAAAATCAAGCCAACTGGGGTAGACCCATAAGTAAAGGAGTGATGAAGGTTGCTATGGCAGAAGAAACTTCTGAGTACAAGTCTATTGCTGAGTCTCTAAAGCTCTAAGTTTCCAAGCAAGACCAACTTGAATCATCTTTTGCCGCCTATGAAAGGAGACACTCGCCCCTTCGAAAAAAAGAACAAGTCAAGTCAGCTTTGCTCTTCTGTGAAGCATGTAAGGGAACTGATCATTCTACTCTATCCTATAACATTCTCTATGATGTTGTTTTAGGTAATACTTGTACCCAGGGAGATAATGGTCAAATGGAAAGTCTGAATGCCATCAACACTATCCCTGGTCAAGGATATTATAACCCAAATCGGAGAGGAACCATCTGAGTTTTCAATATGGAAATCCTTTAGGAGCAGAAAAATTGCGACAACTTGGTTCAAATAATCAACAACGAGGCCCACCAGGATTCCAGTACAACCAACAACAAAATTTTGGAAATTAAGGGAACTATATGGATAACTTTCAAAACAAGAACTACAACAATTATCAGAATAACTCTCAGTTCTAGAATCCCAACCAAGTCCCATATCAACAACAACAACAAGGGCCACAAGCTGGTCCCATCTCTCCTGATGACAAACTCTCAACCATTGAAAAGATGTTGCAGTCACAACAGACTATGATAGAGAACCAGCAAGCCCATCAGAAGGCTATTGAATCTCAACTAGCTCAACTTTCAGTTAGACTCAAGCCACCTGCTGGAACTTTCGCTGGCCAACCAGAGAATTATCTTAAGCATCCTGAACAACTGAAGGTTGTTACCACAAGGTCTGGGAAAGTATACTCTGACCTCCCACCAAGATACCAACAGTAGCAACAAATGATGATGACTTTGTGAATATCCAAGACTCTACAATGCCTGAGTCTCAACCAAAGGAACCACCAACCACTGATAAGACAGACAAAGCAAGATTGGATGAATCAATTGTTGTAGAGGCAGAAGACACACCTGAGCCAGATGTGCCAGTGAATAAGCCTCATCCTCCTTTCCCATCTCGTTTGAAGTAGACAAAGCTCGATACTCAATTCAACAAGTTCAAGGAAGTTATGAAGAAGCTTCATGTTGATATACCCTTTCTTGATGCGCTGGCTGAAATAACAGCTTGGACAAATTACTTGAAGTCTCTTCTCACAAGGAAATATATAACTGAAGAATATGAGACGGTGAAGTTAGCAACAACTACTTCTGATATTATTCAGAGCAAGATGCCCAAGAAGCAGAAAGACCCAGGATCCTTTGGGATATCATGCCATATCATTGACTCTTCATGTAAGAAGGGGTTGGCCGATCTCAGTGCTAGCATATCTATCATGCCACTTAGCCTTTACAAGAGGCTAGGGTTTGTAGAACTACTCCCAACTGGCATGGCCATACAGCTTGCAGATAACTCTATGACTCTTCCCTTGGGAATCGTTGAAGATGTACCTGTCAAGGTAGGCAAGGACTCTTATGTCCCTTGTGACTTTGTCATCATGGACACAAAAGAGGACTCCAGATACCCTCTTATCTTTGGTCGTCCGTTCCTTGCCACTGCAAGAGCTTTGATTGATTTTGACGCAGGAACCTTGCTGCTCCAACTAGGTCAAGAAACCCTCGAGTTTAAAGTTTTTGAAAGCATGTGAAGACCGAGCATGCAAGAAGAAGTCTATTTGATTGATTGTATAGAGAAAATGTCACTCCTCACACAAGATAAGTATGAACATGACAATCCTTTAGAAGTGACTCTTACAAACTCATCTACTGACAACTCCATTGACAAACAAGTTAAAGATTGTGTTCTTCACCTCAACACTGTCGAAGAAGATCCGGAAGCTAAATTCGAGGAACTCACGGCTGTGAATGCAACTGAAGAGCTGTGTGAGAAGCCAAAAGCCCCTGAAATGAAGCCCCTACCCAAGGGACTGAAGTTCATGTTTCTGGATGATCTCAAGGTCTGCCCAGTTATTATAAATTCTTATCTAACAACCAAATAAGAAGGTAAACTCATGAAAGAATTAAAAGAAAGAAGGAAAGTTGTCACCTACAATATGAGTGATCTCCCCGGGTTCAGTCAAGAACTTTGCATGCATAAGATCCCTATGGTGGAAGACCACAAGTCGGTTGTTGAACATCAATGAAAGCTTAATCCAAATATGAAGGAAGTAGTATGCTGTGAAGTCATTAAGTTGCTAACTACCGACATCATCTACCCTATTTACGACTCACCATGGGTGAGTCCTGTGCATGTTGTCCAAAAAAAAGGTGGCACTACTGTGATACAGAATGAAGATAATGAACTCATCCCCGCTCGAACAGTTACCGAGTGGAGGATGTGTATCGACTACAGGAAGTTAAACAAGGCCACCTGCAAATACCATTTCCCTATGCCTTTTCTAGATCAAGTTTTAGAGCGATTGGCTCACCATGATTATTTTTTCTATCTCAATGGTTACTATGGATTCTATCAAATTCCTATACATCTAGATGACCAAGAGAAAACTACTTTTACTTGCCCCTTTGGAACCTATGCGTTTAGAAGGATGCCATTTGGGCTTTGCAAGGCGCCTGCAACCTTCCAACACTGCATGGCAGCCATATTTGCTGGTCTAACCGAAACTATTATGGAAGTTTTCATGGATGATTTATCTGTATATGGGGATTCATACGACTCATTCCTGAAGCACCTCTCCCTGGTCCTAAAACAAAGTGAAGAAGCACATCTAGTGCTGAATTGGGAGAAATGTCACTTTATGGTAAAAGAAGGCATTATCCTTGGCCATAGAGTCAGCAATCGAGGAATTGAAGTGGATAAGGTGAAGATAGAAGTGATTTACAAACTCGCCATCCCGACCAATGTAAGAGAGATCCGCACATTTTTGGGCCATACATGCTTTTATCGAAGGTTCATAAAGGATTTCTCCAAGATAACCAAGCCCATGACAAACTTGTTACTAAAGGATGCTGATTTCCATTTTGATGAAGAATGCATCAAAAGTTTCAACAACCTGTAGCATGCTCTTACAACAACGCCCATCATCCGAGCTCCAGATTGGGATCACCCATTTGAAATTATGTGTAATGCCAGTGGTTATGCTATGGGTGCCATTTTAGGCCAATGTATAGAGAAGAAACATCATGTCATTTACTATGAATCAAAGACCCTTGACGAAGCTCAGAGGAATTATGCAACTCCTGAGAAGGAACTCCTAGAAGTTGTGTATGCCTTTGACAAGTTCAAATCCTACGTCATTGGTTCGAAGGTCGTTGTCTATACAGATCATGATGCTATTCATTACCTCCTAAAAAAGAAAGATGCAAAACCTAGGTTGATAAGATGGATTCTCCTCCTGCAAGAATTTGATCTAGAGATAAGATATAAGAAAGGTACAGAGAATGTTGTGGCAAACCACTTGAGTCGTATCCACACCTTGGACACTAAAACTACCCCTATTAATGACTCTCTTCCATATGACCATCTCATGAAAGTCTCAGAAGCTACTCCTTGTTACTCAGACTATGTGAACTACCTTACAGTCGGTGTCATCCACCCTGAATGTACTGGCAATGCATTGAAGAAATTCATGCATGATGTGAGGCAATATCATTGGGATGAGCCATACCCCTTTAAGCTCTATGCTGATGAACTCTACATACATTGTTTAGCTGAGGAAGAAGCTCATCTTATTTTAGAGCAATGCAACTCAGGCCCAGTTGGAGGCCATATGAGTTCTAAGAAAACTACTCTGAAGGTTTTGCAATGTGGTTTCTTTTAGCCAACCATATCCAGAGATGCTTACAACTTTGTTTTATCATGTGAAAAGTGTCAGAGAATAGGAAACATTACAAAAAGAGATGAGATGCCACTTAAGCTATGGCAAGAAGTTGAGATTTTTGATGTTTGGGGAGTGGACTACATGGGTCCATTTCCATCCTCGCATGGATTCTGCTACATCATGGTTGTTGTTGATTACGTCTCTAAATGGGTAGAGGCCATACCAACCGTAACTAGCGATTCCAAATCTGTCATCAAAATGTTCAAAGACATTATATTTCCCCATTTTGGAGTCCCACACACTATGATATCTGACGGAGGTTCTCATTTTTTGGAAAGAAGCTTTGAAGAGTTGTTGAGAAGATATGGTGTAACACACAAGGTAGCTTCCCCCTACCACCCACAAACAAGTGGGCAGGTAGAGGTTTTGAACCATCAACTCAAAGCTATCCTGGAAACGATAGTAGGACGCAACCGAAAGGATTGGTCAGTGAAAATCAATGACGCTTTATGGGCCTACTGAACTACTTTCAAGACTCCTCTCGGAACAACACCCTTCATACTCATCTATGGAAAATCATGTCAAATGCCCATAGAACTCAAACACAAAGCTTGGTGGGAAATAAAACAACTGAATTTTGACATTAAGAAAGATGGAAAAGCTAGGATTCTACAACTTTAAGAGTTAGAAGAACTCCAGATGACAGCTTATGAGAATGCATGAATCTATAAGGAACGCATGAAACTTTGGTATGATGGTCATCTAAAGAGGAAGGACATTCAAGTGGGAGACCAAGTTCTGTTGTTCAACTCGAGACTGAGGTTATTCACAGGTAAATTCCATTCTCGATGGTCTTGACCATACATTGTCAAGAGCATCTTCCCATATGGTTCTTTTGTTTTATGGAATGAAAAGTCAGGTGATTTTGTGGCAAATAACTAACGCTTGAAGAGATATTTCACCATAGATGATACTAGCACTGATGAATCAATGAATCTTTCCAAACCAACATATCTACCAAAAAAATTAAAGGAATCACATCGAGCCATCGACGTAAAATAAAGGCGCTTGTCGGGAGGCAACTCGATCAATAATTTTTGTTTTACTTTTAATTTTGAATTATAACTTTTCCTTAATTTTTTTTAATTTTTAGTAAATTTTGCACCTGGTAGACAATGCATTGCAAGATGCAGTCTTACGTTCTGATAGTTTCCATTTTTGAGATTTCAGATGGAGGACACATCACCGAAAGGAATGCAACCACATCTGGTGGACTAAATGGCACGAGTTTTCCCCTCCATCTCATATTTAGAATTTGCTCGGGATGAGAAAATTTCTAAGTTTGGGGTGGAGGGTGGGTGGTATGTAATTTACTTTACACCCACTCCTATCTGTTTCAGACTTAAGATTTCATTGTTGCAATTTTGAGCAAAATTTTCAAAAATTTTCAAAATTTTCAAACTTTCAAAGTAGTTTTGTATAGAAGCTTGATGAAGTTTTGACGCTTTTGTTTCAATGAAAGCCATGACCTAGTCAGCTATCCCATTTTCCCATGTAGTTTTGAATCATTTTACCCTCCTTATCCAAAGTGAAGCCTCAAGGGGAACAATTTCTGAAACTAGCCAATGGTTGAAATCATCTTGTGAAGCTTATGAATCCTAACATCACGATCCTTTAGTAAAAATGGCAAGTATCTATCAAACTGAGAGGGATCAAACACATTGTGCTTCCTAATTGACTAGTGGAACAATAGCATGGAATCTCCATCAGATCCTCATCAAGTCATTATTTGAGCAGAGTATGATAAGGAGAACAACATGGTGCACTGAATTGTAAACCAAGTTGCATTCTGATCTGAACTCTCTTCTACACTTCTTCCACCATCTTCTTACCCCTTCATCCATAAAAAGAAACAAAAATAGCCAAAATAGTGTTGAACCCTAAGTTCGGGGTGGCACACCCCTCTCTCTTTATTCGCTTCTTCCATACCCCTCGCTATGTAATAGGGGCGTACCTCCAAGAAAAGATGCCAATGCGCACATTAAAAATGCAATCTCGAGTCGAATAGAGGAGAGATTCACACAAAAAATGCAATCAATGAAATTGCAAAAAAATAATATAATTCTCGAGTTGAATAGAGGAGAGATTTATTTCTTCCTTCCATGCCCCCATTCACTCCCTTTTCCACCTAATGGCACAATGAATGCCTACTTTTGCCAATATCTTGAAAAACAACAATGTCAGATTAGGTGCACACTTGTTGTTCTGCGGGTGTCTCTGGACTCTTACAAAACTCTTAGACATGCTTGATGTTGGAAAAAGTAGGGAGAAAGTGATGTTGGGAAACGAACTTTGGAATGAAGATATGGTAAAATGTGTTATGTGGTCTCAGGAAGTGGAGATGCTTAGTCATATAGAATAGAGGATAAACAACTGTGATGTGAAGATGAGGCTATCACACGAGTGAAAGTATTCATTTGGCGACTGTTTTAGATTTTGTGTTACTCGAGGATGAGAAACATTTAAGTTCGGGGTATTTTGATGAATGCATATTCATCCGGGTTCAGTCACCATGTTTGGCCCAGTTTTGCTTAGTATTTTTGTGTTTATTGGCTTTATCTTCTAATATGCGCATCAACTGGGCTTAATCAAATATATCCCTGTTTTAATTCGATTTTTTTGCACCTATTTGTATGTCTTATTGAGTCCATGAGCACTGCATCACAGACCTTTCATTCTTTTCTTTTCAGTTCATGTTTCTCCAAGTCAGAATGTCGTGGGCTCTTACAATGCCTAATACTATGATCGCGATTATCTTCACCAGAACCGTGACTCCCCTGCTAACCCTACATCCACCTGTCTACAGTCTTTCTATCCAATACCGCGACCTATCCCCTGCTTCCCAAGATCATGGTATGCTCCTACAACCCACCTCCAACCTCAGCCGCAGTCAGCTTCACCGTGACCCGTGGTCTCTTTCCTCATCAACCCGACAACAGTCGACTCCACCGCGGGACCATCCTTTGATGCCACCCATTGACAACCACTGCAACAACCAATGCGTCCTCCATCAAGTAACTATGACCTCCCACAATCACGATCAGTGTTCTATCAATAGGAATCGTGACCAAGCCTAGAGAAACACCACGACCTGGCCTTGCATTAATTGCGATCATGGTTTTATTGTCTGCGATCAGCCACCAGAGGGAAACCACGATCATTCGCTCCAATAACTGTGACCCAGAAGTCACCCTCCGCGCCTATGATTGAGAGAAGTCACACCTCGACCCACACTCCCTAGCAGCATTGCGATCATCACCAACACTACTGCGGTCTCTTTCCCCTCACACATCGCACTAGCCTCCTCCCTTTGCTTCCGACCAAACCACGACCTCCACTGCCAATAATCACTCCTGCGATCATCTCACACTGTGACTAGATGAGGAGGAACCACAACCATGTAAAGATCATGACCTTCCCTCCTGCTCCACCCTCATCAACTGCGGTTCTTCCCCCAGAAACTGTGACCGTGGTCCCTGTCTCCACAAACATCATGACTCCTTCTGATGATCGTGGTTTTCCTACATCCGAGCATCTATAGTTGCATCACCCACCAATGCCAACTACCCTAACCACAGTTGTAACTCCCCTCTACACCATATCACGACCTCGCTCTCTGTTTGACACGATCGTTCCCTGCATCCATCCATGCTCGCGGTCAGGTCTTCCACCTCCATGCCTCTGCCCACTCTAACACAATAGCAGAACCGCGACCAGCTCACAATCGCGACTACAATTCCACAAGATCATGACCAACAGAAGAACTGTGACCGGTGAAAAGAAAATCGTGACCAGGCTAAAGGAGAATCATGACTGCAAAAGTAAGGCAGTGCCCAGCCCGCATATAAATAGAACTCGACCCCCAACCTCTCGGGGGATCGTCTCCAGACGCCGTTAGTCTGCAGGTCTGTCCCCAGCCTAAGGAGACGATCCCCATAGCCAAGATACCGCCCCTGTGGTGGTGGTCTTGCGCCCCGTTCACCCAGATCTGAAGTGGAAACTCAGATCTGCAAGCCACTCCATCCAGATCTAGATCTAGATCTAGATCTATTGCATCTACGTCGTGCCTACACTGCCATCACGTCCATGAGCTGCTCCTCCTTCTTCGAGCGAGGACTACAAGAAGAAAAAGAAGGTGGAGAGAGAAGATCTGCCCCGTCTGCCATGGTGTTCTTCCCTCCTTATCCAGATCTACCCCGACGTTGTGTAGAAGACTGTTTCTCCACCGAGCTGCGATCATCTTCTTCACCATGCTCATGGTAGAATCTTCTCTCTCTCTTATTATTCTTGTTTCTCTCACTATTAGTGAGTAGTTTCCTTTTACTGGGGTGCGCGGACTAGCCCCGCTTCCCATGCCTACATGTTCATTTACTAAACATTCCATGGCATGTATATAACTTTTCATTTTGTTTTTAATCGTCGATGTGTGCATGTGGATTGATCACCTGCTTGTATTTATCTTGTTCTTTTCCTATGTTGCGAGAACTTCAATATGTAGGATTTGAATGTCAATTAACGCAGTTGACTCCCAAACTAGAAATAGAATGGGATTCCTTGAGGTCGTAAGTGTATGATCTGTGAGGGGACGAGCCATCTAGCCTACGGTGACGCTTATGTGTGCCTAACACTTGTATAGGGGGCCCACAACTTCAGTTGGATTTCTGTATCTTTAGAACCGTAAGTGCATGATCAGGATGGTGACGAGACATATGATGCCTAAGGTGATGCTTATGCAGACCTAAACATCCCTCAAGGAGGGTTTGCAATAGTTTTATTTGGATGGTTATATCTAGCCAAGATGTTTGATGTTTGGATATGTTTGCATGTGTAGTGGTGGTGAAACCTGAGACCATCCCAACGATTCCCATCATTAATCTTTAATCAACTTTTAATCCTGCTCTTTACTTTCCTTGCATTTAGTTTAATTAAACTCAAATCAACTAACCTTGTTCTAAATATTAGTCTTGATTCAACTAGATTTGACTAGTAAAATATTCTTAAAAATGTTGTCCCTTGGGATTTGATCCTCAACTATACTCTGATAAGACCCGTCCACTTGCTAGTGGTATTATTGCATAAGGTTTTGGTTAAAAACCCAGGGATTTTAGCCCTGTGTGAGTTTGTTAGTGTTATAATATTCCACATCAAGTCATCAACAGATGGGTTTGTTAGTGCCACTTCTAATGGATCATCTTGTTCATAATCCTCTTGTGTAAGCAATGACATTTGCTCTATGCAATCAGTCAAGTAGTCTTCTTGCATGCTTGGTCTTCGCATGCTTTCAAAAACTTTAAACTTGAGAGTTTCTTTACCTAGTATGAGCAGTAAGGTTCCCGCTTCAACATCAATCATAGCTCTTACAGTGGCAAGGAACAGACGGCCAAATATGAGAGGGCATCTGGCATTTTCTTTTATGTCCATCATGACAAAGTCACACAGAACATAAGAATATTTGCCTACCTTGATAGGGACATCTTCAATGATTCCCAAGGGGAGAGTCACAGTGCTATCTGCAAGCTGTATGGTCATGCCAGTTAGGAGTAGTTTAGCAAACCCTAAACTCTTACAAAGGCTAAGTGGCATGATAGAGATGCTATTACCTATATTGGCCAATCCCTTCTTACAACAGGAATCACCGATATGGCAAGAGATCCCAAAAGATCCCAGATCTTTCTACTTCTTTGGTGTCTTATTCTAGATGATATCGGATATGGTTGTTGCTAACTTCATTGTCTCATACTCTTAGATTATATACTTCCTTGTGAGGAGAGACTTCAAGTACTTTGTCCATGCTGGTATCTCAGCCAGCACATCTAGAAAGGGTATATCAACATGAAGCTTCTTCATAGATTCCTTGAATTTGTTGTATCGAGTGTCAAGCTTTGTCTGCCTCAAATGAGCTGGAAAAGGAGGGCGAGGACTGTAGACTGGCATGCCTGGCTCTGGTGTTTCTATTTCTGGAACCGTAAGTTTTTAGAACTTTCCTTGTCTGTCTTATCACCAGAAACTAGCCCTTTTGGTTGAGACTCAGGTGTTGTAGAGTCTTGGACAATCATAAAGTCATCCTTGTCTGTAATAACCACAGGCGTCTTGATAGGAGGATCAAAATAGTCTTTTCCAGACATCGTGGCGACAACCTTCAGTTGCTCAGGATGCTTAGGATTGTTCTCTGGTTGGCCAGCAAAGGTTCCAGTGGGTGGCTTCATGCTAGCTACAAGTTGAGCTAGTTGAGATTCAATAGACTTCTGATGGGCTTGCTGGTTAGCTATCATAGTTTGCTGCAACTGTAACAGCTTTTCAATGGTTGTTAGCTTGTCATCCAGAGAGACAGGGCTGGCTTGTTGCCCTAGTTGTTTTTCTTGTTGATAGGGGACTTGGCTGGGCTTCTGGAACTGAGAATTGTTATGATAATTGTGGTAGTTCCTATTCTGAAAGTTACCCCTAAAGTTTCCTTGACTCCCAAAATTTTGTTGTTGGTTATATTGGAATCCTGGTGGGCCTCATTGCTGACTATTTGAACCAAGTTGTCATGAGTTTTCCACTCCTAAAGGATTTCCATATTGAAAACCAGGATGGTTCCTATTCTGATTCGGATTGTAATATCCTTGACCAGGGATGGTTTTGACAAAATTAAGATTTTCCATTTGACCACTATCTCCTTTCCATAAATGTTGCTCAGAACAACATCATAGAGAACATTACAAGATAGCATAGAATGATTAGTGCCTTTACATGCTTCACAGAACAATGAAGCTGACTTGATCTGTTCTTGTTGTTGTGTGAGTGAGTATCTTCTTTCATAGGCAGCAAGATATGATTCGAGATGGTCTTGTTTGGCAACTAAGAGCTTTAGGGATTCATCGATAGACTTGTACTCAGGAATAGATATAGTCATAGCTACCTTCAACGCCCCTTAACCTACAGATCTACCCCAATTAGCTTGATTTTCAGCTCCAAGGGTGACAACCTTCCATGCATTGTTATAACTCTGACGCATGAAGTTTCCTCTAGACGAGGAGTCTAAGAACATCTTGATGTCGTCATCCACACCCCTATAGAAAATCTCAATGAGCTGATTCTTAGGAATTCCATGGTGTGGACACTTACGTAGAAGCTCTTTGTATCTTTCCCAAACTTCAGCTAGGGATTCTCTAGGGACCTGAGTGAATTGAGTTATACATCCCCTGATTTCATAGGTGAGAGAAGGAGGATAGAACTTCTCCAGAAAGACATTTTGAAGTTGTTCCCATGTGGTGATGGGTTCGTATTGCAAGGAATTGTACCAACTCATAGCTCTATCATCAAGAGAATACTTGAAGAGATAGAGTCTGATGGCATCATCAGATACCCCATTTTGCTTTGTCATAGCACATAGGTCAATAAACCTCAGAAGATGTTCCTGACTATCTTCTCCTTGCTTACCATAGAATCGTCTATTTTGAAGCAAGGTGATCCATTGTGCTCGAATCTCGAAGTTTGGAGCATTAATGGGAGGAGGTTGCACTGGGTGATGAACGTCAACATCTTTAGGGATTGAGAACTCCCTAAGGTCCTTTTGCAATTTTGCTGCTAGCACTGCTACTTGTGCTACTTGGATTTATTCTTGAACTACAGCTCGGACTTCTTGCATAAGCCTTTCTCTTTGCACATTAAGGGCTTGAGATACCCTTCGGGCTATTTCCTCTACTTGAGCCATCCTTGCTTGGTTCTCTCTGTTCAGATGACAAAAAGTTCTGTCTATCTCAGGATCAAAGCTAGCAGTGAGTCCGGAACTGTTCGAGCGGTGCATACACTAGTCTTTGGGGGTACTTGGAATGGAAAGAACTTTTAGAAGTAAGATGGAAGGCGTAGAGTCAAATTCAAGTAGATGCTCGATTGTATCAAAATTAAAAGCAAAATCCTAAATTAACCTTAATAGAACTAGATTCAACTAGATGATTCCATTGTCCCCAGCAACGGAGCCAGAATTTGACGTGGTCTATTATCGCACTAAAAATTCACTCGGGGTTGGAATCCCAGAGTTTTTAACCAAAACCTTGTGCAATAATACCACCGGAAAGCAGACGGGTCTTATCGCAGTATAGTTGAGGATCGAATCCCAAGGGACAACATTTTTAAGAATCTTTTACTAGTCGAATCTAGTTGAATCAAGAGTAATATTTTGAACAAAGGTTGATTCGAGGTTAATTAGACTAATTGCAAGAAAGTAAAGAATATAATTAAAGTTGAATCTAGATTAAAGATGAAGATCGCTAGGGTGGTCCCAGGTTTCACCACCACTACACATGCAAACATATCCAATCACAAACATCCAGGCAAGATCTAACTATCCAAATAGAACTACTGCGAACCCTCTCGGAGGGATGTTTAGGTTCACATAAGCATAACCCTAGGCTTCATATTTCTCATCACCATCTGGATCATGCACTTATGGTTCCGAAGATACAAATATCCAACTGAAGCTATGGCCCCCCTATATAGGTGTTAGGCACACAGAAGCATCACCGTGGGCTAGATGGATCGTCCCCATATGGATCATTCACTTAAGATCTCAGGGAATCCCATCCTATTTCTAGTCAGGGAGTCAACCACATTAATCGACATTCTATCCTACATATTGAAGTTCTCACAACATAGGAAAGAACAAGATAAAAGCAAGCAGGTGATCAATCTACAAGCAAACATCGGTGATTAACAATGAAATGAAAAGTCATATACATGCCAACGGATGTTTAACAAAAGGACATATAAGCATGGGAAACGGGGATAGTCTCCGCACCCCAGCGAAGTGGAACTACTTGCTCATGATGCAAGAAACAAAAAGAACAAGAGAGAGGGAAGATTTTGCCATGAGCATGGTGCAGAAGAGTGTCACAGATTGGTGAAAATGATGCGGTCTTCTGCAGCGTGTCAGAGCAGATCTGGATGAGGAGCGAGGGACACCAAGATAGATCGAGCAATCTTTCTCTCTCCGCCTTCTTTCTCTTCTTGACCTCCTTGCTCATAATAGGAGGAGCAGCCTGTGGATGCGTAGGTAGCGTGGATGCACGTAGATGGATCATGGAGAAGAGTGATGGATCAGGATCCCTTTCCAGGGGTCGGGCCTGTGTTCAGGCAGCCTGGCAGTGTCTTAGATCCGATACCCAAATGAGGACCCTTGTGGTTCTATTAATAGGCTTGGGTGTGGTCTTACACGATTTGGACCATTTTGCAATTTTCATAGTTATGGGATCCATCAGTTTTGTAGTGTGGAGGCCTCTCACAATTTGGAATTAGCCTGTTTCACACAGTTTGGTAAACTGTTTGTTCCTTATCAGTTTGGCAAACAGATAGGTTTCCTTCACAGTTTGGAAACTGAGAGCGATGCTCATGGTCTTGCTTCTCACGATCTGTCTTCATGATCTTGCTTACATGATTTGCCTTCATGTCCTTGGTTTATACGATCTGCCTTCACGGTATTTGGCTTTGGTCGCTGCCCTAGTGTTTTTCCTTCACAGTCTTGCAAGACCCAGTAGTCGCACAATCTCTGATCGATGTTCTTCTCTTCATGCGGTCTCGCTTATGCGGTCTTGGGCTCACGGTCCTGTGCCTCTGCCCCTCATACGGTCTTTACAGTTTGGTCTTGGAGTTCCATCTTCTCGGTCTTTCCTGCTCAGCGGTGGTGGTACGGGATGGACTGTGGATGGAGAAGGTCGTTGTTGTTGTATGTGTCATGGTGGAGAACTCTTCACGGTCTTGAAAAGGATCCCTCGTGGTTTGAGGACCGCTAGGGTGCTAGCAGTTTGGAGACTGCTTGGGTGGAGGTGCAAGACTGCATGGGTCAAGACCGAGTAAGGTCAAGACTGTGAGGGTAAACAAACCGAATGGAGGAAACCACCAGGGTCAAGACCGCTAGGGTTAAGACCGCTAGGGTAGGTGGTTGTGGTGGTGCTGATGATGAAGGTGAAGATTTCATGAAGATGGAGGTGCTGATGAAGGGTGTAAAGGGCTGAGAAAGGTGGGCTCGAAACTAGTGCGTGGGCCCCACTATTAGGGTTTGACATGGTTGAAGGAGGATTTAGGGTTGGTGGGTGCTGACTTGAGTGAAGGTGGTCCTACAACAAGATGGTGGACCCATTTGAAGATCTGTATCCATCATGGCTTGCTCAATCTGCATGAAATCACAAAAACCCTAGTCAAGAAGCAAGATTGCAATTTGTAATATTTAGGGTATAAAAGTGAATTTAATGAGTCCAATTGGGCCCACGATGGTGATTGAAAATCATGATGAATGTGGATTCATCAGACCTACCAAGGGGATAGAACATATAAGTCTAATCATACTTAGAAAAATCATTACACAGAGGTAGCATTACAAGCATGGGTTAGAAAATTTAAATGAAAATGCAAGTTCATATATGTGGAATTATGTGATTGATGATAATCATATATGCACACTTTTGTATGCACCCACATACACAATATAACAATATATTGACCACTTGTGTTATTTGTTGGTGTAAAAGGTATCTGGCTTACATAAAGATATGAATGTATGGAGATTCAAATGAATATACAATATCATAAAGATAATGACACAAGGAGGGATTAGATAGCAATGCTTTTCATGTAGTAGTTTTGATTCTTGCAATTTCTCTTCTATATGGAAGATTAATGTAAACTCCTTTGAGGAGAATGCTAGAATCTACTTATATCAAACAAGTTATGAAACAAAATGCTTGATTATTATTTGTTATTTCTTAATTATGGATCCTAAAAATATTTGATGAGATCCTTGTCACTATGGTCCACCTTCAATGGGTAATAAGTGGGGGAGGTGCTCATCACAATTGGTATTAGATCCCAACTCATAATAGTTAACATTTTCAAATAGTAAAAAGAGAGGGCCATAAGGGAATTATTAGGGTGTTTTCCAAAGACAATGGTGTCTAGAAATGATCAGAACTTGGTGGATGGCAAGACATTCCTTTGTACCACTAATTAGTTAATGAGGAATCCTGTGTCTTTATAAATACCACTTGGCTAAAGTTTGAGGTATTTTCCCGAAGTGAAATAACTCTACATCTTCTAATCTTAAATTTCATCCTCTTCTCATGTATTTGGTCTCTTAACCTTAGAATTTACTTCCATCCTCATCTTGAGTTAGGATTTTAGGAAGAAGTAGGATTAAGGCATCCTCTACAAATCAAAGTATATAGAGGTTAATTAATGAAATAGATATAGAATATGTGACTTATAATTTATGTACCTATGGTAAGGAAAAATCCTATAAAGATGCAGGGATGGGTTGGGATACCCCAAGCGACAATGAAGCACTCGGGCTAGGATAACCTAATTTATTATGAAAACGTAAGTGTGTTAAGAGACATATACAACTTTATGATTTAGAGTTTAACCTATCCATGATAAAAAATCCTAATTTAGGGTGTATACATACAAAGAGTGAAAGAAAAAAATACCCTACCCAAGCAACCCTAAGTAGTAGTAGAATTAAGAGAAAATTCAAATAAGTTTGGATAATACAACTTAGTTATCACAAATCGGTACCAATATCTCCACATGCATGTATGTAAGTGGGGTACTAGCAGTCATGTATGCATGTAATATACAAATAAAGGGTTTGTTACATACATGAAAAATAGGAAATCATTTGTTACATAAGGATATATATAAGACCCTCAACTCACTTTTTTGGATGGTGTATAGACTTGGGATGGGTCAACTGAAGAATGGGAAAAGACCTATGAAGTATGGATAACCCTAAACCTGTGGGGTCAGTTATGGCTAGAGAGCCTAATCTCCTACTAAAAACCAATAGGACACTCTAGAATGGACCTCCCAAAAAGATGAGTTGACAAAACTCATTTAAAGAACTGAGGCAACCTTGGACATCCTAAAAGGACCTAAATCTTAAAGGATTAGGTAGGTGAGGGGGTAAAATACATGATATCCCTCACCACTACTTACTAAAATTAAATTATCTTTAATATTTGAAAAGTAATATCAACTTAGTTAAATGAGAAAACCTTGTTTAGAGGAAATCATATGGTAAATATGTAATGCAAAACAAAATACATTGAAAGGATTGTGTATTCAAGGCATGTGACACGCTTTTTACGTGCGTAGAAACGCAAGTGTACGCGTCAATGTAATATAGGCCTTTGTGAGGCCCGAGTCGAACTCAGGGATATGTGAATTGTCGGAGACTACTACTAACTACTCGCAATCAGCTAGGCCGATTAAAGAGTTGGAAGTTGTTGTTTAAAATTAAAAGAAAATGAAATAAAACAAAACAAAGCAATCGATTAAATGTTTGGTTTAATCAATTCAAGATGAGATCTTTAGGATTGTGGTTTCACTGCGGGTTTTCATTGTATTAAATTCTATTCAGTCATTCAAATTTATCTCTCTATCCGGGTAGTGGCCTGAAATTAGAATTGCCCACTGTCATGGTACAATTCACTACCTATGTCTAGGTCGGTTCCACCGTCGTAGTAACCTATACCCTAAACTAGGTGCATTAAAATCGATCTCTCGGTATCCACCATTAACCTTACACCACCTTGTTCAAGGGATTTGTCAATTAACATGAATTTCATCTCTTTTCAACCGTTAATTCTTCTTTCAAAGTAATTAGGGGCATTAGATTGTTATTATGGTGATCAAGCATAACAATATAATTGAGAAAATGAAATTATAGCACGTATTTAAGAGATAAAATATGAATTACTTTGATAAAATTGTCATACAATGAATTCCCGGGGTACTCCTGGTCCTAAAGACAAAGGTGATTAGCCCCGCATGTTCATCTCAGAGCAAAACATGGAGTAGAAAAAGGGAAACATGGAGAAAAATGTGATTGAGTGATGAAACCCCTGAACGGAGAAGATCCAAGCGCTCCTTGGCGTAGAATACATGTTCTCCCGCCTTTCGGTGGTGGAAATCATCTTCTTCGGCGTCCGAATCGGCTGGGGCGTGCTTCTGGGCTCCGTTCTTCTCTCCACGCCTTCTCGGGATGTGTGCAGTGGCTAATGACGTCATAGATTGCTCTTGACCACCGTCATTAGGTATAATTCCCGAGTTAGGTCGCCAAATAATCACAACCGTCGGATTTAGATCAATCTGAAGCAAACTTGTATCTGACGGTGTCGATACCATCGACGCGGGTCGATGGTATCGAGCTGGCGTGATATCAACAGTTCTTCTTTTCTTTTGTCTTTGCGCCTGATGCTATCTCGATACCATCGATGATTTACGATGGTATCAACAAACCTGTAGTGAAGGTTTTGTCCTTTTGTGTCGCTGTAGCTCCACCTATCGATAGTATCGACTGATGTGTCGATAGTATCGACTCACTTTTCACCAGCAACCTGATGGTAAATCGATACCATCGACTCTCCTGTCACTAGTATCGACTTTCTTCTGCTCCTTGCGGCTGGCAACCTGTGGTCCGGTCGATGGTATCGACCACCGTCGATGGTATCGACAAAAGCAGATACTTGTTTTTCCTGAAATTACAACACGAAACCACATAAGCCTACACAAAACGTATTCTTTTGATAATTTATACTCAAAATTCTGAAATAAGGGAGATTTGACATAGAGAAGTATCATAGACCAAAGTAGATGAATTATGCAACATTAACCACAAAAATGATTAATAAATGCATAAAACACATATAAAACAAGTCTATAAATGCGACTCAAAATCATCGCATCAAACTCCCCTAAGCTTGAACATTGCTTGCCCTCGAGCAACTAAACCTTAGAATAGAATTGCCAGAGTCAACTAAAGAAAAAATCATCACAACAGACATCCCATATGATCCCCACCGGACATTCACATTTTGGCCCTCACTAACCATAGAATGATAATTACCCTAAAGGCGACAATAATCAACCATAAAAGATATCTACCTCAAAACTGATAAACACTATCACATAAGGCAGTTAACATAATAAAATTTGCCAGTCCAGACTCGGTGCATCTTGTGATCTCCTATACTACGTTGCTCGCCCTAACTACCATCTACATGGAAGCAGCTCTCCTGATATTCACAAGTGAGGAGAAAATCACGGTGGCCTACCAATTCGAGCAACGGGTGGATGAAATGGGTGGCTCATGGAAGAAATGGAAGCATTATACGGTTTCAACATGCATAAAACAAGAATGCCCTAAATGATGTATTTGCACATGAAAAATGCCCTAATGCCTAAGATTGAGTGGAATGATGCCTGCACTAACATCCCGTCTCAAAATGAGATGGATATCTAACTGAGCTACACCATGTACTTACTCATTTTAAGATGCAGGTGAGATTGTGTTCCTTTCTCCCTCTTATTCTACTTGCTTCTTAATAACTTTCTTTTTCTTTTTCATTTTTTTTCAGGCCCTTATATCCACAAATGACAATGAATAATTTATTGGGCTGACTTTTTCTGCATAACTCAAATATTTGAACTATTTAGAAGGTATGGAACAATTTAATCACCATTAAAGAAGAAATGAGATACATGATATACTCTATGCATAAAAAATTATGAATGCAACTAAATGACATGCACCTAAGGATAATGTGCATGTATAACTATTCTATTTTTTTATGCAAAACATATGAAAGTGGTTGCAATGCAAAACCTATCTACATGATATGCAATCAAAAATGTTAAAGCCGTAAAGTACTTCCAATTCTTATGGTGGATTGTGAAAAACAATTGGGTGGAAAGATCACAAGACTAATTGACTGAACCTTTGAAAAGTATTATGTGTCCCTCCAAACTGACCTATGTAGTAGTTAAGAGGTTTCTCTCTCTTACTTCAAATTTGAGTCTCATTATCATTTGGTCGGTTTAGGCTTAAACAACCAATTCCGTCCACTTTTCATGAATCATTAGGAATGTACAGTTGTGATTTTCTGTTTTAAAGTTGACAAAACCAATCATTTTCTTAAGTTATGTGCTCAAAGTTGAACAACACTCAAGCTTGCGAACACTAATTTTTTTTTTTAACTTTCCCTTAATTCCCATGTACAAGCAAGTGAGATGACACATGACTTAAGACATCCACAATTACACTAGATAGAACGTGGATCCTACAAACAAACTAAGATTGCAAGAAATAAATGACAAGAAAAAACAAAATAAAACTAAAAACTGAGAAAATAAAAGATAGAGCTGTTCCAACTACCCCCCTAAGCTTGAATTCGACTATGGCCTCGTAGTCAAAAACAATCTTAAAGGTTGGAACAGAGATACCGATTTACTCTTCTGGCGGAGGCGGGTATTGTGGAGCCGTAGGGTCCCAGGATGGGTACTCTCCCTGAAATCTCGGATCAAACTGGGATCTGGGTGGAGGTTGTGGATACCCCCCAAAGTAGTTCTAGCTCCAGTAGTGATCATAGAAAGGCTGCTGTTGCATCTCCATCCTATGCAACCAGTCATGAATCTGTTGTTGGTTGCCGAGGAGGAGGCGCTCATTCTCGAAGATTGCCCTCTGATTGTCCAGTAACCGGTTCGTAGTCCCCTGAATACCGGTATACACCACAATATGATGCTTCTACGTCTGCTGTATGTCCTGCAGCATATCATACATTCCCTGCATAGAATAGACATCCTCGCTTGGCTGCGAGGGTGGTGGTGGTGGCGGAGGCTGCGAAGATGAAGATGCACCCGGATGCATGCGAGGACGCTTCCTAGGTGCCACTCGTGCCCGAAGAGGAGTGCAGGTCTCCTCTTCCTCTTCGTAGTGCGATTTCTGCAGTCGCCAACATGTACCATGGTCGATACCATCGACACAAGGGTCGATGGTATCGACTCTGCCTCCGTCCTGCACAATGAGCAAACGATCACAATATCTTTTTTACACTAAAAACAAAGTCAAAACAAATCAAACTACAACTGTAAATGAAACTAAACTAAAGTACCGATGGCTGGGTTGCCTCCCAACAAGCGCCCTTATTTAACGTCTTAGGCTAGACGACTTGAAGCTCGTCATGCATCCGGAAGTGCAATGAGTTTGACCTCATTCACTTTCCTCGTGTAATCTTCACCAAAATACAATTTCAACCTTTGTCCATTGACCAAAAACATACTCTCACCATTGCACACCATGATTGTGCCATGTGGTCTGACCTCTTCTACTATGAATGGTCCACTCCATCGAGATTTCAGCTTCCCGGGATGCATCTTCAGCCTAGAGTTAAACAAAAAGAGATGATCTCCTTTCTTGAAAACACGCATCTGAATGTGGCGATCATGAATCAACTTTGTGCGCTCCTTGTATATCCGAGAGTTTTCATATGCACTCATTCACAGCTCATCAAGTTCATTTAGTTCAAGTAACCTCTTCTTTCCCGCTTCATCATAACTCAGGTTTAGCTTCCTCAACGCCCAATGTGCTTTATGCTCTAATTCCACCGGTAAGTGACAGGCCCGACCATAAGCCAACCTAAAAGGCGTGGTGCCTATAGGTGTCTTGTATGCCGTCCTGTATGCCCACAACGCATCCGGTAGTAGGGCACTCCAATTCTTCCTCGTGGAAGCCACAGTACGCTCCAAGATCTTCTTAATCTCTTGATTGGAGACCTCCACTTGTCCTTGAGTTTGCGGGTGGTACAGGGTACCAATGTTGTGTTTGACCCCGTATTTTCTCAATAGTTCCGAGAACTTTTGATTCCGGAAGTGTGTACCCCCATCAATAATGATCATTCGGGGCACACCGAACCTGCAGAAAATATATTCCTTAACAAACCTGCACACTACATTGGAATCATTAGTCCTTGTGGGTATTGCCTCTACCCACTTTGACACATAATCAACAGCCAAAAGGATATACAAATTAGAATTTGAGGACACAAAGGGTCCCATAAAATCTATACCCCATAAATCAAATACCTCAACCTCCTAGAATACATTAAGGGGCATCTCTTGTCTCTTCGAAATGTTACCAACCCTTTGGCAGGAATCACATTGCCGCACAAACTCATAAGCGTCCCTAAACAAGGTAGGCCAGTATAGGCCACTTTCTAGTACTTTGGCTGTCGTACGGTGTCCGCCCGTCAGTAATGTGTGGCAATGACGAAGAACACTCTCGTATTCCACCTCAGGTACACACCTGCGTAAGACACCATCCCTGCATTGCTTCAAGAGAATAGGGTCATCCCAAAAATAATATCGTAGAGAATGGAAAAATTTCTTCTTCTCTTGATACATCCAATCATCCGGGATGATTTTGCAGGCAAGATAGTTCACAATATAAGAAAACCACAGATCTTTCGATTTCACTTTCAAAAGCTATTCGTCCGTAAATGTCTCGGTAATGGGTATGTGTAAATCTTTTTCATCTACCCTTTCTAACCTAGACAAATGGTCCGCGACCACATTTTCAATCCCCGCCTTGTCTTTGATTTTGATATCAAATTCCTGTAAAAGCAAGATCCACCTAATCAATCTAGGTTTGGCATATTTTTTCTCCATCAAATACTTAATGGCGGCGTGGTCCGTCCAAACCATGACTTTCGATCCAACTAGATATTGTCGAAATTTTTCAAAAGCGAAAACAACGTCAAGCAATTTTTTCTCGGTAGTCGTGTAATTAAGTTGGGCGTCATTCAAAGTTTTAGATGCATAAAAAATCACAGCGGGTTTATTGTCCACCTGCAGTCCCAACACAACCCCAACTGCGAAATCGGATGCGTCACACATTAGTTCAAACGGCTTGGTCCAATCCGGTGTTTGCACAACCGGTACGGAAATCAATTTTTCCTTAAGCACGTTGAACGCATGTTGACATTTTTCATTGAAGTCAAAAACAACATCCTTTTCTAAAAGCTCAGATAAAGGTTTGGTGATCTTAGAAAAATCCTTTATAAAATGATGATAGAAACCGGCATGACCTAAGAAACTTCACACCCCTTTTACCAAATTTGGTGGGGGCAATTTGGAAATCACTTCGATTTTTACCGGGTCTACCTCCAAACCTTTGCTAGACACTTTATGTCCTAGCACTATTCCTTCACTCACCATTTGTGTGTCCTCGCAATGTTGTAAAACCTTATCCAGATTGTAAAGGCACTCATCAAAAGATGCACCATAAACAGAGAAGTCATCCATAAAAACCGCTAGACAGCGTTCTAACATATCATAAAAAATGGCAAGCATACAACGCTGAAAGGTCACCGGTGCATTACATAACCTAAAAGGCATACGGCGGTATGCAAACGTTCCATAAGGACAAGTGAAGGTGGACTTCTCTTGGTCCTTAGGATCTATCGAAATCTGATTGTACCCCAAATAACCATCCAGAAAACAAAAATGTGATCGGTCGGCTAAGCGCTCTAAAATTTGATCAATAAACGGAAGAGGAAAGTGATCCTTTAGCGTAGCGGCATTCAATAAACGGTAATCTATGCAAACACGCCACCCGGTTACCAAGTGGGTGGTGACATGTTCATTTAAAAGATTATGGGTAACAATGATCCCCCCCTTTTTAGGGACTACCTACGTAGGACTCACCCATGTAGAATCAGAAATAGCATAGATGATACCTGTAGAAAGAAGCTTAATCACCTCCTTCTTAATAACCTCCATCATGCTCGGGTTTAGTCGATGTTGCAGTTGAATCACCAGCTTGGCTCCCTCCTCGAGTAGAATCTTGTGCTGGCATAAAGTAGGGGAGATCCCCTAGATATCTACAACAGACCACCCAAATGCTCCCTGATGGTTCTTCAGCACTATCAGCAACTGGTCCTCCTCCTCAGCACTCAGATAAGCAGATATAATCACAGGCAACTTTTCTTCCTCAGCTAGAAATGCATACTTGAGGTGCGGTGGCAACGGCTTCAACTCCAATTCTGGCGGGCTGATTAAGGATGATTGAAGCGGTGGTGGGAGTTCGCCTAAATTTTCATAGTACCTCACATAGAAGCACGACAACATCTGAAGCATCTTGGTTCACTCCTGCAGTGATTTGCTTCTCATCCAATCATGAGTGATATTGACTAAGCATGCCTCAAGTGGTAATTCTGGATATGCGTCAAAAACCAAATTTGCTATAGCCTCATCTTCAACAGAGGGAGGAATGTCCTCCTCCTCATCGTTCGGAAAACCCACAACCTTGCTAAGGGATACCACCTTGGTCTGCTCCATGATGTCCACAGCCAAAGTCTCTTTTTCCACCTTGGTCATTACATGAGCCATATCTAAAAATGGCTTCCCTAGACAAAGTGAGATATTGTGATCAAAATGCTTTACCATGTGGCATTGATCCTTGGCTTTAGGTGAAGTGGCGCTAGAAGGCATGACCATCTCGAATCGATCATCGGCTATACCTAAGTTCAAACGACCTCTCCCCATCTCAAGTATCATGTCAGCTGTAGCTTGGAAGGGTCATCCGAATAGTAGCTCATTGCTTTGTTCATCTTGCATCTCCATGACGACAAAATTTGCTGGAAATACAAATCGATCTACTTTCACTAGCATGTCTTCACAAATACCGTATGGCTTTACCACTGAATTGTCCGCCAATTGGATTGTCATGTTGCTCGACCGCGACTCTTTTAATCCCAACTTCTTGAATGTAGAGAGGGGCATCAAGTTAATGCTCGCTCCTGAGTCACATAGTGCTTCACCAAACTTAACTTTCCCAATGTAACATGAGATGTTGAAACAGCCCAGATCCTACCTCTTTGGTGGCAATGTGCCCATGATAAAGGCACTCACCTGCTCCTTAAGCACAACAACCTCCGTGTCTGGGATTTTTCTCTTCTTGGTAATGATGTCTTTTAGAAATTTTCCGTAAGAAGGGATTTGTTCAATTGCTTCCAAAAATGGGATGTTAACTGAAAGCTTTCTGAAACTGTCTAGAAAATTTTTAAATTGGGCATCCACTTTCCTTGCCTTTGCACTGTTCGGATATGGGACCGGGACAACCTATGCCCTTTGATGCAGTGGCACATAAGGTGTCCTTTTCTGCATCTCCTCCTCATCTACAATAGGATCTTTAGTAGCATCCACTGCTATATCCGCAACTGGTTATGTGATCGGTATGGGCAGCTCCTCAGTGGCCTCACCTTCAATTTCTGCTTGGGGTTTGCTTGGTTCATCGGCTCTGGGGTTTAACAGTTTCTTGCCACTCCTTAGCAAGATGGCCTTCGCCTGCTGGTTTCGTCCTGGAATATTGGTGTTACCCAGAAAACCTTGGTGCGCCGACTTCTTCAAATTGGCTATCTCCGCTACCATTTGTGCCATGGACATCTCTATTGTCCTCATTTGATCCCCATGGCTCTACAGTGTCTGCTCGAAAAGGTTCATAAACTCCCCTTGTTGCTTTATCTGCTGGCCAAAAGTAGTCATTAATTCTTGATTTTGCTTTATCACTTGATTGAGCAACTCCGTGCTCTTATCCTCCGCTACTGGCTGGGGTTTTGAATCTAGATCCTACAAGAAGTTGTTTGGATCCTTCCAAGAGAACTTCTTGTCCTTCCTCCATGAGTAATCGTTATTTCTGTAACCTTGCTGTTGCCTCATGAATTTGACTTGTGCCTCGTCCTCGGATTCAGTATCCTCCTTTGCAAGAAGTTTCTTCACGAGAAGGTCCATCTTCTCATTCAGCTCCTTGATTGCTTTAGATTCCCCTGCTACTCGAACATGCTCCACGGCGTCTCTATCGCCCCACGATTGCTTCTTGGCCATGTTCTTAAGGATTTCCCAACACCTCGTGTTGGTATTGTTAAAAAAGAATCCTGAGCCTGCTGAATCGAGGTTACTTCTATCGTGCTCGGAGAGAGCAAAATAGAAGATCTTGACCTGTGTCTCCTTGTCAAGCCCGTGATGCGGGCACCGCCTAAGCATGATCTGAAACCTTTCCCAGGACTCAGAGTAGGTCTCTCTTGCTTTCTGGGTGAAGTTGTGGATCTTCCTGATCATGTCATTGGTCTTCTCGGATGGGAAGAACCTTTCAAAGAAAACTTCCACCATGTGGTCCTAGGATTCCACATATTCATCGTCCAGGTTGTGCAACCACTCTCGTGCATTTCCCGCTAGAGAACTCAGGAAGTGCTTCAAGTAGAGAACATCTTGTGGAAATCTGTCTATTTTTATCATATCACAATTCTCCACAAATTGACTTATATGCGCGACTGGGTCTTCATTCTTAAGCCCATGGAATGCATTTGACTTCACCAAGTTGATTAATGCAGGATCAATCTTGTATGTCAAAATATTAATCGCCTGCTTCTTGATCGGCCCCTTGGAAGCGGATGAAGAAGAAGCCTTGTTCTTCTCCCATTTTGTCTGTAGCTCTGCCATCTCTTCATGTTCGGATTCTGAGTCTATTTCTTCCAGATGGTCTTGATTGAAATCCTCCTCGTCTTTCGGTCCCGGCAATGGAACCTCTTTTGCGTGCCGCGTGTAGTCGGTGCTACGCATCTGCACCATGCACAGTACCTGCAAAGTGAAAATTTAAGTTCAGTACAGTGCTTGACGATTACAAATTTTAGAAAATAGACTATGAAATTTTTTTTTGAAATGATTTCAAACTAATATAAAAAAATAAAAAAATAAAAAGTGGCCTAGAGTGGCCGCTTGCATCACTCGTAGTGCCGAAAATTTGTCGTATCCCCGACAACGGTGCCAAAAACTTGACACGCTTTTTACGTGCGTAGAAACGCAAGTGTACGCGTCAAAGTAATATAGGCCATTGTGAGGCCCGAGTCGAACTTAGGGATACGTGAATTGTCGGAGACTACTACTAACTACTCGCAATCAGCTAGGCTGATTAAAGAGTTGGAAGTTATTGTTTAAAATTAAAAGAAAATGAAATAAAACAAAACAAAGCAACCGATTAAATGTTTGGTTTAATCAATTCAAGATGATATCTTTAGGATTGCATTTTCACCGCGGGTTTTCATTGTATTAAATTCTATTCGGTCATTCAAATTTATCTCTCTATCCGGGTAGTGTCCTGACATCAGAATTGCCCACTGTCGTGGTACAATTCACTACCTATGTCTAGGTCGGTTCCATCGTCGTAGTAACCTATACCCTAAACTAGGTGCATTAAAATCGATCTCTCGGTATCCACCATTAACCTTACACCACCTTGTTCAAGGGATTTGCTAATTAACGTGAATTTCATCTCTTTTCAATCGTTAATTCTTCTTTCAAAGTAATTAAGGGCATTTGATTATTATTATGGTGATCAAGCATAACAATATAATTGATAAAACGAAATTATACCGTGGATTTAAGAGATAAAATATGAATTACTATGATAAAATTGTCATACAATGAATTCCCGGGCTACTCCCGGTCCTAAAGACAAAGGTGATTAGCCCCGCATGTTCATCTCAGAGCAAAACATGGAGTAGAAAAAGGGAAACATGGAGAAAAATGTGATTGAGTGATGAAACCCCTGAACGGAGAAGATCCAAGCGCTCCTTGGCGTAGAATACGCGTTCTCCCACCTTTTGATGGTGGAAATCGTCTTCTTCGGCATCCGGATCGGCTGGGGCATGCTTCTGGGCTCCGTTCTTCTCTCCACACCTTCTCGGGATGTGTGCAGCAGCTAATGACATCATAGATTGCTCTTGACCACCGTCATTAGGTATAATTCCTGAGTTAGGTCGCCAAATAATCACAACCGTAAGATTTAGATCGATCTGAAGCAAACTTGTATCTGACGGTGTCGATACCATCGACGCGGGCCGATGGTATCGACCTGGCGTGATATCGGTAGTTCTTCTTTTCTTTTGTCTTTGCGCCTGATGTTATCTCAATACCATCGACGATTGTCGATGGTATCGACAAACCTATAGTGACGGTTTTGTCCTTTTGTGTCGTTGTAGCTCCACCTGTCGATAGTATCGACTGATGTGTCAATAGTATCGACTCACTTTTTTCCAGCAACCTGATGGTAAATCGATACCATCGACTCTCCTGTCGCTAGTATCAACTTTCTTCTGCTCCTTGCGGCTGGCAACCTGTGGTTCGGTCGATGGTATCGAAAGAAGCAGATACTTGTTTTTCCTAAAATTATAACACGAAACCACGTAAGCCTACACAAAACATATTCTTTTGATAATTTATACTCAAAATACTAAAATAAGGGAGATTTGACATAGAGAAGTATCATAGACCAAAGTAGATGAATTATGCAACATTAACCATATAAATGACTAATAAATGCATAAAACACATATAAAACAAGTCTATAAATGCGACTCAAAATCATCGCATCAACATGTAAGCCCTACTACCACCAAGTCTGAACAATAAAGGTGTGTGTTTGGTTAAATGACATTGATGTATATATATAAATATGAAAATTTTATCTACATAAATCCCAAGCTAAATGTGTAATAATAGTTAATATGACATTCTATCACATGCATCTATCTTATAAACCCTCCTTGTCAAGATGAGTCATGGGACATAGATATATGATGATATTGGAGACCCTTGTACTGAAGCAAGGTGTAAGTAAAGAAAGAGATGAAATAAAGCTATAACATCTCAGTAAACCCTAAGATGGGTAGACCCCTGGGTCAACCCTAGGGTCAAGTTGGGATTCTTAAAGTTACATATGTCCCAAGGGGTTAGGAGGTGACCATGATCTGAGTACGTACGGCCGATGGGGTCAGGATATAGATATCCATGAGTGAGTTAAGCTGATTGTATTTAAATATTGACCATTTCATAAGCACATGAAGCTTGAATGGTCAAGGAAAAGGCACTCCATAAGTACATAAGGTCCTTGGGGTCAAGAGAAAATTACTGTAAAGGTACTTATACCCATATAGACATTAAAGGAATGACAGAGGAAAATAATATATGAGATGTAGATATAAAGAATACAAGAACTTATGTAATAATGGTCGACATAAAATCTTAAGAAAAGTTGTGCACAAACTCAAGAGTTATGAAAAAGAACTTTTCCCTTGGGATAATGAATTTTAACAGAACTCATGGAGTTAAAATGTATTCATGTTTTTAGATCATTGTTGAGAATGACTCAATGTAATTTAAAAACAATAAGACAATGTGTGCATGGACCATCTTTATACACAAAAACAAGTTGAAATTTGTAATTGGGATATTGTCAAATACTTATTTCACTTTAGTATCGGTAGGAGAGTTTGGTTAGCCACATCATATACATATAATTGGCAAGGATAATGAATACCCTAAGTCTAAAATGAATGATATGATCTAGGGTGTAGAGTTTTTACCTCACCATCTCATGAATTTAACTGAATAATGATTAGTATGTTGAAACCTAGGTGAAAACATAATCACTAAGTTAAAATGTAAGAACCAAGTAACAACATAATGCACTGAGTAAGGATGTAAAACTACCCTATTTCAATGAATTTGGGTTCCAAACTCAGTAATATATGTAATTTTCACATAATGAAAGTTATTAATGATCATCTAGTTTTGGGAAAAAATCCTATTAAGGTGGGGTGAATATAGTGACCTCAAATTGTGGAATTTTTAAAATATAATTCAATAATATGATGTCAATATCACATGGGAATAATGGGTAAAATAAAATGACTTTGGTTAATAAAACCGAGCTTAAACCTAGATTGAATCTTCTATTCAAGTATATATAGTAATATTGAGCAAATGTACAAATAAGAGATTTTGATTGAGATATTATGGCATCTCAAGGCTTCATTTTGTAACTAATAATATAATAAAGCTTGTGGACCCTTTGAAAAGTCATGGTATGAGCCATGGGCCCTAGAACCCAATTCAAGCCCAATTGGACTACTTAGGGTTACATATGGCTCCTTGGGATACAAAATTGGGAATTCAATATCTCGCGATAATATTTTATACCAGTGATAAATTTTTGTTGGTTGATCGATAAAATGTTATATCATGGAAGAAAAATCAGTATATTCCAAGTTATCTTGTGGCTTAGGTAATTAATAAATGAATCATCAAATGTTTGCTTGGAAACCAAGTTTTGGTTAATTAATAGATGGGTTAATGATTTATATTATACCTAATGATAAATAAAAACCACATGATCATTATACCAAATTTGAGACAAAAATGAGATCTAATGTGGTATGGATTTACTTTATTGATTAGGAATTCTTTGCAAATAAACCGTTAACTTTCCTTTGAAAGAGCCCCACACCCCTAGACCCTGATAAAAATAATGGGTCACTAGAATAGTCGGAGGCAGGGGACTGACCCTCTCAAATTTGGCTCTCTCGAGAAACCCTACTACAAACTCTCCTCCCTCATTCTCTGATATCCCTCTGTCTTGACCTACCCAATGCCCACCAAAATTCAGAGATCTTCTTGGATTATTCTCTTCATCCAAACCAACCCCATTCCAGAGAAAAGAGCCTACATTATTGTGAGTTCTCTGGAGATATTATCTTTATCCCTTAGGACTAAAAAGTGGGTTGAAGGCAGTCATACATTGAGGTTTACACCTTTGTGTTTATATAAGGTGATATCTACCTTGAGACATAATAAAAAAACTCATCCTAGCATTAACCACTCTCGACAAGGGCTAGACCATCAAAACTCAGCCCTACATCATGCACAAGCAAGCTGACGATGACCCAAAGAGGATTACCTACCCTAGGTACAACATAGAGATCACAAGTTTGTTGGAGAATCCACCATGCTCATCTACACCTCCTGTGATGTCCATGTTAGATCCTCAATCCTTGTTGTGGTGTTTAGGACCATGTACATTACTTGTTGAAACTCATCTCTATTCACCCATCCAAGCCATATCTAGCATGACCAAGTGCCCTGAGAGGGGAGTCAACCCTTTGGTGGACTCAACTAGGGTAGGGTCGAGCCTTCTCCTTGAGGAAGAAGTCAACCCAGGGTCAAATGACCTAGAAACCTTGGTATTTTGTTCAAAGAACAAGGGCATTGCAATCATTTTCCCTTATCCTGAGCCAACAAAGGATATGAATAGGAATTGGTGTCATGTGATGACAGGGCTCTTTGTTTTTGGTCCAAGTATAATTGTCTTACAATTAATCTAGGAAATAAACTCTACTCAGATAATAGTCAATGTGTATATATAATTACATAAAAAATGTAGAATCCAAAGAAAATATATTCAAAGTTTGATTATGATCTAATTCAAAATGTATGTATTAATGCATGGATATAAGGTGACTAGTACATTCCCTAGATTTGATAAATAGAATATTGAATTTGTTAAACACATTTCCTTTCTGATATAATCTTATAGTGATGAATTATAATTAAACCACAAATTCTTTATAAGATTATGATGTTCATGATGTGCATTCATGGTTTCTTGATTGCTAGATCATTAAAATGAGAATTAGGGTTTTGAACCTAACCCTAATTTAGACCCTAAATAAAGACCCATAGTATCTTGACCAAGATTAGACCCCAATTTGAATAATGTGAATATATAGTGACACCTTACTGTATACATACCAACAGCCTGATTGATTTCTTTAATATACACTGGTTGTTTGGGTTGCTTATATACTTGAAGAACATGGATAATAGGGCATGGTGTCTTCATTGAGGGTACATGGTTATTTTATGAATACTTGATCATATCAACTACCGATGGAATTTTGGATGATTCTAAAGTATTTGATCTTATGATAAACTACTTGGTTGTTTATTTAATTCCAACTCAATATAACTATTATGTGTACCACATAATACATACTATGATATTATGAACCCAAGGCTAGACCTATTGAGGGGCTAGACTATATCAGTCTGGAAATGCACAAAAGTGGTTACACATGAGGTGGAATGACAAGCATGTTCCAAAATATTTGAATGAAAATGCAAGTTCATATATGTGCAATTGTTTGATTTGTGAGTAGTATATGTTGACAATCATACATGCATACTTTTGTATGTACCCACATACGTAATGCAACAATATATTGACTGTGTGTTTTGTTTGTCAATGTATTAGGTAGCTGGCTTACGTAAAGATATGTAGATGTGGAGACTAAATTGAATATATTGAAGATCATAAAGATAATGTCATAAGCATGATTATATAAATAGCAATCCCTTTTCATGTAGTAATTTCTCATCTACTTGGAAGATTTATGTAAACTCTGAGGAGAATTCTAGCATTGTCATGAATCAAACAAGTTATAAAATGAAATTATTGGTTATTTCTTAAGTATGTATCTTAATTTTTTTGACGATGATTGTTGTACTTATGGTACGCCTTCAATAGAGCCTTGGGTGTCAGGATTGAGCATAACTATGAAGACCCATATAAGGTCTTCATTAGAAATCTTATGGAAGTGGAGACACTATACTTGAGAACAAACTAAGTGACTAATACACAATATCACTATATTGTTTTGTCAAATAAATTCTATACCTCAAGTATGTGTTCAAGTATAAAAATATGACCCATATAAGTAGGAATCATTAGGGTTAATATAGGAAAGGTAATTCGAGTGTTTATGTGCTTCCTTGGTTAATGGAGTCGTTGGGTTGAGTTAAAAATGAAATAGAGAAGCCAATGTGTTTCGACTGTTTCTCAATCAAATTATAATTCAACTGGGATGTACTTTGGTCAAACTTTACTTTGACCGGGGCATATAGGGTAATGTATGAATTCATGACAGCAACTAGAAAATTATTATTAGGTCATTTTGATAGTCCTTTGATAGAAGTAGAGTTATGGTGAGAAGAGGGTGACCACATTGTAAGTTGGACATGTCTCATCTTAGTCGATCTATAAGTTGGATGGTGAATTCTACTAGCCTAAATATGTATTAAAAATAAAAACTTAGGCTCTAGACACTTAAAATAAAAGACTATAATTATTTTGGCTTCCTATTTATCTAACTAAAACAAAAAAAGGTCTATTAAGTTCATAAAAAAATGATCCTCTTAGAAGATATAAAATAAATGTACTTTTATTGACACTTTACAATGCTTTGGAATAAAATACATGTAAATCTTACTTGGATGTCATATGTCTTTTTTAATTAGTCTAAATAACCTGTAAACAGTTAATAGAATAGTTATCAACAACATTAGTAGAACATATGTCATTCATCAACATAGGTTATATAGTGCCCTTAGTCAAATAATATCCCTATTTTTCTGATGGCATTTATTTACTAAGTAAAGGAAAATATGATCAAACGAATTTGTAGATTGAGAATAGAGATCATACCACTTCCTTGAGTAATTAAAAATATAAATTATAGCTATATATTTTACAAAAATGTTCATTCTCAGAGTTAGGAAATGTAGTCCCACCTCTATCAAATGATGCACCTAAAGTTTTATGATAACCTCCCATTTTGCGATGTTATCTTACTAGTTTTCCTCAATTTTCCATACTCTTTCTTAGTTAAATTAGATAGAATATTTAACTTTCCACCTTTTTGTAAATATACCATTAGATTAAATTCTCCTTTTCACTTCTTACAGAAAAGCACAAAAAAATTTTACAAAACCCCCAAATGGTCCCAAGACCGAATGGAAGCCAAACGGTCCCAAGACCGAATGGAAGCCAAACAGTCCCAGGACCGAATAAAGATCAAACGGTCCCAAGACCGTGTGAAGCCAAACGGTCCTGAGACCGTATGAAGCCAAATGTTCCCAAGACCAAATGGAGATCAGCCAGTTCTGAGACCGTATGAAGCCACATGGTCCCAAGACCGAATAAAGGTCAAACGGTCCCAAGACTGTGTGAAGACAAACGGTCCCAAGACCGTATGAAGCCACACGGTCCCAAGACCGAATAAAGGTCAAACGGTCCTCAGACTGTGTGAAGCCAAACGGTCCCGAGACTGTATGAAGCCAAACGGTCCCAAGACCGAATGGAGATCAACCGGTCCCGAGACCGTATGAAGCCACATGACCCCAAGATCGAATGAAAGCAAATGGTTTCAGACCAAGAGGACTCAAATAGTCTCCAGACCGAGAGAGTCCAAACGGTTTCCAAACTGTGTGAAAATCCAAATGGTCTCCAAGACCGTTTGGACCCACATACCCCAAACCATTTAAGGCTCACTCAAAATCCTATAAATAGAACCCAAATGGGTCCTCACAAATCATCAAGTCTTAGACTTCCAAAGGCTGCATCTATTGTTGCAAAGCCATTCCATCCTTCACCCACTGCCTCGAGGCTCCCGGTCTGAGATCCATACTCCATCTCCAAGCTACTTTCTCTCTCATCGACAAAGAAGGTGGGCAGAGGAGGATTCATCATCAAGCAAGCTATGAAGTGTGAAGATTTTTGCTCTCTCTCCTCCAAGGGTCGACCTTCCTCCCTCCTTCATGGAGATGACACACTCTCTCTCTCTTCTCGCCCCCTTCTTTGTTCTTTCCATGAGAAAGTAGCCTCATACACTAGGGTGCGGGGAGTAGCCCCTCTACCCATGTTTTCATTTCATGCAATATAATTCATGAGTTTGCAATAGAGATATACTTTCTTTTCAGTTCAACATCAATCGTTTAATGAATGCTTGTTGCTTGATCACCAACTTGTGTTACTTATTATCTATTAGTATGAATTGTCTACGTTTGTACTATTAGATTTGAATCTCGATTGAATATTGGTTCTTGATGTATGTAGTCACCATGCATCTATTTTGGTATCTAGGAGTGTTTTTCAAGGAGTGGAGTAAACTCACTTCCATCATTGTACTTTCATACTATGAAATGGAATCAGTTGACGTATAAAAGTACAACCTTGATAAGTCGAGGAACATACTTTGTGAAGGGAATGATGCAAAGTAAGTGACCATTCATTTGGGGATGGCTGGCTTTGTAGCATTCCCACACTTCTCGTAGTTAGTTCTCTAAAAGGAAACTAAATCTACAAAGATACTAACTGCTTAGACTCTTATTGCATGCTATGTTACTATGTTGCATGTTTTGATCCATGTGTAGTGGTGGTGAAAGCCGATCACATCCTAGTGGTTTCTTAACATTGTTTACAACCTTAAATTTACTTTCTTGATTTTACTTTACTTGCACTTAGTTTAAACAACCATACCAACTCTTTGATCTAAATACCAATTGTTAAGGAGTTAAATGAAATTCTAACATTTTCTATCTTGTTGATCTTAACAAGACCGTTGTCCTGTGGATTCAACCCTTAACTATACTATGATAAGACTTCCACGTATCCTAGCATACGTGGGTGGAGTTTTTAATCTAGTATAAGAAAGGATAAACCTAAAGACTTACTATCTTTAGGATTTTTAGTGGTGCACGCAACTCCACGCAAGTGGAAGCTCCATCAAAAATTGGCGTCGTTGCCGGGGACGATGGAACATTTTTATTTCATTTATCATCTTGCAATTTGGTTAGGGTTTTACACTTGTTCTTTAAACATTACCCCATATTCTCTTGATTTCATCATATCTCCTGCATCATTTGAAAATTTTGTTTCTTCCTCTACTCAGGTAGAAGACGTGTATGCAACCATCGCATAATCTCAAATTCTCCCCTGATCCAGAGTACGACTCTGAGGTAGAGAGAAGCTTCCAGCGCCGCATTAGACTTAATTGTCAAAGAGCCAGACAAATGGCCGAAGATCAATGCCAAGATGCACTAGTGATGGAAAGGGTCAATGCTGCCATAGCAGCCCAGTGAGCACAACTCATTGCTGACACACGCGCCCAAGTTCAGGCTGAAGTACAGGCTGAAGAGCAAGCCCACGTCCGTGCTGAGAATGAAGCAGCCATGGCTGCTGCTCAACTATTGGTAAGAAGCAAGCAATTACAAATTTATGTTGTTCCCAAGAACTATGAAGGCAACCATCCAGTCCAACCACCACTCATCAATACTCCTAATTTTGAGATTAGGACACAATGGATCCAAATAATGCAGGGCATCTCATTCTCTGGAAGTGCTGGAGATGACTGCATGGACCATTTGAAGAGGTTCAAAGCTCTTTGCAAGTTGGTACCACAAGTTTGAACAACCATGGATGCAGTCATGCTCAGACTCTTCAACTTCACCTTGTCTGGAAGAGCACTAAGTTGGTATAATTCTTTGGATAGGGAGCCAATCACCACTTGGGCTCCCTTGGAAGAGAAGTTCTTGGAGAAATTCTTTCCCCCTTCACTAACCTACCAAATCAAAGGACAAATCAACCAATTCCTTCAACTTTTGGGAGAGTCACTGGCTAACTCATGGGAAAGGTTCAAGGAACTCTTGAGGAAATACCCTCACCATGGAATCTCACAAAATCAGCTCATAGAAACTTTTTATAGGGGAGTAAGTGATGAAATTAAGAAGTTCTTAGATTCCTCATCTAGAGGAAACTTTATGAGACAGAACTACGAAGACGCCTAGAGGATCATCACTCTCGGAGCCAAAAATCAATCCAATTGGGGGAGGGTGACCACAGGAGGAGTTCTAAAGGCTTGTAAAGCTGAAGAATCTATGGAAATGAAAGCCATATCTGAAGCTTTGAAAACCATAGCCAACAAACAATAAGCCCTCGAAGCATCATTTGGGGAGTATGACAGAAAGAAGAACCCCCGACAAGATAAAGTAGCTACAGGAACTTGAGAGGCCTATCATGCATTTGATCATCCCACATTGTCATGTAGTCTCCTATATAATGTAATGATGGATTTGCAACCACCTCAACCACAGTATGAGCCGATCATTGAACACCCTGAGGATCAGATGCAAAAACAAGTAAATTCCATCCATTCCATACCAGGACAAGCTTACTACAATCCAAATCAACCGAGAAACCATCCCGGGTTTCAATATGGAAATCTTGCGGGGACTGCTAACCCGCAACACAAACACAAGGTGGATCTTCCAACAAACTACCACCTGGATTTCAAAGCAACTACAACCAAAATTAAGGGAATTTTAGAAACAATTTCCAGAGATCCAACTACCCAAGAAATCCCTCTGCATACTACCAATATAGTCACCCTTCTCTACACCCGCAATTACAACAAACACAGTTGCAATAGTCGCAACAACCTCAGTTTCCGGCACCTCAACAACAACCACCTCAAGGGCAGCAAAAACTCACTCAATTTCAATAAAAGAATGCCCCACCACAGCAGACTGATGAACTGTCCTTGATAAGGTAGATGTTGCAATCATAGCAAACCATGTTGGCTAACCAGCAAGCCCAGCAAAAAGCTATGGAAACCCAGTTAGCACAGATAGCAGCTCAGCTAAAACCTCCAATGGGCACTTTTGCTGGCCAACCAGAAGCAAATCCAAGACATGATCAACATAGACCAGAACAATTAAATGTTGTTACAACAAGGTGTGGTTGTGCTCTCACTAAATCCATCTCGGTTAATCAAGAAGACATGGATGCAACTAAAATCATCCCAACAGAAGAATCAGGTCAAGAAGCTGAAGAAAGGAAAGAAAAGGAACAAGGTCCCAAAGAACCAGAGGTTCCACAATATAAGCCAAGGATACCCTATCGTGGTAGGTTAAAGTAAACCGGACTAGACTCTAGATTCCAGAAATTCAAAGAGGCAATGAAGAAACTTTATGTTGATATTCCCTTTCTCGATGCCTTATCTGAAATCGCAGCCTGGTCCAAATATCTAAAGACCTTGTTGTCAAAGAAATATATGACAGAGGAGCATGAAACTGTCAAGCTAGCCCAAACCACTTCTGATATAATTTTGAATAAAATGCCGAAAAAATAGAAGGACACTGGCTCCTTTGGCATACAATGCTCTATTGGGAACACTTCTTGTAAAAATGGATTGGCTGACTTGGGAGCCAGCATATCAATTATGCCATTTTCCATGTGCAAAAGATTGAGGTTCACTGACTTGTTGCCTACAACAATTACCATCCAGCTCGCTGATTCCATCATTACTGCACCCCTGAGAATCATTGAAGATATTCCAGTAAGAGTGGGGAGGGACTCTTATGTACCTTGTAATTTTGTCATTATGGATATAAAAGAAGACCTAATATACCCGATAATATTCGATAGACCCTTCCTCGCCACAGCTAGAGCATTAATTGATGTCGAGGCTGGCATAATTACCTTGAGGTTGGGTAAAGAAACCGTTCAATTCATGGTTTTCAACAGCCTGAAGAGCCCTAGTATCCATGAAGAGGTTTTTCTACTTGAAGCAATTGATAGAATGTCTCAACTCAAGCAAGAAAATCCAGAACCAGCAGAAGCCCTAGAGGATGCTCTAATAAATCTGGAAGCTGAATTTTCAACCAACGAGTTAGTTCAGCAATGCCTGCAATACTTGGAGCAGGCTGAAAAAGCCCGAGAAGCTACTTTTGAAGAACTGAAATCTATCACCATATTAAAGACAACAGAAGTACCCAAAGCCCCGAAAATGAAAACTCTACCAATTGGGCTCAAACATGTATTCCTAGATGAAGAAAAAATATGTCCAGTTATCATTAACTCCTCTCTGGTTGACGATTAGGAAGAAAGTCTTCTCACTAAACTAAGGAAGCACAAGAAAGCAATTGAGTACAAGATGACTGACCTGACAGGCATAAACCTAGCTATATGCATGCATAAACTACCTATGATAGAAGAGTTCAAACCCTCGATGGAGCACTAGAGAAAACTGAACCCAAATCTGAATGAGGCAGTTCGCCTCGATGTTCTTAAACTCTTGAAAGCGGGTATGATCTATCCAATTTCTGACTCTCAGTGGGTTAGTCCTGTCTAAGTTGTCCCTAAAAAGGGGGGAAGCACTGTTGTCTTAAATGATAAGAATGAACTAGTACTTACAAGAACCGTTACTAGTTGGAGAATGTCCATTGATTATAGAAAATTGAACAAATAAACAAGGAAAGACCATTTTCCCTTACTCTTCCTTGACAAAGTCCTTGAGCGGCTAGCCTACCAAAAAAAATTCTGCTACCTCGACGGATATTCTGGGTTTTACCAAATCCCAATTCACCCCGAAGACCAAGAAAAAATGGCATTTACTTGTCCTTTTGGAACATACACCTTCAGAAGGATGCCCTTCGGGCTATGCAACGCACCCACAACCTTCTAAAGGTGCATGACTGCTATCTTCGTTGGATTAACTGAAACCATTATGGAGGTGTTCATGGACGATTTTTCAGTATACAGAGACTCTTTTGACAACTGTCTGCTCAACCTAAGTAAAGTCTTACAGAGATGAGAGGAAAAAACCTTATCCTAAATTGGGAAAAATGTCACTTTATGGTGACCGAAGGTGTTGTCCTCGGACATCGAGTGAGCAAAAGAGGAATTGAAGTAGACAAGGAAAAAATTGATGTCATCTCAAAGTTGTCACCACCCAAAGACATAAGGGGAGTGCAAGCTTTCTTGGGTCATGCCGGGTTCTACCAGAGATTTATCAAAGACTTCTCGAAAATAGCAAAACCTATGACTTACCTATTGACCAAGGATGCTGATTTCAACTTTGATCATGAATGCTTGCATAGCTTTACAACCTTGAAGAATGCTCTAATCTCTGCACCCATTCTGAGAGCACCTGACTGGTCACAAGCTTTTGAAATAATGTGTGACGCTAGAGACTATGCTATAGGGGCGGTTCTGGGGTAGAGAATAGACAAAAAGCCATATGTAATATACTACACATCCAAGACGTTAGATGAGGCACAAAAGAATTATACTACTAGTGAAAAGGAATTCTTAGCCGTCATCTACGCCTTCAAAAAATTTTGTTCTTATCTAATTGGATCAAAGGTCGTAGTATATACATACCACTCCGCCATCAAATATCTTATTCAGAAACAGGATGCAAAACCCAGACTCATTCACTGGGTATTGATGCAACAAGAATTTGATCTTGAAATAAAACACAAGAGCAGAGTGGAAAATGTCATTGCTGACCACCTAAGTCGCATCGAGTGTCAAGAGGATGACAATGTACCTATCTGAGACTCCCTCCCTAATGACCAACTTATGAAAATTACCACTGGTTTTCCCTGGTATGCCAACATAGTGAACTATCTGGCTATAGGAATCATCCACCCTTCCGACTCTCACCACGATAAAAAGAAATTTCTCCATGATGTTAAGCAATACTTTTGGGACGAACCCTATCTTTTTCGTCTATGTGCAGACAGACTTTTCCATCACTTCCTACCAGAAGAGGAAATTACCCATATCTTAGAGCACTATCATTCTAACCCCACTTGGGGGCACATGAGTTCGAAGAAGACCACTCTCAAAGTTCTAAAATCTGGTTTCTTTTGGCCAACAATAGCAAGAGATTCCTATGATTTTGTAAGATCCTGCAATAAATGTCAGCTTTCTGGCGGTATAACTAAACGGAATGAAATGCCTCTCACTTTGTGGCAAGAAATTGAACTTTTTGATGTTTGGGGAATAGACTACATGGGTCCCTTCCCCTCATCTTAGGGATTCTCTTACATATTGGTTGCTGTGGAATTAGTTTCGAAATGGGTAGAAGTTGTACCCACCGTATCCTGCGATTCCAAGCCAGTCATCAAGATGCTCAAAGATATCATCTTCCCTAGATTTGGAGTCCTTTGAACTATCATATCAGACGGAGGAACCCATTTTCTGGAAAGAAGCTTCGAAGCCCTCTTGAGAAAATATGGGGTCAACCATAAGGTCTCCACACCTTACCATCCACAAACAAGTGGCTGAGTTGAAGTTTCAAATAGACAATTGAAAGCTATCTTAGAAAAAAGCAGTCAATAGATATCGTACTGATTGGTCTACCAAGCTCCCCGATGCCCTTTGGGCATACCGCACAGCTTACAAAACACTGATAGTAACAACCCTATTCCGTTTGGTGTATGGAAAGTCATGTCATCTACCAGTTGAACTAGAAAAAAAATCTTGGTGGGCCATCAAAAAGCTAAACTTTGATCTCAAAAGTGCTGGTGAATATAGACAACTTCAACTACAAGAACTTGAGGAGCTTAGAATGACATCTTACCAAAGTGCCAGAATCTATAAAGAACAAACAAAGATGTGGAACGACGACCACCTAAAAAGAAAAGACATCACTGTCAGAGATAAGGTCCTCCTCTTCAATTCCAGACTTAAGATGTTTCCTGGAAAGCTCCGCACAAAATGGTCTGGACCTTTCACAATTAAACACATCTACCCCACTGGAACAGTCATCATCCTTGATAATAATGGGGGAGAACGGACTATTAATGGCCACAAATTGAAGAGATATTACACACCAGCAGACAAAATACCAAGACAAACTATCAAGATCCATGATCCCTCAACATCGACATAACCAAATCAGATTTTCGTCGAGCCAGTGACGTAAAACCCAGTTTCTACTTGGGAGGCAACCCAAGATCCGAGTACCACCATTTTATTTTTCCTAGTTTTTCTAATTTTCTAATCTCTTCGTTTGATTTAGACTTATCATTTTTAATCTGAAAATAAAAAAATTCACATAAATAACCAAAACAAACATAAAAATATAAAATCCAAAAACCTAATGAAATCTTAACCTAACGGTTTTGAAACCATTTGGACTCAAACGGTTTCGAAACCGATTGGTCCTTTCGATCTTGAAACTGTTTGGTCCTTTCAGTCTTAAAACCGTTTGGAACCCAAACGGTCTCAAAAGCGTTTGGAACCCAAACGGTCTCAAAACCATATGGAACCCAAACAGTCTCAAGATTGTTTGCCCTTGGGAATTTTTAGCGACACCCAACATTTTCTATAAATATAACCCCCTCCCCCATCGTTTTCTTTCCCTAGATTCTCAATTTCTTTAAACCCTTGCGCGAACCATGTTCCATTCCATTTCTCTACTCCAAACTCCTGTTCCTTCTACGACCATCGCCAACGTTGTTGTCGATGCCACCATATCTCTGCGCCCCTTCCCGACTTCATCTCTGTAGTTATCTTCATTCGTTGCTTCGTCGCCGTCGTCATCACCTTCACCCTCAGCACCATCATCTTCTTCATCCACAGTAGCAAGGTAGAACCAGCCAAAGCTATCCATTCTAATGCTAATGATGAGTTCTTCTTTCATTAGTGCCATCTTCACCACCGACGCACGTGCCGTTGCCGTCGTCCGCTACTTCCACCCATTTTCAACCATCCAGACGCTTCACCTTCCTAACGATCTTGGCTCAAATGGTCCTGAAACCGTTTGAGCTCGGGACCGTTTGTACCCAAACGGTCTTAAAACTGTTTGGTGCCAAACGGTCCTGAAACATTTGATCTCGGGACCGTTTAGACCCAAACGGTCTTAAAACCGTTTGGTGCCAAACGGTCCTGAAACTGTTTGAGCTTGGGACCGTTTGGTGTCAAACGGTCCTAAAACTGTTTGATCTCGGGACCGTTAGGATCCAAACGGTCCTAAAACCATTTGGACCCAAACGGTCTTCAAAATGTTTTAACCCAAACGGTTTTCACCTTCACAATTTCTTCTATTAAGAAAACCAAACAGTTTTGCAAAACCCTTTGAAACCAAACGGTCTCAAAATCGTTTGGATCCAAACGGTCCTCCAAATCATTTGGTTCCATCATTTTTTTTTTAACTTCAAGATTCCTTGTCAACTTTTAGAAGGGAATCACCTGCAAAGGAGATCACCACCTAGACTACAGAACAGTTGATGGCATGGAGAACTAAGCTCCAGCGCATCATCGACTCATGTGAAAAGACTGGAAAAACTTCGGCTGACCTACCCATGGTCATCCAAGACCTTGAAAAAATCAACCAACTCTTAGCATTCGATCTTGAGGAAGAGGCCCAATATATCTCCTCATCTGATGACACCTCAGAATACGAGCCAACTCCCGAGGAGGAATCCCCGTCCACAAAGACAAAGGGGAAATAGAAGACCCAGGAAGCTGCAAAAGAACAACCTATAAAGAAACGAGCAAAGAAGATGGTACATCCCACCACTACAAGGGAACAAACCCTGGCGGGATACGTTCCATCAACCACTACCGATTCTACCACCACCGCTACCCCTGCTTTCACCACCATCACCACCACATCACCACCACCAGCAAATCTTTTCATCCACACCCTACCATATATTAACAAGACCCTGAAGCCAAAAAAGTATGTTTTCTCCAGCGTACTACTAAAGATGGGGATATATGATAGAATCCTCACTCTGCTTGATAACGCCAACCTTTCAAGACTCTACTTTGTCCCTGAGATTTCTTATGTTGAGCCCACAACTGAATTCTTCACACATCTCAATAAAGAAGTTGTGGACATTATGGATAGATCAAGGGACGGAGGTGACCGCAGGCTGGTCACCAAACTCTTTGGCAATAAGGTTGTCATAATGGAAAACATGTGGAATGAAATATTTATAGACAACCAGGAGCAGCTGAAGAAGGCCAAAGATGTAGGTGTAGAAAGCTCTGAGTTCAACAAGTATATCTTCTGGAAATCCCTGACAAGGATCCCAATCTATGAGGAAAAAACATGCAAGGCCTCCAATATTCAATCTCGCCTGGTATGCACATTGCACAAAATTCTTACATGTGCACTTTTCCCCATGACAGAGGGCAGAAATGTTAGCATTTTTTATCTTTTCATCCTCTGGTCCATTCTAAAAGGGCAGTCAGTCAACATCAGACGACAATTGATACACAAGCACACAACTTATGCCCTCGGGAAAGAAATATGTATGGGAGGTCACATAACATCCATCCTAAAATATCTCAAGATGGACAAACTACTCCCCAGGTGCACAAAGATCAAGGGTGACATCCTTACCAATGAGCAGACCTTAAAAACTCATACATCATCAAAGAAAAGGATGTAAAGTTGCACTATATCTTTTGCCCTATAGTAAAATCCTCAAGGACTCTACTGCCGCTTCCGGACCTTGCAGACTATGACAAGGAAAAGCTTCTCTTCACCGAAGAGGAGCTTGCAAACCTCCTAGCTTCGGTCAAAATACAAGAAAAGAAATCCAAAGTGGGGCAGACAGAGCACAACATCACCACCCCGACAGCAAGAATAACAAAAATACCAGTGAAACGACCATCCAAAGGGTGTTTGCAGACACAATAACTATCAGGAACGCCGACATCAAAACCAAATCCAGAGGCAAAACCCCCCTCCTTGAAGAAAATATCATCACCTCATCACTAGATTCCTTCATCATGAGTCTAAATGTTGAACTTACCTCCACCACCACCCCCACCACGCTACCATCCTCTACTATTACACAATCCACAACTCTCCCATCATTCTCCACAATGATGTCCACCACATTTCCTTTCTCTGCAACCACACCACCACCTGCATCTTCCGCTCCACCCTTTTTCTCTTCGGGCATCCCATTCCCCACTTCAACACCTGACTTCACCTCCTTCTCCTCCACCTCCACCGCTTTTCCCTCGACATTCCCGATTCCACCCTTCTCTCCCAAAATGTCACCACCCTTCCCATCTGCCACCCCAACACTGTTGGTGACTCCATCTATAGTCACCATGCAGTTCGAGGGACCATCCACAACATCTTTTTCATAAGGCACTACTGCCCTTCCACCCTGACCCTAGCCACAACACCCATCCATAACTAGGGTCCCTCATACAAATGTTGGTGAGGAATTCAGACGTCAATTTGACACCATCGGAAACCTCCTCACCAACCCTTCTAACATAATGCAATCTATTTTTTCTTGTGTGTAGGGTCTTACTAAACAGGTTGCCAAGATCGACGAGAAAAATCACACCTTACCAGGCATCCTCTCAAGTATCCGCCAACGGCAGGAAGCAGCGGCCACACAAGTTGAACACATCGACGACTGCCTAAAACAACTACCACAGTTGGTGCTTGAGGTTAAAAGCCAGCAAGTAGCGTTGGTTCAACAAGTTGACAAGATCTCTGCACAGACTCAACCTCTGCTTGAGACCCTATGCAAGCTTAAGCAGCAACAAATTGCTTTTAGCACGTGCTTGGATGACATCAACAACACCCTTGCACAACTCCATAGCCGCCAAGAGGAGTCATCAAATAATGAAATCAACCAATTATGATCTCAGGTGACAGATCTTACTGCACAACTCCTCTCCGCCGAGGCTAGATATTTAGATCTTATAGAAACCCACAACACATTGCTTGAAACACATGAGCATGTGCAAGTGGCTTTCGACGAACTACAAGCCCTTCACCAGCAGTGCAAGAAGACTACAATGATGAAAACAAAAGAGAAAGAGGCAGACAATGAAGAAGAAGAAGAAGACAAAGATGAAGAAGATTCTGACTCCTCCGCTGACTCCAACGATGATACTTCCTCTTCAGATGACAAACCTAATGACCCAGGACATGCTGGGGAGGGAACCAGCCGAGGAGCAGAACCTTCAAAGAAAGCTGATGACAAAGACCACCACGAAGGTGGAAATGATCCCAAATCCCATGATCACAATGACAACGTTAACATGTCATATGGGGATCAATTCCTTGACTACTCAGCCATGGGATCTCTGGGGGAAACTGTCAAAGAAGCGGCCTTTGTTGAGTTACATAAATGTATATTGGGAACTAGCACAAGTCTACCAACAACAAACCTTACACAACACTCCACCCCAGAGCAATCTTCACCTTTTCCCCCAGACCATGAAGATGAAGACAAAGTGAGTCTAGACACGGATATTGGACTCAACTCTGATACTAAATCAGAAAAAAATGAAGATGTACAACATTATATGGATGACTTAGTGCAGACTTCTCTTCCACCTCCGCAAGAGCTTCCCCCACCGCCACCTCTACCTAAGATGATGCACGAACTAGACATGGTGGCCATCTCTACCCTAGATGTCTAGGATATCTTCATCCTGAACACTATCATAGATGATGCCAAAGAGGGGGGGACATCATCTACACAATATAAAAACTAAGCGTAAATTAACACACAAAGATTTCTACACCATCCTTTGACCGCAACCAACAGTGAAGATGGCAATCTTATGTGTCCTTCTTGCCAACTCTATCAAAATATACAGAAGCTCAAAGAAACCACATCCAGTTTTCAACGCTTCACCTGCTCTAGCTATGAGCCTATTATATAAAGACTTACACAATAAGTCTATAGAGCAGTTGCACGTTGGGATCACTCGAAAGGTGCGATATCTCACGGTACCGTTTCAAGTTTCCGGCCACTGGCTACTCATAATCATTGACACTGTGGCCTGCGATGCCAAGGTGTACAACTTTTGTGCTAGTGAACTAAAGGCCAGAACAATCAACTTTGTTGAAGAAGAAGCCAGAGAAGCAAGATGCATCCCCTTCTGACTTCTCAAACTAATTTGGGCTACCTGCCCTTCTCTCAAGAATGGTTGGAACCAACCTTGGTTCCAAATCATTGCTCCACCAGTCTAAACCACTGACAGATCTGGGGATTGTGCTTTCTGTACTATACGCCACATACAAGCGCTTAATCAACAAACCCCCTTCACCAAGATGGCCACGGAAGATTTTCACTCGCTACGAGGGCGTTACGCCATGGAGCTCATATGTGATAGAAGGTTTTTCAAGGACCCGACTATGGCACCAGATGACGTCCCTCGCTATCTTTTCTCATCCATCCAACGTCCACAAAGGTGACCTTTCTGACAAACATTAACAGAGTTGGAGAAAGAACAACAACCTGCCATGGTCCCTGAAAAAAGACAATGGGACCCTTACACTTTTGATTTGGCAGAAGACACATGGGACATCGACTTGATATCAGGGGCCACCATCAACAGACCTTCCACACAAATGGTGCCCCTACCTGCCATAGAACCGACGTTTGCTAACTCTGACCTTGCATCTTGCAAGAGTCTTTCTGAAAATGAACTCCGACTCATCATGTCTAGGCTATATGCCGAGAAAGATGAGCTCATTTTTCTTGCCGGATATATTCTAGTCATGGCACATACCCTCTGTGAAACCATACAATTACAAGGATTTCTATCAGTGATCCTGATGATTGCTTATCAATATCTCCTCAGACGGAACCATCCTACGGTTTACATGGCATCAGCTTACATGAAGGATGACCTACTAAAGTTAAAGAACTTCGGAACCACAGAGGTGCTTATCTCTTGCCTCCAGCATACAACTCTGAAGTTCATTATGCTTCCTTTCCTTCACTTAGAGCACTAGATGTTACTGGCGACAAACCTTCCTGAAGGAACAACAATCATCTATAACAGTTCCTACAGGCAATTTGATCCTAACCAGAACCAGTATGTTGTGACAGCTAACACACCCACAGAGGAGGTGGAAAAGGAATGTGCTGACAAACTACACGATCTTTTAAGCAAGCACACAAGGGCGTATGATAAACAACACTTTCATCGCCCAACCTTCAGCCACAGATGCCCCCAGTAGCTCTGAGAATCAAACTATTGCAGTTTCCACATACTCTACTGGATGTACACCCTCGCTGTTCTTGGAAGACCAGTAGAGGACATGACAGATGTGGATTACCACGCTCTACGTGGAAAGTTCACAACTATTCTTCTCTGAATGAATGGAGCTAACAAAGGACTAACAGAAGCCTAATGCCCTTGTCCATGTACTTCTCAACCTATCACTTTGACACTCTGAGGACAGAGTGAGTGATAAGTTAGGGGGGAGGTACACTAGAAAAGGGCGAGGTATCATTTTTCAACCCTTCTCCCTCTACTCTTTTTATTCACTCTTGTTTTTCTATGCATTTTTTATCTTTCTTTTCACATTTAGACTTTTTCAGTAATTTCTTTGATAGAATAATTCTTGTACATAAGTATAACATCACTCTTGGAAAAGGTCACCCCCAGCTAAATTTAGAATCAAAGTAGTCCTCAAAAAGAAATAATAGAAAAAGCATTTAGGCATGTATTGGCGAATTAATAAATTACTTTCACACTCGATTTCCATGCTTTTTCTTCAACTCTGCTCCAGATTCTCCACAAGTTAACATCATAGCTGAAGCCAGCCAAAACTCTCTCAAGGACGGGAGGGAACCAGGTGAAATTCAAATCAAGGAACCTCACAAGTGGACCACCAAGTACGAAACCAAAATACGTGCATGTCAGGAGACTCCAAGAACAGATTTCTTCTTTAAAAAAAAAAGAGGCCTGGCAGCCCAAACAAAATCCCTAAATATCCAACTCCTAAGCCTGTGAGTATAAGAATAAAAGCCAGAGTGTTGAATAAAAACATGAGAGTTGTGCCATACCTAAGGACCTATATGAAGGACCAATAAATGTCTCCCCCGACCGGTAAATTCAGCTGCCCTCACAAAGGCAGATGTGTCGCACATGGTAATGAGATCCTAAGGTCTCTGAATATATGAAAAGGCTGATAAAGGACTTTCCTGGCTGGTACATTTAGCTACCCTCACAAAGGCAGATGTGTCACTCCCAATAGTGTGATCCTAAAAGTTTAGATAAACCCTCCCCCACTAAAAGGGGGAGTTACACATCAGCCTTTAGCCAACCCTCATGCCTATCTTAGTTTCCAGTAGGCTTTTCAAAGAAGTATAAAACTTATTGGAGTTGAAAACATGCACAGAATGTGATCGAGGAAAAGGTGGTCCCAATGCAAGCTATGCGATACGGGAGAAATCTGAGATCCACACAACTCCCAATACCTGAAAGAGTTAGTGTGAGCAGAAGCCCGATAAAACTCTAAGAGATCTCTGGTTTAGAATTGAAGCAAGAGTATGGAAATCTTCACTAAATAAAATTTCCTCGCCACTACATGCCTTAGATCTATTTAGATTGAGGACAAGCTAGACTCTAAGTTGGGGGGGGGGTTGATAACCTCCCATTTTGCGATGTTATCATACTGGTTTTCCTCAATTTTCCATACTCTTTCTTGGTTAAATTAGATAGAATCTTTAACTTTCCACCTTTTTGTAAATATACCATTAGATTAACTTCTCCTCTTCACTTCTTACAGAAAAGCACACAAAACAATTACAAAACCCCAAACGGTCCCAAGACTGAATGGAAGTCGAACGGTCCCAGGATCGAATAAAGATTAAACGGTCCCAAGACCGTGTGAAGCCAAATGGTCCCGAGACCGTATGAAGCCAAACGGTCCCAAGACTGAATGGAGATCAACCAGTTCCGAGACCGTATGAAGCCACACGGTCCCAAGACCGTATGAAGCCAAACAATCCCAAGACTGAATGGAGATCAACCAGTTCTGAGACCGTATGAAGCCACACGGTCCCAAGACTGAATAAAGGTCAAACGGTTCCAAGACCGTGTAAAGCCAAACGGTCCCGAGACTGTATGTAGCCACATGGTCCCAAGACCGAATAAAGGTCAAACGGTCATGAGACCGTGTGAAGCCAAACGGTCCCGAGACCGTATGAAGCGAAACGGTCCCAAGATCGAAAGGAGATCAACCGGTCCCGAGACCGTATGAAGCCACACGACCCCAAGATTGAATGAAAGCAAACGGTTTCAAACTGAGAGAACTCAAACTGTCTCCAGACCGAGAGAGTCCAAATATTCTCCAAACCGTATGAAAATCCAAACGGTCTCCAAGACCGTTTGGACCCACATACCCCAAACCATTTAAGGCTCACTCAAAATCCTATAAATAGAACCCAAAGGGGTCCTAAAAAATCATCAAGTCTTAGACGTCCAAAGGCTAACTCTATTGTTCCAAAGCCATTCCATCCTTCACCCACTTCCCCGAGGCTACCGGTCTGAGATCCATACTCCATCTCCAAGATACTTTCTCTATCATCGGAAAAGAAGGTGGGAAGAGGAGGATTCATCATCAAGCAAGCTATGAAGTATGAAGATTGTTGCTCTCTCTCCTTCAAGGGGTCGACCTTCCTCCCTCCTTCGTGGAGATGACACTCTCTCTCTCTTCTCGCCCCCTTCTTTGTTCTTGCCATGAGCGAGTAGTCTCATACACTAGGGTGCGGGGAGTAGCCCCGCTACCCATGTTTTCATTTCATGCAATATAATTCATGAGTTTGCAATAGATATATATTTTCTTTTCAGTTCAACATCAATCGTTTAATGAATGCTTGTTGCTTGATCAACAACTTGTGTTACTTATTATCTATCAGTATGAATTGTCTACGTTTGTACTATTAGATTCGAATCTCGATTGAATGTTGGTTCTTGATGTATGTAGTCACCATGCTTCTGTTTTGGTATCTAGGAGTGTTTTTCAAGGAGTGGAGTAAACTCACTTCCATCATTGTACTTTCATACTATGAAATGGAATCAGTTGACGTATAAAAGTACAACCTTGATAAGTCGAGCAACACACTTTGTGAAGGGAATGATGCAAAGTAAGTGACCATTCATTTGGGGATGGCTGGCTTTGCAACAATCCCACACTTCTCGTAGTTAGTTCTCCGAAAGGAAACTAAATCTACAAAGATACTAACTGTTTAGACTCTTATTGTAGGCTATGTTACTATGTTGCATGTTTTGATCCATGTGTAGTGGTGGTGAAAGCCGATCACGTCCTAGTGGTTTCTTAACATTGTTTACAACCTTAAATTTACTTTCTTGCTTTTACTTTACTTACACTTAGTTTAAACAACCAAACCAACTCTTTGAACTAAATACCAACTGTTAATAAGTTAAATGAAATTCTAACATTTTCTATCTTGTTGATCTTAACAAGACCGTTGTCCTGTGGATTCGACCCTTAACTATACTATGATTAGACTTCCACATATCCTAGCATACGTGGGTGAAGTTTTTAATCTAGTATAAGCAAGGCTAAAACTAAAGACTTAGTATCTTTAGTATTTTTAGTGGTCCATGCAACTCCACGCAAGTGGAAGCTCCATCATTTTACTTGTATAAAAACTTCCTTTCTTGTTCAAGGATATATAATGGTTATATATTAACCTCGAGAGATAAATTTGATATGATATAAACTCAAATGAAATGCATGGAGAATTTCTTCTTCTTCTTCTAAGTCTAGTTTTAGTCCCCACTTTGTGAAAATAAAAAATGAGAAAGTGGATGGAGAAAAGGAACCTTATAGGCCACCCTTGATATAAGATCCCACATAGTAAAAGTAATTGCAGATATGTGAATGACCAAGGGAAGCAAAAACTAATAAAAATGATAAATGTATATAAAAATCATTAAATCATGTTTAGGTAGGAAATCGGTAATTGTGATAATGTGCATCATCTCCACTTTGTCAAAAATATGTATCTTTATAAATCAAGGCTAAAAAGAAAGATACAAAAATCAAGGCATCTATTTTGAGAAGCACATAACTTATGAGACAACATTCTCACAAAAAGATAATTTGACCCAAGCAAATATAAAAATTTAAACTCCTCATTGTAGTAGAAATCCACATCTAGATCTACAACCATATATTTTTCTTTTCGATTGTAAGCCATGGTCCAATCTTGGTTGAATAATCATGTAGCATTGAGTTCATAAGCTTCCAAGTTGTTGGGTTCTCTATCAGAATTGTAATGAGAAGCAACATCTTTGAGTTGAGTACCTTTTTTTAAAAGATCATTTGAAATAGGTTGTATTGGAGGTTGAGCATAGTTGTAAGATGGATTGTAAGGTTGAATTCTACCATGGTAAGCATTTATAACATATTCACCTGATAGAGAGGGATTGATTCAAACCAAGTGAGAATTGAAATTAATTTATTCAAGACAATGTGTGTTGAGAGAAGGTTAATAGGATAATCATAATATACTTAAGATATACATTGAAGTAGAAGACAAACAAACAACAAGATGCTTCACTAGTCCTTTTTAGATTGAAAAAAACAATTCTCTTAAATACTACATCCATAGACATTGGAGTCATTACTACTCATATCTTGATGGACCCTCTCAAGAATATCCACCACATCTATTGCTAAAAATAAAAAAGTATCAAACTCAAAAGAAATGAAAACACATTTATTGTCAATACATGCTATCTCATTCTTGACCTATCTAGCTAAGGTAGCTTTAAAGGTAGTTGTCCCATGATAAAAGCCCCACTTCTCAATATCACTAGTGGATAAACTCTTGTTAGATCCACACACACATATTTCCCTCCAAACCATCCAAAAAGCAAAACATTGACATGTCTAAGCATCAATCTCTTGTCAATCTATCAAGAAGTTCACATGTGGCACTTTCTTAGAATCAACCCATGTGTCTGAGTACATCAAAGAGAACAACCCTAACAATATCATTCATGTACTTAAAACCTAGAAGATCCATGCAATGAACTGCATGCTCACCCAAAATGTCCAAACATCATTATGACAAATGGGACACATTTCATCAATTGGAAACAAAGGAACTGTGAGAATATATAAGGATAGTACGATACTCCACTGGTGACATATGCATGCCAAACCCGTCAATAAGAATATAAAAAATAAAATATTGAGTATGATTAGCTTCCATACATTCAAAAACTCCTTTTTGTCTAACGATCATGTCAAAATTAATTTTCATGTCCTCAAATATTTTACTTAAAAGGGCACTCGTCAGAGAATATTTGGATTTTAGGGGACAATGTCCTTGTTAGAGAAACAAATAAGGTCAAAATACAAATTCATAACACGAATACGATCTAGAGAACAATCAAAGTTGGAATCAAATACCATGAATCCGGTTGCCTCAAAATATAGGATCTTGAAGCACCCAATATTGGACCTATAAGTCATAAAAGCATACCAGAAGCATGTATTGCTTAATATGGTCCAAAACCACCAAGTAAATTGGGTATTGTAGCCACCTTCTATTGGATGTCCTCAAAGAAAGGACCTATGCAAACTACATCATCTTCAACAGACCCTCATAAACCTATATCTAAACATGTTGTTGGCTCCTCCATTTGTATAGCTTGGCATGTCCTAAAGCCAAAGAAAAGCTTGATGATACTCATGCAAGATTTTAGAAAAAGAAGATCACTCCATAAGACCACCCAACTAAGGAAGAAGATGCATCAGTTCAACAACCTTGACAACCCTCTCCATAGCCAATCCCTCAAAAAAACTTTTATCTCTACTAACAACTCCTAATTTTAGCAAGAAGGAGCATCTATACAAAAATATATAGTTTAAATGTTATTCATACTACTCTCTACTACATGCAATAAAAATAAAAAAATATAGTCTATGACCTTTAAGTAGCCACAAAGGGTGTATAGAGGAGAAAAGTTCTAACGTTATGCTTAAGGCATGTTTTGTGATAGTGTCATCAATGACATTGTGCTCCCACAGGATGTAGACCATAAAAATTGAGGGACTCTTTTTGCACACTTTTCATGTTGATAGGTGTATGGTAAGAAAAGGACCATAATTCTATGATAATTTTTGTTTTTGTTTCAAGGTAGAAAAAGGTAGGCCCTTTTGAATGCTTCAATTGGATTGGATCCTTCCATTCCCATTATTAGATACATGCAAGTTGGCTATCTTCTCAGGGTAATACTGAACTTCTTTCACAATAGGTCCACTAAGATCAGATGTCACATGGCATGATACAATAGAAAGGGTCCACTTTCACGTGCTAATAAGGAGGATTACCAGAAAGAGTGTAACACCCCTAACCAGGGTTTTGGGATAACCTTAGAAGCTTTGCCTAAGTAAGTTGTTTAAGAACCCTGTCTTAATCTTTTGAAAAGTAATTAAGACTTGAGAAGAGTTTATTTCTCAATTATGAACTTATTTGCAAATTGTTTATGATTTATATGATAACTTTGGTACAGATTGTAATTTACCCAAATTAGGGGTTTATGTGCAAATTATCACCTCTAGAATGTTCCTTCTCTCTCTTAGCATCAACTAGAGGAAAGAGAAAGAAGGGTGAGCCTTGTTTGAGTCTTGGTTGATTGATAACACTCTTTATGGTGAAAGAACCAAAGAAGTGGTGAGTGTTTTGAACCCTAGATGAGGTTGTGTCGAGTTATGAAGTGTATATGGGAGTGCCTATCGACTTGGAAGCCATAGAGGAGGTCTCATATTAGTTTGGTAACCTTTGAAAGTGTTCATAATGGGATAAGCACCTCAAGTAGGTGAAGACTATCAGTTTACGTGATCCTTGCAAAAGTAGTATCGGTTTGCACATAATGTGATATTGGGTTGTGATATCTTGCTAAGAAAGATACCCAATGGCCGATATCTTGTCTATGTATTATCCTCAAGATTTTTGCATGGAAAGATAATTATGGATGCAAGAAGTCACCATGCAAGGACACGTGTCACTTAAGTGCACATGGTGATGACACCTTATACATACTCTCTTTCATGAGCCTCAAGTATATATACCTATCTTTTCACCTCCTAGTAAACCTTTCAACTCCTTTACCATATCTTGCTTGGAGGACGATCCTAGGAGTTCAAGGAGGAAGAGGAAGGCCGAGCAACTTGTCCAAGGTAAAGCCATGATCATCTTCAGCCTTGGGAAAGACTATGCTTCTCGGATCATGATTCTTTCCTTCTCGTCTTTCTTCACCAAGTTCCTAACTATGGTATCTTCTTTCATAGAGAAGTGTTGTGATCAAGTCTTGGACTTTTGATAAGTCATATTCAACCTTGGGAACGTGGAGCTTTGGAGCTTGAAGCTCTTGTGTTAAGCTTGAGGTGGAATATATAACTTGAACTCAATTTTATTATTATTCACCTTCTATCATGCAAATACTTGGTGAATCATTTTCTATTTTGATTTTTTCTTATTTGAATGATGGTTCTATGAGTTCGAATGGATATAAGGTGATTTTGTCCATAAACTAGAGTAATAATGGATGAAAAGTTGGAGCTTGAAGATGATGGAACCGATATTCACAAACTGATATTGGTTTGTGAAAACCCTAGCCCGATACAAGGGTATAGGCATGAAAACCAATACACATGAAATCCTACCCTTTTTGGTTTGTAACATGAGTAGTACTACTATCCTTTCAATTGTTTAACCTATCACCTAAATGCTAAGAATAAGGTAGGCCGATATGTAAAAGATAGACAAGTCGATACACATACTTACACTATAACATGAATGGCTGATATTACTTATGATGCTTTAAAACAATATGTTGTTGTTAGGGTGATATGTTACATGCTCTAAAAACAATATTCCTCAAAGGCATTAGCTTGTCATGACCAATAGATATCTAGTGAAGATGGAATATCAAACTATGATGCCTTAGTTGAGTATGGAGGCCGACATGGTCAACTCTAAACATGATCCGATACACTCACAATATGATATCCCTCTAGCCTGATCCATGTGTGATGGGCGATATACTTAGCCTGAAATACTTTGTTAAAATATCGACAACATATTCTTAGAAGCCTTGGATGATACACCAAGTAGTGGTGGGGTCAATAGGTGAAATAATTAAGGTATTGAATAAGGGCTCATCTGATACAATTCAAACCCTAGAGTCCAATACCCCATATTGCGCAATGGCTGATACTCAAAGGGATAGCTAAGATGAAACCCTAGTTGATGGTGTGGCCGGTACCCTAGTTGATGGTGAGGCCGATACACTAGTTGGTTGAGTGGATGATACCCTAGTTGATGGTGTGGCCGATATGCAATGGGTTGATGTGGTCTATACATAAAGGGATATGGTGGCCAATGTACAAAGAGATAGGGTGGACGATACCTTAAAATACATTATAGCCGATATACCTTATCAAGCATATCCAGAATGATATCATTTGATATGTCTTGGCCGACACAAGTAGATGTGTCTAGGCCCACACAAGTGGATGTGTCTAGCCCGACACAAGGATTAAAGTGGCACCGATACACCTTGTTGAATATAGGCCGATACACCTTGATGAGTGTAGGCTGATACACCTTGAAATTAATCAATGGATACATATTAAATGTAATTAAATTGATACACTTTAATAAGTGTAGGTTGATAAACCCTAAAGAAGGTTAAATCAATGTAAAAAGTATGTTGAAGTCAATATCCTAGTAAGGATGAGGGAGAAACTTGTACTACTCACGTAAGAAAAGTAATACTTTATGTTGATAATCAATGGATGATATTTGATGAAGTATGCTTGAACACTTATGGCAATAATATAGATCCTATGATGTGAATTAGCGTTTGATTGATAAATATGCACTTGAAAACCCTAAATAAGTTACAAGGGAAAACCCTAACCCTAATTGTGAGAGGGTTGCAATTTGAATGGTTCTCTTTATGGCATGGACATGATATTTACTTGATATTGCATTTTCTATGAAATCCTAACCATGAAGGCATCATGAAATGATGAGCATATCTAGGTATGGACTATGATGATTTAGCATTATACAGATTATATAAGGCCTTATGAGCCATGTGATATACTTGAACCACATGTAGGATGTTTATATGGATCTTATGGTATAGAGTTGGTTGTTTCCTAATGAGAGGTGACATTGTTCAATAATGAACTAAGGGTTTGATACCCAAACATATGAACATGATAATGATAATGTTGAAGGGATGAGATTCCCAATAAAGTGTTCAGGGGAATGAAATCCTAGGATGAGTGTACAAGATATGTTCCATTTGATACAAGATTTCTTGAAAGATATCTTACACCTTTCTATGTAGAATTTATCTATAATTCATGCTTGTAACTTGATTGATGCTAAAAGATGTCATAATGCACTTAATCTATCAAAGTGAACTAAAAATGTAGTTGCCCTGGCCATAGAACCATTCAGTGGCAGGATTTGCTTAATGGTGAAATGAGTTTTACTTGAAGCAAATCTTTTTGAAAATGTGAGGGTGCAAGATGAGTATTCCCTTGCTTCCTTCAATCTACAATATTGGCTTTGAGCCATGTTCCTAAAAAAAGTGCGGTTGTAGGACGTAGCTCTAATGCAACATCGGGATTGGCAATAAAACCATACCCTGAGAAGAGTATGGATGCATACCATGACTCAATATATATAAGTAGGATTGAATGTAGGTCATACCCTGAACAGAGAACATGTTATGCATTGTATCTATATAGAAAAGAGCCTCTATACGCCAGTGTTACAACCCCAATTTTTGGGTTCATATGGTTTGAAATGCAATTTTCCCAATAAATGTATGATTAAGGGAATTGTATAATTTATGTGTATTGTATGGATTTCCTTTACAACATTTCCTTTGTGCATGTGCTTTTTTGGATCATAATATATTAATGAGTCCAATATGATTAAGAGAAAAAGAAGAAATCAAATAATGCATTATTAAGAAGGAAATTTGAGATAATGAGGAAAAGATAAGAAATATGTGGAAATAAGGATAATGAAATCATCATGGATGAGATTTCAAATCCACAAGGTGTCTATTGGTAAAAGGAATCCAAATAAGGAATATAAAAGAATAGGAGAGAGAAAATATGAGTAAAATATGCCTTAATAAGTGATAAATTGCATATGAAGGAAAGTCTCTTATACTTTCAAATTTGAGAATGGGGTGGTTTAGTCGATATCCAATAATGGATAAGGAGTAAGTAGTCAAATAATACACTTACTATAAGTGGACGTAAAAGTTTAAAACTAAGATGCATGGATGGTCATGTTTTGGGAATATAATTAAATTACTTTCTATAACAACTAATGCCAATAATATGCCTCTCTCCAATGAAAAGTTTTAGAAATCAAACCCCACGAGAACTACTAACCATCTCGCTCTCCCCTTCACCATCCCCCTTCAAACTCTATGGGCTATGTATATAAGAAGCATCAGGGGAACATCACCCTTTGACTGAGAACAACCCTTCTCCATCGATGGTAACCATAGGGTGCTGTGGTATGAAGGCCGCTGGTGAGCCTAAGGGAAACCCTAGGGAGGTCAGGTTCTGACACTGTCGTGGACCTGGGTCTAGTGCACGCTTGTGCTTAGGAAGATATAGAAGCATGCGAGGATGAGCCGCATGGCGTCGTTGATGACCAGGGCATACCGCTGTGGTGAAGGAAGCCGAATAAGGATCCACACTATCCACCGTGGCGACATGGTCTTCTACTATAGAGGTTTGGGAAATAGGAGAGGCTGAGGGTGGTGGAGGTGTGGAGCGACGAGGAGCAGGACACCACCTTGGCACCCCCGACAGTTCTAGCCGCGACATTGGGAGCATCCGTCCACAGAATGACAAACTGCACTTACGTGCGAGAGAACGAGCAAGGAGGAAAATAGGCACTCAACCCTGAACTATGTTGCTTAGACCTTTGGAGCGGGGGCGGCCTGGAACGGCCTTGATATGGTTGTGGTGCCTGTAGGAGCCTGTCGCACATGGGAGTGCCCAGAGACGCGACATACGACGCGGCAATGTGAGCACGGAGATGCAGATACACGAATTGGAAGCAAATAGAGTCAAATGACTGATATACCCATGTGCGCACACTCAAGAAGTAGGGGTGCGGGCATCCTTTATCTAACTTGGCCAAACAAACAAACAAAAAAAAGAAACAAAAAACAAGTAAGTGCTAACGTGGTGACTTCCTATTGGCTTAGATATCCTTAATTTGCAAATATTCTAGTAAATGATTTGTAACTTGGATGAAGACAAATAATATATGGATCTTGCTCAGAATAATATCAAGAATCTTATAAAAATATAATTGAAGCCTAATTCCTCTTGCAATTCAAAAAGGACATAAAGTTATAATCTTTAACGGTTTAATTTATGAAAAAACCTAAGAATTGATGATAATTGGATCTAATGATGTTCTTTGGATGTTATGAGCCAAAATTAACTTGTTAATAAAAGAGAGAATTAGGTCTAAAATGATGATCTTTATGTATAATTGGCTTAATTTAGGGTTCCATGTACATGTATATGCATTAATGGGCCAAGAAACCCAAGATTTGATAATTATGACTTTTAATAATTTTAATTGTGCAAATCCATGAATAAAATAGAGATATTATGATCCTAAGTCAATTTGAGTATAAAAGATCCTTAATGTGGATAATTTGAGCAATTAGGGTTTTTATGAGTAGAAAAAGTATTTTAGGGTTTGTTGACCTAAAAAGGATAAAGTTTGATAAATTGATCTAAGAAGCCCTATACTAATGAGACTTAGAAACCTTATAAAGGTGTCCCAAGTCAATAAGGAGTTGTTTGGGATATGTTTGTGACAATTAGACATTATAAATGTTTTCAGGAACAATGTTTGCTTGCTTGATTGATTGGCTTGCTTGATTGGACATCTAGTTGGATTTGGATATATATTGCTTCTTTGAGATCTCTAAAACAGGTATGTGGTTACACTTATGGTTAAATCGCACTAGTTTCATGGTGATTTTTGAGGTTTTATGGGTTGCTTGGAAATAATTTCTTGGTTGACTTTTATTTCATGCAACTATAAAGTGACTATGACTATCACCATAAGTATATGTGCATGACTAGCTCAGATCCTAGTCCTCCTCTGTAGATTTGATGATGATGAGATGGATGACCTAGTGCATGGTCTACCTGTGGGGTAGGATCATCAGGTTATCATGAGTCGATGTGTTGGTCTACCATTGGGTAGGACCATACAACTACACAACCCTATGTAGTGATCTACCTATAAGGTAGGATCATGGGGGTTATATGAGATCTACCATATGAGAGAGGTAGTATCCATATCCACTGTAGGGATAGCACAAAGGCAAGTATATGTAGGGATTGAGTAGTTATGTTTAAATTGTAAAGTTTGTTTTGTTAAATTATAATTTGTTTGCAATATGTTGTTACAATTAGATGCAAGATTTTGGTTCCCCACATACCAGTATAATTTTGGCTGTCGTTTTGTTTGCCAGTGTTTTAGGTTTATCAAAAGATGGATATTCCTTTAAAGTGACATTGATGGAATAAATCTTAATAAAGAATTGGAGGATTGAAGATAGATCTTATTTGGGTAAAGTCCCTCAATTCCTATATTTTACAAGGTATGAGAAAATAAAATTTTTTATCCTATTTTAAGCTTAGTCTTTGGTACTATTTATTAATTATTTTTATTATTTGCAAAATTGTTGATCTTGTTTTGGGACAGTGGCTCTGACTTCTTGGTCTTCCTTAATTGGGGGTTACCGGGGAGCGGGGTCATTACATTTGGTATCAGAGCCATAACCCCTCCAGTAGGTGGGGCCCACATGGGCATGTGGCATGCCAATCTTGAGCCGTGCGGTCCAGGAAAGTTGGAAAGGACTATCCATGGTGATGTAGCCACCCTTGCACTGGTATTCTGTGATCGGGAGATGGGTGTCCATGAGCCATTCTAGGTCTGTAGTAAAATGGGGTGATATTATGAGGCCATATAATTGAGTCTTGACGAGGACATCAAGAGTTTAAGTGGGGGAGATTGTAACATCCCAAGATTTGAGGCCTTGAATAAAATGATCTTATAAGGAATGATTGGACTACCCATATCACCAAGGTGCACCTCCTTTTCAGGGAGCCCATCACTAAAGAAATCCATAGTTAAGCGTGCTCAGCTTGGAGTAGTACTAGGATGGGTGACCAGTCAGGAAGTTGTCCTGGCTTGCGCCTGAGTGAGGAAAAAGTCCTCAGTTAAGGCTAGTAGTGATCTGTGGGGTCAGTCATCATTCCTAAAACTCTATTAGAGCCTTGGGTAGTGGGCCCGAGTATTACAAATGGTATCCACCACATGGAAGTGAACTTTAAACCATGCTCAAGAACATCTGAACTCAGATCACTATGTAGTTGAACTGTCTTTCTCTCTCATATATATATGTATAGTTCAATCAAATCTATCACACTGACAGTATTCTCTCTTAGACAAGGTATTAGGTTATCTTGGTAAGGCGATCTACCATAAACCATACTACATCATGACCTCTCTTGGTTCATGGGAGACCTACCACAATTCCCACGGTGATCTACTCCCATTCCCTCTCAGGGACTCCTCATTATCTGTAACAACTCACTGGGTTACTGGTGTTCATCCTTCACCCGCTGGCATGTATGGCGATAGGCCATATGCAACTCTATATACTTCTTCCAGGTACCACTGCAAACCTTAACTATCTTGGTAGTACCACAGTGTATGCAGATGATGTTGCTTTGATCGAGCATTGGATGAGGAATCCCAGGATCGACAGGAGTCACGTGCAGATGCGAAGCAGACTGACATGCAGTTCACTATGAGTGGATATGTGTTATGAAACCTGACCTCTCTGAGCTATAGTTGAGAAAGTTGAGTCCCTGATACATAGGTCCATTTAAGATGGATTGGTGGAGATTCTTTTGCTTATCCTTACCCCTCAGGATAACATGATGTATGATGTGTTCCATGAGTCAGATCTAGAGCACTATGTGATGTACCCGAGCCATGTGCTGAGTCATGAACCTATTAAGCTTCAAGGGAGGATGAAATATCCTTAGTCATATGTGAGGATTCTAGATAACAAGGTGAAAGAACTCAGATGTAATAATATAAGATGATAAAGGTTCTTTGGAAGCACCATGGAGAGGATGAAGCTACATGGGAGCCAATGATGGACATGGGAAAGTCTTATCTTGATTGTTTGTATGTTTAATGGAATTTTGAGGGCAAAATTCCTATAAGAGGGGAAGGATGTTACAATCCCAATTTTTGGGTTCATATGGTTGGAAATGCAATTTCCTCAATAAATGTATGATTAAGGGAATTGTATAATATATGTCTATTGTAAGGGTTTCCTTTGCAACATTTCCTTTGTGCATGTGATTTCGTGGATCATAATATATTAATGAGTCCAATATGATTAAAAGAAAAACAAGAAATCAAATAATGCATTGTTACGAAGAAAATTTGAGATAATGAGGAAAATATAAGAAATATGTGGAAATAAGGATAATGGAAACATCATGGATGAGATTTCTAATCCACAAGGTGTCTATTGGTGAAAGAAATCCAAATAAGGAATATAAAAGAATAGGAGAGAGAAAATATGTGTAAAATATACCTTAATAAGTGATAACTTGCATATGAAGGAAAGTCTCTTATACTTTTGAATTTGAGAATGGGGTGGTTTAGCTGAGATACAGTAATGGAAAAGGAGTAAGTAGTCAAATATTACACTTACTATAAGTGGACGTAAAAGTTTAAAACCGAAATGCATGGATGGTCATGTTTTGGGAATATAATTAAATTACTTTCTATAACAACAAATGATAATTATCTACCTCTCCCCAATGAAAAGTTTTGGAAAGCAAACCCCACGATAACTATCCTACATCTCACTCTCCCCTTCACCATCCCTCTTCAAACTCTATGGGCTATATATATAAGAAGCATCAGGGGAACATCACCCTTTGACCGAGAATAACCCTTCTCCATCGATGGTAACCATAGGGTGCGGTGGTATGAAGGCTGCTGTAAAGCCTAAGGGCAAAAGATAGGAGGTCAGGGTCTGAGGTTGTCGTGTCCCTAGGTCTAGTACACGCCTGCACTTAAGCAAATATAGAAGCATGCGAGGATGAGCTGCATGGCGCCGTTGACGACTAGGGCATACCACTGTGGTGAAGGAAACTAACTAGGGATCCACACTATCTACCATGGCGATGTGGTCTTCCACTATAGAGGTTTGGAAAATAGGACAAGCTAAGGGTGGTGGAGGTGTGGAGCAGGATGCCACCTTGGAGCCCCTGGCAGTGCTAACCACGACGTTGGGAGCCTCCATCTACAGAACAACAGACTGCACTTATGTGCGGGAGAACGAGCAAGGAGGAAGTCGTGCGCTCAGCCTTGAATTGTGTTGGTTAGACCTTTGGTGCGAGGGTGGCCTGCAACGACCTTGATTCTGGTCGTGGCACCCGTAGGAGCCTGTCGCACGCAGGAGTGCCCAGTGACGTGACGTACGATGCGGCAATGTGAGTGCGGAGATGCGGACGCACAGAATGGAAGGGGATATAGTCAAATGACTCATATACCCCTACACACACACTCAAGAAGTAGGGGCATGAGCTTCCTTTACCTAACTTGTCCGATCAATACAAAAAAACAAGTAAGTGCAGACGTGGTGACTTTCTATTGGCTCAAATATCCTAAATTTGCAAATATTCTAGTAAATGATTGGTAACTCGGATGAAGACAAATAATATATGGATCTTGCTTAGAAAAATATGAGGAATCTTATAGAAATATAATCGAAGCCAAATTACTCTTGAAATTAAAAAAGGATATAAAGTTATCATTGTTAATGGTTTACTTTATAAAAAAAACCCTAAGAATTGATGATAATTGGATCTAATGATGTTCTTTGGATGTTATGAGCCAATATTAACTTGTTGTTAATAAAAGAGAGAATTAGGTCTAAAAAGATGATCTTTATGCATAATTGGCTTAATTTAGGGTTCCATGTACATGTATATGCATTTATGGGCCTAGAAACCCAAAATTTGATAATTATGACTTTTAATAATTTTAATTGTGTAAATCCATGAATAAAATAGATATATGATGATCCTAAGTCAATTTGAGTATAAAAGATCCTTAATGTGGATAATTTGAGCAATTAGGGTTTTTATGAGTAGAAAAAGTATTTTAGGTTTTGTTGACCTAAAAAGGATAAAGTTTGAGAAATTGATCTAAGAAGCCCTATACTAATGAGACTTAGAAACCTTAGAAAGGTGTACCAAGTCAATAAGGAGTTGTTTGGTATATGTTTGGGATATGTTCATGACAATTAGACAATATACATGTTTTTAGGATTAATGTTTGCTTGATTCATTGATTGGCTTGCTTGATTGGACATCTTGTTGGATTTGGATATATATATTGCTTCTTTGAGATCTCCAAAATAGGTATGTGGTTACGCTTATGGTTAAATCACTCTAGTTTCATGGTGATTTTTGAGGTTTTATCGGTTGCTTGGAAATAATTACTTGGTGACTTTTATTTCATGCAACTATAAAGTGACTATGACTATCACCATAAGTATATGTCCATGACTAGCTCATATCCTAGTCCTCCTCTACATCTTTGATGATGATGCGATGGATGACCTAGTATATGGTCTACCCATGGGGTAGGATCATCAGGTTATCATGAGTCGATGTGTTGGTCTACCATTGGGTAGGACCATATGACTACACAACCCTATGTAGTGATCTACCTATAAGGTAGGATCATGGGGGTTAGTTGAGATCTACTATATGAGAGAGATAATATCCATATCCACTACAGGTATAGCACAGAGGCAAGGATATGTAGGGATTGAGTAGTTATGTATAAAATATAAAGTTTGTTTTGTTAAATCATAATTTGCTTGCAATATGTTGTTACAATTATATGCAAGATTTTAGTTCCCCCACATACCAGTATAATTCATTATACTGACTACCATTTTGTTTGTCAGCATTTTAGGTTTATCAAAAGATGGATATTCCTTTAAAGTGACATTGATGGAATAAATCTTAATAAAGAATTGGAGGATTGTAGATAGATAGATCTTATTTGGGTAAAGTCCATCAATTCCTATATTTTACAAGGTATGAGAAAAGAAATTTTTTATCCTATTTTAAGCTTAGTGTTTGGTACAATTTATTAATTATTTTTTATTATTTGCAAAAGCATTGATCCTATTTTGGGACAACATCTCTAACTTCTTGGTCTTCCTTAATTGGGGTCACCGGGAAGCGGGGTCATTACAACCAAGATAGCTAAAATGCATATTGACTCATATGTCACTACCAATAATCTCGTACTAACCAAGAAAGGAGAGGTCGTGGATTCTGGCTCTTCTATAGACCTATATGGCACTGATGCTTACTACACAGTGGTCAGCTAGAGTAGGGAAGGTATATTGCCATCTCTATATGGTATAAGATGGATTGTTTAAAGATGTAATCAACAATGTAGTGTATTTGTTTAAGGATCAAATATAGAAACATTGGTTGAAGCTTTGCTTTGCTTTTATACTATTTAGTTTATAATAGTTATACATGTTCTTTATATTCCTCTTAAAAGTGATTAAATGATCTATTGCTTAGTTGTAGATATTTGAACTAATGAGATGTTGAGACCACTCTACTCTACATATAATCAACATTTATACTTGTTTATCAATAAAGGTTTCTACTGCTCTCTTTCATAAGATTTATTTGTGATAATAATATTGTTGGTAGAGAGTTATATCTCTCACTGGGACTTGTTGTCTCACCCCATGGGTTCCAAACCATTTTAGGTGGATGTGCACAAAGAGGTAGAGATCAGGCAACAGAGAATGGGCAACAACAACAAGACAGTAGTAACACCTCAGGTTGAATGTGCTGTTATGTGTCTTGTAGATATAGAGTCCTATGTGTCGTCCATGTACTCTCAGATCCTTTGGGAGATAGTGCATAAACAATTTTATAATTGATCTGAATTTTTGGCTAGTACACCTCGATGCATAATGTTGCTTTTTTGTATGTTTTGGAGACCCGAAGGTCAGAGCTGTTATCCCATTTAATAGGATCAAAGGTTCGACAATTAATCAACAATAATTATGAAATTCAACTAACTAAACTGAATTCTGGTATAAAATAAAATTTTGCATAGCTTTTTAAAACTTTGGTAAACTACTCTATCCACAGCCTAGATTTATTCTATCTAATCCTCCTTGCACTTTATTTCTTATTTCCACAATGTGTCACTTTACTATTTGTTCTTTCAATTGTTGTACCTAAAACAACGATAAACAAAACGTCAGTCAGCATATAGGAATATGCTGGTATGTGGGGACAACCAAAATTTCACAAATATGGTTAACAATCTAATTATCACAATCAAGTTAATTAACAAGACAATTTATGCTTTTTAGTATGACATTCTCCACCACTTTTACCCTAACCCTGGCATACCCACCTTAGGGTTTCTTTTTCCAATGACTTAAGGCCACCTTCTCAATCCTGATCTTGGTGCCTGGGGTCACCCTTCATAGTTCCCATTAGTCATTCTTTAAGGACCACCTTCTCAATCTCGAGCTTGGTGTCTGGGGTCACCACTCATGGTGCTCATTGGTCTACCCTCCTGGGCCTGACCTTTGGCATCATCCATCAGGGTGGCATGTAGGTGTGAGAATACACACTTCTATTTTTATTGTGATAATCATAGTGACTTTATGATTTGCAAGTATGAACATCCAAACTGATAAGTTGCACTCAATGCGATGAATAATTTGGGAAACTCTTCGAGAAACTAATGTGATTAACCATAATTAACCACATACCTATCAAGCTATCTTGAATGCAGAAATAATTCAACCAATTAAGAAATCAAGCAAGCACACACAAGTTGATCCTAAAATAGGCATCCAATTTTCTATCATTAATCATGTCATCATGACCTATTAATCCTAGTTGTTTCATAGGGTTATTAGTCCTTTTTAGGGTTTTGATCACAATTTAGGGTTCCACTTCATTTTTATTACTTTCAACCCTAATTTATATAATTACTTACAAACCCTAATTATTTCATCTTTCTTTCATAAAATATCCTAAGATCATCTTTTAGCAACATGAAACCCTATTTTCGGATTATAATTACTTTTCCTTCATTTTTCTCCTATTTAGGATTTCTAAGCATATTAATCATCATATTAGGTTTAAAACCCTAATTCTTTCAATTTTATCTTAAAATAGATCAAGATTCATATTTATCATTAAATAAGTTAATAATGATTGAATCAACTTATTCACAAGATTAAATCTATCCTTTTTCAACAATTAGGGTTTCTAACCACAAATTAATACTTTTTCCATCAAAATTATACACTTTAACAAAAATATACTAATTTAGGCTTCGAAACAATTTTTAACATATTCCTCATATTTTTCTGATCAATTTACATGTATAAACTTTTCTCATCCGAGTTTTCTAGCACAAGATATTATTTTAGCAAAGAAAATCATTTTTATTTATTTATTAGCAAATTCCAGAAAATAAGGATCGATAGATCTATTGTCCGTTGGTCCACTCAGGATCCAACGATCAGGGATGCACGTGCCTATCTTTTGTTTTAAGTTGTGAAGGACAAGATTGTCCTTACCTGGACTGAAGATACGGAGGCGCAACCGGGTGATTTCCCGGGATCTCCCCTTCTTCAATCTCGCGACCTTGCAGCTGTTGCGAGGGTCAACCTTATGGTTGACTTCTTGATCCATCCGACCTGTGAGCATGCCAAGGGGTCAGGAGGCTTCATCTTCCTCCATCAAACTCACCTGTGGGCTCAATTGCATGCCAAGAACTCACCAAGACCTCCCCCTACTCTCCAGACTCCAGCGAGGTTCGCTGAGGTGACAAAATTGCAGGTCAGGGTGGAAGGGGCAATTAAAGACACGAGGAAAATCCTTGCGCTCTGCCATAGAGGTTGGGGTAGCAATTTGTCATGTTGATGCCCTCATGCACACTCCCCTATATATAGGGTAGAGACAGATGTGCGAGAATTGGGAACTTCCCTAACAGGAGGCCAAACCTCGACAAAGTAGGGATGAACCTCTGTGGTTTCCTCTCCTGAGTCCAAAGGAATCAACAACAGGTTTGCACACTCTCTGGATCACGAGAAATATGAGAGGGAAAATCCCTCTATACATGGAAAAGTCCCAGTCTTTGTGGAACTGGTCCATGGGCGATCAGCATTGGATCAAGATCCAACGGTTCCTATTTCGTGTGATCATCCAAAAGTAAAATCCTTTTCCTATTTTCAGAATAATTCCATTTTTGGGAGATAACTTGAGAAATTCATATCTCCAAAACCATAGCTCATTTTTATCTCAAAATTTAAGGGAAATTCCATCTTGTCATTATCTAGCTATTTATGAAGTTTGGGAAGCAAATTCCAATGTATAAGAAGGTTTCCTTCCCTCCCAAGTTATCCTTCAATTAATCCAATTTTAATTAGTATTTCTTTTCCCTTTGCCATTATCTTGTTATTTTGGGTCCCTTGGACCTTAAGAAATCCTAAAGGCACGGATTCCCATATTGGGAAATACCTATTTGCCTTTATCTTTTATTTATGTCTATTTCACATATTCTCCTTATCCTTTTTATTTCTTCATTAAAATATCTCTTTTTGAGGATTTCTCTTTATCTCTCTTTTTATTTTCCTTATTGGAATTCCTTTTAATATTATAAACCTCATGGATACAAAAATCCATCAAAGCTAACTCAATTATACCTCTTTCCACTTATTTCCCATTTATCATTATTTTCAATTTCTTTCTTAATAAAGAAACATTTAATTGATATTTTCTTGTGGCATTATCTTTGCAACTTTGGGCTCCTTAGAACCCAAGGAACCCAAGAGGCATGAAACCCACCCGTGGATTACATTCCTTTGCCTTCTAGAGGTTTCTACATCTTTCTTTTCTCCATTTCTCTAATAATGGAGTTTCTTTTGTCTTTTCATTGTTATTGGACCCAATAGCTAATAAAGCCTACCAAACAACCAACAAGGATATTGTAAACGAAATCATTTTATTAAAAACAAATTATATCATTATTTGATCAAATATCTTTGATAGGAGAAATTACATTTCTCACCAAAAGAACCAAAAAATTGGGGTTGTAACATCTAATAAAGCCTACCAAACAACCAACAAGGATATTGTAAACGAAATCCTTTTATTAAAAACAAATTATATCATTATTTGATCAAATATTTTTGATAGGAGAAATTACATTTCTCACCAAAAGAACCCAAAAATTGGGGTTGTAACATCCTTCCTCTCTTATAGGAATTTTGCCCTCAAAATTCCACCAGGTACACAAGCATACATGATAAGCCTTTCTTATGTCCATCAGGGCTCCCATGTGGTCTCACCCTTTCCATGGTGCTTCCCAAGAACCCTCATCATCTCATATTCTTCCATATGAGTTCTTTTTTACCTTGGTATATCGTACCCTCATAGGTGACTCAGGACATTTCAGCTTCTCATACAATTGAATAGGTTCAGGGATCAACACATGGCTTGGGTACCTCACATAGTGCTCTAGATCGGAATCATGGAACACATTATACATCATTTTATCCTGAGGGGTAAGGCTAAACACAACCATCTCCACCAATCCATCTCAAATGGACCCATATATCGAGGACTCAACTTTCTCATTTGTTGCTTAGAGGGGTCGGATTTTCACATCACATACTCTCCCACAGTGAACTGCATGTCAGTCTACTTTGCATCAGGTCACGACTCATGTCGTCCCTGGGCTCTCTTTTAGCCATTGCACGATCAAAGTGACTTCATTTGCACACACTGTGGTTCTTTCTTGACCTTCACGAGGTCCCTTCACCAACATCATCTTAATGAAGTGGTTCCTAACACAACTTCCCTTACAGAACTTCTTTTCAACCTGATACTGGCTATGGTGGTTATCATCACATCTCACAGAAGACAAGAATTGTCTCTAGATATCACCTTGAATGAGCACACATTCTCTCATCAGACCCTCTAGTCTGGATTACACTGACCATTAGTTAGGGGTGATAATCTGTACTATTATCGAGTTCTTCATGTACCTACTTCCACTGCATGGAAGTGAACCTTTAGGTTATACCCAAGAACTTTTGAACTCGCATCATGGTGTAGTTGAACCATATTTCTCTCTTACAAGTAGTTCAATCGGATATGTCCCTTGAAAATACTTTATTTTCTCATGTCATCTAGGTAAGGCGATCTACCATAACCCATATTGCATCTTGACCTTCCTTGGTCCAGAGAGACTCATCACAACATCTATAGTGATGAACTCACATTCCCTCTCAGGGACTCTTTATGCTTTATATCAAAACAATGGGTTACTGGTGTTCATCCTTCACCTCCTGTTATGCATGGAAACATACCACATGCAACTTCATCTTAGGCATCCAAAGTGCTACTATCACTTACTATCTTTGTAGTACCACGGTGTATGGTGATCTTAAATCATGATCTCCTGTATGTCATGATTCCTCAAGATCGATTCCTCGCAAACCCTAAACCACTCTAGTCGGGGTTTCATCACCTTCCTTACTAGAGAAGTGCATCTGAGGTTCTACCACCATCCTTTCATTGCATCAAGGCCTAGGCTGGCTAACCAAACAATCATTAACTTAATCAATCGATATCGTTACATCTGAGTGTTAGCCAAACTCATCTCTTATTCAAACTTAGGGTTAACCTAACAACCCCTTCTAGCCTCTGGCTAAAACTAGGCAGCTGCATCTCATTCAGAGAATCCATTACCACCTCACATCCTGAGGTGTTAGGTAATGTTGAAGACATACACCTCCATGTATTCCACTTATTATTTCATCTCCACTGTAAGTCTATCTTCATCAAGAAAACTTTGAACTCATCCTCTTGGTTTTCGAACTCAACCTTGTATAACTTGCAAATTCCACATAGCTCCTGCTAAAAACATCCTTATAAGATGACTACCTTATTTCTCTTAGTATTTGTAGACCATCCATGTATTGTTCACTCCACCAGGGTATGTTATCATCTCTATCCTCATACCTCGTAGCAACGTTCCAACTCACATCATCTTTATCCTTGGTGTATGGCATGCGTATTGTCCTATCTCTCACTCCCATAACAAGAGGAAATAAGCATTTGGCTGTAGTGCAAATACAAAGTTCTTCCTATTCTAAGAGTAGAGATGGTACATCCCACCTTGCCAGTACACCTTTTTAAATCTAAGTTGAAACATGCCACATATGTCTCTACATCACAATAATCTCGGTATCAAAGTTACTTCCATGAAAAATTGGTCTCGAACCTACTTGGTCACCACACAATCCTTGGTCATCTCCTCTAGGTCTGTAGGGTTCCGACACTTTTGGGGTCATCCCTCTTCCATTATGCATCCAGAGAGTGCCCTACTCATCTTCCCTTTGGGTCCCATGAGTTCATGAAGGTGATCAATCTCCTAACCCATGGCCCTCAGACAATGATAGTTGTTACCTCCCGACCCTATGGTCATGTGCAACTAGGGAATTAGGCAACTCCTACTTCCATTGGTCTAATCCCTACCTGACCCTAGGATAGACTTAGGATTCTAACATAGTACATGTCCAACTTAGGACCTTACCCAAGTCTCCAGCATCTCTCTCTGTGTTCATGGGATGACTTTCATCCTTTCACAGGGTCATGGTGACCTGCCTACCTTGGTCAGGCCCCATACTGGTTACCTCCATGGAAACACATCCACATGCATTTAGAGATGGTTATCTATGGGTCTACAGGTTCATACTCTTACCATGTACTCTTCACTTATCTTCTCAAGATCCTATGAGAACTTTTGGGGTTTCCTCAAAACCCCCAAAACTGGTATACACCCTTATGTCTAGGGTTTACATCCACATGAGCATGCTTAACCCTAGCAAGCTACTAAGGCACAAGAAGACCACCTACTAAACCGTGCTATGTCATATTGGTTCTCATTCCTCAACATTGGACCAAGAACTAACCTTCTCATGCCACCACCTTGGATGTGAGGGATTCATCAACCATATCTTCGACTTAAATGGGTTTCCCTTTCCTCTAAACATGATGTGTTCCATGCTCGAATCTATAGAAACTCAAATCTCATCATGAACATCAGGTACACCATTTCCCTTCTTAGGCCTAGGAATCCTAGGTTCACTTTTTGGATATCCAACTGCATGCTCAACCTTTTATCCACAAACCAAACATGTACGAGGTATGACATGCACTTCCTATCATCCTTCTACTCGAGCAACATCTCAGAGTGGAGTCTTCCTCAATGACAACCAACGAGGTATAAGGCCTTACATCCTATTACTAAACCTCTTTAGGGTCTAAGGAACTCTTCTTCCAATCTCAGAAGGTGAACACCTATATCATGGCACATAGGTACCATCAGCCTCATCCTCTTTCTAGGGTTTGGTTCTTCTAAAGGAAACCAAGATATCATCGGCCTCCAGGGATGAGGCAACCACTATCATCCACTTAGGTCGCATCATCCTCAACTCCCACTTTTCCTCATATCTCAGAGTCTAGGCTTCCAACATTCTTACATGGATCCTACTCTATCTCTAGAGCTAACCCTACAAACAACCTTACTACCCGAGGTCCTCTCTCCATGAAGGTGGATCAAGCTCACAAACCTACCCCTACATGGGTGAAGCCCATATTCAAACTTATGTTCGCTCAGGATTATCCATAGCTCTTTATGCTTATCTCATAAGCTATCCTTCATACTCTCCTGGCCAGGGTTTTAGCCTACTATCAGCACTACTGACGTACTTTGGGTGCATGATATGCCCTACTTTCTTAAGCCCATAGGGTTTCTATAGGTCCTTCTCTGACCTCATAAATGAAGGAGATATCCTTCACTCTAACATGCACGACCCCTTCCAGGGTTGGGTTGCCAAAGTTGCTAGGTCATCCAACCTCTCATGGCTCATATGGGCATCCAAAAGCATGTCCACCCTCACACCTGCTCTATCATGACATCTAACTCATCATGTCATCTCTCCCTCTAACCACCACTTAGGGTTAGGGTTAGCATCGTCCCCAAAGGATGTGCCATGTCTCTACTTTTAAGACTAACTCTCTTTACTTATCCTCCTGACAAGAAGGTCTAGCCTCAGGTCTCTCCTGAGGGCATGGCAAATTATGTCATACGGCCTAAGCAGGTATCTATTCTTTAGTTTACGCTTAATCTATTAAGCTTATGTCCATGACATCTTATTAACATGCTTTTCATTAATTTGGTGAAGGATTCCGTAAATCTTATCAACCTTACCCATACCTCAAGAGGGTGATGAGAAGAGAGAAAACCCTAATCCTTATGGTCCTTAACAACATTTGAGTTGAGAAGGGATGAACAAGATGAGAGAGTCCTAAAGGTATCTTATTTCGAGTCAAATCTTGATACGTTGGCCAGACAATCACACTAATTTGGGAGTCCTTGTATTCTGACTAGCAGTGCGGAGGAAAATCTTGCCAGTCCCCAGATGTGATCCTTTTGTAGACACCTCTGTCTTTCAAAAAATCCTTTAATAACTCCCTTGGGTTCTACATAGTTTGTAAAATTTAATAATTATTAAAGATTAAATGAGGAACCTATGCTCTGATACCAAATGTAACGAACCTGCCTTCCGGTAACCCCCAATTAAGGGAGACTCGAAGGTCATATCCGTTATCCCATTTAACAGGATCAAAGGTTCGACAATTAATCAACAATAATTATGAAATTCTACTAACTAAACTGAATTCTGGTATAAAATAAAACTTTGCATACCTTTTTAAAACTTTGGTAAACTACTCTATCCACAGCCTGGATTTATTCTATCTAATCCTCCTTGCACTTTATTTCTTATTTCCACAATGTGTCACTTTACTGTTTGTTCTTTCAATTGTTGTACCTAAAACGCCGACAAACAAAACGTCGGTCAGCATATAGGAATATGTTGGTGTAACATCCCTGACCTGGGTTATGCTTTAACCCTTGATGTTTTCTTTAATAAAGATAATTATATTTTTCTTTTATCTTTAGAAAAGTAGTTGAGGCTCAATAAGAACTTATGTTTCAATTTTAGTCCTTTTTGAATAATGTTGAAAACAATGTTTTGCCTATTTTGGACTAAAGTACAAATTACCCAATTTGAGTGGTTAACTTGCAAATGTTACATGATAAAATGTTCCTAAAATGTTGAAGCATCAAAAGAATGAAAATGATGTAGAGGTATGGCTTCCACAAGCCTGAGTACCAAGAAAGAACTTGTTGAGCAATGTTGTGCATTAAAACCTGGTTTTGGTGTAATGTGCAAATTACCCAAAAACCTAGGGTTCAATATGAAAATACCACCTCTACAGAGTCCCTCGTGTTTCTTGGCATCATGTATAGAAAATAAAATGAGAGGGGCATCTCATTTGAATCACTTTGGAGGAGAGAGAATCTTGATATTAAAATAATCAAGATTTAAGCATAATTGAAACCCTAATTCAATTTAATGCAAAAATAAATATATTAATTGAAGTGCCCTTCAACCAAAAATATGTTGGTTGAAATTCTATAATAATGGACGTCCTTGTGCCTTGCAAGGGAAACAAAATATCTAAAGTGAGTGGAGAGCCCACTCACATTAGTTAACTAAAAAGTAATATCCACTAATATTGGATATTATTATTAAAATGGTTAAGGTGCTTAATTTGTTTTCTTTTAATTCATGGATAATGAAGAGGAATTACAAGGTGTGGGATATGGCTTCGTATGCAATTGATTGATGGGAGTATGTGGCACCAATTTTGGGAATTAAATGATTTTATAACACTTTCTCTCTCATTGAAATTCCCTTATATACATCTCACTTTCAACCCACATGAAAGGCTTTTTTGACCCTTCTTTCTTTCCTTGCTTTGGACAAATACAAAGGAGCTAAGGAGAAACAAGAGTACGTGCCCCAACCTGTGGGTGAGCTCCTTAATCATCTTCAACCTTGATTTCATGGTAAAATTCGAAATTCAATGCTTAATTTCTTCTTTTCTCCATTCAATCTTCAACCTTAGCTAATCTTTTCGCTCAAAGACTTGAGGATGAGCCTTGGGAAGTTGAGGAAGCTTCATTCACCATTGAGAACGTGAAGCTTGAAGCTTGGATTCAATTTTGAAGGCGGGTTATATAACTTGAACCCTTAAACATTGTTATTAATTTCATTCCTTATCATATGTTGATTCCTTCTTTACTTTCAGATTTCCTTTTGATTGGTTGTTGAATTCATCACAAGAATCACAATGGATTTCGAAGGTTTCAAGCTTGAAGATGATGATGTCATCTTAAGCACACACCTCAACATAGAACATGTGCAAACAATTTTTCTCTTTGGTGATCAAACGGTCTCAAGACTGTTTGACACCAAATGGTCTCAAGACCATTTGAGGTCAAGAGGACTCAAACCGTTTGAAGGTCAAATGCTGATGCGGTTGGATGATAATCCAATGGTTCCAATTAATTGAATTTTAAAAGGTTCCATGTATGTATGTTCCACCAATTGCAAGCCCTAATCGATTGAATTCATTGAAACCCTAGTCTAGGGAATCGATTTCAAGGTTGATTGACCCAAACAGTCTCAAGACCATTTGGAGGTCAAACGGTCTCAAGACCGTTTGAGACCGAATGGTCTCAAAACCATTTGGAGGTCAATGGTTGATTGTAGTGGATGGTTGGAGATCCAAGGGCTATAATATGATTTACTTTCAATAGTTCAATTGATGGATGGTTCAATGAGTACAAATCCTAAATCGATTGAATGTTGGAAACCTTAATTGGTCCAATCGTGAGGTGGTTTGGACCAAACGGTCTCAAGACCATTTGGAATCAAACGATCTCAAAATGGTTTGAGATCAAATAGTCTCAAACCGTTTGAATTTTCCAATCAATTTCAATATTCAATTGGTTTCAATGTTGGGTTGTCCATTGAGTTTCAATGATAATTTGTTCAAACAATTTTAGGAGTTGAGTGCCCAAATAGTTTCAAAACCGTTTGGAGGGCAAACAGTTTCAAAACCATTTGGAGTACAAGAAGGTCAAAACCGTTTGAAGATTCAGGGTAACCAAAACCATTTGGAGACCTAAGGTTATGAAAGACCAATTAACCCATTGATTGTTAATAGCATATATCAAAGATAAATCCAGTGGTTGTACCTCTAAAGTACTTAGGTGATTAGTACCTTTAGAGTGGTTAACCTTTGATGCTTATGGAAGCAATGACTTAATACACTATGTCAACTCTTCATTCAAGTTGATTCAATCTAATCAAGATTAAAGTAATTAACCTCCTAGAGAAGATGAGAGAGAAACATATACATGAGTGATAATCATGTAGTGATTAGTCCTCAACACTTTCAACATGAATAAAATATGTAATTAGGGTTTGATCCATGATTATGAGATCATGAAACCCTAATCGAGAAGGTTGATGAGCTCTAACCCTAATTTAAGGTAAAGCTAGGTGAAACCCTAATCTAGGGTGATGGTGTAATCCTAATTTAGGGTAATGATATGAGAAACCCTAATTCAGGATATTTAATGAAAAACCCTAATTTAAGGGAATGCTTCATGAAAACCCTACTTTCTGGGTAAAGCTACATGAAACCCTAATTTTAGGGGAAATGTTATAAGAAACCTTAATTCAAGGTAAGGATGTAATGTGAAACCCTGATACATGGTAATGTGATATGAAACCCAAATCCAGGGTGATGCTATGTATTATGAAACCCTAATTTGAAAACCTTTCCCTAATTTGTGTAAGGAGATGAGTAACCCTGATTGACATGAATTGGGAAAACCTAACCCTAATAAGGGTATAAGTGGTGTTACTTTGTATAGCATGGTGCTAAAATGTAATTGATATAACTGTTATCAAGTGTACTAACCATGCACGTATCATGAGATGATGAGCATAGCCAGGTATGAGCTATGATGTTTCATTTATTATTGTTAATGGGTCTTGTGAGACATAACATGCCTTGTTGCCTAGTGAGAGCTAACAAGAGATGAAATGGGCTTTGTGAGCCATGTGAGATGCTTTTGTAGTAAGTATCATGTTTACCTTTTTTCAGACAACCTGAAGGTATTAGTTACCTGATAAATGGTAACAATTGTTCTATGTTTAACTGAGGGTTTGAATACCCATTTTCTATAATCATAATGATGAGTTTATTAAGGGATGAGAATACCCCTGATGAGATGAGGGATTGAGACCCCAATGCTTTATTAAATGTTTGAACAGTACTTGATGGAAGTATTATACATTATTTCTAGCAACTAATATAATAAGTAATTTTTGGAAACTTTTTGATGCTAAAAGAATATGATAATACACTTAATTAATCAAGTGATATCATATAATGTAGTTGCCCTGACCACAGATCCATCAACGTTAGAATTTGTTGAATGGTGAAACGAGTTAAAACTTTGAGCGCATATTTTTTAATATGCGGGGGGGGGGGGGGGGTAATTGGGCAATTATATCCTCATGCCCCATAGGAATGGTTGTAGGCTATATACTATGTACATGATTGGTTGCGGACCATACCCTAGTATGAGTATGTCTATGTGCCATGACTCCATGATATGATACCAGGCATTGGCTACAGGCCATAATCCTGAAGAGAGTATATGTTGTGGGCTATAACTCTATAGCGAAGATGCCAATATACCTTGGCAAGCTAATTGCAGTTTGACACATGTTGTCTCTGCCGAATAATCACGTACTGACCGAGAAGGATGAGGTCTTCGAGTCTGGCTCTTCCATTGACCTTGTGTGGTACCGATGCTTTCCGTAATCATGGTCAGTTGGAGTATGAGTGGTATACCTCATCTTCTCAGGGCTTAAGTATGATTGTAAAATGTAATCAACCGTGTATCATATTTGATTTAGGGTCTTCCCTGCAATTTACCTACTTTTGAGCTTTTCTTTCCTTTCTAGTCCCTTTGGACCATTTTCATAAATTTCCCTTGTTTTATATTCTTTTTGGACCCCTTGTGCAATTTGAGCACAATTCAATGTTTAAAATTATCTTTTTCCCTCTTTTATGATAATGAAGGGGTGTTTGCACAAATAACCCAATTAAGGAGATAAGTGAAGGTTAATAATGTAATTTGTTCGTTAAGGATGGAAATAAGTAGATAATATTAATTTGGAGCTTTTTGGATAAATATAATAATAATAATAATATGTAATGTAATTAATTAAGAGTGTAATTAACCTAAATTCTCTCTCTCTCCTCCAATTTGATGATAAATGTGTGAAAACATATTTAAATGTTGATATTTTGCTCTTAATACTCATATATATCTATCACCTCGAATTTGACTCACTAATTGCATTAATATAGTCATTTCATAATAATTCACACCTTTTAATGTGTTAAAATACACTTTAATGAGAAATATATTTATTAAGGGCCTTATTGGATATAAATATGAAATCTAATTATATAGCATCGTTCTAAATTCTAACATGAACCTATGGTCCAAATTTGGTGTCATTTGGACTTCATTTGACCCTTCAAAATCCATTTTAAAGCTTTTAATATAGTATGATTAAAGTTTTTAAATCAAATGCATTTAATCCATTTCATTTCACCGTGTAAAGCTATAGTTTTCAGTTTATTTTCTTGTCACGTGCCCCCTTTCACCTGCGCCCCATCCGACGGTTCTGATCCGCTTCCCCATCGATCCAACGGCTCTCCCGCCGTCTCCTACCTCCAGCAACTGAACAAGAGGGCTGCTTTATGCTTCTCGACCCCGCTCACCCTCTCCTCTGCGCCTTCTCGTGCGATTCCTCTTCTGGTGAATTCAGATTCTCATGCCGGTTCTAGTGAGCCCTAATTCGCTTCGACTCCTCCACCGCTGACGAAACGCCCAATTATGACCTCCTCCTCTTCCCCGTCGTGAGGTCGCAGAAGGTGCTAGACGCCTCCTCACGCCTATATAAGGCTATGGGAACGACCCTCGGGCCGCCACCTTTCTTCCTCCTCCTTCAATTTCTCCTCATTTGCCACGGAGCTCACTGACCTACTCGGTCTTCTTCCCTGGCAACGACGACCTGCTTCTTGCACCTCCGACCACCTCGGGTCAATTAGACGCTAGGTAACCAACTCCGGCACCCGCTCTTCCCCTCTCCACTCTCAGTTTACCTCACGATGCCCCCGAATGCCTGGTCCTATAGCCCACTGGACCGCCGTCGCCGCTGCCACCTGCTAGTTGGCGTCTTGGTGCTCCTCCGCCTGCGGCGATGCATCCTTCCGACTCGCCTTGGTTCCACGAAGGTAACCACGACCTTAGTTTCTTGTTTCCGTGTGTTTTCAGTGTATGGTTTCCCCGGTCTTTCTCCCCTATTTCCGGTCGGATCGAGCTCGTTTCCATAGTTCTCAGGCACGAGAGATCCCTCTTTATGTGTCTCTGTGATCGTAGGAACCTAGGGAACTCGTTCCCAGTTTCCATTCTCGGGTGTGCGCCCTGGATAGCGAGATGTGCCATAGAGCCGAGCTCCAGGCTGTGCTACTTGCAGCCATGGCCAGGGTAGGAATAATCTTGGTCACGCAATGACCAGGGAGCCCCTGCACCCCTAATTAGCCAATTAAACGAGCATGAGTATTTGTGTAAAATCGACGTTCTATTTTGCTTCCTCGCTGCAAATGCTGATACATACAAATGACCATATTGCCCTCATCATTTTAATTGATTTGTTTTGACGAGCAAGGGTACTTTAATCATTTCACCTGTTATTTACATCGAATTGTATTTTGATTTAAATACCTGTCACTCTATAGTTTTCTTGCATCCTGATTGGTCGATTTTACTTAATTCATAGTAAATCGATCCATTGTCATAAAAATGCAAATAAATAGTCAATGGAAAGGATTTTTCATGTAGAACCTGATTTTATGGTTTTTGAGTCCCAATTATGATTCTTTTTTCAAAGTTTGCCCTGAATTCCTTTTTAAGTATATAAAATGTTCTAAAATACCTAATTAATTCATTTTAACTCCAATTTGTAAAATAACATATGTTTTCTTATTCAGGAGAATATGACCAATCTGTTGGATTAGGTTTTGAACCTTAAATCGTGATTTTGTAGGTAAGTTCCAAAAATTAGGGTTTTTCCTATGCTTTATGTCTTTATATATATTAATACATGTGTAATAATGTAACTAGGGAAATGTGGAATTGGATGCAATTAGTTTGGTGAATGTGATGGTAACTAATTAAAATAGGTATGTGGAACCTATTTTAGTATGTGCACCCTATTATAGTATGTGGCTCCTATGTATGTGAATCATATTATATGAATCCTATCAAAGATGAATGTGAATGTTTATTGTGCAAACTACCTATCCTTCAGTTGGGTCTTTTCCAACCCCACAATCATTATTGTGCTAGCCTTGTTATCCTTCTAATTGCATTTATTGGCTCTTTACTTATTTTATGCTTCTAATGCCATTGTGGCTCATTCATTTGAATTATATGAATCTTGCTACTACATATGTTGCCTCATTTACTTGGAAATGCTTAATCTTGTTATTGCCTATGTTGGCTTATCCTTTTGAAATACTTGGAAACATTGTATATTGTGGTTGATTATGTTGGCTCCTTTACTTGTTGGAGTTCTTGGATATTGTTGTTGCCTATATGCAATGTTGTTGACTATAACTTGTCTAATTCTTTTTATTTGATACATACCTTTTATCTTTCTCTTGCTGGATGACCCCAACCATCCAGGCTAGGATCAGAGTGTGCATGGAAGCTTGGTGAACCTAAGGCTAAGGATAAGGACAAGAATAAAAGAAAGATATAGCATGCATGATCATAGTTGCTTTTATGTTATAAGTTGTTCTGTTTGGAGACAATGTTGTATTAGTCTAAGTTTTCCTTTACCTAGGTCATATGCTTGTATAAATTTGTACTCCCATTTGGGAAATATTTGTAATGTATTCTTTATACATTTTGAATAAAGTCAAGTTTTAATTCTTCTGCTGCCACACAAATGGTGATTTGTTTATCATGTTTAATAGTAGAGACTTGGTCTTTACAGAAGAGGACCAAGTTGGTGATCCAAAACCGACCATGATGATTCAAACCCCTGATACCTTGTGGATGGAGCAACAGAGGAAGTTGACGGAGGCTATTAATGCTTTGGCCCTTCGAGACTTAGCTAGAGCTGAGAATGATGAGCCATACCCTGTTCATCCCCCTGTGGGAGCCACCATCCTAGACTTTGTCAAGCTGAACATAGAAAAGTTCTGGGGAGAAGATAAGACTGAGGTAGTTGACAAGGCGGAAGCCTGGGTGCTTGCAATTGAGAATGGATTCTGCATGCTTGAGGTACAACCAAGCAAGAAGGTCCTCTTTGATGCAGATATGGTGGGAGACTCACATCACAGGCCGAGATCTGACTGAAGAACCAATGGCATGGGCTGATTTCAAGGCCATCTTCACTTCCAGATTCATCCCTGTTGCAGCTAAAAAGGAAAAGGAAAGAGAATTCACTAACATGACTCAAGGAAATTCCTCCGTGGTGGACTTTGGGCGCAAGTTTCGGATCCTGGAACGTTTTAGGTATAAGATGGATGAGGAAAGAAGGGTGGATCACTTCATAGAGCGTCTTCACCCTACCATCAAGCCTCATGTGATGGCAAGAAAACTTAAAACCTTCACAGAAGCTTACAACACTGCCTTAGACATGGAAAGGACTGTAATGCCTGCTCAGCTTCCACCCAAGGGGTATTTGGGTTTCACTAAAGGAAACCGAGGTCAGAAGAACCATCACAAGAAGGGTCCAGGACGTCATCAAGCTAAAGGAAGACATGGAGGAAAAGGGAAACCCCATCAGGAGAACAACCGACCTCGATGCCGCTCATGTGGGAAATGGCATTTCAGTGAGTGCCACCACCAGAAGAGAGTTTGTTACCGTTGTAATCAAGAAGGGCATATCCGATCGAGCTGCTTGTCCTCTACCTGAGCCAAGAGGACCAGGCCCCATAGCAGCCCCACCAGTAGCAGCCCCACCTGTAGATGTGGCCCCACCTGCTGGAGAAAGAAGACAAGCTCGAGTGTTCGCTATTGACAATGAAGAAGCTCAAGCTAATGCTAATCTGTTGATGGAGGGTAATAACCCTTAGAGTTTTTATTTATGTATTAAAAAGTTAAGCATGTAATGGTCTAATGTATGGTGAAAAATGATGTAGGCATGCTTGAAGTCATGGGACATAATGTAAAAGCTTTATTTGACTCTGGATCTACTAATACTTTCATTTTGAGAAATCTTGCAACAATGCATTGTTTGGATATCAAGGATTTAGGATATGTCTTAGATGTTACAACCCCGAGTGGTCTAATCTTTACCTCTCTTTTGAAAACTCCGGTGATACCTGTGAAATATCGAGATCATGAGTTTCCTACAGACTTTATCCTTCTTGACATGAATGATTTTGATGTGATCATTGGAATGGATTGGCTTTATACTTATAGGGCCCATATTGACTGTAGGGAAAAGAAAGTGATCATTAAGGAACCAAGTCACCCACCTTTTATCATTAGGGGAAGGAAAGATGCCACAACCAGCCTGTATGTGTCATCCTTGAAGGCAGAAAGGATGATGAGTAAAGGATGTCAAGCTTTCCTAGCAGTTGTTATTGAGCCTGAACCCAAGGTGCAATCCTTAGAGGAAATAGAGGTAGTAAAGAGCTATACAAATGTTTTTCTGGATGATCTACCTGGGATTCCTCCCGAGAGAGAGGTGGATTTTTCCATAGAGCTAGCTCCAGGAACAAACCCTATTTCACGTGCACCTTATAGAATGGCCCCTGCAGAGTTGCTCGAGTTGAAGAAACAATTGCAGGAATTACTAGACAAGGGTTTTATCCACCCTAGCACATCACCATGGGGAGCTCCAGTTCTTTTTGTAAAGAAAAAGGATGGCTCGCTCCGTATGTGTATAGACTATCGGATGATCAACCAAGCTACCATTAAGAACAAATACCCTTTACCCCGAATAGATGACCTGTTCGACCAGTTGAAGTCTGCTCGAGTCTTTTCCAAAATTGACTTGAGATCGGGTTACCACCAGTTGAGAGTCAAGAGTGAGGACATTCCAAAAATAGCTTTTCGAACTTGATATGGCCATTACGAGTTTGTAGTTATGCCTTTTGGGTTGTCCAATGCACCCAGTGTGTTCATGAACCTTATGAATAGTGTATTACAACCCTTCCTTGACTCATTTGTCATAATGTTCATAGATGACATATTAGTTTATTCCAATGACTTAGAAAAACACTGAGACCACCTAAGTAAAGTCCTTGATATCTTGAGAAAGCAGAAGTTCTATGGGAAGTTCTCAAAATGCGAGTTTTGGATAGACCGAGTCATGTTCCTTGGACATATCATCTCAGGAGGAACAATCGCCGTGGATCCAGCCAAGGTGTCAGCAGTTCGAGACTGGCCTACTCTGAAGAACCACTCCGAGATTCGAAGCTTCTTGGGGTTAGCATGATACTATCGACGTTTCATTGCGGATTTCTCAAAGACTGCCTTGCCTTTGACCATGTTGACTCGGAAGGATGTGAAGTTTGTGTGGTCTGATGTTTGTGAGGCTCATTTTTAGGAACTGAAAGAAAAGTTGACCACTGCACCAATTTTGACTCTACCATCAGGCAATGAGGGTTTCATGATCTTCACCGATGCATCCAAGATGGCTCTTGGCTGTGTGTTGGAGTAGAATCGGCATGTGGTTGCATATGCTTCCCGACAACTCAAGCCCAACGAGGTGAATTACCCAACGCATGACTTAGAGTTGGCTGCTATCATTCATGCATTAAAGATTTGGCGGCATTACCTGTATGGTGCTACTTTTGAGATCTTCACTGACCATAAGAGCCTAAAGTACCTTCTGACACAGAAAGACTTAAACCTACGACAATGAAGATGGATGGAGTACATGAAGGATTACGACTTCACCATTGCCTATCATCCAGGAAGGCGAATGTCATAGCAGATGCTTTAAGTCAGAAATAGCTCAGGTGTGCAGCTGTTCTGTCCAATTAGTGGAAGAGCTTAGAAGAGCTGGTGAAATGGTCTCCTCAACCATTGAATGATCGAGTTCGATTGACCAACATCCAGATATAGTCTGAATTGTTGAGTGATATTGTGGCAGCACAGTTGGCCAGTGGGGAACTTGACAAGATGAGGAGCTTGATGAAGAATCCTCAGACCCGTCTTTCTTTGGGAGTAGATGGAGGGATTAGATTTGAGAATCTTATATGGGTTCCTAAAGACTCACCGCTGAAAGAACGTATCTTACAAGAGGCTCATGGTTCTAAGTATACAGTACACCCAGGGACTACCAAGATGTTTAAGGACATGCAGAGGTTTTTCTGGTGGCCAGGAATGAAGAGAGACATTGCAGCTTATGTGGCCAGTTGTCTTACGTGCCAAATGGTGAAGGATGAACATCAACGACCCGGTGGACTTTTACAGTCTATAGAGATTCCGGAATGGAAATGGGATCAGATCACCATGGATTTTTTGGTGGGTTTACCCCGGACCAAGAGATGTCATGATGCGATATGGGTTGTGGTGGATCGCCTTACCAAGTCAACACACTTCCTTGCACTAAAAACCACTGCCAAGGTGTCAGACTTAGCTGAGTTGTACATCCGAGAGATAGTGCGTTTACATGGCGTACCCATTTCCATCATCTTTGATAGAGATCCGAAGTTTACTTCCAAACTGTGGAAGCAGGTTCAAGAGGAACTTGGTACAAGATTAAAGTTCAGTACCGCTTATCACCCCCAGACAGATGGACAGTCAGAAAGGACAATCCATACTTTAGAGGATCTATTGAGAGCTTGTGTTCTCGATTGGGGTGGATCATGGGAGTAGTACTTACCTCTAGCCGAGTTTGTATACAACAATAGTTACCAAGCTAGTATCGGGATGCCTCCATATGAAGCTCTATATGGGAGACCGTGTCGGTCACCACTTCACTGGGATGATGTTGGTGAAATGACCTTATTGAGGTCAGATGAACTCCAAGTGTATGCTGATAAAGTCACTTTGATCAGGAAAAGGCTAAAGAGAGCCCAAGATCGATAAAAGTCGTATGCTGATGCGAAGAGGACTGATGTGCATTTCACTGTGGGAGAACATGTTTTCCTAAAAATCTGACCGCTCCGAGCTATAGATAAGAACATAGGAAAGTTGAGTCCCCGATACGTGGGTCCATTTGAAGTTTTAGAATGGATTGGTGAAGCAGCTTATCATTTGGAGTTACCCCCTCAGTATAGTATGATGCATGATGTGTTTCACGTGTCCAATCTGAAGCGATATGTGCAAGATCCGAGCCATGTGTTGAGCATTGAACCTATTGAGCTTCAAGGAAAGTTGTCTTATCCCGAGTTACCTCTGCGTATTATAGATACTAAGGTAAAAGAGCTCAGAAATAAGAATATAGAGATGGTAAAGGTTCTTTGGAAACACCATGGAGAGGATGAGGCCACATGGGAGCTGAAGACGGACATGGAAAAGCATATCCTGATTTGTTTGTTTGATTGTTGAATTTTGAGGGAAAAATTCTTATAAGGAGGGGAGGATGTTATAACCCCAATTTTCCAAAATATGTAATGAGATTGTGAATCTCCTTTTTAAAGAGAAATGAAATCCGTGGTTGATGTGATGATTTGATTTGAATGGATTTTGTGTTTGATAGCTTGTATGTTTTCTTAGTGGGCCTTTTTGGCCATTGAGCCCAATTGAAGGAGAAAAGAAAAGGATTAAAAGAATACATAAAGAAATAAATGAAATAAGAACAAAAGGCTAAGGAATGATTTCCCAAAAATAGAAATTTCGAGTTATAAAAGTTCCTTGGGGTTCAAGGAACTCAAGATAATTATATAATAGCAAGGGAAATAAAGAATATAAGGGAAATATGAATAAATAGGTGTTTTCTTGCAAATAAAGAAAAAGAATTGTTTTCTTGAGATAATGGCTTCAATTTTTACATGATGAGAGATAAAAGTATGAACGAGAATTCCTTAAAATTTGGATTAAAAAGGAATTAAGGTTTGGGAGTTATTGTTTTTTAAAGTTATCCTTAAATGTGAAGTTATTTTGGAATAAGGAAAATAGTTTCCTTTAATCTGTTGAACGCGAAGATGGTGGGCCGTTGGATCTTAATCCAACAGGCGCCACTCATCGCCTAAGTCCAACACAGACTGGGATTCTGCCAGTGACAGGAGAAATCTTCTCTGTGGGATTCCTCGTAATCCATCAAGTTTGCAACTTAACTGAAGTTTCCTTTAGTTTCGGGAAGGAAAACCGAAGGGATTCATCCCTGGTTTGTCGTGGTTTCGTCTCTAATTGGGAAAGTTCCCAATCCAATAAGGGCTTGCTCGAACCTATATATAGGGGGGGTTAAACGAGAGGGTTAGCATCCCCGATTTCTACACCAGACATTGCGGGAGGACGAGAGGAACAAATTCGTGCCTCCAATTAGTTCGTCTACCCTGACATGTACCCTCGATTCTAGCAGTGAACCTCACCGGAAGTCCGGTGAGTGGGAAGGGGTCACGATGCATGCTAGGCTGTCAATTGAATCTCCAGTTGAGTTTGACGAAGGGAGACGACGCTCCCTGGCTTTGTGGCGCGAGCTCTAGTGGTTGAGAACTCAGAGTCAACCCCAAGGTTGACCCTCACAGACTTGCTGGGATGGAGGAAGACGACCACCCGTCGCCATCCGATCAGGGACCACGGTGGTCTCAGTAGAATCCAACGCTCCAGGGCAGGATCGGCTGTGGTTGGGCGCATGCAACCGAGATCATTGGATCCAAGAAGTGGACCACCGGTCCATAGATCGAGCGGCTGAGGATTTTCCGGTAAATCCCTCTCTAATCAAATAAATCAGAAAAAGGGTTTTCTTTGCAAAATTTGTAGTAATAACTAGGAATATCGTATGACAAAACTTTGTATATGAAAGTTGTGTAGGAAAATATGAGGAATCTGATAAAAATGATTTGAGAACCTAGTTCTGCTCTGTTTTGCAAAAGTACCCTAATTTGCTAATAAAGCGTATTAAAAGTTGATGAGAAACCCTAATTGAATGTTAAGAGTGTAATTTTGTAAATCAATAGGTCAAATTGATAAGTTTAACCCTGTTAATGATAAAAGTGGTTTAATTATCCGTTTTGAATGCAAGGATGCCTAAATTAGAATTGTAATACCTAAAAGAAGGCTAATTTGCATGGAAACCCTAATTTGGGATAAAAGGGGATAAAAATCATATTTATTTGGAATAAGATAATCAGATGCTTAATAAAGATCCCAAAAACTTTTTAAGAGAGATACAATGAGAAATTAGGGGTTTTTATGTATTTTTGATAAATTAAGGATGATAATAAGGAAAGAAGAAGTAAAAACCCTAATTTCTAAAGGAACCCTAAAATTGGAATTGAAATCCTAAGTAATGTGATGAAATTGGATAAGTATTAATAAAAGGAAAATTGTACTTTTATTTCAGGATTTCTCTTCCTCATTGATTGGGTTTCTCTGCATATTTGATTCTGTCTTGAAATCTGCAACCAAAGGTATGTGGTTACGCTTATGAATATCTCGAGATAGATTTCTGGGGTTTTCCGAGATTTTCATCGATGTCTTGAATAAACTGTTGGATGAATTTAATTCATGCAAACTATAATGTGAATATGACTATCACATAATATATGTGCCTACTATCTCAGATCCTGGTCCCCTATGTGTCTTAATGGCTGACCTAGTACATGGCTACCTAGAGGGTAGGTCCATCAGGTCGTGGAATGACTTAGTATATGGCTACCTAAAGGGTAGGTCCATCAAGTCACAATGAGTTAGATATTGGGCTACCTTTGGGTGGTGCCATGCGACTCCACCTTTACAGAGGTATTATATATAAGTCCTTACAGGGACAACATAGAGTTGTGGATAGGTATGGATTGAGTAGTTTGGCTTAAAATGTAATCTTGGTTGATAAATGCATAATTGAATGATCATGTTGTTAACATAGTTGAACATTATCTGTTCCCTCCACATACCAGCTTTGGTTGACCGTCATTTTGTTTGTCGGCGATTTAGGTACAAATCTCAAAAGTACAAACAGTAAAGCGACACATTGTGAAATCAAGAATTAAGGAACAAGGAGGAACTAGTTAAAATAGTTCAGCTGTGGTTAGAATTTTAGTATATTCCAAACTTTTCAGGTATGCAAAATTTTTATTACCATGTTTCAGTATAGTCTGTTAAAATTTAATAATTTTTCTTGAATATATGTTGAACCTTTGATCCGGAAATTATGGGTGCAACTTCGACCTCTCAGTCTCCCTTAATTGGGGGTTACCGGAAGGTGGGGTCGTAACATTTGGTATCAGAGCGTAGGTTCATCATTTAACCATTAATAATTATTAAAGTTTACAAACTCCATAGAACCCAAGGGAGTTATTAGAGGATTATCTGAAAGACGGAGGTGTCTAGAAAAGGATCACGACTGGGGGCTGGAAATATTTTCCTCTACACCGCTAGTCGGAATATGAGGACTCCCAGTCAAAAGTTTGGATTGTTGGTTTAGGTAAAGGATCATACAATTTTCATCATCATGTCCTAATTTTGGTCAACATGAATATTTGATGCCACAGCCTCCTCGATCTTCTCTTGAGGTGATATTCCTCCAAAACATAAGAAGATTTATGTCATCTTAGAGAGTGAGGGACAACTTCAAGGTCTGCATTGTGTAAGTTGGAATGCATGGTACGATGGATTTTTCAAGAGTGATGCGACCATCCAATGGTAGTTGTTTAAATAACCATCTACTCATCCTACTTTTGATGGAATTAGTGATATTGGTGTGAGTAGATTTGTTGACTCTATGGTGGATGATGGGTATTCCCAGGTATCTACCAAGGTCCTTAGTGTAAGGGAAATCCAATCGTCTACTAGTAGAACATTTTTCCGAGGTCGTGACGTTGACAGAGAAGAAGCATATTGACTTCACTTCATAAATAACTCACTCATAAGACAAGAGAGAAGACTTTGATATTGATAATGATTTATTTATATTGTTATCCAAAAGCTTTGACCATTAGCAAGATGTCATCAGTAGAGTATGACATGACTAATGTAAGGACCCTGACCCACATTTTGGGATAACCCTATTTGTTTTGCTTAAGTATGTTGCTTAACTCCTTGCTCTAATCATTTGAGATGTAACCAGGGCATGTTGGAAGCTTGAGTTTCTGTTTGAGCTTGTTTGGTTGATGCTTGTATTTTGTAGAGAGGTTTTGGTGCAAATTGCAATTTACCCAGGATAGGGTTGATGTGCAAGTTTTCCATCTCTAGTGTGTTCCTTCTCTCTCTTGGCATCATCTAGAGGAAAGAGAAAGAGATGGACACCTTGTTTGAACCTTGTATAAGTGGTGACATCCTTGGTGGTGTTTTAGACACATGTTTGAGGTGTATCTTACACCTAGAGGTGTTGTCTCGGGCTTGAGATCCTTGGGGAGGCCGTGTATCAGTTTGTGGGTGTCTTGAGGGATATCCTATTAGTTTGGGGATGTCTTAAGGGACATCCTATCAGTTTTGTGGTGCCTAGGGTTTACCCCTATCAGTTTGTGATGAGAGGTAGAGATGTTTATCGACCTTGACCTAGGAAGGTGACCTAGTGGGCGAGACATAGCTCTTATCACTTTATTGCATGGTGTTGCATGTGGTTGTTTCTTTGTAGACATGTGTCACCTAGAGTATTAAGGTGGTGACACCTTCCCCTTGCTCTCTATTTCATCCCTTTTGCACATATACCTCTTTCTCTCCATGCAAGAGAATCCTTTTGTCCTTCTTTGCTTTCCTCTTATTTGGTGGCCGATGTTAAGCTTGAAGAGTTCTCTCCCTTAGAGCTTGGAAGATGAGTCCCATGCTTGTGGTTCTCTCTTAATCTTCTACCTTGGTAAGCCATGATCCTTAGTTCCCTTTCTCTGTTTTCTTTCTTCTTCTCATCCATAGACCTTGGTTACCTCCTTTCCCTCCCATACTCTCTTAACCATGCATCTGTCTTCTCCCTTGAAGGTGTTGTAGTGATCAAGCTTGGATGATCTTCTTCTACCTTGAGCTCGTGAAGCTTGGAACTTGACCTTGGAGATTAGAGCTTAGTGGTGATCCTTGAGGTGGGTTATATAACTCTAAACCCTCTTTTTAATTATCACCTTTTACTTGCCATCTTGTTCTTCATCCTTGGCTTGTTATTACTTGCATGATAGTAACACTTTTGGGTAGTTTAGCGTTCTATTTTGGAAAACAAACTTTGCTTAATTACTACCTTTGTATTTCACCTTTCTACCTTGCTTGTAATGCAATCCTAAGGTAGGAGATGATGAGGCTGATTTGCATGTATAGGACGATATGTATGTGGAGGTCGACATGTAGGTTAGACCTTTAGGCTTTGGGTGGTCGTCACGACCTGTGATGCCACTGGCCGTCACCCTTTATGGCAGGTCGTCAGGACCTTGGTTAGGTCTAGGTCGACACGTTCTGATGTTGTTAGATCATCATATCTTAAGAATGAGTGGGTTGATGTTAGACGAGGGTGTTTGATGTTGGTGGTTGTTGAACCAATGTGGTATTGGACCATGATACAAAGGATGTTAGCCATTTTGGCCTTTGCCATCACACCTTGGGGACGTTCTTGAGCAGGTTACCCTTGTGATGCTACATACACAAGAGTTGCCTGATACCTTGTGACACCCCTCTTTGGGCGTTGCTGCCCAATACACCTGTGGCCGTCATGATTTGGAGTTGTGGCCATGGGAGCATTGTTTTGGTATGTGTTGCCCATTAGTGCCCTAGCCGTCACTACTTAACGTGTTGTTGGAACCCCAATCAGCCGTCACCTTGAGTTGCATAATATAAGAGCGTTGCCCAGTTATTCATGATGTATGTCACATCTCTGGATAGTGTTTCCTAATAGGATGGGTTGGTCGATACCCTCTCCCTGAGATGTTGTACTCAATACCCCATGATGCCAAATCGATACACCATCCTAGTGATACGCTGATACCATGGTTTTTCATCCAGTATATGCTTAACTGATAACCCCTTTGGAGTGGGTTCCCGGCACACTTAGGGTTAACTGATACCATATGTGGAAACCCTAATCGGTGCCTTGTGGTGGTGTCTGTGATACACCATGTTGATGTTAGGGTCACATGATAAGATGTGGTCGTGCGTATGATGCTAAGGGTCGTGTTCCTATAACCTTTATCTTATAACATGTCTCCTAATGATTAGGAAAGTGATCACGTAAGGGTGGTTTTTGATCCAACCTTGTAAACCCTAATCAGGTAAAGTGAAACCCTAATTGTAATAATGTAAAATGTATGGCATGAATCCTATGAGATATTGGTGTTGATGATGCATTGCTTTCTTGTTATCAGTTTCTAACCATGCATGTAACACCGGTTTATGTACATAGACATGTATGATCTATGGTGGTTATGATATATTTGAATAAGCCTTGTGAGGTACATTTGATATGGTGATATAGAATTATATGGTAAAAGGTCTTATGAACTAATGTTGGCTTGGTGCCCTACATGAGATGTTTTAATCAATTAATGAGGTGAGGGGTTGTTACCCCAATATATGTAATCCTTGTGATGGACACATGTTGAAAATGAACATGAAGTGATGAGATCACACCTTATATGTTTCAGTATGTTCTGGTGATGTGTCATGCCCTTGTGTATGTAGAATTTGTTCAGAGATTGTACGTTGTAACTTGATTGATGCGTAAAGGTGTTTTAATTGGTCTAATTAATCAAGTTGAATCTAATTGTGTAGTTTGCCTTATGCCATAGATCCATTCAGTGTCAGCATTTGTTGAATGGTGAAATGAGTTTAACTCAGAATGCATATTGTTGAACATGTGGGGTGCAAGTAGAGGTATCTCCTTGTGTCCTAAATGTATATATATCTCAGGATTGGCTACATGCCATACCTGGAAGAGTGTAGCTTTAGAATGCAGCTCCATAATCTATATCACGGGATTGGCTACACGCCATACCTGGAAGAGTGCAGCTTGCGACTGTATCTCCATAATCTATATCAGGGGATTGGTTGCATGCCATACCTGGAAGAGTGCAGCTTTAGATTGAAGCTCCATAATATATATCATGGGATTGGCCACAAGCCATACCATGTAAGAGTGCGGCTACGGTCGTAACTCACTAGTGCCATGACTTGTACCAAGGTGGGATAAATATGCACAGCTAGACTATACATCGCTGGAAGTAGTTGAATGATGATGTCACAGCATATTCACTCATACTGACTGAGGAAGGTAAGGGCGTGGATTCTGGCTCTTCCATTAAACCTTGTATGACACTGATTTCAACTTATCAAGTGGTTGGTTGCATTTGGGTGGTACAGGTCAAATCCTCGGAGCATAATGAAATACGTAATTAGCCATGTTGTATATTGTGTAGGATCAAAATATGAAAATATTGGTTTAGGCCTTGCTTGATCTTTGTATAAGAACAATCAATGTACTTCTAATGTCGAATCGGGATCAACTAGGACAAAAATAAAGCATTGGGTCGAACTCTTTTTTGGTGTCAAGGTAATAGATATGAATAGTCATCGACTCCCCAGAAAGGGTAAAAGAGTGGGACCTACTATGGGACATACAATGCATTACAGACATAGATAGGAAATGTATATGTTCTTCATATTCCTTTTAAATTATTAATATGTTCCATAAATTAGATAGTAAATGCTTTTCCCATTAATAATCATTACCTACTTCACATAATTGTAACTATACTACTGCTTAATTTATCTTATTGTTGGTTGTTTACACTAATGAGTTTCAATCATTAAGAATGATCTTTTACTCAACTAGCTATTTCCCGCAAGTATACGAGAGTAGTTGTAGTTGAGGTCGAACACAAAGAGTGTTGGTTAGTTAGGCGCAAGAGTTATGATTTTCAATAATCTAGATCATTGTACACAAGATGATTGGATTAGAACAACTAAATTATAGATTTAAAACAAAACATTAAATTATCACTTAAGAAAGGTTAAGATACAAATATGGAAGGATCTTGGACCTACGATTTCACCAACATAGCATAGCATAAAATAGGAGCATGAAATTTAAACATACTAAGCACTTGTTTTAAAGGAGAGTTGTATGTTGCACTTCACCTCTCAGTGCAAGTACAATGATCCTAACTCAATACAACATTCTCATGTATGAATTTCATTTTGGATCACAATCCTACTCCTCAACTCCATAATTTCCACTCTCATGGTAAAGAAGGAGTGGCCAAGAGAGTACCTCCTTACTCTCCTACTTATCTTCTCAAATCAAGCAAGAAAGCATAAAACATGCACATAAAGTGGCCAGCCATACATGCAAGAAGTAAGAAATCGGTGCTCACAAGGTGGAAAAACAAGCAACTTAGCATTTAGTACAAAATTATCATGTTCCTTACATGCTATGACATGGGAGCTACTCTCCCATGTCCAAAAAAAGGGAATTACTCGTCCATAATCATGCTTTGCAGATTTGCTATAGAAAATTTAGGTTTTAACATGATCTAGAGGAGGAAAAACAAAGAGATCCAAAAATATAACCCCAAGAAGGAGGAATTCTGGCTTGGGGATGAAATTCTCTAACTTTAACTGCTCCAAAATGAACTAGCTCCTCTATCGAGAAGTTGTGTGAAGTGGAGAAGCTCTACTGCACCTTTGGAGAAGACAATGGAGAAGAAGAGAAGAAGAAATGGGCTCCTTTGGCAAGAAACCACCCTTGTTATCCTCAAAATCGCCTTCCTCTACTCTCCTCTGGCTCTGGGATGAGGGAACTTCCACAAAATTACCGGAGATAACCGCCCATTAAGTTTCCTCTTTGTTTTAAACAAAAACTCATATTTTTCAAAATGTTGAAACTACTAGAGACACGGCATGTGTCCAAAGTGCACGCTGTGCAAAACCTTCGTCAGTTGCTCCAATCTGCACTGCGCACGGCGTGCGTTGAAGAAATCCACGCCGTGCAACTTTCCAAAAACTTTCAATCTGCTCGACGCTCCTAGGTGCACGGCGTGTGCTGAATTAATACACATCATGCAACTTTTCATAAACTTTCAGTCTGCTCGACAACCCCAGATGCACGACGTGTCTTTTTAAGACACGATGTGTTAATGGCTGTTATGAGCTGTTGTGTATTCTGCTCATAACTTTCATTGCGTAGGTCTGATTTACATTTCGTAAAAAGTGGTATATGTATAGTTTCAATCCCCAATACGTTTAGATACTTGAGGATGATCCAATAAGTGATAATATGATATATTCCTCATCATTTAATTGCAAAATGTAGTACCTACAGTCCAAACTATGAGGCAAGTAAGAATAGCTAAAAATATAGAATCTAGCATGAATGAGAGTGATAATTGAGTCAAAACAACATGGATATACAACCAAACATGATCCAAATGATTATATGATTTGTGCACATCAAATCCCCCTAACCTTAAACCATTGCTTGTCCTCAAGCAAAAAGAGCATAGAAACACAAATGAAGAATTATCAAGTTCATGCATAGATCAAATGAAAAGAAAGATGTGTATAAGACCAAGCCAACCATGATCAACATGTTTATACTCATAGTCATCAATTCAAATTAAACACCCAAGAAAGAGATTTTTAGTTCAGCAAGGGTGGTCACAATTAAATGAATCAATCAATTAAACAACACTAAATATAATTTGGATGACCAAGCCAAGCAATTAGTGGATGTGCAACTCAAACTCTCAACTATTAAGGATACAAAGATGAAATCTTAGTTATAATTGACAATTTTAGCTGTACTCTCCTTCTTTCCCAAAAATGATGTGACAATGGATTATGTGTTCTGGCACTCGGTTGCTAATGTAGGCTTATGCTCACATGGAGTGTCGGTTGGGGTATTTTATCCTCTTTTAAGACATACCACCAAACCATCATGGCCAGATCGGACTTACACTAGGCTAGCATGATCTGTGAGCAGTTTAGCCATCTTTTATGGGGTATAAAGATGAGATAAGCCAAAAGAATTTTAAAAATTTTCCAAAACATAGGAGAGCCAACTAAATTTCAACATTAGCTAGATTTCATTCATTTGTTTTGAAAATTTTTTCATTGAAAGAGTGGTTGAAAATGCACTAAGAGCTTAGCAAGGGCATCCCGTATTCCAAATGATGTTGTAAAGTTGATTTACTCACAAAAATTGAAACCATTACATATTTTAAGCAATCAAGGATGCGAAAGATGAATGTTTAGGCTAGAAGCATAAACCATAGTAATCCTCGACAACAACGCCAAAAAACTTCTTGGTTGTTTACACTAACGAGTTTCAATCATTAAGAATTATCTTTTACTCAACTAGCTATTTCTCGCAAGTATACGAGAGTAGTTGTAGTCGAGGTCGAACACAAGGAGTGTTGGTTAGTTAGGCGCAAGAGTTATTATTTTCCATAATCTAGATCATTGTACACAAGATGATTGGATTCGAACAACTAAATTATAGATTTAAAACAAAATAGTAAATTATCACTTAAGAAAGGTTAAGATTCAGATATGGAAGGATCTTGGACCTAGGATTTCACCAACATATCATAGCAGAAAACAAGAGCATGCAATTTAAACATACTAAGCACTTGTTTTAAAGGAGAGTTGTATGTTTCACTTCACCTCTCGGTGCAAGTACAACCATCCTATCTGAATACAACATTCTCATGTATGAATTTCATTTTGGATCGCAATCCTACTCCTCAACTACATAATTTCCACTCTTGTGGTCAAGAAGGAGTTGTCAAGAGAGTACCTCCTTTCTCTCCTAATTATCTTCTCAAATCAAGCAAGAAAGCATAAAACATGCACATAAAGTGGCTAGCCATACATGCAAGAAGCAAGAAATCGGTGCTCACAAGGTGGAAAAATAAGCAACTTAGCATTTAGTACGAAATTATCATGTTCCTTACATGCTATGACATGGGAGATACTCTCCCATGCCCAAGAAAAGGGAATTACTTGTCCATAATCATGCATTGCATATTTGCTACAGAAAATTCAGGTTTTAACATGATCTAGAGGAGGAAAAATAGAGAGATCCAAAAATGTAACCACAAGAAGGAGAAATTCTGGCTTGGGGACGAAATTCTCCTCCTTTGGCTGCTCCAAAATGAACTAGCTCCTCTCTCGAGAAGCTACATGAAGTGGAGTAGCTCTACTACACCTTTGGAGAAGACAATGGAGAAGAAGAGAAGAAGAAATGGGCTCCTTTGGCAAGAAACCACCCTTGTTCTCCTCAAAATTGCCTTCCTCTGCTCTCCTCTAGCTCTGGGATGAGGGAAATTCTACAAAATGACTGGAGATAACCACCCATTAAGTTTCCTCTTTATTTTAAACAAAAACTTGTATTTTTCAAAATGCTGAATCTGCCAGAGAAACGACATGCATCGAATGTGCACACCGTGCAAAACCTTCGTCGGACTTACACTAGGCTAGCATGATATGTGAGCAGTTTAGCCATCCTTTATGGGGTATAAAGATGAGATAAGCCAAAAGAAATTTTAAAATTTTTCCAAAACATAGGAGAGTCAACTAAATTGCATCATTAGCTAGATTTCATTCATTTGTTTTGAAAAAAAATTCATTGAAAGAGTGGTTGAAAATGCACTAAGAGCTTGGCAAGGGCATCTCGTATTCCAAATGATGTTGTAAAGTTGATTTACTCACAAAAATTGAAACCATTACATGTTTTAAGCAATCAAGGATGCAAAATATGAATGTTTAGGCTAAAAGCATAAACCATAGAATCCCTGGCAACAATGCCAAAAACTTGATGGTTGTTTACACAAACAAGTTTCAATCATTAAGAATTATCTTTTACTCAACTAGCTATTTCCCCCATGTATATGAGAGTAGTTGTAGTCGAGGTTGAACACAAGGAGCGTTGGTTAGTTTGGTGCAAGAGTTATGATTTTAAAAAATCTAGATCATTGTACACAAGATGATTGGATTAGAACAACTAAATTATAGGTTGAAAACAAAATAGTAAATTATCACTTAAGAAAGGTTAAGATTTAGATATGGAAGGATCTTGGACCTAGGATTTCACCAACATATCATAGCATAAGACAGGAGCATGAAATTTAAACATACTAAGAACTTGTTTTAAAGGAGAGTTGTATGTTGCACTTCACCTCTCGGTGCAAGTACAATGATCCTAACTCAATACAACATTCTCATGTATGAATTTCATTTTGGATCACAATCCTGCTCCTCAACTCCATAATTTCCACTCTTGTGGTAAAGGAGTTTCCAAGAGAGTACCTCCTTATTCTCCTACTTTTCTTCTCAAATCAAGCAAGAAAGCATAAAACATGCGCATAAAGTGGCCAACCATACATGCAAGAAGCAAGAAATCGGTGCTCACAAGATGGAAAAATAAGAAACTTAGAATTTAGTACGAAATTATCATGTTCCTTACATGCTATGACATGGGAGCGACTCTCCCAGGCCCAAGAAAAGGGAATTACTCATCCATAATCATGCTTTGTAGATTTGCTACAGAAAATTCAGGGTTTAACATGATCTAGAGGAGGAAAAACAAAGAGATCCAAAAATGTAACCACAAGAAGGAGGAATTCCAGCTTGGGGACGAAATTCTCCTCCTTTAGCTGCTCAAAATGAACTGGCTCCTCCAAAATGATGTGACAATGGATTATGTGTTCCAGCACTCGACTGCTAATGTAGGCTTATGCACATGTGGAGTGCTGGTTGGGGTATTTTACCCCCTTTTAAGACATACCACCTAACCATCGTGGCCAGATCAGACTTACACTACGCTAGCATGATATGTGAGTAGTTTAGCCATCTTTTATGGAATATAAAGATGAGATAAGCCAAAATAAATTTTAATTTTTTTCCAAAACATAGGAGAGTCAACTAAATTGCAACATTAGCCAGATTTCATTCATTTGTTTTGAAATATTTTTCATTGAAAGAGTGGTTGAAAATGCACTAAGAGCTTGGCAAGGGCATCTCGTATTCCAAATGATGTTGTAAAGTTGATTTACTCACAAAAATTGAAACCATTACATGTTTTAAGCAATCAAGGATGCGAAAGATGAATGTTTAGTCTAGAAGCATAAACCAGAGTTAAGCACATGTTGATGGCCAAAAGGTCTCATTTGATTTATGCATGTCTTTTAAAAATTCTCCAAATGATATTTCACATCAAAAGAGGACAATCAGTTAAGCATAGGAGTTCTATCAACATATAAAAGATAAACCTCATATCATACTAGATTTGCCACTAGAAGAGTAGAACTAAAAACAACAACTAAAAAAAAGATGATAAAAGGGAAATAAAACTACACTACCGGCTGGTTGCTCTCCCCCTAAGCTAGAAATTTGCAGTGTCCTCATTGCATATAATAAACTCAAGAGGATTACAACTGGTTACCTATCATGGTGAATGATGAAGATGGAGGTCCATTGCTTTGATTTCAGGCTGGAAATTGTTGTGCTAAAGATTGATGCCTCCTTGCAAATATGTCCTTGATTTGGGACAAGCAAAAGCACCTATGAGCTGCAGCAAGAATATTATTTTGTATACCAATACAATTTGTCTTTTCATTCCCCTTTGAAGCATCATCAAAATATGAGTTGGGAAGAGTGTTCTCATTATAAAGCAATGTGTCATCTAGAGTGTGAGGAGGAAGGACATATGGCTTGCTTGAAGAATCAACATGTAGAGCATGTGTCGTAGCTTTCTCCCCTTTAGTTACAACTTCATAATCGTCATGGATATCAACATCATCATACTTTGAAGGATATACCTCTATAACAACTCCATTCTTCAATGTCATTGGCCTGAAATATGTAGGATTCATCTCCGGTGGACTAGGCAAGAAAGGTGGAAATGCTGCTTTGCTGAAAAGAGCTTGTTGGGTAATTTGTTTCTCCAAGATGTGTGTATGAGTGGCAATATCGTCCACCATAGAAGAGAGTTGGCAAATGACACCCTTCATTGATTGTCTTTGTTGATGGAACTCCTCATTTTGCTGCATTTGAGCTGAAATAAATGTTGCAAGCATAGACTCTAATCTAGAAGTTACTTGTGGTTGTTGTGGTTGAATGAAATATGGGTTCACATTGCTGTAGAAGCCTGGTGGAGTGTAGCCCATTGGAGAATAAAAAGAAGAAGCATAAAATGTAGAAGATGAGTGTCCAAGAAGCCCACATGCATCACAAATATTGTTGGTTGTTTGAATTAGTTGTGTGCTTAGATTCTCAAACCTTTGTGACAAAGTGTCTAGCCTTACTGCAATCAAGTCTATAATATCAACCATGTGACTCCCCACTTGTATCTCATATGTAGTAGCTGAATAAGATGGTTGGTAGCTTGTATCCGAGCTCCATTGGCAATGGTTTTCTGCCATATCTTCAATAATAGCATAAGCTTCTCCATAAGATTTTTTCATTAGATCTCCGTTTGCAGCTACATCAATAGATAATTTTGTATTGTAGCACAAACCATTGTAGAAAGATTGCAATAGAAACCAATTGCTTAGACCATGATGTGGACAAAGATGTTGAAGATCTTTGAACCTCTCCCATGTATCATACAAGGTCTCTCCATCCCTTTGAGAATAATTTATGAGTTGACTCCTTAGTTGTAAAGTTTTTCTAGGTGGAAAATATCTTGCCAAAAAGACCTTTAGAAGCTCCTCCCAAGTGTCGATTGACTTCTTTGGTGAAGTATAGAGTCATTCCTTGCCTCTATCTCTAAGAGAGAATGGAAAAAGGATTAGGCATATCCCATCAGTAGGAACGCCATATATCTTTATGGTACTTAGCAACTGCAGAAATTCAGCAATGTGGATGTTTGGATCCTCCATTGGTGTCCCTCTAAATTCATTCAGTTGTAGTAATTGTATGATGGCTAGGCTGATAGAAAACTCCTCTACCTCAAATTCTGAAATATTAATAGGCCCACTCATGTGCATTGCAGCTGTACCAAAGTAGTCCTTAAGAGGAATGTCATCCTCCTTGACTAGTTCTTCATATAGATCTGGAGGATTAGGTGGATGTGGCATAGATAGTGGTGGTGTATGTTGTATGGATGAAGGTGGTGGATATGAGGGTGTGGAAGAATGTGGTATGGGTGTTGGTGGTGTATATGATGGTGGTGAATTAGGTGTGAATGATGGTGGTGTGGATGAAGGATGTGTGGATGAGGGTGGTGCATATGATGGTGACATGGATGATGGTTGTGTGGGATGTGATTCCTCCATACATGTTTGGGTTTCACTCCTTCTTGCTCGATGAAGGCTGCAAATGATGTGTTCATTGTCTGAATGTAGAGATATGCACGGTTCAAGGATCTTTTTATGAACACCCCATATGTTCTGACAAAATAAACAAGGTGAGTGAGATACAAAAACAAACATGGAAGATACAACAAATTATGATGATCATGATTAATTATGATTTATGGATATGATGGTGGATATGAAGGTTTTGATCTAGTCTCATTTACTTATCAACAACTCTTACTCTAATAGGAATACCGATGCTCCCTGGAAATGGTGCCAAAAACTTGTTGGTTGTTTACACTAACGAGTTTCAATCATTAAGAATGATTTTTTACTTAACTAGCTATTTCCCGCAACTATACGAGAGTATTTGTAGTCGAAGTCGAACACAAGGAGCGTTGGTTAGTTAGGTGCAAGAGTTATGATTTTCAATAATCTAGATCATTGTACACAAGATGATTGGATTAGAACAACTAAATTATAGATTTAAAACAAAATAGTAAATTATCACTTAAGAAAGGTTAAGATCTAGATATGGAAGGATCTTAGACCTAGGATTTCACCAACATATCATAGCATAAAATAAGAGCATGAAATTTAAATATACTAAGCACTTGTTTTAAAGGAGAGTTGTATGTTGCACTTCACCTCTCAGTGCAAGTACAATGATCCAAACTCAATACAACATTCTCATGTTTGAATTTCATTTTGGATCACAATCCTACTCCTCAAATCCATAATTTCCACTCTCGTGGTAAAGAAGGAGTTTCCAAGAGAGTACCTCCTTACTCTCGTACTTATCTTCTCAAATCAAGCAAGAAAGCATAAAACATGCACATAAAGTGGCCAGCCATACATGCAAGAAGCAAGAAACTGATGCTCACAAGGTAGAAAAACAAGCAACTTAGCATTTAGTACGAAATTATCATGTTCCTTACATGCTATGATATGGGAACTACTCTCCCATGCCCAAGAAAAGGGAATTACTCACCCATAATCATGCTTTGTAGATTTGCTACAAAAAATTTAGGTTTTAACATGATCTAGAGGAGGAAAAATAAAGAGATCGGAAAATGTAACCACAAGAAGGAGGAATTCTGGCTTGGGGATGAAATTCTCCACCTTTAGCTGCTCCAAAATGAACTGGCTCCTCTCTCGAGAAGCTGCATGAAGTGGAGAAGCTCTGCTGCACCTTTGGAGAAGACAATGGAGAAGAAGAGAAGAAGAAATGGGCTCCTTTGGCAAGAAATCACCCTTGTTCTCCTCAAAATCGCCTTCCTCTGCTCTCCTCTGGCTCTGGGATGAGGGAACTTCCACAAAATGACTGGATATAACCACCCATTAAGTTTCATCTTTGTTTTAAACAAAAACTCATATTTTTCGAAATGATGAAACTGCCAGAGACGGCGTGTGTCCAAAGTGCACATTGTGCAAAACCTTCGTTAGCTTCTCCAATTTGCACTGCGCATGGCGTGCGTTGAATAAATGCATGTCGTGCAACTTTCTAAACACTTCTAGTCTGCTCGATGCTCCCAAGTGCACAGCGTGTGCTAAATAATGCACGACATGCAACTTTCTAGAAACTTTCAGTTTTCTCGATGCTCCCAGGTGCACGGCGTGTCTTTTTAAGACACGACGTGGCGTGTCAATGGCTATTTTGGGCTGTTGTGTATTCTGCTCATAACTTTCAACGTGTAGGTCCGATTTACATGCTCTAATGGTATATGCGTAGTTTCGAACCCCAAAACATGTTGATACTTGAGGATTGATCCAATAAGTGATAATTTGATATATTCCTCATCATTTTATTGAAAAATGTAGTACCTACAATCCAAACCATGGGACAGGTAAGAATAGCTAAAAATATATAATCTAGCATGAATGAGAGTGATAATTGAGTCAAAACAACATGGATATGCAACCAAACATGATTCAAAAGATGATATGATTTGTGCACATCACTTATCTGTGATGATAATAGAGTTGGTGGTGAGTTATATCTCCCACTAAGATTTGGAATCTCACCCCATGGGTTTCCCATACCCTTTTTTGGTGGACGAGCATAAACAGGTAGAAATCGTGCAACGGAGGTTGATGAGAAACAAGAGGAGTAGTAGATGATAAGGTTGGAAGTGATACTAGATGTCATTTGTTGATAGAGTCCTAGATTCATCTGTGTACACTTGGGTCTTCGGGAATGTTTTGTAGATATTTCGCAAATGTTCTTTCCTTATGTCCCCTTTTGCATACTAGATGTGGTGGAATCATTTATATAAGTGTTGGAATAGTTCTTTGGTTATAGGTTGACAACATGCTTTGTATATGATTTGAGGCATGAAAGGACTTATATGTGATGCTTCTTATTGTTTGGTAGTTTTATGAAAATTGTTTTAATTTTTAGTGTTTTCTAGTAATCAATTCGTTAATATTTCTTCTACGGTTATGTTTTGAGTAATCTCACTTTGTGTGGCGCGGGGCATCACAATCACATTTGCATCTAAGATTTAGGTTCACTGAGTCTATAGAGACCTACAATTAGGGTTTGAATATGATCTAGTGTCCTCCAGTCTGTCTTATAGTCACTTCTTCTTATGCAGAAGAAGAAGAGAAAGCTTAAAGATGTCTAGAGAACATGAAGAACATGATGCCGAGAGTAGTGTTACGACACCGGGTGGTGGTACAAGGAACCAGACATGAGAATATTGGGTGCCTGAAGTCCCCCAATTTGACCCAACCGTGATAGAAGACCCTGCCTTTCAATCACTTTTTGGGAAGTTTATGGCAACGATGACTCATATGGCAGATAGGATGCCTACACCTCAGTCTAGGGAACGAATTCCCCATATTGAATCGTCATGTATTGGGAAGACTTTCAAGCATCTTTCCCATGTTGGGATGGTTGAGTATGAGGGAACAGGTGACCCGACAGATGCAGATCTATAGCTGACTGAGCTTGAGAAGGTCTTTAAGATCCTAAGTATCCCTGAAGATGATAAGGTGAAGCATGTTGTGTACCTTCTGAAAGGGAGTGTTGGTCATTGGTGGGCCATTGAGGAGGAGAAGAGACCCAGTGTTATGTTGGGAGGAATTCTAACGAGAGTTCATTAGTCGGTATTTTCCTCAAACATATCTTGATGTGAAGATCAAACAGTTTGAGAGGATTTGATAGGGATCCATGATGATCAATGAGTATGAAGCAAGGTTTATGAAGTTGTTCAGGTTTTCTCCTCACATGGTTGTGATGGAGGATGAGAGGATTCATCATTTTGAGAAGGGGTTGAATGATGAGTTGTCTACCCCAGTTGCTACTTTGGAGAATCGAGAGAGGTTTTTCATGTTTGTGGAGTCGGTTTAGAGGATAGAGCAGTCTATGAAGGAGAAGAGAGAGGCAAGTACCAAGAAGAGGTCTGCATAGTCTCAAGTTTAGTTGTCAGGAGGCTTTAAGAAGCCAAGGTCTTTTGCACTGCCAGTTTTGTAGAGGTTTAGTGCCTCGACGCAATGGTCACAAGTAAGGGAAGAGGTCATAGTTTTTCACCTACGGGAGCCCAGAGTGTTGCATAAACATCGGTGACATGGCTATCTAGGCCACAATATGGGAATTGGGCTTCCTACAAATGTGGGCAGATTGAACATCTGCAGCAAGAATGTTCAAAGAGGGGCAAAGAAGTGACCCAACTATCGAGGCAGAGTTAGAAGGACTCATAGAGGCAGCAGAACAGTGGCACAGGAGGATGAGGATGTGGCCAATCATTAAAAGCTGAATCATCTACTTAGGGAAATAGAGGATGAGGGTGACAATAGGCAATAGCTAAATTCTACACTATGAGTCAGTTGGAGGCGGTGGTCAACCCATGAGTGGTGAAAGGTTAGATGGAGTTATTTCATTCTGATTTGTCTTCTTCTTGCTTTATATCTATTTTGGTTGATCTAGGTGCTACACACTATTTTATCACACATGAAGTGCTTAGTAGTTGTCCTTTGCCTGTTAGTTGTAAGGAGAATAGTTTGTTGCTAGAAACCCTGTTGGTTGATTCTATAGTGTTGCATGACGTGTGTCCTTCTCGTGTTCTCTCTTTTTTGGGGCACAACATTCAAGTGGATCTCATACCACTTGACATGCATGGATTTGATGTGATCCTTGGAATGGATACCTTGTAGAAGTATAGAGTGGTCTTGGATTGTAGTTCCAAGCAAGCGACATCTATAGATGGTAGTGAGACGTGGATCTTCCAAGGAGATAGGAAGATTCTTCTGACATGTCTTGTATCGGAGATGGTAGCGAGGAATCTTATGAGACATGGTTGCAAGGCATTTTTGGCACACATGATGGATATCGAGGCAAGGAGTCCTAGTATTCATGAGGTGCTAGTTGTTGGAGAGTTTGAGGACGTGTTTCCTGAGGAATTTCTGAGTGTTCCCCCACCCCAAGAGATTGATTTTAAGATCAATTTGTTCCCCAGAATGTAACTGATAGCTCAGACACCGTACAAAATGGCTCTGACAGAGATGGCAGAGTTGAAGAGGCAATTGTAAGAACTACTTGACAAAGGTTTCATCAGGCTGAGTACACCACAGTGGGGTGCTCCAGTGTTGTTTGTGAAGAAGAAGGATGGATCTATGAAGTTGTCCATAGATTACAGGAAGTTGAACAATGTCATGATAAAGAATAAACATCCCTTTCCGAGGAAAGATGGTCTATTTGATCAGTTGTGTTGCATGATGGTGTTCTCAAATATAGATATGAGATCAGGATATCATCAATTGAGGATCAAGGAGGATGACATACCAAAGTCATCTTTTAGGATGAGGTATGGTCACTACAAGTTCATGGTTATGCCGTTTGGGTTGACCAATGCACCATCACTGTTCATGGATTTGATGAACAGAATGTTTCAACCGTTCCTTTATCAATTCGTGGTGGTCTTTATAGATGAGATATTGATATATAGTTGTGATAGTCAACAACATGAACAACATCTTCGTCAGGCGTTGATAGTTTTGAGACAACACCAGCTCTAGGCTAAGTTTAGCAAGTGTGAGTTCTGGTTGAGGGAGGTAGCTTTCTTGGGGCATGTTATATCTACAGAAGGAGTACATGTGGATCCTAAGAAGGTAGAGTCTGTGATAGAATGGGAGCATCCTAAAAAGATGACTGATGTGTGCAATTTTCTAGGTCTGGCAAGCTATTATCAGAGGTTCGTCAAGGACTTCAACGCTATCACCCTACCTCTAACTAAGTTAATAAGGAAGGATGTTCCATTCATTTGGGATGATAGATGTCAACATGGTTTTTAGATGTTGAAGGAGAAGTTGACAAGTGCACCAGTTTTGGTTTTGTCTGAGCAAGGAAAAGGATACATCATCTTCTGTGATGCATCCAAGAATGGTCTGGGTTGTATGTTGATGCAAGACAAGCAAGAGGTTTCTTTTGCTTCTCGATAGCTGAAGAAACATGAAGTGAATTACCTAATCTACGATTTGGAGTTAGCTGCAGTGGTTCATGCTTTGAAGATTTGGAGGCACTACCTGTATGGGGAGAAGTGTTAGATCTTCATGGATAACAAGAACCTAAAGTACATCTTTTCACAGTAGGAGTTGAATATGAGGCAACATCTTTGGATGGATTTGATCAAAGATTACGACTGCATGATTGATTATCATCCGAGAAAAGCGAATGTTGTAGCTAATGTGTTAAGCAAGAACTTTTCATTCTCTTTCATGGATAAAGACCAGTTGAGTTCTTTGTTGTTTCATAAGAGAGACATGTTGGTCTCCTTGCGTTAGATGAATGCCAAGTTGGAAGTCTCCTTGTTAGCTGGTTTGTTGGCATAGCTAAAGGTGAAGCCTACACTGAGATAATAGATCAGGGAAGCTCAACAGATAGATATTATGATACAATAGATTAGATCAGAGTTTGGAAGTGAGAAGAATGATGGCTTCCATGAGTCATATGATTGGATAGTGTGTTATCATAACAGGACAGTGGTTCCTGGTGCTGATAACCTAAGGAAGATGGTGTTGGAAGAGGCTCATTCATCTATGTATGCTATGCACCCAGGTAGTACCAAGATGCACCACAATCTGAAGGATATGTATTGGTGTCCAGGCTTGAAGAAAGATGTAGTTGAGTTTGTTGCAAGATGTGCAATATGTCAATAAGTCAAAGATGAGTATCAGAAGCCTGCAGGAACGTTGCAACCATTTCCTATACCTTAGTGGAAGTGGGATCGTGCAACTATGGACTTTTTGGTTGGTCTACCTAGGACAGCCAAGGGTTATGATTCCATTTGGGTGATCATTGATAGGTTGACCAAGTCACTGCATTTCCTTCCCATAAAGACAACATTCATAATAGAGAAGCTTTCCCAAGTCTATGTTGATGAGATAGTATGTTTGCACGGTGTCTCGGCTACTATTGTGTTATAGAGGTCCTCAGTTCACAAGTCACTTTTGGGAGCGACTGCACACAACTTCGGGTATGCAATTGAAGTTTAGTACTGCTTTCCACCCCTAGATAGATGGTCAGTCTAAAAGGATCGTTCAAACCTTGGAGGATTTGTTAAAGGCCTGTGTTCTTCAGTTTTCCATAAGTTGGGATGTACATCTCAGTTTGATAGAGTTTGCCTACAACAACATCTATCAGAGTAGTATTGACATGTCACCATATGAGGCATTGTATGGGAGACATTGCAGATCTATGTTGTGTTGGTATGAGACTTGTGAGTATCAACTTCTTGGTCCTAATCTTGTATAGAAGACAATAGAGAAGATCAAGATGATAGAGCAACAGTTGAAAGAAGCACAAGATAGATAGAAGTCATATGCAGATAATCTTCGTAGACCCTTGGAGTTCCAATTAGGATATAAGGTATATCTGAAGGTATTTCCTTGGAAGGGTGTTCTAAGGATTGGGAAGAAGGGTAAGTTAGCTATGAGGTATATGGGACCTTACCTAGTGATGCCACATGTTGGAAATGTGGCTTATTGGTTGGAGTTGCCACCTGAGTTGCATAGGCTGCATCCAGTGTTCCACGTTAGTATGTTGAGGAAATGTCATATGGATACAAAGTTGGTGTTGCAGCCTGTGGAAGTGGAGCTTGATGAGGATGTGACCTATGTAGAAGGTCCAATGTTGATCCTTGACCAGAGGGTGAAGAAGTTGAAGAGAAAGGACATTGTGCTTGTGAAGGTTCTTTGGCATCATCATGGTGTTGAGAAAGCCACATGGGAGCTCGAGGAAGAGATGAGGAGGAAGTACCCTTCCCTTTTCTCTTAGGATTTTGGGGGCGAAATCCCTGTTAGGGGTTTATGGCTTGTAAGGACCCCTGAACCACATTTTGGGATAAACCTATTTGTTTTTCTTAAGCATGTTGCTTTGATCATCTGATATGTAATTAGGGCATGTTGGAAGCTTGAGTTCCTTGTTTGAGCTTGTTTGGTTGATGCTTGTGTTTTGTGGAGAGGTTTCGGTGCAATTTGAAATTTACACAAGATAGGGTTGATGTGCAAGTTTGTCATCTCTAGTGTGTTCCTTCACTCTCTTGGCATCATCTAGAGGAAAGATAAAGAGATGGACACCATTTTAAACCTTGGATGATTTTTGACATCCTTGGTGGTGTTTTGGACACATGTTTGAGGTGTATCTTACACCTAGAGGTGTTGTCTCGAGTTTGAGAGCCTTGGGGAGGCCTTGTATCGGTTAGTGGGTGTCTTGAGGGGCATCATATTGATTTGGGGATGTCTTGAGGGACATCCTATCAGTTTTGTGGTGCCTAGGGTTTACCCCTATCAGTTTGTGATGAGAGATAGAGATGTGTATCGGCCTTGACCTAGGAAGGTGACCTAGTGGGTGAGACATAGCTCTTATCACCTTGTTGCATGGTGTTGCATGTGTCTCTTTCTTCGTGGACATGTTTCACCTAGAGTTATAAGGTGGTGACACCTTCCCCTTGCTCTCTCTTTCATCCCTTTTGCATATATACCTCTTTCTCTCCATGCAAGAGAATCCTTTTGGCCTTCTTTGCTTTCCTCTTCCTTGGTTGCCGATCTTAATCTTGAAGAGTTCTCTCCCTTGGAGCTTGGAGGACAAGTCCCATGCTTGTGTTTCTGTCTTCATCCTCTACCTTGGTAAGCCATGATCCTTGGTTTCCTTTCTCTTTTTTATTTCTTCTTCTCGGCCATGGACCTTGGTTACCTACTTTCCCTCCCATATTCTCTTAACCATGGTTCCATCTTCCTCTTGAAGGTGTTATAGTGATCAAGCTTGGAGGATCTTTATCTAGCTTGAGCTCATGAAGCTTGTAGCTTGAACTTGGAGCATAGAGCTTAGTGGTGATCCTTGAGGCGGGTTATATAACTCTAAACCCTCTTTTTCATTATCACCTTTTACATGATATCTTGTTCTTCATCATTGGCTCGTTATTTCTTGCATGCTAGTAACTCTTTTGGGTAGTTTAGCATTCTATTTTGGAAAATGAACTTTGCTTAATTAATGCCTTTGTGTTGCACCTTTCTACCTTGCTTGTAACGTCATCCTAAGGTAGGAGATGATGAGGTTGATATGCTTGTATAAGCCAATATGTATGTGGATGCAAACATGTAGGTTAGACCATTAAGCTTTGAGTGTCCATCATGACCTCTGATGCCACTGGCCGTCACCCTTTGTGACAGGTCTTCATGACCTTGGTTAGGTCTAGGTTGACACATTCAGATGTTGTTAGATCATCACACCTTAAAAATGAGTGGGCCGATGTTAGACGAAAGTATTAGATGTTGGTGGTTGTTGAACCGATGTGGTGTTGGACCATGATACAAAGGATGTTAGCCATTTTGGCCTTGGCCGTCACACCTTGGGGATGTTGTTGAGCCCGTTACCCTTGTGATGCTACACACACAGTAGTTTCCTGATACCTTGCGACACCCCTCTTTGGGCGTTGCTACCCGATACACCTATGGCCGTCACAACTTGGCATTTTTGGCCATGGGAATGTTGTTTTGATGTGTGTTTCCCATCAGTGCTCTAGCTGTCATGGCTTAATGCGTTGATGGAACCCTAATTAGCTGTAACCTTGAGTTTCTTGATATTAGAGCATTGCACAGTTATTCCTGACGTCTGTCACATCTTTAGATAGCGTTGCCCGAAAGGATGGGTTGGTTGATACCCTCTCCTTGAGATGTTGTGCTCGATGCCGCATGATGCCAAACTGATACACCATCCTAGTGGTACATTGATACCTTAGTTTTTCATCTAGTATATGCTTAATCGATAACCCCCTTGGAGTGTTTGCCCGACACACTTAGGGTTAATCGATATCGTATGTGGAAACCCTAATCGGTGCCTTATGGTGGTGTTTGTGATACACCATGTTGATGTTAGGGTCACATGATAAGGTGTGGTACTCTATGGGGTGGTTGTGTGTATGATGATAAGGGTCATGTTCCTATAACCTTTATCTTACAACATGTCTCCTAATGATTAGGAAAGTGATGACCTAAGGGTGGTTGTTGATCCAAACTTGTAAACTCTAATCGGGTAAATTGAAACCCTAATTGTAATAATGTAAAATGTATGACATGAATCCCATGAGATATTAGTGTTGATGATGTATTTCTTTCTTATTATCAGTTTCTAACCATGCAGGTTATACCAATTGATGTACATAGAAAGGTATGAGCTATGGTGGTTATGATCTGTTTGAATAAGACTTGTGAGGCACATGTGATATGGTGATACAGAAGGATAATGTAAAAGGTCTTATGACCTAATGTTGTCTTGATGCCCTGCATGAGATGTTTTACTCAATTAATGAGATGAGGGGCTATTACCCCAAGATATGTAGTCCTTGTGATGGACATAGGTTGAAAATAAACATGAAGTGATGAGATCACACCTTATATGTTTTAGTATGTTCTGGTGATGTGTCATGTCCTTGTTTATGTAGAATTTGTTTAGAGGTTGTGCATTGTAACTTGATTGATGCTTAAAGGCATTTTAATTGGTCTAATTAATCAAGTGGAATCTAATAGTGTAGTTTGCCATGTGCCATAAATCCATTCAGTGTCAGCATTTAATGAATGGTTAAACAAGTTTAACTTAGAACACATATTGTTAAATATGCGGGGTGCAATTAGAGGTATCTCCTTATGTCCTGAATATATATCTATCACGGGATTGGTTGCATGCCATACATGGAAGAGTGCATCTTTAGACTGCAACTCCATAATCTATATCATGGGATTGGTTGCACGCCCATACCTAGAAGAGTGCAACTTTAGACTACAACTCCATAATCTATATCATGGGATTGGTGCACGCCATACCTAGAAGAGTGCAACTTTAGACTATAGCTCCATAATCTATATCACAAAATTGGCCACAAGCCATACCCTAGAAGAGTGTGGCTATGGTTGTAACTCACTAGCGTTGTGACCTGCACTAAGGTGGGCTAAATCTGCATAGCTAGACTATATGTCCCTGGAAACAGTTGACCCATGATGTCACTGCATATTCACTCATACTGAACAAGGAAGGCGAGGTCATGGATTCTAGCTCTTCCATTAGACCTTGTATGGCATTGATTTCAATTTATCAAGTGGTCGATTGAATTTGGGTAGTACGAATCAAATCCTCAGAGCATAATAAAATACGTAATTAGCCTTGTAGTATATTGTGTAGGAGCAAAATACAAAAACATTGGTTGAGGCCTTGATTGATCATTGTACAATGTTGTTGATAGGAAATACACATGTTCTTCATGTTTTTTTTTAAATTATTAAGATGTTCCATAAATCAGACAATAATTGTTTATCTTGTTAATAATCATTACCTACTTCACATAATTGTAATTATGTTGCTTACTTTATCTTGTATGTGATGATAATAGAGTTGTGGTGAGTTATATCTCCCGCTGAGATTTGGAATCTCACCCCATAGGTTTCCCACACCCTTTTTAGGTGGATGAGCATGAAGAGGTAGAGATCGTGCAACAGAGGTTGAGGAGAAGCAAGAGGAGCAGTAGCTGATGAGGTTAGAAGTGTTGTTGGATGTCTTTTGTTGATAGAGTCTTATAATCATCCCTGTACACTTGGGCCTTCGGGGATGTTTTGTAGATGTTTCGTGAACGTGCTTTCCTTATGTGCCCTTTTGTATACCAGATTTGGTGGAATCATGTATATATGTTCTAGCACAGTTCTTTGGTTACAGGTTGACAACATGCCTTGTATATGCTTTGAGGCATGAAAAGACTTATATGTGAAGTTTCTTGTTGTTTGGTAGTTTTATGAAAATGGTTTTAATTTTTAGTGTTTTCTAGTATTCTGTTCATTAATCTTTCTTCTGCGGTTATGTTTTGAGTAATCTCACTTTGTGTGGCATGGGGCGTCACAACTGAGCAGACTGTTTCCTTTGGTCATGATGATTCATTTCTATCTTCCTTGTATGGAGGCTTGCAATATGGACTACCAAGTCTCTCAATGCACAAGCCAAGAACATATGGGGCTTAGACGGTCTCTATGAGACACTCCTTAATTTTCCTTGAAGGGATAGAAAGGGTCTGACTCCCAAAGAATATATGTTTCTCCACTTGTAATGATATCCATAATGAGGGACACTAAGATGGGGACATCCTAACTTTCATGAACATGTCTTCGATGAAGCTCCACTTCATGTGGTCAAACACTTTGGATAGATTGAGCTTAATTGTCATCCATTATTATTCCTTTTCTTAGTTTGCATAGAGAGGATTACTTCTCACACAAGAAGCACATTTTCACTTTGAGAGAGCAAGATTCATAAGATTCTTCCATTAGAAATATGTCATCAACAAAGCATACATGAGTGAGCAGAGTGTTACCTTTTTTGGGTGAAGTCAGGTGGTGATTTTATTCATCTTGCCCACCTCGTGCAAGCAAACTCAAACTTGTATTACATATTCTAGAAAATTGCAAAGAACTAAATATGGTCGTACTACGACCATTACAAGAGACACCTTCTAGACTACTAGGTGTATCATTCGGAAATTTGTGGTAAACACAATTTCCAGTTTTGTTTTTAAAATGAAACTTGGCAAGGTAATCAGCAAGGCTGTTGCCTTCTCTCTTACCAAAGCATAAGCTGATAGAGTGGCAGTTGTTCTTTTGCATCGCCCAAACTTGTCTAGCATACTTGGGATTCTCTTTATAGTCCTCATTGATAATAGTAACGGCCTGCTTGCAATCTGTCTCAATGACAGTATTCTCCAAGTTGCAGACTGTATAGATTTTATAGGCCGGCTCCAGAGCTTGCATCTCCGCATCAAGAGGAGAATCGGCCTTGATCGATTGACCTATGCCTCCCATCCATTCTCCTTTGTCATTTCTAACCACAGCAGCAATAGCTCCTCATCTCCCTTTGTACGCTGCATCTGTATTAATCTTCAGTGCCCCTTGAGCTGGATGCTTCCACTCTGTCACATTGGTGCCCCTTTCAACTTTGCTTTCAGTCTTCCATGCTTGAACAGTTAACTTGATTTCAGTATTGATGGAATAGATTTGATTCTGTATTGTATTTTCTTTCTTCTCGAACACCCATAGGTTCCTTTGTTTTCAAATGTGCCAGCACGTAACCATGAATAAGATTTGATGATCTTCAGAATACCTAAGGTTCAGTGTAACCCATTTGTTAAGATTGTCCTCATCCCAAATGTTAGGAGGAACACTCGATCTCAGGACTCCCACCCAAATGGGGTGGGCTTTGCTGCAGTCACCCAAATGGTTAGTTGATAACAATGCCATTCTGACTAACAAAAGTAGACACAGACAGAAGATGACCTCCAATGCTACATGCAGCAGATGTTCTTCAAGCGACGGAGCAGAGTGTTACCTTTGGTCAAGATGACTGAGTAGTTTCCAAATTTCTGATGTGATAGATTGTAGCACAAAATTCACTTAGGGAAAAGTCCCTAAGTTTTTACCTAATCTAACATGCATCAATCACCACCCAAAAGTAGTCATGTTTGATCACAATATAGATCTAGGATCAAACCAAAAGGAAAATATTATTAAGAACAAAATGAATTTTTAGCATCATTAAGAAAAAGTGATTAACAAGGATGAGTGTTTGAAGTTTTTTTGGTTAATTAAATTAATTAAGGGAGAAAGATAGATTAAGATAAGAAAGAATTGATTTCTAACACTATGATAAAATTGCTAGGAAAACAAGTTTCACTGCCATGGCCCAAGCATCCATTTTATCACATGACATCACTCATTTATGTAGATATTTAGATTGGGACCAACGAATTTCATATCTTTCATATTATGAAATTCACATATATATTTCCATGTTGACTTGAGTTCTCATTACCCATGGATCCTTAATTGGTCATTGCAGAGATCTCCTTTCCACAATCTCATCTGAGGTTCAATGATACCGATTGGTATTCTAATCCTTGTTTTCAAGGTCTCTATGTTGAGTATAACAATTATACAAGATAGGTTGATAATCTATCAAGCATGCAATTGATCAATAAATTTCTAATCAATCCAAAGTTCCATATGTATAACAACATATAACATGAGAGTACAAGATACGGTCAACGGGGCTAATCCCATCACAATAGTAAAAGATATACTCTCTAATATTGTTTATCATACAAAGACATAGAGAGATAAGAAGAAGTAGATCATGGAGAAAGTAGCCGTGTAGAGGACAAGGTTAGTCTTTTCGTCACCACTCATGAACAATAGCTACAATCTCCAGTCCTGAGCTCTGATGGAGTGCATCTTCACATCAAACCATTGGCTTTTGTCTCCGAATGTCCTTGGTGATGTCTTGGGTTGTGGATGGTAAAGAATAGTAATGAAAACTTGCCTTGGACATCCCTCAAGTGAAATTATATCAGCCTACAATATATCAAATCCATCCAAATTAATCCAACAAATGTCATCTATTTGCATCAAATTTCTATCACAAGAGTTTTGAGTGAATGGAGGACTAGTTATCCAACTAGAAGTACTCTCTAAATATATTCCTTGCATCGATATTCAAATTATGTTTCTAATACAACTTGAATCATTTAATTGCAACATCAGATGGGGAATCTAGAGTCATTTTAGTGTCAGAATATACTTTCTAGTTGGATGACTCATGGGATGAGTCAGACGACTCTCTAACTCATAAGGATTTTCACCTACATGTGAGTTGGCTGACTCATGTGTGAGTCAACTGACTAGAGGGTCACCAAAACCACAATTGGTTATTGAATTCAAAAGAAAATGAAGATAATTTCAATTGATCAACTAGCAACACCAGTCGGCCGACTCACTTTCTGCATGTTCTTAGCGTACAACCCAGTTGCCCAATTCAGAAAATAGTTAAAGGATGAATCAATCAACTAACTGTACCATATATATATTTAGGTAAATATATATGTAGAGGTAATTTAATTGTACATTCAATGCCTTTTAAATCATCTAATTCTAAGTTTGTATGTGGAAGTTATGGCCATTTGAATCACCATCTATACTTTAATGACCCTCACTCCAATTGTTAGAGTTAGGGAGTGAGGGTATGCAATATTTGGTATTTTTCTTGTGATTTTCATAAATGGGTAATTACTTATCTCTTCATTTGAACTAATCTTATATTTTTTTCGTAAAAATGCATTAAATACTAATTGAATTCTAGAACAAGTGAAATATGAAGTGCAATGCAATAGAACATGCAAAAACTAAATAAAATAATTTTAAAATACATATAAAACATGATGAATAGACATTCATCACTTTCTTGTATGAAATATTGCAATATGGACTACTAAGTCTTTCATGTACAAGACCAAACACATAGGGGATTTGAGGGTCTTCTTGGCACACTCCTTGGTTTGCATTGAAGGGCTAGAGAGGGGTTGCCTCCCCAAGAATACATGTTTCTCCATCTATAATAATCTACAGAATGAGGGCCACTAAGTTGGGGGAAGATTGCTTTTCATGAGTGTGTCTTTGATGGAGATCTATTTCATGCACTCAAACACTTTGGAGATACTAAGTTTGATTGTCATCCATTTCTTCTTCCCTTTCTTAGCATGCATAGAGTGGATTACTTCTTGTAGAAGAAGCACATTGTCGCTATATTTTCCACCTAGAATGAAACAAGATTGAGTGGTGAAATCCATTCATTTGCCTAGGATTTCATGTGTTCCACCAAAAGTTTGGAGATGACTTTGAAATGATGTTGTTAAGGGATATTGGGAGATGATTGTAGCATCATTTATGTACTTTTCTTTCTAAAATCAGGAACATGTTAGAGATGTCTACGTGATGATCCATTATAGCTATGGTGAAACCAACATGCACTGTCTAGACAATAGTTGGTCTACCATGGCATCGATGGTGTTGGAGGATGTTAGATAAGACATCATAGGGGACAGACACCTTTTTAGATTCCATTTGCTAAGACAATTTGAAAACCTCTTTCAAAGAGTTGCAACATATGTTATCTGGAAGTGGAGAATTGGTTAGTCAAAAGGTTTCAAAAGTAGAGGTGTACCCAGGATTTTGAGTGTTTCTAGATCTAAAATCCATTGTTTATGACCCTAAAACCTTGAGTTCTCACTTTTATGTCTTCTAACATACACATAATAATAATAAAATTTGATGTTGTAATCGCCAAATTTTGACGTTCGGTTCTTCTTTCTATTTTAGTTGGCTTCTTCATTGAGGAAAGACTTTATCATATTGCTCCTAGAGTTCCACCACTTGCAAAGCCTCAGTTTTGGAGTTAATTTGATGAGGTTCGAATTGGATCTTATCCAACTCGTTCAACAACATGGACTTGACCCATCCCCTATTGAGACATATTTTTGTGATCCCATTAGAGGGAGGCTTCCTAGAAGGAAAAGAGGGCATTTTAGAATGAAATGTTGTCATACTATATTTTCCTCAAATAGTTCTAATATCCATCTAAAAGGTTTTGTATTGATTTGTTCTAAAAGCACATATTCCTCATAAAAGGCGCCTTTGTAATGACCCATTTTCAAATTAATCATCTAATCAGGGTTTACTTGAATGATTGTAGGCTTAACTAAGTTGATCATTTTTTAAAGCTTGATTAATGATGGTAGTTAAGTTTTGATGTTTTAAATATAATGAGAAGATTTAATCATATTTGGATTCACATAATTAGGATTAAGATTTGGAAACCCTAATCGGCCCAAATTAGGGTTTTGATGACATATGAATATAGAATTTCATAAGTATAGTGTCTCGCTAAATGATTTTTAGTATTTTATGTGTAACTATAATTTAATTGAAATTTGGTTATTTCAAATGTGAGAAATATTGAAAAATATCAGAATTTTAGAAGAATGTTCTAACCTATTTGTCGGTCAAGTTTCAAACTCGCTCGACCATATTTTCATATTGATATAGTAGTGTGGTAATTGAATTATATTTTTTTATTGGTATGTCCAATTGATCTCTCATTTTAATTGTGGTTGGGAAATTCAATTATAGATACACACTTAAATTGGTATAATTTTTGGATGATCTTTGATCTCTACAAAGAGGGGTGTCGGTCAAGTTTTGTGAAGGACAGACTCGACCGACCATGCTGCAGACTGCAATAAAGTAGTGTAGTATTTGATTTTTTGTTATTTATTGGTAACTTAAAATGATCTAGTTTTTTTATTGTTGCTTATAAACTCAATTTAAAAAATTTGGTTAAAGTTTCATAATTTTTGGACGATTTTTGAGTTCTGAAAAGTGTGGCGTTGGTTGAGTTTATAACTCATCCGACCAACCAGACTGAGCAAAATAAAAATACAACGAAGGGCTTGTTTGCAATTGTTCTAAGTACCTCAATTCATTTATATGACTAACATAATACACAAGGAGCTCTCATAACTCATCATTCCTACCAAATAAATGAAATTCTAGAGAGAGAGGAAAGCTAGGGTTTTGATAAGAGAAAGTGGCAGAGATGTTAACCTCGGGTTTCTCTATCCAAGATATGATGAAATCAAGTAAGTTTAGATTCTTTGCATAGAATTTCATGGTGAATCTTCCCTCACATGTCAAGATTCTATCCCTCCTCTGATTTTATTAGAAATTACATCAAATCTCCCCCTTTTCTCACTCTTTCTCTTCTAATCCCCATTTCTAGGGTTTTCGAGTTGAGAGGAGAAAGAATTGGATTCATTTGCTAGAGTTTGATTGGGTTTCCAAAAATTCAGAGGTTGACCTACGTTTTTAAGATGCTTGGCACCTGAGGTGAGTGTTTTACTCCCTCCTAAGCTATGTATTCATTTTGAAAGCCTAATTCTATCCAACTAAAATAATTAGAAACCTTGTTTGTATATGTATGTGATTGGATATTGATTTGGAAAAGATATTGGGGATCAAATTCTACTGATTTTAATTATTTCTCATTGATTGGATCTTTATTAGTTCTTGATATATATTTATTAAGGATCTATGGATAATCTTATGGGTAGATGACTATGCTATTTCATGTGAATTTTTCCTAAAAGTCAGTCCAATGGCCGATATGCTTGGAATTGAATTGACATGTATAAAATCATATTTGAATTGTACTAGATTGTATTATACAAGTGTATTGTTGAATGTTAATGGAATTGAATATAATATACATATAAGGATTAGTATGAGGTGACCACATATCCTGATTAGGTTTTGTGTTGAGGAAGTGAATCAAATGAGTCAATTAATCAATGTATACTTATGATTGATGAATGGAACATGTGAAAATGGAAACTAGGGTTTCCATGTGTGTGAATAGCCCTAATGAACCTCTATGCGTCATTATGAAATTACTTAGTGATATGGCTCTTATGATGTGTTGAACTAAGGATGACTTCTTGAAAACCCTAGATGTTTAGTACTAAGACGAGTATGAGTGATGAAGCTAGAACTTGTATATGATGTTGTAAATGTGATGAAATGTTGAATGTAAGTATTAATACTTCAATTAATGATGATGAGTCATACTAATATGATATAAGCCTAATGCATCTATTTTAATACAATTTATGGAATAACGAGTAACCCTCATATGAATGTGGTTCCTTTTATTCAAGTTACATAACGGTGATTTGTGAAGGATGATCAAAGATTATGATGTAAGAAGATGTAACCTAAACCATTCCTTTAAGCTAAAGTGATTAGTATAATAAAGAAAGATCAATGTTGATTATGGAAATGACATTAGTATTCAATGACATGGTACACTTATCTAAATATAAAAGACAATATGAACAAGATGTACTTAATGGTGATTGTAAGTTAAAGATGAAACTAATGAAGTTAGTATGATGAAGTATTTTATCTTTTATTTTAATTACATGTGGCTTAACCCAAATTAAATGAAATATACTAAGAACTGGACTTTGATAAATGTTAAGTGAAGAGAAGCATTGTATGTAAAGTGAATCAAGAAATATTGGTCTGATAATGTAATGAAAATGAAATAAAGAAGTTGAGACTACTACACATAAAATGAAGGAAAATGATGGGAATTAGTAGATGATTCTAAGAATGTAACTCTTACCCTGAAATGATGAGTTTGATGATGCTAGTGAATGACAATCTCAAATGAGGGATTAAGGGATGCACATAACTGTAGTTGAATTCAACTAAAAGATGAAATTCAAGTATTTGAATTGATTTACAAGAATGTGTTCTTGAATTGTGACTTGTACTCTGAGAATGAACTAATAGTACAAACTTCAAATGATAGTCAACATGTGTTGATTAATAACCTCATCTGAAGAATGTGAAATAAAAGAAGAAGAGAACTAAGTCTATTATGCATGTATATGCATGAAATTTATTTGCATCTATTGAGATTGGATGGAACAAGAATATGTTGTATGATAAATCTATTCTGAGTATGATGAATGATACATGATATTTATATGCTTTTACTATTACTAGTTCTAATGCCTCTACTAATATTTGTTAAGAAATGTGATATACATTGATATGATAAGAAATATGTTGAAATTGAATTTAATATGCACTCCTTACATCTGAGAAACCCTGATAAGGGTAAATGTTGCATAATGAGATTATGTCTCGGTCTAAAAGCCCATTAATGATGATAAAACCCTGATGGGGTAAATGTTGGACAATAAGATTCTGTCTCGGGTTGAAAGCCCACTGTTGATGATTGTTATGAGATGATGTAGAAGATAGAAATAATGATATAAGTTGCAATCTATAGATTTATTGTGCTTCTTGCTTTGATCATTTTCCTTATTGATAAATTTAATATGTTTCATGTTATTCTAGTTACACGAGAATACACAGATATGATATATGATGTTGTGAAATTCTTTTAATATAAGTAAAAGAGATTAATAACAAGTGAAATGATGGAACATCTAGTTAGGTGCCATGAACACCATGAGTTTCCCCTGAGGACTGCACTGGGAAACAAAATGGATCTCATTGTAGTAATCGATGAATTATGAGAAGGATTTCCAAAGTGTGGATCGAGGCCTTAAAGGTTAAACCACCAGTATTTAGGAGTGAGTCATCTGGAGTGGCTCTGGCCCTAAATCCTTGTTGTGAAAGTCTATGTCCAGATGGAATAGACTCTAATGAAATGAAATATGTGAAAAAAATGCTATGAAATGTGATATATTGTTTTGTTGGTTCCTATCTCATGTACCTGAGATGAGGATGTGACCCTCTTTAGGCAACCCTGAGGTGGCCAGGGTCTATTCTTGATATCTTAGGGTGGTTGGCTAAACCCTAAGATAGTGATAGTGAGTTGTTGACATGAGAATTAGGCGTGGCGACTTCTAATTGGTGAGGGACAAGCCAAGTAGTTTTAGGGCAAATGAATAAAAGATGATAAACCGTGTAGAACATGATTTGAATGGTTGTTACATTCCTTGTATTGCTACTTGATGATTGGTCATTGTTGATTATGCTTCTTGTTTTGGAAAGTAATAATGTTGCTATGGACATTTTCTTTTCATATTATGATATGTCATGTTGACAAGTTATAAATGATGGGATTTATATCCATTCTGAATATGAGTTGGATTGCTTGCTATTTGATAGTATTGTTTGGTAGATATGTATTATGTGTACTTCAGCTTTAGGACTGCAGAATGTGTTCCTTTTTCAGCTGGTGGAGTGTCAAAAATATAATGTTATTGTTATGTATTGATTCAAAATGCTTAGAACTTGACTTATTACTCATGCGGTAGGATTCTTAATCTGAATTAAGAAGCATCTACTGATTTGTTCATAGGCATGTTTTAAAAGATGTTTCAAAGTTATAATTGGTTTAAGTGATTACCTTATCTGTTGGATTAGATTACCATTGTAAGATAGATTTGAATTATGATAGAACTATCTGCTAGGGGGTACCCATTGATGGAAAAGGTTCTCTACTTTTTAATATCTGCATGTTTCTGTGAATTTTATTATACTTAATCTGATGCAGATGCATGTACCTAGCTTGAGTGTGAGACAACCACTCACTTTTGCTCTATATGAGTCTCATGAGGTTGTTTGAAATGTTTTTAGGTATAATGCTATCCAGCGGAGAGGCCGTGACAAAGAAGATATAAATAGAATAATCTAGATAGAATAGAATGTCCATGTACTCTGTCTTTCCTGGGATGGGTCGTAGACTAAGTTTGTTCATCAATGTACATGTATCTGATGTAAACTGAACCCCATATGAGAACAAGATTTGATTCTGGTTTTCATGGAGTTGAATAAGATTTGTGATATCTAAATGTGATGCCCTTGATGTGACATGGATTTATGAATTTGTGAAGAAAGAAAAAGGAAAATTTTATTTGTGTTTATCGTATATTGTTTAATCGCCTTTTTTGAGAATCCATTATTTTATTTCATAATTTGGGTTTAGGTTTTGGGATTATATCTAATGGTTGGTATTTATGCTAATCAAAAGAGTGGGTCTCGACATCCTTAGCGAGGTTGACAAAAAGGGGGTTGTGATCATATGTGAAATGAGGTAGTACACCATTATAAACACTGGTCTCTTGTTCCAACCAAGCCTCACTTGTAGTAACCTAATGAGGTATCTCAAGGAGAGAATTGCATTAGGGGGTGTTAGGTTGTCCCTACGTTCCTAGGCTTGAAATAATAGTGATGAGGAGAAGCTTTTGGAAGCAAGATGAGGATATGGAGTTGAAGTATGAATTTCTCCTTTTTGGATCTATGTAGTAGGGTATTTATATCCTAAAAAATTTCCCAATCTTCATCCCTTGTACGAGTAAGGTATTGGACCCCCATAGGAAGGCTCTGTGAGTTGGTCTCATGCTTTTATATATGACCATGATAGCCAACTACCATTCACCTTATAGTATACGAATTACTAATGTCTTAAGAGTATATATATGTTTCATCTAAAGTTGTCCCAAGGCAGCCATATCCCTTCAAAAAACCTTGGGTCAAAACTTGATGGGATGATGGGATGCCAATTCTATGGATTATGTTGTTTGTTATTACGCGAGTGCACTGAGGTTTTATGGCAACAAGTAACTAGAGGCAGCGTGATTTCTTGTATTATTCTTGATGCATATATTTTTATCAAAGCGAGTTCCTCAGATGTTATAATAGATTAGATTCATTTGGAAAATGTGAGGGTTTTCAAGGATTGTGGTTTGTGTTTAGTGCATGGAAAAACAAAGTCCTAACACATGCTCATCATTGTCTTTGGTCATCTTTTACATGCCATCCTATAACTGCTTGAAGTCAACCACTCTTCTTGCAGTAGGATCACCTTGTTCCTGTTGTTGTAAACATTTTAATTTATTCCTTACTCAATATGGGCTAGTCTTCCCAGTCTGAAAGATCACCTTTCAATTGTTAAGGATGACTGAGTTGCTAGTGCCCCTCTCATGCCCTACTCCAATGTGGAGGGGAGGGAGTTGGCTAGTGTTGTTCAAACCAAACTTGAAGGGATTGACCTAATCTCCCACTAATGGTTGACCTTCTATGACCTTGTTGGGTTCAAGGACCATGATAGTGTTGTCTGGAGTATTTGTTGCAGCCACATTGTCCCTTCCTACATTAATGGATTCTGTTGACTATTTTTTTTCTTCACTCTTTTTTTTGTTGTCTAGTGCCTCTACGTGCTAGCCATCACTCCCTCCATGGTATTAGGGTTTGTAGAAAGGTCTAGTTTACATGTGTCTTCCTTAGGAGACTGCAATTCCTAAATAAGGTAGATCCATTGTCCTTACTTTGTGAGAACCTACTTCATCTTTGTCTTGATTGTTTGGATTGCTTGGGTGTATGTGACGCTAGTTGGGAAATAAGTGGAGGATGGATATCCTTCTAAGGCATGCACAATTAACTTGAAGTCACCTTCTACATGTCCTACTCTAGCACGTGACATGAAAATGGATGGACAATTCTTGTACACGATGCAGAATTCATCCCCATTGAGGAGGGATACCAGAAGGAGTGGTCGTGATGTATCAAGCTCCACAAAAATACATGTGAATTGTCCTCTATGTCCTTGAGAGGTATGGCTGTCAATATTTATAGTTTTTCTAATGAAGTTCCTAATGCGCTTGAGAAGTTGCTTTCAATACAAGTGAATTAGAAGATATAGGATTCTAACCCAAACCACCAATCTTCTAGGGATGGATATGTCATCCTAAACTTTGGTGGCCATGATTGCAAAATCAAGTAGATGTCGAAGATCATCCATGGAATCCTGATCATGGCTGTGAAAAGTTGTCATGATTTGCAAATTGAGTTATATAATAAACTAGATTAAAAAATAATACATATAATTGGTATGTTCACTTCTGAAGGATCTGAATATGATTTACGAAGGCTTGAAATGCAAGGTTTTTTGTTATCGCTTTCACGACCGCAATATGTATTCCTAGTTCAACTATCGAAAATGTGATTATTGGGTTGGTTTTTATCACTAGAAAGGGAGACACTATGTTAGATGCATTCATCATTCTAGGTGATATCAGATTCAAAAGCATGGATCGTACTTTCCTTGATCAAAAGGATACATCCTTTATAGTTTTTGCATGAAGGGTTGATGTTTCCTAACATTTCCACATCTTATTTGTTTCTTATAGTTGTTGCTTTCATGAGAGATCTACTCAGTTTTCTTGTGGTTGTGTTGACATACTCCTATCGGTCAGAGCCCTAATACCCCATGTCACCATGTCCCCCTCGAATGACACTTCTCCCCAATTCTAGAGGAATGTCCTCTTATTTTCTCTCAATATAACATAGTTTACTTTAAATAGAATTGAAATATTAAGGTTGATGGTTATGCTCAAAATGTTGTCCAACTTGATAGTCCAAAACATGCGTGTAGGAACAATGTATTACATGGTTACAAGGACCTGAAGGTGAGGAGGTTGGTCTAGTGTCCTTACAACCTCTTTTCTTTCATCAAAACTATTTCCTTGATATCTTTTATGCCCAGACTTTAAGCCCCTATTTTCAGTGGTAGTTTGGCTCATCCTTTCTGCATTACAACCAAGATTATAGTTTAGCTGGAAAAGTGGTTTATATGTGCAAAATGTATTGATAGAACAAAATAGATTTCCACATGAAGAGTAGCCCAAAAGTGGTTTATATGTGCAAAATGTATTGATAGAACAAAATAGATTTCCACATGAAGATTAGCCCAAAAAATTTATGATTTATCTAAGAATAAGTCAAATAATATTAACATGATTTTTTTGTCTGTCCCATAATGGTATGTTGATGAAATTTTGGAACCTCATATTTATTTTCTCTAGGAACAATATAGTGTATAACATTAAATAATAAAATATAGTGTGTAAAAACATTGATAAGATGATCTAAGGGAATAAGATAGGTCCTCATAAGTGTTCCCCTAGTTTCACTCATAGAAGGCTTCAATAGGGTTGTCAATAGATATATCAATATAATGAAAGTAAGTGTCAGAGTCATCCTCAAGAGCAATGAGAAAGACATATTCCCCAAATGCAATAACCTAACATGCAAGAATAAAGATTAAAATAAAAATAAATATAAACATTTATTTTCTCAAATTACATTGAAAAAGTTAATTTTTGCAGTCAATTTGAGCGCATAATATGTATAAGGTAGAGTGTTTCAAGTAAATGTAAGGGTTTTGACTAGGTACGAAGAAAACAAGAATCAAGAGTATGTATAAACCAATTAGTTTTATGGAGGAGAATACTACCAGCTCCTAGGGTTGTGATCCAGCCTTGTACACCATCATCTTTCATAAAAATGTAATACTTATCATTAATGAATATATTTTTTAAATAAATCTTGCAAATAGAAAAATGTAAGAAATCATGTTAAAGAAAAATTATTAGATATCTCATCCATTACTAGAATATGTGAAATTTATGAACAATATGGAAAACTTTGGAATTTAAATATGAATAATTTAACTAGATTGGAACATATATATTTAGGATTAAGAAAATGATTATAGCAAGTAGCTTATATAAAAGCATGTAGTCATCTACAACAATAAAACACCATAGTTTTCTAATTGATTTAAATGACAATAAAAGCGAAATTATCACTCTAAATTGAATACTATTAAAATATTCTAGAGGTAATGATTTTGTTGCTATATCAACTAGTTGATTTTCAATGCCCACCCGTTGAACGAAAATTTGATTTATCTAAATGTCATCATGAAGAAAATGATGTTTTTTGGAGAAATATCAGCTAGTGCTGATTACAAATGGCTAACACAAGAAACTAGATAAAGGGAGGGGAAAGAAGTAATATCGGCAAGATATGTCGCCACCATAGGGTCTGGGCATAGGTGCCACACCCTTTGTCTGTCAGGTTGCTTGAGAAGCATCTTGGCCAGCTGATCGCAAAGCTTGTTCTGGTTCCTAGTTCGATAGACGATTTCAATCCCTTGTAGCTGCAACAAACCTTGAATCTATCAGACCATAAGTAAGAATTTCACCGGCGTTGGTTGTGCGTTGTCGATCCATTTGGTGGCCATCTTAGAATCAGTGATAATTTTGACATTGGTGAACTGGGACTGTAGTGCAATTTGGACTCCTACTCAAATTGCCTGAAGCTCACCATCTTGAGCGTTGCAGCCCTTAGTCAAGTGGGCGGCGCCTGTGATCCAGGTGCCTTGCATATCTCACGTAATAGCACAAATCACCTTGGAAAAGGTGTGCACTGCGACAGTAGTGTCTACATGTATGATGGTCGAGTTCGCTTGAAGTAGTAGAGGTTCCTCTACTGGTTTTGTGCTCCTCAGTCCTAGTGCTAGGTCTTGGCTCATAGCCTCTTCTATGGCTGTGGCTTCAGCATGGCACATTGCTGCTAGTATGTTGGGTGGAATCACTTTGTGCTCGAATATGTATGAGTTGCCATTCTTCCAAAGGTACCAGCAGGCAATAGGAAAGGTGGTTGTCCATCCCCTTATATGATCGAGCCGTTTGAGGTTGTAGTCCATCCATTCATCAGGTGAAGTGGTAGAGAAGAAATCTGAAGGGAGGGACGGGAGAATACCAAGCCAAGTAGCTCTCGCCATTGCACAGCCACGGAGAGCATGGAGGCAGTCCTCCGTAGGCACGTGACAACATGAGCAAGATGGGTCCTCTGTCAATTTCCTATGTAACCTCAGATTATTAGTAAGAATATGGCCTCTATAGGTGAGCCAAAGATGAAAACTTTATATGTTTTACCTCTATGTGTTCAGCACAACTATGCATTATATGATTTTTAATATGTTTATTGCACTTTTTCTACCACAATATATGTATGTGGGGGTAATATCTTCAAGAAAATATTTCAAAACTTGATCCATCCAAAAAATTTGAGCACAAGAACTCCTAAAAGCCAAGTATTCAGATTCAATTTTAGGTAATACCAAAACATTTTGTACTTTTCTAAACCAAGACACTAGTGAGTTTGAGATAGAAAGCATGCATTGTTAGTTTTTTTGATCAATTCTATGTCCACCATAATCCGCATCACTAGAGGATATGAATTTGAAATCTTCATCTTGTAGATACCAAAGACTGTAATTTGAAATCTTCACCTTAACCAAAAAACCAAAATTATCCCAAGAAAGCCTCAAAACTATACACTAAAAAATCACAACTATGTGGGTCTCCAACTACAATATATGTTAGGTACACATTTAGAGTCCATTACCTCCATACCTCTAATCCTTATGGGGAGATGGAAGAATTTCATTAGGCCTCAAGATTTCATGGACGTGTTCCCCACCTATCAAACTCACTTGGTGTCCAATTTATCATAGGCACCATGGAATAAAAAATGCTTAGGTCCTGCAATTTTTGTCTAACCTACTATATAGGTATTATCTACCAAGATGTCACTTCCTGTCCCCAAAGCATCTCCACTGAGTACACATCATCAATATGTTATCCACCACTTTTTTCTTTGAATTAGCTTGAAATCTAACATAAAGATGTAACGAAAAACATATTTAAGGTCTAGAGACTGTAATATAAAGTGACAGACCAAGGTTTCCTCTTTATGGGTGAATATCTATAGATTCTCCCTCTTCATCTTCATCTTCATCTTCATCAATTTTAGCAGATACAGTCATAGAAGTGGTGCATGGCTTAAAATTTTCCATGTTAAATCTTTTTAGTAGTTGTATAATGTATTTTTATTTCTAGATAATTTTTTTGTGATGTTTTTTTTTCAATTTGAAATCTGAGAAAGAAGATGAGTTTTTTGCATTAAGCTCAAATTACATTCGATGTATATCAACTTAACAAAATAATCCCGAAGTGTATCATTATTCATATGAAGCATACATATATAAGCTTAATAGATAGTGTACAATTGTCTTGTGTGATATAAAAACCATTGTTTGGCAAAGATATTTTGAATCATTCATACCATTATCTGGGATCTTATTTTAGACCATATGAGCTTTATGAAATATATAAAAATATTCATCATGCTTCATATATTCAAAGTTGAATTATTGTGTGAAAAGCATTTCTTCTTCATTTACATTTAATAATGCTCTCTTGATGTCCATTCAACAAATCTTAATAACAACATGATCAGCCCGAATTGCGTGCCCGAAAAGGGAGGCAGACTCAAAAGGAATCAAACTTTTAAATTTATAATCCAAAACCTTCATGGACCCTCACAACTTTTATTACAAGGTCAAAGTAGATATACAGGGTTGAATATAGGGATGTGGTGATGTTTAGGATGCTTGAGATTTCATTCTTAAGTCAGACAAGCCAAGACGATAGTCAGGAAAGTAAGGGGCTAGAACTAGTCTAGCGGGTTGTCACGAATTAAAACAAAACAAAGAAAATAAAAAAATAGTCTGTAGGATTCTACTAAATCAGAGAGAAGGATTTCTCGGCTATGTAACCACAAATTGGGTAATCTATGCACCCATTCTCAGGCACAGACAACCCTCGAACACCTCAACAAACAACCTACATTCAAACATAGCACACATCATGGTATCTGTTCTTGTGGGGTCATCCCACTCACTCTCGCATAGTGTGACTAAAACCTATAAATGATATGAGACCTCTCTCAAGGATGACAAACCATCATCCTAGAATATCCTAGATATCCTCTCAGGTCTAGAATATTCTGGGATGTTAGGAACAGACGACCTTGAACTATCCTCCTCTCATATTCCGATCCAAACTATCATCTCTTATCTATTTCTACAATGAACCTCTCGATATAGGCAGAAATAGCAGTTCAAGCAAGAAAGAGATCAACCAAACTAGCAATCATAACCAGAAAGAGGAGATAGAACATAAAATGTGCTAGATTTGAAATAAAACTGCTTGCTTAAGGTAAAAGTACATAAATGTGCCCAAAACGGGCTACATAGCCAAGAAGGAGCTCAACTAGCCATGTACAAGCATAGTTGGCACCGAACAAAGATGGAAGAACATCATTTGTACAGAAACAAAGGAGAATAGTTGAAGAAGGGAGAAGAAGAAGAGATTTATCCCCTACAAGAGAGATGGCTCTGGCTCCCTAGCCTCCGTATAGGTCAGATCTCGTCTTTTAGGTCGTCCTCCTTGATCTTCTGGATTCCTTGCCCCCCCCCTCTCTAGATCTGCCCCAAACAATATCATGCTAAAAGGAGAGTGTAGGATGAGTAATTTGGTCTTCTCAGACCTCCAGACTCTCCCACAGGGCTCTGGGTCGAGACCTCCCTTGGGCTGGGCATAGAGAAACAACCATTCGACATCTGGAGTCTTCCCCCTTTGAGAGAGGGGGGTATGGTGCATTTATAGAAGTGGCTGGTGAGAGGGTCTATTCTGTTTTGGGGGCCTCGGTCAAGGTCCTGTTTGTCATATGCACTGACCGCGGGTCATGTGCATTGTTGTGATTTTTGAGAACCTCAATCGAGGTCTCTTACTAAGTAGTAGAATGCAGCTTCCTTTTGTTAGTTAGGCCGCGGCTTTCAATTGTTCTGACCATGGGGATTAATGTGGAGAGACCACGGTTGGGTCTTGCTGAATGAACTAGATCGTGGCCCAGTTGCCTTGGCATCGCGGTGCATGCAGAGGCAGGGGTCGTGGCTATTGAGGCATGGAGGGTGGATACTGACCGCGGTGGAGATGTTGGAGGTGAAGGCATCGATTCACGACAGATCATGAGGGTGATGAAGGTTACAACTGGTGGAAGAGGAGAGAGAGGTCGCGAAGAGTAATGTAGTCAGATGAGACTGCGGGTGCGGCTTGCCTGATGTAGGGTCGTGATGTCAGTCTGTTGTTGCTGTGTTGTAGATCAGTGGTGGCTGTGGTGTGATGTAGTTGAAGGAGGTCGTGGTCTCCTGAGAAGTGGATGTGGAAGGAGCTTGAGGAGGTGATTGTGGGCCACAGTCATGGACACTGCATCTGCGATGTTGGTAGGGAGCGGTGATGACAATGTTGACAGTGGTGGCGAAGGCATTGGGGGTAGGGCTACGATTGAGGGTGAAGTTGTTGTAGATGCCACCGTGGGCGAGGGAGAAGCTGACGCGAAGGTAGTTGTTGGCGTCGATCGGTGGAAGTGGGGGAGAGGACGTCACGATGTGGGGAGGATGGGACCGCGACTGAAGATGGTGGAAGACCACGGGTGGGGATGGTTAGGGAAGAAGATCACAGTGTGAAGAGTCTTCCAGACTGTGGATCGCGGTCGAAGAGAAGGTCGACCACGATCTGTGCACTTGAGAAGGGAAAAAGGGTTGTTTACCGCTTGTTGACCTGAATGAAACATGGGCCAGCGATTAGAGGATGGGCTTTGGTGCTTGTGGGCCTGCTAGTAGTGACTTGGATGAAGAAAAGGGGGCATGTGATAGTTGTGAACGTGAGGATCGTTGACCCTGGTTGACCTGAATAAATAAGGGCCCAAATAGTAGATGGGCCGAGAAAATTGGGCCCATGTGCTCTAATTTGGCCTGCACATCAAGAATAAATCTAATTAACACAGAGATAAGATAAATTAAGCTAAGTAAGGATGTATGAGGAGGTTTAGGCAATAAAAGCAATTAATAAGAGTGAAACTAGGCCTGAGATGATGATTGAACCTAGATGAATATGAAAGGTGAGTTTCACTGGGCCTCAATAGGAGAGAAATCATGGAGAATGGATGTCTTCTCAAGTTCGGTGCCTGCTAGTCCCAAAACTGGCTATATTAGCTGCTTTATTGTCTAAGCTAGCTACTTTACCTATGAAAGGATAAAAGGTACTAAAACATAAGCATTATAGAGCATATTAAGGCTATAACGACACAAAACCATAGACAAATGCTTAGCAAATACACGTAAATTTGGGTGTTATCACAACATCGACAATAGTTTCAGAAACATACATATAGACTCGAATCACAAGTTTCATAAAAATATTTTCCTTCTTATTGATTATATCCTTGGTCCAATAGACTCTCTCTATTATAAAGTATAACACTATATTAACTGAGTTTGTTCCTAAATACCCATTTAGTTTAGACTATGATTTTCTTGGGTGGTCTAGGAATTGGATCCCAATATTTGTCATTGACAATTTGATTTAGTTCTTCCTGCATGGATATCATCCAATAGTCATCATCCAGAGCATTATAGATGGTTTTGGCTCAATTGGATACAAAAAGCATGTTTTCTTGTTTTGTAAATGAAGATTAGGCGTATCTTTATCTCTAGATTCCCCTACGGTTAAGTTAATAGGATGAATTCTAAGGATGCTAGGAGTAGATTGATTCGGTGAGGGTTCATTCGGCTGACTACTATTTTGATTATTATCATCTTCTTGATTTACTATAATTGATGGATTTATTTCAAGTGTGAGATACTCAATTTAAGGGTTCAAATCTTCAAAACAATCTTTTTCAATGAACTTTATATGAATTGGTTTGTCAACCTTTTTAGAGTGGTTCACTTGTTGGGGAGTATCCAAGAGAGAATTATTTTGTATAAAACTTATTCATAAAATATTTTGTGTTAAAAAAAAAGTCAAAGGTGTGGAAGTACTCAACTTTAGGCTTCTTTCTATAGATAATCTCATGGGAGGTCTTCTTAAGGTAGGAATGGATAAACAATTTAGTTTGAATGTAAGAAGACACATTTGCTGGTTTTGCCAAAAAATGTTTTAGATGTGTCATGTTTAAGAAGCACTATTCTAGCCATATCTTAAAATGATACATTCCTAATTTAAACTAGGCCATTTTATTGGGAGGCTCTTGCATAAAAGAAGTTGTGCCCAAATTTTTCTTGGTCACAAATCTTTCAAATTCATTATTTTCAAACCATCACCATGGTCAAACAAAATGGTAGTTATCTCAAGTTTATGCTTATTTCCATTGTAGTGCAATTTTTGTGAATATATATAACGTGTTGTTTTTCAACTAAGACTGGACCCAAATAAATATAGAGAAATCATCACTAATAACAAAGCAATATCTTTGGCCAACAAAAGGCTGTGTTGTCATTGGTCCAAAAAGATTCATCTGGATGAATGATAGAGGTTTAGTAGTGGACTATACGTTCTTGGACTTTAATGAGTTGGGTTTTCTTTCCCTTTGTATGAGGTTTTCATTCATCTTGATTTTTATAAGAATGTTTAGGAATACCTCTAACTAGGTCAAGTTTGGCTAGTTTGCGGATAAGGTTCATGATATGTCCAAGTCTTTAATGCTAAAGGAGCTCATTTTTCATTAGTTATGAGGCATTTGCCTTTGATGGGACAAATTTAATTATGCTTAAGGATAGATAATTTTTTTCTCATACCCGCATAGATAACTTTAATACTTTTTCAGAAAGAAGTCTACATGCATTCTTGTTGAATAAAACATCAAAATCATTTTCAAAGAGTTAAATGACACTGGTGAGGTTATCATTCAAGGCATATACTAGTAAATTATTTTTAATGGATATACTTCTACCTATACTTTTAGTTCCAATAACTTCACCTTTGTTGTTGTCACAAAAAGATATAATTTCTTCTTTATTTTTCTTTGCAACTTTGACCTTCTTCTTATCACCAATCATGTGCTTTGAACAACCATTTTCAGTCACACAATACTGTGAGTTCAAATTTGGTTTATGTGTGTGGAAGCATATGGGTGAGGATGATATCATCTTATACAACAACCAACTTCTCAAATATTTTTAGTCTTTTTTAGTGAAAAGCATATCTAGATACAATAGATGAATCATATGATATATCTAAGATAGTTAAATTTGGTTGCATTCATTGTAGTTGGATAGACCATAGCTCATTTGAACTATAAGTTTGAATAGAAACTCATTGAGTTGAATTGTAAGTTTGACTAAAAGAAGTATTGTCAAATATGAATAATTTGAGAAATTGAATAACCATCCACACATGTAATGTATAAACATATTCAATGACAAATAAAGTCTACATCACACATCAAAGTTGCAAAAAACAACAACATATGCATCATTAAGATTAGATAACAACTTTTATGTCAAGTATGGATGCTTCAAATAGGTGAGGAAGCTTTTGGGACGCAAACAACCTTTCTAGGATTACCCTTTCTATAGTGATATTGATTAAAAACATGTTGAGAATGGTTAAAAAAGTTTAAAGATTTTGGATGTTGTATAAGTGGATACCATAACAAATGGTTTAATAAATTTATTATTTGGTGGATGATTCTTAGGCTTGTATCCAATTATACTTCCACCTACTTGTTTCTCAGTGTCATAGAGTAGATTGTCTAACCCATATTGCCAATATAGGACTTTAGAGATTGCATTTTGTGGAATTTATTTAGTTTGTTAGATCACAAATAGTTGTTTCAAGAGATACTATTATAGAAGAGATATCTTCTTTTCAACACATATGTGACCATAGTCTTCATGATTTCATATAATAGGTTGAAATTGGTAAGCATGCAATTCATCTACAAGAGTAGTATTATGTCTAGTCAAGTAAGCATTATCAATCTCTATATCATCTATATTGGACTTGAGAAGAAATATTATCATTAATGGAGGAAGATGATATGGGATCATCTAATTCACAAGAGATATCATCAATTTTCTTATGTAAGTTGTCCAATAAACTTCTTACAAATACTCCTATAGCCTAGATTTTTAGTTCTTGTAACAGAGAGAATATCAATAAGCTCTTCTATTGAATGATCAAGTACCTCTTACAAGTCCTCTTCACTTGTCTTTTCCATGTGGCAAGCTATATTGATGTCTCCTCGTCCTCCTCGTCCTTATTCTTTATTTCCATCTTCCTTGGTAGAGGAGGTTGTAAATTCTTTTAATCATCCTTTCCTTGAGCTCTTGTTTCAGATATATCAATTAGCTTCTTTTCCTTTCCTTCCAAGTTAAGATTTCTTACAATATTGTCTCTAATGTTTGTTGCTTTATTTGTAGATACTTAGAAGAGACCTGCTTTGGAACCAATTGAAAATCTACTCTAGATGTGTGTATGCATATGTGGGGGGGGGTGGGTTAGGGGCGAACAAACTATAATAAAAAAATTACAAGTTTTCACCAGCAAAATGTTCTTAGAAGCTGATACATAATAAAAGATATACTTGAGAAAAAAATATATTCTAATACATAATATCAATAGATTTTTTTAAATGAATTATATGTCTCATGTGTGTGTTCAATTTGAACATATATGGTCCCTATATATGAATGGATTATGGTTATCATAAGGAAGAAACTCTAAGTGTCTTGGATTGTCCTTGGTCACTAGAGTCATTGGGTGAGTTAAAAATAAAATGAAGAAGGCAATATGTTTTGACCGACTCTCGTTCAAACTATATTTTGATTGAGATGTACTATGTCAAACGGTAATTTGGCAAGAGCATATAAGAAAATGTATCAATTCAACAAAATGCTAGAGAATTAATACAAGGACATTTTGACCCTTGGGTCAAAATAGAGTTCATCTAAGAGCAGGACAGTGGAATTGTAAGTTTGATTGTGCCCATCTTGGTCCAACTATTAATTTGTCCAAGAACTCTACTAACCTAAATATGTGCTAAAATAGTATTTCAGATGTAGACACTTAAGAAATAAAAGATAGTAAATTATATGGATTCATGTGGACCTAATCAAGACAAAAATGTCTATTTGGCTTATCAGAATTGATCCTTATAAACGATATACAATGAATGGACTTTTGTTATATGTTTTGCTTCTTTGGGATAAAATACAAGTAAATATTTTCTCATTCTATGTTATATCTATACTTCAACTGTTATAACTCATACTATCTTGTAAGCACTTAATAAAATAGGTAGAAACAATATTAGTATAAATTACGTCATTCAACAAAACATGTTTATAAAATGCCCTTGGGCCAACAATAACCAACAACAAGTAACCACAATTTAATTGTGCATCTTTTTTGGGACCATATAGGTTAAATGTGATCACTATGCCAACTACTTCGACCATTGCCGGTTCATTACTCCAATAATTTATAATTGAAATTCTCACTTATTTTGTCCCGCCTAGAACCAAGTGGGACTCTCTTCCGTCAAAATTAGATTAGGGAGTCCCTTTAGAGGTAGGATGACCTCCACGAGCTCAACACAATCAACTAGATGTTCTCGTGTTGGCAGTTGGCCTAGTTAGAAATTCTCAATGCTCTTTTGTACAAGGTTGGTCAAATTTTCAAACTTCCGATAGTACAACGATAAATGTGGGAAAACAAAAACCAAAGATGATCCCCACATGATCCTTTATGGCGAAAGGTTAGATAGGTCCCGCGACACACATGCGTGTTAAATATGTAATTTATAAATATATGTAGTCTTTATGATATAAAATAATCAATAAAGTGACGTCTGATTGGTAAAAGTCGTGTTGTATGGCCGAGAGGTCAAGAGTTCAAACTCAAGTGGCAAGATGAGCGAATCGCTGATTCTTTTTTTTAAAAGATCACAAGTTACAACAGTTACATCCCGACACAAATACGACTAGAGCTAGACAACAATATGGGAAAATAGAGGACAAGCGACACAAGATCCAAAAATAGGCTCCTTCTAGATCCTCACCAAGGTCAAAACGTTTACGATCCAAGATTTGTTCTTAAAATAATCAAACAGGTGCTCCAAATTAATAGAAGTATTAGGAGTCCCAAAAAAGGCATTATACACCTCTTTCAAGTAGCAAAGGAGAAATAAAAGATATGAAAAACACCGACGTGAAGGCGAGTAAATATATGTAAATAAAATGAGGCATCATCGTCATGATCAGGAAAGGAGTATTGGGTGTATAAACGTATAAAATTAATATGCTATTGTTACTAATACTAACACCTATCTGTCTCACTCTCAACACACATCCACCCACAAGAAGGGCTAAGCAATTGCCTTTGCCCTTTGGTCAATAAGGATCTACCATTGTGCAAAGAGAGAATAAACCCCGATCTAGTTAGAAAATATGGAAATTTATTACTCACATCTCCCTCCACCATGATTCACTCGACTTTTTCAAAGGATGTACTATAGTAGAGTATTTGCACTTAATGATAAAAAAAAGTAATGTAATCAAGCAATAATCTGAGAACCAACATCACATACGTGGATATTTTACCTTGTAGCAGTCTAATCAAACAGCCTATGATGATATTCAAAAGAGATAATTATAACAAGGGGGATAAAACTACGCATACGCACCCAATAGAATAGAACCATACCTTTTATAACATGTAGTTTGTTTTTTGAGAAGCACAACGACACACATTCAAAAAATCAACCAATTAACCTATATATTACACACAATCTCTTATGATAGAAGTACATTACATAGCAACTGTCAAAGCCATTACTATAAAATATTTTGACTATATAGATGACATGGCTTGTTTGAGTAGAGTTAGTATTTTCTCATTTGTAGCACTTGTTTGTGTTAAAAAACTTTCTTTGTCAACACGATCTTCCAAATTATTAGTACCAACATTACTACTTAGGATTGTCTACTTACTTCAACTCTATATATAAAGGTATAGAAAGTAAAGTTACAACCTATTTTGGATATGTAATCATTCAAAGAAAGGTAGAAATCCATACCCAATTTAGACTATTACGTCTATGATTAGTGTCTTCGTTGAGAAAGGCAAAAACATGATTTCTGTATCCCACTCTTTTAGATCTGCATGGAAATCATTGTTGGACTTTCGTAATCGCTCTAAATAGATAGCTTCGGCTCACACCCTTTATTTATTTTGTACATGGATATGACCTTCTAGTCCAACTTACTTCTTGGTTCATTTATGTTTGATTCAACATTCACTTATTTTACTAGGTGAATTCGAGACTCCCTTTTTTAAAAGCCAATGATCCTCCCTTCTATTATTAAGAGACTACTTCCATGATCCTCGACAAAGAGTTGCATTATTCACTAAAATATGTTTAGATTTAGTGAAATACTGTTGGGTTCGAAGTCCCACAAGTGCAGCCCTTCGCATTAAGTTTACCTAGAAAGCCTAAGAATGTGAAAGAAGGCTGGTTATGCACTAGGAAGGAGGAATATCTCTTGAGACCCAAACGATAATACTCTTGTCATGACAATTATATATATGTAGGAGTAGTGTCTCACATTGGCTATAGCGGTTAAGACAAAGTATAAATATTTATTCAGACCATTTGATTGCCCACTGTAGAATGTTAAGTGTCCTTTGTGCCTTATATATAGAAGAAGGGCTTCCATGTAATTTTTGTTAGATTGTCTGAGATCATGTCTTGCAAGAAACTTTTAGTTTGTCCTGTCAACAAGGAATTTATTACAATCTCAAACGGGTTGGGGTCAACTTTTCTTTCTCCATAAAGATGGGCACTTTTCAACTGTACAATCAATTCGAATGATGTTAGCAATATTGAAGAAGCGTGACAGCGATCTTTTCTATATATCGCTTCGTACCGACACCACACGTGGTGTAGGATGTGTAGTACAAAACACTTGCCGATCATAAAGGCTGGAATAAGTTTACAAGTGGAAATGATACTTAAAGATGTCGCTATAGTGGTGGGCCATTGTTTATTCGGATATGACTTAGCTGCTACGTGGGCTTCTCCACTGTAACTCCTCATCATTGGGCAAACCTTTCTGCCTTTTTTATTTTGGGCTAAATACGAACGCTTGAGGCTTAAAAAGTAATCGCTAAAAGCGGTCATCCAGTTGCGTGAAGAAGGCGATACCATTAGTCGTGTAGATAGTGAACCTTTCGTTGTCACCGCACGTTCACCTGTCCTTTGTAAGAGTGGTTAATGGTGACACTAAAAGTAAATGCTGAAGAAGACGGTTATGATTTTTAATGATACATGCTTATTACTTCGACATACCTTCCAAATACTTCAGAATTATTACATCATTCAATTTTTCCCTTTCAGCCCTAGTGTTGTAAAGAGTTTGTCTTTCGTTTATAAGTAAAGAATAAATGGTAGACAACAACTTTTGTGCATAAAACCCCAGAAATCTCATATTCGACAATATAAAATACATTTTTCTGAGGGAGTAGAAAATATTATAGCGTAATTATACAAAAAAATAGAAGGATTCGTTGAGGTAGAAATAAATATTGAATCCGTTCATTTCTACTATTTTGGAACAAAAAATATACTTTCAATTCGAGTTGAACCAGTAGACAAATTAAGAATAACTATCAGCATAAGTACATTTGATCCAGTTACAAAGTAGAGGGTTGAATCAGCGACAAAGCCCATCAAGATAATAAGATCTGGACCCTCCTCTTTCTAGTGAAGATGGATCCACTCATACTTAGGGCTACTAGCTCGACCTAACTAACCCATCCTTGCATATAGGAGGATTTTTGACGTGATGACATTTCTGATGAAAAAATCGATCTGGAATAGCCGAAGCATTTATGGGTTTTGTTCCGTACATAATCTAGATTAACCTCCTATTAGAATACTTATACATGGATTTCACAGCTATTGCCTTACACAGGCATTTCTGTGATTCTGTGTGCACGTTGCATTTATGGTATATAGTATCAAGTGATAGGGAAATACAGAAAAAAGAAGGCACGTTTTGTTCAAATTATCAATTATACAATGATTAAAATAGATGAAGTTTCTAATTGCATGAATTGTCAAAATGACATCTCACAAGTATTATGTAATTCCTTTTTAGCGACTCAAGGTTACGGACCGGCCTTTTCAGTTCAAGAGAAACCTCTTCGTTTTTTGCAACCGCAAGAAACCCTCACCTCTCTATTACATGATACATGAGAGATCCAACAACTTTTAAAGTGTTTCAGCGGAAGTACTTTTAGATTGCATATTTCAACGGAAGGAGATTACAACAGTAGCAACACCGGCCTAATATACATGTTTAAGCAGTATAACAAAGTTTGAGATAACCGCTTTTGGTATGCAAGTGGATGAGCAAGGTGGGTTGCTGTTTCATTTGTTGAGAGTAGTGAGGGGAAGATTTTCAGTTCAATAGCTCATATCTTAGTCTCTATCTCTATGTGCAAGTTGTTAGGGTGATTGGTAGTTTTTCCATTTGTAGAGTGATGGCAAGTACGCATTTAAACTGCTAGTTAACAATCAAGGGTGTCCAGTAATCATGCAGGACATGCAACATTAGTATAATGTTGATGCCTTTATAATCATAGGCGAAGTTAGTGTTTGATTCAGGAAGAGAAGTATTTTACTAAAACTTATTCTTACATGAGGCGTAACCAGTGCAATCTTCTTCCTAATATTATGTTTTGCGTCAAGCTCCTCAGGATAATCTTTAAGTTATCATTTACATTTGGCATCGATTGTGTGATATCACAGAAGTAAGTTTCTATCTATGATAAATATATGAAAATTACTAAAAAAAACTAAGTATCTCTTGAATAATTCATTATAAATGAATACATTATTTCTAATTGGAAAAGATTGAAATTAAGTTTGAGAAATTGAAGTTACATCTAAATCTACATAACTAGTGTATGATTAATTTTCCATATATACTTGAGTAGTTATTATAAAGTGACTCCCTTTATTGAATTTGAGAAGAAAAAACTAATTTTGTATCCTTATTGTGTCATTGAATCTTACAAATTCTTATACTCTAGAAACATTTGTATATCATAGTAACCAACTTGTTAAATATGTCTAACACCACCAAACAATGACGAATACCGTATGAAAATAAAGATAAGGGATTTTAGGCCCAAAGAGGGATATCAAGTGTGTTCAACAAACAAGTAGGATCCATGAAAGGTGTAAAATACACAAAAGAGGGCACTAGTAGCTAGTAGGAGCTTTGGACATAGCAATGTGTACAGATGACTGACTAGTCAATAGACACCCCACTGGCCAAGGGAATCAAGGATGAAAGGGATAACAAAAAACCTAGGGGAAGCCCAAGGATCTAATCATGCTCATGACCCAACAAAAGAAAATAGTTGGCGTAACTATGACATTAACAACGATGGTCATCTAATATAAGATCTATGAACTCCAAACAACAGAAGGATTGGCATGCCATGTGATTGAGTTGTATTTGACAAAAAGGAAGTAAACATAAGATAATGAGAGGAGAAAATCTCATAAGGTTCACATACATTCCCATCCATATGAATTTCTTGGTGGCTGATCCGGATCTAGATTTGAAAGATTGAGTTATTCACCAAAAAAGGATGGGTCTAGTTAATGAAGAACTAGTTTGTGTAAAGATGTAACCTTTGTCCCTTCTTATGTCTTTTGTTCGTCGATCATTTTATAGCTAAGAAGGTTCAAACAAGAAGGGTGCAAAGGGAATATTTTTTTGTTCCACTACACCCCTCTTTTAAAAAATACAACAACGATATCAACGCCAATGTAATATGCTTTTAACCTTGGTTTAGATTTGGAACCATAAACTATTGTGTGGCAACACATCCCATTATCACACAGATAACGAGGTGTTACGCAAAAACGTGCAGAAATCACTATAACCACAGATTATGAAAACACGGGTTAATTAAAACCGATTGCGGAAAACTGATAAACTATGAAACTATTACATTCCAGTCCTTATCCTGCACAGAAACATGTCATATATGCACGAGATCTGATACGTGTCCACAGCTCAGGAACAACTGTTCATCCATCCCATGAGTTCACCACTTGTTCATATACATAGAGGCCTGCATCCGGCCAACAACAGGATATACAAAACATTATCGACCGTTCATCGTGAATCAACGTCAAAACACTGCCAAGGACCTGAGAGTGCATGGATGACTCTAGACTCTACTACAAAACATCCAAGACAGTAGCATATCCATCGCTTGCCTTCTACTGCTCGTCAGGATGCTCGGCCGCAACACCACGACCACCACCACGCCTAGCTCGACCACCTAAAAAGGGTGTAAACTAGCGGGGTGAGACAATTGAATAATTGTCTCAGCGGGAAACGTAACTCCCCACCGCAACTACAGAACCTCAGCAAGATAAGCAGATAACTTATACAAATTTAACAAGAGCAGTCTATATAAAGCAAAGCTATTCTTACTGACAAGCTTACCAGCTGTACAAAAGCATATAACCAGATATCTCCCAATGGAACATGATTGACAAGATAAGATATATTACTATATAACATGATTATCAGAAATAAAATATGATGCCACATAACCTGATTATCAGGATAAGACATATTACCACATACCTGATGAATATAGAAGTAACTGCAGATATAACAGAATTAACTACACAAACAAGGCCTCAACCAATGTTTCGTGTTTATCTTAAGCAGTAAGTACTAAACGGCTGTATTACGTATTATTATGCCCTGAGGATTTGAACCGTACCGTTCAAATCCAACCTTCGGTTACGAAACCCAAGCCGGTGCCATACAAGGTCAATGGAAGAGCCGGACTCCACGACCTCCCACCTCGTGGTCAGTACACGAGTACAACACAAGCAGGACCGTAGTCACATGCTGAAGTGGTATAAGCCACAGAGTCAGCTCCATAGGCTACCCTCACTCTAGCCCGCCTTGGTACAGGTCTCGGCGCTAGTAAAACTGAGCCACGGGCCTGTTCACCGTGCTCTGAGCCATGAACGCATTCATGCTCCTCATATCACATATCCCCAGCCATGGGCCTGTTCACCATGCTATATATATATATATATATATATATATATATATATATATATATATGAGTCTGCAACCGAATTTACACTCTTACCTCCTCATTTTCAGGCTAGGAGCAACCTACACATATTCAACAATATGCGCTTCCAGGTTAACCCGTAGGAGAACCTGTTTCACCATCACCAAATCCTGACGATGATGGATCTATGCCCAGGGCAACTACATGATATATTTCACTGTGATTAATTAGTGTCTTTTAGATGGATTGCAAGATTCAACCAATTTGTATAACATGCAAGATATAATAGAAAGTAAATAACATAAACTCATCATTATTTTATTATTGTAACCACATCAACCTTATCCATCTCAAGGATCCAACATCACATGTTACCACTTGGCCTCTTGCCAACCATCCAGATCCATCTCAAGGATCACCACATACCACGGAATCTCAATCCCTCATCATGTATTGTCACTTCCTCTCAAGGCTCGCATTAACATCATGGGACCAACACATCATACATACAACCTTATAGAATAATTATCAAAGTGATGTTACTCATCACATATGTCTCATAGCCTTTTCATGGCTTAATTATCACCTGCATTGGTTAGGATACATAATAATCATAGATTCAACATAAGGACTATAATTATTATCACAAGATGATATTTGAGATGCTATACTTGTCATTTACACTATTTGGTGATCAAGTATATTAAGCACATCATTAATGAACCATATTCATACTTATCCTTATCTCATAATTATATGAATAATCAAGGTGTTTACTTTATGTGAGTAGTCATGTTGAACATACAGAGCAAGCACTATTATTGCCACTATCATTACTATTATCATTATCATTACCATCATTAGCATTGTTATCAAGGCATCACCATCGTTTGTTGTGCATAACCAAACACTTCCATATTACAAGGGACCGTCACTATAGGATCACACAACCCTCACTAAGACTCGTCACAACCCTCACCCAAAGGAAGGATACAATGGTTAGAACATGAGAGTGCAGCAACACTGCGTTGCTACAACAACACCCAACCCCGCGACGCAGCGCCACAAAGGCTATCGCGCGTCAGGGAGGGCGTCGAGCATCCATGTGTATCGGTCAACGCCCGTCACACCTCCCGTCGGCCGACACACCAGGGAGTGTGACGCCCGTCACAGCATCCCAACAGCAACGCCCGATACCAGGGCTATCGTCCAGATCACAACCCACTTCAACAACTAGGAGAGAGAGAGAGAGAAGAACTTCCACATAATGTGCTACCAACAAAACCAACTCTAACGCCCGACACACCAAAGAAAAGGGCATGACGCCCGTCACCACCCAGCCCTAATGGCCGTCACACACCAAAGGTTTTTGCCCGGCACACGCCTATATTGTCCATCAAGGCTATCGGCCAACATACCAAACATAACCTATCGCCCAACTCAACAAACATGCCATACATGGCCCTATCGCCCAACTCAAGCCAACCTTCATGCCACTTCCTGGTCTAACATCCATCCTAAGGACAAAGGTGTCGCTCATCACAAGAAGAACCATATCGTCCAACAGGGTCACCATATCGGCTAACACTTCTTCTAGCTTAACCTATCGCCCATCACAAGGGCAAGGATATCGCCCAACACCAAGGACACTCACCATGTCGTCCATCACAAAGACACTCATGTTGTCCAACCCACCAAGACAAGGGAGGGTATCGCCCAACAGGGGTCACCATCAACCTCCAGCACAAGGAAACTCAAACCCTAGAGAGCAAGGTGCACTAGATCACAAGGAAACCCTAAACCCCAAGGAGGATCGGCCACCAAAGGTACAAAAGCAAGGAACTAACTACTAACATGCAACAAGATCATAGCTAGAGGTAAAGGAGTTAGGGTTAGAAGTTATGCAACCCGCCTTAAGCTCCAAGCTCCAAGGAAGAAGAAGAACACTCCAAGGTCCAAGGGATATCGTCCACCAAAGCTCCTCCAAGGGGGTGTATCGGCCACCACTGCTACTCCAAGGAAGTGTATCGGCCAACATAAGCAAAGAAGGAAGGAATGTCGTGCACTCAAGGTGGAGGAGAGACCAAAGGATCAAAGGAAGCTAAGGCAAGGGAAAGAACCACATATATAGAAGGAAAGGGAGGAGAAAACAAGGTAGATCCATGTTATGTGTCGTCCACCCAAGGGACACTTGTCCTAGGGCTGAAGCCACCACTCTAGCAAGGTCTAAGACACTTGTCCAAGATATGCACCAAGTGTCCACCAAACAAGACCAAGCATCATGGGCGACACAACCAGCAGCTCCACTGGGTGACACAGCAAGGTACTTGGGAGACACACATGGTTGTTGGCCGACACAAACCACTCTAGGTCAACACACTACTCACCTTGGGCGACACAAGCAAGTCTTGGCCGACACAAGGCTCAACCAAGCCCAAACAAGGCACCTCAAGGACCAAAACAACTCAACCAAGGCCCAAGAAAAACAACAAGCCCAAGCCTTCCTCTCCACCCTAGAGGAAGCAAAGAGAGGGAAACATCTCACAAGATGGAAAACTTGCACACAAAACCCTAAACTTGGGTTATTGGCAAGTAGCCCCTCAAACTCTCAACAAAGCACAACCAAGCCCTAATCACCACTAAAGGTGATTAGCAGGCATCAAACCACCAAGGTTAAGCAGAACAAATAGGGTAAACCCTAAACGAAGGTCAGGGTCCTTACAAGCTAACCCCCTTTAAGGGATTTCGTCCCCAAAATCCGAAGAGAAAAGCGAGGGATACTTCCTCCTCATCTCTTCCTCAATCTCCCACGTGGCTTCCTCAACGCCACGATGCTGCCAAAGAACTTTTACAAGAGCAAGGTCCTTCTTGTTCAGCTTCTTGATCCTTCTATCAAGGATCGCCACAGGACCTTCCTCCTAGGTCACATCTGCATCAAGCTCAACCTCAACTGGCTGTATCACGGTACCTGAATCCGGATGGCTTTTCTTCAGCATACTGACATGGAACACTGGATGCAACCTGTGCAATTCTGGAGGCAACTCTAACTCATAAGCTACCTTACCAACACGTGCTCTGACTGAGTAAGGCCCCATATACCTGGGAGCTAACTTACCCTTCCGTCCAAACCTTAGCACGCCCTTCCACGGTGAGACTTTAAGATACACTTTGTATCCTACCTGGAACTCTAACGGTCGTCGGCGGTTGTCTGCATAAGACTTCTGCCTGTCCTGTGCCACTTTCAACTGTTGCTGTATCACTTTGATATTATCTGTTGTCTGCTGTACTAACTCAGGACCCAAAAGCTGATACTCACCAGACTCATACCAACATAAAGGAGATATGCACTTCCTTCCATACAAAGCCTCATAAGGAGCCATGTCGATGCTCCGCTGATAGCTGTTGTTGTAAGCAAACTCTATCAAACTCAGATGTACATCCCAGTTACCTGGAAACTGCAAAACACAAGCTCAAAGGAGATCTTCCAAAATATGAATAGTCCTCTCAGACTGTCCATCTGTCTGCGGGTGAAAAGTTGTACTGAACCTCAACTGCGTTCCCAACGCTCTGTGCAACTGTTCCCAAAAATGACTCATAAATTGAGGACCTCTGTCAGAAACTATCATTGCTGGCACACCATGCAAACATACTATCTCATCCACATAGACTTGAGCTAGTTTCTCAGCTGTATATGTCATTCTCACTGGTAGAAAATGGGCAGACTTAGACAATCTATCCACTATTACCCAAATGGAATCATGATTCCTAGTTGTCTGGGGTAGACCAACTACGAAATCCATGGTTATATGATCCCATTTCCACTGCGGTATCGGCAAAGGTTGCAACGTACCTGCCGGCTTCTGATGATCAGCCTTCACTTGCTGACAAACCGCACATCTAGCCACGAACTCAGCTACATCTTTCTTCAAACTGGGCCACCAATACAAGTCCTTTAGACTATGATACATCTTGGTGACACCTAGATGCATAGCATACATCGACGTATGTGCTTCCTCAAGCACCAACTTCCTCAGATCATCAGCATCTGGAACCACCATCCTATCACGGTAGCAAACTAGTCCATTCTCGGACTCATGAAACCCATCACGCTTGTCGCTGCCGAACTCTGATCTGATCAACTCTACCGCATCATATGTCTGCTATGCATCCTTGATCTGCTGTCTCAACGTAGGCTTAACTTGCATCTGTGCGAAAAGACCAGACAACAAAGAAACTTCCATCTGCACATTCATCTATCGAAGAGAAACAAACATATCTCGCTTATGGCATACCAGAGAACTCAACTGTTCCTTCTTTGCAGAAAGAGAAGAAAACTTTCTGCTAAGCGCATCAGTTACCACGTTCGCCTTACCAGGATGATACTCAATAGTGCAGTCATAATCATTGATCAACTCCATCCATCGTCGCTGTCGCATGTTCAACTCTTGCTACGTAAAGATATACTTCAGATTCTTATGATCCGTAAAGATCTGACACACTTCCCCATACAGATAGTGTCTCCAAATCTTTGATGCATGAACCACTACTGCCAACTCCAAATCATGAGTCAGATAGTTTTCCTCATGTTTCTTGAGCTGTCGTGAGGAAAAAGAAACTACATGATCTTCCTGCATCAACACACAACCTAAACCTTTCTTGGAAGCATCACAGAAAACAACATAGCCTTTCCCAGGCTCTGGCAAGATCAACACTGGAGCACTGGTCAACTTCTCGTTCAAACTCTGGAAAGCTTGCTGACATCGATCATCCCAAACAAAAGGTACATCCTTCCTGGTCAACTTCGTCATTGGCAACACGATCACACTGACGTCCTTGATAAACCTCCGGTAGTATCCTGCCAAACCAAGGAAACTATGAACTTCTGTCGGCGTCTTCGGTTGTTCCCAATCCGCAACGGATTCCACCTTCTTCAGATGTACTTTGACTCCTTCAGCAGATATCACATGACCCAAGAAAGTCACTTCATCCAACCAGAACTCACACTTACTAAACTTGGCATATAACTGATGTTGACGAAGAAGAGTCAACGCTCGACGAAGATGTTGTTCATGCTCTAACCTGTCCTGACTATAGATCAAGATATCATCTATAAAGACTACAATAAATTGATCTAAGAACGGACGGAACACTCTGTTCATCAGATCCATAAAAGCAGCAGGTGCATTGGTTAGCCCGAACGGCATAACCACGAACTCGAAATGACCATACCTCGTCCTGAAAGCTGACTTTGGTATGTCATCTGCCTTTATCCTCAACTGATGATATCCAGACCATAGATCGATCTTCGAAACCATTGTAGCACCACGCAACTGATCAAACATATCATCTATCCTCGGCAACGGGTACTTGTTCTTGATCGTGACCTTGTTCAATTGCCGTTAATCTATACACAACCGCATCGAACCATCCTTCTTCTTAACGAACAACACGGGAGCACCCCACGACAACGTACTCGGTCGGATAAAGTCTTTCTCTAACAAATCTTGCAACTGCTTCTTCAACTCTTCCATCTCTGCTGGAGCCATCCTATATGCTGACTGTGCAACTGGCTGTGTTCCTGGAACTAGATTGATCTCGAAATCAATCTCTCGGGGTGGAAGAACACCAGGAAACTCCTCAAGAAACACGTATGCAAACTCTCGAACCACTGACACCTCATCAAAACAAGGACCTTTCGCCTTGGTAACTACAACGGTATCCACCACGTGAGCTAAGAACACCTCACATCCTTGTCGTAACAACTTATCTGCCACCATAGATGACACCAAACACGTCGGAAGAATCTTCCTATCTCCCTAGAAGATCCACTTCTCTCCGGCAACATCAAACACTGCCTGCTTGGAACCACAATCCAAAACAACCTTATACTTCTATAAGGCATCCATCCTAAGGATAACATCAAACCCATGCATATCAAGTGGTATAAGATCCACTTGGATACGGTGTCCCGAAAAAGACAAGACACAAGATCGAAACTCTTATCGAAGCAAAGAGGAACCATCAAGAGGGGTTTCTAACAACAAGCTATCCTTCTTACAGCTAACAGGTAAATGACAGTTTCCAAGCATACTATAGGCGATAAAAGAGTGTGTAGAACCCGGGTCAACCAGAACAGATATAAAGCAAGAAGAGGACATATCAGAATGAAATAACTCCATCTGACCTGTCACCACTCGCAGGTTGACTATCGCCTCTGGCTGACTCATGGCATAGAATCGAGCCGTTGCTTGCTGTCCACGACCTTTGCTTCCTTGAGCGGACGATCCAGCTTGAGATGCTTGACCGCATCCTTGTCCTCTACTACCACTCGGTTGTGGCCTCTCAGACCTCTGAAAACTCTGCCTCGGCTGCTGCGTCACTTCAACATCTCTATTCGGGCAATTGAACTTCCAATGCCCGACCTGTCCACAAAGATGACATGACTTGTCCTCAAACCGTGGCCTAGCTGGCCCTGTCACTGCCACAGAAGCTGAACTATGTGCCTTAGACAGAGAAGAAACATAACCTTTCCCCTTACTCGAAGACCACTGAGAAGGTACACCAGAATTTCTCATCGCTGACAGTGCTGAAAACTGGGGCTTCTTAAAGCCACCAAACCTCCATCCTTGAAACTGAGCAGGTCTTTTGGGAGACATAGACTCTCTTTTCTCCCTTACTGTCCTCTCGATCCGTCAAACAGATTCCACGAACGTAGCAAACCATTCTCGGTTCTCCAACGCAGATATCAGGGTTCTCAATTCAGCACTCAAACCCTTCTCGAAGCGTCTGATCCACTCCTCATCTGTTGCCGCCATGTGAGGACAGAACCTCGACAGATCCATAAACTTAGCTTCGTACTTGGTGATGTTCATCGTTCCTTGTCTCAGATTCTCGAACTGACTCACCTTCTCATCCAGATACGTCTTCGGGAAGTATCCGGTGACGAACCCGCGTCGGAACACTTCCCAACAGATCACCTCGCCAGGCCGCTTCTCTTCCTCGATGGTCCACCAGTGACCAGCACTACCTTTCAGAAGGTAGACAACATACTTTACCTTATCTGCTTAGGGGATGTCAAGGATCCGGAAAGCCTTCTGGAGACTTGTCAGCCACAGATCTGCATCTGCTGGATTAGCCGTTCCAGCATACTCTGAAGCTCCAACTCGGCAAAGCCGCTCGAAGGTCTTCCCAATACCCGATGCTTCTCCATGGGGAACCTGTGCTCGTGGAGGAGGCACTGGTAATCGCTCAACCATGAGATTCATCGTAGCCATTAACTGCCCCATAAGCTGTTGGTAAGCAGGATGTTCAAGTATGGCTGGGTTAAATTGGGGACACTCAGGCACCCGATCTTCATGTGCCTATCCATCTTCTCCATCAACCGATGCAGCATCACTATGCTCAGTAGCATGTTCTTCATGGTTTCCAGACATCTTGGCTTTTCTTCCGCTGAGGGCATAAGATTTTGGTAAGAACACCAGGAAAACTCATAAGAACAGACTCAACCTAGTCCTAAATCCCTGTAGACTCAGTGAACCTATAGCTCTGATACCAAACTTGTGGCAACACATCCCATTATCACACAGATAATGAGGTGTTATGCGAAAACGTGCGGAAATCACCATAACCACAGATTATGAAAACACAGGTTAATTAAAACCGATTGCGGAAAACGGATAAACTGTGAAACTATTACATTCCAGTCCTTATCCTGCACAGAAACATGTCATATATATACACGAGATCTGATACGTGTCCACAGCTCAAGAACAGATGTTCATCCATCCCATGAGTTCACCACCTGTTCATATACATAGAGGCCCGCATCCGGCCAACAGCAGGATATACAAAACATTATTGATCGTTCATCGTGAATCAACGTCAAAACACTGCCAAGGACTTGAGAGTGCAGGGATGACTCTAGACTCTACTACAAAACATCCAAGATAGCAGCATATCCATCGCTTGCCTTCTACTGCTCGTCAGGCTGCTCGGCCACAACACCACAGCCACCACCACGCCTAGCTCGACCACCTAAAAAGGGTGTAAACCGGCGGGGTGAGACAATTGAACAATTGTCCCAGCGGGAAACGTAACTCCCCACCGCAACTACAGAATCTCAACAAGATAAGCAGATAACTGATACAAATTTAACAAGAGCAGTCTATATAAAGCAAAGCTATTCTTACTGACAAGCTTACCAGCTGTACAAAAGCATATAACCAGATATCTCCCAATGGAACATGATTGACAAGATAAGATATATCACTATATAACATGATTATCAGAAATAAAATATGATGCCACATAACCTTGTTATCAAGATAAGACATATTACCACATATCTGATGAATATAGAAGTAATTGCAGATATAATAGAATTAACTACACAAACAAGGCCTCAACCAATGTTTCGTGTTTATCTTAAGTAGTAAGTACTAAACGGCTGTATTACGTATTATTATGCCCTGAGGATTTGAACCGTACCGTTCAAATCCAACCTTCGGTTACGAAACCCAAGCTGGTGCCATACAAGGTCAATGGAAGAGCTGGACTCCACGACCTCCCACCTCATGGTCAGTACACGAGTACAACACAAGTAGGACTGTAGTCACATGCTGAAGTGGTCTAAGCCACATGGTCATCTCCATAGGCTACCCTCACTCTAGCCCGCCTTGGTACAGGTCTCGGCGCTAGTAAAACTGAGCCACGGGCCTGTTCACCGTGCTCTGAGCCATGAACGCATTCATGCTCCTCATATCACATATCCTGAGCCATGGGCCTATTCACCATGCTCTATATATACATATATCTGAGTCTGCAACCGAAGTTACACTCTTACCTCCTCATTTTCAGGCTAGGAGCAACCTACACATATTCAACAATATGCGCTTCCAGGTTAACCCGTAGGAGAACCTGTTTCACCATCACCAAATCCTGACGATGATGGATCTATGGCCAGGGCAACTACATGATATATTTCACTGTGATTAATTAGTGTCTTTTAGATGGATTACAAGATTCAACCAAGTTGTATAACATGCAAGATATAACAGAAAGTAAATAACATAAACTCATCATTATTTTATTATTGTAACCACATCAACCTGATCCATCTCAAGGATCCAACATCACATGTTACCACTTGGCCTCTTGCCAACCATCCAGATCCATCTCAAGTATCACCACATACCACGGAATCTCAATCCCTCATCATGTATTGTCACTGCCTCTCAAGGCTCGCATTAACATCATGGGACCAACACATCATACATAAAACCTTATAGAATAATTATCAAAGTGATGTTACTCATCACATATGTCTCATAGCCTTTTCATGGATTAATCATCACCTGCATTGGTTAGGATACATAATAATCGTAGATTCAACATAAGGACTATACTTATTATCACAAGATGATATTCGAGATGCTATACTTGTCATTTATACTATTTGGTAATCAAGTGTATTAAGCACATCATTAATGAACCATATTTATATTTATCCTTATCTCAGAATTATATGAATAATCAAGGTGTTTACTTTATGTGAGTAGTCATGTTGAACATACAGAGCAAGCACTATTATTACCACTATCATTACTATTATCATTATCATTACTATTATCATTATCATTACTATCATTAGCATTGTTATCAAGGCATCACCATCGTTTGTTGTGCATAACCAAACACTTCCATATTACAAGGGACCGTCACTATAGGATCACACAACCCTCACTAAGATTCGTCACAACCCTCACCCAAAGGAAGGATACAACAGTTAGAACATGAGAGTGCAGCAACGCTGCGTTGCTACAACAACACCCAACCCCGCGACGCAATGTCACAAAGGCTATCACGCGTCAGGGAGGGTGTCGGGCATCCGTGTGTATCGGTCAACGCCCGTCACACCTCCCGTCAGCCGACACACTAGGGAGTGTGACGCCCGTCACAGCATCCCAACAGCAATGCTCGATACCAGGGCTATCGTCCAGATCACAACCCACTTCAACAACTAGGAGAGAGAGAGAGAAGAACTTCCCCATAATGTGCTACCAACAAAATCAACTCTAACGGCCGACACACCAAAGAAAAGGGCGTGTTGCCCATCACCACCCAGCCCTAACGACCGTCACACACCAAAGGCTGTCGCCTGACACACTCCTATATCGTCCATCAAGGCTATCGGCCAACATACCAAACATAACCTATCGCCCAGCTCAACAAACATGCCATACATGGCCCTATCGCCCAAATCAAGCCAACCTTCATGCCACTTCCAGGTCTAACGTCCATCCTAAGGACAAAGGTGTCTCTCATCACAAGAAGAACCATATCGTCCAACAGGGTCACCATATTGGCTAACACTTCTTCTAGCTTAACCTATCGCCCATCACAAGGGAAAGGATATCACCCAACACCAAGGACACTCACCATGTCATCCATCACAAAGACACTCATGTTGTCCAACCCACCAAGACAAGGGAGGGTATCGCCCAACAGGGGTCACCATCAACCTCCAGTACAAGGAAACTCGAACCCTAGAGAGCAAGGTGCACTAGATCACAAGGAAACCCTAAACCCCAAGGAGGATCGGCCACCAAAGGTACAAAAGCAAGGAACTAACTACTAACATGCAACAAGATCATAGCTAGAGGTAAAGGAGTTAGGGTTAGAAGTTATGCAACCCGTCTTAAGCTCCAAGCTCCAAGGAAGAAGAAGAACACTCCAAGGTCCAAGGGATATCGTCCACCAAAGCTCCTCCAAGGGGGTGTATCGGCCACCACTGCTACTCCAAGGAAGTGTATCGGCCAACATAAGCAAAGAAGGAAGGAGTGTCGTACACTCAAGGTGGAGGAGAGACCAAAGGATCAAAGGAAGCTAAGGCAAGGGAAAGAACCACATATATAGAAGGAAAGGGAGGAGAAAACAAGGTAGATCCATGCTATGTGTCATCCACCCAAGGGACACTTGTCCTAGGGCTCAAGCCACCACTCTAGCAAGGTCTAAGACACTTATCTAAGATATGCACCAAGTGTCCACCAAACAAGACAAAGCATCATGGGCGACACAACCAGCAGCTCCACTGGGCGACACACCAAGGTACCTGGGTGACACACATGGTTGTTGGCCGACACAAACCACTCTAGGTCGACACATTACTCACATTGGGCGACACAAGCAAGTCTTGGCCGACACAAGGCTCAACCAAGCCCAAACAAGGCACCTCAAGGCCCAAAACAACTCAACCAAGGCCCAAGAAAAACAACAAGCCCAAGCCTTCCTCTCAACCCTAGAGGAAGCAAAGAGAGGGAAACATCTCACAAGATGGCAAACTTGAACACAAAACCCTAAACTTGGGTTATTTGCAAGTAGCCCCTCAAACTCTCAACAAAGCACAACCAAGCCCTAATCACCACTAAAGGTGATTAGCAGGCATCAAACCACCAAGGTTAAGCAGAACAAATAGGGTAAACCCTAAACGAAGGTCAGGGTCCTTACATATTGGTTGGAAAAATCATGTTCAAACTTGTATCCACAATAATTGTAAGGACCCTGACCTTCATTTTGGGCTTACCCTGGTTGCTTTGCCTAAACCTTGTGTTGAGTTGCTTGGTAATCACCTGAAGTTGTGATTAGGGTTTGTTTATTCTTTGTTGAGGGGTTGAGGTGCAACTTGCAAATTACCCAAGTTTTAGGGTTGGTGTGCAAGTTTGTCACCTTGAGAGATGTCCTTCTCTCTCCTTGCATCCTCTAGGTCTGATAGGATGGGTTGGGCTTGTTGCTTGAGTATCTTTGAGGCTTTGTTGAGCCTTGTTGGGCTTTGTTTTGCCTTATTGAGCCTTGTTGAGGCTTGGTATTGGGCAAGGGTGAGCCTGGTGCCAAGTATCGGTCATGGTGTATCGGCCAAGGGTGTTGGTGGATGTGTGGGGTTGCCATCTTGGGCGATACACACCCTCCACCCTAGCCTCATTTGTGTCACCATCTTGGGACAAGTGGCAGTTGCTTTGCTTAGTGGGTGGCAAGTCATGGACATGTGGTTCTGAGGGTGCTAGCATGTGGCACCCAACCCTAGTATACCAAAACCTATTGTGACATCCCGCTATCACACAGACAACGAAATGCCACGCGAAAATGTGCGGAACTTCCATAAGACACATATTACCAGAAACACAGGTTAATTAAAACTAGTTTCGGATGGCAGATAAATAAAGAAACTATTACATCCGGATCCTTATCTTGCAAGGAAACATGTTATATAAACATACATAACCTTGATACGTGTCCACAGCTCATTGGATCTAGCTGTCACATAGGCATAAAGAGTTTACCACATGTTTATATACAGAACAGGCCATACCAGGCCAATAGCAGGATAAATAAGTTACATCAGCTATACATCGTGAAACATCATCAAAACGTCTCCAAGGAACTGAGAGTACATGGATGACTCTAGGACTCTACTACAAAACAACCAAAATAACAACATATCCATCTCTTGCCTCCTACTGTTCTTCCTACTACTCGGTCGCAATCTTACGACCATCACCACGTCTAGCACGATCACCTAAAAATGTTTAAAACTAGCGGGGTGAGACACACAGTCCCATCGAGAAACATAACTCCCCACCGAACTATAAAACTTCTGATAAAGTAGGTAACTGGTATAAGCAACATACTAAACATAGCTTAACTTTATTAGCAACTTACCAAGATATCTGGAAGGCATATAACCAGATATTTCTTTATGGAACATGATTGACAAGATAAGCTTTATAAGAACTTATCACAAGATATGAGGAATGTACAAATAACTGCAACATATGACTAGAGCAATTATACAATCAAGGACTCAACCAATATTCTGTGTTTTTCCTTAAGCAATACATACTATACGACTAGATTACAATTTTATTATGCCCTGAGGAAGTGAGCCATCCTGCTCAAATGCAACCTTCAACTACGAAGCCCAAAACTGGTGCCATACAAGGTCAATGGGAGAGCCAGACTCCATGACCTCACCTCCTCGTGGTCTGTGCACGATATCCAAAGCAGGACCGTCTTGCTTAAGTGGCATCAACGACAATGTGACACACCGTTCGAACAAAACGTCATTAATTAAGAAGAAGCGATCATTAACAACAGATTAATGAAAATCACTAAAAATTAAAACAATTTACAAAGAGATCCAAACTCAGGAAAACTCTTTTATCAAGAACCAAAGTATTTTATTTACATCCTAGTTCATAAGTACATATCTTGTACCATCCCTTCTCGAGGATTATAAGCATCAACTGCTCTGTTAAAACTATACACAGACAGCATAAGAACCTCAAGGCATCAAGCCAAAATCTCAAATCGATTCATTAAAAGTACTAACTACTAACTCCGAGGACCTGAGAGTACAGAGATGACTCATAGGACTCTCTATAAAAAATATGACAGCCAGTGCCTCAACCTGGAATATCATTATTGTCCTTGTTGTTGCTACTGCTGCTGCTCTTCCCCTACTATAGGGTTTCTGCCACTTCTTCTGCGTCTGTCTAAAAAGTGTTGGTGACCAACAGAGTGAGACCCAATCCCAGCAAGAGATATAACTCTCCGCAAAAAACATTATTATTGCAGTTTAATAGAATAAAACTGAGCAGAGGAATCATATATATTCAATAACAAATAAATCAATGTCTAAATAGATTAGAGCAATATTCTTATTCAAAGCATTATAGCTATAACTTGATAAAGCAGCATGTCACTTATCCAATAAGGAATTGAAGAACATGTATAACATTTATCCATCTAGGATATGCTAAGCAAGGTAACATCAACCAATGATTCTCGTATTTCAACCTTAAGCAAATACGCTACATGGCTGATTACATTTTACAATGATACTCAAGCCCTGAGGAGATGAGGTATACCGCTCATACTCCAACCGACCACGACGGCGTAAAGCATCGGTTCCATACATAGGTCAAAGAAGAGCTGGATTTCCATGACCTCACCCTCCTCAGTCAGTGTGAGTACAAAATTAAGGACATCTTGTGTCTCTTCTAAATAGCTTTCCAGGGTATACTGGCATCTTCGCTATAGAGTTACAGGGGTGGCTATACTCTCTTCGCAATCAAGAAATTTCATGTTTATCTCACATTGATCCGGCATTAACATTATAGAGAGATTCATGATACATCCATCCCGACACATATAATGAAGAATTGAGAGATTTAATGTTTATCTCACATCAATCCCACATTAGGGTGTAAGGATATTTGCGCCCATAACCCCCACATACTCAACAGTATGCCCTCCAGGAGATCCCGTGGGAAAACTTGTTTCACCATCACCAACTACTAATGATGATGGATCTATGGCTAGGGCTCTACATGATAAGATTTCACTTGATTAATTAAGTACATTACCATATTATTTTAGCATCAGTCAGGTTTTCAAACATAAATTATTACAACAAATGCTACAAAGAATGTGTAATACTTCTATCAAGTACTTTTTAAAGCTTTATAAAACATTGGGATCTCAATCCCTTGTCACATCATGGGAATTATTATCCCTTAACATCTCATCATCATGATTATGGAATATGGGTATTCAAACCCTCAGTTCATCAAAGAACACTTGTTACCACTTATCAGGTAACTAATACCTTCAGGTTATCTGACCAAGGTAAACATGATACTTGCTCCACAAGCATCTCACATGGCTCTCACGGCCCATTTAATCTCTTGTTACCTCTTACTAGGCAACAAAGCATATTATGGCTCACAAGGCCCATAAAATAATTTCAATAATAAAACATCATAACTCATACCTGGTTATGCCTAACATCTCATGATACATGCATGGTTAGTACACATGATAACAGTTATATCAATTACATATCAACACTATGCAATGTAAGGGTAGCATCACTATTCCCTCATTAGGGTTAGGGTTTCCCATTTCATATCAATTAGGGATACTCATCCCATTACCCAAAATTAGGGTTATGGTTTATCATCATATTGCCCAAGATTAGGGTTTCATGCACTATAACCCAAAATTAGGGTTTCACATACCTTCACTCTATATTAGGGTTAGGGTTTCATATTAGGGTTTCATATAAAATTACACAGCATCACCCTGGATTAGAGTTTCACATCACATCACGACATTAGGGTTTCACATGGCATCACCCTAGATTAGGGTTTCACCTAGCATTGCCCTAAATTAGGGTTAGGGCTCATCAACCTTTTCGATTAGGGTTTCATGATCTCTTTATCAAGGATCTACCCTAAATACATATTTTATTCATGTTGAAAGTGTTGAGGCTTAACCACTACATGATTATTATACATGTATGAATTCCTTTCTCTCTCTCATCCTCTCTAGAATGTTGATTACTTCAAGCTTGATTAGATTAGGTCAACCCCTCATTCAAGTACATACATTTAGGGTTAGTATAGTGTATTGAGATATTGCTTCCATAAGCTTCAAAGGTTAACCCCTCTAAGGGTACTAATCACCCTAGTGCCTTAAAGGTACAACCATTGTAATGATCTTTGATATACATCATTAATAATCATGGGGTTATCTTTCATCACATTAGGTCTTCAAACGGTTTTGGTTGCATTGAACCTCCAAACAGTTTTGACCCCTCAACCTTCAAATGGTTTTGAAACCATTTGCCCTATAAACAGTTTTTGAAACCGTTTGGGAATCTAGGGTTGAGATCGTTTGCCCTCCAAATAGTTTTGAAACCATTTGGGCACTCAACCCTTGAAACTGTTTGATCACATGTACATTGAAACTGATTGGACCCATCAACATTTGAAATCGATTGGATAAATCAACCTTGAAACCGATTGGACCTCCAAACGGTTTGAGACCGTTTGATCTCAAATGGTTTGAGACCATTTGGACTCAAACGGTCTCAAGACCGTTTGGTCCAAACTACCTTGAAACTGAAAGGATCATCTAGGATTTCCTTCAACCAATCAATTAGGGTTTTCTTCATTGAATCATTCATCAATTGGACCATTGAGAGTACATAAAGTTATAACCCTTGGATCTCCAACCATCCATCATAGCCCTTTATCTCTAAATGGTCTTACGACCGTTTGGCCTCAAACGGTCTTGAGACCGTTTGCACCATCAACCATGAAATTGATTCAATTCAATTAGGGTTTCAACACTTCAACCCGATTAGAGTATGTAATTAGTGGATTATCCATCACTGAACTTATTATGAGTCAATCAATTAGAACCATTGGATCAACATCCAACTACATCAGCAAGTATTTCCAAACGTTCTTGAGACTGTTAGATCCCAAACGGTCTTGAGACCATTTGGTTTCAATCGGTCTTGAGACTGATTGGTCTCAAGTTGAAACCGTATGGACCTGATATTTCTTGAGGTGTGTACTAAGATGACATCATCATATTCAAGATACAAACCTTCGAAATTTTTTGTGATCTTTATGATGATTTCAACAATTAATCAAAAGGAAATTCGGGAAAGAAAAGAAATCAACATATGATGAAGAAATGAAATCAATAATGATATTTAAGGATTCAAGTTATATAACCCACCTTAAAAGTTGAATACAAGCTTCAAGATTCATGTATTTAATGGTGAATGAAGCTTTCTCAACTTCCCAAGGTCCATCTTTAAGTCTTTGAGTGAAAAGAATGGCTAAAGTTGTAGATTGAATGGAAAAACGAAGAAAATAAGCATTGAATTTCGATTTCCACCATGAAATCAAGGTTTAAGATGATTAAGGAGCTCACCTATAGGTTGGGGTACGTCCTCCTGTTGCTCCTAAGCTCCCTTGTGCTCGGCCAAAGCAAGGAAAGAAAGAAGAGTAAAAAAAAACCTTTCATGTGGGTGAAAGAATGGAGTGTATATAAGGGAAATTCAAGAGAGAGAAAGTGTTATAAAAATCCTTCAATTCCCTAAATTGGTGCCACTTATCCCCCTCACTTCCTTGCATACGAAGTCATCATCCTACCCTTCGAAAACCTCTTCTTTATCCATGAATTACACCTTAATCAATATAATAATAATAACAAAAAATTAGTGGATATTACTTTTTCTTTAACTAATGTGAGTGGGCTCTCCACTCACTTTAGATATTTCAGTGGAATTGCAAGGCACAAGGACGTCCATACTTATATAAATTCAACCATAAAATTTTTTGGTTCAAGGGAACTTCCATTAATATATTTATTTTTGCATTAAATTGAATTAGGGTTTCAATTATGCTTAAATCTTGATTATTTTAATATCAAGATTCTCTCTCCCCCAAATGGATTCAAATGAGACGCCCCTCTGATTTTCTTGTCTCTAATTGATACCAAAAAACATTAGGGACTCTCTAGAAGTGGTATTTTGCATATTGAACCCTAGGTTTTGGGTTAATTGCACATTACTCCAAAGCTAGGTTTTAATGCACAAACATTGCTTAATAAACTCTTTCTTGGTGCTCAGGCTTGTGGAAGTCATACCTCAACATCATTCTCATTCTTCTGATGCTTCAACACTTGAGAACCATTTTATCATGTAATATTTGCAAGTTAACCCTTCAACTTGGGTAATTTGCACTTTAGTCCAAAACGGGCAAAACATTGTTTTCAACATTATTCAAAACAGACTAAAATTGAAACATAAGTTCCTCTTGAGCCTTATTTACTTTTTAAAAGATAAGAGCAAACATATAATTATCTTTCTTAAACAAAACATCTAGGGTTAAAGAATAACCCAGGTCAGGGATGTTACAAATTATCCACCCCTAACAAGGATTTCGTCCCCGAAATCATCAAGAGAAAAGAGAAGGGTACTTCCTCCTCATCTCTTCCTCTAGCTCCCACGTAGCTTCTTCAATGCCACGATGATGCCAGAGAACTTTCACAAGACATATGTCTTTCTTTTTCAACTTTTTAATTCTTTTATCAAGGATCATCACATGTCCTTCAACATATGATATATCATCATTTAATTATACCTCCACATGTTGCAAAACTAACTCTGTGTCAGGATGACACTTTCTCAACATGGAGATATGGAACACTGGATGCAACTTATGCAGCTCAGGTGGCAATTCTAGCTTATAGGCTACCTTTCCAATATGTTCAATGATTGGATAAGGCCCCATAAATCTAGGAGCTAACTTTCCCTTCTTTCCAAATCTAAAGACACCTTTCCAAGGTGAGACCTTGAGATATACTCTGTCTCCAACTTGGAATTCTAAAGGTCTTTGCCATTTGTCACCGTACGAATTCTGTCTATCATGTGCAGTCTTAGTCAACCTATCAACTATCACCCATATGGAATCATGACCTTTGGTTGTTCTAGGAAAACCAACCACAAAGTCTGTGGTCACATGATCCCATTTCCACTGCAGTATAGGCAAAGGTTGCATTGTTCCTACAAGCTTTTGATGTTCATCTTTAACCTGCTGACACACCGAATACCGCATAACAAACTCAGCTACATCCTTCTTCAATCCTGGCCACCAATACATATCCTTGAAGTTACGATACATTTTGGTGCTCCCTAGATGCATTGCATACATCGAAGAATGAGCTTCCTCCAAGACTAACTTCCTTAAGTCATTGGCATCAGGTACTACCATCCTACCATGGTAATAGACTACATGATCTTCTGATTCATGAAAGTCATCCCATTTCGCACTACCATACTCTGACCTGATCTGTTGAACCACAACATCAGTTTGTTGTGCTTCTTTAATCTGCTGTCTCATAGTAGGTTTCACTTGCATCTCAGCTAACAACCCGACTAACAATGATACCTTAAGATGTACATTGCTTTACCTCAAGGAGATAAGCATATCTCTTTTAAAGCACACTAAGGAGTTCAACTGTGCTTTATCTAAGGTTGGTGATGATGATTTCCTACTTAGTGCATCATCCACTACATTAGCCTTCCCAGGATGATAATCAATTGTACAATTGTAGTCCTTGATTAACTCCATCTAGCGGCATTGTCTCATGTTCAACTCATGTTGTGAGAAGATATATTTTAGGTTCTTATGGTCTGTGAAAATATGGAATGTTTCTCCATAGAGATAATGTCTCCAGATCTTCAAAGCATGGACCACGGCAGCTAGCTCTAGATCATGTATCAGATAATTCTCCTCGTGTTTCTTAAGCTATCGAGAGGCCAAAGAAATCACTTGATTATCCTACATCAACACACATCCTAGACCATTCTTAGATGCATCACAGAAAACTATGTACCCCTTCCCTTGCTCAGGTAACACCAACACAGGTGCACTTGTTAACCTTTCTTTCAACAGCTAGAAAGAATGTTGACACTTGTCATTCCAAACAAAAGGAACCTCCTTCCTGGTCAACTTGGTTAGGGGTAAATCTATAGAACTGAAGTTCTTAATGAACCTCCTGTAATAGCCTGCCAGTCCTAGGAAACCGCGTATCTCCGTTGGTGTCTTTGACTGTTCCCATTGCAGGACAGATTCTACCTTCTTAGGATCAACACAGATACCTGAGGCAGATATTATGTGTCCTAGAAAAGAAACTTCTGGTAACCAGAACTTACATTTGCTAAACTTAGCATACATCTTATGCTCTCTTAGCAAAGTTAAAGCCTGATGGAGGTGTTGCTCATGCTATTGAGCATCTCTACTGTATATCAAGATGTCATCTATGAAGACTACTATGAACTAATCAAGAAAAGGCCAGGAGATTCTATTCATGAGTTCCATGAATGCAGCTAGTGCATTAGTTAGTCCAAATGACATAACTATGAACTCATAGTGACCATATCTTGTCCTAAAGGTAGACTTAAGTATGTCACACTCCTTGATATGCAACTGATGATATCCCGACCTCAGATCTATCTTAGAGAAGATAGTTGCACCACGCAACTGATCAAACATGTCATCGATCCTTGGCACCAGATACTTGTTCTTTATGGTTACATTATTCAACTGTCTACAATCAATGCATAACCGCATAGATCCATCCTTCTTATTAACAAAGAGAACCATAGCACCCAATGGTGAAGTACTCAGTCGGATAAAACCTTTCTTAAGCAACTCCTACAACTGTTTCTTGAGCTCTTCCATCTCAGCAGGTGCCATTCTATACGGTGTTTGTGCTATTGGTTGCGTGCCCGGGATTAGATTAATCTCAAAATCAATCTTTCAGGGTGGAGGAACACCTGGAAGTTCCTCAGGGAACACATATTCAAACTCCCTAACTATCAAAACATCAAAAAGATTAGGGCTCTCCATTATGGTGTCTACTACATGTACCAAGAATGCAAAGTATCCTTGTCTCATCAACTTCTTAGCTACCATTGCTGACACTAGACAAGTTGGAAAAATCTTTCTATCTCCCTGAAAGATCCATGTGTCACCATCATCTGTGAATACAGCTCGCTTGGAATCACAATCCAAGACAACCTTATATTTTTCTAGGGTGTCCATCCCAAGGATTATATCGAACCCATGCATCTCAAGTGGTATAAGATCCACCTAAATGTGATGTTCATAAAAGGAAAGAATGTAGGGAGAACACACCTCCCACAGAACTGCAGATCCCAACAAAGGGGTTTCTAACAACAGATTATCTGCTCTATGACTGACAGTCATATTGCAGTCATGAATCACTTCTCGAGTGATAAAGGAATGCGTAGCACCTAGATCAATCAAAAAAGATACAAAACAGGATGAACAAATATCAGAATGAAATAGTTCCATCTGACCTGTCACAACTCAAGGGTTGAATACTGCTTCGGGTTGATTCATCACATAGAATCTCACTGTTGCTTGTTGTTGACCATGTGCTTGGTTGTTGGGTGCCGACAAACTAGCTTGGGATGCTTGTACACGTCCTCTAGCGCCACTAAAAGACGGTCACCTCTGAGAGCCTTACTGACTCTGCCTCGGAGGTTGGGTTACCATTATGTTCCCAACTGGACAATCCCTTGCTAGATGCCCTACCTGTCTACACTGGTGATAGGTTCTAATCTCTTGATATGGTATAAAAGGTCTAGTCACTGACGTTGATGATGTACTGGGAGCTCTATTTGGAGGGAGACTATCGCCCCTACCCCTGCTCGACATCCAATGTGTTTGGGTATTGAATCTTGGTGGTGCTATTGGTGCAGAAAATCTCAGTTTCTTGAAACTTTCAGACCTCTGTCCTTGAAACTAATTATACACCTTCTTACTCTTAGTCTGAGGCTTCTCAATCACTGACCTTTCTATCTATCTTATGAACTCCACAAAGGTGGTGAACCTCTCCCTGTTCTCTAAGGAAGACACATGAGTGGTCAAATCAACATTCAACCCCTTCTCAAAATTCTAAATTCTCTCTTCATCAGTAGCTGCCATATGCGGACAGAACCACAAAAGCTCCATGAACTTAGCTTCATACTTGCTAATGTTCATTGGTACTTGCCTTAACCTCTCAAACTGAGAGATATTCTCATCTAGATACGTCTTGGGGAAGTATCTACTAACAAATTCTCGTCGGAATTCTTCCCATCCGATTTCAACACCTGGCCTCTTGCCCACTTCTATTGTCCACCAGTGGCCATCACTCCCCTTTAGAAGGTACACTGTATGCCTCACCTTCTCTGCTTCAGGGATATTGAGGATTCTAAAGGCCTTCTCCAACTCAATCAACCACAAGTCAACATTTGTTGGGTCAGTTGTACCAGCATAGTCAGTGGCTCCAACCTGGCAAAGTTGTTCGAAAGTCTTGTCAGCTCCCTATCCTTCATTATGGGATGGTGCCCTCAATGCAGGTGGTGGCATCCTATCCACCATATGCATCATGGTTTCCATGAACTGCCCAAACAGAGTATGGAAAGCTAGGTTTTCTAGTGCAACTTGGTTAAGCTGGGGATCTTTAGGTACTGGTTCCTCCCTAGTCTGGTCCCTTGCACCTCTTCCTGGTACAGCAATGTGGCTCTCAGTAGCATGTTCTTCGTGTGATCCAGACATCTTTAAGTTCTTCTTCTCCTATATGAGTAGAAGACACTATCAGATAAATTGGAAGACACTAGAACAGACTCAACAAACTAAATCTTATGTCTTTGTAGACTTAGTGAACCTAGAGCTCTGATACCACTAACTTGTGACACACTGTTCGAACAAAATGTCATTAACTAAGCAGAAGCAATCATTAACAGTGGATTATTGAAAATCACTAAAAATTAAAACTATTTACAAAGAAATCCAAACTCAAGAAAACTCTTTTATCAAGAACCAATGTATTTTATTTACATCCTGGATCATAAGTACATATCATGTACCATCCCTTCTCGAGGATTACAAGCATCAACTGCTCTATTAAAACTATACACAGGCAGCATAAGAACCTTGAGGCATCAAGACAAAATCTTAGATCGATTAATTAAAAGTACTAACTACTAACTCCGAGGACCTGAGAGTAAAGAGACGATGTAAGGAGGCGAGATCACCTCCTTACTAAAATTTAAAGGAAGTACAAAACATCCATCTTTTTAGAAAGACAAAAGATATTGATGGATGCATGTATAATATTCCAAGTAAATAAGCATGCACTAGATACATTACAAAATGTCAACAACAGAGGAAATAAAAGAACTAAGCCTATTACATGGCTTTCATTGTTCATTACATGATTGTTCTCAAAAGAAAAAGATAAGAGAAAAGGATCTAGCTATATAAACTTAAACATCCTTTCAAATTGCTTGAGATCTACTCCTGAGATGAATTCCTTCAAACTTGTCCTTCTCCTTGCTCAACACCAACACCTGGGTGGTTGGGAAAGCACCCAGCAAAAGGGGAAAGAAAACAAGGTATGTGTCACAAAACTAATCTAGGATATCAAGATAAGTACATCAAATAAAAACATGCTAGGGTTCATCATATGATGAAGATAATAAGAGTATGAGGCTATATTCAAAAGAAACTTGCCACTAACAGTTATATCAAAAAGGATTTGCATGTAAGATAATTATGCCTACCTAACTAAGTAGGGTTGAGGCACCTACCGAACCTCTAACCTTAGGTGAGGGGAGAATAAGACATTCCCAGTCACCTACAATATTATGGGGAGAATAAGACATTCCCCAGGGTGATTATTTACATGCCCTCTGTGGGTGGTTGTACATAAGTACCGCTACTTTAAATTAAATAGAACATAAATACACATGCTAGAAAAGTAGTCATGGCAAGAGTAGTCATAATATTCAATAAGCATGGCAGTGGGGTATAAGACCCAAACAAGAAGAAATTATAATCTAATTTGAGGCATGAATAACATTAGGATTCAAGAATAGAATATTTAGGATTCATTTAAGCCTCATTAGGGAAATATAGGGTTGGGCTACAATTATCCCAACATAGGGCATAAGGAATGCACATACATAAAGATGGATTGCACATACATAGCACAAACCTCTCTTACTGATATCAATAACTAACTTTCACCACTTTAATTGAGTCCAAGTTCCACTTTGCCTATTTTCAATATATTAACATGTATTAGAGTACATAGTGCACATTAATATATAGAAACCCTAATTTTAGAACTTTTTATAAAAATTAGGATTTATCTTTTGAAAATATCACCAATGAACTTATTAGGTTCTCCTGATGAAGAAAACATATTCCTATGTTAATTTTGGAGTTATGATGATTAAGATGTAATTTTTATGGATTTTATGCATTAAATTCGTTTTACAAATATCACCCTTTATAAAACCATGAAATTATACCTTGAAAATATTTTTATTAGATATATATTAATTTTCCAATTCTAAAACATATTTATTTGTCAAATTTGGATAAGCGGTTTAGAAGATATGAATTTTTAAATACTCACCAATAGGAAATTGCCACATCATCAAACCGATCGAGATAATTAAAGAAGGAGAGGGAGAAAACACCATTTGACCCAAGATCAGGTTTGAAGTTTATTAGATAACCAAACTAGAGATTCTAGAGAAGATAAAATAGCAAGAAACCAAAACCTTAGAAGAACATGGTAAAAAGAGATGGAAATCATCGATTATCAACATAGAAGCATAGGTTTTAAGCATGTACTAAGCAATATATGAGAAGGTGGTTAACAAAACTTGTCTCTAGGAATGTAATAAGGTCCAAACAGAAATGATCCCGATATTATAAGGTATGTTTGCTCCAAGCTAAGATCCTTTCTTGAGCAAAGGTCACCTTCTCCACTTTAGAGGTGCAAACCCTAGCAAAAGAGCATGGAGATGAGATGTTTTAGGGTTTTAGGTGGAGTTTTACCATGTATGGTCATGGTTATGACCTATAAGAAGGTGTAAGGAAGACTAAAAGTATGAAAATAGGGAAGGAAGGGAGGAAACTTACTAGTTTTGGTCGAAATTACCAAGGTGGAGCTTTATAAACCCTAATAGAGTAATTTGGAAGCCCTAGGAGCCTTCTTCACCAAGGTAGGCTCCCTCTATTACCTTGGGATAGAAACTTCATGGCCAAATACAGAAGGAACTATTATATAAGCTAGAGGAAAGAAAATGAGAGCAAGATGTTTTGAATTGTGAGTTGGGAAGGGGTATACATGGCTATATATAGAAAGGGGTGAAGCATGAGGTGTCTTAAGGGACTTTCCATGTGTCTTTAGACTAGGGCTTGATGGCCATGCAAGAGGACAGCTCATGGACTCTTATTGGATATCAAAATTCGGTCCTAATATACCACAGATCCTTAAAGGACATCCCCACCGTTTTTCAAGAAAGAAATAACCTCATTGGTTGATAGCTTCTAAGGATAAGCACCTTTATAAAGAGGGTAATCCCTATAATGCCCTTGGAAAGAAATACCATCAAACGAAGGTGAAACTAGGTTATCCAATGGTTTAAAATATCATTAATAGTAAGGGAATATCTAAGGATTAAAATTCAGTTGATAATTTTCAAAGAAAACCTCCCAATTGGGTAAATTGCATAAAAGTCCAAAATGTACCTAAAATTGCATAACTTGCACAAACAACATCCAAATCGAACCAAATTTGAAAATTAACCTAATTTTATGTTTTAAAATCATATCAAAAAGTTATATTAAGGTTTAGATCACTTAATTATGGTAATTAAGCTTTCACTGAGGTATTTGTGCATAAACCCTTCCATTGGTATAATTATTGAATAAATGTTCACTAAACCATTATAAATTCCACTAATTAAATAGAAAGGCCAATAAGGATATAAATGAAAGGAAAAGATGGGAAAGAGGGACAAAAGACAAAATTTCAAAATTCAGTATGTAACAGACGACACATAGGACTCTCTATATCAAATATCACAGCCAGCGCCTCCACCTGGAATATCACTGCTGTCCGTGTTGTTGCTGCTGCTGCTCTTCCCCTACTATAGGGTTTTTGCCACTTATTCCGCGTCTACCTAAAAAGTTTTGGTGACCAACAGAGTGAGACCTAGTCCCAGCAAGAGATATAACTCTTTGCCAAAAACATTATTATTGTAGTTTAATAGAATAAAACGGAGCAGAGGAATCATATATGTTCAACAGTAGATAAATCAATGTCTAAATAGATTAGAGCAATATTCTTATTCAAAGCATTACAACTATAACTTAATAAAGCAACATGTCACTTATCTAATAAGGAATTGAAGAACATGTATACCATTTATCCATCTAGGATATGTTAAGCAAGGTAACATCAACCAATGATTCTCATATTTCAACCTTAAGCAAATACACTACACAGCTGATTACATTTTACAATCATACTTAAGCCCTGAGGAAATGAGGTATACCGCTCATACTCCAATCGACCATGACGGCGTAAAGCATCGGTTCCATACATAGGTCAAGGAAGAGTTGGATTTCCATGACCTCATCCTCCTCAGTCAGTGTGAGTACAAAATACAGGACATCTTGTGTCTCTGCTAAATAGCTTTCCAGGGTATACTGGAAACTTTGCTATAGAGTTACAGTGGTGACTATACTCTCTTCACAATCGAGAGATTTCATGTTTATCTCACATCAATCCAGCATTAACATTATGGGGAGATTCGTTATACATCCATCTCGGCACATATAATGAAGGATTGAGATATTTAATGTTTTTCTCACATCAATCCCACATTAGGGCGTAAGGATATTCACACCCATAACCCCCACATACTCAACAGTATGCCCTCCAGGAGATCCCATGGGAAAACCTGTTTCACCATCACCAACTACTGATGATGATGGATCTATGGCCAGGGCTCTACATGATAATATTTCACTTGATTAATTAAGTACATTACCATATTCTTTTAGCATCAGTCAGGTTTTCAAACATAAATTATTACAACAAATGCTACAAAGAATGTGTAATACTTCTATCAAGTACTTTTCAAAGCTTTATAAAACATTTGGATCTCAATCCCTTATCCCATCATGGTAATTCTCATCCCTTAACATCTCATCATAATGATTATGGAATATGGGTATTCAAACCCTCAATTCATCAAAGAACACTTGTTACCGCTTATCAGGTAACTAATACCTTCATGTTATCTGACCAAGGTAAACATGATACTTTCTCCACAAGCATCTCACATGGATATCATGGCCCATTTAATCTCTTGTTATCTATTACTAGGCAAGAAAGCATATTATGTCTCACAAGGCCCATAAAACAATTTCAATAATAAAACATCATAGCTCAAACCTGGATATGCCCAACATCTCATGATACCTGCATGGTTAGTATAATGATAACAGTTATATCAATTACATATCAGCACTATGCAATGTAAGGGTAGCATCACTATTCCCTCATTTGGGTTAGGGTTTCCCAATTCATGTCAATTAGGGATACTCATCCCATTACCCAAAATTAGGGTTATGGTTTATCATCATATTGCCCAAGATTAGGGTTTCATGCACTATAACCCAAAATTAGGGTTAGGGTTTCATATTAGGGTTTCATATAGCAATACATAGCATCACCCTGGATTAGAGTTTCACATCACATCACTACATTAGGGTTTCACATGGCATCGCCCTAGATTAGGGTTTCACCTAGAATTGCCCTAAATTAGGGTTAGGGCTCATCAACCTTCTTGATTAGGGTTTCATGGTCTCTTTATCAAGGATCATACCCTAAATACATATTTTATTCATGTTGAAAGTGTTAAGGATTAACCACTACATGATTATTATACATGTATGAATTCCTCTCTCTCTCACCCTCTCTAGGATGTTGATTACTTCAAGCTTGATTAGATTAGGTCAACCCTTCATTCAAGTACATACATTTAGGGTTAGCATAGTGTATTGAGATATTGCTTCCATAAGCATCAAAGGTTAACCCCTCTAAGGGTACTAATCACCCTAGTACCTTAAAGGTACTACCATTGTAATTATCTTTGATATACATCATTAACAATCATGGGGTTAATTGATCTTTCATCACATTAGGTCTTCAAACGGTTTTGGTTGCATTGAACCTCCAAACGGTTTTGACCCCGCAACCTCCAAATGGTTTTGAAACTGTTTGCCCTCTAAACAGTTTTTGAAACCATTTGGGCATCTAGGGTTGAGACCGTTTGCCCTCCAAATAGTTTTCAAACCGTTTGGGCACTCAACCCTTGAAACCGTTTGATCACATGTACATTGAAACCGATTGGACCCATCAACATTTTAAACCGACTGGATAAATCAACCTTGATACCGATTGGACCTCCAAATTGTTTGAGACCATTTGATCTCAAACGTTTTGAAGACCGTTTGGTCCAAAGTACCTTGAAACCAAAAGGATCATCTAGGATTTCCTTCAACCAATCAATTAGGGTTTTCTTCATTGAATCATTCATCAATTGGACCATTGAGAGTACATCAAGTTATAACCCTTGGATCTCCAACCATCCATCACAACCCTTGATCTCTAAACGGTCTTGAGACTATTTGGCCTCCAAATGGTTTTGAGACCGTTTGCACCATCAACCATGAAATTGATTCAATTCAATTAGGGTTTCAACACTTCAACCCGATTAGAGTATGTAATTAGTGGATTATCCATTACTGAACTTATTATGAGTCAATCAATTAGAACCATTGGATCAACATCCAACTACATCAGCAAGTATCTCCAAACTTTCTTGAGATTGTTTGATCCCAAACGATCTCGAGACTGTTTGCACCCAAACAGTCTTCATACCGTTTGGTTTCAATCAGTCTTGGGACTGATTGGTCTCAAGTTGAAACCGTATGGACCTGCTATTTCTTGAGGTGTGTGCTAAGATGACATCACCATCTTCAAGCTACAAACCTTCGAAATTTTCTGTGATCTTTATGATGATTTCAACAATTAATCCAAAGGAAATTCGAGAAAGAAAAGAAATCAACATATGATGAAGAAATGAAATCAATAATGATATTTAAGGATTCAAGTTATATAACCCACCTTCAAAGTTGAATCCAAGATTCAAGCTTCACGTCTTTAATGGTGAATGAATCTTTCTCAACTTCCCAAGGTCTGTCCTCAAGTCTTTGAGTGAAAAGAATGGTTAAAGTTGAAGATTGAATGGAGAAAAGAAGAAAATAAGCATTGAATTTCGATTTCCACCATGAAATCAAGGTTGAAGATGATTAAGGAGCTCACCTATAGGTTTGGGTACATCCTGCTATTTCTCCTAAGCTCCCTTGTGCTCGGCCAAAGCAAGGAAAGAAAGAAGAGTCGAAAAAAAACCTTTCATGTGGGTGAAAGAATGGAGTGTATATAAGGAAAATTCAAGAGAGAGAAAGTGTTATAAAAATCCTTCAATTCCCTAAATTGGTGCCACTTATCCCCCTCACTTCCTTGCATATGAAGCCATCATCCTCCCCTTCGAAAACCTCTTTTTTATCCATGAATTAAAAGAAAACAATTAAGCACCTTAATCAATATAATAATAATATCCAAGAATTAGTGGATATTACTTTTTCTTTAACTAATCTGAGTGGGCTCTCCACTCACTGTAGCTATTTCGGTGCCATTTCAAGGAATAAGGACGTTCATACTTATATAAATCCAACCATCACATTTTTTTGGTTGAAGGGCACTTCCATTAATATATTTATTTTTGCATTAAATTGAATTAGGGTTTCAATTATGCTTAAATCTTGATTATTTTAATATCAAGATTCTCTCTCCCCCAAAGAGATTCAAATGAGACACCTCTTTGATTTTCTTGTCTCTAATTGATACCAAGAAACATTAGGGACTCTGTAGAAGTGTTATTTTGCATATTGAACCCTAGGTTTTAGGTAAATTGCACTTTGCACCAAAACTAGGTTTTAATGCACAAACATTGCTTAATAAACTCTTTCTTGGTGCTCAGGGTTGTGGGAGCCATACCTCAGTATCATTCTCATTCTTTTGATGCTTCAACACTTGAGGAACATTTTTATCATGTAATATTTGCAAGTTAACCCCTCAACTTGGGTAATTTGCACTTTAGTCCAAAACGGGCAAAACATTGTTGTCAACATTATTCAAAAAGGACTAAAATTGAAACATAAGTTCCTCTTGAGCCTTATTTACTTTTCAAAAGATAAGAGGAAGCATATAATTATCTTTCTTAAACAAAACATATAGGGTTAAAGCATTACCCAGGCCAGGGATGTTACAATAAGAACCTCGAGGCATCAAGCTAAAATCTCAAATCGATTCATTAAAAGTACTAACTACTAACTCCGAGGACCTGAGAGTATAGAGACGACACATAGGACTCTCTATACAAAATTTGACAGCCAGTGCCTCCACATGGAATATCACTGTTGTCCCTGTTGTTGTTGCTGCTACTCTTCCCCTGCTATAGGGTTTCTACCACTTCTTCCGCATCTACCTAAAAAGTGTTGGTGACCAACGGAGTGAGACCCAGTCCCAGCGAGAGACATAACTCTCCACCAAAAACATTATTATTGCAGTTTAATAGAATGCAACTAAGCAGATGAATCATATATATTCAACAACAGATAAATCAATATCTAAACAGATTAGAGCAATATTCTTATTCAAAGCATTATAGCTATAACTTGATAAAGCAACATGTCACTTATCCAATAAGGAATTGAAGAACATGTATAACATTTATCCATCTAGGATATGCTAAGAAAGGTAACATCAACCAATGATTCTCGTATTTCAACCTTAAGAAAATACGCTACTCGGCTGATTACATTTTACAATCATACTTAAGCCCTGACGAGATGAGGTATACCTCTCATACTCCAACCAACCACGATGGCATAAAGCATCAGTTTCATACATAGGTCAAGGAAGAGTCAGATTTCCATGACCTCATCCTCCTCAATAAGTGTGAGTAAAAAATGCAGGACATCTTGTGCCTCTGCTAAATAGCTTTCCAGGGTATACTGGCATCTTCGCTATAGAGTTACAGTGGCGGTTGTATTCTCTTCGCAATCGAGAGATTTCATGTTTATCTCACATCAATCTGGCATTAACATTATCGGGAGATTCATGATACATCCATCTTGGCACATATAATGAAGAATTGAGAGATTTAATGTTTATCTCGCATCAATCCCACATTAGGGCATAAGGATATTCGTGCCTATAACCCCCACATACTCAACAGTATGCCCTCCAGGAGATCCCGTGGGAAAACCTATTTCACCATCACCAACTACTGACGATGATGGATCTATGGCCAGGGCTCTACATGATAAGATTTCATTTAATTAAGTACATTACCATATTCTTTTAGCATCAGTCAGGTTTTGAAACATAAATTATTACAACAAATGCTACAAAGAATGTGTAATACTTATATCAAGTACTTTTTGAAGCTTTATAAAACATTGGGATCTCAATCCCTTGTCACATCATGGGAATTCTCATCCCTTAACATATCATCATCATGATTATGGAATATGGGTATTCAAACCCTCAGTTCATCAAAGAACACTTATTACCACTTATCAGGTAACTAATACATTCAGGTTATCTGACCAAGGTAAACATGATACTTGCTCCACAAGCATCTCACATGGCTCTCACGGCCCATTTAATCTCTTGTTACCTCTTACTAGGCAACAAAGCATATTATGGATCACAAGGCCCATAAAACAATTTCAATAATAAAACATCATAGCTCATACCTGTCTATGCCCAACATCTCATGATACCTACATGGTTAGTACGCATGATAACAGTTATATCAATTACATATCAGCACTATGCAATGTAAGGGTAGCATCACTATTCCCTCATTAGGGTTAGAGTTTCCCAATTCATGTGAATTAGGGATACTCATCCCATTACCCAAAATTAGGGTTATGGTTTATCATCATATTTCCTAAGATTAGGGTTTCATGCACTATAACCCAAAATTAGGGTTTCACATAACTTCACCCTATATTAGGGTTAGGGTTTCATATAGCATTACATGGCATCACCCTGGATTAGAGTTTCAAATCACATCATTGCATTAGGGTTTTACATGGCATCACCCTAGATTAGGGTTTCACACATCATTATCTTGAATTAAGGTTCCTTATAACTTTTCCCCCAGATTAGGGTTTCATGTAACTTTATGCAAAATTAGGGTTTCATGAAGCATCCTCTTAAATTAGGGTTTTTCATTATATTACCTTGAATTGGGATTTATCATATCATCACCCTAGATTAGGGTTACACCATTACCCTAAATTAGGTTTTAACTATCATTGCCCTAGATTAGGGTTAGGGCTCATCAACTTTCTCGATTAGGGTTTCATGATCTCTTTATCAAGGATCATACCCTAATTACATATTTTATTCATGTTGAAAGTGTTGAGGCTTAACCACTACATGATTATTATACATGTATGAATTCCTCTCTCTCTCTCTCTCTCATCCTCTCTAGGATTTTGATTACTTCAAGCTTGATTAGATTAGGTCAATCCTTCATTCAAGTACATACATTTAGGGTTAGCATAGTGTATTGAGAGATTGCTTCCATAAGCATCAAAGGTAAAACCCTCTAAGGATACTAATCACACTAGTTCCTTAAAGGTATGACCATTGTAATTATATTTGATTTACATCATGGGGTTAATTGATCTTTCATCTCATTAGGTCTTCAAACGGTTTTGGTTGCATTGAACCTCCAAACAGTTTTGACCCCTCAACCTCGAATGGTTTTGAGACAGTTTGCCCTCCAAATGGCTTGGAAACCGTTTGAGCATCTAGGGTTGAGACCATTTTCCCTCCAAACGGTTTTGAAACCGTTTGGGAATCTAACCCTTGAAACCATTTGATCACATATACATTGAAATTGATTGGACCCATCAACATTTGAAACTGATTGGATAAATCAACCTTGAAACCGATTGGACCTCCAAATGGTTTGAGACCATTTGATCTCAAATGATTTGAAGACCGTTTGGTCCAAACTACCTTGAAATTGAAAGGATCATCTAGGATTTCCTTCAACCAATCAATTAGGGTTTTCTTCATTGAATCATTCATCAATTGGACCATTGAGAGTACATCAAGTTATAACCCTTGGATATCCAACCATACATCACATCCCTTGATCTCTAAATGGTCTTGAGACCATTTGGCCTCAAACAGTCTTGAGACCGTTTGGCCTCCAAACGGTTTTGAGACCGTTTGCACCATCAACCATGAAATTGATTCAATTCAATTAGGGTTTCAACACTTCAACTCGATTGGAGTATGTAATTAGTGAATTATCCATCACTGAACTTATTATGAGTCAATCAATTAGAACCATTGGATCAACATCCAACTACATCACAAGTATCTCCAAACGTTCTTGAGACCGTTTGCACCCAAATGGTCTTGAGACCGTTGTATAGACCTCATATTTCTTGAGGTGGGTGCTAATATGACATCATCATCTTCAATCTACAAACCTTATAAATGTTTTATGATCTTTATGATGATTTCAACAATTAATCAAAAGGAAATTTGGGAAAGAAAAGAAATCAACATATGAAGAAGAAATGAAATCAATAATGATATTTAAGGGTTCAAGTTATATAACCCGCCTTCAAAGTTGAATCCAAGCTTCAAGATTCATGTATTTAATGGTGAATGAAGCTTTCTCAACTTCCCAAGGTCCGTCCTCAAGTCTTTGAGTGAAAAGAATGGCTAAAGTTGAAGATTGAATGGAGAAAAGAAGAAAATAAGCATTGAATTTCGATTTCCACCTTGAAATCAAGGTTGAAGATGATTAAGGAGCTCTCCTACAGGTTGGGGTACGTCCTTCTATTGATCCTAAGCTCCCTTGTGCTCATTCAAAGCAAGAAAAGAAAGAAGAGTCGGAAAAAAACCTTTCATGTGGGTGAAAGAATGGAGTGTATATAAGGAAAATTCCAGAGAGAGAAAGTGTTATAAAAATCCTTCAATTCCCTAAATTGGTTCCACTTATACCCCTCACTTCCTTGCATATGAATCCATAAACCTCCCCTTCTAAATACTCTTCTTTATTCATGAATTAAAAGAAAACAATTAAGCACCTTAATCAATTTAATAATAATATCCAAAAATTAGTGGATATTACTTTTTCTTTAACTATTTTGAGTGGGCTCTCCACTAACTTTAGATATTTCGGTGCCATTTCAAGGCACAAGGACGTCCATACTTATATAAATTCAACCATCACATTTTTGGTTGAAGGGCACTTCCATTAATATATTTATTTTTGCATTAAATTGAATTAGGGTTTCAATTATGCTTAAATCTTGATTATTTTAATATCAAGATTCTCTCTCCCCCAAAGAGATTCAAATGAGACGCCCCTCTAATTTTATTGTCTCTAATTGATACCAAGAAACATTAGGGACTCTCTAGAAGTGGTATTTTGCATACTCAACCCTAGGTTTTGGGTAAATTGCACATTACACCAAAACTAGGTTTTAATGCACAAACACTGCTTAATAAGCTCTTTCTTGGTGCTCAGGCTTGTGGAAGCCATACCTCAACATAATTCTCATTATTCTGATGCTTCAACACTTGAGGAACATTTTATCATGTAATATTTGCAATTTAACCCCTCAACTTGGGTAATTTGCACTTTAGTCCAAAACAGGCAAAACATTGTTTTCAACATTATTCAAAAAGGACTAAAATTGAAACAAAAGTTCCTCTTGAGCCTTATTTACTTTTCAAAAGATAATAACAAGCATATAATTATCTTTCTTAAGCAAAACATCTAGGGTTAAAGCATAACCCAGGTCAGGGATGTTACACACAGGTTCAGCTCCGCAGACTACCCTTTTATCTAGCATGCCTTGGTAGAGGTCACGACGCTAGTATACTTGAGACACATGCTAGTTCACCATGCTGCTTGAGCCATGAATTCATTCATGTTCTATCATACTGATCCATGGGCTTGTTTACCATGCTCTTATACACATCTGGAGTCCACAACCATAGTTTCACTCTAATCCTCCTATTTTTGACTAGGAGAAACCCCACATATTCAACAATATGCGCTCCAGGTAATCCCGCAGGATAATCCTGTTTCACCATCACCAGCTACTGATGATGATGGATCTATGGCCAGGGCAAAACTACATGAAATGTTCCATTATAATTAATTAGTATGTTTTAGGTGAATTGTTGAGGCAACCAGGTTATAAAACACAAACAACATTGTGTCACACTATAACTACCATTATCATATTGGCATGGGATCTCAATCCCTCATTACAGAATACCACTGCCTCTCAAGGCTTCATCATCATACATCATCATGGGATAACAATCCCGCATGTCATCATTAGAGGATAATACCTCAAACAGGCACTCATCCTTTATCAGATCACCAGACCTTTCTCATCATACTGGTGGACATGTTATCTCATCAACAAGGAACATCACATATACATCTCATAGCTCTTACCTGGCTATGAATTCATTTGATACACCCGCATGGTTATTATGCATATCAAGAGAGATAACTGGATCACTAAACATAAATCTTAGAGAACTTAGTATTATTATCATGCCATTCAGATTTAGGGAGCATAACCATTATCTTATCATCTTACTTAACAATGACCTTAGGTAACAAACATATCACTGGTCACAACCTATCTAGGGTTCCCGGGCTAAGTGCATCCCTCACTAAAGGTGTCGCCTACCCTCACTAAAGGCGTGGGGGGTAGCACTATCCCTCACTCAAGGGATATCGAGTAGGGTCATATCCCTCACCCAACGCTATCGGCTAGGCCACCAAAACCCTAAGGTACCAACCACACATATTGGCCACAAGCATGACATGCACCCATGCACAAGGGGATAATGGGTAGACTAGATCTAAAGGTGTGTTGTGCAGCCATGGACCAAAAGTGTATCGTGTAACCAGGAACCATGGGTGTATCGTGCAGCCATGGACCAAGAGTGTGTTGGGCAGCACATCCACCCCATCGGCCAAGACGCCCTATCGCCCACTAGGGTTAGGGTTCTCTACCGGGCAACCCTCAACATCATGTCGCCCAAGGCCAAAACCAAACTGCCCAACAAGCACTCTCTTGGCGAGCACAACATGGATCCCAAGGGACTCTCATATCGCCCAAGGTATCCTATCATCCAACCAGGGTTTGGGACCCTATAACGGTCAAGGTACCATATCATCCATCAAGGTTAGGGCACTACATATCGGTCCATACTATGGCACCCAACCAGGGTTCCACCATCCAAGATTCATATCAGGCAACACCAAAACCAACCCATATCGCCCAGGGCACCAAGAAGGGATATCTACCAAGCATCACATCGGCCAAGGGAATAACGCCCACAAACTCCATCTAAGCCAAAGGTTCATATCAGTCAAAGGGGTCGAACACCACTTAGCATATTGCCCAAGGTTCAACTCTAGAAGGGGGATATCAAGCAGAACACCATAAAGGGGTATCGTGCAGAGCTCAAAGACCATGCCGGGTTGTCATCTTCAACCTCAAGACTGCCACCAAGGAGCCCTAAGAGTTCAAGAGAGTTAGCTCACCTCTCAAGAAGATTAAGTGAGAGAGGGGTATTGCACAACTTCCATCACCTATCGGGAAACAAGGGGGGTCCATCACCATATCGGCCAACCAACCCAAAGATCAACTCACAATTGGATTAGGAGACCCTAATCTCACATCTCAACAAATAAGTGAGAGAGGGGTTTTACCCAAGGAACTCCACATCCATGGTTTAACCAACCCAAGGCAACCTAAGATAACCATCTCCACAAAGTCTAGGGTACATCTAAAGCAACCTTATAACCATTAAAGCAAGAAACATAACTAAAAGATGACATGGCCGATCAAGATAGCACATATAGCATGAAACATGAAAAAGAAGTAGTATAGATAGGGTTAGGAGTTATGTAACCCACCTCAAGCACACTCCTCAAGCTCCAAAGCTCCAAGCACCCAGCTTCCAAGCTCCAAGGCACCACCTTCAGCCCACACAAAGAAGAGTAATATATAACCACCATGGCCAAAGAGAAGGAAGAAGAAGGTGCCAAGGAAAAGGGAGAGATACTCACCACAAGAGGAGAAGGAGCAGGGCACTCCTGCGGCCACACTAGAGGAAGAAGGAGACTAGAGCTATGTCGCCCACCAAGGAGAGAGTATCGGCCACCAAGCTCCACCAAGAGGAAGTGTATCGGCCACTAAGGAAGAAGGAAAGCAACTAAGGGAACTAAAGGAGCTAACAAGCAAGAAGGGTTGATTATATACTTAGGGGTGAAGAAGGAGAGCATGGAAAGGTGGCACTTGACCCTAGTACACTTGTCCTCGGGTCATGCCACATGCGAGCACCCTTAGAACCACATGTCCATGTTTTGCCACCCACTAAGCAAAGAAACTACCACTTATCCCGAGATGGTGACACAAAAGAGGCTAGGGTGGAGGGTGTGTGTCACCCAAGATGTCAACCCCACACATCCACCAACACCCTTGGCTGATACACCTTCCTGGCCAATACACCATGGCTGATACAAGGCACCAGGCTCACCCTTGCCCGATACCAAGCCTCAACAAGGCTCAACAAGGCAAAACAAAGTCCAATAAGGCTCAACAAAGCCTCAAAGCTACTCAAGCAACGAGCCCAACCCATCCTCTCAGACCTAGAGGATGTAAGGAGAGAGAAGGACATCTCTCAAGGTGACAAACTTGCACACCAACCCTAAAACTTGGGTAATTTGCAAATTGCACCTCAACCCCTCAACAAAGCACAAACAAACCCTAATCACAACTTCAGGTGATTAGCAAGCAACTCAACACAAGTTTTAGGCAAAGCAACAAGGGTAAGCCCAAAACAAAGGTTAGGGTCCTTACAATAATCACCTAATATTATTTATATATATATATATGTATATATATGTATATATATATTACATATACTTAGTTGACACCTTGAAAATTATTTTGCTTTGTGGATGTAGATATGGAAATTTCTATCATTTTGATGTGATCTGAAACATGTAATATCTCCATTTTGATTGTGATCAAAAGCTATATAACATGTATATGAATTGTGTGCCATGCCTCTCTCTCTATTCATTCTCCATGTAAATTTTATTTATGCTAGTAGAATAGGATGATATGAAAACATCACTGGTGGACCATGGTGGGGAGGAGGAGACGATCAGAATCCCATGTCAAAGAGGATGGTTCTTGGATGATTCATGATCAAGACAAGACGATGAATCAAGAAGAACACAAGAACTACCCAAATCAAAGACTTCTAATCGGGTGATCAACTTGGCTGATTGGGTGACTAGAAACCCTAAATGGGTTGATTTAGATGTGAATCTCTTAGTCATTTTTCTACAACATTTGTTGGCTCTAGTTTTTTTACTAGTTTCCATATGCTATTTTATCACATGTTGTGATTTTTATATTATATGTACATATAAGAATATATAAGTAATGGTGACTGGATACTTATGGATGTATATATATATGTATGTATTTATGTCTATACATATATATACATATTTATGTCTATATATATATATATATATCAATATAATATCAATGTTGAAGATTCCTTTCAAGTGAAAAACCTATATATATATATATATCAATATAATATCAATATAATACACATGAAAAACCTATTCAACTATGTATGTGCACGCCAAGCATGATGCACCATCTACCTCAGGGAAGTGTGATAATAAGTATGCAGGCCTGCCAAGAAGGGTGGATGTCTTATTGAACTAGACTTAGGTTGGACTTGATTGGGTGATCTTAATGAGAGCAAGCACCTAGAGGCATAAAGGTGGGAATATATTTCCGATGTTGATTTATTAATTCAAAGTTGTGTAACTATTTATCCACGAATTGTATATGATACAATTGATAGTTATTGCATGTCTTAACAGTTAATTTGTGAGCAGTCAGCCATAGTTGACTCATGAAGTTAATGTATTTTGGATCTTGACTCACTAGAAGATTTCCCATTGTAATCTTTTGAAATAATAGTGAATGATATTTATTTGAATAAAATAGTGGGAGCATAACTAACTAATGTCCAAATTATCTCATCAAATCAGGTTTTTGATATCAAATTAATTTTAAAATCGATATATTGACTTGTGTAAAATATCTTCTATGTATATCAATGGAAAATGCTAGAATCAATCTTTTTTGCCTGTGATCAGTCATTGATAGAGATAAACTTAATGGTAATAACTTTAATGACTGGTTCAAGAAGTTGAGAAATGTTTTCACACATGAGCATACACTCTGTGTCCTGAACACTCAAGTACCCAATGAACCAACATTGAATGCACCTAGGGTGGAAAGGGAATCTCATAAGAAGCATTTTGATGATGCCATTGACATCAAATTCCACTTGCTATGTGATAAGATCATCTCTTAATAATATTTCATGCCTCCTTTGTTTAGGTTTCCATCTTCATATGCACATAATGATAATAAAACCTTATATTTTGCTTCAATTTGTCAAGGTATGTTCTAATTAAGTTACCCTTGAAAATTGCAATAATTTGATGTTCAAAATTAGTACAACTCGATTGACAAGCTATCATCCTCCAATTTGATCATTATACATGAAGAAGATATCAAGCAAGTGAGAGAAAATTAACTCAATTGACCCCTAAAGTCAATCAAATAAGATTTAAGAACATGGCTTGATACGTAGCCCTCAAGCTACAACACCAATTGACCTTCGGGTTGATTATTTCACCAATTTTAGAGTTGGTTAAAGCTATTGATCTCCAGGTCGAGCATCATTTGATGAAATAAACCAAGTAAAGCAAATCTATCGAGCTCTCAAGATCAATAATTAGATGGTCAAGCAAAGGAATATTGTGGTGTTGTACCAAGCCTCCTATGGACCACCAGGTTAATCAATTCAAAGATACAATTACTATTGAGTAGAATACCCATTGAGCTCTAAAGCTTTATCACATAAAGCCTGGGGTTGATGCCACATAGACCAATCATAAGTCAACAAAATACCAACCATACCCTACAAATAGGACCACATGGCGTCACTTTCATGTCATCTTAGTTTTCTGTGAAAAGGATGAAATTTTGTCATAGAAAACAAGGACAAAGGTCAAGATCTATCAACCTCACGAGCAATCGGCCTCCTGACTTTGTCTCCATAGATTTCATTCATCCCGTCTGATCAATTTCTTCATGACCAAATTTCATCATGCAAAAGAACTGTTGGGATTTTGGGCTGCAGGTAAGACAGCAAAAACAAAAAATTTCAGCCTGTTTCCCAGACAAGCAGATCGTGTCAACAACGATGTATTTATGAAAGAGGTTTTATGAGTTATATACATGGTCCTAGAGAAAGTCCAATGACAATCCTCATAGCATGGTGCTTCTTTCTCAAGTAGCACCTAGACGGTTGTCAATGGCGGCAACCTGATGTAGCACAACAAATGGGACGATGTCCTCCTAATGTGCTAGCAATGGCCTCCATGCCTATATGGTAGTCCACACAGACCACCACTAAATTCTTATCATGCTTGCTAGATCCAACGGGAAGGAGTTTGTCCCTTCGACGTGAATGTGATAGCACTGACCTTTTCTCCCTGGATATCTCTCCCTTTTATAGGTAAGATTTGCTCAGGCTCTCATGTTACCACAACATTGAGAGGACAACATTTTTCATCATTAGTTGTGTCTTGTAAAAGCATTGACTACCCCTCTATCTATAGGAGGATTAGGTTTAGGGTTTCCAGATCAACTATGTAAGACCCCTAACATGGCTTAATGCCTAATCATGCTTGATTACCTTAATTAGGTACTTATATGCCTAATTAGACCTTGTCTTATGCTTTGATCTCAGTTAATTAGTCTATGTTTCAAGTTTGATCCAGTTCAGACAATGTTAGTGCAAATTATGTAATTTTGTGCACGTTTTGGACTTTTATGCAAATTTCCCACATCTATGTTTTTTCTTGCAATTTGTCACATGATTGTCGTGCCTCACATGTTTTTATGTCAAGTTGGGGTTGATTGTACCATGGGGTGCCTATATGCACCTTGGTTTTATGTGTGACATCTACCTAAGGTTGAAATTAGGATTTCCTCTCATAAATGGGATCCCTTGTGTGATATTTTGATGGGTTTTCTTGTGAGTGGGGTCGAGGCTAACATGGGAATCAAGTTTCGGTGGGCGTCCTAACTTCCCACTAGCATTGGGTTGTTTATTTTTCATGTAAAAGATCTATTGACCTTGGACACTTGGCAATATTGGCTAGACACCTTACCTCTTCCTTCTCTCTCCATTTTAGCTTCTTATACTTCCCTCCTTGCATCACAATGAATTATTTAAACTCCTATCTCACCCTCTCTTCTTCCCTACTGCCTGGAGCTCATATCCCCTTCTTGGTGGAGAATAAGGAGCCCAAGATAGATGAAGCTTGGTCGATCTACTTGCATGTGCACATAGAGCTCGGATCTACCATCTCTTCAAGCTTGTAGAGCTTCCTTAGCTTGTTCTTGACCTAAGCAGGTATGAAATTCCCTCTTTTCTTTGTTTTCCCTACTGTCCTACTTTCCCCTCTCTTCTTTTTGGTTGGATCCATGGTTTCCATGGTGGAATTTGTGCTATAAGTCTTGAAGAACACCTTTCTTCTTGCTTCCTTGACCTAGGGTTGCTTGTTCTTGGAGAAAAGCTATCTTGGATGAGTGGGGAGCTCAAAGCTAGGATTTTATTCTCTCTTTCCTCAAGTCACCTTTCTGTTTGGAGCCTCATCTTCATCCTTGAGGTGAGTTATATAACTCTTTTCATGTTTATTGCTTACTTTTAACTTGCCATGAACAAATCTTGCTCTAAAACATAGTAATGAGTAGAAAATTCAAATCTTTAGTTAAGTTGTGCATATGTGTATGAGTATTGTTAAGTAGATAATCTTATTGTTACTCTCCTTAATCTTATTCATGTTTTATGTTTTGGAATATGAACTTTAGACCTTATTTAACCATGAATCAGTGGTGTTGTTGTGGTGAGAATCGATGGTTGTCCTTGATATGTTTTGAGCTGATTCTACCTTGCCTTATGATCTGATGGCTAGTCTTTTGTATGGAAGGGTGGTGGTATTTTGCTACAATTTTGATGGAATTTCTATATGCCTAAGAACCCATGGTCATAATATTTTTTATCTCTGGTTGGTTGATGGTTTCCATAATCATAGTAATTAATGGTGTTCAAATGGTTGAAACTATGGTTTACTTGATGCCTTGAAACATGTTCTCACTTGTTGAGTGACCCGATGGGTTGGCCTTTAGAAAAGGATGATTATGTTACTTTAGATTATATTTTGATGACTTTAGTAATATTGAGAAATGATGTTTGTATTGTCTTCATTACTGAATGGTTGATGGGTATCTTAAGCCTCATGAACTATGGTTTTTCCTAGGGTTTTGAGATTTTTTTCCTCCATGTGTATCAATATGATAGTTGTTTTTAGCACTATTTGGTTTGACTATTTTGTGTTGTAATTCGATGGTATCACCAAGATTCATGATCTATGGCTATCTTGATTGATGATTTCTCAAAGTGTTAGATCGATGGTACTCTTTAGTGGCACAACCGATGGTCATCCTAAAAGGTTATGGACTATTTTCCTAAAGTATTAGAATGATGGTTCATGTTTTCCTAGATGAACTCCCCAAGGTTTACATGTTTTACATCCAATGGTTTTACCTATCTAACATCCAAAGGTCTTGGGTGAGGATTTATACTTGGAAGTTTTGGGTTTTATGCTCTAATCTGATGGTTATGTTTTATGGAACTGTGATTCAATGGTGGTGATTCATATGTACGATGCAATGGTTTTGATTGCCTTAAACTCGAGGTCTGATGTCTGGTCTATGATTTGATGGTTAGTGAACTTGATCTGATGGTGGGATTTGATGACTTAGGATCCATGGTTTTAAACCCATGAGTTTGTAATCTTACCTTTGCTCTCAAATGAATATAAACCTAAGGTTGTTCAACTTGCATTGTTAAAACCTAACCCTAGTACAATCGAATATAATGGTGGTTAATGATACCTAGTTTCTTTGCATGATTGGTACCATAAAGGAAGGCCCTTAATGATAATACACTATGTTATCGTGTGAACATCTTTTAGTTCTTTATTGCAATGTTATGCTAAATGTATGTATCATAAATATGATGATGGTTTGTTGAGTCTTTTAGAAGGCATGGGGAGATGATGATGTTCATGCAGGAGATAATGTGATGGTCTTGATAAACCTTGGGTATGGTTGAACCCTAATGGAGGTGTGATTCTCTTCATGATGTGATAAGAATGATATCCTGGGATAATATGATCATGATTTATATCCTATGCTGGTGTGATGACAAGTAGAGTCTCAAGAATTGCAATGAAATAGTACCATGTGATGTTGAAAATAAGGATTAAGCCTCATGTGTTTTATATCTTTTGAAGTTGTTACATATTAATAATTGCTAGAAATAAATTAGGTTTTGTTTGTCCACTTATTTTATAACGCCTTAATTCACCCAATTTGCATTAACTAATTAAGTGAGACCTTCATCATGTAGTGCCCTATGCCATAGTTCCATTCCAGTGTCAGGACTTGCTAGATGGTGAAATGAGTATTCCTCTAGTGGAAGCTCGGAGTCATATACTATTGAGTATATGATGTTCACAGGGATGGATGCGGTCATACCCTGGTAGGAGAATGGTTGAGGCCGTATCTCTTTTCTTTTGTTGGTCGCCAAAAACTCCTGGTGCTTTTTTCATTTTGTAAAAAGGTGGTAATCACAATGCATTTCATTTCTTAAAGAGAAAGACTAGAAGAAAAGTGACTAAAGGTGTTATATGCAGGTACTAGTCACAAGGACCATAAGAATCACTATGAACCCATAAATAACCCTTATCCGTGGACCCTAGAAGAGTATACTATACAAAGGACCCAAGAATAAAAACCTTTTCCAGAACCAGCAGAAAAGCAAAGCCTCCAACCAGAATAGATCATCCAAAAAATCAGTCCTGCAAAGAAAAAATTTAGATCTTCCAGAGGTATATCCAAAGGTGACAAGAACCAGAACAAAGAACTAGGAAACTCTAAAACTTCAGTATTAAGCCATCTTCATATATCAAATAGAAGTAACATCTTGAAAAGCACAAGAAAAATCCAGATCCATAACTAGCAACCACAGGTTAATAAAATCTTTAGAACATCTTCAGCTATATCTATAGGGATAGCAACATAACCCTTAATCAAAACAGTAGAGTACAAACATCATGTCTCCTAAACAAGATAACCATTCCTTTAAGGAACATCTTCATAACTTCAGAAAGAATCCAAAGCTAACACATCTCAGAATAGAAGAAGTAAGGATCAAGAACCTCCATAAGACAAAACCTCCACATTCCAGAAGAATCATACTCCAAGGTCAAAATCAAAATCTCAGATGAAGAACTTTAGACAAGACAACAGAGAAGATGTAGGATCATCAAGTTCCAGAGGAAAGGCAAACAAAGTCTTTTCAAATAACCTTCCAAACAACAACACTAGATGAATTCATATTTGAGTGGACTCAAAAGTTTCTTTCAATCCAATAGTGATAGAGAATTAAGGCTGTCATGCCCCGATCTCATAATTTCCACAAATCATGAGATTAGGGCATGCCTATGAGGATTACACTTAATACAAAGATCACCCTTAACTTTTTCTTTTCTTTATCACTTAGAATTAACCTAAAGGAAAATCTTATAATCTTGGAATAAACTGAAATCTTACTAAACTGCGGAAGCAACTACTATTTACATTACTAGGTAGATAAAGAAGATTTACACATCATATTACATTTTTCATGCGGAATATAAAGCACAACAGATAACTTAAAACTAGTTTACATGTTACATTACATTCTCTCTCTACCACACCACATGCCCAAGGACCGAGGGGAAAGGACTAAGAGACCTCTATCTAACTAGGAACTACCTTCTAAGAACTTGGGTGATACGATCCTTCAGCTTCCTCGTGCTGATGCTGACCTGAAAAATGTTTCAGTAGGTTGGTGAGCTACTGGCTCAGTGAATAGAATTTCACCCAACCATCGCAGATAACTCATTTTATGTTTATTAATTGGAATAAAATACAAGATAATACTATACTGAGTATATCTAAGCAATATAATTTAAATGAATGGAGATATCGATATTTCATTAAGATAACAACTGCTGCAAAGCTTTAGATATGATTAAATCACATAGAATACTAAAATTTCATTTAAAGGACAATTGTTGTGAAACTAACTCAAATCTTTCCTAACTCTTTAACTTATAAGAAACTCTATGAACCTATATGAACATATTTTATCTTATGCCCTGATCATATGCAGTGTACTCTATATATAAAGACTTGTAACAAACTACGATCCCACCATACAAGACTTAGCCGACACCCTGGGATAGCTAAGTCTGACTACTCTCCTGGTCTGTAATAGGGAAACTGGCTCTCTGGCCTCGACACTCCTATGGTGCCGTAAACTAGACTCCTCTAACCTGAGCACACATGCGAAGAGTCAAGCCACCTATTGGCTTTTCTGTACTCTAGTGCCACCAGGACTTCTGATTGATGTTGGACACACTTTTCTGTACTCCAGTGCCACTAGGACTTCTAGTTGATGTTGGACACTACAAACCACAATTTAAGGAGACTTCCACTAGGGCTTCATCCCCCGTACCACCTATTGGTACGTTCCGACCCCCCCCTATATTGGACGCACCGCCAGGGTTAGGTCGTTTCACCCCTAAGACGCAGACCTCACATAGGGGTTCTACGGTGTCAGTGCCTTAAAATCTATAATTTTATTATTTCCTAGAAAACTCTTACTGTGTGGAACCTTTTTCTTACTTATACTCGACTTTGGTATTTCTATGGCATATCGTCTATTTAATTGTAGTTCAAATCACAACATGAATACCATTCTAGACCTGACAGAGCAGTATACTCAAAAACATTATAATTTACTGAGTAATCTATATACCATGCATGCATATAGATGCAAATTTCTTAAATAAACTAAACTCATATCAACTTGGCTCATATACATTGGAATTATACAATTGATCATCCTAACACACTAACAAGAGTTAATTACTTGATATATTAAAAATCATCAGTAGCACTTGTAAATTATCTATAATTCCTCAAAAATTGTGCGCATCAACCCCAAATATTGAATTATGCATCACATAACTTAATTAAGTTTTAATTACTTATCATGTCATGGATTATTAATAATAATTGGGAATTTCAAATGATATCTTTGAGGAACGTGTCAAATTGTGTAAATATTAAACCATTCACCTTAAATATAACAAAGAGTGTACCATTAGGTTTTCTTTGAATATTTTTCATGTCATCGTTATTTCTTTGAAATCGAGCATCTATTAACTTACTAAAAACATACAGCCTGGGGTTATACCCAAACTGTGTCATTACTGGTCACATGCTACTGAGTTCAACATTTAATTGAGCAATTTAAGTTTCGATCAATCACTTATTTACACTAATCCAAATCACACATATCAATTAGCTAATTAGCGTCATGCAAACGTTGATAAACAAAATGTGCAAATTAGAAATCTGGCGACGCCGACACTTCACGACACTTAGGTAAACACTGACATCTCCGAATGGTACCGATTTCAACCAAAATGTCTGATTGTTGGAGTCATACTTGCGTTAGAGAGAGAAATTCTACTCACAGTGGGTCGAAGTGACCAAATTTCAACCAAAAATCGGTCCAGAGCCTAAATCTGGGCGTCAGTAGGTCTTCTTCTACCTTGGAACTATTCTGGAACAACCTGCTTCATGCAACAGGTGCACACGCTCACACACAGGAAGGAGGGCTCAGCTAAATCGGCTCTGCTCGTGGAGAATTGGCGGCGGAATCATGATCTAGACTCATGGCCGAATTCAAAGGCACTATTTGGTGGTGCTTTGATGTACCAAGATGGCCCCTAGATGTTGTTGCAGCAGCTGTTGCTCTTTCTAGATGGGTGCTGCCCCTTGCTAGATGAGGCACAGGTGGTCGCAATAGGGGCTGGGTGTTGCGGTTTCGAGCATGGACCTCAAAGTCAGAGTTGAGGTGGGTGTTTGGTGATGATACCTGAGCCCAAGGCGGCTCCCTGGCCACTTCTCTATGTAGATACTGCTGCAAGGTAGGGCGTCGCCCCTAGTAGGTTGGGCGCTACTGCTAGGGAAAGGTAGAGGAAGGAAGGAAGGAAAAGAAGAAGAGGAGGTCGGCCAACTGGAAATAGAGCTAGGGCTCAAAATTTCTCCTTCTATTTCTCCTCTGCTACGGCCGATTGGCCTGGTTTGGGTGTCGCTTAAGCAATGCTCTGTTCATTCAGGTGAAAGGGGAAGAAGATAAGGGAAAGAGTTAATAACTTATGGGAAATTCACAGTTTAGGTCCAAGGAAATTAAAAATTCCATAACTAATTCCTCAGAGGTCCAAATCATGTGATTCTTTTTGCAAAACTTCAAGCACAAAATCCTCTACAACCGCAAGGCAAGAAAACATGCTAATTAGACTGTAACACTAGATCAAAGTACTAATTGCATCTGTGAGTACATAACTTAACTTAATTAACATGATGATGCACTCATCACCACACTTACTAGTTAAACTTGGAATGGGTCATAACAAAGGCACACATAAAATTCTAATTCTTCTCCTTATTACTTACCAGGTCACTCTAGCTAGTAGGTCTTTTAACAAGGATATGATTCTCAATAGCTAGATTCCAAAGATTTTTTGAGAAGGAACAAGCAAAACAAATATGGTGGGTATCCTCATATTCACTCATGCAAAGAAAATAGACTGAAGCTACAAGAATACCTCTCCTTCTAGTGTAGTCAGGGGTAGGTAACTTGTTATGTTTAGCTTTCCACAAATGAATAGTATAATTCAAATGACTCTTGCAACTCAATATCCAATCAAAAACTTCATCCATCTCACCTTTCACCCTAATGTTGTTCCATATGATCTTGATGTTAATGACTTTCAGACCCTGAAAAGAAATAAAATTCTTTTTGGCCTAGAATAGGAAAATTTGTTCTAAGATAGTCAATAAGAATGTGAGAACTTATGCTTGGAGAAACCTTCCACTCACCATATGAAATAATTGAACTTAAAGGACAATTAGAAGGATATCCCAAATGAATAATCATATCCTTGCCAATAATATTCTCCAAATAATTTGACTTGAATTAGGGATCTTACAACAATTTAAAGTTAGAACCAGTACGAATGTTAAACTTAATGAAAGGCAATAATAAATATCTAGCTCTAAGAAGATTGTTGAACATCCAAGAGTAACATGAAGATTTATAAATGGAGCAGAAGGAATTCTTTTTAAGTATTTGTCATTGATCCATTTCACTCAAAGTGAATCTTTTTTGTGAGAAATATCCCAAGCGTTCTTAATCAAATAGGCTTTGTTAATTCTTTACTTTTCCTCAAGCCTAAAACTCCTTCATTCTTAGGCAGAGTGACTTTATCCATTTAATAAGGTGAAGATTCTTCTTACTGTCAGAGTGACCCATAAGAAAATCCCTACATATTTTATCAATATCATCCAGGGTAGAACTGGGAATAGGGAATGAATATAACCAGTATAAATGCATCAAGGAAAGGGTTGATTTGATCAACTCAACTCTTCTATCCATAGATAAGAGATTAGATTTCCATGATTCCATCCTTCTTTTAATTCTACCAACAAGGCCAACACAATGTTTCTTAGACAACTTACCTGCAAAGATAGGAAGACTAAGATACTTTGAAGACATCATAGTACCTTCCTTGATACCCAAGCAATTAGAAATTAGGATTGCGTTAGATTTCTTGCCATAGAAGATGAAACTTTTAGATAAATTGATATTTAGGACAAATTTCTTACTAAACCTACCAAACAATATAGAAATATTGAACACACTATTAATATCTGCTTTAGAGAAGACCATGCGGTCATAAAAAAAATAAGGTGAGATAAACCCATGTTCTTTGAAGCAACAATAGGATAGATAGAAAGATCATCAACTCTTCTCTCCATCATATATGATAAACCTTGCATGGTAATCACAAAAAGATAAGGGGCTATTGGGTCCCTTTGCCTTATACCATTAGAAGGCTAAATGAAATCAGTAGGCTCCCCATTAACAAGAATCTCATAGGAAGTTGTATAAAAATCTCCTCAATCCAATTAATCCGAAGAGAGGGAAAACCCATCTTGTGCATAATAGAGAAAAGAAATTTCCAACTAACTGAGTCATACGCCTTAGAGATATTAGCTTGAATACAAATAAAAGAACCAGAAGATTTTTCGAAGTCACTGAGAATTTTTTAGTAAGAAGAATAACAACTTTAATATTCTGACCCATAATGGATGCACATTGATTAACATCAATAATTAAGGGAAGAATAGGCCGGAGACAATTATTAAGGACCTTGGATTGCATACAGAAATAGGACACCAATTAGAAAGGGCAGTAGAATCATTACCCTTAGGAATCAAGGTAATAAAGGTCTTGTTTGCCTCTTTAAGAAGAACCCCATTCTAAAAGAACTCTCTAATGTCATCAAAGACATCATCACCGATAATGTTCCAAGCTTATTTGATGAAAATCCCATTAAAATTCATCGGGACTAGGGCTCTTATCATAGTTAAGGTCATTCATAATATCATCAATCTCCTTTCTTGTAATAGGAGAAATAATAGAGGACCTTTGTGCTTGAGTTAGCTTAGAACCAAGCCATTCACCACTCCACACATCATCCATAAGGTTGGAGTTATAGAATAGTGTAGAATAGAAAGAGTGGACAACAATTTTAATAGCATCAATATTGTGATTCAGGACATCATCAACCATAAGGCATCTGATTGCATTCCTTGTTCTATAGGTCTTCAAAGATGAGTAGAAAATATTTGAGTTGAAATTATCTTCCTTTAACCATTGTACATGCGACTTTTGTCTTAGAAAGGATTCTTGAATGATAGAAGCTTTATTTTCTTCCAACCTGAGTTCTTTAGCACGAATCCTCTTATCTTCATCCAAAGGAAAAAGGTCATCTATAGATTGAGTAGCCAAAGCATCTTCTTTAGCAACAAGAGCTTTTTCAAAGATATCACCCACTATTTTCTTATTCCACTTTCTAAGAATAATACGAAGATTCCAAAGTTTCTTGTAAATCTTAAAATTAGCATAACCCTCTACCTAAAGATCCCATGCCACTTTAATAATAGAAAGAAATTCTAGATGAGAGGACCAATCATTGATAAATCTGAAAGGAGTTTTAAGGACTCCAGGATTACCAATCCTTTGGCTAATCCATTCATGATCACTTATGATATTTGAAAACATTCTCCATGGAAATCTTCAATACAATTGAGAAAGACATAATTATACAAAATTTTATCAATCTTAGTTGTGGAAAAACCCTCTTCTGATTGGTGATTGTCCCAGGTGAAGTCAGAACCATTAAGATCAAGCTCATAGAAACCACAATCCAGCACACAATCATTAAAATCATTCATAGATTTCTTAGAGGGAGGTTGCTTACCAATTTTTTCACAAATTTTCCTCACAGAATTGAAGTCCCCTATAAGAAACTAGGGAATTAGTCATAGATTGATCTATATTATCAATGAATTCCCAAAGAGAGAATCTATCTGAGTCCTCATTATGACCATGGATAGCAGTTAAATATAGTTCAAAACCATTACAATAAATAATAACATGAATAGCCTGATCATTCACACAAATTTTAGAAATCTCACAAGTATTACTTCTCCACATAATGATAACTCTTCCCAACACATGCGACGAATGATTTGAAATCCAATTAAATTCAAGAAAAAACTTATTCATCAACCTAGGAACTTTATCTTTTCTCAACTTAGATTCATTGATAGTAAACATGTCATTGTTCGATCTTCTTATCTCTTCTTGAACACCAACAATTTTGTTTTTGATGCCTCAAACATTACAAGAAGAGATAGATAAGGAAGGACTCATTTGACACCTGAGGCTGTTGAGCTGACAGCCTCAACAACTTCATTGATACTCTCCAAGCCCCCAAATTTGTTTTGCATGGGTGAATAACCTACATTTGATACTTTTTGGAAAATACCAACAATAGGTTTAGACAAGCATTTCGAAGGAGACTTACTACTTCTTCTATTTGACTAACTCCCCTGACCAACTATCTATTCACTTGAAGAAGCTTATTCAAATATCAGAATTGGAGTAGAAGGAATCGATCTAGAACCTTCAGTAGCTTTAGAAACAAGATGATTTAACAGAGACTCATTCTGAATTATTGATACATCATCAACATTAATAGTTCTATTAGTATCTTCAATAACATTGATACATTTCTCCATCTCATCAAAGGGTTTGCTAATAGTATCCTTCAAGTCCTGAGAACTTCTTGAACAGATATTATGACCAAAATAACCACAAAAATAATATATAGAGGGATACCATTCATAAAATGAACTAATACTGTGAGAATCTCCTTCATCACTGATCAAGTTAATAGTCTTAGGAAACTTAGAGTCAACAAACATGAGTATCTAAAGTCGAGAATATTGAATTCTAGTACAAAACTTAGTTGGATCATCCATTTTATGTAGCTTCCACAGATTTGAACTGATCCTTCCAAACATTCCACTATCCCATAGATCCAACGGTAAGTTGTATAACTGCACCCATACATGAACTTCCTTGAGCCTTAGTTTAGAGAAAGAATCACCTTGCTTCCAGTGGATAAGAATCATAGGACGACTCTTTACAAGCCAATTCCCTTTTAGAGCATCTTTGAAGTCCAAATCATCAGAGAAACGTATTAGGAAAACACGTTCACCTCTATTAAGAACTTCAATAGAACCACGAGGATCCCATAGCTAGTAAAGAAAATTTTCCAGTGTAGGGAAATGTGGGATGAAATCTATAATGTTGCTGATTAGACATTTGTTCCATCTACTAGCATTTTTCATGGATTCAGAATTCGGGTAAATCAAACTACCATCAATGGAAGAATTTTCCCCTTGGGCAAGAAGGAGTTCATAATCTTTAGATCTATGAAGTTCTGACCATATATAGGGACTCCAAGTGAAGGCAGCTTTGACTCGAGATCCTCTTTCTCTTTACACCCCTTTTCTCTCCAGATCAGATTTGATTTGTGGAATGGTGGCCGGTGGCGCAAAGTCGCCATGGAAATTTCCAAGCCATACGCCACCCTAGATGTGTTCAATGCTTGAATATGTTGCTCATCATTGATACCATTTGTTTTGAGGATGGTTGCGGTCATGCCTATGCAGGAGAACAATTGCGTTCGTATCTCAATTTCACTAGTTCTATGACCTGTACCAAGGGAGAACTAGGCTATTTTGCAACTTGACCTTATGTGTCGCTGCGATAGACCCGTACTGACTGGGGGTGGAGAAGATCTTAGGATTCTGATCATCCTAGATCTTATATAGAACTAATTTTGACTTCTCAATGGTCAGTTGGAGTTTGGGTGGTATGACTCAAACTCCCCATGGCTTAATAAAATATGTAAATAGCCATGTAGCATATTTGTTAGGGTTAAACATGCTTCACATTGGATGATAACACTTGTTTACTTTTTTCTCATATAGATGACATATAGTGCAAAAAGCGAAGTAGACATGCTTATGTAGTTAGGTATATTGTTACTATTGGTTATGTTTATGATGTCTGTTATCTCATGTTGTTAGATATGCCTATACTACTGATTATGCTTATATTGATAGTTGTGATTATGTTGTTAGATCTACTTATGATGTAGACATGCTTATCATGTTAGAAATTATATGTTATTAGACATGCTCACGTTGATAGATTTGCTCATCCTATCAGATAGGGTAAGTAGATTAAGAAGCTTAAGCAGACAGATAATGTGACAAAATGGAATTATACATTATAAGGGATTTATTAGGAGTAATCCTAATCAGAGTCTTATAAGCTAGTATTATATTCAATTACTAAACGTAGATATTACTATGAGCATAATAATCATCATGAGCCTAACTAGCATCATAATTATTGATAATAGTATGAGCATAATAGTAGGAGCATGTCTAACACCATAGCATGTCTACAGTCATAAAAAACTAATAACATAAGAATATCTAACAATACACCATATCTAACAAGAATTGGAAAATTAATCTGTATCTAATAAAAATATTTTCAAGGTCTGATTTCATGGTTGACAAAGGGTAATTTTTGTAAAATAATTCGTAAAATCTATAAAAATTACATCTAATCTTCATAACTCGAAAATTAACACAAAAATATGTTTTCTTGATCAGGAGAACTTAATAAGTTTATTATTGATGTTTTAAAAGTCTAAATTTGAGTTTTTCTAAAAAGGTCTAAAATTAGGGTTTCTATACATTAATGTGCACCATGTACTCTAATACATGTCAATACACTGAAAATAGGCAAAGTGGAACTTGGACTCAATTAAAGTGGTGAAAGTTAGTAATTGATATCAATAAGAGAGGTATATGAAATCCCTATATATGTATGTACACTCCCTATTTATGTATGTGCAACGACCATTTATGTATGTGCAATCTCTCTTTATGTATTTGCAATCCCTATTTATGTATGTGCATTCCTTACACCCTAAGTTGGGATACTTGTGAACCAACCCTATTTTCCCTAATGAGACTTGAAAAGAACCCTATTTCCTTTATTAATACTTCTCTTATTCAAATAGCCTCCAAATCAGATTTGAGATATTCTTTCTTGGGTCTTGGTACCCCACTACTGTGTTCTACTTATGTTATGTTATTACTTGCCATGGATTCTTTTCTAGCATGATGATTTTATTAGACTATTTAGCTATAGTAGTGGTACTTATATACAACCACCCATAGTTAGGATATGTTAATTCACCCTGGGGAACGTCTTATTCTCCCCCTGGGGAATGTGTTATATCTCCCCTATAAAATTTGTATAGGTTACTGGGAATATATTAATTCACCCCTCACCTATAGTTTGAAGGTCCAGTAGGTGCCTCAACCATACTTAGTTAAAGTAGTCAATATTAATCATGCATGCAATTCTTTTGTTATATTTTTTTATGGCAAACATCTATTTGATTATGCCTCATACTCTTGGGTGCTCATCTTATGATGATTCAATATATTTGTATTTCATGTTATTTACTTATCTCTTGTACTTGTTCATAATGTTGACATATACTTTGTTTTCCTTTCCCAATTCCTGGGTGCTCTCCCAACCACCCAGGTTAGGACAAGCTATTGAGTTGAACCAGGAGAACATAGCTTTGGGAACGGACCTAACACTTGGATATACTACTCTAGAGATAAGATTTGAAGTAATTTATACTTCCCTCTATCTAGATCCTTTTTGTTGTATCTTGTTGTAAACCCTAATATGAGATTTTGATGTACGTGTGTAATCTTTTATGAAATTTGCATATAGTCAGTTATTTTTATTTCACCGATACACTTTGGTCTTTTGCATACCATTATAATAAATTTGGAAAATTTATACATATTCCAACATACCTTTGAGTGTGTTTGAAATGGATGTAAATTCTTCAAAAACAAATTAGCAAGGGGGTGATCCCGCTTTCCTTATAGCATGGTATCAAAGCCCATGGTAGTTAGAATATGACTATTTCAATTTTGTCTCCCTAGTTAGAATACTTGCCTTACCTTTAAGTGACATGTATTTCCTAGAGTTGATGAATAGATGATGAAGTGTTGATTTAGGATCATATAGTTTCACATTAGAATAATTATGAATAGATCCATAAAATACTTACAACTAAAAGATTCATAAGTAACAATAGTAACTTGAGGTTGTTTAGCTTGGCCTTTAGGCAGCTACTAGGACATGAAGTTGAAATCAACGGTTTCTAGAAAGGATTAGGGTTTGGGGGCTGGCAAGATTTTCCTCCGTACCACTAGCTTGGTTTACGAGGACTCCCGAATCCATATGATATCGGTCTGGCCTGAGATGATATGAATTGTCTGAAATAGCATGTTTTAGGTAATAGTAGCCTTAGACATCTATATATTTTATCTTTAGGGACCATAATATGTTGAACTTGTCTCCCAGGTGTAATGACTTGTTGAGGATGGATACCCATTATAGTTCCCTTACGACCCATAGAACCACATGTTTGGATAGTTATCCCTAGAACCTAGACTTTAATGTTTGGTGTTTAGTAGTAAGCAATCAGAGTACGCAGTGAAGCATGATGGATCTTGTATATGGTTTAGTTAGACTCACTCTTTAACCTCTAGATTAGTTTGCATTGGTAGGTCAAACTTTTTAATGGGTGGAGAGTAGTTGGTTTGATGATGTTTAAGTAGTTATATTTTGAGGATGAAATCCTTTCCAAGGGGATGGAGTCATGTAACATACTGAAATCTAGCTACTCTAACTTTATAAAACCTAACTCCCTAATTAGGAAGTTAATGTGCTTGGATCCTTTAGTTTTTACCAAACAAGTTATAGGTGTAACCACATGTTTCTAGTTATCCAAAAGAACATATAACGATCATCTAATAAATAATTCATATGTTTGAACCCTAATGAATATCTAATGCACATAATAAGAGTAACTCTCATTTTAATACTAATAATGGATAATTATGATGTTGACCATGTCATAAACCAATAAACCCTAATGATATGATGGACAAGATAATTGTAATCTAACCTTAGACTTAATGCATCCTAAGAAAGTATATGTGAAGAATAATGATCCTATTGACCTAAACCCTAAGTTGTAATCATCTAACCTTAACCTATACATCCTTAATGACATTCTTGATTCATTAGTGACATTAGGTGTCATAACCATATAACATAATTTAATACACATAAATAATATATATAATCACCTAATCATAGATTAATTAGGTCATCAATATCAAATCATATCACCTTGTTCTCTAATACACACCTAATTAATTACCTAATCATGACTTCGTATGTGAATCAAATCATTAATATGTAATATGTCCCACCTTGATCACTAAAATACTTATAATGACTTCAATATGGATAAGAAGTAATTGATTCACATAAAAGTACATAATCAATCATAAGAACTAAATAAATATGAGAAAATGATTAATGATGACATTAATGTGAGTAAGAAAGTTAATGTGACAATATTGAAAACATATATAAGTGATTAATGTAACATTATTTAGATTAATTGTAATGAATCAGATAAAATGTCTTATTTAATGCAAAGTAATCTGTTATAATTCAATATGTTGATAACGAAGGCTAAATTCAAATTATTAAGGATAATAATCAAGTATATTGAGATAATTGAGTAAACCCTAATTGTTCTAAAACTCTTAATGCGATAAATAAGAAATATATATGACTTTGTGTATAATAATAAAATATAACTCTTTTGGCAACAAAGTAAATGTAACATGACATGATTAAAAGAATAATAAGGATGATGTAATGTCATAATGAATATAATTCTAATAATCCAAAATTGTTAAAAAGAAATCCTAAAAGTGGAACCTTTAGGTGATCCATGAGAATTTGAACTATGTGGAGTTGCTTGAGAAGATTCTGAACTCCAAGTTAAGCAGTTGAAAAACAAGGAGTTTATGTTAGTAAAAGTTTTCGTGGAATTTTAATGGAAATAACATGGGAGTTTAGTGGTGAGATGTTGCATACTCACCCTTCTCACTTCTCTTTATATTTTTTGGATGAAATCCTCTTTAAGGGGTGGAGTGTTGTAACATACTGAAACTTTGGCATATATTCTCTTTTTGGCCCTTTCCCAATATTTTCCTATCATTGCTATTCTTTTTAGCCTTGATGCTTAAATTGTGGAATTTATAGTGGTTTGGTGAACATTTATTCAATAATTATACCAATGGAAGGGTTTATGCACAAATACCTCAGTGAAATCTTATTTAAGGATCTAAAATGTAAAATCACCACTTAAGCGGAATAATGGTAAATAAATCCATGTTAGAAGTGTAAGGCCCCAAACCTTGCTTAATGTGAATAAGCTTAACTACCATAATTAAGTACTCTAAAACTTAATTTAACCTTGTGAGGTGTTTTGAAATCATGATACAATATTAAGTTTCACTTTTGATCCAATTTGTATGTTGTTTGTGCAAGTTATGCAATTATATGCCCATTTTGGACTTTTATGCAATTTACCCAATTCAGAGGTTTTCTTTGTAAATTGTCACATGAATTATATTCTTTAGATATTTCCTTACCATTGTCAATTTTTTTAACCATGGGGCACCTAGTTGCACCTTGGTTTGAAGGTGTTACTTTCCAAGGCATTATAGGGATTACCCTCTTTATAAATGAGCTTATCTTTAAAAGCTATCAACCAATGGGGTTATTTCTTTGATATGAGGATGGTGGGGATGGACTAGAAGTATCCATGGGATTTTAGGATCGACCTTGTATATACAAGAAGTCTCTATGAGCTTTCGTCTTGCATGGCCATGAAGCTTTAGCCTAAGGACACATGGAAAGTCCCATAGACACCTCACATGCTTGCCCCCTTCTTTATAAACCCATGCCTACTCCTTCCCACCTCCCAATCTAAGAATAAATCCTCTCCTTCTATTTCCCCACAAATTAGAGCATTTTCCCTTCTATGTTTGGCCACGAAGTTGTTGTCCTAAGGTAAAAGAGGGTGCCTACCTTGGTGAAGAAGGCTCCTAGGGTTCCAAATTTCTCTATTTAGGATTTCTTAAGCCCATCCTTGGTGATTTTGACCCAAACTTGTAAGTATCCTCATTTCCTTCCCTTTTTCATGATGTTAGTATTCCTCCCACCTTCTTCCAGGTCAGATCCATGACCTTCCTGTTGGGTTTTAGGGGAGGTAGAGAAGGCAGCGGAAACAAAACATTTTCTCCTCCCCAAACCCAGAACAAGGAAACGCGTCAACGTCTATACAATAGGAAAGTATGGTTTGTGGAATCATACCTTGTCCCGAGGCTTGCTCGGTGACAATACATCACGCCTTGCACGGTCTTCACCTCCAGTCTTGGATGGTGTCTGTGTAGCTCCTGGTCACACCGGGACTGACGACTCCTGGTCTCACCGGGACTGTCGAGATTGACAGTTGTCCTCCGAGCGGCAGAAATATCCCACCTCTGAAGTAGTCCACACGGACCACCTGGAACTCCAATCTCCTTGTCTCACAAGGAATTGGAAGGAGTCGCACCCTCCTATCGGTGTACTAGTCACTGACACACTCTCCTGCCACTAGTCGCTTTCTGTAGTTGTCTTTCCCTTGTTGTGCCTCCGTTATCGGGTAGCACTTGCTCGGGCTCTCTCGGTTACCAAAACTCGAGAGAACGGCAACTTCACAGAGCAACTGGTTGCACTGAGTTGTACTTTGAGAAGCCCCCAATACCCCTATATATAGGAGGGTCATGGGACATGGTTCTCTATCCCGGGCAATATGGGACTAAAGCAGGAGTAGAAGGGTTCGAGATTTTCCACAAAATCAACCAACTGTGAAACCTGAACCGATCGTTTCATTTCTGAAACTTGGTCGATCAAGCTTTTCATGTGATTCACATTTGGAAGGCATCTAAAACTTAATATTTAATGAGGGATTTGGTTTTTATATACATATACATATCCAATCACCACAATACATAGTATGTATCATATACATGCTATATCCCATAGAAAACATGCAAAACGATAAAAGCGATGATTATGGCCATTCTAATGTGATTCCTCAAGCCAAGAGGAATCACGGTCATCTAGGTCTACATCACATGCAACCTGTACGAGATGAACTCTGTGCTTTGCCTTTCTGGGTTTGATCAACTCATCACATGACTGATCGGCTCGCCATCAGGCCGGTCGACTGGGTGCCACCAGCCGATCGGTTGGCTCCTCCAACCGATCAGTTCACCTGGTCATCATGCATCTCATCATGGCCGCCACCCGCTCGTCTCTCTCCTCGAACCGGTCATCAACCGATCGGCTCACTCCTTGAACCAATCGTCTGGAACGTCAACCAATCGGTTCATGCCTTGAACCGATCATCTTAGCTGTCGTCAGGATGTCCTCCATTCTTTGACATAATAGGAAATAAAAATCTATCCTATTTTACATTGTAAAAAGACAAACCTCGAGTTACATTTGAGGGGAGCAAAGGTAGGAAAGAAATCTCAAATTATTTCGAGTTACATCAGGAATAGGAGAAGGAAGATCGGTGCGCAGACTGAGATGCAAGTAACCACATACAACCACAAACAGATAGGGTTTATTGGCCATAACCACGCTATACATCCACCACAAAACTTGTTTAAGGGCGACGTGTATCGAGTGCATTCATAATACATATCATATATGTAAATTGGGATTTGTGGATTTAGGATTGGACATGCATAAAGCCAATTTTATTCACATCGTATGCAATAAATAAAGGCGACAAACCAAAATAGATCATATCGATATTCCTAAAGTACAGAGCAGTTGATGTGGCTCTGATACCACTGTTGGGTTTTAGGGGAGGCAAAGAAGGCAGCGGAAACAAAAAAATTTCTCCTTCCCAAGCCCAGAATAAGGAAACGCGTCAACGTCTATACAATAGGAAAGGATGGTTTGTGGAATCATACCTTGTCCCGAGGCTTGCTCGGCGACAATACCTCACGCCTTGCGCGGTCTTCACCTCTGGTCTTGGACGGTGTCTGTGCAGCTCCTGGTCACACCGGGACTGACAACTCCTGGTCTTACCGGGACTATCGGGATTTACAGCTGTCCTCCGAGTGGCAGAAATCTCCCGCCTCTAAAGTAGTCCACACGGACCACCTGGAACTCCAATCTCCTTGTCTCACAAGGAATTGGAAGGAGTCACACCCTCCTGTCGGCATACTAGTCACCGACACACTCTCCTACCACCAGTCGCTTTCTTTAGTTGTCTTTCCCTTATTGTGCCTCCCTTATCGGGTAGCACTTGCTCGGGCTCTCTCAGTTACCAAAACCAGAGAGAACGACAACTTCACAGAGCAACTGGTTGCACTAAGTTGTACTTTGAGAAGCCCCCAATACCCCTATATATAGGAGGGTCATGGGATAGGGTTCTCTATCCCGGACAATATGGGACTAAAGCAGGAGTAGAAGGGTTCGAGATTTTCCACAAAAACAACCAACTGCGCAACCTGAACCGACCGTTTCATTTCTGAAACGGTCGGTTGGGGACCTAAGTCGGCTGGTTGACACCTCAACCGATCGGTTGGGACACCTCAACCGGTCGGTTCGTGGTCCTGGTCAGTTCCCGATTGACTTTCCATCTTTTGTTTCTAATTGGTATCAAATACCAATCCTTGTTCCAATCAAATTGGGCAAGTGAAACGAAAATAAATTTCTCACCAATCCTATTTTCCCAACTTGCTCGGTTGCATCAGTTGAATCGATCGTTTCAACACTTGAAGCAATCGTTTCACCCTGTCCTTGAGTCGATCGACTCACCACTTGAGCTGATCGGTTCACCAAGCTCATCCGATCGGTTCATCACATGAGCCGATCGGTTGGGAGTGCAGATTGTGCAGAAACAGTCAACTACCGTTTCAATCAATCTGATACTCTAATCAATCAGTCCAACACCTTGAACATTATGATACTGAGCTATCAATTGATTGAGTGTTTAATTGAACTACGAAACTCCTTTAGCAATCAATCTAAACATTGTTTGTGGACAAAACTCCTCTTCTAGGTTAAATCCTATGTGTGTGACCCTGCAGGTCCATTTCACGTTGGCAGTGAAAGTCTATAACACTTATGACTTCACAAATAAAGAGCGGTGCCTAGTCACACATCAGTGCTACCCAAGTGAAATAGAAAGTTGGAGAACAACTTTCAATCCTACAATCCATTAATGGTGTTACAGTGAATGTATAATTCCTTTGTCACTGATATCCCGAATGAACTCGAGGCGTGGAACAATCATCCTGTCAACATTCATTTACTTTCTTGATCTTAGAGCATATTGGAAGAGATATGTATGACATCAATATCACATACTAATTCACACATGCGTGCGCACGCCTATTTCAATCCTACTCATCAAGTGGCCTTGGATATCAAACTCCCTCAGGAGGGACAAATCCCATATCTATCACTCACCCCTCAAAAGCCCCATGTGTCAAAGCCACCCAATCATCACCTTTATAACAACCCATGTTTCAGGACTGCGTTTGATGATGTCAAAGTGTGCCCAACGACATGTGTTGAGTGTAGTGATTTCAGGTCAAAGAATCACACTCACCACCATCACTGTGAATACTGCTATGACTACCATGTCATGGTTCCATGTGTCAAACTCACGGTGGGTCTGTCTGGTACACTTGTTTTCTAACAAGTACCTATGTGTTTGGTTTGATATCTCTATATCATGACTAATGAGATTCTATCATCAACCAACACCACAATCTAGTCTTGTGTGTCATTGTTGTCTATCTACCTTCCACAATGACATCTGATTAGGGACATAACAAGAATGTACAAACTCTTAGCATCCGTATGATCTCATCGTTCAGGTCCTAAACCTGAAGGCATACGTCATTGAGTACTATCATTCTCTAGACATTCAATCTATTCTGTCACTATCCCATATGACTGAACCAGAAAGAATTGGAAGCTTGCCTTTGATGTTTATCAAATCAATCTTAATGTATCCCACCAATCATCCCATGATTGGCTCTTAGGGCATACATACCAACAGACTCCCACTTGCACTGCGAGCCAATCACCCTTGAATCATATTCATAGTGATCTTCAAACATGTCCCACATGTTACTCTGCTCTAGTGTGATCATAGTGAGTAATGGCAACACCTTGCCAAAGTCAGTATAAATTGCATGTCTCTCATCTCTTCGCTGTACGTCACACGTATGAGATGGGGTTGCCATAATATGCGATCTAGTATTCCTTTTCTAACCTTTAGCCACATTGCATGATCAAGGATTCGATACTTGTCATGAATGAGCGGAATATCTATAAGTTCATCTCATGAACTTCCAGATCCATATAGTATCCACTGTTGTTCTCCAACACATAGATATTCGACATTTCCTTTTAAATGGTTTTATTAGAACACTTCCAATTATAAAAAAACTTTCACTTTTATATATCCTATATATATTTTGCGATTAATTTTCTGTCCTTTCAGAAGTTCACATCAATGTAACTCTTTACATTGAACTCTTCCTTATCTCTATAGAACTAGTACTTCCCAAGTACTTATCAAGTTCTCATTGTATTCTAGTAATTTCCTATCATTTCTATTCTTTTTAGCATTGATGCTTAAATTGTAGAATTTATAGTGGCTTGGTGAACATTTGTTCAATAATTATATCAATGCACAAATACCATGGTGAAATCTTATTTAAGAATCTAAAATGTAAAATCACCACTGAAGTGGAATAATGGTAAATAAACCCACGTGAGAAGTGTAAGGCCCCAAACATTACTTAATGTATTGAATAAGCTTAAATACAATAATTAAGTACTCTAAACATAAATATAACCTTGTGAGGTGTTTTATAATAATGATATAAGATTACATTTTATGTTTGGTCTAATTTAGATGTTGTTTGTGCAAGTTATGCAATTATATGCACATTATAGACTTTTATGCAATTTACCCAATTCAGAGGTTTTCTTTGCAAATTATCACACGGATTATAATCTTTAGATATTACCTTACCATTCTCAAGTTTTCTAACCATGTGGAACCTAGTTTCACCTTGGTTTGAAGGTGTTACTTTCCAAGGGCATTATAGGGATTACCCTCTTAATAAATGAGCTTATCTTTAAAAGCTATCAGCCAATGTGGTTATTTCTTTGATTGGAGGATGGTGGGGATGGCCTAGAAGTCTCCATGGGATTTTAGGATCGATCTTGGATATAGAAGAAGTCTTTATGAGTTTTCCTCTTGCATGGCCATGAAGCCTTAGCCTAAGGACACATAAAGTCCCATAGACACCTCATGCTTGCCCCCTTGTTTATAAAGTCATGCCTACTCCTTCCCACCTCCCAATCTAAGAAGCAATCCTCTCCTTCTCTTTCCCCCATATTAGAGCATCGTAGCTTATATGTTTGTCCACAATGTTTCTATCCCATGGTAAAAGAGGGTGCCTACCTTGGTGAAGAAGGCTCCTAGTGTTCCAAATTTCTCTATTTAGGATTTCTTAAGCTCCTCCTTGGAGATTTTGACCAAAACTAGTAAGTATCCTCCTTTCCTTCCCTATTTTCCTACTGTTAGTATTCCTCCCACCTTCTTCCAGGTAAAAACCATGACCTTCCATGGTAAAACTCCACCTAGAGCCCTAAAACATCTCATCTCCATGCTCTTTTGCTAGGGTTTGCACCTCTAAAGTGGAGAAGGTGATCTTTGCTCAAGAAAGGGACTTGTCTTGGAGCAACCAAACCTTTTAATCTTAGGATCCTTTCTGTTTGGACCTTCTTACCTTCCTAGAGGTGAGTTTTGTAATCCCTTCTCATATATTGCTTACTACATGCTTAAAACTCATGCTTCTATGTTTAAAATCGATGATCTCCATCTCTATTTACCATGTTCTTCTAGGGTTTTGTTTTCTTTCTATTTTAACTTCTCTAGAATATCTGGTTTGGTTACCTTTGAAACTTCAAACCTGATCTTAGGTTAAATGGTGTTTTCTCCCTCTCCCTCCCTCTTAAATTATCTCGACCGATTTGATGATGTGGCAATTTTCTATTGGTCAGTATTGAAAAATTCATATCTTCTAATCCGCTTATCAAAATTTGATAAATAAATATGTTTTAAAATTGGAAAATTAATCTATATCTAATACAAATATTTTCAAGGTCTGATTTCATGGTTTTACGAAGGGTGGTTTTTGCAAAATAATGCATAAAATCCATAAAAATTACATCTTAATCATCATAACTCCAAAATTAACATAAAAATATGTTTTCTTGATCAAGAGAACTTAATAAGTTTATTGGTGATGTTTTAATAGCCTAAATCTAAGTTTATCTAAAAAGGTCTAAAATTAGGGTTTATATACATTAATGTGTGCTATGTACCCTAATACATGTTAATACTTTGAAAATAGGCAAAGTGGAACTTGGACTCAATTAAAGTGGTAAAAGTTAGTAATTTATATCAGTAAGAGAGGTATGTGAAATACCTATCTATGTATGTACAATCCCTATTTATGTATGTGCAATCCTTATTTATGTATGTGCAATCTCTCTTTATGTATGTGCAATCCCTATTTAGTTATGTGCAATCCTTACACCCTAAGTTGGGATAATTGTGAACCAACCCTATTTTCCCTAATGAGGCTTGAAAAGAACCATATTTCCTTTATTAATACTTCTCTTATTCAAATAGCCTCAAAATGAGATTTGAGATATTCTTTCTTGGGTCTTGATACCCCACTACTGTGTTCTACTTATGTGATGCTATTACTTGCCATGGATTCTTTTCTAGCATGATGAATCTATTAGACTATTTAGCTATAGTAGTGGTACTTATGTACAACCACCCATAGTTAGGGCATGTTAATTTGCCCTGGGAAATGCCTTATTCTCACCCCGGGGAATGTGTTATTTCTCCCCTATAAAATTTGTATAGGCGACTAGTAATGTGTTAATTCTCCCCTCGCCCATAGGTTGAAGGTCAGGTAGGTGCCTCAACCCTACTTAGTTAAAGTAGTCAATATTAATCATGCATGCAATTCTTTTGTTATATTTTTGTTATGGCAAGCATCTATTTGATTATGCCTTATTCTCTTGGCCTTCTCATCTTATGATGATTCAATATATTTATGTTTCATTTTATTTACTTATCTCTTCTACTTGTTCATAATGTTGACACATACTTTGTTTTCCTTTCCCTTTTGCTGGGTGCTCTCCCAACCACCCAGGTTAGGATAAGCTATTGAGTTGAACCAAGAGAACATAGCTTTGGGCACAGACCTAGCACTTGGAGATGTTGCTCTGGAGACAAGATTTCAAGTAGTTTAGACTTCCCTCTATCTAGATCCTTTTTGTTGTATCTTGTTGTAAACCCTAATGGGAGATTTTGATGAACTTGTGTAATCTTTTATGAAAGTTACATATAGTCAGTTATTTTTATTCCGTTGCTAAACTTTGGTCTTTTGCATACCATTATAAGAAATTTGAAAAATTTATACCTATTCCAACATACCTTTGAGTGTGTTTGGAATGGATGTTCATTCTTCAAAAGAAAAATAGTAAGGGGGTGATCCCGCACTCCTTACAAAGAGGGTCTTCATTTCCTTTTCAATCTTGTTGAACAACACGAGATAATCACTTTCTCTTGCATCATGTTTTCTACAATTTCATTCTTGCCATATGAAATGGACGTAGGCAGTGACTGTCCACAAGTCAAGAGTATGGTTAGCAGTACCACTACTATTAATTTGAGCCAAGCAAGAGTGCAGATTATAAGATCTTCTTATGTTCAGCTTGAGTTGTGCGTGACCCTAATGATACCTCCAGTATCAGCAGTCACCAAATAGATGGTTGACACTTTCAGAACTAGATTTGTAAATACAACAGGTATCTATAGCTTCTGGGTTCCATCTGGTAATATGATCCATTGTAGGCCGTATTTTTTTCAGTGCTTTAAAAGTAGCCAAACTCCACCTTGGTTGGTGCAACTTGAACCATAGGTTCTGGAAATAGAAATCTATATTAGCTTTTTGTCTGCATGACTCCCATAGAGCAATGTCATCTCCATTAGTAAATTTCAGCCAAAGTTGTACCATCCTTATCCACATAGTAGAGTAACCCCACGAGTGACTAGTATTAAGGTTCACTCCATATCTCCTCCTCATCCATAAACTCCAGGTAGAGTCACTATAGATAAGCTTCTTGATTCTTTTCAGAGTATGGAAGTCAGTGACTTCCTTAAGGTTCTTCAAGTTGAGCCCATCTTCACACTTGGGAAATCCAATCTACACCAGCTAGCTGGATGAACTGGGTTACACCATAGAACGTCATTTATTATATCTCCATTATGTGCCAAGATGCATGAGAAATTTCACCTTGTCTGAGTTAATTATTAATTAGGCCCATGGCACAATGATTTATAAGAATAATTCTGCTAGCCATTGATATCTTAGAACCTGGCCACCTACTAATCATATCCTTGAGTTTATCAAGGCATTAGTGAAAGTGTTTTCGTCTGAGATTCCCACCTGCCATAGGGAAACCCAAGTACCTAGTAGGTCATTCATCTTTTTGGATACCAAGTGAATTGATCAGTCATTCCTTGTCCTTACAAGATTTAGAAAGATATATATGTGTCGTTCTTGGATTGCGTTTCATGCTAGATACTTTCCCGAATTCTAGGAGCAATTCCTTCAACACCTTTAGACTTCTGCTTCTTCCTTCTAAGAAAATGATAACATCATCTGCAAATAAGAGGTGGCTCAGTACCTTTGTGCATCTGAGAAAGTAAGTTTTGAGCTTTCTCATGTTGTTTGCATTCTCGATTCTTCTACTAAGACCTTCCATGTCAATAGAAAAAAGTAATGCGGATAGGGTATCCCTCTGGAAAAGACCATTAAAGTTTCTAAAGAGACCTACTGGACTATCGTTTAGCAAATGAGAAAAGGATGGAGTTTCCACTCATTGCTTAATAATAGAAATACACTTATCACATATTCCCATACCCTACAGAGTAGACCAAATATAGTTCCATTTGACATAATCAAAGGCTTTGGTTATGTTGAGTTTAATACAAGTGGATGGCGAGCTGTTCTTGAGGTTGAAGTTAAGTGTGAATTCGGCAGTAAGAAATCAACAATCTTTGATGCTTCTACCATTGAAAAAAGCTCCTTGGTGTTTAGATATGACCTTAGGTAGAATAGAAGCCAACCTCTTGGTGATTATCTTGATGAAGATTTTATAAAGCATAGAGTAGAAATATATAGGTCGGAAATCAACTGGAGAAGAAACCATATATTTTTTAGAAATAAGTGCAATAAAAACATGGTTTACCAGCCGAACCATGTTACCTCCATGAAAAAACCATGTCACGACATTAGTAAGATCAGATTTGATCAAGTCCCAATTCTCTCTATAGAAGAAGTCATTGAAGCCATTAAGACCTAGGCTTTTGTTAGTCCCTATGCTCAACACAGAGTCTTTGATTTCTTGAATGTTTGATATTTTGCAAAGAGCTTCATTTTCTTCAGTAGTTTCTTGACCAATCCACTCACACTCTAGTATTGGGCCAACTGATGAAGTTTGGTTGTATAAATTCTTGGAGAAGTTCTAAGTTTCAATAGTAATGTCATTTTCCTCATTCAAACAATTACCTGCAACATCAAATAATTCAGTGATAGTATTAATAGCATCTCGTCTTTTGATAGTGGAGTGATATAACTTGGTGCTTTTTCACCATTGGCTATCCACTCTAATCAATTACGATGCCAAAAATAGTTGTCTTCAACATTAGATAGTTGTTCCAGTCTGATATAAGTAACTTTCTCAGTAGCAGTAAGTTTGACATCAAGAGGATTCTTTCTAAGAGCAGTAGATATGTTGTTCGTTTCCATGCATTCTCTAGAGATAAAAAATTTTAGATTGACAAATTCTTTTGACCATTTATTTAGTTCTCCTTTGAAAAACTATGGCTTTTGAGCAAACCTATATAAGGGATTACCTTGGTAGTGATGCTCTCAAGCTTTATTAATTAGCTCTCTACAACCAGGCCATTCCATCCAAAAGTTAAGAAAGTGGAATGGTCTCTTCTTCATAACCAGATCCTTGAGGTTCATGTTAATGGTCGAATGGTCAAAATATTCACACATTCTCAACTTCATTTTAGTGCCAGGGAACCTGGATAGCCAATCATCATTGATGAGGGCACGGTCAAGCTTACATGCAATCCTCTTTGTCGTATCTTACTTGTTATTCCTAGTGAAGATCTCATTACTAACAATATATAATTCAGTAAGATTTGATTTATGTACTAACATATTAAAAGAACTCAAGACATGGGTAGGTACCTCCCTTCCTCTTTCTTTCTCTTCACATTTCCTAATGTTGTTGAAATCACCAATTACAAGCCATGGGTCAATGATAGTACTACTAATACTTTCTAGAGCTTCCATAAACTCAAATGTTGTTGCGCCAGGTTCCTGGCATAGATAGTGGTGAGCATGATCAACAAACCCTCTTTATTGTTACAGTTCATGGTTATTTGTTGATTGTCTATGTGTTGAGTACTGATTGACCAAATTTTTAGATTCCATCCCACACAAATACGACCATTAGAATCATATTTGTGGTTAGTAAACCAATGCCAACCTTTAGGAAAGAGCTTTTTAGACATATTCTTCATGAAACTCTTGATTTTAGTTTCAACGAGGACAACAATAGAAGCATGGGACTCAATAATAGATCTCCTAACCTCCCTTTTCTTATGTGGTTTCCCAGAACCACATACATTAGTCATCAGAATGGTCATTAATGACCCCTGTTAGATGATCGGGTTCTACGTGACCCAACCACTCTAACATTCTTATCACTCTTCTTCCTCATGCTAGATGTTTTGCAAATTTCACCTTCGTTCTCCTTGCTAGATTTAGCAGGATTAGACTTCGCAACTTGATCATCTACATTGTGTGTTGCATTGACCTCAATATTTTGATCAACTATGTTGTTGTTCATTGTCTCTTTGGCCACAATAGTATTAGAGTTCACTTCCACCGTTTTGACGTCGACTGGATTAGACACTTCATTATCCTTCAGGTTTTGGAATCTATTGCTTATAGGAATCTCTGTGCTAGTCACTTGATCTTTGTTCGAGGCATCATGAGCTTTATTCCTCTTCCCAATGACTTTCCAAACGTGTGTTCTTCTAAGTTTTCTCTTATGCATCAATAACCGGCTTCAATGGATAGTCAATATTATCATGTGTGAATACCTTGCAATAAGGACACCTTTTGGGAAGGTGCTCATATGAAATAGAAATAGCAAGGGGCTCTCTTCTAGGCGTGTTACCCAAGACCTCTTCAGGTGGGTTCTCATCGGCTTCAACCTCAACCAAGACACGGGCTTCACCCAAAGATTCCAGACCCAATGATATGTAGTCAATCTTCAATAGTTTGCCTGCTCCGCTGGCAACAATCCCTAGGGTTAGAGGAGACTAGTTTTCCCCATGCTAGGGATGTGTATCCAAATCGGGATGGTACCAAATTGATCCTTCAACAGATCATCACCCATCTTATAGTCTTTAACGACCATAAGACGATTACCAAACCAGTGAGGACCATCGTGGATAACATTATTTTTGTCCTCCATCAAGTTGAAATGAATCAGGAAGAATCGATCTGGCTTTGAGTACATATCAAAGCCTCCTTTCAACTTCTAAATGTCCTTGATCCATGCGAGTAGATGATGATAATACAGATGCTTACTCATGATGTAGAGGATGGTTGTATGCTCCCTAAACCTTTCCATCACCTCATAAGTATTGTCATCTATGGTGACAAACCTCTTGTCATCTATCTTCTTAGGGGTTAGAAATCATGCTTCTTGAACACCTTTGATGGACATGAGAACTTGATTCCAAGTTCTCATGTCCTTCTATGTATCAGTGCCCTCGCCTGCAGTCACCATGGCCAGGGAGAGGGGGAGAGGGGGGATGACCCCTCTCCATGAAGTTTGGAGATCGTCTCCTAGATCGCTAGAGCTATCCTATGAAACCCTAGTGGTTGTGTGGATAAATGAGGGTTGTCGTTGTAACATACTGAATTTTGGTGCCAATTTTAAATATTGATCTATGATTTCTAATTCTCCAAATTGAAAGTTTCTTTTCTAAATTGCATTTATTTTGCACCCTATTTGGAATATCTTGGAATCCTATCATAGAAATGCAAATTGCCCTTGTTGGGTCTAGTCATCTCATTTGAAATGTATTTGGATAATTGAAACCTTATTATAATTATTGGCTTTGAAATTATCATTATTAAGCTTAATGCTTAAGTTAATCACAAAACTAATCACATTGGACAACCTTGGAATCACCAATTAGAGACATGACCTTATGGAGGCATAGTCATTAGAATTATATCACAAATAAAAAAAATGTACATGTTGATGACGATATATAGAGATAAAAGTTGCTAGAGCAATAAATTTATACATGGATTTAATTCCCCGTGTTACTTGAGGCATATGGGCCTTGATTTGCTCCACCCCTTTAGCAGCTGGTCACACTATGTTTTCCCCCCACAGACTGCGATCTCCTCTCCCCACGTCTAACTCCCACTGCCAATCCCTAGTGCAGTGATGATCATGGTGACGCCTCACCCCTACGATGCCCGCTAGCCACGACTGTATGGCCCCTCCACCATCAACTCCCCAACACAGAACAAAAGGGAACGACACTGGCCATTAAAGACCAGAGGAGAGAACAGACAAAATGGTTGTTCAACCCAGTTGTGCCACCTCGGCTAGCATCGACGTTGCCTTACTCATAGACGCTAACCCTAGCTAGGATCATTATAAAATGCCTCCCCACCATCGAAACCCCCACAACACTTTAGACCCCGCCCTTGAGCTCTCTTCCTCTACCTAGCAATCAAAATGCCTCTGTCTCTTTCCTAAACCTGTCAGTAACCGTTGGGCGCCAGCAACATCAACACCTAGGCACCCTCGCCTGGGTGAGCGTCGCTCCAAGCTCAGCCGCCCTCAAGTGCAGTGCCTCCGGGTTGGGTAGGCTGTAAACCAGCGACCCCCACCACGACAGCGACCACTCCTCCTCCTAAACCCCTATGTTTCCCTAATAACCAGATGCCACCAGTGGTGGCTACAGCCTCCACCTCTGTCTGCAATCTTGTTGGCCTGCATCTGTGCACCACAACACCTCGACACCATCGTGACCACTGCTGCAAGTCGATAGCCCCATTCTCTACCTGATCCAACGCACCGTGCTTGAGTGTATTGCCAACTTCGACCTTGTGGCCATTGGAGACAGTAAAAAAGACCGTGACGAGGTCAGCCCATCAAATAAGACACCACTAAAGACACTGTCACCTTAGGAGGTAACTACATCGACCTTCTATTAGCTTATCGTAACTTAGAAACTAATTAATTAATGGGATCTGATGTGCTGACCAACTAATGAAATAAAGAAGGGTATAGATATACATACACATGATTCGATGATGAATGTAATATAAACCATAGTCATGTATGCACACGATGGACTCCACATAAATTATCCTTATTAAGTACATATGCCCTAGGTAATATACATGACTAGATGTAAATGAAATGAAGTAAAAGATAATGCATGACCCTACTATGGGTACAATACAAATTGCAAGTTATATAATCATATGATGACCTCCATGTATATATTTATCTTATTTAATCCATATGTACATGTCCCTACCATGGGTATAATACAAACTATAGTTAGGTATACTTATTATGACCAAGCATGAGGAGGTATAAAAGGTTAATGAAATTCCCAAGGATTGCATTATAGTAAGTATACTTATCACACCATATTGATTTCAACCTAGCATAGAACAAAAGGTATAATCATAAGGATGTTAAGAAGTATACATATGAAGAAATCAAATGAGGAAAACCCTAACTCGGATTACCCTAAGTTTTCTACCAATCTATTTTGTTCTAAAACTAGATATGTAGGAATGTAGACATAAGTAGTATTATGTGAAATATGAATTTTATATATTATAAACATGAGTAATAAATACTCTAATGCATGTGCACAAGGAAATAACCATTATGACCAAAAGGGACTTAATGACCTCATGATAATTCTATATAACCATCAAATCTAATGAGGGGTAAAATGGTAATGTTACCTAATGAGAATCTAGGAGATAATTTCAAAGCCAAGAATGGCAAAATGACATGGGATGTTTCCCCTTTTTCTAGGATTTGAAATACCTAACTATAGTTTGTATTATAGCCGTAGTAGGGACATGTACATATGGATTAAATAAGATAAATATATACATGGAGGTCATCATATGATTATATAACTTGCGATTTGTATTGTACCCATAGTAGGGTCATGCATTATCTTTTACTTCATTTCATTTACATCTAGTCATGTATATTATCTAGGGCATATGTATTTAATAAGGATAATTTATGTGGAGTCCATCATGTGCATGCATGACTATGGTTTGTATTACATTCATCATCGAATCATGTGTATGTATATATATACCCTTCTTTATTTCATTAGCTGGTTGGAAGGTCAGATCCCATTAACTAATTAGTTTCTAAGTTACAATAAGCTAATAGAAGGTCGACACAATTACCTCTTAAGGTTCCAGTATCTTCGGTGGTGTCTTATTTGATGGGCTGACCTCATCACAGTCTTGGTTGTTGTCTCCGGTGGCCACAAGCTCGACGTTGGCAGTACACTCAAGCACGGTGCGTTGGATCAGGTAGAGAATGGGGTTGTCGACTTGCATCAGTGGTCGTGATGGTGTCGATGTGCTGTGGTGCACATATGTAGACCAGCAGGATTGCAGACGGAGGTGGAGGTTGTAGGCACCGCTGGTGGCATTTGGTTATTAGGGAATCATGGGGGTTTATGAGGAGGAGCGGTGGCTATTGTGGTGGGGGTCACTGATCGTCAGTCTGCCCAACCCGATGGTGCTGCACTTGAGGGTGGTTGAGCTTGGAGAGACGCTCTCCCAGGCGAGGGTGCCTATGTGTTGACGTTGTTGGCGCCCAATGGTTAGTGACGGGTTTAGGAAAGAGGCGGTGACACTATGATTTCTAGGTAGAGGCAGAGAGCTCGAGGGTGGGGTCTGAAGCTACTGTGGGGGTGTCGATGGTGGGGAGGTGTTTTATAATGATCCTAGGTAGGGTTAACATCTATGAGTAAGGCAGCGTCGATGCTAGCCAAGGCGGCGCAACTGGGTTGAATGGCCATTTTGTCCATTCTCTCCTCTTGTCTTTAATGGCCAGCGTCGTTCCCTTTTATTCTACGTTTGGGAGTCGATGGTGGAGGGGCCATGCAGTCATGGCTAGCGGGCGTTGTAGGGGTGACGATTTGTCGTGATCATTGCTGCACTAAGGACCAACAGCGGGAGTTAGACGTGAGGAGAGGAGACCATAGTTTGCGGGGGGGGAGATGCAGCGTGACCAGTTGCTAAAGGGGCTGAGCAAATCAAGGCCCATATGCCTCAAGTAACGTTGGGAATTAAATCCATGTATACATTTATTGCTCTAGCAACTTATAGCTCTATATATTGTCATCAAAATGTCCGTTTATTTATTTTTTTATTTGTGATATAATTCTAATGACTATGCCTCCATAAGGTCATGTCTCTAATTGGTGATTCCAAGGTGGTCCAATGTGATTAGTGTCGTGATTAACTTAAGCATTAAGCTTAATAATGATAATTTTAAAGCCAAGAATTATAATAAGGTTTCAATTATCCAAATACATTTCAAATGAGATGACTAGACCCAACAAGGGCAATTTGCATTTCTATGATAGGATTTCAAGGTATTCCAAATAGGGTGCAAAATAAATGCAATTTAGAAAAGAAACTTTCAATTTGGAGAATTAGAAATCATAGATCAATATTTAAAATTGGCACCAAAATTCAATATGTTACAACTCACCTCCCGTTGAGGGGGATTTCGTCCCGAAATCCATGATTAAGTGAAAAGTTGAGGGTAAGCCTTCACCATTTTATATTGTATTTCCCAGGTTGCTTCCTCGAGGCCATGGTGCTTCCAAAGCACCTTCACTAATTGGATATCCTTATTCTTCAGTTGCTTGACCCTTGTGTCAAGGATCTTCATTGGGTATTCTTCATAGGTCAAATCTTCCCAGATTTCCAGAGGTTCAATGGTCAAAACATGAGATGGGTCCTTGACGTATTTCTTTAGAATGGAGACATGAAACATGTTGTGTATTTTCTCATAAGATGGAGGCAAGGCTAGTCGATATGCACATTCCCCAACTCATTGAAGGATCTCAAAAGGTCCTACATATCTAGGACTCAACTTGCCCTTGATTTTTTATCTAGCAATAGAATTCAAGGGTTTTACTTTTAGAGTGATTGATTCTCCCACAAGAAAACTTTTATCCATTCTATGTTGGTCGGCATACATTTTCTATCTATCTTGAGCTGCCTTCATTCTTTTCTTAATCAAGTCAACTTTCTCAACATAGAACTATAGTTCTTCAGATTTTAGCAAAGACATTTCACCCACCTCATCCCAATGTAAGGGCGATCTACATGGCCTACCATATAAAGCTTCATATGGAGGCATCCCAATGCTGGCCTGATAGCTATTATTGTATGCAAATTCATCCAAGGGAAGGTACTTATCCCAAGAGCCACTCCAATCCATGGCACAAGAACGGAGTAAGTCCTATACGATTTGGACTGTATGCTCCTATTGTCCATCCGTCTGAGGATGATAGGTAGTACTAAAGGCCAATCGAGTACCCAATTCATCATGAATATGCTTCCAGAGTCTAGAAGTGAATTTTGGATCCCGATCAGAAACAATCATCTTTGGAATCCCATGCAAGTGAACTATCTCTCGAATATATAACTCAGCCATGGAAGATACATTCATTGCAATCTTGAAGGGTAACAAATGAGATGACTTTGTGAGTCGGTCAATGATGACCCATACTGCATCATAGCCTTATTTGGTCTTAGGAAATCTAGTGACGAAGTCCATCGTGACCTTATCCCACTTCCATTCAGAAATTTCAAGGGGTTGTAGGAGGCCATCGGGTCTTTGATGTTCTATCTTTACTTGTTGGCATGTCAAACATCTAGACACAAATTCAGCTATGTCATTTTTCATGTTCTTCCACCAGAATGAATGTTGGAGGTTCTTATACATCTTTGTCATTCCAGGGTGAATGGTATATTTGGAATAGTGGGCTTCTATTAGAACCTTCTCCCTTAAGTCAACAACATTTGGAACCCAAAGTCGTTGGCAAAAATGTATAGCTCCATATAAGCCTATATGCATCTCTCTCTGAGGCTTCTATACCAATTTCATGACCTCTTCTAACTCAGGACTGGTCTTTTGGGCTTCTATGATTTCAGTCGTCCAACTAGGAGTGATTGAGAGAAGCCATTTTGACTTGTATTTCATAGATTCTCTCAGGTTTCCATTCTGCAAGTGTGTTCATATTTTTCCACTCAGACAGCCTCATGGTCGCACAAGTTGCAGCTTTCTTCCTACTTAAGACATCTGTGACTATGTTGGCCTTCCTAGGGTGATAAGAGTTTGTGAAATCATAGTCATTCAGGTACTCTACCCATCGACGTTGTCGAATATTTAAATCTTTTTGTGTGAGTAGGTACTTGAGGCTCTTGTGATCAGAGAAAATTATAAATTGTTCTCCATAGAGATAGTGCCTCCAAATTTTAAAGCATAGACAATGGCTGTGAGTTCAAGGTCATGGGTGGGGTAGTTTCCCTCATTTAGCTTCAGTTGATGTGAACCATATGCTATCACATGTTTATCTTGAATAAGGACACAACCTAGACCATATCGAGAGGCATCAATGAAGACTTCATAATTCTTACCTTCAATGGGTAAGGTCAAGACTGGAGCGGAGGTGAGGCACTACTTTAGCTTTTGGAAACTTGCTTCACACTCTGGTGTCCATACAAATTTTGCATCCTTTCTAGTCAGCTTGGTCATAGGGAGGGAAATTGTATAGAAGTTTAGAATGAATCGTCGATAGTAGCCCGCCAGACCTAGGAAGCTCCGAATCTCAGAAGGATTGCAAGGCGCTTGCCATTTTTGAATAGCTTCCACTTTTGCAGGGTCCACAACTATATGACCTGTAGAAATAACATGCCCCAAAAACATTACTTTAGAGAGGTAGAATTCACACTTAGAGAATTTTGCATATAGTTGATGTTCCCTAAGTGTGTTCAACATGATCCCCAGATGTTCCTGGTGTTGCTTAGGTGTCTTAGAGTATATGAGTACATCATCGATGAAAACCACAACAAAAGAATCTAAGTGAGGTTTGAAGACCCTATTCATAAGGTCCATGAAAGCAGTAGGGGCATTAGTCATCCCAAAAGGCATAACAAGATACTCATAGTGCCCATACTGAGTGCAGAATGCAGTTTTGGGGATGTCTGTCACCTTGATCTTCATTTGATGGTAGATGCTACGGATATCAATTTTTGAAAATATGGTGGCTGGCTTTAATTGATCGAAAAGGTCGTCGATCCTTGGTAGGGGGGACCGATTTTTGACTGTGACCTGGTTCAACATGCGATAGTCGATGCACATTCACATGGATCCATCTTTCTTCTTGACGAATAGAATAGTTGCACCCCCAAGGTGACACGCTGGGTCTAATAAAACCCAAATCTAGGAGTTCTTGTAATTGCTTCTTTAGTTCTACCAATTCCGCCGTCGCCATGCGATATGGGGCTTTTGAAATGGGGGTCGTTCTAGGCAGAAGTTCAATACTGCACTCCACTTCTCTTTCTGGAGGGATCCCAGGAAGTTCGTCGGGGAAGACGTCTGGGTATTCTCTTATGATATCTATGTCTTCAATGCATAAGGGTTCCTTCTCAATTACTATTGCCGCGAGGAATGCTCTACATCCATAGTCCATTAGTTTATGGGCCTTCATTGCCGAGATAAGGATATTATTGTATTTTTGATGTCCTATGACTACTAATTGTTCACCGTCAGGGTGGACAAGAACAACTTGCTTCTTCCCACATAAAAGTTGAGCTTGATGAATGAACAGCCCGTCCATTCCCAGAATGATGTCAAAATTGACCATGTCGAGTAAGAGAAGGTTAATGGGAAAATCTTTCCCAACAATGGAGATGTTTATCAGGAGGATTTTACGACATGTGATTTTTACACATCCACTAGGGGTATTGATATTCAGAATGTAGTCCATGTAAATTGTCTCTAATTTCAAAACTTTCACTAGTGATATAGAGATGAAGGAATCAGTGGATCCAGAATAAAAAAGAGCCTTCACAGGTTGGCCCATAATAGAAACCATACCTTCAAGGAACTCATTGTTGTTTGTGGCTTCTTCAGTAGTCATGGAAAATAATCTCCCTCTATGCTGCTCAGTTGGCTTCAGCTTGTTGTTGTGATAGTTATCCTTGGGGCTGAGTTGTTAGGAGGATTACCCTGGTGGGAATGAGCATTGGTTGACCTTTGAGGTTCAAGGAACTCTGCATTGTGATGTCCCATCTTGTAGTAGTTGAAGCAGAGAGGAGTCGGGTGACAACATTCTCTAGGATGCTTTTTCCCACAGTTGCGGTAGAAACGGTAGGTCCCTTGAGTAGGTCGGGGTGCATATTGAGGAGGCCTATTACGATTGTTGTTACCACTGTTGTGGCGATGATGATTATTGTTGTGGCGGTGTTGATGGCCTCCATGATTAGGGTTGTTGTTATTCTTCAGGGGTGCATGGGTAGAAAACTTCACGTCCTGATGATGCATCTCATTGAATTGTGCTTTGGCCACTAATTGTTTGAGGGTAAGAGGAAATTGTGGAGCCAAACTATCACTGAGATGTTTATTAAGGCCTTGAATGAACACATGTATCTTCCTCTACTCAGTGACACCAGTAGCATATCTCTCCAGGAGGGTGAAGCAACATAGGAATTTGGCTACTGAGTCTCCACCTTGACGCACCGAGTTGAACTCCATCTCCTTCTTAATTAATATTGACTGGGGAATGTATTGTTGATGGAATAACTTCAGAAACTCCTCCCATGACATTGAGGATGTCTTCTCAGGTTGGGTATGTGTCATGTTTTGCCACCATACATTTGTGGAACCCTTCAAGATAAAGGTTGCATACTTCACCCATAGATGTTTGGGACAAGTCATGCCCTCTAGAATGTCTTGGGTGGCTAGGCTCCAATTCTCATCCTTCTCGACCATTTCCTTTTCACTCTCACCCAGAAACTCAGATGGCTTCAACTTGATGAAGTCAGCGATGGAGGGTTCCCTGGGGCTAGTGTTCTTGTCAGTAAGGCCCTTCATGGTTGTCCCCAAGATAGATTGCAGTTGGGCTAGTTGGCTGGCAGGATCATCTTTGGGAGTAGGGGGCCCTTCAAAGCATTCAGGGGAAGGGCTCTGGTACTTCTTACTATGGGATGACGATCCTTTCTTCCTCTTAGGGGTCTCGTATTCATCCTTAGAAGTGAACAATCGATGTTTCCTATAGGGTAGTAAATAGAGGGAGAGATGTCAATATAGAGTCCTAAGTGTAATTCTAGGGTGGAGCAAGGAAGATGTCGATTGTTGAGTGGCTCTGATACCATTTCATGCGACGACATAGTTCCAAACCATGTGTAACATAATATGAAAATGAAAGTCTTCAATAACATCAACAATAAGGAACATAGTGCTTGTTTCCTCAGCAAACATAAGAATTAAGAACAGAACATTATTGTCCACATAAGGAACTACATCAAAATTCTAATAAAGATAAAAGTGTTATGACACACAAAGGACACCTTGTCATGCTCCTAGATTTAACTTAGTACTCCACTGCGGAAGACTCTAGGTGAGCAGGTCCTTCTGTCCATGCAATATCCCAAAAGAAAGTAAACCATGACATGGACCAAAAGATAGAATGGGTCAGCAAAAGCTGGTACTATATCCATATTATTGAACTATGTGCAAAATGGGATTTAGTTACATGATAAAAATAGGAAAGAACTATTTGGTGGACAAAAGGATAATAAGTAAGAATTCAAATATCAATTTCAAGATGGAAATTTTTTCACAAGATCACTACTAGGCAAGATTCAATATTTCAAATAAGCAAAGTTTATCTACACTAGCCACAAAGTATATCAATTCCAAGATATTCAATTTGACAAGTTTTGGCACCTTTCTATCATATCTTTTATAGGGCTAAGTGCCTTGTGTTCTCACACTCTAGGAGAGAACGACACTAGTGCCTTATTAGCTATTCCAGTTAACTGGGGGACAACTAATCCTTATCCACTGTGCAGTGTTATGGGGTACTTGGCCCACTCAAGTGAGCCAAAGCTCTATAGGGCCAAAGCCCAAGGGACCAAAGTCCATAGGGAGTCAAAACTCCAAATAGATCAAGTCTAGTGCCAAAATAATTATCAACAATAATTTATCAATTACAAAATGGGAGTGGTGAACTTTCAAGAATAAGTATAGGTTTCAAAACTATATGGCATTCACCACTATTCAAGATATGTGTGTATGTCTGTCAACTTATTATGACCAAGAATGAGGAGATATAAAAGGCTAATGAAATTCCCAAGGATTGCATTATAGTAAGTATACTTATCACACCATATTGATTTCAACCTAGCATAGAAGAAAAGGTATAATGATAAGGATGTTAAGAAGTATACATATGGAGAAATCAAATGAGGAAAACCCTAACTCAGATTACCCTAAGTTTTCTACCAATCATATAAACTATTTTATTCTAAAACTAGATATGTAGGAATGTAGACATAAGTAGTATTATGTGAAATATGAATTTTATATATTATAAACATGAGTAATAAATACTCTAATACATGTGCACGAGGAAATAACCATTATGACCAAAAGGGACTTAATGACCTCATGATAATTCGATATAACCATCAAATCTAATGAGGGGTAAAATGGTAATGTTACCTAATGAGAATCTAGGAGATAATTTCAAAGCCAGGAATTGCAAAATGACATGGGATGTTTCCCCTTTTTTCTAGGATTTGAAACCTCACAGCAGTTGAACCCTAGTCATGGAAATTGTTAAACTTTGCTTGGAATACAAGGTACTAGATCTACTATTTCAATTATTGAATTATTTTCCCTCTTGACAGACATACACACATATCCTGCATAGTGGTGAATGTCATATAGTTTTGAAACCTCTACTTATTCTTAAAAGTTCACCACTCTCATTTTGTAATTGATAAATTATTATTGATAATTATTTTGGCACTAGACTTGATCTATTTTGAGTTTTGACTCCCTATGGACTTTGGTCCCTTGGGCTTTGGCCCTATAGAGCTTTGGGTCACTTGAGTGGGCCAAGTACCCCACAACACTGCACAGTGGATAGGGATTAGTTGTCCCCAAGTTAACTGGAATTAATAATAAGGCACTAGTGTCGTTCTCTCCTAGAGTGTGAGAACACAACACACTTAGCCCTAGAAAAGATATGATAGAAAGGTGCCAAAACTTGTCAAATTGAATATCTTAGAATTGATATACTTTGTGGCTAGCGTGGATAAACTTTGCTTATTTGAAATATTGAATCTTGCCTAGTGGTGATCTAGTGAAAGATTTTCCATCTTGAAATTTATATTTGAATTCTTACTTGTTAGCCTTTAGTCCATCAAATAGTTCTTTCCTGTTTTTATCATGCAACTAAATTCCATTTCACACATAGTTCAATAATATGGATACAATACCGGCTTTTGCTGACCCATTCTATCTTTTGGTCCATGTCATGGTTTACTATCGCTCTGGGATATTGCATGGATAGAAGGACATGCTCACCTGGAGTCTTCCGTAGTGGAGTACTAAGTTAAAGCTAGGAGCATGGCAAGGTGTCCTTTGTGTGGCATAGCACTTTTATCTTTATTAGAATTTTTATGTAGTCCCTTATGTGGACAATAATGTTATGTTCTTAATTCTTATGTTTTTTGAGGAAACAAACACTATGTTCCTTAATGTTGATGTTATTGAAGACTTTGATTATCATATTATGTTACACATGGTTTGGAACTATGTCATCACAGTCATTTAAATGTATACATATGTAGTTATACTATTACTGTGGGTCATGTTTATGGTGTTAGTTATCTCACGTTGTTAGATATGCCTATATTGTCGATCATGCTTATGTTGGTAGTTGTGCTTATGTTGTTAGCTCTACTAATGATGTAGACATGATTATGCTATTAGTCATGATATGTTGTTAGACATGTTCACATTTATAGATTCTCTCATCCTATTGGTTATACCTGTGTTGTTAGATATGGTATATTGTAGGATATCCTTATGATATTAGCTTTGTTTATGATTGTAGACATGCTATATTGTTATACATGCTCCTACTACTATGCGCATACTGTTATCGATAATTATGATGCTAGTTAGGGTCATGATTATGATTATGCTCATAGTAATATCTACTTCTGGTAATTGAAAAATAATACTAGCTTCCAAGACTCTAATTAGAATTGCTCTCAATAAATCTCTTATAAGTGATAATTCCATTTTGTCTCATTATCTATCTATTTGCTTAAGCTACTTAATCTACTTAACCTATTTATTTACATAACTTATTATAATCAATAAGCGTTGTTGAAAGTTATATCTCTTGCTCATGGGTATCACATGTGGGTTACCACAATCTTTTTAGGTGATAGTCAGTAGATGTAGCGGTCACGTGGCAGTGAGGAGGAGTTGGTGTGATGGAATACAGATGGAGTTGATTAGATGTCTAGCATGTCCTAGAGTCGTCCATGTACTCTCAAGTTTGGGTGGGTAAGTTTTCTATATGGTATTTTATCGACTCAAGCTTTTGTAGTATTCTTACGTTGTACATGTAGATGATATATCATGAGTATATGTGGTGGATGAGGCTACATAGTAAATATAATAGATGTTTGGTATGATTTATCAAATAATATAAGATGTTGGGATTTTATGCAAACGTTGTTGAGTAAGTTTGTGAAACTTTAAATTGGTTTTAATTAACCCTATTTTTAGTGATGTTTTTATTAGCATGTTGATCATGTTTGAGTTTTGAGTAATATCGCTTTGTGTGATGGGTTGTCACAAAATGGGAGTCAAATAGATGGATATTCATGAATTTTTTGGTTGTTGTGGATAATGAGTCAACTCAGCCCTTGAGTTGATCAAGTCGCACCCCACTGGTCGATTGAACACTTGAATCAGTCGATTGGAATGCTTTCCTATTCACAAGCATATTGTCTTCAATTAAATGATCAATGCAGAACATGACATCAACATCAATCCCTGATCTAGTCTTATTGATCATCCAATCAGTCGATTGGAATTTTGAGTTGTTAGACTCATCACTTGAGTCGATCGAATCACATCCCCAATCAGCCAATTTTTTGGCAATGTTGTTTAAATTGATTACCTAAACACTTTAATAATCACGACACATGAATTGGTTGACTCAACACTTGAGTCAGTTGACTCACATCCCCAACCAAGCAATTATTCATTAGTAAACTCCTATTCTAGGTTTATCCTTTCTGTGTGATTCTATATTTCCCAAGTTACATTGTCACTGAACGTCTATAACAAACTTATGACATCACAAGCAATGAGCGGTATCTAGAAACACATCATTGCTACCCAAGTAATTGGAAAGTTGGAGAACAACTTCAACCTAGACCTTGTGATTAATGTCACTATGATGGCATAATTCCTTTGTCTTAGATATCCAGATTGAACTTGAGGCATGGAAATGTCATCCTATTAATCATTCAATTAATGTACCATGAACTATAGAAGACTATTTGAGATGCATGTGAGCTCACATACCATATATTGATTCACATGAGTATGACCATATGTTTCTCATTCTTGCTTATCAAGTGGCCAAGATGTCAACTCCAATAGGAGGGGAAAATCCCATCTACATCATTTGCGGTCAACCCTCATGTGTCACAATGTACCCAAGCATCACCTTTATGTTAACCATTACTCAAGGTCATTTTGGATGATGTTAAAGTACATTGAACGACATGTGATGAGTGTAGTGACTCCATGTCTGAGAATCACAATCATCACTATCACATTGAGATGTGATTATGACTATTATCCATGTATCACTTCTTAGGGAGGGTCTATTTTCTACACTATTCTCTAACAAGTACCTATGTGTTTGGTTTGATATGTCAACAACCAACACACACTCTAGTCTTATGTATTATTATTGTCTATTGGCTTCCACAACAATATTTGACTAGGGACACATCAAGAATGTATATATTCTTATCATACATACAACCTCAAGACATATGTCATCAAGCAATATCATTTTTTAGACATCTAACATGTTAAATCATCATCTCATAACTTAACAAACATATCAACAAAATTTCCCTTTATTATTAATCAAATCATTTACAAGATATACCATTACCATCATCGTATGACTGGAACTTTGGGCATACGTGCAAATAGACTCTTACTTGAACTTAGATCCATTCACCCATGGACTTAATCCCAAGTGACCTTACATTCCCATCATGCTTCTACTGTGAAAGTGCCTTTTTCAATGGGTCAACAACATTACTTTTAGTTGGTACTTTGCAAATCTTCACATCTCTTCATTGTACAATCTCTCGTATGAGATGGAACTACCATAGTATGTGCTTGGAATGCTAATGTGATCTAGGTTCCTTATCTTATGCAATAGCTCCATTGTTGTCACAATATAGCTCTACTGCATCGCTAATGCTTGGAACCACCCCAAGTCCAAAGATTAACTTCTTGATCTAGACAACTTCCTTTGTTGCATTAGATGTAGCAATGTACTCAAACTCTATTGTAGAATTAGAAACTATCTCTCTCTTGGAACTCTTCATGCTTACAACTTTGTTGTTAAGAAAAAATACAAATCCATAATGATGGACAATCATCTTTGTTAGTTTGGAAGCTTGCATCAGTGTAACCCTTTACCACAAACTCTTTCTCACTGCCATAAACAAGGAATTGGTCCTTAGTTCCTCTCAAGTACTTAAGGATGTTTTGTGCTGCAATCCAGTGACTTTCACTGGGGTCTCACTGATACTTGCTATTCATACTCATGTCATATGAGACATCAGGACAAGTACATTACATTGTGAGCATGATAGGTCCAATTGTTGATACATATGGAATCTTACACATGCACTCTTATTCTTCACAAGAACTTGGACATTGGACTATAGATATACTAGAACCACGTGATATTGGTGAGTTCCCTCTTTTTGAGTTTCCATGCTAAACCTCTTCAACACCTTGCCAACGTATGTGCTCTAGCTTAGGCTTGGAAGCCTTCTATATCTATCGCTATTCCTAAAATATAGAATGCTTCACCTAAATCCTTCATAGAGAAGGTACTTCTATAGGTCTTTACCATCTGTAAATATGGATGTCATTCCCCATGAATAGTATCTCATCTACATACAATATGAGGGATACAACTCACTCCCACTAACCTTCTTGTAAACACATGGTTCATCTTCATTTTTTACCAAATCCAAACCCTTTAACTATTTCGTCAAATCAAAGATTCTAGCTCTGAGATGCTTGCTTCAATCAATATATTAGCCTTTGTACCTTACAAACTTTATTGGAATGCTTTGGATTTATAAAATCCTGGGGTTGTGTCCTATACACATCATCAAGAAGATTCTCATTTAGGAATGTAGTTTTAACATCATCTGCTAAATCTCATAGTCATAATAAGTTGAGATGGCAAGCATGATCCTGATGAATTTAACCATGGAAAATGGTAAAAAGTTTGATCATAGTCAACACCTTGAACTTATCTGAAACATTTTCAACCAATTTGTCTTTATATGTTTGCACATTACCATCCATGTCGGTCTTCTTTTGAAGACCCATTTGCATCCTAGGGTTTTTACCCATTTAGATAGATTCACCAAGGTCCATGCCTTGTTGGTGTACATGGATTCCATCTTAGATCTCATTGATTCAAGACATTTCTCAGACTCTAATCCCTCAATAGCTTCTATGTAGTTTGTTGGCTCATCATTAATGACCAACTCATTGAATTCTTGAGTCACAAGATAACCAAATGTTTCTGGATCCAGCATGTCCTACTAGATCGACAAGGTTCATGTGTTACAAGAGGAACTTGAGATTCCACAATAGTTTGTGAGTTTTCTTGTTCCTTATGTACCGTTATAGGCTCAATGTTTTTTTTTTGGTCTCGAACCTCTTTGAGTTTTTCTTTCCTCCAACTGATTCATTTGAAAATAACTTCTTTTTCTAAGAATACAACATTCTTAGAAACAAACACTTTGTTATTAGATGGAGTGTAAAAGTAGTATCCCATGGTGTCTTTGGGATACCCAAAATAACATTTATCTAATTTGGATTCAAGCTTTTTGGGAAACTGCTTTCTCAAGTAAGATTCACATTCCCAAATCTTCATAAAAGACACATTAGGATGTTTCACAAGCCATATCTCATATGGTTTCTTTTGAATCAATTTAGATGGTGCACAGTTAAGTGTAAACATAATGATTTCTAAAGCATATACCCAAAATGAAATTGGAAGATTCACAAAACTCATCATTGCTTGCACCATATCTAGTAATGATTTATTCCTTCTTTATGATACACCATTATGTTGCGGTGTTCTAGGTGGAGTTCATTGTGATACGATACAAAAAAGGCTCATAGAAGGTCCTCAAACTCTTGGCTTCAATAATCTCCACCTCAATCAGAACAAAGTGTTTTAATACTTTTACTAAGTTGGTTATGTACTTCATTCATGAAATCCTTGATTATTTCAAGGGTTAGTGACTTGAGTTTCATCAAGTACACATATTCAAACCTATTGAGATCATCAGTGAAGGTAATGGAGTATTGGTAACCACCTCTGGCATTTGTTCTAAAAGTTTCACATACATTTGTATGTATAAGTACTAAAAGATCATTTTCTCTCTTGTTGTGACCAGTGAAAGGATTCTTTGTCATCTTTCCCAATAAACAAGATTCACATGTCTCTATTGATTTGAAATTAAAAGAGTCTACATACCCATCTTTATGGAGTCTGGAGATGCATCTCTCATTAATGTTCCCTAGACGAAAAAGCCAAAGGTATGCTTTGTTTGAGTTATTGGGTTTTAGCCTTTTTTTATTTATGTTATAAACACTTGTATTTACATCCAACAAATAAAGACCATAAGACATTGAGGAACTATAGTAAAAGATTTTCTTTAGAAATAGAACACTGACCATTCTTAATATGAAATTCAAATCCATTCTTGTCCATACAAGATACATAAGTTATGTTTCTATTAATGGAAGGTACATGATAGAAGTTCTCTAAATTCATTACAAGACCATTGGGTAGAGATAAACGATAAGTTCCAACCGTTATGGAAGTAACTCTTGTTCCATTTGCAGTGTGTAGTCTGACCTCACCCTTTCTTAAAGGTTTACTTCATTTCATATCCTACATATTAGAGAATATGTGAGATCCACGTCGGTATCTAGTACCTATGATGAAGAAGTAGATATATTTATCTCCAAAATGTATATACTTAAAGTGGAGATCTGTATCCCCTTCTTCTTCTATAGTTTCTCTAGATAAAGAAGGCAATCTCTTTTTTAGTGTCTAGCCTAGTGACAATGGTGACAACTGCCTTCCTTGTTCACCCCTCCCTTAGATTTTAATGCAGAAGACTTGGGTTTTTGGCTAGGCTTTAGAACTCTTCTTAGCTTTTCCTTTGCCCTTGGACTTCCCATTGCCTTTGTTGATCATGATCATAGATTTGGGTTTGTTATTCTTCATTTGCAATTCAGATGTTCTCAACATGCCAAGTAATTCTGACAATGACTTGTCAAAATCATTCATGTTGTAGTTCATGACAATTTGTATGATTTTGATAGTTACTACAGAATCACATTTGTGGAAAACTCTTAGCCCAAGGGAAATCCCAATCTAGCAAGGTTCTCCACATACCCAATCAACTTGAGAACATGGGGAACTACTAGATCTCTTTCTACCATATTGCACTTGAACAATACCTTTGAGACATCATATTCTCTTATTTTTCCTGATCTTGGTACATGTTCTTAAGATGTGTTACCATCTCAATGACATCCTTGATCTCATGTTGTCTTTACAACCCATAGTTTATTGAACATAGCATCAGGCACATGACATCTACGACATCATTGATATGCTTCTTGTAAGCATCCTTTTCAGCCTTAGGCGCAGTGAGAGCGGGTTCATCCCGCTCTGATGTTTCGGGGACATAGAGCTTGTGCTTATGTGTGAGAACGATTCTCAACATCCTGAACTAGTTGTGGAAGTTATTCCCATTTAACTTGTCCTTCTCAAGGATGGATCACTATGAAAGTGTTTCGTTATTTGCCACTATTTTCTACAAAAGAAATTTACATTTTTTTCAAAAACTTTTGATTTGATTTGGTTAAAAGAAAATTTGACAATTTTAGTTAGGCCTTTAGTTGATTATCATTTCTACAATTTTATTCAAATTGATAGCCCTAACTGTCAATTTGAAAGATTGTAACATACAACCTTCTAGTGATTCAAGATCCATATTCATCAAAGTCATGAGTTAGCTAGGGCCAATCTCCCACAACTTGAATATTTAGGTATGCAACACTTACCAATTGCATTTTATGCAACTCTTAATAGATGACATGCATAACTCTTTGTCATAATCCATCTCTATGCTTCTAGGTGCTTAATTCCATTAAGATATCATAGTTAAGCCTGAACCAAAAGCCAGCATTAGAGAATATGCACCTTGCAGAGGTAGATCTACATATCTATCATCACACTTCCATGAGATAGATAGTGCACCATGCTAAGGCGTGCCCACACTTAGCGATCAAGATTTTTGTGTGTTGCTTATAGAAATCATATAAGACTTTAAATTTTATTGGGAAATTTTTATTTTTAAAAACATATATATACATATATGTGTATATATATCCAACCACCACATATGTATGATATGTATCATATTTATGTTATATCCACAAGCAAAACATGCAATCATAGAATACGATCGATAGTTATGGTCATACTAATGCAATTCTTTGGAGCCACAAATAATTTCTACCAGATAAGGTCCACATCATATGTATCACCTGCAATTGTAGACAAATTGTACTGGAATTAGCTTGGTCGGTCGACTAAACCCTTCAGTTGATCAGTTCCCCTTCAGGTTGGTCGAGTGGTCTTCATGGATTTGTCAATTAGCTTCAGTCTCAAGTAGTGTCTAGACTCCTTCATTTGACCGATTGCACCTCCATTTGATCGATTGGATCCTCCTATCGTCTGGCCTCCTCGGTCCCCTGATTGATTAACTCAATTTCCTAGTCGGTTGAGTCTACTTCTCAGTTAGTCGACTCATCTGGTGTAGAACGCCTTCTATTGTTGAAATATAAATTAAAACTATCCTATTCCTTTTAACTTATTACATTATCATAGAGAAACCTTGAGTTACATTTGAGGGGAGTATAGGGAGGGAAGGACTAACTTAGATGTGGAGAAAAAGGTATAGGATCGGTATGCAAACCGAATAACAATAGGAATTAAACCATTCAACCAAGCACACACATCCATAACAGATTTTGGCAATAGCCGCACATTCATCCACGAAAAAAATTAGGATGATATGTCTTGATTGCATATATATCATATCCTATATATGGGAGTGTATGTTGTTTTAATGAAATATATGCATTAATCATTTTAAGTATTCCAATCCTATGCAACAAATAAATGATAAAATAAAATCTTATTATATCAACTAAATCAAATACATCATAAATTAATGTGGCTATGATACCAGTGTTGGGATTTCTGGCAGCAGATCATGTCACCAACAATGTATTTAGGAAAGAGGGTTTGTTAGGTATATACCTGGTCCTATAGTAAGTCCATAAAAAATCCTCACAGCATGATGCTTCTTTCTTAAGCAGCACCTAGACAGTTGTTAGTGGTGGCCTCCTGGTGTATTACCACATACAAAAGTTGATGACGTCCTCCTAGCGTGGTGGCAATGACCTCCACATGTCTATGCTAGTCCATGCAGACCACTAAGAACTCATCATCGTGCTTGCTAGATCCAACAAGAAGGAGTTTGTCCCTTTGATATCAATGTGCTAGCGATGGCTTGTTCTCTCTGGTTTTCTCTCCCTTTTATGGGTAAGACTTGACTACCCCTCTATTTATAGGAGGGTCAGGGGTTCCAGATCAACTAAGAGTGAAAGAGACAGATTTTTATAAATTACTGGTTGTTGCAGATCACAAGTCGGTCGACTAACACCTCAGTCCTGACTCAACACTTGAATCAATCGATTGGAATACCCCTCTATTTTGTTCAATCCAACGATTGATGCATAATATGACGTCAACATCAATCCTTGATCCAATTTTATTGATCTCCATCACATGGAATTTGAGTTGGTTGACTTACCACTTGAGTCGGTCAAATCAACACTTGAGTTTGTCGATTCACAGTCCCTATCAACCAATTTTCAGCCAATGTTATTTTAGTTGATTACCTAAACACTTTAGTAATCACAACATATGAATTGTTCGACACAACACTTGAGTTGATCGACTTACATTTCCATTCAACCAATTATTCATGAGGAAACTCCTATTCCATGTGTATCCTATGTATGTGACCCTATAGGTCTCAGGTTACATTGGCAGTAAATGTACATAACTAATTTATGACATCACAAGCAATGAGCGATATCTAGAAACTCATCATTGCTACTCAAGTAATTGGAAAGTTAGAGAACAACTTCAACCTAGATCCTTGATCAGGTTATTATACTTATATAATTCCTTTGTATCAAATATCCAGATTGAACTCGAGGCATGGAAATGTCTTTCTCTTAATCATTAAATCATTGTTCCTTGAACCAAGAAGACTATCTCAGATGCATGTGAGTTCACATATCACATATTGATTCTATGACGTCCCCGGATTTTGGCTTCAACATACCCTATTGGGAATGAGAGGTCAGAATCTGAAAACATCATTCAATCATATCAGAGAGCGATGCGGAAGCGAAATACGCATACATGAACATACAACTATAATGCGTACACCATAACATTCTCAACATTCAACATGTATATTATTACAGATTACATTTACATCCTGAATAGAAAATTGTACACAAGTCTAAACATGTATGCTAGCAGGATCTACACAATAGGTACAACCTGGACAACTGCTCACTTCCTGTATTTTATCTCACGCTAGCTCTGAACCTAAAACATACGTGAAACAGTGAATCAACACATAAGGTGTTGTGCACGTGGGTAGAAAGATACATACTAATATGTTTGCATACTTGAACTTGAGAAAGAAAGATTAAAAGAAAACATTGTTTAAAGTGATAATCAGGTAAGCATTCCTTTTATTGCATTCACTTTGATGCGGTTGTACTACACATACTTGCACTTGACTTACATCTAGTATGGGCAATATAGTATCATCATACATCTAACATGGGCCAAGGAATCATACATCCATGTTACGCAACATACATCCACACCAGGCTATGTGCTCTAGTAGCTACAACCCATCATACTCATTTATGTTTTATTATGTTTGGAGAAGTATAACTCATACTAGTTCAACCAAGCAATCATATCCAAATACGAGCATTCAAGATATTACATATCATATGCAACCAAAAAACTAGTCTTATACTTAATAAAACCCACGTACCTGAGTTCAGAGATTCTTTATACATCCATGATCATCAAAAACTTTGTCCATGACCTGATTAATAATAATTAATCATCATTAATACAATGGTTCATTATGTCATTATTATTTTTTCTCTAAGTTAGGGTTTAGGCCAAACCTAGGTTTAAACTGACCTAAGATTGTCTCTGATATTTTTCTACTGACCTACATTCATAATTAGGGTCTAGTTCAAGTTTCATAATTTTCTGATGCTAAGTCTATTTTCTAGAGTTAAAATGGGATTGAAAGCATCTAAATAGTCTTTAATAGAAAAAGACCTATTATTTAGATATATTACTCATATCATAGTCTAAATATGGATGTATATCATCATTAGGGTTCTAGGACAATTTTATGAGAATTAATCTCAACCAGACATTATTTATTTCATTCAATAAACTGTTAAAAGGAGCATTGTAATCTAAATTAAATATCATCATTGAAAGTGATTCAAGGGTCTGATCTAGTTGTCTAGTAATGTAGAGAACATTTTTCTGAGTCTGGGGGTATTTTTTTGGCATTTTTCTGACAAGGGGTCTAATTACTATGAATTATTGAAGATCTGGAAATTAATTGGAAATATTTACCTTTGGTAGCCTATCAAGGTTCGCCACGTGTCCCTGAAGTGGTGCAAATCCTTCCTTGGCTTCGCGGGTCTGGTTCAGTGGCCTGAATCCGGTTCGGGGTGATTTTGCTGGTTCAGGGCTCTCCTTACTCGCCCTTTCCCCCTCACGCATCGTGTGCGACGCAAGCCTTCTTCTTTGCGGCTCCCTCATTCTCTACCTTGAACCCGAGAAGGTAGGGCGCCACTGAGGCTTGGATTCCGGCGATGAATCAACCATCTCAAGTCTACATTGGTCGCTAGATGAGATGCCTAGACTCTTAGTTCTCTCTCTCGTCTGCCTCATTCGTAGGGTCTGGTCCTACGCGACGCATGGAGGACGCCGCCACAGAGCAGGGGCTCCGGCGTGAGGTTGTCGAGGATGGTGCCATCGCCTTCAATGATGGGTGAGAGGACTTCCAGCCAGTCATGTAGGTGCTGGGAGATATGTGGCCTTGCCGCCACCTTCTCTTCAAATCCTCAACGAACAGGTTTTTGGGATTGGGGTTTTCCATCTCACAACCCAAAACATGAGATTGAGGTACTAGAAAGATACTGGATGCCAACCTGAACTTGCCCTGACCCTTGGTTGGTGGTGAGTGATGGAAGAGTGCTCAACCCGGATCACTTTCTCCTGCGGTGGCTGTGTTGGCCTCTGTAGCCCAAAACGGCCACGACCAAGGTTGGGCAGTTGATCGCAGGGCACCAAGAAGATTGGAGAAAGGTCCTCTAGAGTCGTCTATTGCATCGTGGAGGAGCGTAGGGTCTTCTACAAAGGGGATGCTAGCGAGAAAGGTGTTGAGAGCTGTAGGGGTGCCTTAGTGCAGATTCCAGTGCTTACCCCCAAGCGTCGTAGAGCAAGGATATGGGATTTTGGGCTTTTCCCTGGGGCCAGAATCGTATGTGAGGAAATTCAGAGGATCACCCCACTCGTGTTCTACAGACTTGGGTCTCCGATGCCGATTGAGGGGTCTATGGATTCATATTGTTTCATAGATCCTAGTTGTGGACAAAAATATCTAGTTATAACCCCGCCTTCATCGCATCAATAGTACGCATCCACCCTCTTCTGTTCCTCATCTTTCGAAGGTTAGGGATGACTAGGTCCTGGATCCATGGCTTCGAAGGTGCCGCACAACCCAGTGAACAAAAGACTGTGTGGCATAAAGTTCGTCACAGACCTAAGTACAAATATACCCAAAAAGCTAATGCCCAAACATATTTACGTCACTAATGTTCCAACCTCAAATAGATACATATGTTTGTAGCAATCTCCAAACATTTTAGAACTTTAGACATTGGCTCATTATACCCCAAGACAACTACTACAACAATTTGTGACATAAACTCCATTATTTGTTTGTGCAAATACATTCTTTGAACAACCTTATAAATTGGGCATATTAACCTTGAATTCAATTCAAATCATCATAATTCTTGATCCTACAAGTCCATAACACTTGTTATGATACTAATACCTCAAAGTTCACTAATATATCACTTTAGTCCATTGGTACTATTAAATGGGTCCCATAGACTCATATGTACCCAAAACAATTAATCAAACCTATTCATCATACTTGAACTCAATTAATGTTCTAATTGTCAATTGCATATATAGTTACACTTTTCGGGTGGAAATATACAATAATTGAATAACCAATTCCTTCATTTGGTATCATCATCTACATGACGATCATGGTCTTGAAATACTATATTGGGCATCATAATCATAAAATTGGGGTCATCACATTCACCCAACCTTATATGGAATTTTGTCCTCAAAATTCAACTAGTCTCATAATTAAGGTGATGTCAAGGAGTTTTATGCCTCTAGGCCACCACTTCTAAGTGCCAAGAGTACCATTATTTTAGATTCACCCAAATTAAGCATGTAGGGTGTGCCCACCCCACCTTATATAGGTTGAAGCATCATTTTTTAAGGAATTGTAGCATCACTTAGTGTCTTAGTCATCACATGACATTATTATATTTTAGGATTTACATCCCCACAGTCCCTTAAGGATAAGGGTTTTGTTTTCTCATAAGAAGTTGAGGAGGTATTACTAAAGGTTTCTTCTTTCACCCTACTTACCTATGTATGGTGATGTCAAGATCTCACATTTTTGGTTACTAGAATTATCATGTTTACATCATTAATGTGGTTAATGATAAGCATCATACTAGGATTTCATCATTAGAGGGAACTAATATTCATCTTTGTATATCAGGGTTTCACCCTATTATGTAAGAGTTATTACCAAACTAGAAGCTTAGAGTCAAAAGATTTGAAGTTAAGAGCTATATGTTGTGATCATGTAACCCATGATCCAAAGATATATTTATTTCTAGCTCGTGATTTCAACTTATATATATCATGCATGATATAGAGGGAAAGAGAATATACTAAGTCAAATTTATCATGCTTTCAAACTTGGATATTACATGTATGATATTGGGAGGAAATATAGACAATATTAGGCCACACTTACATGAGTGACTCTTTATAAATAAATCATCTATATAGCTCAAATGAGGCTTCTGTCATTGTATATTAAGAAGGAGAAGAAGAAGAGAGAACATGTATTTTGAGTATCTTTTGCATAAAGCATCGTACTCTCATAACTAGAGTTCATATATCACCTCACTTGCAGCTAATGATGAGATTCATAAGATATGTCACTCCAGCTAGGACCTAATTCAGCCAAAGAATTGACTTTATCATATGGGTCATCTACCCATCCTTTTCTTTTACCCAATTCTCACATATAGATTTGAATCATGCATAAGGACTCAACTCAACACTCAAGAGTAATCTAGTATAGGACACTTTTTTAACACATATCTCATATATTGGAGGCTAGGTCCTATGACCTTCTCCCTGTGGGTCTTACTCTCTCTAGAGTTAACCACATATCTCATCCTACCACTAGACATCCTCCTTGTATAAGAGCCTGAGGTTCATGCATACTCAACTTTATCTTAATTTTGTTCATCTGAAGTTAGAAAAGAGTATGTACATTGATCACATAGACTTGTCTTAGATTATCCCAAAATTAGACTCAAACCTCATATAAAACTTATATCTTTATAGAGAACTTATACCTTAGTGATCAATCTATATAAGATCATCCTTTCTTATATCATCAGTCATTCTATCATCTACTCTATGTATCACATAACTTGATAAGGCTCTAGACATCTAATCTAGACTACTCTCTCTTCTAGACTGATGTCACTCCCTTTCACTTAGGTTGCATGAACACTAACTACTCTCCAGTGTGAGGGACACATTTTCTTATTTACATATATGTAATAAAATATTATATAGTTTTTCTCCAAGAAGGTAGACGACAGAGAAAACTATCGAGGCTCGAGCCGATTGGAAAACAAAACCAAATTAGCAAAATGAGTGTCCCACACACAGTAGATAGTCTAGTGCCATGTCACCTAGTGAAATGGTGAGAACAAGGTGTAGACTAGTGTAGCTACCCAATACATATGAGCTCTATATGGAAAGGGTTTCAAACACTTGTAGAAACCTAGTTCTCAAACATCTAGATTCTAACCTAGAGGCTAAGTCAAACATAGTTCTTATAGAACAACTTACTAAGTTTCTAGGTTTTAAAGTGAAAGGTGAAATTTAGTTTTATGTTTCATGGCGAGCAATTTTTAGGTACAGCTATTGTTCATGCTCTTATACCAACTGTGACGTCCCCGGATTTTGGCTTCTCCATACCCTATTGGGAATGAGAGGTCAGAATCTGAAAACATCATCCAATCATATCAGAGAGAGATGCGGAAGTGAAATACGCATACATGAACATACAAATATAATGTGTACACCATAACATTCTCAACATTCAACATGTATATTATTACATATTACATTTACATCTTGAATATAAAATTTTACACAAGTCTAAACATGTATGCTAGCAGGATCTACACAATAGGTACAACCTGGACAACTGCTCACTTCCTTTCTTTTATCTCACACTAGCTCTGAACCTAAAACATACGTGAAACAGCGAATCAACACACAAGGTGTTGTGCACATGGGTAGAAAGATACATACTAATATGTTTGCATACTTGAAATAACTTGAGAAATAAAGATTAAAAGAAAACATTGTTTAAAGCGATAATCATGTAAGTATTCCTTTCTATTGCATTCACTTTGATGTGGTTGTACTACACATACTTGCACTTGACTTACATCTAGTGTGGGCAATATAGTATCATCATACATCTAACATGGGTCAAGGAATCATACATCCATGTTAGGCAACATACATCCAAACCAGGCTATGTACTCTAGTAGCTACAACCCATCATACTCATTTATGTTCTATTAGATTTGGTGAAGTATAACTTTTTTTTTTGAAGGCTCCGCTCTATTCCACTAAATCAGTTCCAAATTAACAAGGTCCAGGACCTGGCTTGGGAGATTAGAGGTCTCCCTACCAGTTGTACATAAACTTGTACTAGCTAACTTAGCTACTGTATGAGCCACTACATTAAACTTCCTACTCACATAATAGAAAGAAATTGAATGAAAAGAGCTAACTAAATTCAAGATATCATCCACCACCAGCGCCATATAATCTCTTCTATCTCCTTTCTTTTGCAGGAGTCCAATTACCAACTGCGAGTCCGACTCTACTTCAAGGTGTCGTAAATTCCACGCCAAAGCCTGTTTTAGTCCAGCTAGAATAGCACAAGCTTCACCTACTACAGGTTCTGGATGTCCCATCCTTTTCTCCGCCAACAGCCCCACTGGTTCCCCGTGATGTCCCCTGTAGATTTCCCCAAGTCCCGTGATCTTCTGATGCAAGAAAGCTACATCCACATTCATTTTTACTGCCCCCCTCTTCGGCCCCCTCCAAGCCATCTGTTGTGATTTCTTTTCACTTTCCTTGCTAATACTTGCGTTTGCAGCTTTATAGTCCTGCAAAAATGCCACAGCTATCTGTATCGATGCCTCTAGCGTGCCAGAATCTCCGTTGAACACATCCTTATTTCGATAATTCCAAATGCCCCACAAGATTGCAGTCGCTAAGCTCATCTCTTCCTCTGACAATTGTTCTTCTAGTGTACAGATCGCTTCGTTGGGATGCACACTGCCAAGGTCTTCAATTAGATTGAAAGTTGGGCTGAGTGCCCACGCCTGTTTGGTTTTCTGATAGTTAAAAACCCTGTGTTGAATAGTCTCTTTCGCTCCATTGCACAGCGTGCATAAGCCATCCGTATCGCAGTGCCTGTCTTGTAGCCTTCCTTTGGTTGCCAGCCCTCCAGTACAGATCCTCCATAGAAAGTGTCTCAGTTTCTGCGGCCTCTCTGGTCTCCAGACTATATTCCATATTCTGTCATTGTTTTTCCTTCGACTGGTGTTAAACTCTCACTTCCCCAGATGGCTGAGCCAGTAAGCGCTCTTCGTAGTGAAGACACCTTTAGGATCAGGCCACCATGCGAGATCGTCTTCCGGGAATCTGGAGCTAAGTGGGATACTTATGATTGAGTGACAGACTTCTGGCGAGAACACAGAGTGTAAAATGTCCTCCTTCCACATCCCCATATCTTTGTCTATCAGCTCTGTAACTAATCTGGGCATCTCATCATTGTGATGTTGCTGCATTTCCAGAAAGACGTCTACATTAATGCACCACATGTCATCCCATATACTTACTGTCGAGCCATCACCTATTCTCCAGTACATGCCTTCCAGCACCACAGGTTTTGCTCCCCACAAACTCCTCCATACATAACTTGGGTTATGCCCACGAGTAGCTTTCAGAATGGAAGTCCTCGGGAAGTACCTCGTCTTTAATACTCTATGTGCTAAGGATTCTGGTTTTGTTAAGAGCCTCCAAAACTATTTTGCGAGAAGAGCTTGATTAAACATGTGCATGTCCCTGAATCCCAGCCCTCCATCCCTTTTCGGTTTGCATAAATTTGCCCAACATAGCCATGATATTTTCCTTTCAGTGCCTTTTGCTCCCCACCAGAATCTAGATATGCAACTCTGTATATCCTCAAGTACTCCACTGGGGATTTGGAAAATGTTCATGATGTAGGCTGGGATAGCCTGTGCAACCGCTTTGATGAGGACTTCTTTACCTGGTTTAGATAAGAGTTTTTCCTTCCACCCTTGTAGTTTTTTCCAAACTCGCTCTTTGATAAAAGCGAAAGTTTGCTTTTTTGATCTCCCCATTACAGTAGGAAGGCCTAGGTACTTGGCGTGTCTGTCAACTTCTCAGACTTGTAGCACCTCCTTAAGCTCCTCTCTGGTTTTCTGCCTCACACAACTACTGAAAGCTACTTCCGTCTTTTGGAGATTTATTTTTTGACCCGATGCCTGTTCATACTTGCTAAGGATATTAGCTATCTTCAGACATTCTTGACGAGTAGCTCTAGTGAAGAGAATGTTGTCGTCTGCGTAAAACAGATGAGATATAGAAGGCGCAGTTTTGCTAACCTTTATCCCATGAATAAGTTTTCTGTCTACAACATTTTTTATGGAAATAGAGAGAGCGTCAGCACATAAAATAAAGAGATAAGGAGAGATAGGGTCACCCTGACGTAGTCCTCGGGAAGGATAGATCTTCTTGGAGCGGTCCCCATTAATGGCAAAAGATTGATTGACAGAAGATACACATTCTAGGATTTTTTCCTCCACTTTCCACCAAAACCCATCTTTTGCTGCACATGATCCAGAAAACTCCATTCAACTCTATCATAAGCTTTGGACATATCAAGCTTCAGTGCCAAACTTCCTTTCTTGTTGTTTTTTCCTACCTTCATCTTGTAGAACAACTCAAAGGCCACCAGAGCATTATCGGTAATCATTCTTCCCAGAATAAAAGCACTCTGGTTTTCCGTGACAATTAGATCCATAAACGGCTTCAATCTATTTGCCATGACATTTGAGGCAATCTTGTACACCACATTGCAAAGGCTAATGGGTCTGAATTCTGAAATTTCTTTAGGCTTCTGGACTTTTGGTATAAGTACAACAAGAGTAGAGTTGAAATAAGCAATACTGTGTTCATCTTTCCACCATCCTTTGATATAATTTGCAACATCCCTGCCAACAATGTGCCAAAATTTTTGAAAAAATATGGGTTTCATACCATCCGGTCTGGGGGCTTTGTTAGGATGCATTTGATTCAACGCTTTCCAAATCTCTTCATCAGTAATATCTCTCTACAACTGCTGGTTCATGCATTCAGAGATTTTTTCTTCCATCCCCTGTGTAGTCTCCTCCATTGCATTCAGATTTGATGTACTAAACAGATCAGTAAAATACTCCAGTATGACTTTCGCAATATCTTCTTCCTCAGATTTCCACACTCCTTGCTTGTCCTTAATCCCCATGATAGTGTTTCTCTTCCTCCTGTGCGAAGCTTTATGGTGAAAATAACAAGTATTTTTATCCCCTTCCTTCATTTCATTCACTCTAGCTCTTGCACACCAGTACAAGTCCTCCTGTCTGTGCCAGTACTCCAGATCCTGCGCCAGCTCCCTACACCTTGTAAGGACACCATTATCTGGTGGTTTCTTCTGTTCATCTTTAATCTTATTTTCCACCTCCTGGATTTATTTCCTGATATTGCCAAAATTTAATGCCGCCCAAGAGTCCAACTTTTCACTGTAAGCTTTGATGTTTTCTCCAAGTCCCCCCATAGCACAGGCGTTCCACTATTCCTTAATTATTTTTGTACACCCTTCCTCAGTCATCCACATAGGTTCAAAGAAAAAATATTTTTTCCTCCTTTTTTTATTCACCTCTCTTCTATCTACTGTGATGACAATTGGCACATGATCTGACTTATACATTGGAAGATGCAAAACTTTAACATAGGAAAAAAGTTGTCTCCATTCAAGAGTAGCAAGGGCTCTATCTAGCCTTTCTTTCTCCAGCGTATCCACAGTAAGACCACACTCCCATGTATATTTTTGTCCCGAGAAACCAAGATCTAGCAAAGCACAGTCGTCAATGATGTCCCGGAAGTCCTGCATCCACCTTTCTGGCTTTGGCGGTCCCCCCCACTTTTCCTCATTTGATACCATCTCATTGAAGTCCCCGAAATAAATAGTTGGCATGACTATCTCCTAGTGTAGCTTCCTTATCAGATTCCACGTGTTAAACTTTTGGTGTTGTTCAGGCCAGCCATAGATTCCAATGGCTCTCCATTTGTGAATTCCATCCTCCTCCGTAACCAAGCAGTCAACATGGTGTTGTGAAAAACTTCGAACCTCCACATCCACATCCCTCCACCACATACCCACCCCTACGGATTTGCCAATACTAGCTATACAAATCCCGTCAGTAAAACCACATCTCCTTTTTGCCTTTTCCAGTTGTACTTCCGACATCTTAGTCTCTATAACAAAGACCAAGCTTGGGCGTTCTCTCCAGCACCAACTCCGTAGTGCATCTAAACCACCGGGTTTGCCCAAACCCCGACAGTTCCAACTTAATATTTTCATGGCTCTTCGTGGGGTAGGTCTCCCCCATACCCCGCTACTGTAAGCAATTTCCCATCTGATGCATCAGTCTCGACATTCGCCATAAAGACCTATTTCTTAAGTAACGATTGCTCACCGGTAGGTAAGTCGATTTCCATTCCTTCCCCACTTTCCGTACGCCATCGCTTCCCAGTGAGATTTCTATTATTTCTCGCTTTTGCTTCTGGTAATCTTTCCATAACTTTAGGATGCCTTTTCATGATAATTGGCTTTCGTAGCTTCTTCCCTACCTCACGTACAGTGCCTTTTTCATACTTGTCTTTTGGTTCTTTTCCATGTGCCGAGGTTTTCTTCCTCTATCCTCTGGTCTGGATCTTTCGGGCGTCCCACCCAGCTTTGAAGGACAGTTTGTGCGGTCCGGTTGGATGTTGATTTCGGTCTGCAGTTCTAACTTCGTCAGCCCCCAGATCTCTGTTCAGCGTACAAAAAAGATTTCTCAGATCAACCGTTGCTCATGTATCCTCCGGATCAGCTGCTTCCTCTCCTTTACTCGCTCGAGGTTCCTTTCCCCCCACTTCCGGAGAAGAAGCAGAGGATGTGTACCATTCACAAGCCTTCCCTGACTGATCAAAGTTCCTGCCTTCTTTCACTGATATTACATTATTCACTTCCTTATCCTTTCCTTTCCGCCTTGCTTCCTCAGTACTTTCGTTATCCCCCTGGTCATTAAGTCTGAGCAAAGTATGCTCTGTACCTGGACTTTGTATCATCATCTTTGCCACTGTATGGTCATTGGCTTCCTTGTCCCTCGGCCTTTGGTTGTGTACGGGATTTGATGATGGACTATCCCCCTTGTATAGTAGTCCCTCCTCCGTAGCCATATTCTTTTTGCCTTCTCTTAGATCTCGATCAGGTTTCACATGGAACATCAGGATACGCTTCACTGAACCCTCTCCATAAACTTCCTCCGTACAAGAAAGCGTTGGTTTACGTGGTGATGCTTTCATCCATGCTCCCCATGGTCTCTGTTGTGTCCCGTCTTCTTCGTTCAGGAGACAATCTCTATCAATGTGCCCCAACTTGCCGCAGATATAATAGAAACTAGGAAGCCTTTCGTACTTAATTTCTAGGTTGATGATTACTCCCCATTTATCTTTGATCTTCTAGTTTCTTTTCAAAGGCTTATTTATGTCCAGAGCTACTCAAACTCTTGCAGACGACTCCCATCCCAATTCATCTATGTCAACTGTAGTTACTCGTCCGATCTTTCCAGCAATGGCCTCAATCGCTGCCGCAGATCTCTGGCTTAGAGGAATACCATAGATTCTGACCCAAAATAAGGTCTCATTAAAAACAACTTTTCTGGGAAGATCTTCGTCCTCGATCTCTTTTATTAACAGAAGCTTGTTTTCAAAGTTCCATGGTCCTCCCTCAACTACTTTCTATTTATCTCTCCAGTGGAGGAATTGTGCGATGAAAACTGTTGCATCTATTTGCTTAAAAATAACTTTGTTTTCCAGCGACCATGCTTGGGTTAATGTCCTTTTCAACGCACAGAAGTTATATGGTCGATTGGTGTGTAGATTTGCCGCCAAAGCTAGGGAAATATGTTATTCTCTCTCCGCAGTGTTTCCCTCCGTAAGATCCACAATATCGTCTTCGTCCTCCTCTTCCAGGCCTAGCTGTGCATACTTCTCAAACAAATCTTCCGCCATATTCCTAGGGATGACCCCAAGAAAATCCTTCACTAACCTTGGACCTACAAGAGATTAAAAAACAACCACTCGGGAGATGTAGGGTAACCCACTTGGGAGATGAAAAGCACCCACCGTCGTCAAAACCTATCGCCAGAGCGCTAGGGTTTCACGTGGGGGAGAGTTTTTTTTTTCAAGTGTGTTTGGTGAAGTATAACTCATACTAGTTCAACCAAGCAATCATATCCAAATACGAGCATTCAAGATATTACATATCATATGCAACCACAAAACTAGTCTTATACTTAGTAAAACCCACGTACCTGAGTTCAGAGATTCTTTATACATCCATGATCATCTAAAACTTTGTCCATGACCTGATTAATAATAATTAATCATCATTAATACAATGGTTCATTATGTCATTATTATTTTTGATCTAAGTTAGAGTTTAGGCCAAACCTAGGTTTAAACTGACCTAAGATTGTCTCTGATATTTTTCTACTGACCTACATTCATAATTAGGGTCTGGTTCAAGTTTCATAATTTTTTGATGCTAAGTCTATTTTCTAGAGTTAAAATGGGATTGAAATCATCTAAATAGTCTTTAATATAAAAAAGACCTATTATTTAGATATATTACTCAGATCATAGTCTAAAGTATGGATGTATATCATCATTAGGGTTCTAGGACAATTTTATGAGAATTAATCTCAACCAGACATTATTTATTTCATTCAATAAACTGTTAAAAGGAGCATTGTAATCTAAATTAAATATCGTCATTGAAAGTGATTCAAGGGTCTGATCTAGTTGTCTAGTAATGTAGAGAACATTTTTCTAAGTTTGTGGGTATTTTTTTGGCATTTTTCTGACAAGGGTTCTAATTACTATGAATTATTGAAGATCAGGAAATTAATTGGAAATATTTACCTTTGGCAGTCTATCAAGGTTCACCACGTGTCCCTGAAGTGGTGCAAATCCTTCCTTGGCTTTGCCAGTCTGGTTCACTAGCCTGGATCCGGTTCAGTGTGATTTTGCTGGTTCAGGGCTCTCCTTACTCGCCCTTTCTCCCTCATGCATCGTGTGCGACGCAAGCCTTCTTCTTTGCGGCTCCCTCGTTCTCTGCCTTGAACTCGAGAAGGTAGGGCGCCACTGAATCTTGGATTCCGGTGATGAATCAACCATCTCAAGTCTATGTTTCTCACTAGACAAGATGCCTAGACTCTTAGTTCTCTCTCTCATCTACCTCCTTCGCAGGGTCTGGTCCTGCGCGATGCATGGAGGACGCCGCCATGGAGCAGGGGCTCCGGCTTGAGGTTGCCGAGGATGGTGCCATCACCTTCAATGCTGGGTGAGAGGACTGTCGGCCGGTCATCTAGGTGTTGGGAGATATGTGGCCTTGCCACCACCTTCTCTTCAAATCCTCAATGAATAGGTTTCTGGGATTGGAGTTTTCCGTCTCACAACCCAAAACATGAGATTGAGGTACTGGAAAGATACTGGATGCCAACCTGAACTTTCCCTGACCCTTGGTTGGTGGTGAGTGATGGCGGAGTGCTCAACCCGGCTCACTTTCTCCTGTGGCGGCTGTGTTGGCCTCTGTAGCCCAAAACGTCCACGACCAAGGTTGGGCAGTTGATCGCAGGGCACCAAGAAGATTGGAGAAAGGTCCTCCAGATTCGTCTATTGCATCGTGGAGGAGTGCAAGGTCTTCTACAAAGGGGATGCTAGCGAGAAAGGAGCTGAGAGCTATAGGGGTTCCTTTAGTGAAGATTCCAATGCTTACCCCAGAGCGTCGTAGAGAAAGGATATGGGATTTTGGGCATTTCCCTGGGGCCAAAAATTATGTGAGGGAATTTAGAGGATCACCCCACTCGTGTTCTACAGACTTGGGTCTCCGGTGCCGATTGAGGGGTCTATGGATTCATATTGTTTCATAGATCCTAGTTGTGGACAAAAATGTATAGTTATATCCTCGCCTTCATCGCATCAATAGTACGCGTCCACCCTCTTATGTTCCTCATGTTTCGGAGGTTAGGGATGACTGGGTCCTGGATCCATGGCTTCGAATGTGCCGCACAATCTAGTGAACAAAAGACTGTGTGACATAAAGTTTGTCACAGACCTAAGTACAAATATACCCAAAAAGATAAAGCCCAAACATATTTACGTCACTAATGTTCCAACCTCAAATAGATACATATGTTTGTAGCAATCTCCAAACATTTTGGAACTTTAGACATTGGCTTATTATACCCCAAGACAACTTCTACAACAATTTTAGACACAAACTCCATTATTTGTTTGTGCAAATACATTCTTTGAAAAACCTTATAAATTGGGTATATTAACCTTGAATTCAATTCAAATCATCATAATTCTTGATCCTACAAGTCCAGAACACTTGTTATGATACTAATACCTCAAAGTTCACTAATATATCACTTGAGTCCATTGGTACTATTAAATGGGTCCCATGGACTCATATGTACCCAAAATGTCCCATGGACTCATATGTACCCAAAACAATTAATCAAACATATTCATCATACTTGAAATCAATTAATGTTCTAATTGTCAATTGCATATATAGTTACACTTTTCGAGTGGAAATATACAATAATTGAATAACCAATTCCTTCATTTGGTATCATCATCTACATGACGATCATGGTCTTGAAATACTATATTGGGCATCATAATCACAAAATTGGGGTCATCACAAATTCACATGAGTATGGCCATACGTTTCTCAGTCTCTCTTATCAAGTGACTAGGATATCAACTCTAACAGGAGGGACAAATCGCATATACATCACTCATAGTCAATCCTCATGTGTCAGAATGTATCCAAGCATCACATTTTTGGCAACCCTTATTCAAGTTCACATTATAAGATGTGAAAGTACATTTAATGACAGGTTATGAGTGTAGTAACTTCATGTCTAAGAATCACAATCACCACTATCACATTGAGATGTGATTATGCCTATTCTACATGTATCACTTCTCAGGGTGGGTCTGTCTAATACACTATTCTCTAATAAGTACATATGTGTTTTGTTTTATATATCATATCATGACTAATGAGATTTTGTGATCAACCAACATACACTCTAGTCTTATGTATTATTGTTGTCTATTAGCTTCCACAATAATATCTGGACATAACAAGAATGTATATACTCTCATCATATATATGATGTCAATGTTCAGGTCCTCGACCTGAAAACATATGTGGCATCCAACTTATAAAAACAAGATTTACTTAAGCGGAAGTGAATCATTTGTAGCGGATTACTGAAAATCACTAAAAATTAAAACTTTTTGCAAAGAGATCGACACATAGGAAACTTCTTTCATAAAGAACCAATGTATACATTTACATCATGACTCATAAGTACATAACTTGTATCATCTCTTCTCGAGGATTACAACATCAACTGCCCTATTAACATTATATACAGACAACATAAGAACCTCTATGCATCAAGCCAAAATCTTAGATCGATTCATTAAAAATACTAACTATAAACTCCGAGGACCCGAGAGTACAGAGACGACACATAGGACTACTATCTATATGACTGGACAGGAAATATCTCCATTTGAGATATTACTGTTGTCTCTGGTGCTACTGTTGTTCTTTCTCTACTATAGGGTTTCTGCCTCTTCGTCCGTGTCCACCTAAAAACATTGGATCCCACGGGGGTGAGACAATTATGAATTGCCCCAACGGGAGATATAACTCTCCACCAAAACATAGTTATAGAAGTTTATTAAAATAAAACTAAGTAGGAGTTCTTATATGTTAACAACAATATTAATCATTAAATGAATAGAGTAAAGTAATCTCCTTTCCTAAGGAGAGCATTGCATCTATCCATGGTAGACATATAATTCATCCATCTACTTGCAATGAATATAAAGAGATATGAATAACATCTACCAACTAGTGATGCATAAAAGAAATGTAACATCAGCCAATGAATTTCCGTATTCAATCCTTAAGCAAACATGCTATATGGATGATTACATTTTACAACCACACTTATGCCCTGAGGAGATGAGGTATACCGCTCATACTCCAACCGACCACTGCGAAGTCGAAATCGGTACCATACAAGGTCAATAGAAGAGCCGGCTTCTAAGACCTCTCACATCTTGGTCAGTGCAAGACAACATGCAGGACATCTTGTGTCTCTGCTAGATAGCTTTCCAGGGTATACTGGCAACTTCTCTATTAGAGTTACAGTGGCGTGTTGCACTCTCTTCGCGATCGAGAGATTTCATGTTTACCTCCATCGACCCGGCATTAATATCATTGGGAGATGTGTACTACATCTATCCCAATCATTGGGAGATTCATGATACATCCATCCCGATACAATAATGAAGGATTGAGAGGTTTAATGTTTACCTTCTATCAATTCCCTCATTAGGACGTCAGGATACATTCACCCATTGCCCCCACATATTCAAAATATGTGTTTCGGGTTTTGCCACAGAGCACCCATTTCACCATCACCTATTGCTGACAATGATGGATCTATGGTCAGGGCTCTACATGATATGATTTCACTTGATTAATTAAGTACATTAGTATATTCTTTTAACATCAGTCAAGTTCTCAAATAGGAATTATTATGACAACTGCTACAAAGAAACATGTAAGCTCTTATCTATAGCTTTACCAGAACTTATAATGCATTGGGATCTTAATCCCTTATCTCATTACTTGAAAGTTCACATCTCACAGCAACATCATTATCTTACTTATCAAAACTGGGTATTCATACCCTCAATTCATCACTATGACTGTTTCCACTTGTTAGGTAACTATTACCTCTAGGTCCTCAGACTGAGGTATACATGATACTTGTTACACAAGCATCTCATATGGCTCACAAGGCCCATTAAATGTCTCGTCACCTTTCACTAGGCAACAACTTACTCATATGACTCAAAGAGTCCATGCACATTTTGTTACTTTTACTAAGCAACAACAACATTAAGGCACACAAGGCCAATCAACATTGTCATTATATAAAAGCCATAGCGCAACTCTGGCTATGATCATCACCTCATGATATCTGTAGGATTAATAGACATGATAATAGTCATATAAATCATTTATCTCATCATATGATACAATAGTAACACCACTATTCCTTTATCAGGATTAGGGTTTACTATCAAATAGGATTTTCCATTCCATCACCCAATTTAGGGTTAGGATCTCCCATTTCACATTAGTTAGGGTTTCATGTTTACATCATTAGTTCAACCCCAATATATTGCTCCACCCCTCTAGGAGCATTCAAAACTATCATACGTATTTACTCATGATCATTACCTTCATCATATATCATTTATGAATATCAATTCAAGGTATGAGTTCATCTCTCAACCTTACCATGGTATGTTTATATCATACCCAATATCTTGGTTTAACCCCTTTTTCATAGTGTTTAGCCAACACTTATCAAAGTGCATTGAATTCATTACATCTTCATTGTAATAATTTACATAACACACACTTCTTGTGTTTCTTTTCCAAGTATATTGGATTGAGATGCATCAAGGTATATCAACCCTGAAATGCTAAATGTGATATCTATCATGTCTTGATGTTTCACTTTGCTCCTCATTTCCATCTTCTCAGGTTAATCAACTAACCTTGTATTAAGGTATTTCCCTCTTAATACTTTTAACCACTCACCTATCACTTTCATTATATAGTGCATAGATTACACATTAGATTTGTCTGACTATCTTTAATGATATGGACTTATCTTAATGGTTTAGCATTGTTGATATAGAATAAACTATTATCAACCACTTTATGTATTTCAACTTTTAGGATATCATCCTCATCATTATTTAGTGTTTCATAGATCACTCCTAAAAGTGTCTTGTCCTCATCTTTGTAAGGTGTATAGGGTTGACACATGAATGTGAAGTTAATCACATATATATAGAGTTGGATAAATAATGATCTAGATATCACCTTGTCCCTTATACCCTTACATATTGAATTATCAATATTACCATTCATATAGTTTATCACTTTCACCTTTCATGGTGTAACATTATCATCTTACTTGATTATGTCAGCCACAATCTACTTTAGTGTATTGGCCATTATACCATCACTAGGGTTTCATATATCATTACATGGCATCACCTTGGATTTGAGTCTCACATCACATCATTCATATGGGTTCCACATAACATTATTCTAATTCAGGGTTTTTCATGGCATTACCCTAGATTAGGGTTTCACAAGTCATCATTATTAATTAGGGTTACTCCCTTTTCTTAGATTAGGATTACACATAGTATTTCCCTAAATTAGGGTTAAAGTTCATCAATCTTCTTGATTAGGATTTCATGATCACTTCATCAAAGATCATACCCTAAAATCTTAGTTTATTCATATTGAAGGTGTTTGAGGCTTATCCATTACATGATTATCCTACATGTATGGATTCCTCTCTCTCTCTCATCCCCTCTAGGATGTTGACTATGTCAAACTTGGATAAATTAGGTCAACCATCCCTTTAATTAAATACATTCAATTAGGTTTGACATAGTGCATTAAAATATTGCTTATTTAAGCTTCAAGGATTAACTCTTCTAATATTACCAATCACTTGGTACCCTAAAGGCACAACCCTGGTGATTTTATTTAAGATAAATCAGTAACAATTATAGGGTCAATTGGTCCTTTATCACATTAAGTTATCAATTGATTTGATCACTTTAAATTACCAAACGATCTTGACCCTTTGGTCTCTAAACGGTTTGAAATCGTTTGGGCAACTTGCCTTTGAAACCGAATGGGCTTGGGTCTCCAAACGGTTTGAGATCGTTTGGCCCCAAATAGTCTTGAGACCATTTGGACCCAAACGGTCTTAAGACTATTTGGTCCAAACCCTCTCAAAACCGAATGGACCGAAAAGGTCTCCAATACATAACCAATTTCAAGGTTTCAATCAATGAATCGACTATCCATTGGATCCTTGATCCGTTCATCAATTGAACCATTGAATCACCCTTCAATTAGTTCATCAATTAGGGTTTTGAACCCAATTAAACTACGGTTTATAATCAAGAATCCATCAATTAGGGTTTTGAAGTCGATGAACCATCAATGGTTAACATTGTGGAATCGATTCAATTGAAACCAATGAATTATCATCAAATTGTGATATGACCTGAACTCAAATGGTCTTGAGGTCATTTGGATGACCTCCAAATGGTCTTGAGACCGTTTTCCCAACTTTTCATTGAAATATGTGAAAATCAATTAGGGTTTGCATCATTGGATCAATCATCAATTTAGCTATTGATTGTATTTCAATTTGGTATCTCTGGACCTTCAATTACTCAACCATACTCAACCCTAGACCTCCAAATGGTCTTCGTTGACCTCCAAACGGTCTTGAGACCATTTGGGTGATCTCCAAATGGTTTTGAAACCATTTGGGTTAATCAACCCAAAGTTCTAAAACAATTAATTGCAAAATCAGCACTTAACCCGATTAGGGTTTGCTACTTGATGATTGTCTATGTATTGAATTAATCAATTAGATCCATTGGATCATCATCAAAAATTTATTAGAGTTCTGACCTCAAACGGTCAACCCATCCAAATGGTTAACTCCTCTAAACGGTTTGGGGTCCAAACCTCCAAACGGTTTGGAAACCGTTTGGTCTCCAAACAGTTTGGTGAAACCGTTCGGATCAAATTGTTGAAACCATTTGCGAGGGATATTTGGGGAGGTGTGTGCTTATGATGATGTCATCATCATCAAGCTCTAAACCCATGAAACTTTCTGTGATTTTCATGGTGATTGCATCACTCAACCAAATTGAATTTCAGAAATGAAGAAAGGATCATCAATTGATATGGAATTGAATGCAATAACAATAGTAAGGGTTTAAGTTATAAAACCCGCATCCAATTGAGCTTAAAAGCTTAGAGTTTCATGTTAACAATGGTGGATGAAGCTTTTGCAACTCCCCCTAGGCTCGTCCTCAAGCTTTTGGGTGAAAAGATTGGCTAGGGTTGAAGATGGAGTGAAGAAAAGAAGAAATCAATGATTTATTTTCGATTTCCACCATGAAATCATGGTTGAAAGTGATCAAGAAGCTTACCAACAGGTTGGGGATCGTCCTCCTGATCCTCCAAAGCTCCCTTGGTCGTTTTCAAAGCAAGTAGAAGAAAGGGATTCGGAAAAGCCTTTTATTTGGCTTGTAAAGGGTGTTTTTATAAGAAAACCAATGAGAGAGAAAATGTCTTATAAAAATCATTTAATTCCAAAATTAGTGCCACCTCTTCCCCATCAATTCCTTGGATACGAGGCTATATTCTTTGACTATTATTCCTCTCAATTATCCATGATTTAAATAAAAGCAAATTAAGCACCTTAAATCATATTATACTAATATCCATAAGTGAGTGGATATTTCTTTTTCTTATAATATTGTGAGTGAGTTATCCACTTCCTTTGGATATTTTCTTGCCTTTGCAAGGCACAAGCTCGTCCAACCCTTTTCAAATTCATACCTCAACTTTTGGTTGAAGGGCGCTTTAATTAATATATTTCTTTTTGCATTAAATTTAATTAGGGTTTCAATTATGCATAAATTTTGATTATTTTAATATCGAGATTCTCTCTCCTCCAAATTAACTCAAATGAGGCGCCCCTCTCATTTTATTTGCTCTACATGATTCCAAGAAACATAAGGGACCTTATTGAAGTGGTAATTTGCATATTGAAGCCTAGGTTTTGGGTAAATTGCACTTTACATCAAAACTAGGTTTTAATGCACAAACATTGCTTTATCAGCTCTTTCTTGGTATTCAGGCTTGTGAAAGTCATACCACTGCATCATAATCATTCCTTTGATGATTCAACACATGAGGAACATTTTTTCATGTAACATTTGCAGGTTAACCCCTCACTTTGTGTAATTTGCACTTTAGTCCAAAATAAGCAAACATTGCTTCAATATTATTCAAACATGACCAAAATTGAAACATAAGTTCCTCTTGAGCCTTAATTACTTTTCACAAGATAAAGTTAAGGATCTAATTAACTTGCTTAAGCAAAACTCCCAGGGTTAAGGCGTAACCCAGGCCAGGGATGTTACAACATATGTCATCAAGAAATATCACTTTTTATATATCTAACATGATATATCATCATTTCATAATTGAACAAACATATAGAGGGAATTGCTTTTATTATTAATCAAATTATTTAAAAGATATTCCATTAAACACAAACATTGGTGAGAATCCAATGCCCCAAAAACCCAAGGGTCAAGAAGTAGAAGCAATCGACCTCCAAGGTTGATTGGGAACATTTATCAACCTCCAAGCCAATCGACCTATCAATTAGATTCAACCAAAAGATGGTTAGATCGAATTATTAGCTCGATCTACCCGTGTATCGACCTCTCCTTTTTTATCTTGCTATTTCATTTTTCCTCTTGAAAATAATGACTTGTTCAAGTTGTAGTTTCTTTCTTTCTTGCACCATGAGTGGCTAGATTCACTTAGTTTATTTCCATACTCCTATTTGAATGCATTGCATGTTTGATTAGCTACCTTCTTGCAATGTCTGATTTGAATTAATTTGTGAGAACAAGTTTAGGAACATCTAGAGTTAAAATTAGCGATGATGCATGAGACTAAGGAATCATTATAGAAAAATCCATACATTTATTATTGATTTGTTGGTTATTATCTAAATAGAGAGGTGGTTAAGATATAGTTCTACCCTTATCTTGAAAGGAGGAAGGTTTCAGATATCTTTTATGGCTGCTTGCAAAATATATTGAGAATATAAAAAAATAGGAGAGGAAGGTTTTACATGGTTGATGTTGGTCTGATTGGTGAAACCCAATCCAAGTTCCCTTTTATCATAGTTACCATTTCCCTTGTTTTCATTTGGATTCTATAAATTAGGTTAGTAGATTAATTCATCTCTTAACTAGAACACCAATTTCCCCCTTTTAATTCAAATAAGCTATTCTAATGTTTTTTATTCTTATGTCATTGTCTCTCCTTATCCCTATGTTTGATTGTGTATTACTACAATAGACTTCGTATTCAGTTTTAGATGTCTCTTGAAGTCGGATATAAATTTAAAAACTGATACCTTCAACTAGGAAATTGTGTTTACACTTTTGACCCACGTTTAAGGGTGATAAACTTTTTGCACAGCTGTCGGGGATAAGACAATAGGAAACCACTAAGGACCTGAAGTCTACTAGACTTAGTCAATGATGTAATGTTAAGCAATAGACATAGTTTGATAGAGTTTCTTTCCAATTGCATTATATTTTTAAAGAATGTTTATGTGTTTGGTGACTAACCTTGACTCATATGATTCTTTCAAGTAGTTAGTGTGATTCAAAATCCTTCTTTTCACTAAACTAAAAAGTGGTGCCAGCTGAAGGAGGAGTAGGTCAAAATGGAGAAAGTTTGTCTCTTTGCTCAATGGCACACATGCCAACAAGAACATGCAACCTGTAGTACTTCTTTAAATACAAATGGAAAATATTGGGTTGAGATCGACCCTCCTCTCTATTATTCAATAGTGAACCTTCAAAGGGAATTTGGTTGATGAGAATTCTTATCATCACATAGATGCTTTCAAAAATATATGTGACCCTCTTAAAATCAATAGGGTCTTGTGAGAGGTTATTTGTTGCAAAGCCTTCCATTTCTATGATAGATAAGGCCTTCACATGGTATCACTCCTTGAAACATGAAAGTCTTATTGGATGGGTACCCTTGGTTGAAGATTTTTGGTAATAAGTTCTATCCAATTGAAATGAACATTTGATGTAGACATAAGATTACTCATTTCAAACAAAAGGCTAGTGAAAACTTGTACGAGGCTTGGGAAAGGTACCATGTATATCAAAGGGAGTGCCCTCATCACAACTTTTATGATGAGTATCTGGTTACAACTTTCTATAATAGGCTTACTCTAAGCAAGAGAACATCTATTAATGCAGATTTTGAAAGTAACTTTATGGGGCATGATGCCAAGCACTCTAAGGAGATCATCAATAACATGGCATCACTATAAGAAGGGACAAACTATGAAATGGGATCAACTAGTAATGTATCAGCTATCAATACTACCTTTGATTCAAAAACTCTTGATTCTCTAAATGCCAATCCTAATAAGATGGCCGCAGAAATACAATCTAAAAGATACAAACACCAAAACAAGGCATCACACATATACCATCATGAACTTTGTCACATGTAGAGAAAATAGACTTGGAATTGGTAACTTCATATACATCTATGAAGCAGAAATTATCAAGGTGGATTCATCGAAAATGTAGCATACGTTAATTATAAAAGGTATGACCACCCTGATTTTTTTTATGGTTACACATGTACATCTTAAAATTTTCATTAGTTGAACCAAACGCCTCATACCATGGGAGGAGGTCAGGCCGTTGGGAGAGAAAATCCTCTAGGTTTCCAACAGAACAATAACCCTCCACATAATAGGATGGTGAACCAACATGGAAACTTCAATGGCCCATTGAGAGGGAGTTTAATGATGGAACAACAAATCTTCATTAATCAACTAAATTATTTGACTGAACATCTTGGGAAATTCATCCTAAGAAACAATGATCTTGTGACCAACATGCAGACATATATAGGGATTGTTAAATACACAGATCAACGATTTACAATAGCACAATAGAATGATTAATCAATAGTGGGATTCCATAGAAGCCTCCATCGAAATCCCAACTATTTGATTACCCTCTTGTACCAAACAATATTAGAGATATGAAACTACAAAGATGGCAATGTTGAGATTGGGTACTACTTTAGGGAAACCACCTCCTCTGTCAGCACAACCTATAGTTAAGAATGACGATGAACCAAAAATTCATGTAGAGGAAGGTGTCTAGTAAAGAAGAAAGTGTCAGATTTTAAGAGGGAAGATTCTTCAAATAAACGTATTGAACATTATGTTGAAATACCTTGCCCTCACCGATTTGTGAAGGCTCAAATTGAGAAGAGGTATACAAAGTTTTTGGATTCTATTAAAAAAATACATATAGACATTCGCCTCCTCGACTCTATTTATGAGATGGAAACCTATTACAAGCTCCTGAGAGATCTTCTTACTAAGAAACATATGAGAGGTGAAGTAGAAACCATTTGATTGGCCAGGATGGCAACAACTTTTGTTCAATCCACTATACCAAACAAGTAGAAAGATCCTAGTGCTTTCACCAACCATTCCATACTAAGGATACTATGGAAAGATGTGGTCTAGACAACCTAGGTGTGAGCATTAGCCTTATTCCACATTCTCTAGCAATTAGGCTTAGAATCACTGATACAATTTTGTCTCATATGAGTACAACTAATCAATACTTCTTATTACCTTTTGGAGTAGTTGGAGATGTTCCCATTCAGATATGCTATTTCTTTATTCCAAGTGACATCATTATCATGAATGTGAACGAATATTCCATGTGTTCAATGATTTTGGATCGACCCTTCCTTTAAATAACATGTGCCTTTATTGAGGTTGTGGATGGGTTGATTACTATTCGATTGGTAAATGAACACATCAGTTTAAATGGTTTAGATCATATGAAGGGGTCATCCTCTTTGGAAACAGACTACTTTGCATATTTTTGTAGCCATCTTTGTATAGAGATCCAAGATGCTAATGCTATAGTAGATTCCCTAATAAGAGTCTCACTAATCCAAACTCTAGAATCACAAATATGGAAGTAGAGGATATTTTGGCTTATCTTGATGTACCAGAAGAAACAAGGGACGATTGGAATAGATAAATAAATATCTCCTTAGATATAGAAAAAATACACATCAACACCAAACCTCTCATTGAGTTAAAGCCCCTTCTTGAAGGGCATAATATGAAATTTTATATGATGAGAAGGGGAACCATGTTATTATAAATTCTAAACTTTCATTTGACCAACTACAACAACTACTTACCAAGCTTAAGTTAAGAAGAAAGGCTCTTGAGTATTACATCGATGATATCAAAGGGCTCAGTCCCACTGTGTTCATGTACTACATCAACCTAGATGAGAATGTGCATATCCAAGGACATAGGAAACTAAACGATAAAATGCAAAAGGTCGTGCACAAGGAGGTCTTCAATCTCTATGACATATGCATTATCTATGCCATCAATGATACTGGGCCAGCCTGGTTCATGTTTTATCGAAAAAGGGAGGAATGACAGTCATTAAGGGAGACAATGGTAAAAAATTATCAACTCACACTATTAGTGGCTGGCGAATGTGCATAGATTAGAGGATGTTGAACCCCCATCAAAATAAAGAACATGTTCCTCTACCATTCTAGCACACCCACACTTGTATTACTTGGATGAACATTCTGGCTTCTATCAAGTTCCCATTCACCTTGATGATAAGGGAAAGACTACATCTACATATCTTTATGGAACTACTACTTTTCATTGAATGCCCTTTGATAAATGTATTTATCCTGCCACCTTCCAAAAGTGCACGTCTACTATCTTCATTAATTTCATTTAAGATATAATGGATCTCTTTATGGATGTTTTCTTGGTATATGGGTCTTCATTTATAGATTGTTTGAAAAATCAATCTCAAGTGCTATAGAGATATGAAGACAAACAACTAGTTCTAAACCGAGAAAATAAGTGGATAAAAAAAAGATTGAAGGTGTGTGTGAAGGTATTGTGCTAGTATACAAGGTTTATGAAATAGGAATATAAGTGGATAAAAGAAAGATCAATGAAATTTCTAAATTGCCACCTCCCTTCATAGTCACATTGGAGTGAAGTTTTCTTGGTCATGTTTGATACTATAAAAGGTTCAAGGACTTCTCTAAAATTTCTAAGTTGTTGTCAAGAATGCTCTTTTGAAGACTTACAAAATACCTTTCAAACCTTCAAGAATGATCTTGTGTCATCACCCATTATGCAAGATCCCAAATGGGGTCTTCCTTTCAGACTTATTGTGCGCTAGTAATTTTGTTTTGGGATAAGTCCTCAATTAAAAGAAAGACAAAAAATCACCATGTCATTTACTACACAAGTAAAACATTAATGAAGAACAATTAAACTATACAACAAAATAAAAAGGTACGTTTGCAATTATCTATGCTTTTGAGAAATTCAAGTCATACTTTCTAGGAGGAAAAGTCATCATATACACCGAACATGGATCTATCAAATATCTAATGTAGAAAAAGGACACTAAGACCCATCTCTTGTAGTTGTATATATATATATATATATATAGGAGTTCATTCAATACCCATGTGGGAAGCCTGGGGTTCGCTACCCGGCAGCCAAAAAGTAACTATACTGTAACATCCCAGGATTTGAGGCCTCGGATAACATGATCTTAAAAGGAATGATTGGACTACCCATATCACCAAGGTGCACCTCCTTTTCCGGGAGCCCATCACTAAAGAACTCCATAGTTAAGCGTGCTCAGATTGGAGTAGTACTAGGATGGGTGACCAGTCGGGAAGTTGATCCTGGCTTGCACGTCAGTGTGGACAAAGTGCGCAGTTAAGGCTAGTGGTGGTTTGTGGGGCCAGTCGTCATTCCTGAAACTCTATTAGAGCCTTGGGTAGTGGGCCCGAGCGTTACATATACGGTCAGGAAAGTAACTATTGGGACAAAAAAGTAACTATGGTGATAAGAAAGTAACTATACGACTAAAAGTGTAAACTATACAAAATACACAGGAAATATATATGTAACCATATCTTAGAATATGTTGTAAAAAATAGAACTATCCATGAATGAAAAGTAACATTTTGCAAGGTAAAGTAACCCTCTACATGTCAAAAGTAAGAAACTCAAAAAAAAAGTAACTGAGATAGGGGGTGGGTAGCGACCCACACGGGTAAATTTTTGAAACATATAAATCGTTGATCTTCTTAAATATCTTAATCACATACCGTATAATAAATTTTAGCTCATTTTGACACTTATAGGTCGTACATCTAAACGATGCAAAATTCTGGCATTTCAATTTCGTTTTGTGTGTTGATTTTGTTGCCCTTGGATGAGTGACTTACACTCATCCAAATGAGCTCAAATTTTTTATGTTGCCTATTATTAATATAACCATTAAGATCAATGGATTATATTTCAAAAAAAACATGGTCTAGATAGGAAAACACCATTGGGGTGTACAACGTAATCTGTACACTCGAGTGTATTCTAGCCATGGTTCTCTCTCTCTCTCTCTCTCTCTCTCTCTCTCTCTCTCTATATATATATATATATATATATATATATATATATATATATATATATATATATATATATATATATATATATATATATATATATATAAAAGGACACTAAGACCCATCTCTTGTAGTTGGCTATATATATGTATAATATATAATATTATAATATGCATCTAGGAAGATGAGACCCACATTATTCTTGAAAAGTGCCATTCCTCCCCATATCGAGGGAATGTGGGAGCTGACAAGATGGTGATGAAGGTTCTACAATCTTTTTTATGTTGGCTTTCTATTTTTAGAGACTTACATGCATATGTGAAGGCATGTGATGCATGCCATAGAATAGGAAATATAAGCCAAAAGAAATGAGATACCTTTTATTGACTGGGTTGAGGTCAAGATTTTTGATGTTTGGGGGATAGATTTCATAGGTACATTTCCCTCTTCCTTTAGGGAACCAATATATTTTGGTAATTCTCAACTATGTATCAAAATGGGACAAAGATCTAGCTTCTCCCACCTATGACTGAAAGACCATTATGCGCCTCTTCAAAAAAGTTATTTTCCAAGGTTTGGAGTTCTCATAACTATGATAAGTGATGGAGGCTTCCATTTCATTGGAGAATAATTTGAAGACTTGTTGAAAATATATGGGGTATGTCACAAGATTTACACCTCATACCATCGTCAAACAGTCAGCCAATTAGAAGTTTGAAACACCAAATCAAAAAGATTCTAGAGAAAATTGTTGGGAAGTCCAGAAAGGATTAGTCTTCAAAGCTCGATGATGCTCTACAGGCATATCAAATTGTGTATAAGACTCCCATCAGAATGACGATATATCATGGAAATGTTCCACCTTCCCTTGGAATTCAAGCATAATGTGTTGATAACACTTTATTTTATGCACTTTTTGTATACATTTTATGCCTTCCTAGCATATCTTTTGCTAAATTTCCCCACTATTTTAGCATCTTATGTCAAATACTTCACTTACACATTCTCCCCTTGATTTTAGGTACATATCTAGCCTAGGTCACAGTCATCACCTCGACCATGACCCATTCATCCAACATGGACCATCTCATCACGGTCGAGGTCTCCAAGTTCACCCTAATGCCTTGCGCTTACGGTCAATTTGCAGTCAAGCTCTTCGGGACCACGATCAACATGGGACCGCGACCAACTTGAAGACTGCGACCTCAATTTCTCCAAAGCAAAACCAACCTCAACCTCGACCACGATCCTACAGAAAGTCACATCAACCAGGACATGATTGAGAAGGTGGCGAGCTAGACTGTGACTAAGGGGGGTTGCTAAACCAACCTCGACCACGACCCTGACCCAAGGAGGTAGCCAACCAGACCGCGAATGAGGCAGTGGTTCAACTGACCTCGACCGAGGAAAGAATAACAATAAGGCATCAACCGTGATCAAGCTTTATCTAAGACCAGACCTCGACCATGGTCAAGGGGTTAAGTCGGTGGAGTGTAACTATAAATAAGCCACCCACCCATCTTGTCAAAGGAGGGGATCGTAGATCAGATCTGTTAGTACCACAAAGTGCTACCATTTTCTAGGCTCGTCTCCATCCACCCAATAAGTCTTAGATCTCCAAAGGTAGAAGCTGAGGTGAGAGAAGATTAAAGACTCCATCTTCTTTGAGAGAAGAAGCGTGGCATACAACTCATAAAAACATAATTAACTAATGCGGAAGCGTTCACTAAGCAGCGGATTACCAAAAATCACTAAAAAGTGAAACCTTTTTACTGAGAGATCCATCAAAGGAAAATTTTCTCACATAGAACCAAAGTAACACATTTACATTCTATTTTAAAGGTAAATATATAGTATCCTCTCTTTCTGAGAATTATAAGCATTAACTACTCTGGCAAACCAAACACAGGCAGTGTGAAAATCTTGAGGCACTGAGCCAAAATCTCGAAATCACTAACTACTACTCCGAGGACCTGAGAGTACAGAGACGACACATATGACTTCTATACACATCTAAACAAGGCATAACAACCAGTGTCTCCACCTGAGACTTCACTGATGTCTCTACTACTATTGTTGCTATCCTTCACCTACTGAAGGGTTCCTGCCTCCTCGTCCGCGTCCACCTAAAAATGTGATTCCCACGGGGGTGAGACAATTGTAAATTGCCCCAACGAGAGATATAACTCTCCGCCAGAAACATTATTATTGCAGCTAAGGAAGATAAATATGAACAGAGGAATCATATTTGTTTGAAAATAGTTAATTCCATGTCTAACAGATTAGAACATTATCTTTATCAAAAGCATTGCAGTTATAACTTGATAGAACAACATGTCACTTATCCATTAAGGAATATGAAGAACATGTATAACATTTATTCTATAACATCCCTGACCTGGGTTATGTGTTAACCCTAGATGTTTTGCCTAATAAGGTTGAGTAGATACTTAATCTAATCTTTGGAAAAGTAATTAGGGCTCATGAGAAACTTATGTTTCAATTTTGGTCCTGTTTGAACAATGTTGAAGCAATGTTTGCTTATTTTGGACTAAAGTGCAAATTACCCAAGTTGAGGGGTTAAATTGCAAATGTTGCATGATAAGATGTTTCTCTAATGTTTATACATCTTAAGAATGAATATGATGTAGTGGTATGGTTTTCACAAGCTTGGGCACCAAGATTAAGCTTGTAAAGCAATCCTTGTACATTAAAACCTAGTTTTGGTGTAATGTGCAATTTACCCAAAATCCTAGGGTTCAATATGAAAATTACCACTTCAAAAAGGTCCCTAATGTTTCTTGGCATCTTTTAGAGCAAATAAAATGAGAGGGGCGCCTCATTTGAATTAAGTTGGAGGAGAGAGAATCTTGATATTAAAATAATCAAGATTTAATCCTAAGTGAAACCCTAATTTAATTTAGGGAAAAAATGAATGTATTAATTAAAGGGTCTTCAACCAAAATTAAAATGGTTGGATTCATATATTTGTGGATGAGTTTAAAGCCTTGCAAAGGCACGATCATATCCTAAGGAGGTGAAATCCCACTCACCATTATTATAAGGAAAAGAATTTCCACTCACATATGGATATTCTTATTATAAGGGTTAAGGTGCTTAATTTCTTTTCCCTTAATTCATGGATAATGGAAGGGAGCTCGGTGGTGATAGAGATTCCCTTGCATTCAATAAACCAAGGGGGAAGTGGTGGCAACAATTTTGGAATTAAAAGACTTTTATAAAGTATTTCCTCTCTCATCAATTTTCTTATAAAAGTACATTTTCCAAGCTAAAACAAAGGCGTTTTCGGATTCCTTTCTTTCCCCTTGCTTGTAAAACGACCAAGGAGCTGTGTAGGATCAGGAGGACGACCCCCAACCTTTTTTTAAGGTTCTTGACCTCCTTTCTCCTTGAATCCATGGTGAAAATCAAAAATCAATGCATAAGGTTTTATAACTTGAACCCTTAATTTTATTATTGCAGTCAATTCCTTATCAGTTGGTGATAATTTCTACATTTCCAACATTAAGTTGGGTTGATTGATGCAATTTACATGAAATCACAGTAGATTTCGTGAGTTTGGAGCTTGATGATGATGACATCATCATAAGCACACACCTCCTTAAATATCTAGGGAAAACGGTTTCAATGTTGGGACCAAATGGTTTCACCAAACCGTTTGGTGACCAAACGATTTGCAAACCGTTTGGTGGTTTGGGTACAAAACCGTTTGGGATGGTTGACCATTTGAAATGGTTGAACGTTTGAAGATATATGCTGTGGTACTTGGATCTTGATCCAATGGTTTCAATTGGTTGATCTTGAAGGTTTCAATTGTGAATGATTCCTTATTTGCAAACCATAATCGGCTAAGTGCTGATTTTGAAATTGATTGAGATGATGTTTTGGGTTGATTGACCCAAACAGTTTCAAAACCATTTGGGGATCACCCAAATGGTCTCAAGACCGTTTGGGGGTCACCCAAGACCGTTTGGAGGTTTAGGGTTAAGTATGGCTAAGTGTTTGAAGGTCCAAAGGTACCAAATTGAATTGCAACTAAGTGTTGATTTGATAATCAATCCAATGGTCCAAAACCCTAATTGGATGTCATGGTTTTTTATGATGGAATGGGAAAACGGTCTCAATACCGTTTGGAGATCAACCAAACGGTCTCAAGACCGTTTGGTTGTCATCCAAGACCATTTGAGGTCAGGTCACATCATGTGATGATGATAATTCATTGGTTTCAATTGATTTGATTCCACAATGTCAACCATTGATGGATCCTCAATTTCAAACCCTAAGTGATGGTTTCCTGATTATCAAACCTAGTTCAATTGGGTTCAAAACCCTAAATTGAAGGTATAATTGAATGATGATTCATTGGTCCAATTGATGAATACTTTAGTGGTCCAATTTATAATTAGTTCATGGATTGAAACATTGAGCCGACTGAGTGTTGAAGTACCTTTTTGGTCCATGCGGTTTTGAGAAGGTTTGGACCAAACGCTTTGGGACCAAACGATCTCAAACCGTTTGGAGATCCAAAGTGCAAATGGTTTTCAATACCTACCTTGTCCAATTGGTTTCAAGTATAACTTGTTCGAATGGTTTTCAACCAATTGATGTATGAGAACCAAGATCATGGAGGGTCTAAGTAATTAACTTTGTGAAGAAGAACATGGTTAATCCATTTGAATATCTCATGTAATTGAAGGTCTAATATGGTGAACCTATTTAGATACTTAATGCATTTGAAGATTTCAATGGTTAACCCAATTGATCACTTTGTGGAATTGAAAGTTTAATTGGTCAATTCTTTTGAATTCCTTATATAATTGTTGGTTTAATTGATTGGAACATTTGGACATCTAACATGATCAAAGGTCAATCAGCCATGTGATTATTAAATATGTAGACCCATGATGATTGTGAAGGTTAACCCTAGCTATGTGTACTCAAGTGAAGAGTTGACCTAGATTAATCTTGGAGTAGTTAACATCCTAAAGAGGATGAGAGAGAGAATGAGAGAGATGAATGCTTATATAATTAAGCCCTAATTCCATCATTATGAGTAAACTATGTGATAAGGGTTGATCCATAATAATGAGATCATGAAACCCTAATCAATGAGCCCTAACCCTAATTAGACAAATGCTATGTGTGAAACCCTAATTAGAGCAATGCTATGTGTGAAACCCTAATTAGAGCAATGCTATGTGTGAAACTCTAACTAGAGCAATGCTATTTGTGAAACCCTAATTAGAGTAATGCTATGTGTGAAACCCTAATTAGAGCAATGCTATGTGTGAAACTCTAATTAGAGCAATACAATCTGTGAAACCCTAATTAGAGAAATGCTATGTGTGAAACCCTAATTAGAACAAAGCTATGTGTGAAACCCTAATCTAAGGCAAAGTTGAGTGTTGTCATAAATCCAGGGTGATGATGTAACCCTAAATGAGTATAACAATGAAGGAAACCCTAATTTAATGGGAATTGTACATCCTAACCCTAATTTGGGTATGAGGTAAGAGAAACCTTACTTGGATGTGAATAGAAAACCTTAATCCCTAAAATGGGGTAAGGTGCATGAAACCCTAATATAGGGTAGTGCCACTAATCCTATGTGAAGACCTAACACTGGGTGATGTGTTGTGAAATCTTAATTTCACATAATACTAGGTGAATCCTTGATATCAAAGGATGATTATATGAAACTCTATTGAAGAGTATTACTATGTGAAATCCATAAATGTATGGAATATTCTATGTGAATCCTCAAATTATAAATATGGAGAATACTATTCTTAATTAAGCTAAAGGGGTTAGATGATGGCAGCCGTGGTGGTGTAAAATGGTCGTGGTGATCTTCTATAGCACGACTGTGCAAGGTAGCACGGCTGTGGTGGCTTCCCTTGCATGGCCGTTCTTGACTACATGGTCGTGGTGCTCTATGCTCAACTTGAAGTTGATTTGCAAGTGACCTAGTATGGTCGTTTTGTTAGTTCCTAACTTAAGGATGAGTCCTTAGTTTTGGCAATGGTTGTATATTCTAAGTGAAGTGACTAATGACCACTACCTTGCATGATGAATGTGATGATCTAGTGCATAAGTATTAGGATGAGGAATACCCTAATACAAGCTAAGTGAATAAACTCAAGTAAGATGAAGGTGTTGAGAGAAGTGATACATCAAGGTATGATAGATATCACATCCAACACCCCAATACTGCTATACCTTGATGTGTTATAAGTCCAATATAATTGGATGAATGACACATGAGATGTGTCGTCTCAATGGTTACATTGATATGCAATGTACTCTATTGAATGTAGGCTAACATGCCTTATGAAAAGGTTAATCCAAACCTATAAACTATGATGCAATCATATTCTGTAAAAGATGAGAGAGAAACTCATACTTTGTGATTGATAATACATTCAATGATGAATGATGAGAATAAATAAGTATGATTGAATACTTATGTTATCCATATTGATTCCTTGCTATGTGAACCCTAATATAGGGTAATGCTATGTGAAACCCTAGTACAGGGTAATGCTATGTGAAAACCTAATACAGGGTACTGCTATGTGAAACCCTAATACAAAGTGATGCTATGTGAAGTCCTAACATAGAGTAATCCTATGTGAAGCTCAAATACAGACTAATGGGTTATGAATGTAATAAGACAACCCTTATTTGCATAGTACTGATATTTAATGGTATCATGATTACTAATCATGTAGATATGTTGAGATGATGAGCATAGCCAGGTATGAGCTATGATGTTCTATATACTGAAAATGTTCTATAGGCCTTATAAGCCTTCATATGCTTTGTTGCTTAGTGAGAGGTAACCTACAATTAATAAGTCATGTGGATCACATGATGTGCTATTTATCTTAGATTGTTTATGAGCTTTGTGAACTATGTGAAATGCTTTGTGTAGAAAGAATTATAATGTCCTTGGGTCAGATGATATGAAGGTATGAAGTTACCTAATAGTGGAAATAAGTGTTCTATGGTGAGTTATGGGTTCAAATACCCAGATTCTATAATCATAATAATGAACTTGTTAAGAAGTGGAAATGTACTTGATGAGATGAGGGACTAAGATCCCAACACTTTGTGAAAAGAGTATGGCTACAGGCTATGACTCCCCAATGACAATGCTAGACATTAGATATATGATCTAAGCCTGAGGAGAGTTAATGTTGTGGTAATGATTCTATAGTGAATAAATGTTATACATGTTCTTCATTTTCCTTAAAGGATAAGTGACATGTTGTTCTATCAAATTATAGCTATAATGCTTTTGATAAGAATAATGTTCTAATCTATTAGACATTAAAATATCTGCTACCAAACAAATATAATTCCTTTTTATATATTTATCTTCTTAAGCTGCAATAATAATGTTTCTGGCGGAGAGTTATATCTCTCAATGGGGCAATTTACAATTGTCTCACCCCCGTGGGAACCACATTTTTAGGTGGACGCGGACGAGGAGACAGAAATCCTTCAGTAGGAGAAGGACAACAGTAGCAGCAACAGGGACAGCAATGAAGTCTCAAGTGGAGACACTGGCTATCATGCCTTGTATAGATAGAGTCCTATGTGTCGTATCTGTACTCTCAAGTCCTCAGAGTAGTAGTTAGTGCTTTCAAGATGTTGGCTCAGTGCCTCGAGATTTTATACTGCCTGTGTTTAGCTTGATAGGACAGTTAATGCTTGTAATTCTCAAAAGGAGATGATACAGAATATGTACCTGTGAATAAGAATGTAATTATGTTACTTTGATTCTATGTGAGAAAGTTTTCCTTTGATGGATCTTTGATAAAAAAAGGTTTTAACTTTTAGTGATTTTTGGTAATCCACTTCTTAGTGAACGCTTCCGCATTAGTTAATTATGTTTTTTAGACTTGTATGCCACAGTTAAGTGGTATCAAAGCTCTAGGTTCACTGAGTCTACAGAGACATAGGACTAAGGTTGTAGAGTCTGTTCTAAGTGTCTTCCAGTTTATCTGATAGTATCTTTTGCTCAAATAGGAAAATAAGAACTTGAAAATGACTGGAGAACATGAGGAACACATTGCTAAGGGCAATGTTTTTGCACCAAGAGAGGGTGCATGGGATCAGGAAAGAGGAGAATAAGTGCCTGAGAATTCCCACCTTGACCTAATCAGGATAGAGAATCCTATGTTATGCTCTTGAAGGGTAGGATAGGACATAGTAATGCATATAGAAGACTGGATACTAGTATTACAACCTAAGTTACCAGTCTTTAATGCATAAACTTTGGACTTTGAAAGGATTCCTGAGTGACATGGTCATGTTGGAACAGTGGAAATGTGGGAAAGATTAATATATGGTGAGAAAATAGATTCTGCCATAAGTTTGGACAGATAAGTACATCTGTGATGATAGTGCCCAAGGAGGGGCATTAAGCTGAGAATTAAGGAAAGGTCTCTATAATTCTAGAGACATTTTCCTAGATATTCTAAAAAGCCAAAGATTTTGGTGTCACTAGTGCAATATATGCCTAGTGCACCAGGGCAGTAGTCACTAAGTAAAGGCAAAAACAACAACATGAAATAACTAAACACTATGTGTTGAATCAGCCTAATGTGGTAGGTGACTGTGAGGGGTAATAGTCAGATGAAATCCATTCATCGTGATATTTCATTTCCAAATTCTATGTGATAAAGATATAAAGGTAGTTATTTTTGAATTCCCTTGACTAGTCCTATAAGGACACAAGGGAGATGAGAACTTATATCTTACTCAGTATTCCTTAAAATTCTTTATAATCTCTCTTATCTTTGTGATACAAGATGATATATAGAAGGGATGCCTGGAGAAAATCTAGGAAATGGAAAATCTTGTGTGTATAATGATATGAAAAGTGAGGAATATGATAGCAGATAAAGTGCATACTACCTAATCTCAATACTTATATACCCTGGCCAGGTATATGATTATTGAAGATAAGGCAAGTATGAAACTCTTAGATTGTTATATTTTTTATTACTCTGATCAAGTAGTCATTCTGAAACAATCTAGAGAGTATAATGCAATTAAAAGGAAGAGCTATGTGAACATTCCCAACTAAAAAGAAGTGTAATGTGAACATTCCCAATTAAAAGGAAGAGCTATGTGAACATCCCAATTAATAGGAAGAGCTATGTGAACATTCCCAACTTATAGGAAGAGCTATGTGAACATTCCCAACTTATAGGAAGAGCTATGTGAACATTCCAAATTAACAGGAAGAGCTATGTGAACATTCCCAATTAATAGGAAGAGCTATGTGAACATTCCCAACTTATAGGAAGAGCTATGTGAACATTCCCAACTAAAAGGAAGAGCTATGTGAACATCCCCAACTTATAGGAAGAGCTATGTGAACATTCCCAATTAAAAGGAAGAGCTATGTGAACATTCCCAATTAATAGGAAGAGCTATGTGAACATTCCCAACTTATAGGAAGAGCTATGTGAACATTCCCAACTAAAAGGAAGAGCTATGTGAACATTCCCAACTAAAAAGAAGAGCTATGTGAACATTCCTAATTAAAAGGAAGAGCTATGTGAACATTCCCAATTAAAAGGAAGAGCTATGTGAACATTCCCAATTAATAGGAAGAGTTATTTGAACATTCCCAACTTATAGGAAGAGCTATGTGAACATTCCCAACTAAAAGGAAGAGCTATGTGAACATTCTCAATTAAAAGGAAGAGCTATGTGAACATTCCCAATTAATAGGAAGAGCTATGTAAACATTCCCAACTTATAGGAAGAGCTATGTGAACATTCCCAACTAAAAGGAAGATCTATGTGAACATTCCTAACTTATAGGAAGAGCTATGTGAACATTCCCAATTAAAAGGAAAAGCTATGTGAACATTCTCAACAAAAAGGAAAAGCTATGTGAACATTCCCAACAAAAAGGAAAAACTATGTGAACATTCCCAATTACATAGAGTTTGCTAAGTGAATTTTCCTAAATGAATAAAGGATTGCTGAGTGAATTATCTCTGTTAGATATATATGTTTTCCCTTTTTATAAATATTCTTGAGTGATGATTGAAGTATGTTCTTTTATGCTTCTTCCTTTCAATAATATGGACATCATATGTTAGGGGTTTATGTTTTGCATAAACATAAACATTGATAAGGTTGAATTAATGAAAGGAACTTTGTTTGGATTACAAGATCCATGATATCTCCATAATATTAAGATATTATGTGGAGACTTGAGGGTATGATAACTAAATAAATTTGTCCCTCCTTTTTCTGGGATTTCGGGGACGAAATCCTTGTAGGGGTTTATAATTTGTAACATCCCTGACTTGGGTTATGTGTTAACCCTAGATGTTTTTCCTAATAAGGTTGAGTAGATACTTAATCTAATCTTGGGAAAAGTAATTAGGGCTCATGAGAAACTTATGTTTCAATTTTGGTCTTGTTTGAACAATGTTAAAGCAATGTTTGCTTATTTTGGACTAAAGTGCAAATTACCCAAGTTGAGGGGTTAAATTGCAAATGTTGCATGATAAGATGTTCCTATGATGTTGAGACATTGTAAGAATGAATATGATGTAGTGGTATGGTTTTCAAAAGCATGGGCACCAAGATTAAGCTTGTAAAGCAATCCTTGTACATTAAAACCTAGTTTTGATGTAATGTGCAATTTACCCAAATTCCTAGGGTTCAATATGCAAATTACCACTTCAACAAGGTCCCTAATGTTTCTTGGCATCTTGTAGAGAAAATAAAATGAGAGGGGCGCCTCATTTGAATTAAGTTGGAGGAGAGAGAATCTTGATATTAAAATAATCAAGATTTAATCCTAAGTGAAACCCTAATTTAATTTAGGGCAAAAATGAATGTATTAATTAAAGGGCCTTCAACCAAAATTAAAATGGTTGTATTCATATGTTTGTATGAGTTTAAAGCCTTGCAAAGGCACGAGCATATCCTAAGGAGGTGAAATCCCACTCACCATTATTATAAGGAAAAGAATTTCCACTCACATATGGATATTCTTATTATAAGGGTTAAGGTGCTTAATTTCTTTTCCCTTAATTCATGGATAATGGAAGGGAGCTCGGTGGGGATAGATATTCCCTTGCATGCAAGAAACCAAGGGGGAAGTGGTGGCAACAATTTTGGAATTAAAAGACTTTTATAAAGTATTTTCTCTCTCATCAATTTTCTTATAGAAGTACCTTTTCCAAGCCAAAACAAAGGCTTTTTCGTATTCCTTTCTTTCCCCTTGCTTGGAAAACGACCAAGGAGCTGTGTAGGAGCAGGAGGACGACCCCCAAACTGTTTGTAAGGTTCTTGACCTCCTTTCACCTTGAATCCATGGTGAAAATTGAAAATCAATGCATAAATTCTTCATATTTCGATCCCCTCTTCAATTCTAACCAAATCTTTTCACTCAAAGCTTGAGGACGACCCTTGGAATAGTGAAAATAGTTGCATCCACCATTTTTTCCATGAGCCTGGAGCTTTGGAGCTCAATTGGAGGCGGGTTTTATAACTTGAACCCTTAATTTTATTATTGCAATCAATTCCTTATCAATTGGTGATCATTTCTACATTTCTGAAATTAAGTTTGGTTGATTGATGCAATTTCCATGAAATCACAGTAGATTTAGTGAGTTTGGAGCTTGATGATGATGACATCATCATAAGCACACACCTCCTCAAATATCTAGGGCAAACAGTTTCAATGTTGGGACCAAACGGTTTCACCAAACCGTTTGGTGGTTTGGGTCCCAAACCGTTTGGGATGGTTGACCGTTTGAAATGGGTGACATTTGAAGATATATGTTGTGGTACTTGGATCTTGATCCAATGGTTTCAATTGGTTGATCTTGAAGGTTTCAATTGTGAATGATTCCTTATTTGCAAACCATAATCGGCTAAGTGCTAATTTTGAAATTGATTGAGATGATGTTTTGGGTTGATTGACCCAAACGGTTTCAAAACCATTTGGGGATCACCCAAACGGTCTCAAGACCGTTTGGGGGTCACCCAAGACCATTTGGAGGTTTAGGGTTAAGTATGGCTAAGTGTTTGAAGGTCCAAAGGTACCAAATTGAATTGCAACTAAGTGTTGATTTGATAATCAATCCAATGGTCTAAAACCCTAAATGGATGTCATGGTTTTTGATGATGGAATGGGAAAACGGTCTCAAAACCGTTTGGAGATCAACCAAACGGTCTCAAGACCGTTTTGTGGTCATCCAAGACCATTTGAGGTCAGGTCACATCATGTGATGATGATAGTTCATTGGTTTCAATTGATTTGATTCCACAATGTCAACCATTGATGGATCCTCGATTTCAAACCCTAAGTGATGGTTTCCTGATTATCAAACCTAGTTCAATTGGGTTCAAAACCCTAAATTGAAGGTCTAGTTGAATGATGATTCATTGTTCCAATTGATGAATACTTTAGTGGTCCAATTTATAATTGGTTCATGGATTGAAACATTGAGTCGATTGAGTGTTGAAGTACCTTTTTGGTCCATGCGGTTTTGAGAAGGCTTGGACCAAACGGTCTCAAGACCATTTGGGACAAAACGATATCAAACCGTTTGGAGACCCAAAGTGCAAACGGTTTTCAATACCTACCTTGTCCAATTGGTTTCAAGTATAACTGGTTCGAATGGTTTTCAACCAATTGATGTATGAGAACCAAGATCATGGAGGGTCTAAGTAATTAATTTTGTGAAGAACAACATGGTTAATCCATTTGAATATCTCATGTAATTGAAGGTCTAATATGGTGAACCTATTTATATACTTAATGCATTTGAAGATTTCAATGGTTAACCCAATTGATCACTTTGTGGAATTGAAAGTTTAATTGGTCAATTCTTTTGAATTCCTTATATAATTGATGGTTTAATTGACTGGACCATTTGGACATCTAACATGATCAAAGGTCAATCAGCTATGTGATTATTAAAGATGTAGACCCATGATGATTGTGAAGGTTAACCCTAGCTATGTGTACTCAAGTGAAGAGTTGACCTAGATTAATCTTGGAGTAGTTAACATCCTAAAGAGGATGAGAGAGAGAATGAGAGAGATGAATGCTTATATAATTAATCTCTAATTATCTCATTATGAGTAAACTATGTGATAAGGGTTGATCCATAATAATGAGATCATGAAACCCTAATCAATGAGCCCTAACCCTAATTAGAGCAATGCTATGTGTGAAACTCTAATTAGAGCAATGCTATGTGTGAAACCCTAATTAGAGCAATGTTATGTGTGAAACCCTAATTAGAGCAATGCTATGTGTGAAACTCTAATTAGAGCAATGCTATGTGTGAAACCCTAATTAGAGAAATGCTATGTGTGAAACCCTAATTAGAGCAATGCTATGTGTGAAACTCTAATTAGAGCAATACTATGTGTGAAACCCTAATTAGAGCAATGCTATGTGTGAAACCCTAATTAGAACAAAGATATGTGTGAAACCCTAATCTAGGGCAAAGTTCAGTGTTGTCATAAATCCAGGGTGATGATGTAACCCTAACTGAGTATAAAAATGAAGGAAACCCTAATTTAATGGGAATTGTACATCCTAACCCTAATTTGGGTATGAGGTAAGAGAAACCTTACTTGGAATAGAAAACCTTAATCCCTAAAATGGGGTAAGGTGCATGAAACCCTAATATAGGGTAGTGCCACTAATCCTATGTGAAGACCTAGCACTGGGTGATGTGTTGTGAAATCTTAATTTCACATAATACTAGGTAAATCCTTGATATAGAAGGATGATTATATGAAACTCTATTGAAGAGTATTACTATGTGAAATCCATAAATGTATGGAATATTCTATGTGAATCCTCAAATTATAAATATGGAGAATACTATTCTTAATTAAGCTAAAGGGGTTGGATGATGGCAGCCATGGTGGTGTAAATGGTCGTGGTGATCTTCTGTAGCACGACCGTGCAAGGTAGCATGGTTGTGGTGGCTTTCCCTTGCATGACCGTTCTTGACTACACGGCCGTGGTGCTCTATGCTCAACTTGAAGTTGATTTACAAGTGACCTAGTATGGCCGTTTTGTTAGTTCCTAACTTAAGGATGAGTCCTTAGTTTTGGCAATGGTTGTATATTCTAAGTGAAGTGACTAATGACCACTACCTAGCATGATGAATGTGATGATCTAGTGCATAAGTATTAGGATGAGGAATGCCCTAATACAAGTTAAGTGAATAAACTCAAGTAAGATGAAGGTGTTGAGGAAAGTGATACATCAAGGTATGATAGGTATCACATCCAACACCCCAATACTGGTATACCTTGATGTGTTATAAGTCCAATATAATTGGATGAATGACACATGAGATGTGTCATATCAATGGTTACATTGATATGAAATGTACCCTGTTGAATGTAGTCTAACATGCCTTATGAAAAGGTTAATCCAAACCTATAAACTATGATGCAATCATATTCTGGAAAAGATGAGAGAGAAACTCATACTTTGTGATTGATAATACATTCAATGGCGAATTATGAGAATAAATAAGTATGATTGAATACTTATGTTATCCATATTGATTCCTTGCTATGTGAACCCTAATATAGGGTAATGTTATGTGAAACCCTGATACAGGGTAATGCTATGTGAAAACCTAATACAAGGTACTGCTATGTGAAACCCTAATACAAAGTGATGCTACGTGAAGTCCTAACACAGAGTAATCCTATGTGAAGCTCAAATACCGACTAATGGGTTATGAATGTAATAAGATAACCCTTATTTGCATAGTACTGATATGTAATGGTATCATGATTACTAATCATGTAGATATGTTGAGATGATGAGCATAGCCAGGTATGAGCTATGATGTTCTGTATACTAGAAATGGTCTATAGGCCTTATAAGCCTTCATATGCTTTGTTGTTTAGTGAGAGGTAACCTACAATTAATAAGTCATGTGTGTCATATGATGTGCTAATTATCTTAGATTGTTTATGAGCTTTGTGAACTATGTGCAATGCTTTGTGTAGAAAGAATTATAATGTCCTTGGGTCAGATGATATGAAGGTATGAAGTTACCTAATAGTGGAAATAAGTGTTCTATGGTGAGTTATGGGTTCAAATACCCAGATTCTATAATCATAATAATGAACTTGTTAAGAAGTGTAAATGTACTTGATGAGATGAGGGACTAAGGTCCCAACACTTTGTGAAAAGAGTATGGCTATAGGCCATAACTCCCCCAATGACAATGACAGGCATTAGATATATGATCTAAGCCTGAAGAGAGTTAATGTTGTGGTAATGATTCTATAGTGAATAAATGTTATACATGTTCTTCATTTTCCTTAAAGGATAAGTGACATGTTGTTCTATCAAATTATAGCTATAATGTTTTTGATAAGAGTAATGTACTAATCTGTTAGACATTAAAATATCTGCTACCAAACAAATATAAATCCTTTGTGTATATTTATCTTCTTAAGCTACAATAATAATGTTTCTGACGGAGAGTTATATCTCTCGCTGGGGCAATTTACAATTGTCTCACCCCCGTGGGAACCACATTTTTAGGTGGACGCGGACGAGGAGACAAAAATCCTTCAGTAGGAGAAGGACAGCAGCAGTAGCAACATGGACAGTAGTGAAGTCTCAGGTGGAGACACTGGCTGTCATGCCTTGTATAGATAGAGTCCCATGTGTCGTCTCTGTACTCTCAGGTCCTCAGAGTAGTAGTTAGTTCTTTCGAGATTTTAGCTCAGTGCGTTTAGATTTTATATTGCCTGTGTTTAGCTTGACAGGACAGTTAATGCTTGTAATTCTCAAAAGGAGATGATACAGAATATGTACCTGGGAACAAGAATGTAACTATGTTACTTTGATTCTATGTGAGAAAGTTTTGCTTTGATGGATCTTTGATAAAAAGGTTTTAATTTTTAGTGATTTTTGGTAATCCGTTGCTTAGTGAATGCTTCCGAATTAGTTAATTATGTTTTTGAGAGTTGTATGCCACATATTCACTATAGAATCATTACCACAACATTAACTCTCTTCAGGCTTATATCATATTTCTAATGCATGTCATTGTCATAGTGGAGTCATGGCCTGTATCCACACTCTTTTCACAAAGTATTGGGATCTTAATCCCTCAACTCATCAAGTACAATTCCACTTCTTAACAATTTCATCATCATGATTATAGAATATGGGTATTTGAACCCTTATCTCATCATAGAACACTTGTTACCACTTATTAGGTAACTTCATACCTTCAGGTCATCTGACCAAGGACATTATAATTCTTGCTACACAAGGTGTTGCACATAGTTCACAAAGCTCATATAACCTCTTATTACCCCTTAATAGGCAACAAGGCATATTACAGTTTATGAAGCTCATAAACAATCTAAGATAATTAGCACATCATGTGGCTCACATGACACATTAATTGTAGGTTACCTCTCACTAAGCAACAAGGCATATGAAAGCTTATAAGGCCTATAGAACATTTTCAATATACGAAACATCATAGCCCATACATGGCTATGCTCATCTTCTCAACATATCTGCATGATTAGGAATCATGATACAATTACATATCAGTACCATGCAATACAAGGGTTATCTTATTACATTCATAACCCATTAGTCTGTATTTGAGCTTCACATAGGATTACTCTGTGTTAGAAGTTTCACATAGCATTACCTTGTATTAGGGTTCACATAGCATTAACTTGCATTAGGGTTTCACATAGCATTACCCTATATTAGGGTTCACATAGCATTAACTTGTATTAGGGTTTCACATAGCATTACCCTGTATTAGGTTTCACATAGCATTAACTTATATTAGGGTTTCACATAGCATTACCCTGTATTAGGGTTCACATAGCATTAACTTGTATTAGGGTTTCACATAGCATTACCCTGTATTAGGGTTCACATAGAAATGAATCAATATGGATAACATAAGTATTCAATCATACTTATTTATTCTCATCATTCATCATTAAATGAATTATCAACACACAGCATGCGTTTCTCTCTCCTCGTTGCCAAAATATGATTACATCATAGTTTATAGGTTTGGATTAACCTTTTCATAAGGCATATTAGCCTACATTCAATAGGGTGCATTGCATCTCAATGTAACCATTGACATGACACATCTCATGCGTCATTCATCCAATTATATTAGACTTATAACACATCAAGGTATACCAGTATTGGGGTGTTGGATGTGATATCTATCATATCTTGATGTATCACTTGCCTCAACACCTTTATCTTACTTGAGTTCATCCACTTAGCTTGTATTAGGGTATTCCCCATCCTAATACTTTATGCACCAGTTCATCACATTTATCGTGTAATGTATTGGTCATTAGTCACTCACATAGATTATGCAACCATTTCCAATACTATGGACTCATCCTTGAGTTTAGGAGCTATTAATATAAGGATATCCATCATCAACCTTTCTAGGTGTTACATTTGTCAAAACATTAATCACTATTCCATGATTAGGAATAGTATTCTCCATATTTACTATTTGAGGATTCACATAGCATATTCCATACATTTATAGATTTCACATAGTATTGCTCTTCAATAGAGTTTTACATTCTCATCCTTCTATATCAGGGTTTCACCTAGTATTATGTGAAATTAGGATTTCACAACACATCACCCAGTGATAGGTCTTCACATAGAATTAGTAGCACTACCCTATATTAGGGTTTCATGCACCTTACCCCTGTAACGACCCTGTCTCCTGGTAACACCCAATTAAGGGAGACCCGAAGGTCAGAGCCGTTATTCAATAAACAGGATCAAAGGTTTTACAAATAATCAATAACAATTATGAAATTCTAATAACTAACTAAAATTTGGTATAAAATTAAAACTTTACTTACCTTTGAAAACCTTGGGAATCTATCTATCCAAGCTTGAATCCACTCTAACTAATCCTCCTTGCACTTTATGTTTTACTTTCACAATGTGTCATTTTACTGTTTGTTCTTTCAATTGTTGTTCCTAAAACGCCGACAAACAAATCGTCGGTCAGTATATCGAAATATACTGGATGTGGGAACAACCAAAATCTTGCAAATATGGCTAACAATTTAATAATCACAATCAAATTAATTAACAAGCCAATTTACACTTTTCAGTATGACATTCTCCACCGCTTTTTCCCTAACCCTGGCATACCCACCTTAGGGTGCCCTTTTCCAATGACTTACGACCACCTTCTCAATCCCGAGCTTGGTGCCTGGGGGTCACCACTCATGGTGCCCACTAGTCATGCAATATCATAGTCCACCTTCTTGGTGCCTGGGGTCACCACTCAAGGTGTCCATTGGTCTACCCATCTGGGCCTGGCCTTTGGCATCATCCATCAGGGTGGCATGTAGGTGCGAGAATACATATTTCTAATTTTAATGTGATAATCATAGTGACTTTATGATTTGCAAATATGAACATCCAACAGATAATTTGCATTCAATGCGGTTAACCATTCGGAAAATCCTCGGGAAACTAAGGCGGTTATCCATAATTAACCACATACATGATCCAGAGCAACTTGATTGTCCAAGCAATAATGATAAAGAATCAATAAACAAGAAATCAACAATATCCTGAAATTAATGCATATGATCCAAGTGTTATAGTTTATCCAGAACATTCTAAAGCTAGACTTGGATTCCACCTCAGGCTTTCTAGACCACATTAGCGTTTTATTAGGGTTTTTGCCTCCATAACGCTTTTATCATATTAAATGCTCTCTTAGTTCATAAACCCTAATTTCAACACCATAAGCCCAATTAAAGTTGATTATTTCTCTTTTATACTAAAACTACCTTCTTTATCCTTTTAAGTTATTTCAAGGTCATTATACTCAATTATCACCTTTAATTTCTTTCATATTAACAACTCATAATTCATGATGGTCTAATTCCCATATGAACTCTATTTGTTATAATTCCATCTTTTATTCATCATAAAACCCTAATTACTACATTTAGGGCATTTATCTACAAATTAGGAACTTAATGCTCGAAATAGCTTAGATTCAGCATATTCCAACTTTAATCATGAAATTAATCAATTAAAGCCATTGATAGTCAAATTAGTCAACATTAGGGTTTCAAGGCCCATTAAATCATGTTCATGCACATGAACTTTCAATTAAACTAATTACGTGCAAGATTCATCTTTTTCGATCTTAAAGTATCTCTTTATGATTAACAGATTAATATCAACTTTATCCATCAAATAAACCCTATTACTCACATTAATTACATCAAAATATGGTTTCTTAACCATTAATTCATTAAAGTTGATAAATTACACTACTTTTCGAATTTCATAAGGAATCAGGCTTCAATTATATTTTATTTAGATTCCTCTCAATTTTCTGAGCAAGTTTCATATTTTATGCATACTCATCCGAGCTACCATTAGAGAGATATGAATTTTGTAAAATTACCTTCTTTGAACAAATCACAGAGCGCCACGTCGCCAGACCCCATGCAACCCGCTCAAAGAGTTTATAATGGAATTACGCTTTTGCCCTTTGTAATTTAAGCACTCCTTCAATCCGCGAAAGGGCAAATTGGTCCAGTGTTTCCCTCCTTTCTTCAACCTCGTGACATGCCCTTGTTGTCGCCCTAGCGGCAACTTGCGCTGCCTCTCCTTGCCTCTCTTCACTCCGCCGACCTCCGGCGATGCTCCCGCTAGCTCTGCCAAGCCCTCACGCATCCAGGGCGCTAATAAACTGCGACAAGACGATCAGTTGCTCGTCCATTAGGCCAAGCACTTGCAGCCGTCAGTGCAGCTTGGCAGCGGCTGTTGTGCATGCTTCGAGGCGCGGCCTTGATGGCTAAGCCTTGCTCTGACCTCGGGGCACGTCCAGCCTTTCTCTTAGTCCCCTTTGGTCTCCTTGTCATGCCAGGATCACCTTGCTTTACCCTGATAGGGTTTTAAACGAAAAAGGATGTAGAGGAAGAAGAAGAAAGAAGAGAGGGGTCGTGGGATCTCTTCCTGGACTCAAAAGGGCTTCCCCTTTATATAGGGGAGATCATCCACGCCCTAAGATGTTGCTCCAAGAGAAACGGAGTCCCAATCTTTAAAGGAAACATTTTCCTTCAAGGAGAAGCATATTCTCTCTCTCCTTTTCTTCCTTGATATTCATTATCTCATGGATACCTAGAAAAACGAAAATCCTTTCTCTTATTATCATTATTCTTGCCCTTTTATCTATTTGCCACGAATATATATATATATATATATATATATATATATATATATATATCCTTAGAAAAATACTTCCTTTTATTAAAAATACATAATTAATGGATTATGTATTCCCATTATCTCTTTATTTTATAATTATGGTATTTTCTCTCCCTTTTCCTTTATTGGGGCTCCTTGACACCCAAGAAACCTTATTATTTCGAAATTCTCTTTATTGGATACTTATTATCCTTCTAGATGCATCATTATGCATTATTCCACATTATCTTGTTTATTTCTCATTTAAACATCTCTTTTTGAGGATTTCTTTTTATTTCTCTTTTATTTTCCTCATTGGTATTCCTTTTATCATCAAGAATCCTTGGGATACGAAATCCCACTAAGGATTACCCAATTATACCTCTTTTCACATATTTTCCACATTTCATCAATGTTTTCAATTTCTTTATTAACAAGGAAATACTTAATCGATATTTGCTTTCCTTATTGCCTTTTCTTTGCAACTTTGGACTCCTTGGAACCCAAGGAATCTAAGAGGCACGAAATCCTCTTTGGATTTGCCTTCTAGAGGTTTCCACACCTTTCTTATCTCAAATTCTCAATTATTCATTAATCAATGGAATATCCTTGTTATTGGGCCCAATAGCCAATAAAGCCCACAAATAAATCAACAAGGATATTTTAAACAAAAATCATGCATTCATTCATTATTTGTTCATTTATCTTTATTATAAGAAATTACATTTCTCAGCAAATGAACCCAAAATTGTGGTTGTAACATCCTTCCCCTCTTATAAGAGTTTTGCCCTTAAAATTCCATCAAGCAAGCAAGCAAACAGGATAAGTCTTCTTATGTCCATCAGGGCTCCCATGTGGCTTCACCCTTTACATGGTGCTTCCCAAGAACCTTCCTTATCTCATATTCTTTCATCTGAGTTCTTTCTTACATTGGTATATCATACCCTCATAGGTGACTCAGGATATTTCAACCTCTCAAAAGCTGAATAGGTTCAGGGCTCAACACATGGCTTGGGTACCTCACATAGTGCTCTAGATTGGACTCACGGAACACATTACACATCATGTTATCCTGAGGGGCAAGGCTAAACACAACCATATCCACCAATCCATCTTAAATGGACCCATATATCGGGGATTCATCTCTCTCAGCTGTAGCTTAGAGGGGTCGGATTTTCACATTATATTCCTCCACAGTGAACTGCATGTCAGTCTGCTTTGCATCAGCTCATGACTCATGTCACCCTTGGGCTCTCTCTCAGCCATTGCTCGATCAAGTGACTTCATCTGCACTCACTGTGATTCTTTTCTGACCTTTGCGAGGCCTCTTTCACCAACATCATCTTAATGAAGTGGTGACCGACACTACCTCCTTGTGGAACTCCTTGCATCCCGATAAAGGCTATGGTGGTTAACATCACACCCTAAGAACTGTCTCTTGTATCATCATGAGCAAGCACACTTGCTCTCATCAGACCCTCTAGTCTGGATCATACTACTCATTATTATGGGGTGATAAACTGTACTATCATCTAGTTCTTCATGTATTCACTTCTACCTCATGGAAGTGAACCTTGGTCTTACCCAAGAACTTTTGAACTCATATTATGGTGTAATTTAACCATCTTTCTTTCTTAAGTCATCTAAGTAAGGCGATCTACCATAAACCATATTGTTTCTTGTTCAAGGGGAGACTTACCACAACATCCATAGTGGTGAACTCCCATTCCCTCTCGGGAACTCTTATCCTCTATGTCCAAGCACTAGGTTACTGGTGTTCGTCCTTCACCTCCTGACTTGCATGGCCACATGCTACATGCAATTTTGTTTTAAGCATCCAAAATTCTACCATCACTTACTATCTTTGTAGTATTAAGGTGTACCATGATCTCTTGTATGTCATGATTCCTCGAGATCGATACCCTAAACTAATTTCATCAGGGTTTTATAACTCCCTATCCAAAGAAGTGTATCTGAGGTTTTATCACTATTCACTACCTCAAGGACTAAACTGGCTAACCAAACAACCATTAACTTGTTCCAGCCTCTGGCTAAATTAGGAAGCTATATCTCAACCAGAGCATTCATTACCACCTCACCTCCTTTGGTGTCATGTAATGTTGAAGACATACACCTTTATACTTATCGTCTCATCACAAACTCTAAGTTGGTCTTCATCAAGAAACTCTGAGCTCATCCTCATGGTGATTCAACTCAACTTTGTATAACTTGCCATTTCCACATAGCTCATGATAAAACATCCTTACAAGATGATTTCCTTAATACTCTTAGTGTTGGTAAACCATCCAGGTACCATCCACTTCACAAAGGTATGTTATCATCTCTGTCCTCATACCTTGTAGCAATGTTTCAACTCGCATCATCTTTCATCCTTGGTGTATGGCATGCGTACTGTCCTATCTCTCACTCCCATAACAAGAGGAAATAATCATTTGGCTGCAGTCCAAATACAGCGTTCTTCCTGTTCCAAGAGTAGAGATGGTACAACCCACCTTGCCCGTACACTTTCAAATCCAAGTTGAAACGTGCAGCTTATGTCTCTATACCACAAACATCATGATATCCACATAATTTCCATGGAAACTGGTCTCGAACTTACTTGGTCTGAGCACAATCCTTGGTCATCTCCTCTCGGTCTATAGGGTGCCGGCACTTTTGGAGTCATCCCTTTTCCCTTATGCATCCAGAGAGTGCCCTACTCATCTGTCGTCTGGGTCCCATGAGTTTATGAAGGTGATCAATCTCCTAACCCATGACCCTCGGACAATGATAGTTGTTACCTCCCGACCCTATGGTCATGTGCAACTAGGGAATTAAGCAACTCCTTCTTCCATCGGTCTTATCCCTCCCTGACCCTAGGATAGACTTAGGATTATATCATAGTACATGTTCAACATAGAACCTTACCCAATCGTTCATCATCTCTCTCTGCATTCTTTACTGACTTTCATCCCTTCATAGGGGTCATGGCAACCTGCCTACCTTGGTCAGGTCCCATACCGGCTACCTCCATGGTAACACATCCACATGCACTTAGAGATGGTTATCTATGGGTTTACTGGTTCATTCTCGTACCATGTACTTTACACTTAGCTTCACAAGATCCTCAGAAACCTCTTTAGGTTACCCCAAAACCAACAAAACTAGTATATACCCTACCAACGAGTCCTTCTCCCAGGATGGGAGGAAACTACAGCTGGATAACAAAGGTCACAAGCATCCTTATATTTAGGGTCTGCATCTACATGAGCTTGCTTAGCCCTGGCAAGCTACTAAGGCACAACCAGACACCTACAAGGCCAAGCTAGGTCACACCTGCCTCAACATCAAATCAACTTATTCGTGAGGGGTTCATCAACTATACCATCACCTTAAGGGATTTCCTTTACCTCTACACATTAAGAGTACCATGCTCGAAACTATAGAGACTCGAATCTCAACATGAGCATTGGGTACACTGCTTCCCCTTTTAGGCCTAGGAATCCTAGGTTCGCCTCCAAGTGTCCAACTGCATGCTCATCCTCTTAACCACGAATCAAGCATGTCCAAGGTATGTCATGTACTTCCATGATCTTTCTACTCAAGCAACGCTTCGGAGTTGAGTCCTCTTCCTGGACAACTACTAGGTATAAAGCCTCACAACTGGTGCCTTAACCTCCTCAGGGTCTAAAGCACTCATTATCTCATCCAGCAGATAACCACTTATTCCCTGGGTACTAGAAGCATCGTCCTCTCTCTAGGGTTTGGTTCCTCTAAAGGCAACTAAGATATCATCAGCCTCTAGGGATCAATTATAAGGCATCCACTTAGGTCGCATCATTCCCGACTCCCTACTATTCCTCAAGGTTCGGGGTTTTAGGCTTCCAACCTCCTTGTTGGGGTTATGTTTCCTCTTTCTAGAGCTAAACCCACCTCCAACCATACTAGAGGTCCCTTTTCCAAGAAGGCTCATGCTCACAAGCATACCCCTATGTGGTTGAAGCCTATGCTCAACATCCATACCCCTTTCATAAGCCATCCATCGTGATCTCTTAACCAGGATTTTATCAAGCTATACCCTACTTGCCTAAGCCCATAGGGTAACTATAGGTTCTCTAAGCTCATCCACGAATGAGTTATCCTTTGCTATAGCATGCACAACCCTCTCCAGGGTTGGGTCGCCAAAGGTACTAGGTCATCTACCCTCTTATGGCATCCCGAAGGCATGACCAACCAAACACTTGGTCAATCATGACATCTAACCCATCATGTCACCTCTCTCTCTAACCTTCACTTAGGGTTAACATCATCCTCAAAGGGTGTGCCAGGTATCTACTTTGGATGGAGGTCTCTACCTCCAAGACTAACTCTCTCTACTCATCCTCCTGCCAAGGAGGTCTATCCTCAAGTCTCTCCTGAGGGCAATGACAACTCGTGTCATATGACCTAAGCATGTATCTATTCTTTTACGTTTACTCTATTAAGATTATGTACATGACATCTTATTTACATGCTTTTTATTAATTTGGTGGAGGATTCCTTAATCCTTATCAATCTTACCCATACCTTAAGAGGGTGAGGAAAAGAGAGAAAACCCTAATCCTTAAGATCCTTAACAGAATTTGAGTTGAGAAAGGATGAACGAGATGAGAGAGTCCTAAAAGGTATCTTATTTCGAATCATACCCTAAGACTTTGGCCAGGCAGTCACACGGGTCCGGGAGTCCTCGTATTCCGACTAGCGGTGTGGAGGAAAATCTTGCCAGCCCCCGGCCGTGATCCTTTTATAGACACCTATGTCTTTCAGATAATCCTCTAATAACTCCCTTGGGTTCTACAGAATTTGTAAAATTTAATAATTATTAAAGATTAATTGAGGAACCTATGCTATGATACCAATTGTAATGACCCCGTCTCCTGGTAACACCCAATTAAGGGAGACCCGAAGGTCAGAGCCGTTATTCAATAAACAGGATCAAAGGTTCGAAAAATAATCAATAACAATTATGAAATTCTACTAACTAACTAAAATTTGGTATAAAATTAAAACTTTACTTACCTTTGAAAACCTTGGGAATCTATCTATCCAAGCTTGAATCCACTCTAACTAATCCTCCTTGCACTTTATGTTTTACTTTCACAATGTGTCATTTTACTGTTTGTTCTTTCAATTGTTGTTCCTAAAACGCCGACAAACAAATCGTCGGTCAGTATATCGAAATATACTGGTATGTGGGAACAACCAAAATCTTGCAAATATGGCTAACAATTTAATAATCACAATCAAATTAATTAACAAGCCAATTTACACTTTTCAGTATGACATTCTCCACCGCTTTTGCCCTAACCCTGGCATACCCACCTTAGGGTGCCCTTTGCCAATGACTTACGGCCACCTTCTCAATCCCGAGCTTGGTGCCTGGGGGTCACCACTCATGGTGCCCACTAGTCATGCAATATCATAGGCCACCTTCTTGGTGCCTGGGGTCACCACTCAAGGTGTCCATTGGTCTACCCATCTGGGCTTGACCTTTGGCATCATCCATCAGGGTGGCATGTAGGTGCGAGAATACATATTTCTAATTTTAATGTGATAATCATAGTGACTTTATGATTTGCAAATATGAACATCCAACAGATAATTTGCATTCAATGTGGTTAACCATTCAGAAAATCCTCGGGAAACTAAGTTGGTTATCCATAATTAACCACATACCTGATCCAGAGCAACTTGATTGTCCAAGCAATAAGGATAAAGAATCAATCAACAAGCAATCAACAATATCCTGAAATTAATGCATACGATCCAAGTGTTATAGTTTATCCAGAACATTCTAAAGCTAGACTTGGATTCCACCTCAGGCTTTCTAGACCACATTAGCGTTTTATTAGGGTTTTTGCTTCCATAATGCTTTTATCATATTAAATGCTCTCTTAGTTCATAAACCCTAATTTCAACACCATAATCCCAATTAAAGTTGATTATTTCTCTTTTATACTAAAACTACCTTCTTTATCCTTTTAAGTTATTTCAAGGTCATTATACTCAATTATCACCTTTAATTTCTTTCATATTAAAAACTCATAATTCATGATGGTCTAATTCCCATATGAACTCTATTTGTTATAATTCCATCTTTTATTCATCAGAAAACCCTAATTACTACATTTAGGGCATTTATCTACAAATTAGGAACTTAATGCTCGAAATAGCTTAGATTCAGCATATTCCAACTTTAATCATGGAATTAATCAATTAAAGCCATTGATAGTCAAATTAGTCAACATTAGGGTTTCAAGGCCCATTAAAGCATGTTCATGCACATGAACTTTCAATTAAACTAATTACGTGCAAGATTCATATTTTTCGATCTTAAAGTATCTCTTTATGATTAACAGATTAATATCAACTTTATCCATCAAATAAACCCTATTACTCACATTAATTACATCAAAATAGGGTTTCTTAACCATTAATTCATTAAAGTTGATAAATTACACTACTTTTCGAATTGCATAAGGAATCAGGCTTCAATTATATTTTATTTAGATTCCTCTCGATTTTCTGAGCAAGTTTCATATTTTATGCATATTCATCCGAGCTACCATTAGAGAGATATGAATTTTGTAAAATTACCTTCTTTGAACCAATCACAGAGCGCCACGTCGCCAGACCCCATGCAACCCGCTCAAAGAGTTTATAATTGTATTACGCTTTTGCCCTTTGTAATTTAAGCGCTCCTTCAATCCCCGAAAGGGCAAATCGGTCTAGCGTCTCCCTCCTTTCTTCAACCTCGTGACATGCCCTTCCTATCGCCCTAGCGGCAACTTGTGTCGCCTCTCCTTGCCTCTCTTCACTCCGCCGACCTCTGGTGATGCTCCTGCTAGCTCCGCCAAGCCCTCACGCACCCAAGGCGCTAATAAACCATAGCCAAGATGATCGGTTGCTCATCCATTAGGCCAAGCACCTGCAGCCGTCACTGCAGCTTGGCAGCGGCTGTTGTGCATGCTTCGGGGCGCGGCCTTGATGGCTAAGCCTTGCTCTGACCTCGGGGCACGTCCAGCCTTCCTCTTAGTCCCCCTTGGTCTCCTTGTCATGCCAGGATCACCTTGCTTTACCCTGATAGGGTTTTAAACGAAAAAGGATGTAGAGGAAGAAGAAGAAAGAAGAGAGGGGTCATGGGATCTCTTCCTGGACTCGAAAGGGCTTCCCCTTTATATAGGGGAGGTCATCCACGCCCTAAGACGTTGCTCCAAGAGAAACTGAGTCCCAATCTTTAAAGGAAACCTTTTCCTTCACGGAGAAGCATATTCTCTCTCTCCTTTTCTTCCTTGATATTCCTTATCTCATGGATACCTAGAAAAACGAAAATCCTTTCTCTTATTATCATTATTCTTGCCCTTTTATCTATTTGCCACGAATATATATATATCTCCTTAGAAAAATACTTCCTTTTATTAAAAATACATAATTAATGGATTATGTATTCCCATTATCTCTTTATTTTATAATTATGGTATGTTCTCTCCCTTTTCCTTTATTGGGGCTCCTTGACACCCAAGAAACCTTATTATTTCAAAATTCTCTTTATTGGATACTTATTATCCTTCTAGATGCATCATTATGCATTATTCCACATTATCTTGTTTATTTCTCATTTAAACATCTCTTTTTGAGGATTTCTTTTTATTTCTCTTTTATTTTCCTCATTGGTATTCCTTTTATCATCAGGAATCCTTGGGATACGAAATCCCACTAAGGATTACCCAATTATACCTCTTTTCACATATTTTCCACATTTCATCAATGTTTTCAATTTCTTTATTAACAAGGAAATACTTAATCGATATTTTCTTTCCTTATTGCCTTTTCTTTGCAACTTTGGACTCCTTGGAACCCAAGGAATCTAAGAGGCACGAAATCCTCTTTGGATTTGCCTTCTAGAGGTTTCCACACCTTTCTTATCTCAAATTCTCAATTATTCATTAATCAATGGAATATCCTTGTTATTGGGCCCAATAGCCAATAAAGCCCACAAATAAATCAACAAGGCTATTTTAAACAAAAATCATGCATTCATTCATTATTTGTTCATTTATCTTTATAATGAGAAATTACATTTCTCAGCAAATGAACCCAAAATTTTGGTTGTAACAACCCCATTTTAGGGATTAAGGTTTTCCATTCACATCCAAGTAAGGTTTCTCTTACCTCATATCCAAATTAGGGTTAGGATGTACAATCCCCATTAAATTAGGGTTTCCTTCATTGTTACACTAGGTTAGTGTAACGACCCGCACTTTTGAGTGTCTAAAAGACCTTAAAGTCGCAGATCGTTAATCATAATTTCCAGGATGAGATTCAAGAAATAATACAGAATAGTAAATGATTTCCATTAATGATCAAATATTTACATGTTTGCATAAAAAGCTCCTCTAGGGAGTTACATAACTTTTAAACAGAATCAATTATACATGTTTGAAGATAAACCATTAAGACTAAACCTTCATGATTAAACTATAATGTCTTCATCATCCTTAAATGTACCCTCATGTCCACGAATCAAATATATCTAATACCTAAAACATCGACAAATAAATATGCGATCAGTATATTTCTATACTGGTATGTGGGTTCAAACAATAATCACAAGTAACATATAAGCAAACATCTTTATCTTGCATATAAGAACAAAACTTATATTCATATTCTAACCCATATCTGGTCAACTACCTCAGGTGTAATCACTGTCCCTCCGGGGGTCGTGTGCATTACCCTTAAGATTAGTCTAACCCAGGGTTCAGAATACTATTATTTACTTTACATGATACTCATAGGAACTTTATAGTTTGCAAGAACTAAATAAACAACCAAGCAGTTTATTTGTCATTCAATCTCGTCGAGAAACATCGGCAATCTCAAAATTCGATATGCATATTCATAAGCGTAACCATGTACCTTATGCCATCACAGAAACCATGCAGAACATTATATACTTTACGAGTGTATCCAAACATCCAATCAACAAAGCATATAATCAATAGGTATCTGAAACAAAGCATACTGCATATGTGTCATCATGTATTCATATTACATTACTCAGATCTAGATGCGCTCCTAAACTAGAGTTTAGGGCTATCTCATGTTTGAACTATAGGTTAGGATTACAAACCCTAATCTGATCATATTATGGTTTCTAATATAACAAGCTCAGTTATGTATATTAGGTTAAACCATGATTAGCATCTTAAGCATATTAGATCACTCGTGACACCTAACTCATATTACTAATCATTATGATCATAGCAAGTTGCCTACATTAGTTCTAAAACCCTAAAATAGTATATATAAGGTTACTAATATGGAATTGTTCACTATTCATCATTAACCAGGATTTCTTCATTATACATGTCTAGATTAGGTATGAACATAACATAACCAATTCTAATCAATTAATCATCAGTTTACAAGAATTTAGGTCTTTCCTTTATACTAATCATCGTAACACATGTATAGCACATACTTTTAGAATAGGAAGCTTAACCAGGTTCTGATAGTATTTTATATGGATTCCTCTCGTTCTCTTGATCAGTTTGATATATAATATTACTGTATTTTGAGCTACCATTAATTAATTATAAATATTCCAAATTATTGCTATACTAGCCAATCAGAGGTTGCCAGGTCAGCATATTACCTCTTTTCTTATTTCCGATTGGGCCAGCTTTAAACTGGGTCAAATGACCCTTCTCCCAAGGCGCTGCATGCATATGCTCGGGGGCAGACCTGTCTTTGACCTCTATCTTCCGTCTCCCCTGCAGGAGCCTATCCTGACGCCCTCAGTGGCGTCCGGCTGGGGACATCCGCGACCCGAGGCTCCAGCGCAGCCGAAGTGAGGTGGTAGCCTTCCTCTGGGCTCCCTCAAGTTTGGATCGTGCCTCTGTTCCTCACAGCAACAATGGTCGCACCCCATCGGCTCCGCAGAGACACCAACTCGCAGCCTAGTTGCCACCTCCGTCAGCCACCTAAGCCTGCCTTCAACGCCTCCTCTTCTCACCACGCCGGTGGGATCGCTTACATGGTTCTTCCTCGGCTCTGCATGTCGCACGCCGCACTGCTGCGATAGAGAAATAGGATGTCCGTCCCTGCCTCAAGGTGCCTTAGCACGGCACTGCTACGGTGGCCTCCAAGCACCCCACCAGTGTCACCAGACGCCTAGCGCTGGCCAGATTCTTCACCCGGCTTCAGCGACAACAAGACCCTGCACCTGTGACCCCTCACCGCTCACGTGGTCTATACGTCTCCTACTGGCACTGCCACTACAGATGTGCCCCCTCTGGCGCTGCTGCCGGATCCACTCCAACGTCCCTCTTCCTCTCTTCTGCCTCTCAGCCAGCGGTGTTCTGGTTCCGAGAAAAGCGACGTTGTTGCTCACCCTTGCCACAAGGAACCCAGCCATGCTGCTGCATAAACGATCACTCTACAGCCTCGAGATCCCCAGCCATCACGCAACCTCCTGGCCTCGCACAGAGAGGCACAATACCTTCGCCCTCTACTTGCGACCCTCCTTCTTCAGACACTGGAACCCTGTACACCTCATGGGATGATCTGCCTCCTTCCCTGTCTGTTGGTTGCCAACCACAGGGGGTGGCGGCAATCTATGCCACGACTATGGTGAAACTATCTAATAGCGATATGTTGCGTGGGAGGGGGGTCCCTATATATATACACAAACCTAGGGAACCCTAGTATACGCGTGATGAGGGGAAGAGAGGAAAAGTTGAGTCCCCTCTCCCTATGGACTCACGAGAATTGTACTTCAATCCTCTAAACAAGGAGGTGATTAGTCATATTAAGTTATGATAATACACCTTTCCAAAAACTCCTCCTTTACTTATCATTTAACCCTTCTCCCTTGATGTACAAGGAAACACATATTAACAAAAGGATATCTCTTTTGTTCCACCACTTCACACTTACTAAAAGTGAGGCACAATTATAAGAAGGAAAGTATTTCTTAAGTTTTCTGTTAAATATCTCCCATATAACGAGAGGGAACCCCCTTTGGGCAACATAAGATGTAATGGAATAACAATCCATACGTATTTATTATTTCTCTAAAACAAATACCATTATTCTATGGGAAGTCTATTTTCTGAATGCTCTTCTTTTCCATATTATTTTCATGTGTACCAAAAGATAACTTGGAATATTGTTGTTTGATGTCTCTAACATTGTGTTGTCCATGATGTCCAGATAATTACTCTTTTGATTATCTAAAACACTATATATTTTATTTTCTTTTGCATTTTATTCCATAAATAATACAAATAAGGGACTCATCTATCAATTAATGGTTTATATTCAATTTTACAAAAATTGAGGATATAACATTCACCCCCCCTTAAGAGGAATTTTTCCCTCAAAATTTAGGCCCACTATGCCTAGGTAAATGATACTCATCTTAGTTTCAATTCTTAGGGTTAGCACCCCACTTAGACATCTTTAACAACTTTTCCATTGTATATCAAATTTCGTTTTATTACTAAGACTGGTACCTGAATCTAAATTCAAGTATATCCACATCTCTAGTATATGCATAATATCATCACTTCATTATTTCATTCTCATTGGAAATTTCAATATTACTTGGTGATTTCTCTTTTCACCTAGGTTTCCAACCTATTATTCATTATTTCCACACAAGGGTTAGGTAACAGCTCTAACCCTAGTTCATGTCATTACACATTAAATGTAGGATATTCATCCTCATTATCTAAATTTTTAGCATAACGTGTGTCAATCCAATCTCCCTCCTTCATAATGAGATGAAATAAGCGTTTGACTGCAGCCCAAATACAAAGTTCATTCCATTCCAAGAGCGGAGATAGTACATCCACACATTACCTTCCAATTTCACATATTAAGTTGAATCATACTCTATATGACTCTAAACTTACTTGTTCTTAATTTTATAGCATTCTTATGTTCAGTGAAGTCATGTAAAGACCATGTCTCTACTATTAAACATGATAAACAAATCACCAATTGTGTGGCAGCGGAAGAATTAAATCTTGAATTTATTCAAAATGTATAAAGAATACATTATAAAAATTTCCCAAATGGGAGTACAACTTTATACAAGCATAGGATCTAGGTAGAGGAAAACTTAGACTAATACAACATTGTCTCCAAACAACTACTCAAAACATAAAAACATCTATGATCAAGACAACTATGTGTTTCTCATCTTCTTCTCTTATCCTTAGCCTTAGGTTCACCAAGCTTCCATGCGCACTCTGATCCCTAACCTGGATGGTTGGGGTCATCCAGCAAGAGAGGGATAAAAGGTATGTGTTAAAAAGAAAGTATTGGACAAGGAATAATCAACAACATTGCATAATAAAGGATTCTCTATGTTACAAGAGTTTATGAGGATGAGATGGATATTCAAATAAGAATAAGAGAACTGCCATAAACAATCACCACAATAACAATCACAAGCATGAATATATTAAGACACAAACTCATCTCAATGTAGGGTGAGGCACCTACCGGACCTCACCAATGGCAGGGGGACTAAAACCCCAGTGCCTAAAAAGTGGCAGGGGGACTAAAACCCCAGTGCCTAATATATAAAATGGTAGGGGGACTAAAACCCCAGTGCCCGGAAGGGGGACTAAAACCCCAGTGCCCTGTGGGTGGTTTGTACTCATGTACACTACATTGTCATTTGGCCTAAAATACATCATGCTTAAATAATCACTTGGCAGTATAGTGAAAAGTATCAAGATAGCATTGGGAATAAAACCCAAACAAATAAATAAAAAGACCATCATAGGTCACAATCATATCCAAGAGTTCCAAGAATTAAAAGAGTCAACAAGCATCAACATTATACAATGTTCCAAATATTTCCAAAAGAATGAGACACATAGGCAATAACAAGGTTACAACATTTCTAAGTAAAAGAGGCAACAAATGTAGTAGCATGATTCACATGTTTCAATTGGATGAACCACAATGTCATAAGATAATAAGGCTAGCAAATATAAATGGTGGGGTTGGATAAAAACCCAACTGAGAGTAGGTGTGTTGCACATCATCATCACATTTAGATTCCACAATTAAAATAGGATCCACATACATAGGAGCCACATACATAGGGGTCACATACAAAATAGGTTTTACATACTGAAAATAGGCATCATATACAAAATAGGGCTCACATACAAAATAGGTTTCACATACATAGGGGTCACATACGAAATAAGTTTCACATACCTGTATTTAATTATTTACCATAAACATTCACAAAGTTGATTGCAATCCATCCACATATCCTAGTTACATTATTACACATGTATTAATATATATAAAACATAAATTATAGGAAAAACCCTAATTTTACAAAACCACGATTTAGGGTTCAAAACCAAGCCCAAAAGTTTATTCATATTCTCCTGAATAAGAAAACATATTTTATTATATAAATTGGAGTTAAAATGAATTAATTAGGTATTTTAGAACATTTAAACCATTAAAAGAGTATCTTAGGAAAACTTCAAAAAAATACTTTGGAATCAGGCTTATAAAACCACAAAATCATATTCTACATTAAAAATCCTTTCCAACGACTATTTATTTGCATTTTTCTGACCAACAGCTGATTTACTATGAATTAAGTAAAATCAGCCAATCAGAATGCAAGAAAACCATAGCGTGACAGTTATTTAAATCAAGATGTAACTCGATGTAAATAATAGATGAAAGGACCAAAATACCCTTGCTCGTTAAAACAAATCAATTGAAACGATGAGGGCAAATCAGTCATTTGGACCCTACGATTGTTTGCAAATGGAGGAAGAACACAGGGGTGAAAAGATGATATTGCCCCATGTACAACAAGTCGTTATACTGGTTGTGCATGACCACTTTGGTCATTCCCCGATCGGGCTTCTTCCAGCCATGGTTATGGCGCTGGAGCGACACTGGAGTTTGGGCTCCATTGCTCCAGGTCGTGATCACGCTCTGATGCAGGGAGAGTCGGGGAGACGAGTGGAAATCTTCCGTTGGGGCTAGGCGATGAGCGAGAAGCCAAAAATGATGTTGTGCAGTGCCGAGAACTCCCAGAACGGTTGTTCGAAAATGGAGAACAGGGGAGAACGAATTCGAGAAAATCACCACGAAAGCACCACGGCAGACAGCACAAAGGTTGCGAGCAGGTTCTCAGAGTCAATGCGAGTCTAATACAGGTCTTGACGCGGTGGAGGAGCACCAAGGCAGGGAAAAGCCTAGCGCCGCTGGCGACTCCAAGACCGGTCTATAGGACCCATCGATAGAGTGCACTATGAGCCAAAGCGACGAGCGAGGAGTGAAGACCCAGGGTCGAGGATTCTCACCGCAAAACTAATCGAACGGGGTGGCTGGAGATGCGAGCAATAGGTCCAAGTTGCCGGAACTGAAAGTGGAGTACGTCCGGGAGTAACGGGGAAGGAGAGGCGAAATTGAATGGAGAGGAAGAAAGGTAGCAGCCCGACGGTCATTCCCATAGCCTTATATAGGTGTGAGGATGCATCTAGCACCTTCTACGAACTCACGACAGGGAATAGGAGGAGGCCAGGTTTGGGCGTTTCGTGAAAACGGTGAGGTAGGTGACGAGTTTGTCGTTGGAATCGGCGGCGGGAGACGAAGCCAGCGCAAGAAGAATCGCGCAAAATGGTGAAGTAGGGAGAGAGAGAGCGGTTCGGCAGGTCGAAGGTCAGAGCAGTTCGACGGTCAGAGGTAGAAGACAAGGGTCCGACTGTCCGATCTCAGATCGACGGTCCCCAGGCATCGCTCAAGCCGCGTGACAGGAAAATAACGGAACTATATTGTGACAAATCGAAATAAATGAAATCGATTAAAATTCCTAGTTAAACCTTATTAAAAGCTCATAAAATGGATTTGAAGGGTCAAATGAAGTCCAAATGACACCAAATTTGGACCACATGCTCATATTAACATTTAGAACGATGCTATATAATTAGATTTCGTATTTATATCCAATAAGGCCCTTAATAAATATATTGCTCATTAAAGTGTATTTTAACACATTAAAAGGTGTGCATTATTATGAAATGACTATATTAATGCAATTAGTGAGTCAAATTCGAGGTGATACATATATATGAGTATTAAGAGCAAAATATCCACCTTTAAATATATTTTCACACATTTATCATCAAATTGGAGGAGAGAGAAAGTAAAAGGAGTAATATACTCATAATTAATTCAAATGCTTATTATTATTAATATATTTATCCAAAAAGCTCCAAATTAATATTATCTACTTATTTCCATCCTTAATGGCCAAATTACATTATTAACCCTCACTAATCTCCTTAATTGGGTTATTTGTGCAAACACCCCTCCATGATCATAAATGGGGGAAAAAGGTGATTTTAAACATCGAATGTGCTCAAATTGCACAAGGGGTCCAAAAAGAATATAAAACAAGGGAAATTTATGAAAAAGGTCCAAATGGACTAAAAGGCAAAGAAAATCTCAAAAGTGGGTAAATTGCAGGGAAGACCCTGAATTTCAGTATGTTACAGCACACCACCCCTTAAAGAGGATTTCATCCCCAAAATCACAACAAGAGGAAACAGAGGGTGTGTGTGCAACATCCCAACCTTAAACACTAGGTTATAACCCTTAATCTAGGGTACCACATAAAATCTATATAAGTCAGGTGTTACTAAGGTTCCCACAAAACCTATAGCCTTTTATTAAACTTAAACTAACATTTTTGCCTTATTGACATAATCTCCATCATGAAGAGGTATCATATTAATTATACTATCACTTGTGCCACATTTTATTCAAACAATTATATCTCAATATGTGTATTTCCCTCATCAAGGGTTTTAAGCATAATTAGGGTTTACCAAGCCATTTCAACATTAATTAATGCATTAGGTCAAAAACCTTAATAACATGAATTCATTTTCCATTATCCTCTTAAAACTATCATGTAGAATTATCACAAATTATTGTGTAGAAAAGGTTAATATTATCCAACAAGTTATTAAGCCTATTATGATACCAAATAATGTTCATTTTACGCATTGTCATATCATCGTTCATACTCATATTAATGACATCATTAATCATTTTCGTCCATTACACTACATATTATGAATTATACATATTTTAATACACATTAGGCATTATATGAATATTTATGCGAATACAATTATTCATTATCATGTTTGAGTCATTATATTCATTTTAGTAAATATGACGTAACACATTAAATATTATTGAATTAATTAATATATCAAGTTATGATGGGGTGTTCATTAGAGAACAAAATGATATACCTTACATATATTGATAACTTAGTGATTATACTCCATTTACATGAATTAAGGCATAAGATGACAACTAATGTCACTAATGTATCATGAAAGGCATTAAGGGTATATACATATGTATATGTTGTCAAAACTAGATGATTACATATTAAGGTTTAGGTCAACATGACCATTACATATTAAAGCATCCTTAGGGTGTATTTTACCATACACATTTTACCATTAGGGTGACTTAATCAAAACTATGTATATTCACATATGAATAATTAATGATTATGTACATCAAGAGTATATTAGGGTTCAAGCATGAGAATTATATGACTTATCCATATGTTCATAAGCAAACAAGATGAATTACAATCATATTAGGTTTGTTCAACTCTCACCAAACCCATGTCTAAGGAGTTAGAGTTTCTTGATTTCAAGGCATTGAGGGACTCCACCCCCCTAAAGGGGATTTCGTCCTCGAAATCAAACTCCAAAATCTATCAAGGTACTAACACTACCTTTCCACTCAAAGGGTTGACTAAGTCAAACTATTTTAAGGGTATAAAGCCCAACATGAAAGTCTTACTAAACTCTATCTTCCAACTCAAGGTATAACATAGGGCATAGGGTACACTAAACCTTAAACATGGAAATCTAAGGCTCATATAAGATACTTAGGGATTACAAGATGATTTTTGTTTGAGAAAAGAAATCAAATCATCATATAAGAGTTACAAAGGTTACTCAACAATAAGGTAATGTCTAAAGGTAGACTATTTCGAGTTGTCCGTTTCAGATCAGGCCAGGCCAGGTCATATGAGCTCAGGAGTCCTCGTGACCAAGCTAGTGGGGCGGAGGAAAATATTGCCAGCCCCCAAGCTCTGACCCTTTCTAGACACCATCACTTTCAACTTCTTGCTCTAATAGCTACTCAATAGACATTTCACCAAAAAGTTGACAAATTTTATTTTTAATTAATTATTATTAGGATACTAAATCTAACTTTCATGCTATGTCAACTCTAAGGTGAAAAACTAGCTAAAGGGAAACTATATACTCTAGGGAGACAATTTTGAATTAGTCAAGAATCCGACTACCTTGATGCTCTGATACCAGGCTGTAAAGACCATGTCTCTACTATTAAACATGATAAACAAATCACCAATTGTGTGGCAGCGGAAGAATTAAATCTTGACTTTATTCAAAATGTATAAAGAGTACATTATAAAAATTTCCCAAATGGGAGTACAACTTTATACAAGCATAGGATCTAGGTAGAGGAAAACTTAGACTAATACAACATTGTCTCCAAACAACTACTCAAAACATAAAAACATCTATGATCAAGCCAACTATGTGTTTCTCATCTTCTTCTCTTATCTTTAGCCTTAGGTTCACCAAGCTTCCATGCGCACTCTGATCCCTAACCTGGATGGTTGGGGTCATCCAGCAAGAGAGGGATAAAAGGTATGTGTTAAAAAGAAAGTATTGGACAAGGAATAATCAACAACATTGCATAATAAAGTATTCTCTATGTTACAAGAGTTTATGAGGATGAGATGGATATTCAAATAAGAATAAGAGAACTGCCATAAACAATCACCACAATAACAATCACAAGCATGAATATATTAAGACACAAACTCATCTCAATGTAGGGTGAGGCACCTACCGGACCTCACCAATAGCAGGGGGACTACAACCCCAGTGCCTAAAAAGTGGCAGGGGGACTAAAACCCCAGTGCCTAATATATAAAATGGCAGGGGGACTAAAACCCCAGTGCCCGGAAGGGGGACTAAAACCCCAGTGCCCTGTGGGTGGTTTGTACTCATGTACACTACATTGTCATTTGGCCTAAAATACATCATGCTTAAATAATCACTTGGAAGTATAGTGAAAAGTATCAAGATAGCATTGGGAATAAAACCCAAACAAATAAATAAAAAGACCATCATAGGTCACAACCATATCCAAGAGTTCCAAGAATTAAAAGAGTCAACAAGCATCAACATTATACAATGTTCCAAATATTTCCAAAAGAATGGGCCACATAGGCAATAACAAGGTTACAACATTATCAAGTAAAAGAGGCAACAAATGTAGTAGCATGATTCACATGTTTCAATTGGATGAACCACAACGTCATAAGATAATAAGGCTAGCAAATATAAATGGTGGGGTTGGATAAAAACCCAACTGAGAGTAGGTGTACTGCACATCATCATCACATTTAGATTCCACAATTAAAATAGGATCCACATACATAGGAGCCACATACATAGGGGTCACATACAAAATAGGTTTTACATACTGAAAATAGGCATCACATACAAAATAGGGCTCACATACAAAATAGGTTTCACATACATAGGGGTCACATACGAAATAAGTTTCACATACCTGTATTTAATTATTTACCATAAACATTCACCAAGTTGATTGCAATCCATCCACATATCCTAGTTACATTATTACACATGTATTAATATATATAAAAACATAAATTATAGGAACAACCCTAATTTTACAAAACCACGATTTAGGGTTCAAAACCAAGCCCAAAAGATTAGTCATATTCTCCTGAATAAGAAAACATATTTTATTATATAAATTGGAGTTAAAATGAATTAATTAGGTATTTTAGAACATTTAAACCATTAAAAGAGTATCTTAGGAAAACTTCGAAAAAATACTTTGGAATCAGGCTTTAAAAACCACAAAATCATATTCTACATTAAAAATCCTTTCCAACGACTATTTATTTGCATTTTTCTGACCAAGAGCTGATTTACTATGAATTAAGTAAAATCAGCCAATCAGAATGCAAGAAAACCATAGCGTGACAGTTATTTAAATCAAGATGTAACTCGATGTAAATAATAGATGAAAGGACCAAAATACCCTTGCTCGTTAAAACAAATCAATTGAAACGATGAGGGCAAATCAGTCATTTGGACCCTACGATTGTTTGCAAAGGGAGGAAGAACACAGGGGCGAAAAGACGATATTGCCCCAGGTACAGCAAGTCGTTATACTGGTTGCGCATGACCACTTTGGTCATTCCCCGATCGGGCTTCTTCCAACCATGGTTATGGCGCTGGAGCGACACTGGAGTTCGGGCTCCATTGCTCCAGGTCATGATCACGCTCTGATGCAGGGAGAGTCGGGGAGACGAGTGGAAATCTTCCGTTGGGGCTAGGCGATGAGCGAGAAGCCAAAAATGATGTTGTGCAGTGTCGAGAACTCCCAGAACGGTTGTTCAAAAATGGAGAATAGGGGAGAATGAATTCGAGAAAATCACCACGAAAGCACCACGGCAGACAACACAAAGGTTGCGAGCAGGTTCTCGGAGTCAATGCGAGTTTAATACAGGTCTTGACACGGTGGAGGAGCACCAAGGCAGGGAAAAGCCTAGCGCCGCTGACGACTCTAAGATCGGTCTATAGGACCCATCGATAGAGTGCACTATGAGCCAAAGCGACGAGCGAGGAGTGAAGACCCAGGGTCGAGGATTCTCACCGCAAAACTAATCGAACGGGGGTGGCTGGAATTGCGAGCAGTATGTCCAAGTTGCCAGAATTGAAAGTGGAGTAGGTCCGGGAGTAACGGGGAAGGAGAGGCGAAATTGAATGGAGAGGAAGAAAGGTAGCAGCTCGACGGTCATTCCCATAGCCTTATATAGGCATGAGGATGCGTCTAGCACCTTCTACGAACTCACGACGGGGAATAGGAGGAGGCTAGGTTTGGGCGTTTCGTGAAAACGGCGAGGTAGGCGACGAGTTTGGGTTCGTGGGAACCGGCGGCGGGAAACGAAGCCAGCGTAAGAAGAATCATGCAAAATGGTGAAGTAGGGAGAGAGAGAGCGGTTCGGCAGGTCGAAGGTCAGAGCAGTTCGATGGTCAGAGGTAGAAGACAAGGGTCCGACCGTCCGATCTCAGATCGAAGGTCCCCAGGCATCGCTCAAGCTGCGTGACAGGAAAATAACAGAACTATATTGTGACAAATCGAAATAAATGAAATCGATTAAAATCCCTAGTTAAACCTTATTAAAAGCTCATGAAATGAATTTGAAGGGTCAAATGAAGTCCAAATGACACCAAATTTGGACCACATGCTCATATTAACATTTAGAACGATGCTATATAATTAGATTTCGTATTTATATATAATAAGGCCCTTAATAAATATATTGCTCATTAAAGTGTATTTTAACACATTAAAAGGTGTGCATTATTATGAAATGACTATATTAATGCAATTAGTGAGTCAAATTCGAGGTGATACATATATATGAGTATTAAGAGCAAAATATCCACCTTTAAATATATTTTCACACATTTATCATCAAATTGGAGGAGAGAGAAAGTAAAAGGAGTAATATACTCATAATTAATTCAAATGCTTATTATTATTAATATATTTATCCAAAAAGCTCCAAATTAATATTATCTACTTATTTCCATCCTTAATGGCCAAATTACATTATTAACCCTCACTAATCTCCTTAATTGGGTTATTTGTGCAAACACCCCTCCATGATCATAAATGGGGGAAAAAGGTGATTTTAAACATCGAATGTGCTCAAATTGCACAAGGGGTCCAAAAAGAATATAAAACAAGGGAAATTTATGAAAAAGGTCCAAATGGACTAAAAGGCAAAGAAAAGCTCAAAAGTGGGTAAATTGCAGGGAAGGCCCTGAATTTCAGTATGTTACAAGTCAAGTGTCCCTTTCCTTACTCTTAAGTTAGGTCACAACTCCTCTTAAGTTTTCATGACTCCTTTATATCTTTTATATTTACATCTCATGTATCATTACGAGCCTTAGCCAAATCCTCGAGATCTCTAGGGGTATAGGTACTTTTGGAGTGATCTCATCCTTATGCATCAAGAGAGTGCCTTTCACATTCACCCATTAGGCTACATGATCCTCATTAAGGTAGCTAATCTCCTGAGTCGTGTACCTTGGATAAACCTAGTTGTTACCTCCCGACCACATGGTCATGTGTATTCATGGCATATCAACTCCCAACCCATCGGTCCTATGTACCTATAATACACCATACTTGACCCTAGGATTGCATTAGGACTCTACCCTCCCTAAGGGTTTCTTTTGATATGTCACATCTTTTAAGCACATTATTCTCTTATTTAATTCTTTAACCTGGATTGCCTTCATAACTCTCTTTTGAGTACACATAATGCAGTGTCGTCCCATCATTGGGCTCGGGCCACCTTCCCTCCAGGGCTTGGGGCCATGTCAGTCTTCCCTCCTGGGCTTGACCTCTGTGATCTTCCCCTCCAGGGGCTTGATCCTAAACAACTACATTATGGACTTAAGCCACCTTCCCTCCTGGGCTTGGTGCCTACATGTTCTTCCCTCCTAGGCTTGACCATTTCATGACCTTCCCTCTTGGGCTTCGTCGTCCACTTAGGCCACCTTCCCTCCTGGGCTTGGTGCCTTACTGGTCTTCCCTCCTGGGCTTGACTAGTTATGTCACTCAGAGTTGGCATCCTTGGGTTCAAAGAATTTAAGTACTTTCATTTTTTTAATATCTTTAACTCTTCACTTCTCTAGGTGAGTATTAAGGTTATCTCAATACTTAAATGCATTTATTCACTTACCTTTTAAGGGAAAGTCCTAGTCTAGGGTGCCTTCTTGGCTCATAGTAGGGGGTTAGGCTTTCTAGCCACAACCTGATCTCAAGATCTAGGTTTTTCCTCCCTCATAGGTCATCTTCCCACTCTTGCATTGACCCACCCCATGTTAGCTCACTAACCCTAAAAGTTTTATAGATATCTCTTTGTTTTCATTAAGTATAACTTTTATCATTATAACATATCAACCCATGTTTTCTCAATCTCTAGATTACCCCCTCATGGTCTCTGTCCATTCAATGAACTCGGGTCACCTTCCACTCTAGGGGCTTGGTGCTACCTCGACCGTCCCCTCCAGGGGCTTGGCCACCATCACTAAACTTCTACAGACAACATGAGGAGTTTGAGCAAGTTATATTCAAACTTTCATTTTCCATTTGTATATATATAACTATAGGGTTCATAATTTCTTAAGACCTCTTACATAAGAATTATGCTCCTCATGCATACTTGCATAGGAGATTGGGTTTCCTAAACCCATCTTTTATCTTTCTTATTCATGATTTCAAGTTTCACATGGATGGTGTCCCATACCACCACACCATGTTCATTATTTAAGATTAAGGTTTTAAGGTTAGGGTTAGGTTTAGGGACTATAGTCAACCTCTCAGAGTTTTTGTATCCCTTGACTCTCTAGAGTTTTCACACCCTATTCCAAGTCCTTCCTCTAAGAAAAGGCTTACACAAACATGTATCTTTCTAGTGTCTACCCTCTCTAGAGGGACCTACACGAAAGGTTACATCTTTTCACATTTTACTTCTCTTATTAACATCCTTTTTAAATCTTTTAAGGAAGAGATGAGAAGTAGACGAAAATGTGAGATGAGAAACCTAAAAGATACTTTATGCTTTATTAATTTTTCTTGAAAATTATAAACTATTAAGTATTAGTTGATGAATCTGTGCTCTGATACCAAATGTAACGACCCGTACTTTTGAGTTTATAAATGACCTTAAAGTCACAGATCATTAATCATTATTTCCAGGATCATATTCATAAAATAATACGGAATAGTAAACAATTTCCATTAATGATCAAATAATTACATGTTTGCATAAAAATCTCCTCTAGGGAGTTACATAACTTTTAAACAGAATCAATTATACATGTTTGAAGATAAACCAGTAAGACTAAACCTTCATGATTAAATTGTAATGTCTTCATCATCTTTAAATGTACCCTCATGTCGATGAATCAAATATATCTGATACCTAAAACGTCGACAAATAAATATGTGATCAGTATATTTCTATAGTGGGACGTGGGTTCAAACAATAATCACAAGTAACATATAAGCAAACATCCTTATCTTGCATATAAGAACAAAACTTGTTTTCATATTCTAACCCATATCTGGTCAACTACCTCAGGTGTAATCACTGTCCCTCTGGGGCTCGTGTGCATTACCCTTAAGATCAGTCTAACCCAGGGTTCAGAATACTATTATTTACTTTACATGATACTCATATGAACTTTATAGTTTGCAAGAACTAAATAAACAACCAAGCAGTTTATTTGTCATTCAATCTCGTCGAGAAACATCAGCAATCTCAGAATTCGTATGCATATTCATAAGCGTAACAATGTACCTTATGCCATCACAGAAACCATGCAGAACATTATATACTTTACGAGTGTATCCAAACATCCAATCAACAAAGCATGTAATCAACAGGTATCTGAAACAAAGCATACTGCATATGTGTCACCATGTATTCATATTACATTACTCAGATCTAGATGCGCTCCTAAACTAGAGTTTAGGGCTATCTCATGTTTGAAATATAAGTTAGGATTACAAACCCTAATCTGATCGTATTATGGTTTCTAATATAACAAGCTCAATTATGTATGTTAGGTTAAACCTTGACTAGCATCTTAAGCATATTAGATCACTCATGACACCTAACTCATATTACTAATCATTATGATCATAGAAAGTTGCCTACATTAGTTCTAAAACCCTAAAATAGTATATATAAGGTTACTAATATGGAATTGTCCACTATTCACCATTAACCAGGATTTCTTCATTATACATGTCTAGATCAGGTATGAACATAACATAACCAATTCTAATCAATTAATCATCAGTTTATAGGAATTTAGGTCATTCCTTTATACTAATCATCTTAACACATGTATACCACATACTTTTAGAATAGGAAGCTTAACTAGGTTTTGATAGTATTTTATTTGGATTCCTATCATTCTCTTGATCAGTTTGATATATAATATTATTGTATTTTGAGCTACCATTAATTAATTATAAATATTCCAAATTATTGCTATACTAGCCAATCAGAGGTTGCCAGGTCAGCATATTACCTCTTTTCTTATTTCCGATTAGGCCAACTTTAAACTGGGTCAAATGACCCTTCTCCCAAGGCGTTGCGTGCATATGCTCGGGGCAGACCTGTCTTTGACCTCTATCTTCCGTCTCCCCTGCAGGAGCCTATCCTGACGCCCTCAGTGGCGTCCGGCTGGGGACATCCGCGACCCAAGGCTCCAGGGCAGTCGAAGTGAGGTGGTAGCCTTCCGCTGGGCTCCCTCGAGCTTGGACCGTGCCTCTATTCCTCACAGCAAAAATGGTCGCACCCCATCGGCTCCGCAGAGACACCAACTCGTAGCCTTGCTGCCGCCGCCGTCGACCACCTAAGTCTGCCTTCAACGCCTCCTCTTCTCGCCACATCGGTGGGATCGCTTATAGGGTTGTTCCTCGGCTCTACATGTCACACGCCGCACTGCTGCGATAGAGAAATAGGATGTCCATCCCGGCCGCAAGGTGCCTTAGCACGACGCTGCTACGGCGGCCTCCAAGCACCCCACAAGTCTCACCAGACGCCTAGCACTGGTCAGGTTCTTCACCTAGCTTTAGTGGCAATAAGACCCTACACCCGTGACCCCTCACCTCTCGCGTGTTCTATACGTCTCCTACTAGCACCGCCACTACATATGTGCCCCCTCTGGCGCTACTGTCGGATCCACTCCAACGTCCCTCTTCCTCTCTTATGCCTCTCAGCCAGCGGTCTTCTGGTTCTGAGAAAAGCAATGTTGCTGCTCACCCTTGCCACAAGGAACCCAGCCATGGTGCTGCATAAACGATCACTCTGCAGCCTCGACATCCCCATCCAGCGTGCAACCTCCTGGTCTCGCACAGAGAGGCACAATACCTTCACCCTCTACTTGCGACCCTCCTTCTTTAGACACTAGAACCCTGTACACCTCATGGGATGATCTGTCTCCTTCCTTGTCCGTTGGTTGCCAACCACAGGGGGTGGCAGCAAGCTATTCCACGACTATGGTGAAACTATCTAATAGTGATATGTTGTGTGGGAGGGGGGTCCCTATATATATACACAAACCTAGGGAACCCTAGTATACACGTGATGAAGGGAAGAGAGGAAAAGTCGAATCCCCTCTCCCTATGGACTCACGAGAATTGTACTTCAATCCTCTAAGCAAGGAGGTCATTAGTCATATTAAGTTATGATAATACACCTGTCCAAAAACCCCTCCTTTACTTATCATTTAACCCTTCTCCCTTGATGTACAAGGAAACACATATTAACAAAAGGATATCTCTTTTGTTCCACCACTTTGCACTTACTAAAAGTGAGGCACAATTATAAGAAGGAAAGTATTTCTTAAGTTTTCTTTTACATATCTCCCATATAACGAGAGGAAAGCCCCTTTGGGAAACATAAGATGTAATGGAATAACAATCCATACGTCTTTATTATTTCTCTAAAACAAATACCATTATTCTATGGAAAGTCTATTTTTTGAATGCTCTTATTTTCCTTATTATTTTCATGTGTACCAAAAGATAACTTGGAATATTGTTGTTTGATGTCTCTAACATTGTGTTGTCCATGATGTCCAGATAACTACTCTTTTGATTATCTAAAACACTACATATTTTATTTTCTTTTGCATATTATTCTATAAATAATACAAATAAGGGACTCATCTATCAATTAATGGTTTATATTCAATTTTACAAAAATTGAGGATATAACATTCACCCCTCCTTAAGAGGAATTTTGCCCTCAAAATTCAGGCCCACTAAGCCTAGGTAAATGATACTCATCTTAGTTTCAAATCTTAGGGTTAGCACCCCACTTAGACATCTTTAACAACTTTTCCATTGTATATCAAATTTTGCTTTATTACTAAGATTGGTACCTGAATCTAAATTCAAGTATATCCACATCTCTAATATATGCATAATATCATCACTTCATTATTTCATTCTCATTGGCAATTGCATTATTACTTGGTGATTTCTCTTTTCACCTAGGTTTCCAACCTATTATTCATTATTTCCACACAAGGGTGAGGTAACACCTCTAACCCTAGTTCACGTCATTACACATTAAATGTAGGATATTCATCCTCATTATCTCAATTTTTAGCATAACGTGTGTTAATCCAATCTCCCTCCCTCATAATGACATGAAATAAGCATTTGACTGCAACCCAAATACAAAGTTCATTCCATTCCAAGAGCGGAGATAGTACATCCACACATTACCTTCCAATTTCACATATTAAGTTGAATCATACTCTATATGACTCTAAACTTACTTGTTCTTAATTTTATAGCATTCTTATGTTCCATGGAGTCAAGTGTCCCTTTTCTTACTCTTAAGTTAGGTCACAACTCCTCTTAAGTTTTCATGACTCCTTTATATCTTTTATATTTACATCTCATGTATCATTATGATCCTTAGCCAAATCCTCGAGGTCTCTAGGGGTATAGGTACTTTTGGAGTGATCTCATCCTTATGCATCAAGAGAGTGCCTTTCACATTCACCCATTAGGCTACATGATCCTCATGGAGGTAGCTAATCTCCTAAGTCGTTTACCTTGGATAAACCTAGTTGTTACCTCCCGACCACATGGTCATGTGCATTCATGGCATATCAACTCCCAACCCATCGGTCCTATGTACCTCTAATACACCCTACTTGACCCTAGGATTGCATTAGGACTCTACCCTCCCTAAGGGTTTCTTTTGAGATGTCACATCTTTTAAGCACATTATTCTCTTATTTAATTCTTTAACCCAGATTGCCTTCATATCTCTCTTTTGAGTACACATAATGCAGTGTCATCCCATCATTGGGCTCGGGCCACCTTCCCTCCATGGCTTGGTGCCATGTCGGTCTTCCCTCCTGGGCTTGACCTCTGTGATCTTCCCCTCCAGGGACTTGATCCTAAACAACTACATTGTGGACTTAGGCCACCTTCCCTCTTGGACATGGTGCCTACCTGGTCTTCCCTCCTGGGCTTGACCATTTCATGGCATTCCCTCCTGGGCTTGGTCGTCTACTTAGGCCACCTTCCATCCTGGGCTTGGTGCCTTACTGGTCTTCCCTCCTGGGATTGACTAGTTGTGTCACTCAGAGTTAGCATCCTTGGGTTCAAAGAATTTAAGTACTTTCATTTTTTTTAATATCTTTAACTCTTCACTTCTCTAGTTGAGGATTAAGGTTATCTCAATACATAAATGCATTTATTCACTTACCTTTTAAGGGAAAGTCCTAGTCTAGGGTGCCTTCTTGGCTCATAGGAGGGGTTAGTCTTTCTAGCCACAACCTGATCTCAAGATCTCGGTTTTGCCTCCCTCATAGGTCATCTTTCCACTCTTGGGTTGACCCACCCCATGTTAGCTCACTAACCCTAAAGGTTTTATAGATATCTCTTTGTTTTCATTAAGTATAACTTTTATCATTATAACATATCAACCCATGTTTTCTCAATCTCTGGATTACCCCCTCATGGTCTCTGTCCATTCAATGAACTCGTGTCACCTTCCCCTCCAGGGGCATGGTGCTACCTTAGCCTTCCCCTCCAGGGGCTTGGCCACCATCACTAAACTTCTACAGACAACATGAGGAGTTTGAGCAAGTTATATTCAAACTTTCATTTTCCATATGTATATATATAACTATAGGGTTCATAATTTCTTAAGACCTCTTACATAAGCATTATGCTCCTCATGCATACTTACATAGGAGTCTGGGTTTCCTAAACCCATCCTTTATCTTTCTTATTCATGATTTCAAGTTTCACATGGATGGTGTCCCATATCACCCCACCATGTTCATTATTTAAGATTAAGGTTTTCAGGTTAGGGTTAGGGTTAGGGTTAAGGTTAGGGAATATAGTCTACCTCTCAGAGTTTTCATATCCCGTGACTCTCTAGAATTTTCACACCCTATTCCAAGTCCTTCCTCTAAGAAAAGGCTTACCCAAACATGTATCTTTCTATTGTCTACCCTCTCTGGATGGACCTACACGAAAGGTTATATATTTTCACATCTGGTGCTAAAACCCCGCCCATATATGCACATCACCTATGAGGTCACAACAAAACACATGCCAAAATCTAACTTTTGGAAGCCTTTTCTTAGACGTGTGGAGTTGCTCCATGCATGATCCAAAGAGGTTGATTCCTTGATGTACCCTATGCTTAAGGTGATACTAGGTTATATCTTTTCCTAGTAATGTAACAGGACAATAAGTAGATATGGGGTCCACGTCGAACCCGTCTGGACCAGTGGTTGCACGCCACACCAACGGTTCGGTCCCACGAGACTAGGCCCACCTCCCCTCACAAAAACACATCTTTTCCCTTTCCTTCTCTTCGTTAGGGTCTGGGGTAAAGAAGTAAATTGACATATTCTCTTCTTCAACCTCCCGAACAATGCTCCGCAGAGTAGCTTCCCACCGTGGTCAACTCTCCCATTGACTCTAAGCATCTCGCCTCCTCAGCCATCGGTGATGGTCGCCCCACCTCCGCACGGTCCCATCGCATCTTGTGGCACCCTCTGTATGCTCCAGATCGGTCCTGAGCAAGTGGTCGATTAGAGCTAGAAAGTCAGTGGTAGCAGTACCTTCATGGAGCGGGGCAACCTTTCGCGGGAGATCAGAAGCAGAGGGAGAAGAACATAGGGTCTAGCGGACCCTCATGATGATCTTCTTGGTCTCGTTAAGGCCTGTACTCCCCCTTATATAGGCATGGAGTCTAGATCTACAGATCATTGGGGAAAAGTCCCAATCATTTATGAAATCGAGAAAACAGGGGTCCTTCTGGTCCGACTTCCTCTCCTAAGATCAAATATTAAATTTCTAGGACTCCTTATTGATCAGGGAGGGTGGATATGTGGATTGATTCCTTGCTTTACTATTTCCCTTTATTATTTCTAACTGAGGTGCTACCACCGTTAGATCCATGTCTAACGACTATCAGTCCCTCAGTAAGAACAGAAAACAAATCAGATTGTGACATTTAATACAATCCTTCTCACTTTAGGAAAACTTACAAAAATCATATCTCCCAAACAACATGTCCAATTAATACCAAATTTTAAGGGAAATTCCATAAGGACTTAAAATACTTGTGTGCCAAGTTTGGGACTCAAACTCGAAAGGATGAGAGAATTTTATTCATATTCAAGTTATCACTTATTAAGGCATATTTTATGCATATTTTCTCTCTCCTATTCTTTTATTCTCTTTATTTGGATTCCTTGTATCCCAAGAAAACATGTGGAGTTAGAAACCTCATCCAAAATTATTCCATTAACCATATTTCCACATAATTCTCATATTTTCATTACTATCTCAATTTCCTTCTTAATAATGCATTATTTGATTTCTTCTTTTTCTTTTAATCATATTGGACTCATTATCATATTATGATCCACAAAATCACATGCACAAAGGAAATAATGCAAAGTAAATCCATTCAATACATATAATTCATACAATTCCCATAATCATACATTTATTGGGGAAATTGCATTTCTAACCAAAAGAAGGGGTTGTAACATCCTTCCCCTCTTATAATAATTTTGCCCTCAAAATTCCACCAAACATACAAACAAATCAGGATAAGACTTTTCCATGTCCATCATTGGCTCCCATGTGGATTCATCCTCCCCATTGTGCTTCCAAAGAACCTTTATCATCTTTTATTCTTTACTCTTGAGCTCTCTCTCACCTCGGTATCTCATATCCTCATAAGTGACTTAGGGTAAGCTAGCCTCCCTTGGAGTTCAATAGGTTCAATGCTCAACACATGGCTCAGGTACCTCACATAGTGCTCTAGATTGGACACATGGAACACATCATACATCATATTATCCTGAGGGGTAAGGCTAAACATAAGCAACTCCACCAATCCATCTCAAATGGACCCATGTATCGGGGACTCAGCTTTCCTTAGCTATATCTTAGAGGGTTCGGGTCTTCATATCACATGTTCACCCATAGTGAACTGCATGTCAGTCTTCTCTGCATCAGCTCACGACTCATGTCAATCTTGGTCTTTCTCAACCATTGCTCGATCAAAGCGACACAATCTGCATACAGTGTGGTCTTTCTCCAACCTTTGTAAGGTCCTTTCACTGACATCATCTGAGTGAAGTGGTGACTGACACATCCTCCCTTATAGATCTTCATACATCCCGATACCGTCTATGGTGGTTATCATAACAAGAAAACTCTGCTAGGGGCAGTTTCTACTCCCATGAATCACCCTGCATGAGCACACATGCTCTCATCAGACCCTCTAAGGTCTGGATCATACTCCCTTGATTGTCCATCAGTCAGGGGTGATATGTTGCACTCAGCTTCAAACTAGCATTGAGTCCTTTTGTACCTACTTCCACCATATGGAAGTGAACTTGAGGTCATACTCAAGAACCTTCGAACTCGGATCATGGTGTAGTTGAACTATCACTCTCTCATATATATAGTTCAACTAGATCTGTCACACAGATAGAGCCCTCTCTCAGGTAAGGGATTAAGGTCAACTTGGTAAGGCGATCTACCATAACCCATATTGCATCATGACCTCTCTTAGTCTAGGGGAGACCTACCACCATGTTTATGGTGATCTACTCCCATTCCCTCTTAGGGACTCTTCATTACCTGTAGCAACTCACTAGGTTACTGGTGTTCAAACTTCACTCTCTGGCATGTATGGAAACATGCCACATGCAACTCTATATCCCTCTTCATCTAGGTACCACTACAAACCTTAACCATCTTGGTAGTACCATGGTGTATGGTGTACTTAATGTCATGAGCTTTTTGCATGACATGATTCCTCAAGGGAACCTCAGAAACCCTAAAACACTCTAATGGGTTTCACCACCTTCCTTTCCTGAGAAGTATATATGAGGCTCTCAACAACCCCTTTATCTCATCAAGCGCTAGGTTGGCTAACTGAATCAAGAACGCTTCAAGATCATCATCTTGGTTATCAAACCCAACTCATGACTCATAGAGGTACATCCTCATATTACTTTTCTCTTCTCATGTTTTCATACCATCTATCTAAGATACCTCTAAAAGGGTGTGGTACTTCCTTAATCATCATAGAAGGGTTTCAACTCATATCACCTTTATCTTTAGAATATGGCAAGCATTTTGTCCTGTCTCTCACACTCATAACAAGAGGAAATAAGCATTTGGCTGCAGTCCCAAATACAGAGTTTGTCCCATTCCAAGAGTAGAGATGGTGCATCACACATCACCAGTATACTTTCCAATCTAAGTTGGAACTTACTTGTCATGACTCCATACTATGGATATATCAAAACCATGTTTACCTCCATAAAAGGGTTGTTCCCAAACACTCTTGGGTGTTAACACCACTCTTATGTATGATCCTTAGTCATTACCTCAAAGTCTCTAGGGTGTCGGCACTTTTGGGGTGATTTGACCTTGATCCATCTAGGGAGTGCCTCTCACCTTTACCCCTTAGGCCCCATGAACTCATGAAGGTGGAAACCATCATAACCCATGTGCCTCGGGCAAGGATAGATGTTACCTCCTGACCCAATGATCGTGTGCATATAAAGAACAGACAACTCCTACTCCCATCGGTCTTATCCCTACCAAACTTTAGTATTGACTTAGGATCTACCATAGCTTATTGTTACTGTGTTGATACTCAAAACTTTTACATAAAACATGTATGTCAAACCCACGTACATACATGCATGGTCAACCATGACATCCACTCATCATATCTTCTCTTCCTCTAACTGCCACTTAGGGTTAGGGTTAGCATCGTCCCCAGAGAAAACTTCAGGTCTCTACCTCTTTGTGGAGGCCTCTTCCTCCAAGGCTAACTCCCTCCTCATCCTCCTACATGAAGGTCAAACCTCAGATCTCTTCTGAGGGCATGACAACACACGCCATGCAACATAAGCATGTAACTAATCTTTAGCTTACACTTAAGATATTAAACTTATGTCCATGACATCTTGTTTACATGTTTTTCATTATTTAGTGGAGGATTCCTTAATCCTTATTTATTTCAAACACATGAGGGTGGTGAAGAGAGAGGATACCCTAAGCACTTAATGTTTCTCCAGAAATAAGAGGTAAAGAAGGGATGAAATTAGATGAAAAGACCTAGAGGTATCTTATTTTGAGTCAAATCCTTTGATTTTGGCCAGGCAGTCACACAATATCTGGGAGTCCTCGTAAACTGACTAGTGGGGCAGAGGAAAATATTGCCAGCCCCTGGATCGTGATCCTTTTCTAGACACCTCCATCATCAAAAAATCCTATAATAACTCCTTGGGCTCTAAAGAGTTTGTAAAACTTAATAATTATTAGAGATTAAATGGAAAACCATAGCTCTGATACCAATTGTAACGACCCCACTCCCTGATAACACCCAATTAAGGAAGACCAAGAAGTCAGAGTCGTTATCCCAAAACAGGATCATTGGTTTTGCAAATAATCAATAATAATTAATAAATTCTACCACAACTAAGCTTTAAATAGGATACAAAATTCTCTTTTCTCATACCTTGCAAAATATATGTGTTGAGGGAACTTTACCTAGATGAGAACTATCTATCTATAATCCTCCAATTCTTTATTAAGCTTTATTCCCCAATGTCTCTTTAAAGGAATATATGTTTTCTGATAAACCTAAAACACCAACAAACAAAAGTCGGTCAGTATAATGAATTATACTGGTATGTGGGGGAACCAAAAACTTGCATTTAGATGTAACAACATATTGCAAGCAATTATGATTTAACAAAACAAACTTTATGTTTTGAACATAACTACTCAATCCATACATACCCTAGCCTCTATGTTGTCTCTGCAGTGGACATAGATAATACCTCTCATATGGTAGATCTCAACTAACCCCCATGATCCTACCTTAAAGGTAGATTAATACATAGGGTTGTGGAGTCACATGGCCCTACCCAAAGGTAGTCCAATCCCTGACTCGTGATAACCTGATGGTCCTACCTCACGGGTAGACCATGTACTAGGTCATCTATCTCATCAACATTAGAGCTACAGAGGAGGACCAAGATCTGAGCTAGTCATGCATATATAATTATGGTGATAGCCATAGTCACTTTATAGTTGCATGAAATAAAAGTCATCAAAGCATTCATTTCCAAGCAACCGACAAAAATTCGGGAATCATCATGAAACAAAAGTGATTTATCCATAAGCATTACCACATACCTGATTTGGAGTCTCATAGAAGCAATATATCCAAATTCAACTAGATGTACAATCAAGCAAGCCCATCAATCAAGCAAGCAAGCATTGATCCTGAAAACATGTATAACACCTAGTTGTTACCATCACATCAAACAACTCTTTATTGACTTGGGACACCTTTCTAAGGTTTCTAAGGCTCATTAATATTCATTAGGGTTTCTTAGATCAATTTCTCACACTTTATCCTTTTTAGGTCAACAAACCCTAAAACAACTTTTCTACTCATAAAAACCCTAATTACTCAAATTATCCACATAAAGGATCTTGTATACTCAAATTAAATTTAGAACATTGTATCTCTATCTTATTCATGGATTTGCACAATTAAAACCACTAAAAGAAATAATTATCAAAATTAGAATTTCTGGGCCCATTAATGCATATTCATGTACATGGAACCCATAATTAGCCAATTATGTGTAAAGATCATCTTTTTACATATAAACCTTCTTTTTATTAAAAACAAGTTAATTTCCACTTTAAACATCCATATAACCCTTCCCAATTCATTAATCATCAAAGATTAGGGTTTTTCATTAATTAAACCATTAAAGACATCATCTTTACATACTTTTTTAATTTCAAGTAGAATCAGGCTTCCATTATATTTTTATTACATTCCTTGTAATATCCTGATCAATTTCATATATAACTTGTTTTAATTCGAGTTACCAATCTTTAGTTATGAAAATTGCAAGATAAAACAATTATGCACCAATTAGGTGACGCCACGTGTACGCTTACCTTGAATTCATTGGGTCCACGCCGAACCCGGCTGGACCAGTGGTTGCGCACCACACCAGCGGTTCAGTCCCATGATACTAGGCCCACCTCCCCTCACAAAAACCCATATTTGCCCTTTCCTACTCTTCGAAAGGGTTCGGGGTAAAGAAATAAATTAACATCTTCTCTTCTTCAACCTCCCAAACAATGATCCGCATAGCAGCTTCCCATCATGGTCAACTCTCCCATTGACTCAGGGCATCTCACCTCCTCAGCCACCGGTGATGGTCACCCCACCTCCGCACGGTCCCGTCACATCTTGTGGCACCCTCCGTATGCTCCAGATCGGTCCTGAGTAGGTGGTCAATTAGAGCTAGAAAGCCAGCGGTAGCAGTACCTTCATGGAGCGGGAGCAGCCTTCCACGGGAGATCAAAAGTAGAGGGAGAAGAACATAGGGTCTACCAGACCCTCATGATGATCTTCCTAGTCTCTTTGAGGCATGTACTCCCCCTTATATAGGCATGGGGTCTAGTTCTACAGATCATTGGGGAAAAGTCCCAATCATTTATGAAACTGAGAAAATCGTCCTCCTGGTCTGACTTCCTTTCCCAAGATCAAATATTAAATTTCTAGGACTCCTTATTGATCAGGGAGGGTGGATGTGTGGATTGATTCCTTACTTTATTGTTTCCCTTTCTCATTTCTAACCGAGGCGCAGCCACCGTTAGATCCAGATTTAATGGCTATCAGACCCTCAGTAAGAACAGAAAACAAATCGGACTGTAACATTTAATACAATCCTTCTCACTTTATGAAAACTTACAAAAATCATATCTCCCAAACCACAAGTCCAATTAATACCAACTTTTAAGGGAAAGTCCATAAGGACTTAAACTACTTGTGTGACATGTTTGGGACTCAAACTCGAAAGGATGCGAGACATTTCTACATATTCAAGTTATCACTTATTAAGGCATATTTTATGCATATTTTATCTCTCCTATTCTTTTATTCTCTTTATTTGGATTCCTTGTATCCCAAGAAAATATGTGGAGTTAAAAACCTCATCCAAGATTATTTCATTAACCATATTTCCACATATTTCTCATATTTTCATTATTATCTCAATTTCTTTCTTAATAATGCATTATTTGATTTCATCTTTTTCTTTTAATCATATTTGACTCATCATCATATTATGATCCATGAAATCACATGCACAAAGGAAATATTGCAAAGGAAATCCATTCAATACATATAATTCATACAATTCCCATTATCATACATTTATTGGGGAAATTGCATTTCCAACCAAAAGAACCCAAAAATTGGGGTTGTAACATAATCAATCTTAGATCTCCAAAGGTGGAAGCTGAGGAGAGAGAAGACTGAAGACTCCATATTCTTTGAGAGAAGAATATCGTTCGCTCCTTCAACCTTTAGGATCTAGATCTAAAGAAGCATTGATTTGTATCATGTTCTTCTCTCTCCATCTAAATCTATCACTTCCATCTCGCTATACTTCCCTCATCACTTCATGGAACTTGATGTATCTATCTCCTTATAACACCGTTGTGCTTCCTGTGAACATGTATGGTTAAACATCTTAACTTGGGTTGGGAGTAGCCACTAAGGCTCTCCCAACTTGTCAAGATTATCTCCATGCGTCGGTTTTAATGCTTCACTTCTATGCTTAGCTACCATCTTTTGATGTTTGATTGTTGATATCTCAAGAGAGTAATATCACTTTTATCTTGTGTTATGGAGTAGTATGAATGCATGAGAATGTTGGAATGCTAAAGCTTGAGATCATACGTTCTGTTATGTGGTTTTTGTGTAGTCATCTTGAGAGAGAGGTTACCCCTAGACTTAGATCTATTCTTATCTCGAGAGAGAAGGGAATAAACACCATGTGTGATTGCTTGTAATCTTGATAGGAGTATAAGAGAGGGAGATATAATGTTTAATGTTAGTGAGAAGTCTTAGTAGGTATAACCCAATCCAATTCCCCCCATATCTTTGTTTCCATCTTATTTTATTACGCTTTGTTCTTCTTTTCTTTGGTTATTTGTTTTACCATGGTTGGAGTACCATCGTTCCTTTAGGAACACCTATTTAACTACCTCTTTATCTGGAGTATATGAGTGTGAGACCTTGTATTCTTAACACCTACCAACCTTGTCCCTATAGTTTGACCTTGATTACTACATCGGACCCCATATAATAGTTGTGGGGGCTTAAGTGTCGGGTTACTTTCTTAAAAGTTTGAATACTCTAGATCTTCTCCTTTTTGGTCGTGTGGTTTAGGTCAGTCATGTGTATTAGGAAATAAAACAAACTTATCTAACTTATATAAGGAGAATAGATTCCTTCAATTACAAGAGTTAGAATAACTAATCTTGCATTCTTATGAGAACACTAGAATCTACAAAGAAAAAATGAAAATGTAGCATGATTTCACATCAAGTGCAAGGATATATCTAAAGCGGAAAAAGTTCTACTTTTCAATTCATAATTCATCTTTTTATAGGAAAGCTACAATCCCATTAGCATGGATTGTTCACTAAAATTACAATTTATTCTTCCGGTATGATGGATATCCATAGTGAAAAGTTTGGGACTTTCTCTATCAATGGACACAAACTAAAGAGATATTATGAAGACAAGGCATTCACAAGAGAGGAGTACATGGATATCTTTGAGACACCATTTGCAGAATGAATAAGACCATATAGTCAAGATAACAAATCTAAACAAGTTCTACTACAAAGCCACCCAATACCTATCTTTGCTTTTGTTTTATTTTCATTTTCCAAGTTTTTGTTAGATTTATTTTAGCTGTAAAGATCTTGACTGACCTATTTTATCAACCTCTTATTTCAATTACTTTCCATGTAATCAATCAAACTCAAGAGGTCAATAACCTTCAATAATGATGATCGATCAATTGTCCTTCCTAAAAGAACAATTGACCTAAATTCTGATTTGATAAGCTTGATAAGTAATCTATCGACATGCCCATTACACTTTATTTTTTGCAAGCTATCGACGTCGTCCTATCATCATTAAATAGGGTTTATCAAGCTTTGTTGTTCTAGGTCTATTGAACTCTGCCAATCGGACTCCTAGCTTGATAGATACATGTTTGACAATTGGCCTCTCAACCAACTAACCGCTTCACCTATAAAAGTGGGATGAGAGTGGTGATTACTTTTCATTTGCTACCATTGTTAAAATTGTTTTAACCCTATCGACCCTATGTTGAACTCATCCTATCGACCTAGCCTTCTGTGTGAAGGATCGATTGTATAAGTTCATTAGCTCAGAGCTCAATAATCTTCTTTTCTTTTTCTAAGGCAAAACATTTTTGGAAAAGGTATCAAGATCTACCGTTTGGCCTCTATGAGAAGGCCAATTGACTTATAATGCAAATTAAACAATCAACCACTTTATGATGTTTTTGAAACTGGACAAGTTTTATTGGTTCTTTTACCTATCGACATTTCAAAGGTCAACTAGTATACTTGATCAGTTTTACCAATCAACCTATGTACTTACAAACCTTCGAGCTAGGTAGTTTCCTAAGTATCATTTCACCTTATCAACTTCTTGACTTCAAGGCTCAATAGGCTGCCATTGCTTTATAGCTTTTGAATCAACCCCAACAATGAATTAAGTTTGGGGGAAGGCATTGGCCTTTGCTTTTGACCCCTTAGGCTGCAAATCTTGAACCTATACACCAATAGCTTGATAGTATTCATATTGACTTTACAACGTTAGGTCAATCGCTTTTATTTTTGAAGAAATTGATTGTTCAACTACATGTTTGATTCAACCCTACAGTCATCAAATAAAATCAAAGTCTTATCACTATATTTTCTTTTTTTCTTTTTATGTCTCACACCTTGCACAAGGATTGTGTGCATGATTGAACCTAAAGAGGCAGATCAGGGAGTTTCCTCTATTGCCATTGCAGGTTTGGTAAATCAATCCTACTAAATGGAGAATGGAAATGCAGAGGGGAGTCAGAATGAGGACTCATCTAGAGTCCACGATTGTTGAGACATGCAAGTGACAAGGATAGAACATCTAGCCACCGAGTAGGGTCATCATTGGGGAGGGTACTACCCGTGTACCCTTTATCCATACCCTCTAGGGTAAGGGTAAAGGTTTTCGTTACCTATTCCCCATTTACCCTTTTCCTATTTCCCTACCACATTAAAAGGGGAGGGTAAGGTATGGACATTATACATACCCTTTTACCCTCTTATCACCATCTATTTAATAAAAATACATAATTATATATAAGCTTCTAGTTAAACTTCCACCCTATTTTTTCCAATAAGAAAGTTTGTAGGTTGTGGCTTGCCTCCCACCCCAAATCACACTCAAATGTTTATGGTATATTATTATTAAATGTTGAACTAGTTGATAGGGCCACATAAAAATGGAAAAAGAATAAATGCACACTCCCTTAGCCTATGCTCTACTTGCTTAATCATGTGACTTTTCCCTTTTTGCTTATATGTTTTTTAAATAGCCTAGGCATCCTTTTGTGGTAACATTCCTCATCTCTATCCCATGAGAAGTGAGTGGTTGTTATTGTGAAGACCAGTAGTGATGAGAAACTTTCATAAGGAAGTTGGCACGATAGAATAGTTGAACCCCTTTCATATATTTTTTTACTTGGCCCTCGTTGAAGGGAGAAATTAATAAGAGAACTTCCTCAAATGCTAAAATATAATGACATTGACTTGACTATAACAAGATGCTTCTTTTTTATTTTTGGAACAATTTCTAAACAATTATGCAAGTATAACATTGGCATGCTTCATATTTGTGAAAATACAAGTAAAAAGGATGTGATTTAATCTTTATCACCGTAGGCACCACCTTCAAATGACTTTGCCTTTTTATAAAATTGTTTTTATATCTAAGTTACTTGTTTACCCTTCACCCTCTCCATTTAACATATGGGAAAGAGGGTATGGGCAAGGGGAGGGTAAAGGAATTGCTGAGAAGAGTAATTCCCCCACCCTTAGCCGCTACCCTATGGAGGGTAAGGGTAACAGTAGAGCCTTACCCTTTCCATACCCTCACCATTGATAGCCCTACTGTCGAGGCTGTCTAGGTAGCATTAGAGGAAATTCCCAATCAAGAACTATGACAAGGCACCTTCCACCTGGGAGATGACAAACACATCAATGTATGACAAATTTGTGGGTAAAACTACAAGGTAACATGCTTTACAAACAAGCATACACTCCATAAATTTGGGCATTTGGAAGCAAGTGTACAACTTGTTGGATGGTTTCAACTCAGCAACCCTCTGCTTTGAAATGCCTTGATCCTATAATGAGCTCATGTAGGAGTTTATATCTTCTATAAGAGAACTCACTAAAGCACCACTAGATAGGCAAACATGTGGAGGAAATTGGAAAATTCAAGTGCACATCTTTAAGAAAGAGAAGATTCCTAATGATAAAGTGTTGAATAAGATCTTCTACATTGATGATGAAGAAGAAGAAGAATTAAAATATTCCATCTAGTTTGACAAGGAGGAACAACCCCTACTTGAATGCTGACAAGGTCTGGGTGAAGCTTACTGGATAAACAAGATACAATTCTAGTGTTTCTAAAGCAACTAATGGTACATTTTGTCTTGTGGTGTATTTTAAATAAAATCATTGCCAACATCCTATTTACTAAATCTAAGGTGGGCATCATATATCATGAAGAACTTTATATTCTCCAATGCATAATAGATGGGGAAAAAGTCAATATTGGAAGGTTATTGATAGATATATGTTCACATAAACTCTTCCCTGGAAAGATTACCATATAGGCGGCCTTTTCAACATAATATATTGGGCATTCAGGCACCTAGAAATCTTCAAGGGTTTTTCCTAAAACTAAAGGTGATTTAAAATTGATATTAAGTATTTATCTATAGCAACAAGATATATTATTGCTTAATGAAGACATATATTCGCATCCCCTTACCATAGTTCAAAAACTATGACATACAGAATCCCTTTCCACTGAAAACAAACTCTATCAGTTGCTTGAAGGACCTAGCAGGTCTGCTTCAACACATGGAAAAAACAATTATGAATCCTCTTCAGGCCACCATCCTATTCTAGTATTGTAGACAATGCCCCTCTCTATCATTGTTGAAGACTATGAAGAGTGTAAAGAGTGGGACCCAATAGGACAATCCAATCAATTAGTACAATACCAGAGCCATGTAATAATAAAGCTGCAGACACAAACCTATTACAAAGTTACATTATGATTCATTTACGATTGTTCCTCACCCTAAAAGTTGGGATAGAAAAATTAATAAGATACATGTTTAATAAATCTAATAACATGCAATACATGTTGCAGAGGGCAACCCAACACTTCTAAGCTATCCTTATGTCCAATATTCTATATGTGGTCTTCATACATCTTTGTCTTCTAATACACCTATAGCTGGGTGGAAGGGAACACCACCCTAAACATAGGAAACAAGGTATAGGTCAGCAAAGTCTGAGTATGTACATATAACAAACTCTTTAGGCATTATATTGGGTTGAAAGTGCAAAAAGAGATGTTCCCACAAGAAGGGGGCTATTCGCAATTAGGTAAGTTCAAAAGAAATATAATAAGAGAAATGAGGCTTATTAAAATTTAGATTACAAGCATGGAAATACAAGTGCCTTGCCATAACAGTTATCAACAATCTCAATATAAAACAATAATGTTTGCATGCATAACAATGTAGACTGAATATACCTAAAATAGGGCCATAACACCATAGGATCATGGCCTAAAAGAAATAAGGGTGGAAACACATACCCTGGGTAGAATATGCACATCCTTTATAAGTATGGTTGTACATAAATACCATTATTCTAGATATTCTAGTAAAACATGTAGCATGCATAAATAGAGTGGCAAGAGTAGAACTCTAGTCAATTTCACATAAAATGACAACCACATGAATTTAATGTATTAAGATCAGGAAATATAATTGTCCAAGCAATTGGATTTTCAAGTAGAATAACAGTTCAAGAGATGCCTCATTAAAAGAATCAGGTTTAAGTCAAATAATGCCCAAAATAAAATGGAGGATGTACATACCTTATGATCAGACCTAGATACTCAATAGTAGTCCCTAATCTCAGAATCAGGGCTTTCACATCCTAAATAGCTAATGTGTGCATTCAATTAATATAAAGTTCATAGATTCTCTTACTAAGAAAATGATCCTACAAAAAGTTGAAAATCTGACCGTGAAACCTATCTCATTCAATCACTCATATTTTTTGGATTTCAAATATAAATATAAATATAAATATAAATATATATATATATTCTATTGAACTGATAATTAGTTATGACTTTTACAAGTTAAAATCATTTTCTGATTAAGAAGGAAAAATAACCTATAGAAAGACTAAATTACCCATGGATGAAATTGTGTTCATCAGGTAAGGATGTAATGTTGGAGCTACAACAATATATGACTTATGTACACGCGGTCAAAGTCGGGTCAACAAAGGTGAAAAGACAATTTTCCCCTAGTGGGTGTAGATGATTGTTCCCAGGCCCCATGGGCAAGACAAGGCTTTCGCCCCAGGGATTGATTCCCTATGCCTCACACCATGGTTTCATGTAGGAGCTCAGAGCTCAAGACCTTGAGTCCACCTATCAGCTCTAGTGATCCCACTCTTCCCTACTGCATGAGGTAATCCCGGTGACTATGTCAAGGTATTCTGGGCTAGGAATCCCTTACTTGGGTGTCGCCATTATTTCAGCTTACACATGGTCTGCACCATGTATGAGCACTATAGATTCCAGGATCAATCGAGTCCAGTGTTGCTATCGAGCTATGGCATTGTGTTGAACTCAAGACAGGAAGAGCCAGGGTAAATCAAAGTTGGTACCGTGAGAAGGCCGGTGGAGCTGTTGGGCTAAGGAAATCTATGAAACTACGAATAGAAGGAGTAAAACTATGAAGACGATCTAATGCCTCCAGGAAACTTAGAGAAGGGAGTAGATGTGTCAAGGTACTATTGGCAGAGTTCCTGTTAGAGTAGGTGCCATGGTGCTTATCACTAAGGACCCATGAAGAAGAGGACATCAATTCTAGTGGTTGGGGGAAACTAGAGAAAAATGAACCAAAATAAGCATATAGAAAGCAAAGAGGTCTAGGGTTACTCACCTACTAACCAATTTGGATTTTTGGGGCATCATTAGAACGGTCAGCCTTCTGGTAGTTGGAGTAGAAGGTCGAGCTGGTAGAGGTGGATCGACATGCTAGAGGCTAAATTGGTTGTTGAGGAGTCCTTGTCAAGGGTTTTCGGTGCCAGGGTTCCCAAGTTACGGCAATGGGTGTCGTTGGTTGTGGCTCTGCGGTACCACCATGATGGGGGGTGGTTGGTGGCTTTGGGAATTTTATACATGGGGTGGGAGAAAGGGTGAGTTAGGGTTTATTGAACTCGACTGGTCGAGGTGGACTCAAAGGAGGAGAAATGTAAATAGTGGAACCCAATAGTAGGCCCACTCAATGGTATAAACATGAGCCATGAAATATTTAAGTAGTGGAAAACATAACTATTTACAAAGTTACAAATTGTTTCCATGTGCATAACTTTCTCACCCTAAGGGTGGTACATAAAATGAAAGAGTTAAATCTATATACACATAAGCCCATATGCAGAGGGTAACAAGGATATCTCAATTTGTCCTTATGTACAACAATTAGCTCATGATCATCCTGAGTCTCTTCCCTGTAAAACACCTACACCTGGGTGGAGGGAACACCCAGAAAAATAGGAAAACAAGGTATGTATCAGCAAAAGATGAGTATGTACATTAGAATATTAACTAGGGTAGTGACAAGTAAATTAAGATGTTCCCAACAAAAAGGGGACAATTAAAGATAGGTAAGTTTTAATGAGAATTAACAAAAGAAGGAATTTCCAAAAGAATGAGGCAGTATAAGTAAACCATTAAACCACAATTCTTTCCATAATCAATCATCAGTATCACAACAAATATTTGTATGCAGATAGATTGGACTAAAGTAACTATAATAGGGCCATTGCACCAGTGAGTCGTTGACCTAAGTAAAATGGGTGGAAGTAGCACGCCCTAGGCAGAAGTAGCATGTGTCTGTATATATCAAGGTGGAAGTAGCACACCTTGGGGGGAAGTAGCACATCCTAATGATTATGGATAAGCGTCTACGATAGTTAAACTAGTCAAATTATCTAACATGCATAAATAGAGTGGCAAGATACACTTTTCATACAACATATATGAAGTGAGTTAAATACAACCACATGTGGGGTCATTGACCCTATTCAACTTGATAATAATAATTTTAGAAGAATAAAAATATGTCACAATCAAGGATATATGATATATCAACAAGTGGAAATAAGAAAAAATTATTCCAAGAGCTTCCTCATTATGGACAAATATAGTCTTATAAATGCCCAGTTATAAATAGGGAGGAGTACATACCTATTTCTAGGGTTGAACTCATAGTTCTTCCCTTCCAAACTAAAATTATTTTATATATACATCAGTCAAAAGTTATATATTCATGATTGAAAGCATATCTAAAACCTATTTTGGTCACCTAATGTCAAGTTAGGGTTTAGGTATACATATGTGAATGACATTATCATTGAAGATCACATAAATAGGTGGTTCAAATAAAAAAATTTAGTTGAGGTTCCCCCATTAACCATTTATATCACAATCATTCTTAAAATTGGACATTTAATCCATTAGATAGCTATATTAGTAATAATATATGATTAAAGTATCATTTAAATGCTTATGAATAGTTTATATAAGATACACTGACATGAACTGCCATCTAGTATATATGATTTAGTAAAATTATAATATATTGACATGCTTAAGGCCCCATACTAACTCATGTCAAATATCCCTAGATTTCTCATGTATTATAATGCCAAATCAATCCTCAATATCATTTAATTTAGATCCGTAGATGTACATAGTATATACGCTTAAGGTCATGTGAATGCTGTCTTTTTAAAAATATATGATGAATGTGTATTTGATCCCTGAATCTAAAATTAATAATAGGAGTTGTAAAATTCATGTGCAAGCTAAACTATCTAGAAAGCCTTTTGTTTCTAAAATTTTGGATTTAGTGCCTATTGATATCTTAAATTTAATGGGATCGCAACCCAAATAAACTATGGGCGAGTTGATTATATGGATTATAACCCAAATAAACATGTACATGGGCGACCTTATATAAGATTTTTAGTTTTAAGCATGCATGGAACAACCCTTAGATAATTTTTTCCTCCATCTCAGCCCCAACACACTTTTCAGAATTAGTGTATAACCTCAAATTATTACATTAAGTGGATCAAGTAATGGTTGAAGAAAACCCAAGATTGACAGGAGTCGCATACTGATGTGAAGCAGACTAACTTGCAGTTCACTATGGGCGAGCATATGTTTTTGAAAATTTGACCCCTCTAAGCTATAGCTAGGAAAGTTGAGTCGCCAATACGTTGGTCTATTTGAGGTTTCAAAACAGATTGGTGAAGCTGCATATCGTTTGGCATTATCCCTAGATCCTATCATGTTGATATTACTGATACATGGAAGTTTTGTAATAATTTTATGATCCCTAGTTGCGATCCCATTAAATTTAAGATATCAATAGGCACTAAATCCAAAATTTTAGAAACAAAAGGCTTTCTAGATAGTTTAGCTTGCACATGAATTTTACAACTCCTATTATTAATTTTAGATTCAGGGATCAAATACACATTCATCATATATTTTAAAAATCAGATTTGAGGTATACCTCATGGTGATACCTAAACTTGGATAAAGGTGATATAAGTTTGAGGCATGAATAAGTTTAAACTCATTTAAACTGTGTAAACTTGTTATACATTGTGGTTTAGAATAATACGTGAAGCAAGCTTTCCATTTATGATTATAAAGGGGTATTTGCACAAATGGGTCTACCCCATTATCATAAGATATTTTCGGCATGGACCGCTTGTTACTCAAAGTATCGCTTGAATAAGATGCAATATCACCTTAAGAATAAGTGAGGAACTTACTTCCAAAAGTCTTTGGATGTCATATGTCATTTATTTTACTTAGTTCAACCATTTATTCACAATCTATGGCTTTATACTATACCTGGGCGGGGTTTTAATAAAGGTAGTGTATTACATTACTAGAGCGGGTAATACTTGCTCCAGGTCCCTTGTTCTAGGGTTTAAGATAAATGACTATTAATGAAATGAGGTTAATTGCAATGTGAACCATGGTGAAACTATAACCCTGGGGAATCTTCAACCATTACTTGATCCACTTAATGTAATAATTAGATGTTATACACTAATTCTGAAAAGCATGTTGGGGCTTAGATGGAGGAAAAAACTATCTAAGGGTTGTTCCACTTCTCATGAGTCTATAATTAGATTGAAAATATGTATCCAATTGGACTAAGGAATATACTATATTCATGATTATATCTCTCTATCATCTGAAGGATAGAGAGATTATAAATGGAATGTGACTAGTAAGTTTCACTTGGTTATATAATTAGATGATACCTAGATTATAATATCTTAGCATATTGGGGTCTGAAGGCATATTGAGAATGCAAAACCAAATCTTGTTCACCAATCTCAAGGATATATTGGTTGCCAAGGGGTACTCACAAAGGGAGGGAATATACTATTCTGATACCTATTATCTAGTTTTTTGCATGACCAAAATGTGTTTGCTCGTATCACTGGATTCCATTTATAATCTCTCTATCCTTCAGATGGATGTAAAGAACTCATTCTTACATGGTGATCTTTAGGAGGAGATATATATGTAACAATCTGAGGGTTATGTAGGACATGAAAATGAATCCAAACTGTGTAAACTTGTTAAGTATTTGTATGGAATGAAACAAGCCTTTAAATAATGACATGAAAAGTTTGATTTGGCGATATCATCTTTTGGTGTCATTTCTAATGATTTTAGTAAGTGTTTTTACTACAAGATCCCTAATGATAATTTTTCATTATATGCTTATATGTAGATGATATTCTTCTATTTGGTTTTGAGATGAAAGTAGAAAATGAGACAAAGTCATTCTTGTGTAGCAAGTTTGATGAAATATATAGGTGCACATATGTGTTTTTAGGGCTTAAGCACAAGGTCTACAGATGGTATCTAAGATACCTCCCTATAAGGGTCATACATTATATGCCAAGAGCACCTCCCATGATTCACAATCTATGGCTTTCACATGGAAGATTAAAACTTGATGTTATTCAAAATGTATAAAGAGTGCTATACAAAAATTTCCCAAATGGGGTACATCTTTTTATAAGAACAAGGATCCAGGTAGAGCAAGACTTAAACTAATACAACTTGTCTCCACAAACCACATAACAAAAGTATATGCAACTAGTCCAATCTAACTAGATGTGCATGATCTCCTTAGCCTTAGACAAGTTCACCAAGATTCCCATGCGCCTATGATCCTAATCTGGGTGGTTGGGATCACCCAGTAAGAGGAAGATAAAAATGTATGTGTCAATAAAGGATAAGGACAATTATAAAGCTAAAGCATTGCATATTAAAAAAATCCACTATACTAAGGGATTTCAAGAGTATGAGGCAAGTGATCAAATAAGAATTGGAAATCTGCCATAGTTCAACATCAACAATTATCACACTGCATGAATATATTATGACACAAACTCATCTCAATGTAGGGTGAGGCACCTACCAGACCTCACCATATATAAAATGGTAGGGGACTAAAACCCCAGTGCCTGGCAGGAGGACTAAAACCTCAGTGCCTTGTATAAAGTGGCAGGGGGACTAAAACCCCAGTGCCTACGATAGGGGGACTAAAACCCCAGTGCCCTATGGGTGGTTTGTACTCATGTACAGTACATTATCATTTGGCCAATAAATACATCATGCATAAATAAGTCACTTGGCATCATTGAGAGATATAAATAAAATTGCATCATAGCAAATGGGAATAATTTCCAATAAACATTCCAATCAAGCAAGCCAACATTGGCATTTCAAGTAATGATCAAGTACATCAATAAGGGAGCCAACTTAGGCATTATAAGAATCAAATAATGAAAAGAACCAAGAAATGGCACTAGAGGCATTACAAGTCTAGAAATTTAGTAATGTGGAGTTGGATAAAGTCCCAACTGAGGAATAGGTGTATTTGCACATTAATCATTCCACATTCATTCTTCACAATTATAATAGGGATCACATTCATGAATATGGCCAACACACTTAAATAGGAGTTACATACTGAAATAGAGCTCACATATATAAATAGGATTCGCATACCTTATTGTAGATTCTTAATCATCATTTCTCACCAAAAGCTTGTTATCCAATTCCATTTTCCTAGGTATAAATATTTCACATGTATTAATATATATTAAGGCACAAAGCACAAGAAAACCCTTATTTTGGAACTTATTTTCAAAACCACGATTTAAGACTCAAAACTAGTCCAATCAGTTAATCATATTCTCCTGATTAAGAAAACATCTTTTATTTCTCAATTTGGAGTTAAAATGAATTAAATACGCATTTTAGATCATTTAAGGTGATTAAAATGATATTTAATATAAACTTCGAAAAAGCATTTAGAAACATGACTCAAAAACTAGAAATTCGGATTCTACTCGAAAAATCCTTTCCAATGACTATTTATTCGCATTTTTCAGACTAATGGTTGATTTACTATGAATTAATTAAATCAGACCAATGAAAATGCAAGAAAAATCCATTTCAGCAAAGTAAATGGGCGAACGGGATTGGGCCACTGAGGTCGGGCGCACGCTGACGCGGACCAATCATATTTGGCCGCATCGGTGGGTCCATTCTCGCTGACTTAGGTCAACAACGAGTGATCAGGAGGAAATTACCAAAATGCCCTTACTCATCAAATCAAACTATTTAAGTAGCGAGGGCAGTTCAGTCATTTGAAACTATCGATTCTTCGCTGGCGAAGAGTAAAGAGGAACTGAAATTACTGAAAGGCCCATGCGAGAAAATGAAACAAACAGGACACACGAGGGCATAACGGTCATTTGATCATCATGTTTCTTCCCCGAGCTGCTCGCAATGGCGACCGACTCCATTTTTGTCGATTTTGGGCATTTCTGAAATACTTGATCAAAATTCGAATTTAGATATGGAAATTATAGAAGTGGAGTAGACGAACTTACTTGTACAAACGATTTGGATGCACGTGCTTCGTAGCTCCAGGGAGATGCGCCGCAAGGTCAGGGTACAAAGTTCCTTACTGCCGGCCACACACACTTCCTCAGACAAAATTGAATGGATAGGACGATTTCTAGGAGGCCGACGAAGCTGAAGGGTGTGTTATTTATAGGTGTGGATGTGTGTGGAGCCAAAACGTAGGTGGAGGTGAGGAGCCATGGCCGGCCAGCTTGGGCGTTTCACCTACTATTCACAGGAGGGGATGAGTTAGGGCTCAATCGATGTGGGAGGCCTCCACAAACTTGTAGGAGAAGAAAAATCTAGAAACGGTGAAGAGACGAGGGAGAAAGGCAGATAGGAAGAAAGCGACACGGCTGTTCAGTCTTTTTCGGTTAGCTGAAGGTTGAAGATGAGGCGTCGACCATCGGATGCAATCCGTGTCCAACCAGCACCATTGGATCTTGATCCACGATGGATCGGGTGCGTGACAGATCAATTAAGGCCGAACTATAGCTTAAATGTGCATGTATCATTGATATCTTAATGTTATACTGTCACACTTTATTAGGAAATTGATTAATGCATTTGGGAGGTCAAACGAACTCCAAATGACTTCAAATTTTAACCCTAGGTTGCTAATGACGTCTAGTTTCATGCTATGCAATTAGATTCTAATTTCACCCATTATTAGGCCCTTAATTAATATATTGCTCATTAAGTTGTATATTAATATATTAAAATGAATGAGTTATATGAAAATATTTCTTTCAATGGATTATATGAGTAAAATTCGAGATATCCATCCATAATTAATTTTAAGAACAAAATCTCACCACAATATTCTATTTTGATGTATTATTATCATTTTTAGGAGATAGAAGGAAATTACACTGATAATTAATTCTATTACATATCTTCGCTCATATCTTATCCAAAAAGATATAAAAGCTCCAAATTAACATTATCCACTTATTATCTCTCATAAAACTCCAGTTTGCATTATTAGTCCTCAATTATTACATTAAGTGGATCAAGTAATGGTTGAAGAAAACCCAAGATTGACAGGAGTCACATACTGATGTGAAGCAGACTGACTTGTAGTTCACTATGGGCGAGCATGTGTTTTTGAAAATTTGACCCCTCTAAGCTATAGCTAGGAAAGTTGAGTCACCAATACGTGGGTCTATTTGAGGTTTCAAAATGGATTGGTGAAGCTGCATATCGTTTGGCATTATCCCTAGATCCTATCATGTTGATATTACTGATACATGTACATGTGCTCTAAATAAATGAGTGATAATTTAGTTTGTATGAATCTTACTTCGTATGACTAATGGAATTGTCATTTTAGGTCATGTGAATGTTGTCTTTTTTAAAATATATGATGAATGTGTATTTGATCCCTGAATCTAAAATTAATAATAGGAGTTATAAAATTCATGTGCAAGCTAAACTATCTAGAAAGCCTTTTGTTTCTAAAATTTTGGATTTAGTGCCTATTGATATATTAAATTTAATGGGATCGCAACTAGGGATCATAAAATTATTTCAAAACTTCCATTGATGATGCTAGTAAATATTGTTATGTCTATTTACTTAAAAACTAAGATGAGGCATTGGATAAATTCAAAATATTTAAGAAAGAAGAAGATACACAAACTAGTAAGATAATTAAAATATTAAGGTCTGATAGGGGAAGTGATTATACCTCAAACTTGTTCTTGGATACTTGTCAATTTCATGGTATAGTTCATGAGGTTACTGTTCCTTATACACTATAGTAATGGGATTGCAGAATGTAAGAACCAAACCATGATAGATATGGTAAATACTATCCCTGAGTCACCTATGAGGGTACAAGATACCAAGGTGAGAGAGAGCCCATGACCATTAGAAGACTAGACATGTGTGGAAGTAGGTACAAGAAGAACTCGATTTATCCAACTACTATCAACCTAGCACTTCACATAGAAGATTAAAACTTGATGTTATCCAATTGGACTAAGGATCATACATAAGAGTGGTGTTAACACCGAAGAGTGTTTGGGAACAACCCTTTTATGGAGGTAAAATTGTTTTGATATATCCATAGTATGGAGTCATGAGAAGTAAGTTCCAACTTAGATTGGAAAGTATACTGGTGATGTGTGATGCACCATCTCTACTCTTAGAATGGGACAAACTTTGTATTTGGGACTGTAGCCAAATGCTTATTTCCTCTTGTTATGAGTGTGAGAGACAGGACGAAATGCTTGCCATATTCTAAAGATAAAGGCGATATGAGTTAAGGATAGATTGGTTTCCAAGGGGTACTCACAAAGGGAGGGAATATACTATTCTGATACCTATTATCTAGTTTAGGGTTTTTGGAAAGTATACTGGTGATGTGTGATGCACCATCTCAACTCACAAACATGTGAGCATGTTGAAAAGATTGACATGAGTCGCCCTTATATTTCAATCTTTAATATTATACGTGTATAAGGAACATCATGAGGGTTATTAAAGATACGATATTATCTTTGTAGATAATATCCAATCATGAAGATACAACCCATATTTGCATATACATATATTAAAGACTAATGAAATTAGATTGGATCTAGGGATTAATTGATTTAACCCTATATCGATGTATCATATCATACTATCTGTAGGGCTATCATATTATTTCGAGTATCGATTATATACTAGACGTGAATGACATTAGTAGGTAACCATGTTACCTACTAAAAGATTGGTACATCATAGTGAATATCGTATCTTATATACACTATCATGAAGTATCATATTACTGATTCCTTATATACTAATGGGATTGTATCATACTAAGTGTATGATAGACTCACATACGCTTTTGATCCCATGTTACTCTCATTGTGCATAAACTCATATTGATGTACTTTTGGTCATGGAGCAACTTCTCATGAGTCTATAATTAGATTGAAAATATGTATCCAATTGGACTAAGGAAGATACTATATTCATGATTATATCTCTCTATCATCTGAAGGATAGAGAGATTATAAATGGAATGTGACTAGTAAGTTTCACTTGGTTATATCATAAATGTATAATCAGATTTGAGGTATACCTCATGGTGATACCTAAACTTGGATAAAGGTGATATAAGTTTGAGGCATGAATAAGTTTAAACTCATTTAAACTGTGTAAACTTGTTATACATTGTGGTTTAGAATAATAGGTGAAGCAAGCTTTCCATTTATGATTATAAAGGGGTATTTGCACAAATGGGTCTACCCCATTATCATAAGATATTTTTGGTGTGGACCGCTTGTTACTCAAAGTATCGCTTGAATAAGATGCAATATCACCTTAAGCATAAGTGAGGAACTTACTTCCAAAAGTCTTTGGATGTCATATGTCATTTATTTTACTTAGTTCAACCATTTATTCACAATCTATGGCTTTATACTATACCTGGGCGGGGTTTTAATAAAGGTAGTGCATTACATTACTAGAGCAGGTAATGCTTGCTCCACGTCCCTTGTTCTAGGGTTTAAGATAAATGACTATTAATGAAATGAGGTTAATTGCAATGTGAACCATGGTGAAACTATATCCCTGGGGAATCCATTCATATGCAATTACAATCCACTTAATTTAGATTTCAACTTATGCAATTAGTTATAATCAAACAATCAATCACCTTTTTCATAGGCCTAGTTGATTAGGTTATAGTTAGTAATAGTCTCTGGAGTACATTTTCCTAGTTTGACATTCATGCCTCATGGGACTATACTACTCAATGCATACACTTGCATTTTGCATGCATAGTTTAGGAGTGTCAATTTTTTGGCGTTGTTATCGAGGAAACATCAATTCCAGCACTATGGGTTTTGTGATCAGCCACTCTAGACCATTGACCTTATATAATTTTTCTAATCATTTGTATTGATGATATGGTTTGTAACTAATATGAGAAAAAATCAGGGATACTTAATTCCAATGTTTAATCACTCAAATGTCAATTTAGAAAATTTGTCACATGTTGTTTATCAGTCAAGTTGGAAACTCAACCGATCCTATGATGGATTTTCTAAAGATGACCCATCGGTTGAGTTTCACACTCACAGAACTCGACCGACCGACTCACTGAGAAAATCTAATTTTAGATCATCGATTGAGTTTCCCAAAACAAACTCGACCAATAGTTTGAAAATTGTCTTTGTCATTTAGTGGATCGGTCGAGTTACCTTTATTGAAACTCGACCGGATGTATTGTATGAAAAATGCAGAAAAAGTGATTATAACCATTGGTGAGTTGTTTTGGGAAAAAATAGACCATTTGCATCTTGGAAAATAGCTATATTTTGACCCTAAGTGATCCCACACTCAAGGGAGCACCCCCATCTATAAATAGGACTCCTTGGAGTTCATTCCAAGTTTTCTCATTCATGCTATTCTAAGTCTTTTCTATAGTTCAGTGTGTTGCAACTCCTTGAGCCCCTTTCTCTCTATAGTTTACATTTGATTTTGTGATTATGAGTGATATAGGCCAGTTGTAAGAGAGCTACTTCCTTGTGCTTGTAAATCTCTCATCTATTTAATCTTCCCTACCCCTTTCCTCCATGAAGCAAAGGTGAAGCAAGCTACTTTGAGTGAAGGTGGAGTTGTTGTTCTTCTTCTTTAAGGTTGAAGAAGAGGTGAAGATCTTCTCCAAGTGAAGGAGAAGGCAAAGGATGAAGATCCAAGAAGAGTGGGTAAATCCTTGAAGGCGGAAGACTTGTGTAAGAGTAGGTAAGACCTTACAAAAGGCCAAAGTCTCTTGGCAAAGTGGATAAGTCCTTGGTAAGGTAGAACAGTCTTGATGCTTGGTTGGGTAAGTCCTTTGGTGGTCTTGTGTTGTAACTCTTATTAGTGAATATATAGAGAAAAGCACTTCCAAAGTCCTAGAGGCTGACCTCACTAGGTAGTTGATTGACTCTCTCCTAGTTTGGAGAGTGGAACCACATTACATGACCTTGTCAAGTGCTTGGTATCAATTCCTCTCATCCTTGGTATGCTTCTTAGTTAGGACTTCAAGTTTTACTTAAGCTATTGGTTTTATTTGATATAATTTGAAGGTTTAATATTTCTTGTGAGAATTTTTGAAGCTCTATTCACCCCCCCTCTAGATCCCTAGATCCTATCATGATAAGGGTAGGGGTAGACGTGTATCCTTTAGAGCTTGACCCATCTTCTGAGAGGCACTATAGTAATGGGACATGCAGTTCATACAAGAGGAAATAAGCATACTTATTTCCCCCTTTGTGAGTATATTTCATACCTAAAGGTTGGAGAATGTTGACTTGAGAGTTATACATTGCCCATATTTTGATAATGACTTAATCATTCCATTCCTATGTATCTAATATGTTTGTTCAAGATTGATTTCAGGCTTTAGGTACATGAAAAGGATACATTGTGGTCTTTCTCCAACCTTTGTTTTCATACTATCTATCTAAGATACCTCTAAAAGGGTGTGGTACTTCCTTACAAGAGTGGTGAACATGTGATATGAATCCACTTAGGGAGCATGTCACCACTTCACTCAGATGATTTCGGTGAAAGGACCTTACAAAGGTTGGAGAAAGACCACACTGTATCCTTTTTGACTTGAGAGTTATACATTGCCCATGAATCTTTGTAGATTCTAAACCATGAACAATGCATACATTGTGCTTCCAAAAGTAGTTCAAATGTTCTTGAGTATAACCTTAAGTTTGCTTCCATGTTGTGTAAGTAGGTACAAGAAGAACTCGATTCTAGGTTGAAGTTTAGTATAGTATATCACCCCCGACTGGTGGACAGTCAAAAGAGTGTGATCCAGACATTAGAGGGTCTTATGAGAGCATATGTGATCATTCGGGGTGATTCATGGGAGCAGTTCCTACCCATAAAAAAGTTTGCTTGTTATGACAGCTACCAGAGCCAGTATCAAGATGGATGAAGCTCTTAATGGCAGGCAATGTCAGACACTGCTTCACTAGGGTGATTTCGGTGCGAGGACCTTATAGAGGTCAGAGAAACCACAATGTATGCATATGAATCCACTTGGAACAAGTAATGGTTGAAGAAAACCCAAGATTGACAGGAGTCACATACTGATGTGAAGCAGACTGACTTGCAGTTCACTATGGGCGAGCATGTGTTTTTGAAAATTTGACCCCTCTAAGCTATAGCTAGGAAAGTTGAGTCGCCAATACGTGGGTCTGTTTGAGGTTTCAAAACGGATTGGTGAAGCTGCATATCGTTTGGCATTATCCCCTCAGTATAGTATTATGCATGATGTTTCCATGTGTCCAATCTGAAGTGCTATGTGATGTACTTGATCCATGTGTTGAGCATTGAACCTATTAAACTCCAAGGGAGGCTAACTTATTCTGAGTCACCTTTGAGGGTACAAGATACCGAGGTGAGAGAAAGCCCATGACCTGGAGCAAGTATTACTATACTGAGTGGAATATCAATAAATGTCACCATTCACATTCACATCAGAATTCCTTATATTGTGTGCGTGCAATTGAACTATTGATCTGAGATCCAACAGTGATCCACTTGTCTCCTACCTTCAGCTCAATTTAGGAAAGGGGGGATAGTAAAATGTTCAATCGATTCAATGCCTTTCTCTCCCTAATCCATCAAGAGTTCTAAAAAGTTGATAGTTGAATTCAGGAAAGGGAAACAAATCTGATGATCCCTTCATACCCCTATGTTGTGTGTGTTTTGGGACTTTCCCTAATGGTTTATGGATCCAAACTCCATGGTGCGGCACACTATACCCCATACCTATATATAGAGGAGTAGAGGCCTTAGAGAGACCTAGAGATTCATCATAAGGGTCTGCTAGACCCTGTGTTTTTCTCCCTTTACTTCCAATCTCCTCCAAAAGATTTCTCCCATTCCAAGGATGTATCCTACTACCGTTGGAACCAATCCCTAGTCGACTACCCTACTCGGGATCATACTGGAGCACGCAGAGGCTGCCGTGAGGTTCGATGGGTCTGTGCGAAGGTGAGGTGACCTTCATCGGTGGCTGAGGAGGCGAGATGCCTGGAGTCAACTGAAGGGTTGACTGTGACTAGAGACTGCTTTGCGAAGCGGATGGTTCGTGAGGTTGAAGAAGAGGGGAGGTAAAATTACCTCCTTACCACCAAGTGCTTGAGGCACCGGTTCCTTTGGCGGGGGACAGAAATGTCTGCGCGAGCCTTGGTTTTGGCTGCCTACCTATTGGGCCGCTCCCTGACGTGTCTGCATCTGATTGGCTCAGTCGATCTAGGTGGAAAAAAGGGGCTTGATTGGCGGACGTGGCGGGCAAAGATTGGCCCAAAGGTAATTAATCTTGCAAAAATCATAGATGTTGCTAGGAACCTCCGATGAAAACAAATTATATATGAAAATTGATTAGAAGAATGCAAGGAGTGCAATAAAAACATAGTTGAGGCCTAAATACTTGAAAAGTGTATAAAGTTATCATCTTTAATAGTTTAATTAATGAAAACCCCTTATATTTGATGATAGTTGGATCTAATTATGTTCTATGAATGTTTTGAGCAAATATTAACCTATTGTTAATAAAAAGAATGATTTAGATCTAAAAGAATGATCTTTGTACATAATTGGCTCAATTTAGGGTTCCATGTACATGATTATGCATTAATGGACTTAAAACCCTAATTTTGATCATTATGAATTTAATAGTTTTAATTGTGCAAATCCATGAATAAGACAGAGATATGTTGTTACAAAGACAATTTGAGTATAAAAGATCCTTAATGTGGATAATTTGAGTAATTAGAGTTTTTATGAGTAGAAAAAGTATTTTAGGGTTTGTTGACCTAAAAAGGATAAAGTTTGAGAAATTGATCAAAGAAACCCTAATGAATCCAAATGAGACTTAGAAACCTTAGAAAGGTGGCACAAGTCAATAAAGAGTTGTATGGGATGTGATGGTAACAACTAGGTATTATACATGTTTTCAGGATCAATGTTTGCTTGATTGATTGATTGGCTTTCTTGATTGGACATCTTGTTGGATTTGGATATATTACTTCTTTGAGATCTCCAAGATAGGTATGTGGTTATGCATATGGATAATATCTTTAGTTTCATGGTGATTTCCATGGTTTTTCCGGTTTCTTGAAATGAACTACATGGTTGACATTTATTTCATGCAACTATAAAGTGAGTATGACTATCACCATATCTATATGTGCATGACTAGCTCAGATCATGGTCCTCCTCTGTAGCTTTGATGATAATGACATAGATGACCTATTACATGGTCTACCCATGAGGTAGGATCATCAGGTTATCATGAGTCGATGTGTTGGTCTACCATTGGGTAAGACCATATCACTCCACGAACCTATGTATTGATCTACCTGTAAGGTAGGATCATGGGGATCAGTTGAGATCTACCATATGACAGGTAGTATCCATTTTCACTGTAGGGACATCACAGAGGCAAGGGTATGTAAGGATTGAGTAGTTATGTTTAAAACATAAAGTTGTTTTATTAAATCATAATTTCTTACAATATGTTGTTACAATTAAATGCAGAATTTTGTTTCCCCCACATACCTGTATAATTCATTATACTGACCAACGTTTTGATTGTCAGATTTTTAGGGATACCTAAAATTGGACAAATAGTAAAGTGGAACTTGTGTATAATAAAGTTAAATCATAAAGGAGGATTTAGTTAGATAGAACTCTATAGTGGGTAGAAGTTCCAGATTCCTATTTTTGAAAGGTATGTGAAAAAGAAACTTTTATCCTATTTAAGCTTAGTCTTTGGTAGAATTTATTAATCATTTTTTATTATTTGCAAAACCATTGATCTTGTTTTGGGATAACATCTCTGACTTCTTGGTCTTACTTAATTGGGGGCTACTGGGAAGCGGGGTCGTTATATTTGGTATCAGATTGATGGTTTTCCATTTAATCTCTAATAATTATTAAATTTCACAAACTCTTTAGAACCCAAGGGAGTTATTAGAGGATTTTTCGATCTTGGAGGTGTCTAGAAAAGGATCATGATCTGGGGGCTGGAAATATTTTCCTCCACCCCACTAGTCGGTCTACGAGGACTCCCAGATTCTTTGTGACTACCTGGCCAAATTCAAAGGATTTGACTCGAAATAAGATACCTCTAGGTCTTCTCATCTAATTTCGTCCCTTCTTTACCTCTTATTTCTGCAGAAACATTAAGTTCTTAGGGTATTCTCTCTCTCCACCACCCTCCTATGTTTGGGATAAGAGTAATAAGGATTAAGGAATCCTCCACCAAATAATGAAAAGTATGTAAACAAGATGTCATGGACATAAGTTTAATAGTTTAAGCATAAACTAAAGATTAGTACATGCTTAGGTTGCATGGTGTGTGTTGTCATGCCCTCAGGAGAGCCCTGAGGTTTGACCTTCATGTAGGAGGATGAGGAGAGAGTTAGCCTTGGAGGAAGAGGCCTCTAGGAAGAGGTAGAGACCTGACACATCCTCTGAGGACAATGCTAACCCTAACCCTAAGTGGCAATTAGAGAAAGAGAAGACATGATGAGTTGGATATCATAGTTGACCATGCATGTATGTATGTGGATTTGACATGCATGTTTTACGTAAATGTTTTGAGTATCCATGAGAAACATGGACCATGTGTGGTTGTTTGACCTTGTTGCCTTTGGTAACCTGACCTTGGGTGGTCGTGCCTATTTAGGGTGAGGGATCGCTCCCTCATTGAGCAGGTTAGTGGTGCTCATATAGGAACCCTAACAAATATATATGAGAAGAAACGAGGCATGTACCTACATAGAAGTGAGTAACAACAAGGTTGGCAGTAGGTTTTAGACCTAAGCCAGAAGGGTTATACCTGATAGTGTATGAGCTAGACATGTAGAGCTTCGAATGATCCTGGCCAAACATAAGTTTTGATGATTATGTTGCACCCAAGTGGGGATAGATGTGTATCCTTAAGAGCTTGACCCATCCTCTGAGAGAGAACCTCAAGTGGTAGGACCAGTTGTAGGGTTATCTCTAGAGAGAGATTGGGGCCCAATGAAGAAGATTGGAGACCTTGACTCCAAGACATGAGGAATCATGAGAAGTTGGGTATAATATGGCCTGGAATTGATGACCCTGAGAAGATATATGTGGTTTCCTCATGCATGATCTTTTGAGGCTCATAGTACCTTAGATGCCTTTAAAGTAACCAAACCCTGGTATAGAGAAAGAGGCTTCATGAATGAACATACATATAATATAAGTACCTACCTTTTAGGTGTAGAAAGGAAAGTTCCAAAGACCCCAAAGAGGTATGGTATGATAGCAAGTTGTGAGGCCTCACACCCAGTTGGTAGTTCTGGTGTAGGACTCTAATGGTTGTTCACGTGGAAGAGTGTTAAGATGTATATGCCCTATCTGGTATGGGTTCATTTCATGATGGATCATATGAGCATGCAGTTACACAACTGATGCATAAGAGGTGAACCTGGGGTTCCTAGACCAAAGAGGGGAAGTAGTAGTACCTGGTGCATATGATGTTCGCAAGGTTGATTGAGTTCATAGTATTTGTGTATGGCACCCCCTCATGTGTTAGTACAAAAGGAAACCCCACCACACTTAAGATATATGTTTGATGAACCCCTCACACAAGTTGGTGACATTGGCATATGTGATATTGGTCCAACCTTGAGGAATGATGAATATGTATGACATACCAAGGATCTTAGTTGGGTTTAGTAGGTTGTCTTCTTGCTAGCTACGTGTATAAGTTGCATGATAAGGCTAAGCTTGCACATATGATGTAAAGCTTAGAAGTAAGGACGTTTGTGACCTTTGTTACTATCAAGAGATAGTTTTCTCCCATCTTGGGAAGGGACTCTTCATGTAGGGTGAGTACCCGCTTTTGTTTAAGTTTGAGGTAAGTTAAAGAGGTCTTTCATAGGAGCTTGATGAGCTAAGTGGAGAGCACATAGTATGACCATGAATCTATAGACCCATGTGTGGCCATCTCTAAGGGGCTTGAGGATATGTTTCCATGGAGGTAACCTGTATGGACCAGACCGAGATAGGTAGGTAGCCATAATTCCCATGGAAGGAATCTATGTTTTACCATGAGTGCCCAGAGAGATGATGAAGATCTGGGTGAGGATTCAGGTTTGACATATGTTATGATGGAATCCTAAGTCAATACCAAGGTCAGGAAGGGAAAAGACCGATGGGAGTAGGAGTTGTCTGTTCCCTGAATGAACAAAACCATAGGGTAGGGAGGTAACAACTACCTTTGAGAGGCTCATGGGTTATGAGGTTGGCCCCCTTCATCAGTTCATGGAGCCTAAGGGGTAAATGTGAGAGGAACTCCCTAGATGCATAAGGTTCAGATCACCCTAAAAGTACCGGCACCCTAGGGACCTTGAGGTAATGACCAAGGATTGTACATGAGAGAGATGTTAAAATTCATAGGTGATGGGAAAAGTCTTCCCGTGGGTGTAGACCCATAATGGATATGTTCATGGTGAAGATTTCTGTGAAGTATGTTTCAACTTAGATTGGAAAGAGTGATGGCGATGTGTGATGCACCATCTCTACTCTTAGAATGGGATGAACTTTGTATTTGGACTGCAGCCAAATGCTTATTTCCTCTCATTATGGGTGTGAGAGATAGGACAAAACACATGCCATATACTAAGGATTGAGGTGATATGAGTTGAAACATTTCTATGATGATTGAGGACGAAAGATGTACCACACCTTATGAGAGTATGTTGGGTAGATGGTATGAGGAACATGCCTCTCTGGAAGTAGTTTGGAATCTATGAGTAATAAGTTTGGGTTTGATAATCGAGATGATGAGCTCAAGGTTTTCTTGACTCAGTTAGACCTAAACCCTAGACAAGGATGATGAGAGGAGTATATGAAGGTTTATGTCTTCACCATCCCCTAGCATATAAGGAAGTTTATGTGGTAAAGAGATGATCCTGGCCGAATACAACTCAGGCATACAGCTGTCTGGAAGAGGTTACTAGGTGAACCCTAAGATTTTTAGATGACTAGACCTAAATGGCTAACATCCAGATACAACCAGACCCATTGGTCAAGTGAGTGGTTACTCAGTTAGCCAACCTAGAACTTTATGAGATAAAAGGGTTGTTTTAAGAACCTTAGATATACCTCCCAGGAGAAGAAGGGGGTGAAACCCGCTACTAGAGCATTTTAGGGTTTTTGAGGAGTCACCCTTGAGGAATCATGTCATGTAAGAAGCTCATGATGTTAAGTATACCATACACCATAGTACTACTGAGATGGTTAAGGTCTGCAATGGTACCTGGAAGAAGGATATAGAGTTGCATGTAGCTAGTTTCCATACATGCCAGAGAGTGAAGGTCGAACACCAGTAACCCAGTAAGTTGCTACAGATACTGAAGAGTCCCCAAGAGGGAATGGGAGCAGAGCACCATGGACATTGTGGGGGGTCTCCTCTGGACCAAGAGAGGTCATGAAGCAATGTGGGTTATGGTAGATTGCCTTACCAAGTCAACACATTCCAGTGTGACTGATCTGGTTGAACCATATATATTTATGAGAGAGATGGTTCAACTGTATAGTGAGTTGAGTTTAAATGTTCATGAGTATGACCTCAAGTTCCCTTCCATGTTGTGGAAGTAGGTACAAGAAGAACTTGATGCTGGATTGAGGTTTAGCAGCATATCACCCCTGACTAATGGACGGTCAAGAAAGTATGATCCAAACTTTAGAGGGTCTGATGAGAACATGTGTGTTCGTTCAGGGTGATTCCTGCCCCTAGTAGAGTTTGCTTGTTATGATAGCCACCATAGCTAGTATCGGGATGTATGAATCTCTATAAGGGAGGATGTGTCAGCCACCACTTCACTTGGATGATGTCAGTGAGAGGATCTTGTGAAGATCGGAGAGACCATAGTGTATGCAGATGAATTCACTTTGATCGAGCAATGGTTGAGAAAGCCCATGATCGACAAGAGTCATGAGCTGATGTGAAGAAGATTGACATGCAGTTCACTGTGAGTGAATATGTGTTATGAAAACCCGACCCCTCTAAGTTATATCTAAGGAAGATGAGTCCCTGATACATGGGTCCATTTGAGATGGATTGGTGGAGTTGCTTATGTTTAGCCTTACCCCTTAGGATAATATGATGTATGATGTGTTCCATGTGTCTAATCTAGAGCACTATGTGAGGTACCTGAGCCATGTGATGAGCATTGAACCTATTGAACTCCAAGGGAGGATAACTTACCCTGAGTCACCTATGAGGGTACAAAATACCGAGGTGAGAGAGAGCTCAAGAGTAAGGAATAGAAGATGATAAAGGTTCTTTGGAAGCACAATGGAGAGGATGAAGCCACATGGGAGCCAATGATGGACATGGAAAAGTCTTATCCTGAATTGTTTGTATGTTTGATGGAATTTTGAGGACAAAATTCTTATAAGAGGAGAAAGATGTTATAACCCCAGTTTTTGGGTTCATATGGTTGGAAATGCAATTTCCCCAATAAATGTATCATAATGGGAATTATATGGATTATATGTATTGAATGGATTCCATTTTCAATATTTCCTTTGTGCATGTGATTTCATGGATCATAATATGATAATGAATCCAATATGATTAAAAGAAAAAGAATAAATCAAATATTGCTTTATTAAGAAGGAAATTTGAGATGATGATGAAAATATAAGAAATATGTGGAAATATGGATAATGGAATCATCATGGATGAGATTTCAAGTCCACATGGTTTATAATGGCAAAAGGAATCTAAATAAATGATATAAAAGAAGAGGAGAGAGAAAATATGCATAAAATATGCATTAATAAGTAATAACTTTCATATGAAGAAAAGTCTCTCATACTTTTGAGTTTGAGTCCCAAAATTGGTATACAAGTAGTTTAAGTCCTTATGGACTTTACCATAAAATTTTGTATGAATTGGACATGTGGTTTGGGAGATATGATTTTTATAAGTATTCCTAAAGTGAATGGAATATCATTAAATGTCACCATTCACATTCACATTAGAATTCCTTATATTGGGTGTGTGCAATGTGAACCATTGATCTGAGATCCAACGGTGATCCACTTGTCTCCTACCTTTAGCTCAATTTAGGAAAGGGTGAATAGTAAAACATTGAATCAATTCAATGCCTTTCTCTCCCCGATCCACCAGGAGTTCTAAAAAGTTGATAGTTGAATTCGGGAAAGGGAAACGGATTTGATGATCCCTTCATACCCCTACTTTGTGTGTGTTTTGGTACTTTCCCCAATGGTTTGTGGAGCCAGACTCCATGGTACAGCAGACTCTACCCCATACCTATATATAGGGGAGTAGAGGCCTCAGCGAGACCCAGAAGATTCATCGTAAGGGTCTGCTAGACCCTGCATTTTTCTCCCTTTGCTTCCGATCTCCTGCAAAAGATTGCTCCCGTTCCAAGGATGTACCCTGCTTCTGTCGGAACCAATCCCTAGTCGATTACCCTGCTCAGGACCAGACTGGAGCACGCGGAGGCCGCTGTGAGGTTCGGTGGGTCCGTGCGAAGGTGAGGCGGCCTTCACTGGCAGCTGAGGAGGTGGGCTGCCTGGAGTCAACTGAAGGGTTGACTGTGGATAGAGACTGCTTCACAGAGTGGATGGTTTGTGAGGTTGAAGAGAGGAGGTAAAATTACCTCCTTACCCCCAGGTGCTTGAGGCACCGGTTCCTTTGGTGGGGGGCAAAAATGTCCACGCGAGCCTTGGTTTCAGATGCCTCCTAAGTGGTCTGCTCCCTGGCGTGGCTACAGCCGATTGACTCAGTCGGTCTAGGTGGAAAAAAAGGGGCTCGATTGGCTGACGTGGCGGCCAAAGATTGGCCAAAAGGTAATTAATCTTGCAAAAATCATAGATGTTGCTAGGAGCCTCCGATGAAAACAAATTATATATGAAAATTGATTAGAAGAATGCAAGGAGTGTAATAAAAATATATTTGATGCCTAAATATGCTTGCAATTTGAAAAGTGTATAAAGTTATCATCTTTAATGGTTTAATTAATGAAAAACCCTTAAATTTGATGATAGTTAGATCTAATGATGTTCTCAGAATGTTTTGAGCAATTATTAACCTGTTTTTAATAAAAAAATGATTATTTAGATCTAAAAGAATGATCTTTGTACATAATTGGCTCAAATTAGGGTTCCATGTACATGATTATGCATTAATGGGCCTAGAAACCCTAATTTTGATTATTATGACTTTTAATGGTTTTAATTGTGCAAATCCATGAATAAGATAGAGATATGTTATTACAAAGCTAATTTGAGTATAAAAGATCCTTAATGTGGATAATTTGAGTAATTAGGGTTTTCATGAGTAGAAAGGGCTTGTTGACCTAAAAAGGATAAAGTTTGAGAAATTGATCTAAGAAACCCTAATGAATCCTAATGAGACTTAGAAACATTAGAAAGGTGTCCCAAGTCAATAAAGAGTTGTTCGAGATGTGATGGTAACAACTAGGTGTTATAAATGTTTTTAGGATTAATGTTTGATTGATTGATTGATTGATTGATTGATTGGCTTGCTTGATTGGACATCTTATTAAATTTGGATATATTGCTTCTTTGAGATCTCCAAGATAGGTATGTGGTTACACTTATGGATAATCGCTTTAGTTTCACAGAGATTTCCATGGTTTTGTCAGTTGCTTGAAATTAACTGCTTGGTTGACATTTATTTCATGCAACTATAAAGTGACTATGACTATCACCATAAGTATATGTGCATGACTAGATCAGATCCTGGTCCTCCTCTATATCTTTGATGATAATGAGATATATGACCTAGTATATGATCTACCCATGAGGTAGGATCATCAAGATTATCATGAGTCGATGTGTTGGTCTACCAATGGGTAGGACCATATGACTCCATGACCCTATGTATTAATCTACTTGTAGGGTAGGATCATGGGGCCCAGTTGAGATCTACCATATGAGAGGTAGTATCCATGTCCACTGTAGGGACACCACAGAGGCAAGGGTATGTAAGGATTGAGTAGTTATGTTTAAAACATAAAGTTGTTTTGTTAAATCATAATTTCTTGCAATATGTTGTTACAATTAAATGCAGAATTTTGTTTCCCCCCACATACCGATATAATTCATTATACTGACCGACGTTTTGATTGTCAGCGTTTTAGGGATACCTGAAATTAGACAAATAGTAAAGTGGAACTTGTGAAGAATAAAGTTAAATCATAAAGGAGGATTTAGTTAGATAGAACTCTATAGTGGGTAGAAGTTCCAGATTCCTATTTTTGAAAGGTATGTAAAAAACAAATTTTTATCCTGTTTAAGCTTAGACTTTGGTAGAATTTATTAATTATTTTTTATTATTTGCAAAACCATTGATCATGTTTTGGGATAATGGCTCTGACTTCTTGGTCTTCCTTAATTGGGGGTTACCGGAAGAGGGGTCATTACAACCATTAGGTCTTATATATCTAGAACCTCTTCTACATACTCGTTATATTATACATAGGCTAATATCTTGTGTTGATCATTGTGGTCAAGAAAAGTTTTCTCTACTACTCAACCTTCCTTATAGTGGTTAATTGGTTCTAAAAGAAACCATCGATAAAATTAGAAAGCTTCTCTTTTTGTATATATATAGTTTAATGTTGAAAATAAGTTTGATGATGAAAACTTTGCAATAAGAATCCAAAAATGGCACTAAAATCGATTTGAGAACCAAGTCAACCAAAATCCAATACACTACACACCTACTATTATTATTTTATCCCTTCATTATTAATAAAAGAGTCCAATCACTAATACGAGTAAGAGGTATACAAAAATATTCCTAACCTATAGCATAGGAGGGGAAATGTTTCCTACTATACAAGGTCAACATTTATCAGATCCTACTAAGGCACGACACCCCCATTCCCCATTTCACTAGTCATGATCAATATTTCCTTTTACTTGATACATAGGGGAGTCATGTCATCATAAAAGCTCATAGGGAGAGAATTAGAGTTTTCTAGTCTATTCTGGTTTACAACCATGGTTCCTTGACAAGATAAGGTAACCTTTATAGTCACACTACTCAGCTAGATCACTAGCGATACTAAGTACATTATTATAAATGAGAGAGGTGAACAATAAAGGGTATCTAGTAAATCTTATAGCTTTCAACAACCAATTCTCACTTATTGGGCATAACAAGCCAAATGAGAATGGTACCCAATCTTAGATAAATGAGTTTAGGCAAAGTTATGTTGACATGCTCCATATTGAAGGCAAGACATGCCCAACATAAACTAATCTAGTTTGAATTATCACCTAATATCAAGTGAATCATCTAACTCTAGAACTTACTCAGACTTTTGTGTTTGTCATTCGAACATGCTCACTTCTCAGAGTCGATTTAAGTATCACATGCTAGAGAAAAGGGTTTAAGACAAAAACTAGAGTTATACTTAGCTATAAGTGTTCAAGTTGACCTAGAGTTCATACTACTTAGGTTGATAAATGCTCCAAGAGTCAACTACAACACTATGAAAATTTCCATCTTCATAAGAGGGCAGGGTGGTCAAGGTTAATCAAAACTAAGTCACAAGCACATAGCTAGTTTCGAGAGTGGAAGTGACAAAATTAGTTAGGGCTCGAAACCCTAGTCAATATTCCATGACTCACATATATGCATCTCAATGATCTAGATAGGTTTCCTTAACTACCTAATTAAGGAACCACATAGGATAACTTTAAATAGTAAAGTTACCGCTACTTAGACTCTGATACCATTATGTAAAGAGTGGGACCCGATAGTGGGCCCACTCAATGGTATGAACATGAGCCATGAAATATTTAAGCAGGGTAAGATATAACTATTTACAAAGTTATGAATTCTTTCCATGTGCATAACTAGCTCACCCTAGGGGTGGTACATAAAATGAAAGAGTTAAATCTATATACACATAAGCCCATATGCAAAGGGTAACAAAGCTATCTCAAGTTGTCCTTATATCCACCAATAAGCTCACGATCATCCTAAGTCTCTTCCCTGTAAAGCACCTACACTTGGGTGCAGGGAACACCCAGAAAAATAGGAAAACAAGGTATGTACCAGAAAAAGCTGAGTATGTACATTAGAAGATTAACCAGGGCATTAACAAGTAAAGTAAGATGTTCACAACAAAAAAGGGTCCATTAAAGATAGGTAAGTTTCAATAATAATTAACAAAAGAAGGAATTTCCTATAGAATGAGGAAGTATAAGTAAACCATTAAACCACAATTATTGCCATAATCAATCATCAGTATCACAACAAATATTTGCATATAGATAGATTGGACTAAAGTAACTATAATAGGGCTATGACACCAGTGAGTCATTGACCTAAGTAAAATGGGTGGAAGTAGCACACCCTAGGCGGAAGTAGCACGCCTTTGTATATATCAAGGTGGAAGTAACACACCCTGGGCAGAAGTAGCGCACCCTAATGTCTAGGCATAAGCATATATAATAGTTAAACTAGTCAAATTATCTAACATGCAAAAACATATACACTTTTCATACAACATATATGATGTGATTTAAGAAAAAACTCAAGTGGGGTCATTGACCCTATTCAACTTGATAATAATAATTTTAGAAGAATAAAAATATGTCACAATCGAGGAGATGTGATATATCAACAACTAGAAATAAGAAAAAGTATTCCAAGAGGTGTCTGGTTATGGGAAAATATAGTCTTATAATTGCCAAATTATAAATAGGGAGGAGTACATACCTTAAATTCATGGTTACCCCTATTTCTAGGGTTGAAACTCACAGTTCTTCCCTTCCAACCTAAAAGTATTTTATACATACGTCAGTTCAAAGTTATATATTCATGATTGAAAGTATATCTGCAACCTATTACGGTCGCCTAATGTCAAGTTAGGGTTTAGGTATACATATGTGAATGCCATTATCATTGAAGATCACATATATAGGTGGTTCAAATAATTTGTTTTTAGTTGAGGTTTCCCCCATTAACCATTTATATCCCAATCATTCTTATAATTGGACATTTAATCATAGATATCTATATTAGTGGAAATGCCCATCTTTAATCACCTAGGCATTATGTATATATATGTGTGTGTAATGATGTGCATTCATTCGATTTAGGTCTTCATAGTGTCATTAGGTGATACTTATATTTTTAGTATTTTATATATAACAAAGATTATATCATTATTCCATTGTTGTCCTTGAATTTTCTTAAGTCACTAGAATTATAGATAATATACAAAGCACATTAGTGTTGACATCGTATAATACAGTAATGCATATCACACGTGTTTGGATTAGGACACTTCCTTATCTCATAAAACTTTTTATTCATAATAGTTTCAATTTAGATGTATACATTTCCTGAATCCAAGTTTCCTTTCTATATACAATATTATGTATCTAATTTCACAATTCCTATGTGTCAACCATTAATTTATTGAACTACTTGGGTCAAGTTTTCCTTATGACCATGTTTGATATCTATGCACTAACAAGTTTCATGGAGTTGGATAACCATGTTTGTAAGACCCCGTTACACTGAATGAGATTACTCAAAACATAAAACTCAATTGAACACTAATTAATCACATACCCAAAAATATGGGTAAATTAAAACTGATTTCAACACCAACACCCGCTCAGAAATGTTTGTGTAAGAGCCCAACATCTTTCTTGTTGTATCCATCCTATGCCAATAATTTAATACAGATTGTTCTATTGCCTTATACACAACATATAAACACAGGATAACAATATTCGTATATGCCACACAAACAAGCATTAACATGCTAACAAAAGTCCGATTTGTTTGAAACACCATATACAAACTTTTCCTACCCAGACCTGAGACTACAGGGATGACTCTAGGACACACTAGACATCTAATCAACTTCCTCAAAGATTCATTACTATGGTTCCTCTTTATTTTCATAGTTCTATTGTCGTCACTATCAATTACCTAAAAAGATGTGGCAAACCACAAGGGTGAGACCCATATCCCAGCAAGAGATATAACCTCCAACAACACTTATTGATTACAACATTTTAAACAGTAGATAACTGAGAAGTTGGAGTATTAAATAATCAATTGAACATATTTAACAGTTCAAGTATCTAAACAGATTAAGCAAATAATCTTAACAACAAATATGATTATCAATGTATATATAGGTAACAAATAAATCCATTTCTATGGTTAGATATCTACTCAAATTTCATCAAATTGCATCTAATAACAATCATCATCATTAATCTGACTATCATCATATTCCTTGCTAACAACACAAGCAATCTAGTAGCATAAGAATCCCTGACATCATGAATATGTCTAGTAACAGAACAAGGTTATCAATATTGGCATTTCAAATAAAGGGAAAAGATCTATATCATAAGTAGAACTAACATCATAGAACAATTAACTACATAGGCATGATTAGCAGTTTAAGCATTTATTATTACATAGGCATGGCTAGCAATATTAAACATAGCTAGCAGCATCATCTTAACCATCAGTGTCAATATATTTGACAATATAAGCAAGTTTACAACATGAGCATAACTACAACATAAGCATATCTATTATCTCTTATTATACTATACATGATCTCAGTGAAAAGAAAACAAACAAGGGTTATAATCCAAAATGAAGCATTGTGTATAACCCTAAATTGACATGCTACATGGTTGTCTTACATTTTTATTATGCTCTAATGAATTTGAATCATACCATCCAAAGTCCAACCAACCCATGTGAAGGGATATTTGATTATATACAAGATCTAGGAGTGCTAGTGTCCTAAGATCTCTCCTCTACCCAGTCAGTGCGAGCCAAAAAGGTAGTGACATATCAATCAAGCTACCACTATAGTGACATATAGTCAAGCTACTAACAACTAGTCCTCCCTTGGTACAGGTCACAACACTAGACTCCAGAGTATGCAAGAAAAACCCTGCCACTGAGGTACAACCATAGTTGTCCTCCAATCACATTCCACAAATATTGAGACACGACCGCAGTCGTTCTCAAAAAGAGTTAGGCATGACCTTATTCATCCTCCCTAACAATTGAGATCAGGGTGACAAACACCCTGCATATTCAACAATATGCGCTCTGAGTTTCCCTTAGGAATACTCGTTTCACCATCCAGTAAGTTCTGACACAAAGGATGGTTCAACAGAACAGGGCACTACATCATTAAGGTTACACTTGATTAATTATTTCCAATTGGGTAAATTAAGGCTTCATCATTCAAATAGACATACAAGCCCTAATTCATTTCTAGAAAGAGTATATGTATTGCAACTTTAGAAGATATAAAACGTTTGAGGTATAAATCTTTATGACATTACCACATGTTATTATCCATTGCAATCTAATGGTACACACTTATTATCATACTATCACATGATATAAATCCTTTTCACAATATCACATGGTATCAACCCTTATCAACACAAGAGGATTACACCTCATCCAGGGCTCAACCATGTCCAAAGTTCATTCAGACCATCATATTATTCCTTGCAAGATCATAATTATCTTTCCATACCTTATAACAAGGCTCAACAACATCACTTACATATAATACATCGGACAACACAATATTGCATTAATGAGCTAGGAGATATTCATAAACAATCATAGTGGGGTTATATTAACATTAAAAACATTCCTTTATTACATCAACATGCAAGAGATTTATATATGATTAACCCTCATCATATTCATAATACACAGGTTTATCATACAAAAGTATCAACCATGTGGCTATGATAACCACCAATTAACACATTAAAGTTATGATCATATTAAGGAGATTATTCCACCATCATGCCATCATATAAGAAGGTTAAACATGAATACTCATATTTATCTATTTGCATTAGAGTTAGGTTCAACAAGATAAATTATATTAATATTACTAATCAACACTCATACCCAAACCCTAACTCATGGAATCCCCATTGGATCATGGATGCATAAGGTGATACATCACCATCACAATCCATACAACTCTCACGTATGGATCCACACATAACTCAAGGTGTAACCATCAGGTCATAGCATACTAGGGTTCAACCACAAAAGAGAGTACTCCATGATTCTATTCATCATTGAAGGGGTTGTTCATAATCAATTACCATCACTTGGTTATATTAGGGCTAAGTATAATGAAATATACTTCATCAGGGTTGCCCATTAACTCGTTATATTTATTATCAATTCAAATCATATGAGGGAAAAGGTAATAATATATTATTAAGGTAAACCTCCACTAGGTTTTAACATCACTCAAACCATACAAACTTACCATAAGCATCGTCCCAAAACATTGGATTATTGAGAAGGTAAGACTATTAGTTGTTTACATAAGGAAACACCTTGGCTAAACCACCTATGAAGTCATTGACTTTTTATCTAGAATGTGTCACCATTTAACCCTAGACATCCCATCATTAACAACATAAAAAGTTCCACTGAGAGTAGGGTAAAACACACAAGTGATTGTTTATTTAAAACAAGATGTTAATAAATGAGATTCTTAAGTTGATCCCATAAAGGAAAGCATATAAATCACTTTATTAGGACCAACATATTACATTAGGAATTATTCCAATTTATTGTATGAAGAATCATTAGATCTTAACCATTCAATCAAGTTCATATATTAAAACCGTCAATTGGAGTATGGGTCCAACCATTGCATCAAATGACCCAAGAAACCATTGGTTTAAGGCTTAATTGAAGCTACAACTACATGCTTAACTCTCCAGAGATTGTGGAGACCAGATCCACCATCAGTAGTGACCATTAAGTCACCATAGGTTGTTAGATCAGCACCATATTCATTAATCATCATCAGATATCAAGCTAATGTCACCCTTGATTGATAGCATCATTAGGGTACTTAGTTGTTGATCATTAAGATTCCAATTAGGCCAAAACCTAACCTAACGTGTGAACATAAGTTGACACCCTTGGTCACCACCATCATTTGTCATGAAGATAACACCATCGGTTGTTGCAATGGTATCACCATTGGGTCATGTGTTTATAGAAGAAATCCGCTTTAAACTCTAAAATTGACTGTTGGTTGATGGGTGCTTAGCACCACTTGTTGTCAAACCAACCTATTCCAAGTCATCTTGTATCTTAGGAGGAATGTACACATGATTAAAATTTCATATAGAACTGAAATCATAATAGGGAACGTCATAAAAATGAAATCCAAGTCAAGCATTGCTTTTTAGTTCATGGATCATCATTTTAAAGCAAGAACATGAGCTAACAAGCTTATGGTAAGCAATAAATGTGGAGCAAGTTATAAAACTTGCCTCTAATGAGAAGATAAAATCCCAAAAAGAAGAAAACTCAAGTAGGTAGGGTAGAAAACCCAAGCATAAGCTCTAAACTCGTCCATCTAACACCTTTTTCCATCAAAGAAGCAAACCCTAAGCATAAGGAGCAAGAAAAGTAGGATTTTAGAGCTTTAGAGAAACTTCTACCATGGAACAGAAAGGTTCCCACCTGGAGGAAAGTCTAAGGAAGGAGAAGAGTAAGAAAAATGGATAAGGAAGGAAGAAAGCAACTTGCCTTGGTCAAAATCCCTAGAAGATGACCTTAGAAACCCTAGGTTGGGCTAGATGGAGCTCTAGGAGACCTTCTTCTCCAAAAAGAGTTTGGCTTCTACCTTAGAGCACTTGGTTCTTTAGAAAAACAGAGTGGAGTTGTTGATCCAGGTTATAGGAAAGAGAAATCAATCAAAGTTTCATACTTGGGCAAGGGAGAGGTAAATATAGCCCATGGATAAGGATGGAAGCAAGCATGAGGTGTACAAGTAGCTTCCCCATGTGTCCATGGCCTTAAACTATTAAGGATATAGAAGAATCCACACAAGAAGCTGACACACCATCCATGGAGACCTTCTTAGCCCTCGTTTCTTGATTTTGCAAACAAAGCAAATAAACCATTTGCTTGATAGCTCCTAAAGGTAGCTCATCCATAAAGGGGTAAACCCTAAAATACCCATGAAGAAAACACCTCCAAACCAAGGTAAAATTTAGAAGCACGTGGCTCAAAATACTCAATAATGATAAGAGAACATTAAAGGGCCATAATGCAAGTGAAAAATTGCAAAGAAAACCTCTCAATTGGGTAAATTACATAAAATTCTAAAATGTGCATAAAATTGGATAGCTTGCCCAAGCAGTGTCCAAATTGGACCAAATTTGAATCTTACGCTTGTCACATGATACTAAAACATATCACAAGGTTATATTAGGCTTATAATAATTAATTTGTGGTAATTTATCATGTTCAACCATTTAAGCAAGGTTAGGGGTCTCACAACCATAAACCCCTAAAATGGATTTCGCCCCCAAAATCTAAGGTACACATAGATGGACACTTCTCATGCACGTCATCCTCAGTTTTACACATGGTTACTTTCATCACATGGTAATGTCACATTATTAACATAGACAACATATTCTTTTCCCTCACTCTTGCATGTGTCACCTTGGTTCAACATAAGAACTGTTGTTCCACTCGTACAGGTCTGGTAGTACCTTTCAACTTGGGACTCTAACAGTCATCCTGGACTATACTATTTGTTGTACCACACATTAGAGGACATACTTGCTAGTTTTTACCAAACATAGAACATCATGTATCTCTTATCATATGTAACTTTACAAGCTTTCATCTCTATTCTCCTTTAATGATTGTTGTAATTAGCAACTCAATCAATTAGGTGGGTATCCCCTAATTGTCAATAGATATAAGACATATGTTCTTAGAATATTCTTAAATCACCTCAATGATGTATTTGCCATCTATCTAGTTGAAGAATCATACACTTGTCTACAATAGTTGTCAAAAATAACTTCCTAATTAACCTTGTTAGGGGTAGGGCAAAGACATTGTCTTCATCTTACCAATATTCACACAACCCACTTAGCAGATGTACCATAACTCCAAGAGGGTACACTAGTTAACCCCCAACTCACTCATGTTGAACTTGTCACACATGAGTATAGTTGCTTCAACATTCTTAAGATTTAGCAAAGATGTTAATCATGCTATTAACCATCTCTGAAGTACTTTGAGATGTCATCATTCAAAGCTTGTCGCAACTTATGAGACATAACTTGATTACTTTGCTCCTCCTATTTATAAATGTTATACATTAGTTAGTCTAAATGGAATAACCCTAGACTCATCATGGTCATGTAACTTATGTCATCCACTCTAAATCTTATCCATTGATATTCTCATCCTAGGTTTATTTTAAAGGAACATGGTAACACATGTTTGTTGATAAACAAACCATCTATCCTTGATAGTGGTCTTCCCCAACTATCAACAGACCATACATAACATTATAGACTCAGTCTACTTTTCCCAAACAACACTTGGAGGATCAACATCAACTCTCTCCCTATATTGGAGAGGAACACTAGATAGCTCATCTAATAGATATGTTTAACTCATATATGGATGATACACTCTGGATACTAGGATTCATTACCTTGGTATCCATTACATGTTCTATAAAGAACTCATATCCTATTCTCATTTACTTCCTCAACATCCTAACTGACTAAGAACATATACCAAGAATCCCCCCACTCTTGGAAGGATAAAAAAAGCATGATCATTACAAAACATAAAGATTTTATAATTATAGTTCAAGGCAATCACACATCATATCAAGATATCCATCGTAGGATCACAGTGAATCCATGTGTACCAAGTGGCATGAGATCCACTTGGAGGTTACACCTCAAAAAGAAAGAATATAAAGGGAAACACACTTCACACATCACTAAAACATTGTCCGGGGGTCACTAACAAAAGGTAACCAATTCTATCTTCCCCATGAAAGTTACACTTTTTATGCATAATGTTACCCTTTACAGCTTGGGTTCCTTGCCATTAGCATAGGAATTATTAAGATTATCACATCTCGTTGCTCCTTTCTCATTAAGTGTTCATCATTATTGCATATGTCCTCTCATTTTACCATGTTTTTCAACCACTGATCAAGGAATAGGTCATCATATTCCATATTTTCTTCATTAACCAAGGAGCTTCTCCCTTGATTTCATTCACATACCATGCATATTTTACGTTAACACTTTCTTACAAACATAGATTGGTCTATGATTAACTCAGGATCCACTTGATTCCTCTGTCATGTTCTCATTCATCTTCTCATATTATACTTATAATATGAGCTCTCTCTTTCTTATGTGAATTTCATACCATGAATCACTTTATTAGCACTGACTTATTTTTCTTTTACTTTATTATCTTATTGAATTATAGCTTTAAGAACTCCTCTTTATCTTATCTATATTCAGATTTAAGTTTCGTGGTGTTGTATATTTCCCTTATAGTCACCAAATATTCAAGTTTTGATAGATTATGATGTAATACTCATCTTCTTTAGGGTAAGATTGAGGTATATGCACCATGATTTTTTTATTTTTTATGCTATTTAGATTGTTTCAAAATGACTACTTGATCAGAGTAATCAGAAAGAGAACAATCTAAGAGTTCCATACTTACCTTTATTTCAATAATTGAATATCTGGCCAAGGCATCCAAGGGTTGAGATTAGGTAGTATGCACTATATTTTCATGTCATGTTCCTTACTTAAACATCATCCTAGTCCTAAGTCCTAGTGTCCCTGTAGACTCGGTGAACCGAAAGCTCTGATACCAACTTATAAGACCCCATTACACTAAACAAGATTACTCAAAACATAAAACATAATCGACCACTAATTAATCACATACCCAAAAATATGGGTAATTAAAACCAATTTCAACATCAACACCTACTCAGAAACATTTACATAAGAGCACAACATCTTTCTTGTTGTATCCATACTATGCCAAGAATTTGATATAGATTTTTCTATCGTCTTATCCACAACATATATACACAGGATAACAATATTCGTATATGCCACACAAATAAGCATGAACATGCTAACCAAATTCTAATTTGTTTGAAACACCATATACAAACTTTTCCTGTCCGGACTTAAGAGTACATGGATGCCTCTAAGACACATGAGACATCTAATCAACTTTCTCAAAGATTCATTATTGTAGTAATTCTTTACTTCCATGGTTTTGTTGTCGTCATTGCTGATTACCTAAAAATATGTGGCAAACCATAAGGGTGAGACCCATGTCCCAACAAGAGATACAACCTCCAACAATGCTTATTGATTACAACATTTTAAATAGTAGACAATTGAGCAGTTGGAGTATTTAATAATAAATTGGGCAGATTGAAAAGTTCAAGTATGCTAAACAGATTAAGCAAACAATCTTAGCAACAAGTAAGATTACCAATATATATAGGTAACAAATAAATCCATTTCTATGGTTAGATATCTACTCAAATTTCATCAAATTGCATCTAATAACAATCATCATCATTAATCTGACTATAATCATATTCCTTGCTAACAACACAAACAATCTAGTAGCATAAGCATCCCTGACATCATGAATATGTCTAGTAACATAACATGGTTATCAATATTGGCATTTCAAATAAAGGGAAAAGATCTATATCATAAGTAGATCTAACATCATAGCACAATTAACTACACAGGCATGATTAGCAATTTAAGAATTTATTATTACATAGGCATGGCTAGAAATATTAAACATAGCTAGTAGCATCATCTTAACCATCAATGTCAATATATTTGACAACATAAGCAAGTTTACAACATGAGCATGACTACAACATAAGCATATCTATTATCTCTTATTGTACTATACATGATCTCAGTGAAAAGAAAACAAACAAGGGTTATTATCCAAAATGAAGCGTTGTGTATAACCCTAAACTGATATGCTACATGGTTGTCTTACATTTTTTATTATTCTCTAGGGAATTTGAATTGTACCATCCAAAGTCCAACCGGCCCTTGCGGAGGGCTATTTGATTCCGTACAAGATCTAGGAGTTTAGGTATCCTAAGATCTCTCCTCTACCCAGTCATTATAGGCTAAAAAGGTAGTGACATATCAATGAATATACCATTACATTGACACATAGTCAAGCTGCTAATAACTAGTTCACCCTTGGTACAGGTCACGACACTAGACTCTAGGGCATGCAAGAAAAACCCTGCCACTGAGGAACAACTGTAGTTGTCCTCCAATCACATTCCACAAATATTGAGGCACGACCACAACTGTTCTCAAAAAGAGGGCTAGTCATGACCTTAGTCATCCTCCATAACAATTGAGATCCAGGTGACAAGCACCCCACATATTCAACAATATGCGCTCTGATTTCCCTTAGGAATACTCGTTTCACTATCCAGTAAGTTCTGACACAAAGGATGGTTCAATGGCACAGGGCACTACATGATTAAGGTTACACTTGATTAACCACTGCTAATTGGGTAAATTAAGGCTTCATCATACAAATGGACACACAAGCCCTAATTCATTTCTAGAAAGAGTATATGTATTACAAATTCAAAAGAAATAAAATGTTTGAGGTATAAATCTTAATGACATTACCACATGCTATTATTCATTACAATCTAATGGACCACACTTATCATCATACTATCACGGGATATAAATCATTTTCACAATATCACAGGGTATCAACCCTTATCAACACAAGAGGATTACACCTCATACAGGGCTCAACCATGCCCAAAGGTCATTCAGACCATCATACTATTCCCTGCAAGATCATTATTATCTTTCCATACCTTATAACAAGGCTCAACAACATCACTTACATATAATACACCGGATAGCACAATATTGCATTAATGAGCTAGGAGATATTCATAAACAATCTTAGTAGGGTTATATTAACATTAAGAACATTCCTTTGTTACATCAACATGCAAGAGATCTAGATATGATTAACCCTCATCATATTCAATATGCACATGTTTAGCATAAGAAAGGATCAACCATGTGGCTATGATAACCACCAATTAACACATTAAGGTTATGATCATATTAAGGTGATTATTCCACCATCATGCCACCATATAAGAAGGCTAAACATGAATACTCATATTTATCTATTTGCATTAGAGTTAGGTTCAACAAGATAAATTATATTAATATTACTAATCAACACTCATACCCAAACCCTAACTCATGGAATCCCCATTAGATCATGGATGCATAAGGTGAAACATCACCATCACAATCCAGACCATTCTCACATATGGATCCACACATAACTCAAGGTGTAACCATCAGGTCATAGCATACTAGGGTTCAACCACAAAAGAGAGTACTCCATGATTTTATTCATCATTGAAGGGGTTGTTTATAATCAATTACCATCACTTGGTTATATTAGGGCTAAGTATAATGAAATATACTTCATCAGGGTTTCCCATTAACTCATTATATTTATTATCAATTCTAATCATATGAGGGAAAGGTAAGACTATATTATTAAGGTAAACCCCCCTTAGGTTTCTGTTGGTATGTATTCCCTGAGAGCCAATCATGGGATGATTGGTGGGATACATTAAGATTGATTTGATAAACATCAAAGGCAAGCTTCCAATTCTTTCAGGTTTAGTCATATGAGATAGTGATAGAACAGAATGAATGTCTAGAGAATGACAGTACTCAATGACTTATGCTTTCAGGTTAAGGACCTGAACGATGAGATCATACGGATGCTAAGAGTTTGTACATTCTTGATTTGTCCCTAGTCGGATGTCATTGTGGAAGGAAGATAGACAACAATGACACACAATACTAGATTGTGGTGTTGGTTGATGACAGAATCTCATTAGTCATGATATAGAGATATCAAACCAAACACATAGGTACTTGTTAGAGAACAAAGGTACTGGACAGACCCACCGTGAGTTTGACACATGGAACCATGACATGGTAGTCACAGTCAGTACTCACAGTGATGGTGGTGAGTGTGATTCTTAGACCTAAAATCACTACACTCAACACATGTCGTTGGGCACACTTTGACATCATCAAACGCAGTCCTGAAACATGGGTTGTTATAAAGGTGATGATTGGGTGGCTTTGACACATGGGGCTTTTGAGGGGTGAGTGATAGATATGGGATTTGTCCCTCCTGAGGGAGTTTGATATCCAAGGCCACTTTATGAGTAGGATTGAGATAGGCATGCGCACGCATGTGTGAATCAGTATGTGATATTAATGTCATACATATCTCGTTCAATCTACTATGAGATCAAGAAAGTGAATGAACGTTGACAGGATGACTGTTCCATGCCTCGAGTTCATTCAGGATATCAGTGACAAAGGAATTATACATTCACTGTAACACCATTCACAGATTGTAGGATGAAAGTTTTTCTCCAACTTTCTACTTTCACTTGGGTAGCACTGATGTGTGACTAGGCACCGCTCTTTGCTTGTGAAGTCATAAGTGTTATGGACTTTCACTGCCAACGTGAAATGGACCTGCAGGGTCACACACATAGGATTTAACCTGGAAGAGGAGTTTTGTCCACAAAGCAATGTTTGGATTGATTACTAAAGGATTTTAGTAGTTCAATTAAACATTCAATCAGTCAATGGCTCAATATCATATGGTTCAAAGTGTTGGACGCGTTGATTGGAGTATCAGATTGATTGAAATCACAATTGACTGATTTTTCCCAACCTGTGCTCCCAACTGATCGGCTCAAGTGTTGAACCGGTCGGCTGAGGTTGCTGAACCGATCGGCTGGAGTGTCCAACCGATCGGCTCATGACCAGGTTGAAACGACCGGTTCAAGGGTTGAACCGATCGGCTCAACTGGTGCAACCGACCAGTTGGGAAAGTCATGTCGGCAGGAATTTTCCTTTAGTTTCAAATTGCCCAATTCGATTGGGAATATTATTGGTATTCGATACCAATTGGGAAAGAAACAAGGAAAGTCTTTTTGAGCCGGATTAGGACCATGAACCGATCAGTTCAGGGCACCAACCGATCGGTTGGAGTGCCCCAAACGGTCGGCTCAGGTCCAACCGATCGGCTCAATGGCCCAACTGATCGGTTTAGCTATGAACCGATCATTTCTGGTTGCGAGTTGGTTGCTTTTGTGGAAAATCTTGAACCCTTCTACTCCTGCTTTTAGTCCTGCATTGCCCGGGATGGAGAACCATGTCCCATGACCCTCTTATATATAGGGGTATTGGGGGCTGATGGAGCTTCCACTTATGTGGAATTGCATGCACCACTAAAAATCCTAAAGATGGTGAGTCTTTAATTTTATCCTTGCTTATACTAGATAGAAAACTCCACCCACGTATGCTAAGATACATGGAAGTCTTATCGCAGTATAGTTAAGGGTCGAATCCACGGGACAACAGTCTTGTTGCAAGCAACAAGATGGAAAACGTATGGAATTTCACTTGGTTACTTACTAGCAGGTACTTATATCAAAAGTTGGATTTTGATGTTTTTAACTAAGAACATGAAAAGTAAAGAAAGCAGGTAAATCTAATGAGTCAAACTATGATAAAAAAATCACTAAGGTGTGATCGGTTTTCACCACCACTACACATCGATCAACACATGCAAAGTAAAACTTAACCTGCAAAAAGAGTCCAGTCAGTCAGTATCCTTGTAGTCTTAGCCTCCTTTCGGAGAATCTAACTACGAGAAGTGCGGGAATGTTGCAACGCCAGCCATTCCCGAACAAATGGTCACATTACTTTGCACCATTCCCCTCGCAAAGTGTATTCCTCGACTTATCAAGGTTGCACTTCCATACGTCAACTGATTCCATTTCATAGTATGAAAGTGCAACAGATGATAGTGAGTTTACTCCACTTCTTGAGATACACTTCTACATACCGAAACAGATGCATGGTGAATACATGCACCAAGAACCAACATACAAACGAGTTTCGAATATAATAGTACAAACGTGGACAATTCATACTAAGAGATAAAAGATAACACAAGTTGGAGATCAAGCAACATGCATTCATTAATCGTTTGATGTCGAACTGACAAAGATAAGAACTATATATTACAACCTAAGGATTACATTTACATGATATGAAAGCATGGGTAGCAGGGCTACTCCCCGCACCCTAGTGAAGAAGACTACTCGCTCATGACTAGGACAAAGAAGGAGGAAAGAAGAGAGAGAAAGAGCATCATCCCCACAAAGGATAGAGGAAAGTCAACCCCTTGGAGAAAGAAATGATCCACCAGCTTCACAGGTTGCTCGATGATGGGATCTCCCTCTTCCCACCTTCTTTGGCGGAGAGAGAGAAAGCAGCTTTGAGATGGAGTATGAGTCTCAGACCGGCAGCCCCTGGGTGGAGAATGGAAGTAGCAAGAGCTCTGGAACGATTGAGGCAGCCTTTGGGCGTCTGAAATCTTCCTCCCGATGGAGGACCCTTGGGGTCTTATTTATAGGCCTTGAGTGAGGTCCAAACGGTTTGGAGACTGTTTGGACCTCAAGACCGTTTGGGATCGTGCGGTCCTGAGACCGTTTGAACTCCATGCGGTCTCGGGACCAGTTGGCTTCATGCGGTCTTGAGACCGATTGAACTCCATGCGGTCTCGGGACCGGTTGGCTTCATGCGGTCTTGAGACCGATTGAACTCCATGCGGTCTCGGGACCGGTTGGCTTCATGCGGTCTTGAGACCATTTGAACTCCATGCGGTCTCGGGACCGGTTGGCTTCATGCGGTCTTGAGACCGATTGAACTCTATGCGGTCTCAGGACCGGTTGGCTTCATGCGGTCTTGAGACCGATTGAACTCCATGCGGTCTCGGGACCGGTTGGCTTCATGCGGTCTTGAGACCGATTGAACTCCATGTGGTCTCGGGACCGGTTGGCTTCATGCGGTCTTGAGACCGTTTGAACTCCATGCGGTCTCAGGACCGGTTGGCTTCATGCGGTCTTGGGACCGGTTGGCTTCATGCGGTCTTGGGACCGTTTGACTCCATGCGGTCTTGGGACCGTTTGAATCCATGCGGTCTTGAGGTTGAGTTATTCTTTTATGATTTTTTTGTGCTTTTTCTGCATATATAGAAAGGAAAGTTAGTCTGATGGTATATTTACAAAAAAACAGGGTAAAATTAGGATTATGTATAGTTTAAGCTTTAGAAAGAGTATGGAAAACTAAATAAAAGGACTAAAATAATTGACTAAAATAGAAGGTTATCAGGGGCTTCTCTAAAAAACAACTCAGTGCGACCAGTTGCTCTGCAAAGTTGTCGTTCTCTCTGGTTTTGGTAACCGAGAGAGAGCCCGAGCAAGTGCTTCCCGCAAAGGGAGGTGCAGCAAGGGAAGGACAACTACAGTTGCAACTGGCAGCAGGAGAGTGTGTTGGCGACTAGTACGTCAACAGGAGGGTGCGACTCCTTCCACTTCCTTGTAGGACAAGGAGTGTGGAGTTCCAGGTGGTTCGTGTGGACTACTTCAGAGGCGGGAGGTCACTGCCTCTCAGGAGGACAATTGTCAATCCCGACAGTCCCGGTGAGAGGAGGAGTCGTGAGTCCCGGTGCGACCAGGAGCTGCATAGACACCGTCCAAGACCAGAGTTGAAGACCGCGCAAGGCGTGAGGTGTTGTCGCCAAGCAAGCCTTGGGACAAGGTATGATTCCACAAACCATCATTTCCTATTATATAGACGTTGACGCGTTTCCTCGTGCTGGGTTTGGGGAGGAAAATTTTTATTTCCGCTGCCTTCTCTGCCTCCCCTAAAACCCAACAGTGGTATCAGAGCCACGTCAACTGCTCTATATTTTAGGAATATCGATATGATCGATTTTGGTTTGTCGCCTTTATTTATTGCATACGATGTGAATAATATTGGCTTTATGCATGTCCAATCCTAAATCCACAAATCCCAATTACATATATGATATGTATTATTAATGCACTCGATACGCGTCGCCCTTAAATGAGTTTTGTGGTGGATGTGTGTAGCATGATTATGGCCTATAAACCCCTATCTATGTGTAGTTGTTTGTGGTTGCTTGCATCTCGGTCTGCGCACCGATCTTCCCTCTCTTATTCCTGATGTAACTAGAAATAATTCGAGATTCTTTCCTACCTTTGCTCCCCCCGAATGTAACTCGGGGTTTCTTCTTTTAAGCAATGTAATAATAGGATAGATTTTATTTCCTATTATGTTGAAGACCGGCAGACATCAAGACAACAGCTGAAACGATCGGTTCAAGGCGTGAACCGATCGGTTGACATTCCAGACGGTTGGTTCAAGGAGTGAACCGATCAGTTGATGACCGATCGAGGAGAGAGACGAGCGGGTGGCGGCCATGAAGAGATGCACGACGACCAGGCGAACTGATCGGTTGGAGGAGCCAACCGATCGGCTGGAGGAGCCAACCGATCGGTTGGTGGCACCCAGACGACCGGCTGGAGAGTATAGATCATTCATGTGATGAGTTGATCAACTCGGATGGCAAGGCACAGATGTTCATCTTGTACAGGTTGCATGTGATGTTGACCTAGATGACTGTGATTCCTCTTGGCTCGAGGAATCACATTAGGATGGCCATAATCATCGCTTTTTATCATTTTATGCATGTTTTCTGTGGGATATAGCATGTATATGATATGTACTATATATTGTGGTGATTGGATATGTATATGTATATAAAAACCAAATCCCTCATTAAAATATTAAGTTTTAGATGCCTTCCAAATGTGACACACATGAAAAGCTTGATCGACCAAGTGTGGGCACGCCCAAGCGTGGTGCACCGTCTATCTCATGGAAGCGTGAAGGATGAATGTGTGGGTCTGCCCTAGCAGGGTGCATATTCATCGTGTTTGCTTTGGGTTGGACTTAACAAGGTGACCTAGATAGGATCTAGCGCCTTGAGGCATGGAGATGATCATTGCAAGGTGTTGTATATGACATCTTATCAAGAGTTGCATATGATGCAATTGGCAAAAGTTGCCTACCTGAGAGATCTATGTTGTGGGTGACAGCCCAAGCTGGTCCATGACTTAGAGGATTTTAGGATCTTGCCCACTAGAAGGTTGTACATTGCAATCTTCCAAATTGATGGTGAGGGATATCAATTTGAACTAAAATAGTGGGAGCGATAATTAATTAAAGGCCTAATTTTATCGTCAACTTTTCAAATCAATCAAACAAGTCAAAAGAGTTTTGGACTAAAATTGCATATATTTCCTTTTATTAAATGGTTAATCAACAATAATCACTTTATTTGCGATCGGTCTTTGAGACCAACAAATTAAATGGGAATAATTCCATGATTGGTTAGGATGATGAGAAGTGTTCTCAATCAAAGAGCGAAAGCTCTAAGTCCTAGTTATACCAAGACCAGATAAACTCAATCCCACCACATCAATGGCTGAAAGTATGCTTATGGAAGCATACTGAGGATGACATTGATGAGGAGTGCTTGATGTTGTGTTCTCTGAACTATGAGTTGCAGAGACAACATGAGACATATGATGTCCCAAGACACTTTCCTAGTATGTCATGACAGAAGGAGATCTAGTAAGGTATTCACACACTCAATGTGATTGGGTATGTGGAAAACCTGACTAAGAAGGATTCCCTCTGAGCCAAGAGTTGGCTATTGGTATGATACTACAAATGTTGCAAGAATCATACAATTCATGATAAGCTACAACATGAACAACTTTGACAAGCGTTGGTAGAGTTGTTGGACATGTTGAGGATAGTAGAGGCAAAGATGAAGAAAGACAAACCATAATCTTTGATGTGGTCAAAGAGAAAGGTAATTCTTAAGGGCAAGGACAAGGGCAAAGCAAAGAAGTGTTCTGATGCTAGCCAGCAATCCAAGCCATCTTCAGCCTCAAGGCACATGGGAAAGGGTGTATGAGGGAATTGCCCTCTATATCTGGAAGAACAAAAGAAGATGAAGGAGGGGATGAAGATCTCCACCTAAGGTATCATGAAATGAACCGCTTCTTAATCTGAGGTATATGATACCAAGATATGGATATGTCATATATGATATGCAATATCCGCAATGAAGTGATGGCCTTTGTGAAAGGACCAAGAAAGAAGTACCCATCATTGGAGCAAGTGTTGCTGCCATAGATAGGAGTATCTTTCAGTTTATTTCAGCCTAAAGGGCACGAAATAGAGTTGAAAACTGCTATTTCATATATTGCCAATAGATAGAAACACTTTATTTTTGCATATTGTATGACAATGATGGCAATTAATAAAGTTGATGTTTCAATCTTAAAGATATGATCTTTGTGGAAATGCCTTGCTTATCTTGTGATACATGGTATGCATAAGATAAAATGATACCTAAAGTTATTGATAACTCAAACAATCAAATTTGCATCAATCATGAGAAGTTTATTTCTAGTTTCCATGTGATGGATAAATCTAGACTCTTTTGGTTAGAGAACCAGTAAGAGACATGAATATCTTGGACATGATTAATCAATCTTCACTAATGGTAGTGGGAGAATGATTATCCTATTAGGTATAACACATGTGATGTATTTACATACCTATTGGAATGAGTGCTAATACTTCAAATGGTGTTTAGAGAAATACCAATATGAATATCTTGAAGTGTTCAAGATTATCATAGATGGAGTACAAATTTGGTAAAGTGTTAATTCTTGATGAGATCAATGAATGAAATACTTGGACCAAATGTTTGAGATCCTTTTGAGTGATTATGATAGTGTATCATAATGAACTCATGATTAAGGCATGGTGATGTCTAGATCAAGAAGGAATCATACTCTAAGGAGTTAGAGAATGATTATCAAATAACTGAATTCTTCTTAATAAATGAATACCCCACACTAATAAAAGAAATTAAGAATCACAAGGGTTGTGAGTTATTATATCCTTAACAGATACACCTCAATTATCTATGTGATGAGTTGGTCATGTGATGAGTCAACTATCTAGATGAATATGAGGAACCGAATTTTGAGTTATGATTTATGACCATTACATCCTAAATGACATCCATGTGAACCATAAGGTATGACCTTGATGGTAGCACTCATTGGATGAAATCCATAAGTGCAAATGAATCTTAAGTGTTAAGATACATGGATAACATTTTGAGAAGGATGATGCTTGTTGATTGCAACTTAATAACTAAGACATTTGGCATATGGATACTAAAACCACATTCCTATGAGGAATAAAACAAGGATGTGTACGTGACACAACCTATAAGGTTTATAAATCCAATAATGCAAATGAAGTCTATAAGTTACAATGGACCAATCGATATGATTGATTGAGTACAAGCAACTCAGAATTGGATCTTTACTTTGATGATATAGTCAAAGGGTTTGACTGATATGTCAAAGATAAAGAAGGGATCTGTGATTTAGTGGGAGCGTATTCACATTCCACATGTTGATGTGAAATGGAAATGTTCTAGAATGGAAATCCAAAAGTGGAAATTATCTTTAAGGAAGATAGAGATGTTTCCTATGTGATAGGAATAGAGATCTATAGAGATAGTTCTCGAAAAACCTCTTGACCTAAAAAGAGAGAGCATACATGGAAATCTGTACTGAAGTGTTCAGTATGCACAGATTCAGTGGGAGAAAACTTGTCCATGTTACATGGAGTTAGTATCCCAAGGGCCAAGTGTCCAATTATTATGAAGAATGGGAACACTAAGAATAGATATGGATCTATCATGTATGTAATCATCCCATTGTCTTGCATGTATAGACATGGCAAGAATAAAATGCATTCATCATCTTGTATGTAGGACATGGCAATATGATGTGCTCATCCTGATAACTCGTATGTGAGACATGACGAGTGGATGTTTGTCTACTTCCAGTAAGGGTTACTGGGATACCATGAGAACTTGATAAGTACTTGTGAAGTACTAGTTCTATGGAGATAAGGAAGAGTTTGATGTAAAGAGTTACATTGATGTGAACTTCCGAAAGGACAGAAAATTAATCGCAAAATATACATAGGATGTATAAAAGTGAAAGTTTGTTGATAATTGGAAATGTTCCAATAAAACCATTTAAAAGGAAATGCCGAGTATCTATGCGTTAGAGAACTGCAGTGGATACTATATGAATCTGGAAGTTCATGAGATGAACTTATAGATATTCCGATCATTGATGACAAGTCTGGAATCCTTGATCATGCAATGTGGCTAAATGTTAGCAAAGGAATACTAGATCGCATATTACGGAAACTCCATCTCATACGTGTGACGTACAGCGAAGAGATGAGAGACATGAAATTTATACTGACTTTGGCAAGGTGTTGCCATTACTCACTATGTTTGCACTAAGAGCACAGTAACATGTGGGACATGTTTGAGGATCACTATGAATATGATTCAAGGGTGATTGGCTTGCAGTGCAAGTGGGAGTCTGTTGGTATGTATGCCCTGAGAGCCAATCATGGGATGATTGGTGGGATACATTAAGATTGATTTGATAAACATCAAAGCCAAGCTTCCAATTCTTTCTGGTTCAGTCATATGAGATAGTGATAGAATAGAATGAATGTCTAGAGAATGACAGTACTCAATGACGTATGCTTTCAGGTTAAGGACCTGAACGATGAGATCATACGGATGCTAAGAGTTTGTACATTCTTGATTTGTCCCTAGTTGGATGTCATTGTGGAAGGAAGATAGACATTAATGACACATAAGACTAGATTGTGGTGTTGGTTGATGACAGAATCTCATTAGTCATGATATAGAGATATCAAACCAAACACATAGGTACTTGTTAGAGAACAAAGGTACCAGACAGACCCACCGTGAGTTTGACACATGGAACCATGACATGGTAGTCACAGTCAGTACTCACAGTGATGGTGGTGAGTGTGATTCTTAGACCTGAAATCACTACACTCAACACATGTCGTTGGGCACACTTTGACATCATCAAACGCAGTCTTGAAACATGGGTTGTTATAAAGGTGATGATTGGGTGGCTTTGACACATGGGGCTTTTGAGGGGTGAGTGATAGATATGGGATTCGTCCCTCCTGAGGGAGTTTGATATCCAAGGCCACTTGATGAGTAGGATTGAGATAGGCGTGCGCACGCATGTGTGAATCAGTATGTGATATTGATGTCATACATATCTCGTTCAATCTACTCTAAGATCAAGAAAGTGAATGAACATTGACAGGATGACTGTTCCATGCCTCGAGTTCATTCAGGATATCAGTGACAAAGGAATTATACATTCGTTGTAATACCATTCACGGATTGTAGGATGAAAGTTGTTCTCCAACTTTCTACTTTCACTTGGGTAGAACTGATGTGTGACTAGGCACCGCTCTTTGCTTGTGAAGTCATAAGTGTTATGGACTTTCACTGCCAACGTGAAATGGACCTGCAGGGTCACACACATAGGATTTAACCTGGAAAAGGAGTTTTGTCCACAAAGCAATGTTTGGATTGATTACTAAAGGAGTTTAGTAGTTCAATTAAACATTCAATCAGTCGATGGCTCAATATCATATGGTTCAAAGCGTTGGACGCATTGATTGGAGTATCGGTTTGATTGAAATCACAATTGACTGATTTTGCCCAACCTGTGCTCCCAACTGATCGGCTCAAGTGTTGAACCGGTCGGCTGAGGTTGTTGAACCGGTCGGCTAGAGTGTCCAACCGATCGACTCATGACCAGGTTGAAACGACCGGTTCAAGGGTTGAACCGATCGGCTCAACTAGTGCAACCGACCAGTTGGGAAAATCATGTCGGTAGGAATTTTCCTTTAGTTTCAAATTTCCCAATTCGATTGGGAATATTATTGGTATTCGATACCAATTGGGAATGAAACAAGGAAAGTCTTTTTGAGCTGGATTAGGACCATGAACCGATCGGTTCAGGGCACCAACCGATCGGTTGGAGTGCCCCAAATGGTCAGCTCAGGTCCAACCGATCGGCTCAATGGCCGAACCGATCGGTTCCGCTATGAACTGATCATTTCAGGTTGCGAGTTGGTTGCTTTTGTGGAAAATCTCGAACCCTTCTACTCCTGCTTTTAGTCCCGCATTGTCCGGGATGGAGAACCCTGTCCCATGACCCTCTTATATATAGGGGTATTGGGGGCTTCTCCAAAAACAACTCAGTGCAACCAGTTGCTCTGCAAAGTTATCGTTCTCTCTAGTTTTGGTAATTGAGAGAGAGCCTGAGCAAGTGCTTCCCGCAAAGGGAGGTGCAGCAAGGGAAGGACAACTGCAGTTGCAACTAGAAGCAGGAGAGTGTGTTGGCGACTAGTACGTCAACAGAAGGGTGCGACTCCTTCCACTTCCTTGTAGGACAAGGAGTATGGAGTTCCAGGTGGTCCGTGTACACTACTTCAGAGGCGGGAGGTCACTGCCGCTCAAGAGGACAACTGTCAATCCTGATAGTCCCAGTGAGAGGAGGAGTCGTGAGTCCTGGTGTGACTAGGAGCTGCACAGACACCGTCCAAGACCGGAGTTGAAGACCGCACAAGGCGCGAGGTGTTGTCCCCAAGCAAGCCTTGGGACACAGTATGATTCCACAAACCATCCTTTCCTATTATATAGACGTTGACACGTTTCCTCGTGCTGGGTTTGGGGAGGAAAATTTTTGTTTCCACTGCCTTCTCTGCCTCCCCTAAAACCCAATAGTTTCAACATCACTCAAATCATACAAACTTACCATAAGCATCATCCCAAAACATTGGATTGTCGACAAGGTAAGACTATTGGTTGTTTACATAAGTAAACACCTTGGATAAACCACCTATGAAGTAATTGAGTTGTACTCTAGAATGAGTCACCATTTAACCCTAGACATCCCTTGATTAACAACATAAAAAATTCCATTGAGGGTAGGGTAAAACCCACAAGTGATTGTTTATTTAAAATAAGTCGCCAATAAATGAGCTTCTCAAGTTGATCTTATAAAACAAACCATCTAAATCACATTATTAGGACCAACATATGACATTAGACATTATTCCAATTTTTAGATGAAGAATCATTAGATCTTCACCATTCGATCAAGTTAATATTTTAAAACCATCAATTGGAGTATAGGTCCAACCATTGCATCAAATGACCCAAGAAACCATTGTTTTAAGGCTTAATTGACGCTAGAAATACATGCTTAACTCACCATAGGTTGTGGAGACCTAATACATCATCATTAGTGACCATTAAGTCACCTTAGGTTGTTAGATCAGTGCTATCTTCATGAATCATCATCGGATATCAAGCTAATGTCACCCTTGATTGATAGCATCATTAGGGTACTTAGTTGATGATCATTAAGATTCCAACCAGGCCAAAACCTAACCTAAGGGGTGAATTTCAGTTGACACCCTTGGTCACCACCATCAGTTGTCATGAAGACAACACCATCGGTTGTTGTAATGGTATCACCATTGGGTCATGTGTTTATAGAAGAAATCAGCTTTAAACCCTAAAATTGACCATTGGTTGATGGGTGCTTAGCAGCACCAGTTGTCAAACCAACCTGATCCAAGTCATATTATATCTTAGGAGGAATTTACACATAATTAAAAGTTCATCTAGAACTAAAATCAGAATAGGGAACATTATAAAATTTGAAATCCAAGTCAAGCATAGCTTTTTAGTGCATGGATCACCATTTTAAAGCAAGAACATGGGCTAGCAAGCTTATGGTAAGCAATAAATGTGGAGAAAGATATAAAACTGGCCTATAATGAGAAGATAAAATCCCAAATAGAAGAAAACTCAAGCATGTAGGGTAGAAAATCCAAGCATAAGCTCTGAACTCGTCCATCTAACACCTTTCTCCATCAAAGAAGCAAACCCTAAGCATAAGGAGCAAGAAAGATAGGGTTTTAGAGCTTTAGAGAAACCTTGACCATGGAATAGAAAGGTTCTGAACTGGAGGAAGGTATGAGGAAGGAGAAGATTAAGAAAAATGATGAAGGAAGGAAGAAAAAAACTTGTCTTGGTCAAAATCCCTAGAAGATGACCTTGGAAACCCTAGGTAGGGCTAGATGGAGCTCTAGGAGACCTTCTTCTCCAAAAAGAGGTTGTATTCTACCTTAGATCATTTGTTTCCATAGAAAAATAGAGTGGAGTCACTGCTTAAGGTTATAGGAAAGAGAAACCAAGAAAATTTTTGTACTTGGGCAAGGAAGAGGTAAATATAGCCCATGGATAAGGATGGAAGCAAGCACGAGGTGTACAAGTAGCTTCCCCATGTATCCATGGCCTTAAACTATTAAGGATATACAAGAAGACACACAAGCAGATGACCCACAATCCATGGAGACCTGGTTAGCCCTCGTTTCTTGATTTTGCAAGCAAAGCAAATAAACTATTTGCTTGATATCTCCTAAAGGTAGCTCATCCATAAAGGGGTAAACCCTAAAATACCCTTGAGGAAAACACCTCCAAAACAAGGTACAATTGAAAATACCATGGCTCAAAAAGCTCAAGAATGATAAGAGAACATTAAAGGACCATAATGAAATGACAAATTGCAAAGAAAACCTCTTAATTGGGATAATTGCATAAAAGTTCAAAATGTGCATAAAATTGCATAGCTTGCACAAACAGTGTCCAAATTGGACCAAATTTGAAATTTAAGCTTGTCACATGATACCAAAACATATCAAAAGGTTATATTTGGGTTATAATAATTCAATTGTGGTAATTAAGCATGTTGAACCATTTAAGCAAGGTTAGGGTCTGTTTACATAGGATTAATACCTCACATGAGCATTTGTATGGTATGCTTCTAGGTGATTAGACATGCTATTTGGGCCATTGTTATTACTACATGTTACACCATGGTCATCATTGGTTCCATCCTATTACTTGTCACAAGTATTGATATGCATATGCATGTTGTATAAGTATACACCAATATGATGCATGAAGATAAATGATAATATAAGATATAAGGACATTACCTAAAAACATATATTAAATTTGAGACTCCCTTTTAGTTCTTGGATGTAATAGTATTAATGATACATATTTACACAACATCTAATTAAGTGATATATCTATACCTTAAGGGTATTATGATGTATTTTTAAGATATGATAGCCTAACCAATGACTAGTACAATTAAATCAGAGACAAGCCTATAGTTTGGTGTTTTCAAGACTTGGCTATAAAAGATCATTCTGCAGATGGTCTCCCGACATTGAGGATTCTTGAGATGGGATGCCTACCATTGTCGATTCTATAGGGTATGGTCTTGCTGCCAACATCAATGGTCAGACCATGGTTAGAGTCTTCACCATTTTCTAAGATTGGCACTAGTTTCTAGTCTGTTATGGATTCATGATGTGGTGTTGATTGTGGTTTGCATAACCCACAATGTCTCTGTTTTTTCCATCTCACATTAGCACATGTGGAAATGTGGTATGTGGCCATGAGATGCTTATGATGGATTGACATCACCAGGGTTATCCTAATTGATCAGACTTTGTGTGTTCCTAACTGGATGGACTCTGCTTGGCTAGGGCCAGCCATACTATTTCCTGTGTGGAAAGTGGTGAGATGGATTGAAGCAGTTTGTCTCTATTTCTAGGTCAGAACAGAAGAAGAGGATACTTGGTCGCGGTGTATTTTGAGGTAGTAGCAAGATCAGAAGGGTTGGTGTTGGCGGTGCCATAGCACTCTGCAATCCTGTCGAGGCTGACAAGGGTTGATAGTAGGTTGAAGAAGGTGAGGTAGGTTGCAAGCAGCGGTGGTGTTCAGAGTTTGTTCTGATCACATATTCAAATCATGAGGGATGGGCGGCAGAGAGGTGATTTGTTACAGGTGACTGGGTGAGTGATGGTGGAAGGCATGCAGCCATGGCCTATAGATTGGCATAGCATATGGGGGAGGCAGTGTCAACGTTGCAATTTACTAGATCCAAGCTACAATTTTGATATCTTATTTCTTTGATTGTAAGTTAACTACTAATTAAATGTATTTAATGCATTTCTTACTCAATACGATACATTTTTTTAAATTATTAGATTCATTTCATCTAAAGATATGATGATCATACAGTTCCTGTTCAGGGTCAACACTAATTAATTGGTCAGTTAGTATAATTAATTCTCATCTTAAGACATAATTTATAAATAATTAGTTATCATTATAGAAAAGGTTATTTGTGTATATATTATATTTTCTTGATTTTAATTACTCCTATTTGATCAAGTAGTTTATAATATCTTGTATTATCTCAATTTATTTGATCCACCAGATCTAGGAAGATCCCAAAGCACCAATATAGAGTAACTACTATAGGCAGGTGTATATTTAAATCTGGCCCTACTAATAAATTTATTGATTTATTTTATTCTACAAATTTCAAATATGAATTTAGTTTTTATATGTATGATAATATTTGATTCCAAAATTCCTAATATAATATGAATTAGAGGAGAAACTTGATTTATGTTGTGGTACTTAAAAGGGACTCAAAAGAGGGGGTGGGGTAACATATATACCTAGATTTGGGTATGTTACAACACTCCACCCCTTTAGGAGGATTTCATCCCCAAAATCTATTAACTATAATATGATGTACCTCAGACTACTATATAGGTGTTTATACCACTTACCATAGTGGATTTTAGCATACAATCATATATCCACTTATTGCCCATGGTATCTGTCTCAAGAATGTTTTATTATGTTAATTAATTAGTAAATATATATGTTTGAGTTTAATACTAGGAATTGCCCAAGTATATATCTTACTACGCCCCCTATTAAGTTCTAATAGTTTGTAAGTTGAGTTACACTCCTATTACATTATGAAACAAAACTTCACTCGTTATAAGGGTTAACTATAACTAAGTCAATCATCTAGAGGGGCTACAAGGGTGGACCATTAGGTCTTATATATCTAGAACCTCTTCTACATACTCACAATATTATACATAGGCTAAGATCTTGTGTTGATCATTGTGGTCAAGAAAAGGTTTCTCCACTACTCAAGCTTCCTTATAGTGTTTACTTGGTTCTAAAAGAAACCATTCATAAAATCTGAAAGCTTCTCTTTTTGTACATATATAGTTTAATATTGAAAATAAGTTTGATGATGCAAAATTTGCAATAAGAATCTAAAAATAGCACTAAAATCGATTCAAGAACCAAGTCAACTACAATCCAATACACTAAACACCTACTACTATTATTTTATCACTTCATTATTAATAAAAGAATCCAATCACTAATACTAGTAAGAGGTATAACAAAATATTCCTAACCTATAGCATAGGAGGGGAAAATGTTTCCTACTACACAAGCTCAACATTTATCAGATCCTACTAAGGCACGACACCCCCATACCCCATTTTACTAGTCATAATCAACATTACCTTTTACTTGATAGATAGGGGAGTCATATCATCATAAAAACCCATAGGGAGAGAATTATTGTTTTCTAGTCTATTCTGGTTGGCAACCATGGTTCCTTCACAAGATAAGGTAACCTTTATAGTCAGACTACTCATCTTGATCACTAGCTAGACTAAGTACATATTGTAAATGAGAGAGGTGAACACTTAAGGGTGTCTAGTAAATCTTATAGCTTTCAAAAACTAATTCTCACGTATTGGGTATAACAAGCCCAATGAGAATGGTACCAATCTTAGATAAATGAGTTTAGGCAAAGTTATGATGACATACTCCACATTGAAGGCAATACATGCCCAACATAAACTAAGCTAGTTCAAATTATCACCTAATATCAAGTGAATCATCTAACTCTAGAACTTACTCAGATTTTTGTGTTTGTCATTCAAACATGCTCACTTCTCAGAGTCGATTTAAGTATCACATGCTAGAGAAAAGGGTTTAAGAAAAAACTAGAGTTATACTTAGCTATAAGTGTTCAAGTTGACCTAGAGTTCATACTACTTAGGCTGATAAATGCTCCAAGAGTCAACTACAATACTATGAAAATTTCCACCTTCATAAGAGGGCAGGGTGGTCAGGGTAAATCAAAACTAAGTCACAAGCACATAGCTCATTTCGGGAGTGGAAGTCACAAAATTAGTCAGGGCTCGAAACCTTAGTCAATATTCCACGAATCACATATATGCATCTCAAAAATCTAGATAGGGTTACTTAACTACCTAGTTAAGGAACCACATAGGATAACTTGAAATAGTCAAGTTTCCAACTACTTAGGCTCTGATACCATTATGTAAAGAGTGGGACCCGATAGTGGGCCCACTCAATGGTATGAACATGAGCCATGAAATATTTAAGCAGCATAAGACATAACTATTTACAAAGTTACAAATTGTTTCCATGTGCATAACTTGCTCACCCTAAGGGTGGTACATAAAATGAAAGAGTTAGATCTATATACACATAATACCATATGCACAGGGTAACAAGGCTATCTCAAGTTGTCCTTATGTCCACCAATAAGCTCATAATTATCCTAAGTCTCTTTCCTATAAAGCACCTACACTTGGGTGGAGGGAACACCCAGAAAAATAGGAAAACAAGGTATGTATCAACAAAAGCTAAGTATGTACATTAGAAGATTAACTAGGGCATTAACAAGTAAAGTAAGATGTTCAAAACAAAAAAGGGTCCATTAAACATAGGTAAGTTTCAATAATAATTAACAAAATAAGGAATTTCTAAAAGAATGAGGTAGTATAAGTAAACCATTAAACCACAATTCTTTCCATAATCAATCATCAATGTCTCAACAAATATTTGCATGCAGATAGATTGTACTATAGTAACTATAATAGGGCCATGACACCAGTGAGTCATTGACCTATGTAAAATGGGTAGAAGTAGCACACCCTAGGCAGAAGTAGCATGCCTCTATATGTATCAAGGTGGAAGTAACACACCCTGGGCGGAAGTAGCACACCCTTATGGTTAAGCATAAGCATCTACAATACTTAAACTAGTCAAATTATCTAATATGCAAAAATAGATACATTTTTCATACAACATATATGATGTGATTTAAGAAAAATATCAAGTGGGGTCATTGACCCTATTCAACTTCACAATAATAATTTTAGAAGAATAAAAATATGTCACAATCGAGGAGATATGATATATCAACAAATGGAAATAAGAAAAAGTATTCCAAGAGTGTCTAGTTATGGGAAAATATAGTCTTATAAACGCCCAGTTATAAATAGGTAGGAGTACATACATTAACTTCATGGTTACCCCTATTTCTAGGGTTGAAACTCACAGTTCTTCCCTTCCAACCTAAAAGTATTCTATACATACATTAGTCCAAAGTTATATATTCATGATTGAAAGTATATCTACAACCTATTACGGTTGCCTAATGTCAAGTTAGGGTTTAGGTATACATATGTGAATGTCATTATCATTGAAGATCACATATATAGGTGGTTCAAATAAATTTTTTTAGTTGAGGTTTCCCCCATTAACCATTTATATCCCAATCATTCTTATAATTGGACATTTAATCCATTATATAGTTGTATTAGTGGTAATGCCCATCTTTAATCACCTAGGCCCTATGTATTTATATGTGTCTGTAATGATGTGCATTCATTTGATTTAGGTCTTCATAGTGTCATTAGGTGATACTTATATTTTTACTATTTTAGAAATAACAAAGATTATATCGTTATTCCATTTTTTTACTTGAATTTTCTTAAGTCACTGGAATTATAGATAGCATACATAGTACATTAGTGTCGACGTCATATAATACAGTAATGCATGTCACATATGTGTTTGGATTAGGACACTTCCTTATCTCATAAAACCTTTTATTCATAATAGTTTCAATTTAGATTTATACATTTCCTGAATCCAAGTTTCCTTTCTATTTACAACATTATGTATCTAAATTTCACAATTTATATGTGTCAACCATTAAGTTATTGAACTACTTGGGTCAAGTTTTCCTTATGACCATGTTTGATATCTATGCACTAACGAGTTTCATGGAGTTGGATAACCATGTTTACATAGGATTAATACCTAACATGAGCCTTTGTATGGTAGATTTCTAGGTGATTAGACATGTTATTCGGGCCATTGTTATTACTGCATGTTACACCATGGTCATCATTGGTTCAATCCTATCACTTGTAACAAGTATTGATATGCATATGTATGTTATATAAGTATACACCAATATGATGCATGAAGATAAATGATAATATGAGATACAGGCACATTAACTAAAAACTTATATTAAGTTTGAGATTCCCTTTTAGTTCTTGGATATAATAGTATTAATGATACATATGTACATAATATCAAATTAAGTATTATATGTATACCTGGTGGGTATTATGATGTGGTTTTAAGATATGATAGCTTAACCAATGACTGGTACAATTGAATCGGAGACAAATCTATAGTTTGGTGTTTTCAAAACATGGCCGCAAAAGATCATTCTACATATGGTCTCCCGAGATTGAGGGTTGATGAAGATAGTATGTCCACCTTTGCTGATGCTATAGGGTCTAGTCTTTCTACTAACATTGATGTCTAGACCATGGTTAGAGTCTTTGCCATTTTCCAAGATTGGCACTAGTTTCTAGTCTGTTCTGGAGTCATGATATGGTGTTGATTCTAGTCTGCATAACCCACATTGTCATCGTGATGTCTAGTTCACGTTAGCACAGGTGGAAATGTGGCCTGCAGCCATGAGATGCTTATAATGGATCTGCATCACTAGGGTTATCCTAATTGATCAGATTTGTCATGTTCCTAACTGGTTGGACTCCACATGGCTAGGGCCAGTCGCACCGTTATTCCATTTTTGTACTTGAATTTTGTTAAGTCACTGGAATTATAGAAAGCATACATAGTACATTAGTGTCAACGTCATATAATACAGTAATGCATGCCACATATGTGTTTGGATTAGGACACTTCCTTATCTCATAAAACCTTTTATTCATAATAGTTTCAATTTAGATTTATTCATTTCCTGAATCCAAGTTTCCTTTCTATTTACAACATTATGTATCTAAATTTCACAATTTCTATGTGTCAACCATTAAGTTATTGAACTACTTGGGTCAAGTTTTCCTTATGACCATGTTTGATATCTATGCACTAACGAGTTTCATATGGAGTTGGATAACCATGTTTACATAGGATTAATACCTAACATGAGCCTTTGTATGGTAGATTTCTAGGTGATTAGACATGTTATCTGGGCCATTGTTATTACTACATGTTACACCATGGTCATCATTTGTTACGACCCCATCTGAGCTTAATTGGTAAACTAGGGTTTACCTAGACGATCGCAAAGATTAATTAGAATAATCATTCTTGAAATATAATTAATGACAATAACACAATTAGGATGTTTTAACTATGATAAGAAGTCTAAATGTTCTTTTGTCTTGAGAATTAGGGTTTGAGAAGCATAAACCCTAATCGGCCCAAAATAGGGTTTTAATGACATATGAATACAGAATTTGATAAGTAGAATATCTCACTAAATGATTTTTAGTATTTTATGTGTAACTCTGATTTACTTCAACTTTGGATATGATTTTGATATGTAAAATGTGAACAACATTGGAAAATATCAGAATTTTTGAAGAATGCTCTGACCTGTTTATCGGCCGAGTTTCAAACTCGACCGATCACAATTTCAGAATTTTACAGCAGTGTGGTAATTGAATTTTATCTTTTTATTGGTATATCCAATTGATCTAAAATTTTAACTGTGATTGAAACACACAGTTTTAGACACTCTGTTAATTTGGCATAATTTTTGGATGACTTTTGAATCCCTACAGAAGGGTGTCGGTCGAGTTTGTGCAGGACAAACTCGGCCGAATATTTTGCAGACTGCAATATAGCAGTGCACTGTTCTATTTTTAATTATTTATTGATAACTCCAACTGATCTCAAATTTTAACTGAAGCTTTATAGATCAATTATAAACAACTTTCTAAATTCCCATAATTGTTGGAGAAGGTTTGATCTCTGAAATAAACGAATTACAGTAACTTTTGTATAACTGAATATTCAGCCAATATAATTAAAGTTAAGTGTTGGGTCAATATGCAATTGACCCAAGCAGCTCAATTGACTTATATGAGCAACCACACACACAAGCAGCTCTCATTCTTCGTCATTCATTCCAGAGAAACGAGCTCCTAGAGAGAGAGGGAGAATTAGGGCTTGAGTGAAGAAAGTGGGGGAATTGCTGAATTAGGGTTTTGCGATTCCAGGAAGGGTGAAATCAAGTAAGTTTGGATCCTTTGCATAGACTTTTATGGTGGATCTTCTCTCTCATGTCAAGATTCCGTCCATTCTCTGATTTGATCCAAGATGATGTCGAAATTCCCTCTTTTCTCACCCTTTCTTCATAATCCCTCATTTTCAAGGTTTCCGAGTTGAATGGATGAAGAATTGGGAGATTTCCTAGGGATTTGATAGGAATTCGAGATTCCCTGAGTTGAGCTGCAGTTGTGAGGTGTTTTCACACCTTAGGGTGAGTGGGTTCTTCCTTCAAACATTGTAATGCACGAATTTGATTATAGCATCCAAATCCCTAAATACTTAGCATGCGATTCTAAATCCTGAAATGTCTGTTTGATTTAAGATTGTTGCAAATTGATATGATGTGGATTACTTCTCTGTTTCAATGACTCCTAAATGGTAGATTCATATCAGAAACGTATACAACACTTCCTAGTGAGAATGCTTTTTAGATTTATATCAAATGAGGTAATTAGGGTTTAACCTAATTGAGACATCACTAGTGTTTCAACCTTATTGAAAAGGACTAGTAATCCTATAAGTGGTTAGGATGTACCTCATGGGTTATCTTAATTGAATCTTATTCTGGATACATGATATCGCAGTGAATGATATGGAAAACCTAAATTTAGTTAAATTTCCATGGTTTCATGTCTATATTGATTGCATATGATTTGTTGGAAACAATCTTTATTTAGTGAATGCTTATATCCTATGAAATCATTATGAGAGCCATGTGAAAAGGTTAATGAGGCGAATGAAACCCTAAGAGTAGGGTGTTGGCATGTGATGAATGAATAAGGCAAATGAAACCCTAAGGATAGGGTGTTCAATGAATCATGCTATGGTAATATGAAAGGTCTCGATGTGAGATGTGGTGATGCTTCATTGTTGAGTTGTATGTTTCTAGTGCATTTAACTTTATATGCTTGTTTTCTCTGAAATGATATTTACATACTGCAGGGCTTCTTATATTTCAATACATATCTCGTAAATTGCAGGTGATGAGATATGACATGCTCTAGAAAGGGATGTTACTGAGACATGGTATATGTTGAATACATGAGCTATGATATTTATATGTTAATTAATTAATAGACCTAAGTGCCCTAACACCGTAGAACCCCTAAAAGAAGGTTTGTTTCTTAGGGGTGAAACTCATGTTGCAACATCATCCGTGCTTGTGTCACGGACAAACGAGGAAAGAGAGGCAGTGTCCAACAACAATCGTGCTTGTGTCACGATGGCACTGGGAAAAAGAAAACTTGGTTATCTAATACCATTCGTGCTTGTGTCACGAAGGTAACCCTGTGAGACCCTCCGCCGGTGTACTCAGGTTAAAGGAGGAGTCTGGAGCACACGTGGTTGTCCATTGAGGCCGTAGAGCCTATGTTTCTGGCCGGAGAGCCAGGGGTCCTGTAGCAGAGCAGGGCTGGCGTCAGACTTAGCATTTCCTGGGTGTGTCGCTAAGTCTTGTACGGTGGGGTCGTAGCATGAACTTGTTACGGATCTTTATATGCAGAGTACACTGCATATGATTAGGGCATAAGTTAAAATATAATCATATAGGTTCACAGAGTTCTTTATAAATGAAAGAGTTAAGGAAGACTAGAAGCATAGTCTTCTTGTAGTTATTCTTTGGATGCAATATTTACATTCTTTGTTATTTCAATTATATTGTTTTAAAACTGCTCAGTGTAGTATTTACTGTTGTTAAATTTCATATCGTTTATTCAAATTATATCTGTAATCACATTAGTGCATTAGTCTGTTTCCATTAGTACTCATTCACTGAGCGAGTAGGCTCACCCCTCTACTCAAACATTTTTAGGGTTAACCGCGTGGACTTGAAGATGGTCAGAGCATCAGTGTAGACCTGCCACAGGAGTCAAGTACGAGATTAGTTGAGTCAGTCAGTCCTTGTCACTCTAGGTCCTCAGTAAGAGTTAAGAGAGAGAGTTGTAATTACAATGTGTAATATTGTTCCTCTTTGATATGTATGCTAATTAGCAAGCTTCATGTGCATAATGTGTGAAAGACATCGTGAATGCTTATACATGTATCTTTATTATTAAAGTCTGATTAGTAGAAGAAATGTTCAGATTCCTTTGTTAAGATGATATGTGGTTCAATGCGGGAAAACAAGAGTTTAAAAGAAAAGAAAGGAAAAGAAAAAGTTAAGGGTGTTCTTTGTGTTGCATATAAATCCTATCTTATGCCCTAATCTCATGATTTGAGGAAATTGTGAGATCGGGGTGTAACAGCTTGGTATCAGAGCTTAGGATGAGTTTTCAAGGACCATTAAGTTAGTAGTTAGAGTCCTATGTGTGGCAGATAGGAGATGTTTGATGTTAGCTTTGGGGATTTGAGTATTTGGATATCCTGGCCCGATATCTGAGTACTTGGATCAACCAGTACAAGCTACTCTGTCTATTCTCTCACGTATACCCTGGCCAGGTATACAGTGGAAGAATGGGCTAGAGAGGAACCCTAGAAATGTGAGGGTTAGAAAACAAGAAAAGAAATAAGAATTAAGAGCATAAATGTAAAAGGAGATAGAACTTACATTTCATAATGTTGTTTTTGTTGGAAATGTACAGAAATGCTCTTATATGTTTGAATTGAAATATTCAATACTTTGAAATATGGGTCTTTAATATCTATTGTACACTATGCAATTGTAGCATTTATTGATTTTATTCTTTGTAACAAGTAGACTAGAATTGACCTTTGAATGGGCTTTTGTTTCTATAGTTTTGCCCGCTGATTCGAGTGAAATTGACATCAGCAGGTCTGTTTAGGTTTTCAGTCTCTACGCGATTCGGCCGAGTTGTATGTGATTCGGCCGAGTTTCCTTAATAGGCAATCGAACAACAAACTGATCGGCCAAGTTGTATGTAATTCGGCCAAGTTTCCTTTTTCAGGAAATCAAACAGCTAGTTGATCGGCCGAGTTTCAAGCGGATCGGCCGAGTTGTGAAGCAATCGGCCGAGATTCTGACCAATCGGCCGAGTTTCTGAGCTGTGAGTGGCAGTTCAAGAAGAATGTAATCCTTTATAGTTCTTGGCTTTAGGATTTCAGGTTTGGCCTGGTTCGGTTGGCAGGATGCGTTGCTAGGATCTAATGAATCCTATCAATAGTATAATAAGAATAGAATTTGAATAATTAGACCCACATCAGAGTAAGAATGTACATACAGTAAGATGTTGAAACATATGGGCAAGATCAGAACAACTAAGAATTAGTTGAAACTGATATCTGAGGTTCAATTTTGGGGCCTCATATGAGAAACCCTTCATTGGGAATAAAGGAACATGATATGAGATTCATAATCAGTTTATTGATTAATATTATATGAACTATACATATGAAATATAGAAAAGATATGTGAAATGTATGTATGGTTCAAGATAGCAAGAATCAATCATGAATAATGAATCATAGAATAGAATATAATGCTTTTATGAACTCTAAAGCAAAGGGTAAGTAGAGAATAGGGTTGAGCATTCAATAGGTCCATAGAAGTAAAGAGTCTTCAAAAGAGTAAAAGTGAAGAGGATCGTATGAACATGTAATTCATAAGACTAGAACAACAAACTAGTTTCTAAGCAAAGAACATAGGTGTAGTTTAACGAATGAATAAGTCATACAAAGGTAGACTGTATTCAGGAGAGAAAAACTTGATTGAAAGAGAAACTATGTTTGACCCATGCATGATCCACTTGATTTAAAAATGAAGAATATGTAATGTATTCAACATGAGGAAAGAACTAATAGAAAGACTATTAATTTAGAACATTAACTTCACAATAGTATAAAAATAAAGGAGGAAATATGTGCAACATGGTATACATGACCATACATATGAATAAGCAACATGGTCATAAGAGAAAAATTTAGAATTAAAGATGACGGGTTAAAGAGTAGTATATGGTAAGAGGACTATGAAACGTAAGAAAGGGTTTGAAATATGATGGAGAAGTTATAAAATAAAGAGGTTGTGAGATTCAAGCAAGTGCTAATTAATCAAATATCTCTATTGATAACTAAGTAAATCTACATACGAGAATGTATTAAGGGAATGTTTGAATACAAGTATTCCAAGTCTTAAAATCATCTTCTCTTTCATATATTCCTTATTGAGAGTAAGGTGGGAATGAAATGATAAGAAAATGAATCATATATGATGCATAACTACCTTGGTAGGGTCATCTAGTGAATGTAATAGTGACATACAATATGATGAAGTGCGATAAGAAATAAATTCTTGTGTGATAGCAAGAATGATGAATAATCTATTCCTATCTTAAATGCTTCAATGTTAATGATGTTTATTGTATATAATCATATGAAAAGGATAGGTAGCAAAAAGTAAAGAAGTAATGAATGAGCAGAGAGATATGGGAAAACACTAGCTTTGTGTAATATGTGAATTTGTTTTTACATGTATGATTTGTTGAAGGCATATTAAGGTATGAAAGTTGGTTCTACATATGATTTCGGGGTATTTGTGTAAGCTATATGTTAAATTAAAGGCGTATGATAGTTGTAGTAATTCATACCTGATATGCATCTTACTATTGTGTATTTGTAATACGGTGATACGGTTTGGATGATGTCAGAACACATGAAGGGATATCCTGAATAAGGTAGTTATACCTATTCACTCATATTAATAGAAAGGGATGATAATCAGATTGTCTGGACAAGTAACCCTAATGAGGTGTAGCTTGTTATACCTAGCTCTAATATAACTGAGTGATGGTAATTGAGTATGATTAATGCTTGAATGACTGATACAATTGTGGATTACCTTATTAATGTTGTTGAAACCCTAAAATGATATAATACGATGGTTACACTTTGAATTGTGTGTGGGCCCATAACCCACAAGTCCCAGGATCGAAACAGGATAGTATGAAATGAGGTGGTAATGCTTCACCTCATGCATCCAGGACCCAATGGGGATGCCAAGAGTAGTATTGTGCAATCGATTGTTGAATTTAGTCTTTTAATTCAAGACTGTTTTGCTATCTGAGTAACATGTTATTAAAGTTTAAAACAGCATGGTGAACTTGCTTTTGTCACTTAAAGGTGATACAGAACAATAGAACTCTCTGAGCAGCATAAGTTGAGATAGTTGTATCAGAGTATCAGAGTTGCGCAGTGAAAGCGTGATGGTTTATCTTTGCATTCTATGTTTGACTGTGGCATAAAGAATTTGCTTGATATCATCGAGAACTATTTGAAACATGTTGTGATTTAGTAAAGAATTAAAAGATCTAATGTTGAAAACTACATTCAGGCATGAAATACAAGAGTATAATGACATGGAAGGCTTTAGAAGTTTGGAATAACCTTGAATGTATCTTTCTTGTAGGTTTATGTTTCGAGGACGAAACATTCTAAGGGGGGGAGAGTTGTTACGACCCCATCTGAGCTTAATTGGTAAACTAGGGTTTACCTAGACAATCGCAAAGATTAATTAGAATAATCATTCTTGAAATCTAATTAATGACAATAACACAATTAGGATGTTTTAACTATGATAAGAAGTCTAAATGTTCTTTTGTCTTGAGAATTAGGGTTTGAGAAGCATAAACCCTAATCGGCCCAAAATAGGGTTTTAATGACATATGAATACAGAATTTGATAAGTAGAATGTCTCACTAAATGATTTTTAGTATTTTATGTGTAACTCTGATTTACTTCAAATTTGGATATGATTTGGATATATCAAATGTGAACAACATTGTAAAATATCAGAATTTCTGAAGAATGCTCTGACCTGTTTATCGGCCGAGTTTCAAACCCGACCGATCACAATTTCAGAATTTTACAGCAGTGTGGTAATTGAATTTTATCTTTTTATTGGTATATCCAATTGATCTTAAATTTTAACTGTGATTGCAAAACACAGTTTTAGACACTCTGTAAATTTGGCATAATTTTTGGATGACTTTTGAATCCCTACAGTAAGAATGTCGGTCGAGTTTGTGCAGGACAAACTCGGCCGAATATTTTGCAGACTGCAATATAGCAGTGCACTGTTCTATTTTTAATTATTTATTGGTAACTCCAAATGATCTCAAATTTTAACTGAAGCTTTATAGATCAATTATAAACAACTTTATAAATTCCCATAATTTTTGGAGAAGGTTTGATCTCTGAAATAAACGAATTACAGTAACTTTTGTATAACTGAATATTCAGCCAATATAATTAAAGTTAAGTGTTGGGTCAATATGCAATTGACCCAAGCAGCTCAATTGACTTATATGAGAAACCACACACACAAGCAGCTCTCATTCTTCGTCATTCATTCCAGAGAAACGAGCTCCTAGAGAGAGAGGGAGAATTAGGGCTTGAGTGAAGAAAGTGGGGGAATTGCTGAATTAGGGTTTTGCGATTCCAGGAAGGGTGAAATCAAGTAAGTTTGGATCCTTTGCATAGACTTTTATGGTGGATCTTCTCTCTCATGTCAAGATTCCGTCCATGCTCTGATTTGATCCAAGATGATGTCGAAATTCCCTCTTTTCTCACCCTTTCTTCATAATCCCTCATTTTCAAGGTTTCCGAGTTGAATGGATGAAGAATTGGGAGATTTGCTAGGGATTTGATAGGAATTCGAGATTCCCTGAGTTGAGCTGCAGTTGTGAGGTGTTTTCACACCTTAGGGTGAGTGGGTTCTTCCTTCAAACATTGTAATGTACGAATTTGATTATAGCATCCAAATCCCTAAATACTTAGCATGCGATTCTAAATCCTGAAATGTCTGTTTGATTTAAGATTGTTGCAAATTGATATGATGTGGATTACTTCTCTGTTTCAATGACTCCTAAATGGTAGATTCATATCAGAAACGTATACAACACTTCCTAGTGAGAATGCTTTTTAGATTTATATCAAATGAGGTAATTAGGGTTTAATCTAATTGAGACATCACTAGTGTTTCAACCTTATTGAAAAGGACTAGTAATCCTATAAGTGGTTAGGATGTACCTCATGGGTTATCTTAATTGAATCTTATTCTGGATACATGATATCGCAGTGAATGATGTGGAAAACCTAAATTTAGTTAAATTTCCATGGTTTCATGTCTATATTGATTGCATATGATTTGTTGGAAACAATCTTTATTTAGTGAATGCTTATATCCTATGAAATCATTATGAGAGCCATGTGAAAAGGTGAATGAGGCGAATGAAACCCTAAGAGTAGGGTGTTGGCATGTGATGAATGAATAAGGCAAATGAAACCCTAAGGATAGGGTGTTCAATGAATCATGCTATGGTAATATGAAAGGTCTCGATGTGAGATGTGGTGATGCTTCATTGTTGAGTTGTATGTTTCTAGTGCATTTAACTTTATATGCTTGTTTTCTCTGAAATGATATTTACATACTGCAGGGCTTCTTATATTTCAATACATATCTCGTAAATTGCAGGTGATGAGATATGACATGCCCTAGAAAGGGATGTTACTGAGACATTGTATATGTTGAATACATGAGCTATGATATTTATATGTTAATTAATTAATAGACCTAAGTGACCTAACACCGTAGAACCCCTAAAAGAAGGTCTGTTTCTTAGGGGTGAAACTCGTGTTGCAACATCATCCGTGCTTGTGTCACGGACAAACGAGGAAAGAGAGGCAGTGTCCAACAACAATCGTGCTTGTGTCACGATGGCACTGGGAAAAAGAAAACTTGGTTATCTAATACCATTCATGCTTGTGTCATGAAGGTAACCCTGTGAGACCCTCCGCCGGTGTACTCAGGTTAAAGGAGGAGTCTGGAGCACACGTGGTTGTGCATTGAGGCTGTAGAGCCTATGTTTCTGGCCGGAGAGCCAGGGGTCCTGTAGCAGAGCAGGGCTGGCGTCAGACTTAGCATTTCCCGGGTGTGTCGCTAAGTCTTGTACGGTGGGGTCGTAGCATGAACTTGTTACAGATCTTTATATGCAGAGTACACTGCATATTATTAGGGCATAAGTTAAAATATGATCATATAGGTTCACAGAGTTCTTTATAAATGAAAGAGTTAAGCAAGACTAGAAGCATAGTCTTCTTGTAGTTATTCTTTGGATGCAATATTTACATTCTTTGTTATTTCAATTATATTGTTTTAGAACTGCTCAGTGTAGTATTTACTGTTGTTAAATTTCATATCGTTTATTCAAATTATATCTGTAATCACATTAGTGCATTAGTCTGTTTCCATGAAGTACTCATTCACTGAGCGAGTAGGCTCACCCCTCTACTCAAACATTTTTAGGGTTAACCGCGTGGACTTGAAGATGGTCAGAGCATCAGTGTAGACCTGCCACAGGAGTCAAGTACGAGATTAGTTGAGTCAGTCGGTCCTTGTCACTCTAGGTCCTCAGTAAGAGTTAAGAGAGAGAGTTGTAATTACAATGTGTAATATTGTTCCTCTTTGATATGTATGCTAATTAGCAAGCTTCATGTGCATAATGTGTGAAAGACATCGTGAATGCTTATACATGTATCTTTATTATTAAAGTCTGATTAGTAGAAGAAATGTTCAGATTCCTTTGTTAAGATGATATGTGGTTCAATGCGGGAAAACAAGAGTTTAAAAGAAAAGAAAGGAAAAGAAAAAGTTAAGGGTGTTCTTTGTGTTGCATATAAATCCTATCTTATGCCCTAATCTCATGATTTGAGGAAATTGTGAGATCGGGGTGTAACATCATTGGTTCAATCCTATCACTTGTAACAAGTATTGATATGCATATCCATGTTATATAAGTATACACCAATATGATGCATAAAGATAAATGATAATATGAGATACAAGCACATTAACTAAAAACTTATATTAAGTTTGAGATTCCCTTTTAGTTCTCGGATATAATAGTATTAATGATACATATGTACATAATATCAAATTAAGTATTATATGTATACCTGGTGGGTATTATGATGTGGTTTTAAGATATGATAGCTTAACCAATGACTGGTACAATTGAATCGGAGACAAACCTATAGTTTGGTGTTTTCAAAACATGGCCGCAAAAGATCATTCTACATATGGTCTCCCGAGATTGAGGGTTGATGAAGATAGTATGTCCACCTTTGCTGATGCTATAGGGTCTAATCTTTCTACTAACATTGATGGCTAGACCATGGTTAGAGTCTTTGCCATTTTCCAAGATTGGCACTAGTTTCTAGTCTGTTCTGGAGTCATGATATGGTGTTGATTCTAGTCTGCATAACCCACATTGTCTTCGTGATGTCTAGTTCACGTTAGCATAGGTGGAAATGTGGTCTGCATCCATGAGATGCTTATGATGGATCAGCATCACTAGGGTTATCCTAATTGATCAGATTTGTCATGTTCCTAACTGGTTGGACTCCACCTGGCTAGGGCCAGTCACACCGTTGGCTGTATGGAAAGTAGTGAGGTGGATTGAAGTAGTTTGTCTCTATTTCCAGGTCTAAACAGAAGAATAAGATACTTGGTCTCAACATCTTTTGAGGTGGTAGCGAGATCAGAAGGGTTGGTGTTATAACCTCAATTTTCCAAGCTATGTAATGATTTTTTGTAAATATCATTTAAGGATAAATGAATTTGCTTGATTGATGTGATGTGGTTTGGAATGGATTCCATGAATGATTGAAATGTATTTCATAGATGTTTGGTTGCATGGTTCTTATTGGGCCTTGCTTTATTTGAAGCCCAAATTGACATTAACAAAGAAATACATAAAGAATCCCATAAAATAAGATAAAGGATGTGGAATATTTCCCTAAAGATAAGAATTCGATATTTTGGATATCTTGGAGTTCAAGGAACTCAAAATCAATAAATAATAATAATAAGATTAAGGAAAAGAGGGAAAAAGTGATTAATATAATGATAACTTGCATTACAAGAAAAGGAGTCGAATCCTTGAGTAAATCCCTCCAAATTTTGTAGGAAGGAAGAGAAACCTATGAGGAATCTTCCCTCAAAATTTGGTAAAAATAGGAGTAGCCAATTGGGATTTATTTAATTTCTAAGTTTCCCTTGAAAATTGGCTTTATTGGATAATTTAAGAAATAAATTTCCTATTTAGTTGAACGCGATCAACCTGGGACGTTGGATCTTAATCCAACGATACACGGTCATCGTCTTAGTTCTACTGGAACTAGGACTGTGCGGGCAACAGAGGATTATTCCTCTTCGTTTTTCTTGGAATCTAGAGCCTATAGGCTTATTCTAACAATCCTGTTAGCTTCGGGAGACGAAGTCGTTTCGAGACATCCCTGGTTTGTCAGGGTTTCATCTCGAATTGGGAAAGTTCCCAATTTCGCAAGAGCTGCTTGATCCTATATATAGGAGGAGGTATTTGGGAGGACCAGCATCCGCAATCTTGTAACCAACAGCTGCGGGAGAGCAGGACGATTATATTCCCGTCCTCAATTGGCTTTTATAACCTGACCTACACCCCTGTTGCTGGAGCGATCCTCGCCGGAGGTCCGGCGACTAGGGAGGGGTCACGGCGTGCTTTGAATCCCAATTGAAGTCTCACTTGGGTTTGACATCGGGAGGCGACGCTCCCAGGCCTAATAGCGCTAGCGTTGGTGGTCGACAGCTCAGAGTCAACCACCAGGTTGACTGCGCGAGTCTCTGTGACCAAGGTAGGAGACGACCTATCGATCGTCTGATCTTAGACCACGGTGGTCTAACTTCCGATCCAACGGTACGAGCAAGGAACAGGCTGGAGTTGATCGCCGTTAAGTAACGATCGTCGGATTGCAATCTAACGATCGGGTCAGTTTTCGGGCCGAACCCTTGGATCGAGATCGAACGATCTGAGCGCGAGGCGCGTAAGTGAAAGGGGACGCGCAGCGAGGAGCGTCGGATCTTGAAGCGGACCACGGGCGCATCAATCCAACGATCAGAAAATTTTGGGTAAATTCCTATCTCTAACGAATATTCAGAAAAACTAATTTTCCTTGTGAAATTAATAGAAATTGATAGGAAACTCATATGAGAAAACTTAATATATGAAAGTTGCATAGAAAAATGCAAGGAACACAATAAAAATAGTTCCAGAACCTAATTCCACTAGTTTTGCAAAAAGTACTTTATTTGGCTAATAAAGTTTATTAAAATTGAATGAGAAACCCTAATTACATGATTGAGAGGGTAATTAAGTAATTTAACAAGTCAAATCGGTAAGTTTGACTCTGAGAAGGTTAATGGTAGTTTAATTTGCTATTTGAATGCAAAAATGTTTAACTTGGAATTATAATGTTTAAAAGAAGGATAATTTGCATGGAAACCCTAATTTGAGTTAAAGAGAGATGAAAGCCATATTTTTATGAAATAAGGAAATCAATTGTCTAATAAAGGAAATTTAATGAGAAAGTAGGAGTTTTATGAGGATTGATAAATTAAGAATGTTAATGATGAAAGAAGAAGAAAAACCCTAATTTCTAAAAGAAACCCTAATTATGGAATTGGAATCCTAATTGGAATAATGGAAGTGGATAAATATTAATAAAAGGAAACTGTCCTTTTATTTCAGGTTTTGCTTGTTGATTGGGTTTCTCTTTCTATCTTGAAAAGTGCAATTGAAAGGTATGTGGTTACGCTTATGAATAATCGCTTTAGTTTCCCGGCGATTCCCGAATGATTTACCGGTTGCTTGAAATAACTGTTGAGTGTTTATTTATTTCATGCAACTATAAAGTGACTATGATTATCATCATAAGTATGCATATAACTGGCTAGATCCTTGTTCACCTCTGGTGTTTTAAAAAAGGCTGAAAAGGGGGTAATACCTAGAGAAAGGTCTAGGATTGCCGTGAGTCGGAAACTGGATTGCCTTGTGCGTTCATGAGACTCTTCAGCATACCGAGAGTTAGAAACTGGATTGCCTTGTGCGTTCATGAGACTCTTCGGTTTACCATGTAACTCAATCCTAGAAATTGGTTTACCATTTTGGTGGATCATGAGGGGTTGTAGTTTGGTATACAGGTCCACTGCAGGGACAGCACAGAGGTTATGGAACTTGTGGATCGCTGATGTTATATTAAAACATAATCTTGATTGTTAAAAAGATTAATTGCTTGTTTACATTGTTAGCATAATTTCTTGATTATTGGATCCTCCACATACCGACTGACCGTTGTTTTGTTTGTCGGCGTTTTAGGTACATATTTCAAAGCACAAAACAGTAAAGTGACACATTGTGAATTCAAGAACTAAAGAACAAGGAGGAGTTAGTTAGAGTAGTTCTTCTGTGGTTAGAAGTCTAGTACTTCCAACTTTTCAAAGGTATGATAAAGAAAAATTTTATTACCATTTTCAGTATAGTATGTTAGAATTTAATAATTGTTATTGGTTATATGTCGAACCTTTGATCCGGAATTTCATGGGTGCGGCTTCAACCTTGCGATCTCCCTTAATTGGGGGTTATCGGAAGATGGGGTCGTAACATTTGGTATCAGAGCCTGGGTTCCTCATGTAACCATTAATAATTATTAAATTTTACAAACTCCATAGAACCCAAGGGAGTTATTAGAGGAGTATCCGAAAGACGGAGGTGTCTAGAAAGGGATCACGACCGGGGGCTGGCAAGATTTTCCTCCGCACCGCTAGTCGGAATACGAGGACTCCCGGACCCGTGTGACCGCCTGGCCAAAGTCTTAGGGTATGAATCGAAATAAGATACCTCTAGGACATTCTCATCTTATTCATCCCTGCTCATCACAAAATTCTGTTAAGGACCTTAAGGATTAGGGTTTTCTCTCTTTTCCTCACCATCTTGAGGTATGGGTAAGGTTAATAAGATCTAAGGGATCCTCCATCAAATTAATGAAAAGCATGTAAATGAGATGTCATGGACATAAGCTTAATTGATTAAGCGCAAATTAAAGGATATATACATGCTTAGGTCATATGACATAAGTTGTCATGTCCTCAGAAGAGACCTGAGGCTAGACCTTCTTGTCAGGAGGATAAGTTAGTCTTGGAGATAGAGATCTCCAGTGTAAGTGGAAACCTTGTTCATCCTACGAGGATGACGTTAACCCTAACCCTAAGTGAAGGATATAGAGAGAGATGGAATGATGAGTTAGACCAGGTGTTTGGATGGATGTGCATGGGATGCCATATGATCCATGAGAGGTTGGATGACCGAGTACCTTTGACCACCCAAGTACTAGAGAGAGGATGAGTTTGTTTATACCTTTGTACCTATGGCATGATAAGATGAAGAGTTCCATAAACCATGGAGAAGTATAGTAACAGGTTTTGAGGCCTTGTACCTTGTTGATTGTCCTTGAGGAGGACTCAACCTTACAGGGTTGTTCGAGTTGAAGGATGACAGGAAGTGCACGTTATGGCAAGCTTGATTCATGGTTAAGAAATAGAGTGTGTTGCTGGACACCTAAAAGTGAACCTAGGGTTCCTAGGCCTAAGAGGGGAAGTGGTATACCTAATGCTCATGATGAGAATTAAGTTGCAATAGTTTTGAGCATGGTGCTCCACATACATAAAGGAAAGGGAAACCCCCTTAAGTTTAAGGTATGTTTGATGACCCCTCACAGCTAGGTCGAGGATAAAGGAAGATATGATCTTGATCCAGCATTGAGGAAAGAGGACAAGTATGACCTAGCATGGTACAGTAAGTGATCTTCTCATGCCTTAATGGCTTTCTAGGGTTAAGTAGGCTCGTGTGGATGTAAACCCTAGACCTAAGAGCTTTTCTGACCTCGTGGTCAAGGGATAGTTTTCCTCCCATCCTGGGAGAGGGACCCCTTTGGTGAGGTGTATATCAGTTTTGTTAGTTTAAAAGAGGTCTCATAGAATCTTGAGAAGTTAAGTGAAGAGTACATGGTATGAGAATGAACCTGTAGACCCATAGATAGTCATGTCTAAGTGCATGTAGATGTGTTACCATGGAAGTAACCGGTATGGGGTTGACCAAGATAGGCAGGATGCCATGATCCCAATGAAAGGATGAAGGCCAGCCCATGAATGCAGAAAGAGAGATGATGAAGACTTGGGTAAGGTTCTAAGTGGACATGTACTATGATGGAGAATCCTAAGTTTATCCTAGGGTCAGGTAGGGATAATACCGATGAAGGTAGGAGTTACCTAATTCCCCAGTTGCACATGACCATAGGGTCGGGAGGTAACAGTTATCATTGTCTGAGGGCCATGGGTTAGGAGATTGATCACCATCATGAACTCATGGGACCCAAAGGGCAGATGAGTAGGGCACTCTCTTGATGCACGAGGGAAGAGGGATGACCCCAAAAGAGTCGGTACCCTATAGACCTAGAGGAGATGACCAAGGATATAAACCTCAGAAGGTTCAAGATTAGTTTGATATCATGATGTTCGTGATGAAGAGACATATGTGGCACGTTGCAACTTAGATTTAAAGGTGTACTGGCAAGGTGGGATGTACCATCTCTACTCTTGGAACAGGAAGAACTCTGTATTTGGACTGCAGCCAAATGCTTATTTCCTCTTGTTATGGGAGTGAGAGATAGTACATTACGCATGACATACACTAAGGATAAGAGATGATGTAGGTTGGAACGTTGCCACGATAAATGGGATAACCTGCCCTGGTAGAGTGAATGATACATGGATGGTTTGCAAACACTAAAGGAATGAGGTAGTCACCTTATGAGGATGTCTTTATTATGAATTATGTGGAACTTACAAGTTATACCAGGTTGAGCTTGATCACCCTGATGATGAAATCAGAGAAGTGTTCTTAATAAAAATGGACATAGAGTTGGAAGTGAAATGATAAGTGAAATAAAGAGAAGTGTATGTCTTCGATGTTATCTAACACCTAAGGATATGAAGTGATAATGGATGCTCTGGTTGAGTTATAGCTAGAAGAGGTTGTTTGGCTAACCCTAAGTTTGAAAAGGAGAGGTGTTTGGATAACACTCAAATGTGATAAGATGTGTTGAAAAGTTATGGGTTGTTTGGTTAGCCAGTCTACTCCTTGATGCAATAAAAGGATGGTGGTAAAACCTCAGATGCACTTCTTTGAAAAAGAAGGTGATGAAACCTTGACTAGAGTGGTTTAGGGTTTCAGAGGAATCGATCTTGAAGAATCATGACATACAGGGAATCATGATACACCATGGAAATGGAGATAGCACTTTGGATGCTTAAGATGAGGTTGCATGTGGTTTATGGCCATGCAAGCCAGGAGGTAAAGGACGAACCCCAGTAACCCCGTGTATCAATATGGAGGACAAAAGAATCCCTGGGAGGGAATGAGAGATCAACACTATGGATGTCGAGATAGGTCTTCCCTGGACCGAGGAAGGTCGAGATGCAATATGGGTTATGGTAGGTCGCCTTACCCAAAGGACATGAGAAAGAAAGAGTTTTGTTGAACTACCCATGAGAGAGATGGTTCAACTACACTGTGAAGCGAGTTCGAAGGTTCTTGAGTTTGACCTAAAGGTTCACTTCCATAAAGTGGAAGTAGGTACATGAAGAACTCAATGTTAGTATAGTTATCACCCCTAACTATGGTTAGTATGATCCAGACTATAGGGTCTGATGAGGACATGTATGCTCGTTCAGGGTGATATCTAGAGACAATTTTGTCCTATGAAAGATGTGACAATGACCACCATAGCCAGTATCGGGTTCTATATGAAGCTCTGTAAGGGAGGTTGTGTCGGTCACCACTTCAGTAAGGTGATGTTGGTGAAAGGACCACATGATGGTTAGAAAAGGACCACATGATGGTTAGAAAAGGGACCCCAGTACGTGTAGATGAAGTCACTTTGATTGCGCAAGGGCTGAAAGGAGCCTGGAGACAATGAGAGTCGTGAGCAGATGCAAAGTAGACTGACTTACAAGTTACTGTGGGAGAAAATGTGACATGAAAATCTGACCCCTCTGAGCTGCAGCTAAGAAAGCTGAGTCCCCGATATATGGGACCATTAGAGATGGATAGGTGGAGATGGTTAGGTTTTGACCTTACCCTCAGGATAAAGTTATGTGAGGTGTTTTCCATGTGTTCAATTTGGAGCACTATGTGAGGTACCCGACCATGTGCTGAGCAATGAACCGAGTGAGCCCAAGGGAGGCTGACATGGCCTGAGTCACCTGTGTAGTTTATAGACTCCGGGATGAAAGGACTCAAGGAAAAGGATATGTGATGGTAAAGGTTCTTTGGAAGCGCCATGGGTACGGTAAAGCCACATAGGGGCCAATGATGGGCATGGAAAAAGTCTTATCTTGAACTGTTTGTTTGTTTGCGTGTTTGAATTTTGAGGACAAAATTCCTATAAGAGGGGAAGGATGTTATAACCTCAATTTTCCAAGCTATGTAATGATTTTTTGTAAATATCATTTAAGGATAAATGAATTTGCTTGATTGATGTGATGTGGTTTGGAATGGATTCCATGAATGATTGAAATGTATTTCATAGATGTTTGGTTGCATGGTTCTTATTGGGCCTTGCTTTATTTGAAGCCCAAATTGACATTAACAAAGAAATACATAAAGAATCCCATAAAATAAGATAAAGGATGTGGAATATTTCCCTAAAGATAAGAATTCGATATTTTGGATATCTTGGAGTTCAAGGAACTCAAAATCAATAAATAATAATAATAAGATTAAGGAAAAGAGGGAAAAAGTGATTAATATAATGATAACTTGCATTACAAGAAAAGGAGTCGAATCCTTGAGTAAATCCCTCCAAATTTTGTAGGAAGGAAGAGAAACCTATGAGGAATCTTCCCTCAAAATTTGGTAAAAATAGGAGTAGCCAATTGGGATTTATTTAATTTCTAAGTTTCCCTTGAAAATTGGCTTTATTGGATAATTTAAGAAATAAATTTCCTATTTAGTTGAACGCGATCAACCTGGGACGTTGGATCTTAATCCAACGATACACGGTCATCGTCTTAGTTCTACTGGAACTAGGACTGTGCGGGCAACAGAGGATTATTCCTCTTCATTTTTCTTGGAATCTAGAGCCTATAGGCTTATTCTAACAATCCTGTTAGCTTCGGGAGACGAAGTCGTTTCGAGACATCCCTGGTTTGTCAGGGTTTCATCTCGAATTGGGAAAGTTCCCAATTTCGCAAGAGCTGCTTGATCCTATATATAGGAGGAGGTATTTGGGAGGACCAGCATCCGCAATCTTGTAACCAACAGCTGCGGGAGAGCAGGACGATTATATTCCCGTCCTCAATTGGCTTTTATAACCTGACCTACACCCCTGTTGCTGGAGCGATCCTCGCCGGAGGTCCGGCGACTAGGGAGGGGTCACGGCGTGCTTTGAATCCCAATTGAAGTCTCACTTGGGTTCGACATCGGGAGGCGACGCTCCCAGGCCTAATAGCGCTAGCGTTGGTGGTCGACAGCTCAGAGTCAACCACCAGGTTGACTGCGCGAGTCTCTGTGACCAAGGTAGGAGACGACCTATCGATCGTCTGATCTTAGACCACGGTGGTCTAACTTCCGATCCAACGGTACGAGCAAGGAACAGGCTGGAGTTGATCGCCGTTAAGTAACGATCGTCGGATTGCAATCTAACGATCGGGTCAGTTTTCGGGCCGAACCCTTGGATCGAGATCGAACGATCTGAGCGCGAGGCGCGTAAGTGAAAGGGGACGCGCAGCGAGGAGCGTCGGATCTTGAAGCGGACCACGGGCGCATCAATCCAACGATCAGAAAATTTTGGGTAAATTCCTATCTCTAACGAATATTCAGAAAAACTAATTTTCCTTGTGAAATTAATAGAAATTGATAGGAAACTCATATGAGAAAACTTAATATATGAAAGTTGCATAGAAAAATGCAAGGAACACAATAAAAATAGTTCCAGAACCTAATTCCACTAGTTTTGCAAAAAGTACTTTATTTGGCTAATAAAGTTTATTAAAATTGAATGAGAAACCCTAATTACATGATTGAGAGGGTAATTAAGTAATTTAACAAGTCAAATCGGTAAGTTTGACTCTGAGAAGGTTAATGGTAGTTTAATTTGCTATTTGAATGCAAAAATGTTTAACTTGGAATTATAATGTTTAAAAGAAGGATAATTTGCATGGAAACCCTAATTTGAGTTAAAGAGAGATGAAAGCCATATTTTTATGAAATAAGGAAATCAATTGTCTAATAAAGGAAATTTAATGAGAAAGTAGGAGTTTTATGAGGATTGATAAATTAAGAATGTTAATGATGAAAGAAGAAGAAAAACCCTAATTTCTAAAAGAAACCCTAATTATGGAATTGGAATCCTAATTGGAATAATGGAAGTGGATAAATATTAATAAAAGGAAACTGTCCTTTTATTTCAGGTTTTGCTTGTTGATTGGGTTTCTCTTTCTATCTTGAAAAGTGCAATTGAAAGGTATGTGGTTACGCTTATGAATAATCGCTTTAGTTTCCCGGCGATTCCCGAATGATTTACCGGATGCTTGAAATAACTGTTGAGTGTTTATTTATTTCATGCAACTATAAAGTGACTATGATTATCATCATAAGTATGCATATAACTGGCTAGATCCTTGTTCACCTCTGGTGTTTTAAAAAAAGGCTGAAAAGGGGGTAATACCTAGAGAAAGGTCTAGGATTGCCGTGAGTCGGAAACTGGATTGCCTTGTGCGTTCATGAGACTCTTCAGCATACCGAGAGTTAGAAACTGGATTGCCTTGTGCGTTCATGAGACTCTTCGGTTTACCATGTAACTCAATCCTAGAAATTGGTTTACCATTTTGGTGGATCATGAGGGGTTGTAGTTTGGTATACAGGTCCACTGCAGGGACAGCACAGAGGTTATGGAACTTGTGGATCGCTGATGTTATATTAAAACATAATCTTGATTGTTAAAAAGATTAATTGCTTGTTTACATTGTTAGCATAATTTCTTGATTATTGGATCCTCCACATACCGACTGACCATTGTTTTGTTTGTCGGCGTTTTAGGTACATATTTCAAAGCACAAAACAGTAAAGTGACACATTGTGAATTCAAGAACTAAAGAACAAGGAGGAGTTAGTTAGAGTAGTTCTTCTGTGGTTAGAAGTCTAGTACTTCCAACTTTTCAAAGGTATGATAAAGAAAAATTTTATTACCATTTTCAGTATAGTATGTTAGAATTTAATAATTGTTATTGGTTATATGTCGAACCTTTGATCCGGAATTTCATGGGTGCGGCTTCAACCTTGCGATCTCCCTTAATTGGGGGTTATCGGAAGATGGGGTCGTAACAGTTGGTGTTGGAAGTGCCATAGCACTCTGCAATCCTGTCGAGGATGACAAGGGTTGATAGTAGATTGAAGAAGGCGAGGTAGGTTGCAAACAACGGCGGTGTTTAGAGTTTGTTCTGATCCGGTTCGAATCATGAGGGTTGGGCGGCGGAGAGGTGATTGGTTATAGGTGGCTGGGTGAGGTGATGGTGGAAGGCATGCAGCCCTGGCCTATAGATTGGCATAGCATATGGGGGAGGCAGTGTCGGCACTGCAATCTACCAGATCCTTTTACAACCCCAAATTTTTGGGTTCTTTTAGTTCGAAATGTAATTTCCCCAATAAATGTATGATTGTGTAATTGTATGATTTATGTGCCTTAAACGAATTCCTTTGATAAATATCCTTGTATGTTTGATTTCATGGGCCTTGTTGGCTATTGGGCCCAATAACAAGAAAAAGGAAATAAAAGGGAAAAGGAATCAATTAGTAAAAGAATAACTAAGAAAATGAGAAGAGAAAGATGTGGAAGCATCTAGAAGGAAAAGAATTATCCTTCAAGGAGGGATTTCATATATTTGGGATTTCTTGGGTTCCAAGGAGTCCAAGTTTCAAAGATAATAGGAGAAGAAAGAGATAAAATCAAATAAAGCATTATTAAGAAGGAAAGTTGAGATAATGATGAAAATATGAGAAATAGGTGGAAATATGGATAATGAAATCATTAGGAATGAGATTTTGATTCCACATGATTTCTAATAGTAAAAGGAATCTAAATAAAGAAAATAAAATATTAAGAGAGAGAAAATATGCTTAAAATATGTCTTATTAAGAGACAACTTGTATATGAATAAAAGTCCCTCATATTTTCGATTTTGAGTCCCAAATTTTGCACACAAGTGGATTAAGTCATTATGGGCTTACCCTTAAAATTTGGGATCGATTGGATGTACGGTTTATGATTTATGGATTTTTGAATAATCCCTGAAGTGAGAGGAGTCACTTTAAATGTCACGATTTTCCAATATTAGGCTAAATTCTTTGTTCTTGGTGCAGATATGATAGTAGTGGATTAAGGATCCGACGGCCGCTGCACTCCAATGAAGAATGGGAAAGCAGACATGGACGTGTGGATTTCGGGGCCAGATTCCTATTTGATCAAGGATCGAGCACCCATGGGAACTCTCCCATTGCGTTTAGAAACCCAATTCGAGTAGGACGATCCCCGATGGATCTGGTTAGTGAAGGATTGTGGGTTTTCCTGATTCTCAGGACTCCCCTTTAGATCCTTTCGGGATCAATCGGTATATAAGGGGGGTTGAGCACCCTCTGAGAGTTCCAAAACGTTCGCACGATGCTTCCGAAACTCCCCTGACTCTCCTCCCTTCTTCCGATTCAGCGCGGAGACCCGGATCTCAATCCCGCCTCACCACCTTGCTCTTCCCTAAGTTCGGCTAGCGAGCTTCCATATCGTCTTCTCGATGAAAGGTGACCTACAAGTAGGAAGGAATTGGGTGGGGGTCTGCTCCGTCCCCTGCGCCTACATCACACCCAGGGGCAAAGAGGAGGCGCCGTGGTGGACCTGCTCTGTTACCGCCATGGCTCTCACAAGCCATGCGACCAAGCTGCACCCAGTAGCCAAGGGAGACACCTGCGTGCCGAGGAAGCCCAGACGGCGGCACGGAATTCATGAGCAGGCTCTGGAACGAGGAGGGCGAGGGTTCGGCGGGCGGCGCGGGATGCTCTGTTTCCCCTGTAGAACAGAGTACTCAGTGTGGGTGTCTGTGCGGAAACGGGATCGCGATCCGGGTCAACTAGGTCAAGAAGAAGGCGGATCCAAGCGAGGATCCATGAGCCAGAGAGTGTAAACAAAGAAAAGGAAAAAGGGGTGCCGCAAGGCTGACGTGGCAACCAACGGTTGGACCAAAGATAATAATTTTGTAAAAATCATAGAAGATAATTGGTAGCTCCGATTAAGACAAGTAATATATGAAAATTGATCAGGCGAATGCGAGATATCCACTAAAAATAGTTCTATAGCCTAAATCTGGTCGTATCTCTAAAAGTGCTTTAAGTTAACTATGATTATGCATTAAACAATGTAAAAACCCTAATTGTGTTTGGAAATCGGATTTAATGTCTTAATTAGGTTATTTTGAGATATAATAACCTGTTGAGAGAAATAATAAGGATTGAATCTTATTTAGATGATAATATGTTTTCCATGGGGTTTTTAAACATGAATATGTTAAAATGCACATTGAAACCCTAATTTAGGGTGAAGAATGTTTAAAGTGATTAATTCGAGATTTCCTTATAATAATGTAATTGTGTGTTGATCCTAAGCCTATTAGGAAGTATTTTAACAAGCTAGTTAGGGTTTGTAAGTAGTTTTGCTATTTTTAGGGTTTTGGTGGCTATAATGATGAAAGGTGTAGAAAAACCCTAATGAAACCCTAAAATGGATTAGGAAACCCTAGGAAGCAATTTCAAATTGAATAGATAGAATTTTGATAAAGTGTGTAGTAAATAGAGTACATGTGCTTTTCAAGATTCTTGATTGTGTGGTTGAACTACTTGCTTGGATTGCTTTCTTGGTTGGAATTGCTATTAGCTTGTAAAATCTACTGAACAGGCATGTGGTTACTTTATGAATAATCACTTTTAGTTTCATGGTGTTTCCCGAATGTTTTTCGATTGATTGCAACCTAAACTGTTGGATGTTCAATTATGCAATCCTATAAAGTTCCTATGAGTATCACAATTAAATATGAATGCTTTTCTCGAACCTACATGCACCCTGATGTATGTTGCAAGACCAAGCCCCGGAGGGAAGACCATTGGGCTCCTCAAGAGGTGACCCCAGGCACCAAGCTCAGGATGGATAAGGTGGCCTTATGTCCCTTGCAAGGACAAAACCCTAAGAGAGGGAAATCGGGGGTTAGGGAAAAAGCGGTTGAGAAGTCACATTAAAAGTGTAATTTGGATTGTTAATCAATTAATTGCTTAATTAGGTTGTTAGAAACTATTTGTGATATTGTGATTGTCCCCTACATACCAGTATAGCAATATACTGACCGACATTTTGCTTGTCGAAGCTTTAGGTACAATTCTAAAAATGGACAAACAGTAAATCAAAATATTGTGAAGATACAATTAATCTGTTCAAGGAGGATTAGTTAGTTAGACTTTTTTGTGGATAGAAGTCTAGATCCGAATTTTACAAGTTATGCAAAAAGATTTATTCTATTCCATCTTTTTAGTTTAGTAATAGTAGAATTTGATAATTATTTCTGATTAAATATCAAACAATGGATCCTAAAATATTGGGATATCGTCTCTGACCTCTTAGTCTCCCATGATTGGGGGTTACCGGGAGGTGGGGTCATTACATTTGGTATCAGAGTCGTGGTTTCTCATTTAATCCTTAGTAACTATTAAATTTTACAAACTCTGTAGAACTGAGGGAGTTATTAGAGGATTTTCCAAAGACATAGGTGTCTAGAAAAGGATCACGGTCTGGGGGCTAGCAATATTTTCCTCTGCCCCACTAGTTGGTCACAAGGACTCTCGGATGCGGTGTGACTGTCTGGCCAATGTCTGAGGTTCTGACTGAAAATAAGATACATTTTGGACTCTCTCATCTATTTTGTCCCTTCTCAACCCTAATTCATATAGGATTCTAAGGTTTAGGGTTTTTCTCTCTCTCTTCCCCACCCTCTCAAAGTTAGGGTAAGTATGATAAGGATTAAGGAATCATCCACCAAATCAATGAAAAGAATGTAAATAAGATGTCATGGACGCAAGTTTAATAGTTTAAGCATAAACTAAAGATTAGTTACATGCTTAGGTTGCATGACATGTATCGCTGTACCCTCAGGAGAGCTCTGAGGTTAGACCTTGTTGTAGGAGGATGAGGAGAGAGTTAGCCATGGGGGCAGAGGCCTCCAGGAAGAGGTAGAGATCTGATGCATCCTCGGAGGATGATGCTAACCCTAAACCTAAGTGGTTATTAGAGAGAGATGACAATATGCGTTAGGTATCATAGTCTACCACGTACGTGGGTTGACATGCATATTGGTTTTGAATACATGTGAGTGACATGAGCTATGTGTGGTTGGTTTACCTAGTGCCTTTTGGTGACCCGACCTTGGGTGGTCGTGCCTATTGAGAATGAAGGATAGCCCCTTCATTGAAGAGGTTAGTGGTGACTATATGGGAACCCTAACGGGCATATATGAGCATAGAAGAGGCTTGCACCTATGTAGAAGAGAACGATAGTAGTGTTGGCAGTAGGTTGAGACTTAGGTCAGAAGGGTTATGCCCGATAGGTTAGGAGATGAACATGCAGAGATTTGGATAATCTTGATCGAACATAGGTTTAGATCATGTGTTTCACCCATGTAGGTGTACGTATGTATCCTTAAGAGCTTGACCCATCTTCTATGAGAGAGCCGCAAGTTGTAGGACCCGTTGTGGGGTTTTCTCTAGAAATTAAGAGAGGGCAAGGCCCGATGAAGAAGGTAGAGACCTTGACTCTGAGACATGAGGGATCATGAGGAGTTGGGTATGTTATGACCAGTATTAGATGACCCTGAGTATATTATTGTGGTTTCCCCATGCATGATCCTTAGAGGCTTGTTGTACCTTGGATGCCTATAGAGGAACCAAATCCTAGAAAGAGAAAGAGGCTTCTTGAACTATTGTATAAAAGTTGTAGGTGCCTACCTTACCTTATAGGTATAGAAAGGAGAGTTCCTTAGGCCCTGGGGAGGTACGGTAACAAGTTATGAGGTCTCACACTGAGTTGGTTGTCCTTGTGTAGGACTCTAAAATGTTGTTCACGTGGAAGAATGGTGGAAAGTGTATGCCCTACCTTTGTGCATGTTTGGTTCGTGGGTGGACAGCTGATGCATAAGAAGTGAACCTAGGGTTCCTAGACCTAAGAGGGGAAGTAGCAATATCTGGTGCACCTGATGCTCACAATAATGTTTGAGTTCTTAAGGATTTAAGTTTGGTACCCCCCCTCATGTCTAGAGGAAAAGGAAACCCCTTGAACTAAGGAATATGTTTGATGAACCCCTCATACATGTTGGTGACATATGTTTGATATTGGCCAACTTTGAGGAATGGGGGCCAAGTAGGACATACCAAGGAACCCAGAGTGGCTTAGTAGGATGTCTTCTTACTAGCTACATGAGTAGGTAGCATGATAGGGCTAAGTATGCAAACGATAGTGCAAACCCTAGACGTAAGGATGCTTGTGACCTTTGTTGATATCAAGAGATAGTTTTCTCCCATCCTGGGGAGGGACCCTTCTGTAGGGTAAGTATCAACTTTTGTTTAGGTTCGAGGTAACCTAAAGAGGTCTCTCTTATAAGAGTTTGATTAGCTAAGTGGAGAACACATGGTATGAGAATGAATCCATAGACCCATGTGTGACCATCTCTAATGGGCATGAGGATATGTTGCCATAGAGGTAACTTGTATGGGGTCAGACCAAGGAAGGTAGGTTGCCATGATCCCTATGAAAGGATGTAAGTTTGACCACAAGTGTCCAGAGAGATGATGGAGTTTTGGGTAAGGATTCAAGTTGATATGTACCATGATAGAATCCTAAGTCTATACTAAGGTCAGGTGGAGATAAGACCGATGGGAGTAGGAGTTTTCTGTCTCCCTAGTTGCACAAGACCATAGGGTCGAGAGGTAACAACTATCTTTTCTCGAGGACCGTGGGATAGGAGATTGATCACCTTCATGAGTTCATGGGACTCAAAGGGAAAATGAGATAGGCACTCCTTGGATGCATAAGGGGAGAGGGATGACCCCAAAAGTACTGGCACCCTAGAAACCTTGAAGTAAGGATAAAGGATTAAGTATGAATGATATGAAGACCTAAGAGTGCTTGGGAACAAATTTCCATGGATGTAAACCTGAAAATGAGATGTTTATGATGTGGAGACATGGGATGCACCTTTCAACTTAGTTGGAAAGTGTACTGGCGATGTGTGATGCACCATCTCTACTCTTAGAACGGGATGAACTCTGTATTTGGACTGCATCCAAATGCTTATTTCCTCTTGTTATGGGTGTGAGAGATAGGACAAAACACATCATAAACTAAGGATAAAGATGATGTGAGTTGAAACATTGATTTGATGTTTGAGGATAGAGAAAGTATCATACCTTTTTTGAGAATACATGGAACGGATGGATACAAACACATAGAGAGTTAAGGTAGTCATCATATGAGGACGTTCTTATCAAGAGCAGTATGGAATTTATGAGTTGGAGTTTGATAATCCAGATGATGAGTTTGAAGTTTCTTGACTCAGTTGACCTATTTCGATGATGAGGATGTTGAGTGGAATATACAAAGGGCTATGTTTTCACCATCACCTAGCACATAAGGAAGCTAATGTGGTAACAGATACTCGTAGTTGAGACATATCTAGTAGAGAGACTATATGAGGTTTCTAGGTGAACTCTACGATTATTAGAAGATGAGACTGGTATGGCTAACACTCAGATACAACCAGACCCATTGGTCAAGTTGGTTACTCAATTATCCGACCCAGAACTTGATGAGATGGAAGGATAGTTGTAAGAAACCCGTAATACACCTCTCAGTAAAAGGAAGGTGGTGAAACCCACTACTGGAGTGTTTTAGGGATCTAAGGAGTCAACCTTGAGTAATCATGACAAGTAGAGGCTCATGATTTTAAGTATACTATACACCATGGTACTACTAAGATGATTAAAGTTTGTAGTAGTGCTTTGAATACCTGAGATAAAGAAGTAGATAGAGTTGCATGTGGCTTGTCGCCATGCTTGCCGGTGGGTGAAGGCCAAACACTAGTAACCCAGTGAGTTGCTACTAATAATGAAGAGATCCCAAGAGGGAACGAGAGCAGTTCAGCATGGACGTGTGGTGAGTCTCCCCTGGACCAAGAGAGGTCAGGATGCAATATGGGTTGTAGTAGATCACCTTACCAAGATGGCCTAATCCCTTGCCTAAGAGAGTGTGCTGCCAATGTGATAGATCTGATTGAACTATATGCATGAGAGAGATAGGTCAACTACACCATGATCCGAGTTTGATATCATGAGTATGACCTTAAGTTCACTTCCATGTTGTGGAAGAACTTGATGATAGATTGAAGTTGAGTACAACATATCACCCCTGACAAATAGACAGTCAAGTATGATCCAGAGCATGTGTGCTCATTCAGGGTGATACATGGGAGCAGTCTCTGCCCTAAGAGAGTTTGCTTGTGATGATAGCCACCATAGCCAATATCGAGATATAAGAAGCTCTGTAAGGGAGGTCATGTCAGTCACCGCTTCATTAGGATGATGTCGGTGAAAGGACCTTGTGAAGGTCAGAGAGACCACAGTGTGTGCAAATGAAGTCGCTTTGATCGTGCGATGGCTAAAAATCCCAGGGGCGACATGAGTCATGAGATGATGCAAAGCAGACTGCCATGCAGTTCACTATGGGAGAATATGTTTTATGAAAACTCAACCCCTCTGAGCTATAGCTGAGAAAGATGAGTCCCCGATACATGGGTCCATTTGAGATGGATTGGTGGAGATGTTTATGTTTAGCCTTACCCCTCAGGATAACATGATGTATGATGTGTTCCATGAGTCCAAACTAGAGCGCTATGTGATGTATCCAAACCATGAGTTGAGACATGAACCTATTGAGCTTCTAGGGAGGCTAAAATTGTTGGATCCTAGATGGGTGATTAGATGCTCTAGAGGGGGGGGTGAATAGAGCTGAAAGCACTTACACAAAATTCATTAAACCTTCAAAATATATGACAAGATAAGGTTGCTAAATAGGTAATTTGAGTGCAACTAAATCATGCATAGCAAGGATAAGAGAGATTGAACATGCACCAATTATACAAGCTATTTAGAGTGGTTCCACACTTCAAACTAGAAGTGTGTCAGTCCACTTGCCTAGAGAGGTCAACCTCTAGGACTTCCAACAATTGCATTCTTATATTCATTAATAAGACATACAATACATGACCAACAAAGGACTTACCTATCCAATACAAAGAGTCTTCAACCTTACCAAGGACTTACCCACTTTGCAAGAGTCTTCGGCCTTCTCCAAGGACTTACCCACTCTTGCACAAGTCTTCGGCCTTGTAGGAATTACCCACTCTTCTTGGATCTTCCGCCTTTGACTTCACCTTCACTCGAAGAAGCTTCCACCAAGGTCTTACCCACTTGAGCTTGAGTCTTCTGCCTTCTCCAAGGGCTTACCCACTCTAGCTCCAAGTCTTCAGCCTTGATCTTCACCAAGGGACTCCTTCCCTTGTTCTTCTTCACCTCTCTTGGACAAGAGAGAGAACATTCATCTTCAAGATAGGAAATGAGAGATGGGGAGGTGGTGGAAGTGAGAGCCTCACAAGATATACAAATAGGACTAGCTCTCTTACAGATTTCCTACTCACTCTAATGGATGTAGCAAGTGATTAAGCTTAGAGAGAGAGAGAGGAGGCTGTAGGATCACTCAACTATAGAATAGGAACCTTCATAGTGAATGCTCAACCTTGGAATGAAGCCCAAGGGGTCCTATTTATAGCTGGGGATGCCTCTTAGCCTTTGGGAACACTTGTGAACAAAAACTAGCCGTTTTGTGGCTTGCAACGGATCTATTTTCACTTGTTGCAACTCCACAACGGCTAGAATCACTTTTCTGCACTTTTTCGTACAGTCTGATCGGCCGAGTTTATATAAAGGTAACTCGGCCGAACCACTAAAAGACAAGGCTGAAAGCTAGACTGTCGGCCGAGTTCCTTTGGAGAAACTCGGCCGATCGGTCGACTTTCATCTTGGACCGATCAGTGGATCGGCCGAGTTTCCTAGCTAGAAACTCGACCGAACAGGAATCGGCTGAGTTTGTAACTCGGCTGATTGCAACAAAAATTCCAGAATATATGGATCGGCCGAGTTTGGAATTCGGCCGACAAAATCCCTGTTATGGGTATTTTGGAATTTTCGTTTGACTATACAAATGATGGATTTTTGTGTCCCAATAATTTTTCTAAGCTTAATTACAAGTCATACAATCATTACAAGTGATTACAAAGCAATTCTAAGGTCATTTACATAGAGATCCCAAATTGCACACTTGTAGCTATTTTGACTTGTCTTTTCTCCAAATTGATATGCGCAAGTTAGGGCATTTGGAGTGTGTCTAAACCTAATCTGAAATCACTCAATGTAGAAGCATTAGACACCAATATGTGGAATGGTTAGTCATCATCAAAACAAGGGTTTAGTCAATTTAGACGTGAGTCAACATTGACCTAATTGACCTTGAGTCAACATTCTCCCCCTTTTTGAAGATGACAAACCATTCCATAAATGTATTGAAAGCTTGTACGTAAAATCATACCTTCGGAGAAACCTAGGGGTTTCAATATGATTGAGCTCATATGCTCCCCCTCAATTGATGCGCATGGAGTTCTCATACTCCCCCTCAATTGATGCTATTTCTCCTGCATGGTTAGCTTTCATAACATTTATAGAAACTATGTCTTCTACTCATATATGTCTACACATATATGTCTCCTCCCCTTTACCTTCTCCCCTTTACATGGACATTCTTCTCCTCTTCATGTAAGACATGCCTTCTTCCTCTTTTTAAAAGAAGACATTACCTTTCTCCCCCTTTGTCATTTCAAAAGGGTGGGGGTTATGAAGAAAAAAAAGAAACATCACTTGTTAAAGAGAAAGGAGATAACACAAAATATATATGAGGAGAGTAGAAAAGCACAGATAGGGGCTTGTCCAAGCATAGAAAGAAAAGCAAGTTAAAGCATATACTTGAACAACCCAAAAATGCAAGATAAGGTGCTGCAGAAAAATAATAAATTACAATTTTGACCTTCAAGATGATGGAATTTGACCAAAAACCATCAGAGCTCATGGCAAAGCGATGAGTCTTGCTCATAAGGGTGTTTCTGCATAAAAAACACTATACTTGCAGTAAAAACTGAAATTGGAGCAAAACCTGCATAAAATCTAAAAATACTCCAATTTCTACATATAATGTAGCTCTATGTGCCCTGCATCACAATGTTATGCAAGCAACTCAAGATAGTAGATATGCAATTTAAGGAACAATCTTGATCATGTATGAGATAAGATACAAGCATAACATATAGATGATGCAAATATTCCAATTATAAACAGGGTTAGAACTACATGTATATGAACTACTAGTAGATGATATCATAAGTTAGGACTACTAGTAGGATCTAGATCATAGCAAGATATGCCAAAAGATACACAAGATAGAGCAAGCTATGATTAGATGAAGAGATATATCCAAACAAGGAGATATGCAAGTTTAGAAGCATGAAAGGATATAACTCACTAGATATGCATCCTTACCATAAGATGATTACCCCTATGAACCTCAAGGTTGTATCAACACAAGATATACACCTATATAGATGTAGCAAGTTAGAGCACAACGGAAGCAATTTTAGACACAACCAAGAGATCCAAAGAGATCATCATCAAAACCTGCAAAACAACTCAAAGCAAGTAATTGCAAGATATAGATATACCAATTTAGAGCAATTTAGAGAGATAGAGTTGTAAGCAAGATAGGCAATTTAGAACATGGCAATATGCATATATAAAGATACCAAAGGAGTGCCAAAGAATAAGGCTATTGGCTGAGAAAATCTAGTTGAGAGGGAAATTCTCACTCAAAAAGCCAAATGTATATTCTGTGCACAGTGTAATCGGTCGAGTTATGTGCATGGACAACTCGACCGATGGCAGCTGTTGGCAACACCCATTGGTGCCTATCGGTCGAGTTTCAATAGGGCAAACTCGACCGACAGAGCAGCTGTCAAAAAGCACATATATTTCATAAAAACATATTTAAAGGCATGCTAAAAATACAAACCATATCCAAACATGTCTAAGCAAGTTAGTAATGTACTATAGAAGCATTAGAAATAGTTTTTGAGCAAGAATGTGAAGAGAATCACAAAATGTCACTTTTGACTCAAAAACCATATGTATAGTGCACACTAACTTGACAAAAACAAGTTAGAAATGGTTATAAGAAATAAAACAATTACCTTTGTGCTTACCATTGCTTTTCCACTTGTTGTCACCCTCTACACACCTCACCTTTCTTCTTTCATGTGGATTGAGAAGTCAATTTGCAATTCAATAGCTCAAGTCAATCCATTTGCAAGTACCTACAAGAAGAAAGATGAAATGGTCCCCAATCATGTTTTTGGGTCCGGAGGGGTTAGTTTAGCAACCCAAATCCTATTGCTCTTGGGTGCTTTCCTAAAAGGACAACAAGTAGAATAATGACCAAATTCATTGCAATAGTTGCATGTGCCCATAGTCTTGGAACTAGAGGATTCTCCATGAAATATTGGAGGTCCTTTATCTTTGTTGTTCCCTTGACTACTATCATACCCTAAACCATGTCTACCAATTTGTTTAGTAGTATGGTGTAGGATGTCATTAAGACTCTTTTTACCAACTAAGAATCTTTGCAAAGAAGATCTCAAACTGTCATTATCATGCTTAAGAGAAGCAATAGTCGAAGACAATTGATTAATATTATCTCTAGCATGCAAAAGATCATTTTCTAAGCAAAGAGATTTAGTTGAAAGAGAATCTCTATCAATATGAAGAGCAGCAACATCATTCTCTCTATTTGTAGAACTAGAACAAGATTCATGCCCATTGATTTTAGCAAGAAAGGAGGCATTTTCTATTTCTAATTCATGCAAAACAAAATCTTTGTCCTTGTTTTCAGATTTAAGAACATCAATGTCATGCATGAGAGAATCAACAATTAAAGTATGCTCTTCATTTGAACTAGGCATGAGAGGTTGAGCTTCTAGAAATTTAATCTTATCAAGTAAACTAGCATTTTCAAGTTTAAGAGAGTCTACTTGGCTAAGACAATCATTTTTATCAATAAGCAAGTAAGAATTAGCATATTCAAGATCATCTAGTTCTATATGCAAATTATCAACAATTTTAGCAAGCTTTTTCTTTTTCTTTTTAGAAGACTTATAAGAGGCACAAATATCATGAATAATAGCAATTAAAGATTCTTTATCTAAAGAGTCTAGATTTACCTCACTTGAGTCTTCACTTGTTGATGCTATAAGAGCAAAATGGCATTCTCTCTCATCACTAGAGCTTGAGCTTGATCCTTCACATGAATCTTCACTTGAGCTTGAGTTGGAGGAGCCACTTGAGCTTGATTGCCATTTCTTCTTGTGAAGATGGGTCTTTTTGCCTTGTGGGCAATCTTCCTTATAGTGACCCTTCCTTCCACATGTGAAGCACCGGATGGAGGAGGACTTGCCTTTATAGAGTCGACCTTTGGAGTACATGGCATCTTCTTTAGCTTGAGAAGATGGAGAAACTTTTTCCATGATAGCTTCAATTTGAGCCTTTATTTCAGCCTTCTTCATTCTCTTTAGCTCTTTCTTCTCTTGTCTTTCTACTTCCTCCCTCTTGTCAAGTGTGGCTTCATGAGCTTGTAGATTTCCAATGAGCTCTTCAATAGGAATATCCCTAAGCGACCTTGCTTCTTCAATGGAAGTCACCTTGGATTCCCATCTCTTGGGGAGAGCTCTAAGGATCTTTGAGTTGATCTCTCCACTAGACATAGGATGTCCTAGAACAGTAAGACCATTCAAGATGGTGTTGAGCCTTGAGTACATGTTGGCTATGCTCTCCTCCTTTCCCATCTTGAAGTTCTCAAGCAACCCTTTGAGCATGTAGACTTTGCTTTCCTTCACTTGATCTGTCCCTTCATAAGTGATGCAAAGCTTTCTCCATACCTCATAGGCCGTCTCACAAGAGGAAATCCGGTTGAACTCGGTGGGGGTCATGGAGGCATATAGGATGTGCATGGCTCTAGCATTCAATGTTGCTTTCATCAAGGTGGCTTCATCCCATTCTTCAATGTTTGTCTTTGGCAGAATGTATGGGCTGTTCACCATTTGCCACATCTCGAGACTTGATCCTTGGATGAAGAATTGAAGTCTTCTTCTCCAATAGAGGAAGTTGCTCCCATCAAAGATTGGAAGGCTGGTCGAGAGTCTCCCTCCTAGGTAGTCACCCATCTTCTCCTACTTGTTGAAGTATGCTTGGAGAAGACCCGCTCTGATACCACTTGTTGGATCCTAGATGGGTGATTAGATGCTCTAGAGGGGGGGGGTGAATAGAGCTGAAAGCACTTACACAAAATTCATTAAACCTTCAAAATATATGACAAGATAAGGTTGCTAAATAGGTAATTTGAGTGCAACTAAATCATGCATAGCAAGGATAAGAGAGATTGAACATGCACCAATTATACAAGCTATTTAGAGTGGTTCCACACTTCAAACTAGAAGTGTGTTAGTCCACTTGCCTAGAGAGGTCAACCTCTAGGACTTCCAACAATTGCATTCTTATATTCATTAATAAGACATACAATACATGACCAACAAAGGACTTACCTATCCAATACAAAGAGTCTTCAACCTTACCAAGGACTTACCCACTTTGCAAGAGTCTTCGGCCTTCTCCAAGGACTTACCCACTCTTGCACAAGTCTTCGGCCTTGTAGGAATTACCCACTCTTCTTGGATCTTCCGCCTTTGACTTCACCTTCACTCGGAGAAGCTTCCACCAAGGTCTTACCCACTTGAGCTTGAGTCTTCTGCCTTCTCCAAGGGCTTACCCACTCTAGCTCCAAGTCTTCAACCTTGATCTTCACCAAGGGACTCCTTCCCTTGTTCTTCTTCACCTCTCTTGGACAAGAGAGAGAACATTCATCTTCAAGATAGGAAATGAGAGGTGGGGAGGTGGTGGAAGTGAGAGCCTCACAAGATATACAAATAGGACTAGCTCTCTTACAGATTTCCTACTCACTCTAATGGATGTAGCAAGTAATTAATCTTAGAGAGAGAGAGGAGGCTGTAGGATCACTCAACTATAGAATAGGAACCTTCATAGTGAATGCTCAACCTTGGAATGAAGCCCAAGGGGTCCTATTTATAGTTGGGGATGCCTCTTAGCCTTTGGGAACACTTGTGAACAAAAACTAGCCGTTTTGTGGCTTGCAACGGATCTATTTTCACTTGTTGCAACTCCACAACGGCTAGAATCACTTTTCTGCACTTTTTCGTACAGTCTGATCGGCCGAGTTTATATAAAGGTAACTCGGCCGAACCACTAAAAGACAAGGCTGAAAGCTAGACTGTCGGCCGAGTTCCTTTGGAGAAACTCGGCCGATCGGTCGACTTTCATCTTGGACCGATCAGTGGATCGGCCGAGTTTCCTAGATAGAAACTCGACCGAACGGGAATCGGCTGAGTTTGTAACTCGGCCGATTGCAACAAAAATTCCAGAATATATGGATCGGCTGAGTTTGGAATTCGGCCGACAAAATCCATGTTATGGGTATTTTGGAATTTTCGTTTGACTATACAAATGATGGATTTTTGTGTCCCAATAATTTTTCTAAGCTTAATTACAAGTCATACAATCATTACAAGTGATTACAAAGCAATTCTAAGGTCATTTACATAGAGATCCCAAATTGCACACTTGTAGCTATTTTGACTTGTCTTTTCTCCAAATTGATATGCGCAAGTTAGGGCATTTGGAGTGTGTCTAAACCTAATCTGAAATCACTCAATGTAGAAGCATTAGACACTAATATGTGGAATGGTTAGTCATCATCAAAACAAGGGTTTAGTCAATTTAGACGTGAGTCAACATTGACCTAATTGACCTTGAGTCAACAAAAATATCTTGAGTCACCTACGAGGGTACGAGATACCAAGGTGAGAGAGAACTCAGATGTAAGAATATAAGATGATAAAGGTTCTTTGGAAGCACCATGGAGAGGATGTAGCCACATGGGAGCTGATGATGGACATGAGAAAGTCTTATCATGTTTGTTTGTATGTTTTTTGGAATTTTGAGAGCAAAATTCCTATAAGAGGGGAAGGATGTTACAACCCCAAATTTTTGGGTTCTTTTCATTAGAAATGCAATTTCCCCAATAAATGTATGATTGTGTAATTGTGTGATTAATGTGTCTTAAATAGATTCCTTTGATAAATAGCCTTGTATGTTTGATTTTGTGGGCCTTGTTATCTATTGGGCCCAATAACAAGAAAAAGGAAATAAAAAGGAAAAGGAATCAATTAGTAAAAGAATAACTAAGATAATTAGAAGAGAAAGATGTGGAAGCATCTAGAAGGCAAAGAATTATCCTTCAAGGAGGGATTTCATATCTTTAGGATTTCTTGGGTTCCAAGCAGTCCAAGTTGCAAAGATAATAGGAGAAGAAAGAGATAAAATCAAATAAAGCATTATTAAGAAAGAAAGTTGAGATAATGATGAAAATATAAGAAATAGGTGGAAATATGGATAATGGAATTATTATGAATGAGATTTAGACTCCACATGGTTTCTAATAGTCAAAGGAATCCAAATAAATAAAATAAAAGATTAAGAGAGAGAAAATATGCTTAAAATATGTCTTATTAAGAGATAACTTGCATATGAAGAAAAGTCCTTCATACTTTTGATTTTGAGTCCCAAATTTGTCACACAAGTTTATTACGTCATTATGTGATTTCCCTTAAAATTTGGGATCGATTGGATATACGGTTTATGAGTTATGGATTTTTGAATAATCCCTAAAGTGAGAGGAGTCACTTTAAATGTCACGATTTTCCAATATTAGGCTAAATTATTTGTTCTTGTCGCATAGTTGATAGTTGTGGTTCAAGGATCCAATGGAGGCTGCACTCCAATGAAGAATAGGAAAGTAGATAGGGACATGGGGATTTTGGGGCCAGATTCCTATTTGATCAAGGATCGAGCACCCATGGGAACTCTCCCATTGCGTTTAGAAACCCAATCTGAGTAGGACGGTCCCCATATGGATCTAGTTCGTGAAGGATTGTGGGTTTCCCTAATTCTTTGGACTCCCCTTTAGATCCTTTCGGGATCGATCAGTATATAAGGTGGTTTGAGCACCCTCTTAGAGTTCCAAAACATTTGCATGATGCTTCTGAAACTCCTAACTCTCCTCCCTTCTTCCGATTCAGCGTGGGGACCCAGACCTCAATCCCGCCTCGCCACCCTTCTCTTCCCTAAGTTTCGACGGAGAGCTTCCCTATCATATTCTCGGTGAAGGCAACCTACGAGTAGGAAGGAATTGGGTGGGGGTCTGCTCCGTCCCCTACGCCTACATCACACCCAGGGGCGAAGAGGAGGTGTCGTGGTGGACATGCTCTGTTACCAGCATGGCTCTCGCAAGCCATGCGACCAGGCCACACCCAGTGGCCAAGGGAGGCACATTCGTGCCGAGGAAGCCCAGATGGTGGCGCGGAGTTCATGAGTAGGCTCTGGGACGAGGAGGCTGAGGGTTCGACGGGCGGCGTGGGATGCTCTGTTTCCCCTGTAGAACAGAGTACCTGTGTGAGTGTCTGTGCGGAAACAGGATCGCGAGCCGGGTCAACCGGGTCAAGAAGAAGGCAGATCCAAGTTAGGATCCGCAAGCCAGAGAGTGTAAATAAAGAAAAGGAAAAAGGGGCATCACAAGGATGATGTGGTAGCCAACAATTGGCCCAAAGGTAATAATTTTTAAAAAATCGTAGAAGATAATTGGTAGCTCCGATTAAGACAAGTAATATATGAAAATTGATCAGGAGAATGCAAGAAATCCATTAAAAATAGTTTTATAGCCTAAATCTGATCATATCTCTAAAAGTGCTTTAAGTTAACTATGATTATGCATTAAACAATGTGAAAACCCTAATTGTGTTTGGAAATTGGATGCAATGTCTTAATTAGGTTATTTTGAGATATAGTAACATGTTGAGAGAAAGAATAAGGATTGAATTTGATTTAGATGATAATATGCTTTCCATGCGGTTTTTACACATGAATACGTTAAAATGCACATAGAAACCCTAATTTAGGGTGAAGAATGTTTAAAGTGATTAATTCAAGATTCCTTAGAATAATGTAATTGTGTGTTGATCCTAAGCCTGTTAGGAAGGATTTTAATAAGCTAGTTAGGGTTTGTAAGTAGTTTTGCTATTTTTAGGGTTTTGGTAGTTATAATGATGAAAAGGGTAGAAAACCCCAAATGAAACCCTAAAATGGATTAGGAAACCCTAGGAAGCAATTTCAAGTTGAATAGATAGAATCTTGATAAAGTGTGTAGTAAATAGAGTACATGCGCTTTTTAGGATTCTTGATTGTGTGGTTGAACTGCTTGCTTGGATTGCTTTCTTGGTTGGAATTTCTATTAGCTTGTGAAATCTATTGAACATGTATGTGGTTACTTTATGAATAATCGTCTCTAGTTTCACGGCGTTTCCCGAATGTTTCTCGATTGATTGCAAGCTAAACTGTTCGATGTTCAATTATGAAATCCTATAAAGTCCCTATGAGTATCACAATTAAATACGAATGTGTTTCTCTAACCTACATGCCACCTTGATGTATGTTGCAAGACCAAGCCCTAGAGGGAAGGTCTGATTTGGTCAAGCCCTGAAGGGAAGACCATTGGGCACCTCGAGAGGTGACCCCAGACACCAAGCTAAGGACGGAGAAGGTGGCCTTATGTCCCTTGCAAGGACAAAACCCTAAGAGAGGGTAATTTAATTTGGGGTTTAGGGCAAAAGCGGTTGAGAAGTCACATTAAAAGCATAATTTGGATTGTTAATTAATTACTTGCTTAATTAGGTTGTTAGAAACTATTTGTGATATTTTTATTGTCCCCTACATACCAGTATAACAATATATTACTGACATTTTGTTTTTCAACATTTTAGGTACAATTCTGAAAATGAACAAACAGTAAATTGAAATATTGTGAAGATGTAATTAATCTGTTCAAGGAGGATTAGTTAGTTATACTTTTTATGTGGATAGAAGTCTAGATCCAAATTTTACAAGGTATGCAAAAATATTTATTTTATTCCAGCTTTTCAGTATAGTAATAGTAGAATTTGATAATTATTTCTGATTAAATGTCAAACCATGATCCTAAAATATTGGGATAGCGTCTCTGACCTCTTGGTCTCTCATGATTGGGAGTTACCGGGAGGCGGGGTCATTACAGATCCAGTCTTCATGACACTGAAGGTTGGGGGTGGGGCTCATAGGGGTGTCGTTGTTCTCTACTTCAATGAGCTGTAGTTGATCAACATGCGGCTACGGTCTTCTTGATGTTGCGACCTCTAGGTGCAGTGAAGGGACTGGCTGGCGGCTAGGGTTAGCATGAGGAGAATGAGAGGAAAGGAAAGAATAGGGGAGGAGTTATAGGAGACAGATGGGAGAAGAAGGGGAAAGAGGAGACGACGTTGTCAGTTTGGAGATCAGAGATTACAAATCTGGTCCTACTCTCTAGCACGGGCTACACAAAAAGAGGGTAACGACTGCTTGCATTACAAAAGAAATTAAACGGATCGTGATAAATGGAATATGGTAATCCAATTGTCAATTAACACCTAATTAAATCTATATCATCTTTTATGATTCAATTGGTCAAGCAATTAACGCCTGATTGACTTAAAAAAATTCATACCTTTGATAATTAAAGAGTGAAGGGTCTAGTTTTATCATTTATTTTGCTTTTTGGGGAGTTTTGATATCTTATTTCTTTGATTATAAGCTAACGACTAATTAAATGTATTTAATGCATTTCTTGCTCAATTTGATACATTATTTTGAAATTATTAGATTCATTTCATCTAAAGATAGGATGATCACAGAATGCCAATTCAGGGTCAACACTAATTAATAGGTGAGCTAGTATAATTAATTCTCAACTTAAGACTTAATTTATAAATAATCCACTATCATTATATAAAAGGTTATTTGTGTATATATTATATTTTTGTGATTCTAATTACTCATGTTTGATCAAGTGGTTTATAATATCTCATATTATCTCAATTTATTTGATCCACCAAATCTAAGAAGATCCCAAAGCACCAATTTAGAGGTAGCTACTATAGATTGGTGTATTTTTACATCTAGCTCTACTAATGAATTTATTGATTTATTTTATTCTACAAATTTCAAATATGAACGTTGTTTATATATGTACGATAATATTTGATTCTAAAATTCCTAATATAATATGAATTAGAGGAGAAACTTGCTTTATGTTGTGGTACTTAAAAGGATCTCAAAAGAGGGGATGGGGTCGTATATATACCTAGATTTGGGTATGTTACAAGAAATCTTGTGGAATGATGAAGTATGGAGGGAGAAAGGTGCGAAGGAAAGAGTTGTTGGGGAACGAGTCACGTAGGCGGCCTCTCGTGTAGGGTTGTCGAGGGTAGGAGACTAAGTCCGCCTTCCACCTACCCAACCTGAGAAAGATCTACGTGACAAAATTTAAGTGTCAACTGAGTAAAATACGACATGTAAATAAACCAGAACTTAGGAAAAAGGAGTGTAACATCAAAATAAATCACATAAAAGCACTCAAACTTATATCATGTCTTCTAATTTGCAATCAAGGGTGTATCCAATATCCAATTAAGCCCAAAATTGGTATGTTGGTTAATTAGGGTAGGAGGAATATGAATTTGGACTTAGATTTGCATTATGAATCTGTTTGTGTTTTCTTTAATCCCTAATACATTAGTCACTTAATTAGGGTTATTAGTTTAACCTAATAGCAAAATAGGGTGAATCCTCTTATGTAATTTTCACATTCCTCACTCTAATATTCTATGGTTATGTTAGGATACTAAATAATGTTTGAGGCTATAGCTTAGAATTATTATCCACCAATTCCCACACTTCAAATATTAGGGTTATCACATTCTAAGATTTCATGTTAATGTGATTCTAATGAGTCAAATAGGGTTATTAAATCTAATACAATTTGGTCTATGCTAACACAGTGAAATATAGATACTAATAGGTAATTAACTACAGAGGGGGAAATGGATATTGGATGACCACATAATCAAATAAGGGCCTAGGAGAACTGAGGATTATCCTATGTGCATGGAATTGAGTATGTTACAACACTCCACCCCTTAAAGAGGATTTTATCCCAAAAATCCATCCAGTTATGGTATGCTATACTAAGTTATACCTTTAACCAAGTTATAAATTTTTAGTATACTTATTGTAGGGGGTCATATCATAGTATTCATGTCACACTTATGGTCTACTTTCAAGGTGAATCTATATGTATCCATATATCATGTATCCATTAATTTGATTATGTTAGATGTTGGGCTAGAAAAGTTACAACAAGGCCTAGGGTTGTCTTAACCAGTTTGTATCTGTGGCAACACATCCCACTATCACAAAGACAACGAGGTGTTACGCAAAAATGTGCGGAAATCACCATAACCACATATTATAAAAATACGAGTTAATTAAAACCGATTGCGGAAAACTGATAAACTAAGGAACTATTACATTCAAGACCTCATCCTGCAAAGAAACAGGTTATATAAACATATACAAGAACTGATATGTGTCCACAGCTTAGAAGAACAGCTGTCTAACCATCACATGAGTTCATCACCTGTTTATACATACATAAAGGCCCACATCTGGCCAGCAGCAGGATATACAAAACATCAATGATTATACATCGTGAAAAAATGTCAAACACCTCCAAGGACCTGAGAGTACAGGGATGACTCTAGACTCTACTACAAAACGTCCAAAACAACAACATATCCATCGCTTGCCTTCTATTGCTCTTCTAGCTGCTCGGTCGCAACTCCGCGACCACCACCACGTCTAGATCAACCACCTAAAAAGGGTGTAAACCAGCGGGGTGAGATACACAGTCCCATTGAGAAACATAACTCCCCGCTGAAACTATAAAACCAGAAAGATAAAGCAACAACAGAAGATAAACTGTAAAACGTAAAATAATAACAGTCTATACCGCAAAGCTATTCGTACCATCAAGCTTACCAGGCTGTATGGAAGACATATCATCAACTATCTCTTTATGGAAGATAAGATTATAAGATCTTATCGCATAACATGAGAAACATATGAGTAACTGCAAGATATAACAAGATTAACTACACAAGCAAGGCCTCAATCAATGTTCCGTATTTTGCCTTAAGTAATAAATACTATACGGCTGAATTATGTATTTTATGCCCTGAGGAAGTGAACCGTACCGTTCAAATCCAACCTTCGGCTGCGAAGCCCATAACCGGTGCCATACAAGGTCAATGGAAGAGCCGGACTCCACGACCTCCCACCTCGTGGTCAGTACACGAGTACAACACAAGCAGGACTGCAGTCTCATGCTTAAGTGGCCTCAGCCACAGGGTCAGCTCCATAGGCTACCCATCCTCTAGCCCGCCTCGGTACAGGTCACGATGCTAGTATATCTGAGCCACGAGCCTGTTCACCGTGCTCTGAGCCATGAACGCATTCATGTTCCCATATCACATATCTTGAGCCATGGGTCTGTTCACCATGCTTTGTTCATATCCCGAGTCTGCAACCATAGCTACACTCGAATCCTCACTATTTTAGGCTAGGAGAAACCTCACATATTCAACAATATGCGCTCTGGGTTAACCTGTAGGAGAACCCATTTCACCATCACCAGCTCCTGACAATGATGGATCTATGGCCAGGGCAACTACATGATATATTCCACTGTGATTAATTAATATCTTTTATATGGATTGCAAGATTCAACTAAGTTATATAACATGTAAACTATAACAGGAAATAAACAACATAAAACGCAATGTTATGCCTTTATTATAATCACATCATCCTGATCCATCACAAGGATCCAACATTACATGTTATCACTTGGCCTCTTGCCAATCATCCAGACCCATCTCAAGGATCATCACATGCCATGGGATCTCAATCCCTCATCATATAGTGCCACTTCCTCTCAAGGCTTACATCATCATCATGGGATAGAAATCCCCAGTACTTTAGTCATGTACATTATACAGATTATTTCAATATCCAGAGTAACAATCACAGCAAAGTTACTCAACATATACATATACCTCATAGCCCTTTTTAATTGTCTATGCATCACCTGCATGGTTAGTGACAACAATGAACAGAAAGACCATGCTATTGACATAGGGTGATATTGATAATTATATGCTTTATCAACCGTGCCTCAACTTGTGATCATAAGCATAGGTTACATCATTAAGCAAGGCATTCTACATGCTTATCATTTCCTTATCATTATACATGATCATATGCACATGAAATGTTGTATTAGAATACATGAAGGTGATCTACTATCTCAAGCATATCAATAGCTTCAATAATAAACCAAACATGATAGAATCCAACATATCGGGTTTCAAACGAGGAACAAGACCCTCACTATTACCCCCACTACCCTCACCATGAGTGGTATCGGGCAGGGCTCCCTCTATCGTCCAACCATATCGGTCAACATGTGACGGCCAAACATACTAGGTGACGTGCAACACTGCGTTAGAGTCTACCGTGCACCTTGCCTATCAGGCAACGGCTGTGTCGGGCATCTCAGCTGCAACGCCCGTCACAGGGTGTATATCGGCTGATACAAAGCCAAGGTGACACCCGTCACCATCTGCTAGCAACCCGTCACAAGGGTATATCGGGCAAGGTTATCCCACAGGAGGTATTGTCTAAGGGCACTGCTCAAGCTACCATCACAGGCCTATTGTCCAGCCACTCAAACCATGGCCTAACGGCCGTCACAGGGCAAAGTGGTATTGTGACGCCCGTCACAGAAACTAGGGATATTGCCCGTCACCAACACTCCATATCGTACAAGAAGTTAGGTCAAGAGGGCTGTCGGGCAGCACCTCCCCAAGCCCATAATGTCTAAGGTACAACTCACATGATCGTCTTCTACCTCAAGCACAAGGACACCCGAAACCCTAGAGGGTCAAGAAAATGGCTCACCTCAATCGACTAGGAAAGAGGGGTCTTGCACATCATCTATCACCAAACGACCACAAGGAAAAACCCTAGAGAGAGAGTCACCACTATCACCAAGCTCACCCTTCAAGTCCATGGTGAGAGGAGAGTGTTGCTCAAGAAACTATAACACAAGCTCACCTCAATCGACTAGGAAAGAGGGGTGTTGCTCATGAAACTAGGAGCTCAAGCTCACTCCTCTAGACCAAAGAGAGAAAGGAGTATTGCTCACCGTGAAACCCTAACCCACAAGGATCGGCCAACATGAATACTTAGGCAAGATACTAATCTAGCAACATAAAAACATGATCATAAAAAGAGATAGAGTAGTTAGGGTTAGGAGTTATGTAACCCGCCTTAAGCAACTCCAAGATCCAAGCACCACCAAGCAAGGAAGAAGGAGACTCCAAGGCTATCGGCCGCCAGGCTTGCTCCTTCAAGGGGTATCGGCCACCAACTTACAAAGGAGAAGGGGTGTCATGCACTAAGGTGGAGAAGAACTAAGGAACCAAAGGAACTCCTAGCAAAGGAAAGGACACACCTATATAGAAGGAAAGGGATGAGAAAACAAGGTAGAACTAAGCAATGTGTCATCCACCTAGGGACACTTGTCCTAGTGCATGAGCCACTACTCTAGCAAGCCCTAAACACATGTCCAAGGCCATTGCCACATGCAAGCATCAAGCACCAAGTGTCCACTAGTGGTGACACAAACGAGGTCAAAGCTTAGTCAAAGGTCATGGGTGACACACTATCAGCACCATGGGCGACACACCTCATGGGCGACACACCCCATGGGCGGCACACTCCTCTCTTGCTCGATACAAGGTTCAACCAAACCAAAGCAAGGCACCTCAAGGCCCAACAAGCTCATCCAAGCCCAACAGAACTCCAAGCAACGAGCCCAAGCCTTCCTCTCTACACTAGAGGAAGCAAAGAGAGAGAGGAACACCTCACAAGGTGGCAAACTTGCCTACAAAACCCTAGACTTGGGTTATTTGCAAGTAGCACCTCCAACTCTCAACAAAGCACAACCAAACCCTAATCACCACTAAAGGTGATTAGCAAGCACCAAAGCATCAAGGTTAAGCAAAGAAAATAGGGTAAACCCTAAACAAAGGTCAGGGTCCTTACAGTATCCATTATGGTTACCTACAATATTATCATAGTTTCACCATTCTTTAATCATGTTTAACGTCATTTTCCTTATCAACATCATGATCGTTTTCATCATCATCATCATCAACAACAATAACATTGTCGCCGTCTTTGTTGTCGTTGTCATCGCCATCATCATCATTAATATCATTATCTATGATAATCACATTTATGTATGGCGTGCATATGAGTCTTATTTTCCTTCCAATATTAGGGTTATATCTTAAATATATTTTATTTATAGATTTTATCAAGGGGAATAAGTTATGATGTGCCACATGACTAAGACAACACTTATACTTTAACAGACATGTTAGGGTTGAGGTGTAAGTTTAGGGTTTTGTTTGCTAATGGATCTTCTCGTTCATATTTGAACACTATGGTGTGTTGTATTGAACTTAGAGAACTAATCACCCATGATTTTAGTATATACCTTATTGTACTCAGGTGATGACTAAGGTGTACTTAAATCATTTTCACTTTTGATTCATTGTGCTCCCTTGGGAAAAGAGTATCTCCATTTAGTTTATCATCCTTATTGTGTTGAATCTTATTTCTTGAGTCGAACTACCCATATCATTTGTATTAGAAGAAATATATGAGCTCGCTTTTTTTTTTAAATTGATGACCCCCTTTGCTTTTATAACCTATCTTAGTCATGTTCACCATTATAGATTAGTGATTATAATCCTATTTTTTTATCCAAGTAACATTTATGGTGGTCAAATTAACAAGGTCAACTCATATAACATATATATGTGATCCAAATTGTTTGAGTTTAATTTAGGGAGTTACCCAAGTTTTTCTTATTGCAACCGCTATTAACTTCAGACTGTCCTTAAGTTAAGTTAAACTCATACCAATTAAAGTGTCTTTACCCCTAGAAATATCATTCTATAACTTGCTAATCATGTAGAGAGGAAGTAGATGTAGATAAGGTCATTTATATCAAAAACCTCCTCTTTCTCCCTACTTCACACTAGACCTAAGGTACAAGGATTGATTTATACAATCATAGAGTTTTTTGCTAAAGGATTTTTATTACTAATTAGAACTTTCTTATGGTGGTGACTTGGTTCCAAAAATCCTCGATGAAATCTAAAACTTTTTTTATGCATACACTGTAATAATAAAAATATGTTTAGCAATAAAACTTTACGATGAAAATCAAAAGTTGGTGCCAAATTCAATCTGAGAACCAAGTCAACCACCTACCACAACACGACACATACACTATTATCCTATCACCAAAAAGGGGTCTAATCCTTTTATTGCCTAAAAGGTTATATGACTACTTCTCTAATATGTAGCATGAGAGAGAGAAGGGGTTCTTATTACTCACAGTCAACATCAATCAAAACCTACAAAAGCATGACATCCACCATTTCCCAAGTCATTATTAGTCATAATTCACACTGCCTAATCCTGATTCATAAGGTAATTATAAGATTACCCAGCTTTGTAGGAAGAGAATTAAGGTTTTCTCAACCATAGTGCCTTCACACGATAAGGTACGCTATATAGTCAAGCTACTCATTTAGTCAGTAGATAAACCAAGTACTCTATTGGAGGTGAGGATGTGATAATTTAAGGATTTCTACTAGACTTATTGCTTTCATCAACCGATTCTAATGCACGAGCATGACAATCCCAATGAGGGTGATATTTAGCCCTTAAATAACTGGCATCAGGGCATAACTATGCTAAGATACTCATGTTGGGGGCAAGGCATGCTATAACCACAGTTGAACAAGTTTAGAATGATATTTAACATCAAGGGAATCATATCAACCCAATCTTAGTTAGGATTTTGTCTTTGCCACTCATGCATGCTTACATACATGCTCAGTCATCCTAGTGAACATATCTGAGGCATGCTAGAAACGTAACAAAGAGAGGGCCTATATGGAAATTAGGGTCAAGACTATATGTGAGTGATCAAGTCAACCTATATCTTAACACTAAACTATCTTCCCATAAGGAGAAAATTTGAAGTTTAGTGTCCAGAAGAGTCGACCCCTATGTAGGGAAGTTTATCCATATAGGGTGTAGGGTTAACTAGAGTTCCCAAAATCTAAGTCTTGACCACATAGTGGTTTGAGGAGTGAAAGTGACCAAATGAATAATGGGTTAAAAACTGTAAATGGTATTCCATTACTAGGAAATAGGTGTATCCACAACCTCTAAGGGTAACCTATTAATTAAGGGTCAACCTAGGATAACTTGAAATAGTCAACTTACCGACTGCTTAGGCTCTGATACCATTTGTAAAGAGTGGGTCCCAATAGGAGAATCCACTCAATTGGTTCAATACCAGAGCCATGTAATAATAAAGTAGAGGAAAAAAACTATTACAAAGTTACATTATGATTCGTTTACAATTGTTCCTCACCCTAAAAGGTGGGATAGCAAAATTAAATAGATACACATTTAATAAATCCAATAACATGCAAGACCTATTATATAGGGAAACCCATCCATTCCAAGTTATCCTTAGGTCCAATATACGGTATATGGTCTTCATACATCTTTGTCTTCTAATGAACCTACACCTGGGTGGAAGGGAACATCACCCAAAACATAGGAAACAAGGTATAGGTCAACAATGGCTGAATATGTATATATAATAAACACTTTAGGCATTATATTGGGTTGAAAATGAAAAAAGAGATGTTCCTATAAGAAGGGGGCTATTTGCAATTAGGTAAGTTCAAAAGAAATATAACAATAGAAATTAGGCATATCAAAATTTAGATTACAAGCATGGAAATACAAGTGCCTTTCCATAATAGTTATCAACAATATCAATATAAAATAATAACTTTTGTATGCATAACAATGTAGACTAAATATACCTAAAATAGGGCCATAACAAGATAGGATCATGGCCTAAAAGAAATAAGGGTGGAAATGCACACCCCAGGCGGAATACACACACCCTTTGTAAGTATGGTTGTACGTAAGTACCACTATTCTAGATATTCTAGTCAAACATGCAACATGCATAAATAGAGCGGAAAGAGTAACATTCTAGTCAATTCACATAAAATGACGACCATAGGAATCAAATGTATTAAGATGAGGAAATATAATTGTCCAAACAATTGGATTTTCAAGTAGAATAACAGTCCAAGAGATGCCTCATTAAAAGAATCAGATTTAAGTAATATATTACCCAAAACAAAATGGAGGATGTACATACCTTATGATCTGACCTAGATACTCAATAGTACTCCCTAAGCTCAGAATATGGGCTTTCACATCCTATTCATCATATGTTTGCATTCAATTAATATAAAGTTAATAGATTCTCTTACTAAGAAAATGACCCTACTGAAAGTTGAAAATATGATCATGAAACATATATCATTAAATCACTCATATTCTTATTTCAAATATATTTATTTATTTTTCTATTGAACTAATGATTAATTATGATTTAACAAGTTAAAATCATTTTCTGATTAAGAAGGAAAAATAACCAGCGAAAAGACTAAATTACCCATGGATGAAATTTAGTTCATTAAGAAAGGATGTAAAGCTGGATCTACAACAATATATGACTTATGTACACATGTTCAAAGTTGGGTCAACGAAGGTGAAAAGATGATTTGCCCCTACTGGGTGTCGATGATTGTACCCAGACCCCATGGGCAAGACAAGGATTTCACCCTAGGGATTTTATCCATGTGCCTCGTGCCATGGTCGCCTATAGGAGCTCAGAGCTCAAGACCTTGAGTCTAGCTATCAACACCAGTGATCACACTCTTCCCTATTGTAGGAGTCAATCCTGGTGCATACATCAAGGTATTCTGGTCCAAGAAGCCCTTGCTTGGGTACCACCATTGTCTCGGCTTACACATGGCCTACACCATGTCTGAGCACCAGAGATTCCAGGATCAATCGAGGGGCAAGAATTTGATGGAGTCTAGTGTTGCTATGGAGTTGTGGCATTGTGTAGAACTCGAGAAAGGCAGAGTAAGGGTAAATCAAAGCCAATACCGTGAGAAGGCCGATGGAGCTGTCGGGTCGAGGGAATCTATGAAACTATAAATGGTGGGAGCAAAACTATAGAGACAATCTAATGACTCTAGGAAACTCAGAGAGGGGGGGTATATGTGCCGAGGTGGTATTGGCAGAGTTCCTGCTAGAGCAGGTGCCATGGTGCTTGTCACTAAGGACCCATGAAGAATAGGACATCAATTCTGGTTTTTGGGGGAAACCAGAGAAAATGAACCAAAATAAGCATACGAAAAGCAATAAGGAGGTATGGGATTACTCATCAACTAGCCAATTTTGATTTTTGGGGTTTCATTAGCACAGTCGGCCTTCCAGTCCTCAGAGTATAAGATTGAGCTAGTAGAGGTGGATCAGCATGCTAGAGGATAAATTGGTTACTGAGGAGTCCTTGTCTAGGGCTATCGATTCCAGGGATCCCAAGATATAATAGTGGGTGTCGTTCATTGTGGCTCCGCGGTACCACCGTGATGGGGGGCAGTCGGCGACTTTGGGCATTTTATACCTGGGGTGAGAGAAAGGGTGAGTTAGGGTTTATTGAACTTGACTGGTCGAGGTGGATCTAAAGGAGGAGAAATATTATAGAATGATGAGGTGTGGAGGGAGAAAGGTGAGGAGGAAAACGTTTCTGGGGAATGAGTCGCATTGGCGGCCTCTCATGTGGGGTTGTCGAGGGTGGGAGATGAAGTTTTCCTTCTACCTACCTGACATGGGAAAGATCTACATGATAAAATTTAAGCGTCAACTGAGTCAAATGTGGCATGTAAATAAATCATAACTTAGGAAAAAGGAGTGTGACATCAAAATAAATCACATAAAAGCACTCAAACTTATATGTTATCTTCTAATTTGCAATTAGGGGTGTATCTAATATCCAATAAAGCCCAAAATTTGTATGTTGACTAATTAGGGTATGAGGAATATGAATTTGGACATAGATTTTCATTATGAGACTGTTTGTGTTCTTGTTAAGCCTTAATGCATTAGTTACTTAATTAGGTTTATTAGTTTAACCTAATAGAAAAATAGGGTGAATCCTCTTACGTCATTTTCACATTCCTCACTCTAATATTCTATGTTTTTTCTATGATATTAAATAATGTTTGAGGCTACATTTTAATATTAGTATCCACCAATTACCACACTTCAAATATTAAGGTTATCACATTCTAAGATTTCATGTGTGTGTGATTCTAATGATTCAAATAAGGTTATCGATTCCTAATACGGTTTGGTCTATGCTAACACAGTGAAATATCGATAGTAAAAGGTAGTTAACTAAAAAGGGGGAAAGCGATATTGGATGACCACATAATCAAATAGGGACCTAGAAGAATGGAGGATTACCCTATGTGCTTGGAATTGAGTATGTTACTGTTACAACCCCAATTTTTGGGTTCATTTGGTGAGACATGTAATTTCTCATATTAAATATATTTGAACAAATAATGATATAATTTGTTTTGAATAAATGGATTTTGTTCACAATAGCCTTAATGGTTGTTTGTGGGATTTATGGGTATTGGGCCCAATAACAAGAAAAGGACAAAAAGGAACTCCATTATTAATAAGAAATGGAGAAAAGAAAAATGTGGAAACCTCTAGAAGGCAAAAGAATATGATCCCAAGTTGGATTTCGTGCCTCTTGGGTTCCTTGGGTTCCAAGGAGCCCAAATTTGCAAAGAAAATGCAATAAGAAAAGAAAAGATCAATTAAATGTTTCTTTATTAAGAAAGAAATTGAAAATAATGATAAAATGTGGAAAATAAGTGGAAAGAGGCATAATTGAGTTATCCTTGGTTGATTTTCATATCCATGAGGTTTCTAATATTAAAAGAAATGCAAATGAGTAAAATAAAAGAGAAATAAAGGGAAATCCTAAAAAATAGATATTTTCATAAGAAATAAACAAGATAATGAGAAATAATGGGTATAGATGCATCTAGAAGGATAATAAGTACCCAATAAAAAGGAATTTCAAAATATTAGAGTTTCTTGGGATCCAAGGAGACCCAATGGAGAAAATGAAAGAGAAAATACCAATAAGAAGATAATGTGAATACATAATTAATGGATTATGTGATATTGTTAAAAAGGAAGTATTTTTCTACTTAAGGAAAATATATTTTCGTGGCCAATGAATTAAAAGGCAAGAATAAAGATAATAATGGAAAGTATTTTCGAATTCCTAAATATCCAAGTAATAAAGGTTATCAAAAAGATAAGGAAGAGAGAAAAGATTTCTTCACGATGAAGGACTGTCGTTTCCTATTAGAAAAGGGACTTGTTTCCCTTGTATGAACGTCTTAGGGCGTGGATACCCTCCCCTATATATGGGGTAGAGCCCAGGGTCGAGTCCCAAGGAGTTCCATGTATCCCTCTCTTCTTCTTCTCCTTCTTTGTAAGAAAACCCTAACCAAAAAGCATGGGGTTACCCTGGGGGCAACTAGAGGTCATAGGAGGTTCTCCGGGGAGGCACGAAGTTAATACAAGGTTTTAGGGTGGTCGGTCATCTTTTCCCGACCTGCCACCGTCGCACTGCACCTACAGCACGGCTGCCAGGACGGCCACGGGTTGCAGGCCAGTCAACGTGGTCCAACCACCCTGGTTACGAGCAAAGAACACAGAAGTTGCGTGGAGGATCACCAGAGGGAGAGGAAACATCCCTGGCGGCCGCCGAGGTGAGGGATGGTGCAAGGAAGTCATGCCTAGGGCTACAGGTCGGCGATAGATAGGGAAATCATGAGGAGGAAGAAGGCTTCGGCCGTTTGACGGAAATACCCCTCTGGGTATTGAAGAAACAATTCACTTATCAAGGGAATAATTGACTTTTTATTATGTTTCCAAAGAAACAGGCAACGTTGCATGGGATAGGCGACGTGGCACTCTCTGATTGGCTCTGGTAATTGATATCTTGCAAAAATCATATCTCCTTAATAGTAGCTCGGATGAATATGCATAAAATATGAAAGTTGCTCAGAAAAATGAGGGGAATCCATTAAAAGTATAATTAAAGCCTGATTATAATTGAAATTAGAAAAGTAATGGAAGTTATCAACTTTAATACTTTAATGATTAAGAAACCCTATTTTGAGATGATTAATGTGATTAGTAGGGTTTAATGGATGATTAAAGTTGATATTAACCTGTTTACTATAAAAAGGTGCATTAAGAAGAAAAAGGATGAACTTTGCATGTAATTAGTTTAATTTAGAAATTCATGTGCATAAATATGCTTTAATGGGCCTTGAAACCCTAATATTGGTAAATGCGACTCTTAATGGCTTTAATTATTCAAGGTCATGAATAAAGTTAAGATATGATGATTCTAAGATATTTCGAGTATGGAAGTTCTAAATTGTGGATAAATATCCTTAATATGATAATTAGGGTTCTTCTAATGGATAAAGGTAGAATTGATGATAAATAATGTTCATATGTGAATTAGACCATAATGAACTATGAATTGATGATAAATGAGCATAATGACTTTGTCATAGATTAAAAGGATAAAAATGGTAGCTTTAATGTAAAACAGGCTTAATGGACTTAATTGATGATTAATTGTGTTGTTTCTGAAATTAAGGTTATATGTTGTTAAAAGATAACCTTAATAACTTTCAAGAAGGATAGATGAGAAATTAGGGTTTAAAAGAGTAAAAACCCTAATTGAAAAGTAAACCCTAAAAGAGGTAGAAATCCTAAAAAGAGAATAGAAACCTTAAGTAGCAAGATGGTTTGAATAGATTTTGATAAAAAGGAATTGGATGAAATTTCAGGACTCTTGTACTTGCTTGATTGGATGTCTTGATTGATTGGACTATTCTATCTCAATTCAGCCTAATAGGTATGTGGTTAATTACGAGTAATCACATTAGTTTTCCCAAAGGTTTCCCGGATGGTTAATCGCATTGATTGAAACGAAACAGCTTGGATGTTCATACTGCAATTATAAAGTCACTATGGATATCACAATTATAAATGCATGTGTATTCTCGCACCTACATGCCACCCTGATGGAAGATGCCATAAAGGTCTGGCCCAAGAGGGTAGACCTATGGGCACCATGAGAGGTGACCCCAGACACCAAGCTCGGGAATGAGAAGGTGGTTTATGTTGCATGACTATGGGGCACCATGAGAGGTGACCCCCAGGAACAAAGCTCAGGATTGAGAAGGTGGCCTTAAGTCAATGGCAAAAGAGAAACCCAAGAGGGGTATTCCAGGGTTAGGGAAAAAGCGGTGGAGAATGACAGATTGAAAATGTAAATTGGTTTGCTAATTACCCTGATTGTGATAATTAGATTGTTATCCATATTTGCAAAATTTTGGTTGTTCCTACATATCGGCATATTTCGATATGCTGATCGACGTTTTGTTTGTTGGCATTTTAGGTACAAGATTGAAAAGGACAAACAGTAAAGTGGCATATTTGGTATTAAATAAGAGTTAAAGTATAAAGGAGGATTAGTTAGAATAGCCTCCAGATGTGGATAGAAGTAGATATCCAAGTTTTTGAAAAAGGTATGCAAAATTTTATTTTATACCAGATTTCAGTTTAGTTATGTAGAATTTCATAATTATTATTGATTAATTGTTGAACCTTTGATCCTGTTAATTGGTATAACGGCTCTGACCTTTGAGTCTCCCTTAATTGGGGGTTACCAAGAGGCTGGGTCATTACATTTGGTATCAGAACATAGGTTCCTCATTTAATCTTTAATCATTATTAAATTTTACAAACTCTATAGAACCCAAGGGAGTTATTAGAGGATTTTCCAAAAGACAGAGGTGTCTAGAAAAGGATCACGTTTGGGGGCTGGCAAGATTTTCCTCCGCACCGCTAGTCAGAATACGAGGACTCCTGGATTAGTGTGACTGCCTGGCCAATGTCTCAGGATTTGATTCAAAATAAGATACCTTTAGGACTCTCTCATCTTGTTCATCCCTTCTCACCTCAAATTTTGTTAAGGGTTATAATGATTAGGGTTTTCTCTCTTTTCCTCACCCTATTAAGGTATGGTTAAGGTTGATAAGGTTTAAGGAATCCTCCACCAAATTAATAAAAAGCATGTAAATAAGATGTCATGGACATAAGCTTAATAGAGTAAGCGTAAAGGAATAGATACATGCTTAGGTCATATGACATAAGTTGTCATGCCTTCTGGAGAGACCTGAGGCTAGGCCTTCTTGTTAGGAGGATGAGTAAAGAGAGTTAGTCTTGGAGGTAGAGATCTCCATTACAAGTAGAGACCTAGCACATCCTCTGAGGATGATGCTAACCCTAACCCTAAGAGGTGGTTAGAAAGAGAGATGACACGATGAGTTAGATGTCATGGTAGACCTGGTGTGGGGGTGGACATGCCTTTGGATGCCCATATGAGCCATGAGAGGTTGGATGACCGAGTACCTTTGGCGACCCAACCCTGAGAAGGGTCGTGCATGTTAGAGTGAAGGATAGCTCCTTCATTGATGAGGTTAGAGAAGAACCTATGGAAACCCCATGAGCTTATAACAGCATGGCATAGTATGCACCCAGAGTATGTCAGTAGTGCGAGTAGTAGGTTGAAATCTTGGCCAAGGGAGTATGTTGGATAGCTGATGAGATAAGCATAAAGGGCTAGGGATAACCTTGAGAAAACATAAGTTTGAACATAGGATTCTTCACGTAGAGGTATGCTTGTAAGCTTGATCCATATTCATGGAGAGAGGACCTTTAGTATAAGGTTGGTTGTGGAGTTAGCTCTATAGAGAGAGAAGGACCCAAGCAAGAAGGTTGGAAGCCTAGACATTGAGATATGAGGAAAAGTTGGGAGTTGAGGATGATGCAACCTAAGTGGATAATAGTGGTTGCCTCATGTTGATGATATCTTAGTTGCTATTAGAGGAATCAAATCCTAGAGATAGGATGAGACTACTGGTACCTCCATACCTAAGGTATAGATGAGAAGAAGATTTCCTTTAACCATGAAGAGGTTTGGTAACAGGTTGTGAGGCCTTGTACCTTGTTGACTGTCCTTGAGGAGGACTCAACTCTGAAGTGTTGCTCGAATAAAAGGATCATGGGAAGCGCATGACATACCTTGGACATGCTTGGTTCGTGGTTAAAGGTTGAGCATGCATTTGGACAGTTCCGGCATAAAGAAATGAACATAGGGTTCCTAGACCTAAGAGGGGAAGTGGTGTACCTGATGCTCATGATGAGGTTTTAGTTTCAATAGATTCGAGCATGGTACTTCTCATGTTTATAAGAAAAGGAAACCCCTTAAGTTAAAGGTATGTTTGATGAACCCCTCACAACTAAGTCGGTCTAATGTTGAGGATGAGAACAAGTGTGACATAGCATGGTTTTGTAGGTGTCTGATTGTGCCTTAGTAGCTTGCTAGGGATAAGCATGCTCACATGGATGCAAACCCTAAACATAAGGACGTTTGTGACCTTTCTTATCAAGGTATAGTTTCCTCCCATCCTGGGAGAGGGACTCTTTGTAGGGTGTATACCAATTTTTTTTACTTTGAGGTAACCTAAAGAGGTCTAATATGATCTTGAGAAACTAAGTGAAGAGTACATGGTAAGAGAATGAACCTGTAGACTCATAGATAACCATCTCTATGTGCATGTGGGTGTGTTACCATGGAGGTAACTGGTATGGGGCTTAACCAAGGTAAGCAGGTCTCCATGACCCCTATGAAAGGATGATAGACAGCCCAAGTATGCAGAGAGAGATGATAAAGGCTTGGGTAAGGTTCTATGTTGGACATGTATTATAATGGAATCCTAAGTCTATCCTAGGGTCAGGTAGGGATAAGACCGATGGAAGTGGGAGTTGCCTAATTCCCTAGTTGCACCTGACCATAGGGTCAAGAGGTAACATCTATCATTGTCTGAGGGCCATGGGTTAGGAGATTGATCACCGTCATGAACTCATGGGACCCAAAGGGCTGATGAGTAGGGCACTCTCTGGATGCATAAGGGAAGAGGGATGACCCCAAAAGTGTCGGCACCCTATAGACCTAGAGGAGATGACCAAGGAATGTGTGCAAACCCTAGTAGGTTCGAGACCAGATATCCATGGTAGTAATTTTGATATCGAGATGATTGTGATGTAGAGACATATGTGGCACATTGCAACTTAGATTTGAAGGTGTACTGGCAAGGTGGGATGTACCATCTCTACCCTTGGAACTGGAAGAACTTTGTATTTGGATTACAGCCAAATGCTTATTTCCTCTTGTTATGGGAGTGAGAGATAGGACAATACGCGTGCCATACACCAAGGATAAAGATGATGTGAGTTGGAACGTTGCTATGAGGTATGAGGACAGAGATGATAACATACCCTGGTGGAGTGAACGATATGTGGATAGAGAGATAAGGTAGTCACCTTATGAGGATGTTTTATCATGAACTATGAATTATACAAGGTTGAGTTTGAAATCTAAGAGGATGAGCTTAGAGTGTTCTGATGAAGATAGACTTAGAGTTTGAGATGAGATGACAAGTGGAATACATGGATGAGTATGTCTTCAACATTACCTTATACCTAAGGATGTGAAGTGGTAATAGATGCCCTGGTTGAGATATAACTGCCTAGTTTGGCTAGAAACTAGAAGAGGTTGTTAGGCTAACCCTAAGTTTGGAAAGAAGATAGGTTTGGCTAACCCTCTGATGCAACGATACTGGTTGAACAAGTGAGTGGTTGTTTGGTTAGACAGCCCTTGATGCAATAAAAGGATGGTTGAAGAACCACAAATGCACTTCTTTGGAAAGGAAGGTGATAAAACCCTAATGAGAGTGGTTTAGGGTTTTCGAGGAATCGATCTTGAGGAATCATGACATATAGGAAATCATGATTTCAAGATCACCATACACCGTGTACTACAAGGATAGTAAGTGATAGTAGCACTTTGGATGCTTGATATGAAGTTGCATGTGGCATGTGGCCATGCAAGCCGGGGGTGAAGGATGGACACCAGTAACCCAGTGCTTTGACATAGAGGATAAAGAATCCCTGAGAGGGAATGGGAGTTCACCACTATGGATGATGTGGTAAGCCTCCCCTTGACCAAGGAAGGTCAAGATACAATGTGGGTTATCGTAGATCTCCTTACCTAGATGACAGGAGAAAGAAAGAGTATTATTAAGGGACAGATCGGGTTGAACTACTTATAAGAGAGAGAGAGATGGTTCAACTACACCATGATGTGAGTTCAAAATTTCTTGAGTAGGACCTAAAGGTTCACTTCCATGAGGTGGAAGTAGATACATGAAGAACTCGATGTTAGTACAGTTTATCACCCCTTACTAATGGTTAGTATGATCCAGACCAGAGGGTCTGATGTGGGCATGTGTGCTCATTCATGGTGATACATGAAGACAGTTCTTGAGATGTGATGTTAACCACCTTAGCCACTATCGGGATGTAAAGAAGCTCTGTGAAGGAGGTTGTGTAGGTCACCACTTCATTAAGATGATGTTGGTGAAGGAGGCCTCACGAAGGTCAAAAAAGAACCATAGTGTGTGCAGATGAAGTCGCTTTGATCATGCAATGGCTGAGAGAGAGCCCAAAGGTGACATAAGTCGTGAGCTGATGCAAAGCAGACTGACATGCAGTTCACTGTGGGAGAGTATGTGACGTGAAAATCTGACCCCTCTAAGTTATAGCTAAGAGAGTTCAGTCCTGGTTGCATGGTCCATTTGAGATGGATTGGTGGAGATGGTTGTGTTTAGCCTTACCCCTCAGGATAACATGATGTATAATGTGTTACATGAGTCCGATCTAGAGCACCATGTGAGGTACCCAAGCCATGTACAGAGCCCTAAACCTATTCAACTTTTGGGAGGTTGAAATGTCCTGAGTCACCTATGAGGGTACGATATACCAAGGTAAGAAAGAACTCAGATGGAAGAATATGAGATGATGAAGGTTCTTGGGAAGCACCATGGAAAGGGTGAAGTCACATGAGAGCCCTGATGGACATAAGAAAGGCTTATCCTAATTTGTTTGTTTGCTTGATGGAATTTTGGGGGCAAAATTCTTGTAAGAGGGGAAGGATGTTACAACCCCAATTTTTGGGTTCATTTAGTGAGAAATGTAATTTCACATATTAAAGATATTTGAACAAATAATGATATAATTTGTTTTGAATAAATGGATTTTGTTCATAATAACCTTAATGGTTGTTTTGTGGGCTTTATTGGCTATTGGGCCCAATAATAAGAAAAAGACAAAAAGGAACTCCATTATTAATAAGAAATGGAGAAAAGAAAATTGTGGAAACCTCTAGAAGCCAAAAGAATATGATCCCAAGTTGTATTTCGTGCCTCTTGGGTTCCTTGGGTTCCAAGGAGCCCAAAGTTGCAAAGAAAATGCAATAAAAAAAGAAAAGACCAATTAAATGTTTCTTTATTAAGAAAGAAATTGAAAACAATGATAAAATGTGGAAAATAAGTGGAAAGAGGCATAATTGAGTTATCCTTGGGGGATTTTCATATCCATGAGGTTTGTAATATTAAAAGAAATGAAAATGAAGAAAATAAAAGAGAAATAAAGGGAAATCCTCAAAAATAGATATTTTAATAAGAAATAAACAAGATAATGAGAAATAATGGGTATAGATGCATCTAGAAGGATAATGAGTACCCAATAAAAAGGAATTTCGAAATATTAGAGTTTCTTGGGATCCAAGGAGTCCCAATGGAGAAAATGAAAGAGAAAATACCAATAAGAAGGTAATGTGAATACATAATTAATGGATTATGTGATATTGTTAAAAAGGAAGTATTTTTCTACTCAAGGAAAATATATTTTCGTGGCCAATGAATTAAAAGGCAAGAATAAAGAGAATAATGGAAAGGATTTTCAAATTCCTAAATATCCAAGTAATAAAGGATATCAAAACGATAAGGAAGAGAGAGAAGATTTCTTCACGATGAAGGAATGTGGTTTCCTATTAGAAAAGGTACTTGTTTCCCTTGTATGAATGTCTTGGGGCGTGGATACCCTCCCCTATATAAGGGGTAGAGCCCAGGGTCGAGTCCTAAGGAGTTCCATGTATCCCTCTCTTCTTCTTCACCTTCTTTGTAAGCAAACCCTAACCAAAAAGCATGGGGTTACCCCGGGGGCAACTAGCGGCCGTAGGAGGTTCTCCGGGGAGGCACGAAGTTAATACAAGGTTCTAGGGTGGCCGGTCATCTTTTCCTGACCTGCCACCATCGCACTGCACCTGCAGCACGGCTGCCAGGCCGGCCGCAGGTTGCAGGCCAGCCAACGTGGTCCACCCGCCCTGGTTGCGAGCAGAGAACACCAGAAGCTGTGTGGAGGATCACCAGAGGGAGAGGAAACATCCCTGGTGGCCGTCGAGGTGAGGGATGGTGCAAGGAAGCCGCGCTAGGGCTACAGGTCGGCGACAGATAGAGAAATCGCGAGGAGGAAGAAGGCTTCGGCTGTTTGACAGAAATTCCCCTCCGGGTATTGAAGAAACAATTCACTTATCTAGGGCAGAATTGACTTTTGATTATGTTTCCAAAGCAACAGGCAGCGTTGCATGGGATAGGTGATGTGGCGCTCTCTGATTGGCTTTGGTAAGTGATATCTTGCAAAAATCATATCTCCTTAATAGTAGCTCGAATGAATATGCATAAAATATGAAAGTTGCTCAGAAAAATGAGGGAAATCCATTAAAATTATAATTGAATCCTGATTCTAATTGAAATTCGAAAAGTAATGGAAGTTATCAACTTTAATACTTTAATGATTAAGAAACCCTATTTTGAGATGATTAATGTGATTAGTAGGGTTTAATGGATGATTAAAGTTGATGTTAACTTGTTTACTGTAAAAATGTGCATTAAGAATAAAAAGGATGAACTTTGCATGTAATTAGTTTAATTCGGAAATTCATGTGCATAAATATGCTTAAATGGGCCTTGAAACCCTAATATTGGTAAATGCGACTCTTAATGGCTTTAATTATTCAAGATCGTGAATAAAGTTAAGATATGATGATTCTAAGCTATTTCAAGTATGGAAGTTCTTAATTGTAGACAAATATCCTTAATATGATAATTAGGGTTTTTCTAATGGATAAAGGTAGAATTGATGATAAATAACATTCATATGTGAATTAGACCATAATGAACTACAAATTGAGAGCATAATGACTTTGTCATAGATTAAAAGGATAAAAATGGTAGATTTAATGTAAAAGAGGCTTAATGGACTTAATTGATGATTAATTGTGTTGTTTCTGAAATTAAGGTTATATGTTGTTAAAAGGTAACCTTAATAACTTTCAAGAAGGATAGATGAGAAATTAGGGTTTAAAAGAGTAAAAACCCTAATTGCAAAGTAAATTCTAAAAAAGGTAGAAATCCTAAAAAGATAATAGAAACCTTAAGTAGCAAGATGGTTTGAATAGATTTTGATAAAAAGGAATTTGATGAAATTTCAGGACTCTTGTACTTGCTTGATTGGATGTCTTGATTGATTGGACTATTCTATCTCAATTCATCCTAATAGGTATGTGGTTAATTACGAGTAATCGCATTAGTTTTCCCGAAGGTTTCCCAGATGGTTAATCGCATTGATTGAAACTAAACAACTTGGATGTTCATACTGCAATTATAAAGTCACTATGGATATCACAATTATAAATACATGTGTATTCTCGCACCTACATGCCACCCTGATGGAAGATGCCATAAAGGTCAGGCCCAAGAGGGTAGACCAATGGGCACCATGAGATGTGACCCCCAGACACCAAGCTCGGGATTGAGAAGGTGGCCTTAAGTCAATGGCAAAAGAGAAACTCTAGAGGGGTATTCTAGGGTTAGGGAAAAAGTGGTGGAGAATGACACATTGAAAATGTAAATTGGTTTGCCAATTACCCTGATTGTGATAATTAGATTTTTATCCATATTTGCAAAATTTTGGTTGTTCCCACATACCGGCATATTTTGATATGATGAACGACGTTTTGTTTGTCAGCATTTTAGGTACAAGATTGAAAAGGACAAATAGTAAAGTGGCATATGTGGTATTAAATAAGAGTTAAAGTACAAAGGAGGATTAGTTAGAATAGCCTCCAGGTGTGGATAGCAGTAGATATCCAAGTTTTTGAAAAAGGTATGCAAAGTTTTATTTTATACCAGATTTCAGTTTAGTTCTCTAGAATTTCATAATTATTCTGATTAATTGTTGAACCTTCGATCCTGTTAATTGGTATAACGGCTCTGACGTCTTTGGGTCTCCCTTAATTGGGGGTTACCGGGAGGCTGGTTCATTACAGTTACAAAGAGAATACACGTGTTTAACTAAAGGATCACATCCTCGAGGTCTGACAACCTTTATCTAAGTCTAAGACCCCTCCTATGTGGCAGCAAGCCATTCCCGCACAAAGCAATGTACTTGTTGAAGAATTCTAGGGAAACATCCCATGACTGAAGAAGACTACTCCCCTACTAAGTGCACTTACATTTTGTTGCATCCCATCATCATTTGCCTCCACCTATCCATGGGGTGCATGATATCTGTAACGACCCCACCTCCCGGTAACCCCCAATTAAGGGAGACCGAAAGGTCGGTGTCGTTATCCAATTAACAGGATCAAAGGTTCGACAAATAATCAATAACAATTATGAAATTCTACTAACTAATTGTAATTTTGGTATAAAATTAAAACTTCACTTACCTTTGAAAATCTTGGGAATCTATCTATCCAAGCTTGAATCCACTCTAACTAATCCTCCTTGCACTTTATGTTTTACTTTCACAATGTGTCACTTTACTGTTTGTTCTTTCAATTGTTGTTCCTAAAATGCCGACAAACAAAACGTCGGTCAGTATATCGAAATATACTGGTATGTGGGAACAACCAAAAACTTGCAAATATGGCTAACAATTTAATAATCTCAATCAAATTAATTAACAAGACAATTTACATTTTTCAGTATAACATTCTCCACCACTTTTTCCCTAACCCTGGCATACCCACCTTAGGGTGCCTTTTTGTCAATGACTTAAGGCCACCTTCTCAATCCCGAGCTTGGTGCCTGGGGGTCACCACTCATGGTGCCCACTAGTCATGCAATATCATAGGCCACCTTCTTCGTGCCTGGGGTCACCACTCAAGGTGTCCATTGGTCTACCCATCTGGGTATGACCTTTGGCATCATCCATCAGGGTGGCATGTAGGTGCGAGAATACATACTCTTATTTTTAATGTGATAATCATAGTGACTTTATGATTTGCAAGTATGAACCTCCAACAGATAATTTGCATTCAATGCGATTAACAGTCCGGAAAATCCGCGGGAAACTAAGGCGGTTATTCATAATTAACCACATACCTTATCCAGGGTAACTTGATTGTCCAAGCAATAAGGATAAAGAATAAATCAACAAGCAATCAACAATATCCTGAAATTAATGCATGTGATCCAAGTGTTATAGTTTATCCAAAACATTCTAAAGCTAGATTTGGATTCCACCTTAGACTTTCTAGATCACATTAGGGCTTTATTAGGGTTTTTGCCTCCATAATGCTTTAAATGTTCTCTTAGTTCATAAACCCTAATTTCAAAATCATAAGCCCAATTAAAGTCGATTATTTCTCTTTTATACCCAAAACTACCTTCTTTATCCTTTTAAGTTATTTCAAGGTCGACATTAGACTCAATTATCACCTTTAGTTTCTTTCAGATTAACAACTCATAATTCATGATGGTCTAATTCCCATATGAACTCTATTTATTATTAATTCTACCTTGATTTAATCAAAAACCCTAATTTCAATATTAAGCTTATTTATCCACAAATTAGGGACTTTAATGCTCAAAATAGCATATTCCAACTTTAACCATGAAATTAATCAATTAAAGCCATTAATAGTTGAATTAATCAACATTAGGGTTTCAAGGCCCATTAAAGTATATTCATGCATATGAAACTCCAAATTAACTAATTATATGCAAAGTTCGTCCTTTTTCTTCCTAGGGTTTCTTAATCATCATTACATTAAAGTTGATATCTTCCATTATTTTTCGAATGGCATAAGGAATCAGACTTCAATTATATTTTATTTAGATTCCTCTCGATTTTCTGAGAAAGTTTCATATTTTATGCATACTCATCCGAGCTACCATTAGAGAGATATGAATTTTGTAAAATTACCTTCTTTGGGCCAATCACAGAGCGCCACGTCGCCCATTGCATGCAATGTTGTCCGGCTCTTTGGAAAACATGATGAATTGTCTATTTTACCCCCAGTAAGTTGGTTGGGTCTTAAGCCCGCGGAGGGGCAAACCTGTCCAATGGGTCTTAGCCATCTTCCTCCTCGCGCCAGCAGCTGGCTGCCGCCCTAGCGGCCGAGGGAGCGGCTCTCCCCCCCTCCTTCCTGGCCTCTTCGACCACCAGGGTGGCCTCCCTAGCCTCCGGCGTCCTCCCCTGCGCCTGCCCATGCCTTGGTCGGCGGTCTGGACGGCTGGGTGTAGAAGAACTGGGCCTGCGATCCGCGTCCATGTTGCAGGTCCTCTGCAGACACCACGAGAGAGTCGTGAGATCGGAGGCGACAGATCAACGTTCAGGGTAGTCGTGAAGTTTCCTTCTTCCACTCATGACGACTCTGCAGCCCTTTGTTCGCTCCAGTGAAAGCACCAACCAATGTTAGTGTTTCACGTGTGAGAAACAAGAAGTAGGTGAGGAAGAGAGTGGGAGATGCGGAATCTCTCTGGAACTCGTCCCAAAGGGTCTACCCCTTTTATAGGGGAGTATCCAAGCCTTAGATTGCTTGCCCACAAAGCAAACAAGGTTTCTCCTTATAGGAAAGGGAGTTTCCTTACTTTTAAAGTATCTTTCTCTCTCTTCATGTATATATTTCCATTAGGTATTAGGAATTCGAAATTCCTCTCACCTACTCTCTTTATTGCTTGACTTTTAACCCTTAGGCATGAAGTTAAGTTTTCCTTTAATAGCAATTTCTTTCTTTTTAGCAATACCATGTAATACATTAATGGTATACTCACATTATCTTCTTATTTTCTATTTTTTATATTTTTCTCTTTCCTCTTTCTTCATTGGGACTCCTTGGATCCCAAGAAACTCTATTATTTCGAAATCCTTTTTATTGGATACTCTTTATCCTTCTAGATGCATCTAAATGCATTATTCTTCATTATTTCTCATTATCTTGTTTATTTCTTATTAAAATAGTTCTTTTTGAGGATTTCTCTTTATTTCCCTTTTATTTTCCTCATTGGTATTCCTTTTATCATAAGCAATCCTTGGGATACGAAATTCCACCAAGGATCACTTAATTATACCTCTTTTTACTTATTTTCCACATTTCATCAATTTTTTCAATTTCTTTCTTAATAAAGAAATAGTTAATTGATCTTTTCTTTTCTTATTGCTCTCTTTATGATACTTTGGACTCCTTGGTACCCAAGGAACCCAAAAGGCACGAAATCCCTCCTTGGATCTGCCTTCTAGAGGTTTCTACCTCTTTCTTTTCTCAAATATTCAATTATTCATTAATTAATTGAATTTTCCTTGTTATTGGGCCCAATAGCCAATAAAGCCCACAAATCAAACAACAAGGCTATTTTAAATGAAATCCATTTATTCACAACAAATTATATTATTTTTCCAAATATCTTTAATATGAGAAATTACATTTCTCACCAAATGAACCCAAAATTTGGGGTTGTAACATCCTTCCCCTCTTATGAGAATTTTGCCCTCAAAATTCCATCAAGCAAGCAAACAAACAGGATAAGTCTTCTTATGTCCATCAGGGCTCCCATGTGGCTTCACCCTTTCCATGGTGTTTCCCAAGAACCTTCATTATCTCATTTTCTTCCATCTGAGTTCTTTCTTACCTTGGTATATTGTACCCTCATAGGTGACTCAAGACATTTCAACCTCTCAAAAGCTGAATAGGTTCAGAGCTCAACACATGGCTTGGATACCTCACATAGTGCTCTAGATCGGACTCATGGAATACACTACATATCATGTTATCCTGAGGGGCAAGGCTAAACACAATCATCTCCACCAATCCATCTCAAATAGACCCATATATCGGGGACTCAGCTTCCTCAGCTGTAGCCTAGAGGGGTCGGATTTTCACATTTCCTACAGTGAACGGCATGTCAGTCTGCTTTGCATCATCTCACGACTCATGTCGTCTCTGGGCTCTCTCTCTTCGCCATTGCACAATCAAAACGACTTCATCTGCACACACTGTATTTCTTTTCTGACCTTTGCGAGGCCTCCTTCACCAACATCATCTTAATGAAGTGGTGACCGACAAAACCTCTCTATAAGACTTCTTTCATCCCAATAAAGGTCATGGTGGTTAATATCACATCTTAAGATCTATCTCTATGTATCACCCTAAATGAGCACACATGCTCTCATCAAATCATACTGTCCATTAGTATGGGGTGATAAACTGTACAAACACTGAGCTCTTCATGTATCTACTTCCACCTCATTGAAGTGAACCTTTAGGTCACATCAAGAACTTTTGAATTCGCATCATGGTGTAGTTGAACCATCTCTTTTCATATGTAGTTCAACCAGGTCTGTCCCTTGACAGAACTCTTCCTTTCTTATGTCATCTAGGTAAGGCGATCTACCATAACCCATACTGTATCTTGACCTTCTTAGTCTAGGAGAAACTCACAACGTCCATAATGATGAACTCCCATTCCCTCTCGGGAACTCTTTATACTTTATATCCATGCACTGGGTTAATGGTGTTCGTCCTTCACCTCCTGGCTTGCATGGCCACATGCTACATGCAACTTTGTTTTAAGCATCCAGAATGCTACCATCACTTACTATCTTTGTAGTTTCATGGTGTATGGTGATCATGATTTCCTCAAGATCGATTCCTCGGAAGCCCTAAACCACTCTCATCAGGGTTTTACTACCTTCCTATCCAAAGAAGTGTATCCAGGGTTCTACATCCATCCTTCTACCCCCTTCAAGGAATAAACTGGCTACCCAAACAACCATTAACTTGTTCAACATATCTCGTATGTCTGAGGGTTAGCCAAACTTATCTCTTTTAGCCTAACACCCTCAACTTCTTCTAGCTTCCATCTAAACTAGGCATTATATCTCAACCAGAGAATTCATTACCACTTCTTATCCTTAGGTGTTAGGTAGCATACACCTCTATGTATTATACTTATCATCTCATCTCAAACTCTGAGTTGGTCTTCATCAAGAAGCTCTGAGCTCATCCTCATGGTGATCAAACTCAACCTTGGTTAACTTGTAAATTCCACATAGCTCCTGATAAAACATCCTCATAAGCTGACTACACTACTCTCTCTTAATGTTTGTAAACCATCCATGTATCATTCACTCCACCAAGGTATGTTATCATCTTTGTCCTCATACCTTGTGGCTACGTTCCAACTTACATCATCTTTATCCTTGGTGTAAGGCATGCGTACTGTCCTATCTCTCACTCCCATAATAAGAAGAAATAAGCATTTGGCTGCAGTCCAAATACAGAGTTCTTCCTGTTCCAAGAGTAGAGATGGTACAGCCCACCTTGCCAGCACACTTTCAAATCTAAGTTGAAACGTGTCACATATGTCTCTACATCACAACCATCATGATATCAAAATTAATTCCATGGAAAACTGGTCTCAAACTTACTTGGTCCAAGCACAATCCTTAGTCATCTCCTCTAGGTCTATAGGGTGCCGACACTTTTGGGGTCATCCCTTTTCCCTTATGCATCCCGAGAGTGCCCTACTCATCTGCCCTTTGGGTCCCATGAGTCCATGAAGGTGATCAATCTCCTAACCCATGGCCCTTAGACAATGATAGTTGTTACCTCCCGACCCTATGGTCATGTGCAACTAGGGAATTAGGCAACTCCTTCTTCCATTGGTCTTATCCCTACCTGACCCTAGGATAGACTTAGGATTCTATTATTGTACATGTCCAGCATAGAACCTTACCCAAACATCCATCATCTCTCTTATTGCATTCATGGGCTGTTACAACCACAATTTTGGGTTCATTTGATGAGAAATGTAATTTCTCATATTAAAGATAAATGAACAAATAATGAATGAATGCATGATTTTCGTTTAAAATAGCCTTGTTGATTTATTTGTGGGCTTTATTGGCTATTGGGCCCAATTACAAGGATATTCCATTGATTAATGAATAACTGAGAATTTGAGATAAGAAAGGTGTGGAAACCTCTAGAAGGAAAATCCAAAGAGGATTTCGTGCCTCTTAGATTCCTTGGGTTCCAAGGAATCCAAAGTTGCAAAGAAAAGGCAATAAGGAAAGAAAATATCGATTAAGTATTTCCTTGTTAATAAAGAAATTGAAAACTGATGAAATGTGGAAAATATGTGAAAAGAGGTATAATTGGGTAATCCTTAGTGGGATTTCATATCTCAAGGATTCCTGATGATAAAAGGAATACCAATGAGGAAAATAAAAGAGAAATAAAAAGAAATCCTCAAAAAGAGATGTTTAAATGAGAAATAAACAAGATAATGTGGAATAATGCATAATGATGCATCTAGAAGGATAATAAGTATCCAATAAAGAGAATTTCAAAATAATAAGGAGCAATGTCTTAGGGCGTGGATGACCTCCCCTATATAAAGGGGAAGCCCTTTTGAGTCCAGGAAGAGATCCCACGACCCCTCTCTTCTTTCTTCTTCTTCCTCTACATCCTTTTTCGTTTAAAACCCTATCAGGGTAAAGCAAGGTGATCCTGGCATGACAAGGAGACCAAGGGGGACTAAGAGGAAGGATGGACGTGCCCCGAGGTCAGAGAAAGGCTTAGCCATCAAGGTCGCGCCCCAAAGCATGCACAACAGCCGCTGCCAAGCTGCAGTGACGGCTGCAGGTACTTGGCCTAATGGACGAGCAACCGATCATCTTGGCTGCAGTTTATTAGCGCCTTGGGTGCGCGAGGGCTTGGCAGAGCTAGCGAGAGCATCGCCGGAGGTCACTGGAGTGAATAGAGGCAAGGAGAGGTGGCACAAGTTGCCGCTAGGGCGACAACAAGGGCATGTCGTGAGGTTGAAGAAAGGAGGGAGACGCTGAACCGATTTGCCCTTTTGCGGACTGAAGGAGCGCTTAAATTACAAAGGGCAAAAGCGTAATTCAATTATAAACTCTTTGAGCAGGTTGCATGGGGTCTGGCGACGTGGCGCTCTGTGATTGGTCCAAAAAAGGTAATTTTACAAAATTCATATCTCTCTAATGGTAGAGTATGCATAAAATATGAAACTTGCTCAAAAAATCGAGAGGACTCTAAATAAAATATAATTGAAGCCTGATTCCTTATGCAATTCGAAAAGTAGTGTAATTTATCAACTTTAATGAATTAATGGTTAAGAAACCCTATTTTGATGTAATTAATGTGAGTAATTGGGTTTATTTGATGGATAAAGTTGATATTAATCTGTTAATCATAAAGAGATACTTTAAGATTAAAAAAGATGAATCTTGCACGTAATTAGTTTAATTGAAAGTTCATGTGCATGAACATGCTTTAATGGGCCTTGAAACCCTAATGTTGACTAATTTGACTATCAATGGTTTTAATTGATTAATTTCATGATTAAAGTTGGAATATGCTGAATCTAAGCTATTTCGAGCATTAAGTTCCTAATTTGTAGATAAATGCCCTAAATGTAGTAATTAGGGTTTTCTGATGAATAAAAGATGGAATTATAACAAATAGAGTTCATATGGGAATTAGACCATCATGAATTATGAGTTGTTAATATGAAAGAAATTAAAGGTGATAATTGAGTATAATGACCTTGAAATAACTTAAAAGGATAAAGAAGGTAGTTTTAGTATAAAAGAGAAATAATCAACTTTAATTGGGCTTATAGTGTTGAAATTAGGGTTTATGAACTAAGAGAGCATTTAATATGATAAAAGCATTATGGAGGCAAAAACCCTAATAAAACCCTAATATGGTCTAGAAAGCCTAAGGTGGAATCCAAGTCTAGCTTTAGAATGTTTTGGATAAACTATAACACTTGGATCATATGCATTAATTTCAGGATATTGTTGATTGCTTGTTGATTGATTCTTTATCCTTATTGCTTGGACAATCAAGTTGCTCTGGATCAGGTATGTGGTTAATTATGGATAACCGCCTGAGTTTCTCGAGGATTTTCCAGATGATTAATCGCATTGAATGCAAAATTATCTGTTGGATGTTCATACTTGCAAATTATAAAGTCACTATGATTATCACATTAATAATAGAATTATGGATTCTCGCACCTACATGCCACCCTGATGGATGATGACAAAGGTCAGGCCCAGATGGGTAGACCAATGGACACCTTGAGTGGTGACCCCAGGCACCAAGAAGGTGGCCTATGATGTTGCATGACTAGTGGGCACCATGAGTGGTGACCCCCAGGCACCAAGCTCGGGATTGAGAAGGTGGCCATAAGTCATTGGCAAAGGGCACCCTAAGGTGGGTATGCCAGGGTTAGGGCAAAAGCGGTGGAGAATGTCATACTGAAAAGTGTAAATTGGCCTATTAATTAATTTGATTGTGATTATTAAGTTGTTAGCCATATTTGCAAGATTTTGGTTGTTCCCACTTACCAGTATATTTCGATATACTGACCGACGTTTTGTTTGTCAGCATTTTAGGAACAACAATTGAAAGAACAAACAGTAAAGTGACACATTGTGAAAGTAAAACATAAAGTGCAAGGAGGATTAGTTAGAATGGATTCAAGATTGGATAGATAGATTCCCAAGGTTTTCAAAGGTAAGTAAAGTTTTAATTTTATACCAAATTTTAGTTAGTTAGTAGAATTTCATAATTGTTATTGATTATTTGTCGAACCTTTGATCCTGTTTATTGAATAATGGCTCTGACCTTCGGGTCTCCCTTAATTGGGGGTTACCAGGAGACGAGGTCGTTACAATTGGTATCAGAGCATAGGTTCCTCAAGTAATCTTTAATAATTATTAAATTTTACAAATTCTATAGAACCCAAGGGAGTTATTAGAAGATTACCCAAAAGACAGAGGTGTCTAGAAAAGGATCACGACCGGGGGCTGGAAATATTTTCCTCCGCACCGCTAGTCAGAATACGAGGACTCCCAGACCCGTGTGACTGCCTGGCCAAAGTCTTAGGGTATGATTCGAAATAAGATACCTTTTAGGACTCTCTCATCTCGTTCATCCTTTCTCAACTCAAATTCTATTAAGGATCTTAAGGATTAGGGTTTTCTCTCTTTTCCTCACCCTCTTGAGGTATGGGTAAGATTGATAAGGATTAAGGAATCCTCCACCAAATTAACAAAAAGCATGTAAATAAGATGTCATGGACATAAGCTTAATAGAGTGAGCGTAAAAGAATAGATACATGCTTAGGTCGTATGACACAAGTTGTCATTTCCCTCAGGAGAGACTTGAGGATAGACCTCCTTGGCAGGAGGATGAGTAGAGAGAGTTAGTCTTAGAGGTAGAGACCTCCATCCAAAGTAGATACCTGGCACACCCTTTGAGGATGATGTTAACCCTAAAGTGAAGGTTAGAGAGAGAGATGACATGATGGGTTAGATGTCATGATTGATCAAGTGTTTGGTTGGTCATGCCTTCGGGATGCCATAAGAGGGTAGATGACCTAGTACCTTTGGCGACCCAACCCTGGAGAGGGTCGTGCATGCTATAGCAAAGGATAGCTCATTTGTGGATGAGCTTAGATAACCTATAGTTACCCGATGGGCTTAGGCAAGTAGGGTATAGCTTGATAAAATCCTGGTTAAGAGATCACGATGGATGGCTTATGAAAGGTATGGATGTTGAGCATAGGCTTCAACCACATAGGGGTATGCTTGTGAGCATGAGCCTTCTTGGAAAAGGGACCTCTAGTATGGTTGGAGGTTGGTTTAGCTCTAGAAAGAGGAAATAGAACCCCCAACAAGGAGGTTGGAAGCCTAAAACCTCGAACCTTGAGGAATAGTAGGGAGTCGGGAATGATGCGACCTAAGTGGATGCCTTATGATTGATCCCTAGAGGCTGATGATATCTTGGTTGCCTTTAGAGGAACCAAACCCTAGAGAGAGGACGATGCTTCTAGTACCTAGGGAATAAGTGGTTATCTGCTGGATGAGATAAAGAGTGCTTTAGACCCTGAGGAGGTTAAGGCACCAGTTGTGAGGCTTTATACCTAGTAGTTGTCCAGGAAGAGGACTCAACTCTGAAGTGTTGCGTGAGTAGAAAGATCATGGAAGTACATGACATACCTTGGACATGCTTGATTCGTGGTTAAGAGGATGAGCATGTAGTTGGACACCCGGAGGCGAACCTAGGATTCCTAGGCCTAAGAGGGGAAGCAGTGTACCCAATGCTCATGTTGAGATTCGAGTCTCTATAGTTTCAAGCATGCTACTCTTAATGTATAGAGGTAAAGGAAACCCCTTAAGGTGAGGGTATAGTTGATGAACCCCTCATGAATAAGTTGATTTGATGTTGAGGCAGGTGTGACCTAGCTTGGCCTTGTAGGTGTATGGTTGTGCCTTAGTAGCTTGCCAGGGCTAAGCAAGCTCATGTAGATCCAGACCCTAAACATAAGGATGCTTGTGACCTTTATTATCCAGGTGTAGTTTCCTCCCATCCTGGGAGAAGGACCCGTTGGTAGGGTATTTACCAGTTTTGTTGGTTTTGGGGTAACCTAAAGAGGTTTCCGAGGATCTTGTGAAGCTAAGTGTAAAGTACATGGTACGAGAATGAACCAGTAAACCCATAGATAACCATCTCTAAGTGCATGTGGATGTGTTACCATGGAGGTAGCCGGTATGGGACCTGACTAAGGTAGGCAGGTTGCCATGACCCCTATGAAGGGATGAAAGTCAGTCAAGAATGCAGAGAGAGATGATGAAGGATTGGGTAAGGTTCTATGTTGAACATGTACTATGATATAATCCTAAGTCTATCCTAGGGTCAGGGAGGGATAAGACCGATGGAAGAAGGAGTTGCCTAATTCCCTAGTTGCACATGACCATAGGGTCGGGAGGTAACAACTATCATTGTCCGAGGGTCATGGGTTAGGAGATTGATCACCTTCATAAACTCATGGGACCCAGACGGCAGATGAGTAGGGCACTCTCTGGATGCATAAGGAAAAAGGGATGACCCCAAAGTGTCAGCACCCTATAGACTGAGAGGAGATGACCAAGGATTGTGCTCAGACCAAGTAAGTTCGAGACCAGTTTCCATGGAAATTATGTGGATATCATGATGTTTGTGGTATAGAGACATAAGCTGCACGTTTCAACCTGGATTTGAAAGTGTGCGGGCAAGGTGGGTTGTACCATCTCTACTCTTGGAACAGGAAGAACTTTGTATTTGGACTGCAGCTAAATGCTTATTTCCTCTTGTTATGGGAGTGAGAGATAGGACAGTACGCATGCCATACACCAAGGATGAAAGATGATGCGAGTTGAAACATTGCTACGAGGTATGAGGACAGAGATGATAACATACCTTTGTGAAGTGGATGGTACCTGGATGGTTTACCAACACTAAGAGTATTAAGGAAATCATCTTGTAAGGATGTTTTATCATGAGCTCTGTGGAAATTGAAAGTTATACAAAGTTGAGTTGAATCACCATGAGGATGAGCTCAGAGTTTCTTGATGAAGACCAACTTAGAGTTTGAGATGTGACGATAAGTATAAAGGTGTATGTCTTCAACATTACCTGACACCTAAGGAGGTGAGGTGGTAATGAATGCTCTGGTTGAGATATAGCTACCTAATTTAGCCAGAGGCTGGAACAAGTTAATGGTTGTTTGGTGAGCCAGTTTAGTCCTTGAGGTAGTGAAAGGATAGTGATAAAACCTCAGATACACTTCTTTGGATAGGGAGGTAATAAAACCCTGATGAAATTAGTTTAGGGTTTCTGAGGTATCAATCTCGAGGAATCATGACATACAAGAGATCATGGTTTTAAGATCATGATACACCTTAATACTACAAAGATAGTAAGTGATGGTAGCATTTTGGATACTTAAAACAAAATTGCATGTAGCATGTGGCCATGCAAGTCAGGAGGTGAAGGACGAACACTAGTAGCCTAGTGCTTGGACATAGAGGATAAGAGTTCCCGAGAGGGAATGGGAGTTCACCACTATGGATGTTGTGGTAAGTCTCCCCTTGAACAAGAAACAATATGGGTTATGGTAGATCGCCTTACCTAGATGACTTAAGAAAGAAAGATGGTTAAATTACACCATGATATGAGTTCAAAAGTTCTTGGGTAAGACCAAGGTTCACTTCCATGAGGTAGAAGTGAATACATGAAGAACTAGATGATAGTACAGTTTATCACCCCATAATAATGAGTAGTATGATCCAGACTAGAGGGTCTGATGAGAGCAAGTGTGCTTGCGTAGGATGATACAAGAGACAGTTCTTAGGGTGTGATGTTAACCACCATAGCCTTTATCGAGATGCAAGGAGTTCCACAAGGAGGTAGTATTGGTCACCACTTCATTAAGATGATGTTGGTGAAGGAGGCCTCGCAAAGGTCAGAAAAGAATCACAGTGAGTGCAGATGAAGTTGCTTGATCGAGCAATGGCTGAGAGAGAGCCCAAGGGTGACATGAGTCACGAGCTGATGCAAAGCAGACTGACATGCAGTTCACTGTAGAGGAATATAATGTGAAAATCCAACCCCTCTAAGCTACAACTGAGAGAGCTGAATCCCCAATATATGGGTCCATTTAAGATGGATTGGTGGAGATGGTTGTGTTTAGCCTTGCCCCTCAGGATAACATGATGTGTAATGTGTTCCGTAAGTCCGATCTAGAGCACTATGTGAGGTACCCAAGCCATGTGTTGAGCCCTGAACCTATTCAGCTTTTGAGAGGCTGAAATATCCCGAGTCACCTATGAGGGTACGATATACCAAGGTAAGAAAGAACTCAGATGAAAGAATATGAGATAAGGAAGGTTCTTGGGAAGCACCATGGAAAGGGTGAAGCCACATGGGAGCCCTGATGGACATAAGAAGACTTATCTTGTTTGCTTGCTTGCTTGATGGAATTTTGAGGGCAAAATTCTTATAAGAGGGGAAGGATGTTACAACCATAATTTTGGGTTCATTTGCTGAGAAATGTAATATCTCATATTAAAGATAAATGAACAAATAATGAATGAATGCATGATTTTCGTTTAAAATAGCCTTGTTGATTTATTTGTGGGCTTTATTGGCTATTGGGCCCAATAACAAGGATATTCCATTGATTAATGAATAACTGAGAATTTGAGATAAGAAAGGTGTGGAAACCTCTAGAAGGAAAATCCAAAGAGGATTTCGTGCCTCTTAGATTCCTTGGGTTCCAAGGAGTCCAAAGTTGCAAAGAAAAGGCAATAAGGAAAGAAAATATCGATTAAGTATTTCCTTGTTAATAAAGAAATTGAAAACATTGATGAAATGTGGAAAATATGTGAAAAGAGGTATAATTGGGTAATCCTTAGTGGGATTTCGTATCCCAAGGATTCCTGATGATAAAAGGAATACCAATGAGGAAAATAAAAGAGAAATAAAAAGAAATCCTCAAAAAGAGATGTTTAAATGAGAAATAAACAAGATAATGTGGAATAATGCATAATGATGAATCTAGAAGGATAATAAGTATCCAATAAAGAGAATTTCGAAATAATAAGGTTTCTTGGGTGTCAAGGAGCCCCAATAAAGGAAAAGGGAGAGAAAATACCATAATTATAAAATAAAGAGATAATGGGAATACATAATCCATTAATTATGTATTTTTAATAAAAGGAAGTATTTTTCAAAGGAGATATATATATATATATTTGTGGCAAATAGATAAAAGGGCAAGAATAATGATAATAAGAGAAAGGATTTTCGTTTTTCTAGGTATCCATGAGATAAGGAATATCAAGGAAGAAAAGGAGAGAGAGAATATGCTTCTCCTTGAAGGAAAAGGTTTCCTTTAAAGATTGGGACTCAGTTTCTCTTGGAGCAACGTCTTAGGGCGTGAATGACCTCCCCTATATAAAGGGGAAGCACTTTTGAGCTCAGGAAGAGATCCCACGACCCCTCTCTTCTTTCTTCTTCTTCCTCTACATCCTTTTTCGTTTAAAACCCTATCAGGGTAAAGCAAGGTGATCCTGGCATGACAAGGAGACCAAGGGGGACTAAGAGGAAGGCTGGACGTGCCCCGAGGTCAGAGGAAGGCTTAGCCATCAAGGCCGCGCCCCTAAGCATGCACAACAGCCGCTGCCAAGCTGCAGTGACGGCTGCATGTACTTGGCCTAATGGACGAGCAACCGATCATCTTGGCCACGGTTTATTAGCGCCCTGGGTGCGCGAGGGCTTGGCGGAGCTAGCGGGAGCATCGCCGGAGGTCGGCGGAGTGAAGAGAGGCAAGGAGAGGTGGCACAAGTTGCCGCTAGGGCGACAGCAAGGGAATGTCGCGAGGTTGAAGAAAGGAGGGAGATGCTGGACCGATTTGCCCTTTTGCGGACTGAAGGAGCGCTTAAATTAAAAAGGGCAAAAGCGTAATTCAATTATAAACTCTTTGAGCGGGTTGCATGGGGTCTGGCGACGTGGCGCTCTGTGATTGGTCCAAAGAAGGTAATTTTACAAAATTCATCTCTCTAATGGTAGCTCGAATGAGTATGCATAAAATATGAAACTTGCTCAGAAAATCGAGAGGAATCTAAATAAAATATAATTGAAGCCTGATTCCTTATGCAATTCGAAAAGTAGTGTAATTTATCAACTTTAATGAATTAATGGTTAAGAAACCCTATTTTGATGTAATTAATGTGAGTAATAGGGTTTATTTGATGGATAAAGTTGATATTAATCTATTAATCATAAAGAGATACTTTAAGATTGAAAAAGATGAATCTTGCACGTAATTAGTTTAATTGAAAGTTCATGTGCATGAACATGCTTTAATGGGCCTTGAAACCCTAATGTTGACTAATTTGACTATCAATGGTTTTAATTGATTAATTTCATGATTAAAGTTGGAATATGCTGAATCTAAGCTATTTCGAGCATTAAGTTCCTAATTTGTAGATAAATGCCCTAAATGTAGTAATTAGGGTTTTCTGATGAATAAAAGATGGAATTATAACAAATAGAGTTCATATGGGAATTAGACCATCATGAATTATGAGTTGTTAATATGAAAGAAATTAAAGGTGATAATTGAGTATAATGACCTTGAAATAACTTAAAAGGATAAAGAAGGTTGTTTTAGTATAAAAGAGAAATAATCAACTTTAATTGGGCTTATAGTGTTGAAATTAGGGTTTATGAACTAAGAGAGCATTTAATATGATAAAAGCGTTATGGAGGCAAAAACCCTAATAAAACCCTAATATGGTCTAGAAAGCCTAAGGTGGAATCCAAGTCTAGCTTTAGAATGTTTTGGATAAACTATAACACTTGGATCATATGCATTAATTTCAGGATATTGTTGATTGCTTGTTGATTGATTCTTTATCCTTATTGCTTGGACAATCAAGTTGCTCTGGATCAGGTATGTGGTTAATTATGGATAACCGCCTTAGTTTCCCGAGGATTTTCCGGATGATTAATCGCATTGAATGCAAAATTATCTGTTGGATGTTCATACTTGCAAATTATAAAGTCACTATGATTATCACATTAATAATAGAAGTATGGATTCAAGCACCTACATGCCACCCTGATGGATGATGCCAAAGGTCAGGCCCAGATGGGTAGACCAATGGACACCTTGAGCGGTGACCCCAGGCACCAAGAAGGTGGCCTATGATGTTGCATGACTAGTGGGCACCATGAGTGGTGACCCCCAGGCACCAAGATCGGGATTGAGAAGGTGGCCATAAGTCATTGGCAAAGGGCACCCTAAGGTGGGTATGCCATGGTTAGGGCAAAAGCGGTGGAGAATGTCATACTGAAAAGTGTAAATTGGCCTATTAATTAATTTGATTGTGATTATTAAGTTGTTAGCCATATTTGCAAGATTTTGGTTGTTCCCACATACCAGTATATTTCGATATACTGACCGACGTTTTGTTTGTCAGCGTTTTAGGAACAACAATTGAAAGAACAAACAGTAAAGTGACACATTGTGAAAGTAAAACATAAAGTGCAAGGAGGATTAGTTAGAATGGATTCAAGCTTGGATAGATAGATTCCCAAGGTTTTCAAAGGTAAGTAAAGTTTTAATTTTATACCAAATTTCAGTTAGTTAGTATAATTTCATAATCGTTATTGATTATTTGTCGAACCTTTGATCCTGTTTATTGAATAACGGCTCTGACCTTCGGGTCTCCCTTAATTGGGGGTTACCAGGAGACGGGGTCGTTACATGGGTTGTCTTTTATCCTTTCATAAGGGTCATGGCGACCTACCTACCTTGGTCGAGCCCCATACCGGTTACCTCTATGGTAACACATCCACATGCACGTAGAGATGGCTATCTATGGGTCTATAGGTTCATTCTCATGCCATGTACTCTTCAATTAGCTTCTCGAGACCCTATGAGACCTCCTTAGGTTACCTCAAAACCAACCAAACTGGTAAACTTCCTACCAAAGGGTCGCTCTCCCAGGATGGGAGGAAACTACACCTTTAGAACAACGGTCACAAGCATTCTTAGGGTTTACATCCGTATGAGCATGCTTAAACCAACAACTACTAAGGCACAAGTGTACCTACAAAACCATGCTAGGTCACACTTGTTCTCATCCTCAACATTACATAAACTTAGTTGTGAGGGGTTCATCAAACCTACCTTTAAACTTAAGGGGTTTCCTTTACCTCTACACATGAGGAGTACCATGCTCGAAACTATAGAGACTCAAATCTCATCATGAGCATCGGATACACAGCTTCCCCTCTTAGACCTAGGAACCCTAGGTTCACCCTTAGATATCCAACTACATACTCAACCTCTTAACCACGAATCAAGCATGTACAAGGTATGTCATGTACTTCCATGATCTTTCTATTCGAGCAATGCTTCGGAGTTGAGTTCTCTTCCAGGGCAACCAACTAGGTATAAAGCCTCACAACTGGTTACTTAAACCTCCTCAGGGTCTAAAGCACTCATCCAGTAAGTAATCACTTATACCCTAGGTATCAGAAGCATCATCCTCCCTCTAAGGTTTGGTTCCTCTAAAGGCAACCAAGATATCGTCAGCTTCCAGGGGTCACACATAATGCAACCACTATCATCCCCTTAGGTCGCATCATCCTCAACTCCCCATTATTCCTCAAGTTTCAGGGTTTTAATCTTCCAACCTCCTTGTTGGGGTCCTGCTTCCTCTCTCTAGAGATACAACCACCTCCAACCATACCTACTAGAGGTCCCTTCTCCATGAAGACTCATGTTCTCAAGCAACCCCTATGTGGTTGAAGCCTATGCTCAACTCATGTTTGGTTCAAGATTATTCATATCTCTTTATGCTTATCTCATAAGCCATCCATCATGCCCTTCTGGCCAGGGTTTCAACCTACTACCGTACCACTGACGTCCTCTGGGGGGGCATGCTATCCCTTACTTGCATAAGCCATAGGTTTCTATAGGTCCTTCACTAACTTCATCCATGAAGGAGCTACCCTTTGCTTTAACATGCACGACCCTTTTCCGGGTTGCCAAAGGTGCTAGGTCATCTAACCTCTCATGGCTTATATGACAAACCATAGGCATGCCCATCCAGTCTACCTTGACATCTAATCTCATCGTGTCTCTCTTTCTAACCTTCTCTTAGGGTTAGGGTTAACATCATCCTCAAAGGATGTGCAAGGTCTCTACCTTCAATGGAGGTCTCTACCTCCAAGACTAACTCTCTTTACTCATCCTCCTGACAAGGAGGTCTATCCTCAGGTCTCTCCTGAGGGCTATGACAACTCGTGTCATACGACCTAAGCATGTATCTATTCTTTAGTTTGCGCTTAATCTATTAAGCTTATGTCCATGAAATCTTGTTTACATGCTTTTCATTAATTTGGTGGAGGATTCCTTAGACCTTATTAACTTTTCCCATACCTCAAGAGGGTGAGGAGAAGAGAGAAAACCCTAATTCTTAAGGTCCTTAACAGAATTTGAGTTGAGAAGGGATGAACAAGATGAGAGAGTCCTAAAGGTATCTTATTTCGAGTCATATCCTAATACTTTGGCCATGCAGTCACATAGATCCGGGAGTCCTTGTATTCTGACTAGCGGTGTAGAGGAAAATATTGCCAACCCCCGGTCATGATCCTTTTCTAGACACCTTTGTCTTTCGGATAATCCTCTAATAACTCCCTTGGGTTCTACCGAATTTGTAAAATTTAATAATTATTAAAGATTACTTGAGGAACCTATGCTCTGATACCAATTGTAACAACCCCACCTCTCGGTAACCCCCAATTAAGGGAGACCGAAAGGTCGGTGCCATTATCCAATTAACAGGATCAAAGGTTCGACAAATAATCAATAACACTTATGAAATTCTACTAACTAACTGTAATTTTGGTATAAAACTAAAACTTCACTTACCTTTGAAAACCTTGGGAATCTATCTATCCAAGCTTGAATCCACTCTAACTAATCCTCCTTGCACTTTATGTTTTACTTTCACAATGTGTCACTTTACTGTTTGTTCTTTCAATTGTTGTTCCTAAAACGCCGACAAACAAAACGTCGGTCAGTATATCGAAATATACTGGTATGTGGGAATAACCAAAAACTTGCAAATATGGCTAACAATTTAATAATCTCAATCAAATTAATTAACAAGCCAATTTACATTTTTCAATATAACATTCTCCACCGCTTTTTCCCTAACCTTGGCATACCCACCTTAGGGTGCCCTTTTGCCAATGACTTAAGGCCACCTTCTCAATCCCGAGTTTGGTGCCTGGGGGTCACCACTCATGGTGCCCACTAGTCATGCAATATCATAGGCCACCTTCTTCGTGCCTGGGGTCACCACTTAAGGTGTCCATTGGTCTACCCATTTGGGCCTGACCTTTGGCATCATCCATCAGGGTGGCATGTAGGTGCGAGAATACATACTCTTATTTTTAATGTGATAATCATAGTGACTTTATGATTTGCAAGTATGAACCTCCAATAGATAAATTGCATTCAATGCGATTAACCGTCTGGAAAATCCGTGGGAAACTAAGGCAGTTAATACCCCTTGGGTCTAGGAAGCTCTTCCCTCCCCTCGAGAAGGAATTCTCAGGCCTTTTATAGGCAGGGTCTACCAATCGAGGATCAAAAGAGTTTGAATTCCACTGTAATTGGGGAAACTCTCCACCACGCATGAAGCTAGGACATCAAAGGGACCACCTAGTCCGATTTAACCTCCCGAAGTTGAATATCAACTTCCCAGGACTCCTAGAGAAACATGGAGAGAGATATGTCAGATCAATTCCACCTTGTACTGTTCCTTTCTTCCAATCTGACTCAAATAGCAGCCACCGTTGGATCAAGGATCCAATGGCTATCAAGCCTCGTATTAGAACATAAGTCACAATTGAATTGTGACATTTAATGTTATCCTTTACTCTTTAGGAAACTTACAAAATTCATATCTCTCAAACCGTTTATCCTTTTAATCCCAAATTTTAAAATAAAGTCCATAATGGCTTAAACTACTTGCGTACCAAGTTTGGGACTCAAATTCAAAAGTATAATAGACTTTTCGTCATATGCAAGTTATTACTTATTAAGGAATATTTTATGCATATTTTCTCTCTCTTCTTCTTTTGTATTATTTATTTGGATGCCTTTTACCATTAGAAACCATGTGGACTTGAAATATCATCCATCCATTATCCATATTTCTTTTATTTTCATCATTATCTCAAATTTCCTTCTTAATAAAGCAATATTTGATTTCTTCTTTTTTTTTCTTTAATCATATTGGACCATTAACATATTATGATCCATGAAATTATTTGCACTAAGGAAATATTGCAAAGGAAATCCATTCAATACACATAAATCATATGATTGCCATAATCATATATTTATTGGGGAAATTGCATTTCCAACCATATGAACCCAAAAATTGGGGTTTTAACATCTTTTGTAACGCCCGAGCCCACTGCCCTAGGCTCTAGTATAGTTTCAGGAATGATGACTGGCCCCACAGTCCACTACTAGTCTTAACTACGCACTTTATCCTCACTCATGTGTAAGCAAGGATCAACTTCCCAACTAGTCACCCATCCTAGTACTACTCCAAGTTGAGCACGCTTAACTATAGAGTTCTTTAGAGATGGGCTCCCTAAAAAGGAGGTGCACCTTGGTGATATGGGTAGTCCAATCATTCCTTTTAAGATCATTTTTATTTCAGGCCTCAAATCTTAGGATGTTACAATCTCCCCCACTTAGACTCTTGACGTCCTTGTCCAGGATCAACTATGTGGCATCATAATATTGCCCCATTTCAGTGCAGGCCCAAAATGGCTCATGGACACCCAGCTCCTGATCACAGAATACCAGCGCAAGGGTGGCTACGTCACCATGGACAACCCTTGTTTCCTACATGCATGGACCGTACGACTCAAGACTGGCATGTCATGCCCATCTGGGCCCCACCTACTGGAGGGGTTTTGGCACTAATACCATTTGTAACGCCCGGGCCCACTGCCTTAGGCTCTAGTAGAGTTTCATGAATGACGATTGGCCCCACAGACCACCACTAGCCTTAACTGTGTACTTTATCCTCACTCACGCGCAAGCCAGGATCAACTTCCCGACTAGTCTCCCATCCTAGTACTACTCCAAGCTAAGCATGCTTAACTATGGAGTTCTTTAGAGATGGGCTCCCTGAAAAGAAGGTGCACCTTGGTGATATGGGTAGTCCAATCATTCCTTTTAAGATCATTTTTATTCTAGGCCTCAAATCCTGGGATGTTACAATGAGGTCAGTAAAAGTATATTGATATACTTTAAGAACAAAAAATGAGGTCAACAAAAGTATCTCTAGACCAAATATAAGGGTGTTAAGCCCATATTGATATAGAGAAACAATTAAGCATACATTAAGGTCAACAAAGTATCTCTAGACCAAATATAAGGGATGGTAAGCCCATATTGTATAGAGAATCCATTAAGTACCATAATAATAGCTCTAAAAGAATCTTTAAACCTAATGTCAAAGGTTGTTAAGCTTACACTGATACAGAGAATCAATTAAGAGCAAAAAGATATGCAAATTATATTCAAAGAGACTTTGAGTTCCCCCTGAAACTTCATCCAAGTAAATAGAGATCAAACATAATAAAATGGATTCACTAAAAAATATAGGCATTTAAGATCTCAAACTTCATGATAAACATTCATGATAGATGTAGAAACCAAAGAATAGAGTAAAAATTTGAATCTGAAGACCAAGTTTTAGAATATCCAAATAAAGAATCTTTTCTTTGAATAATGTATCCTCCATTTTCATCTCAAAATATAGAAAGTATAAATACAATATGACTCATCCTTAGTGGGATAATCCCCCTAAGTATGATTCCTAAACTAAAGTAGATAAATGTGATGGCACATATTAAGACCAAAACTGATTTACAAAATAAAGGCTCATGACCTTTTTACTTCTTATCATGTTTATGAATAAGTCAATGATTACCATCATGATTATGAGAATGCAATCCATGTCTACTATTAGAAATTATATTCAAAGATAAGTTAATTTTTTTTTTTTTACTTTCTTTAGTAAGAGTAGTATAAATCAACCATTATCTAGTAAGATCTTCTTTAAGCATAGTAGTTTTATCATCAAAATTTCCTTGAAGTGTTATGATTGAAATAAGTACAAAGAGTGGTAAGAAACCTTTTCTTTTAATTCAATTATTTAATTTGAAAAGAAACATAAATCATTCAATTTCTATGAGTCAAGTATATTAGACAATTTGTTCCCTTTTTTGACTTCATTACAACAAGTTATATATGAACACTTTGATAGAGTAGAAAGAGATACATCATCATTATCATTACCTTTTAGATTCATATTTATCATGTGCACTTACATGTACACATTTTTGTATTATCACTTGCTCCCACGGTGTTGCCTTTTCCACTATTTCCAATATGACTGATTTTCCCTTTCTCTATTGAAGTCATATGCCAATATCACTCAATCCTAGAAAGTTCAGAGGTTTTTGGTATTCAAGTAAAGTCCATGATAGTTAGCATAGATATCATGAATGGAACTAATATTATCAAGCCAAAAATACTTTTACAAACGTCAAATTGAATACATTTTCTTGTACATATTAAATATTCAAGTTAAATTTTGGTCAGACTTGTTTTCGGTCGAGAAGATTTGTCAACCGAGGATCTTTCCAATCAAAGTTTTATCGACCGATAACAAGTTCTGGAGAAATTCTTATGTTTAGTAAGATATGAAAATGAATAACTATTTAAATATCTTAAAACTTATGCAAATGAGTTTTATAAGAAAAAGATATGTAAATTTAACTTTAAATTATGTAAAAGATAAGACAAAAATGTATTAATCAAATTAAGTATTGTTTAAATCTCAGTAGGTTCCTTTCTAAATTGGGGATTTTGAAACCCAAACCATGTCAAGGGCTCCTTTCTTTTGATATTCATATGAAAAATAATAATGCACAAGACGTTGACAATAATGACGAGATAAAGGATATTTCATTTTTCTTTTCAACATTTTGAAAATCTACAACTCTAGTCTTAGGAACATATGTAGTTCTAGTCTTGGAGGAATGTGTCTTTTTGGTTTTAGGAATATCTGAGGACTTGTTATATGGTATGTATCCCAAACCTCTCATTCCTACTTGTTTAGAAGTATTGTCTAAGATGTTATCAAGATTTTTATTTCCTTGTAAATTCTAGAAACTTTGTTTTGTAATACAACATTCTCAGCAAGCTTTTTAGTTAAATCCAAATCTAATTGAGCAAAATTCAAAAGTAAAGGACTCTTTCTTTTACCAAAACATCATAATCTGAGTGTGTGCATAAGATAGGTTGAGTTTGATAATCATTTAATTTAGCGAGCGTATCAACCTTTTCTTGAGAAAGAAGATTATTGTTATTTTCAAGAGCAAGTAATTGTGTCTTATAGATCTCAATAGATTCTTTTACATCATTATTTGAATATTTTAGAGTATCATTTTTAGAACTAAAATTATCTAGATTAATATGAAGTTCATCAATAATTTTAGCAAGTTTCTTCTTTTGTCTTTTGCAATCAATATATTTGTCATGAAGTTCTTCAAGACTATAAACTAAATATTTCTTTAGATAAATCAAAAATACTTACCTCATTAGTTTCTTCTTCATCTGTTATAGCCATGAGACATTCTAGCTTCTCCTCTGTATTGCTTTTTCTATGATCACTTTATTTCTCGCATGCAGCTTTGTGGGACTTCTTACCTTTCTTGATCTTTAGACATTCAAAAGTCAAGTGGCCTTTATTTCCACATTTGAAACACCATTTACAATTAATGTCAGGTTGTCCCATTCTATTGTCCCCCATTGTTACACCCCGATCTCACAATTTCCTCAAATCATGAGATTAGGGCGTAAGATAGGATTTGTATGCAACACAAATAACACCCTTAACTTTTTCTTTTCTTTTAAACTCTTATTTCCCCGCATTGAACCACATATCATCTTAACAAAGGAATCTGAACATTTCTTCTACTAATCAGACTTTAATAGTAAAGATACATGTATAAGCATTCACGATGTCTTTCACACATTATGCACATGAAACTTGCTAATTAGCATACATATCAAAGAGGAACAATATTACACATTGTAATTACAACTCTCTCTCTAAACTCTTACTGAGGACCTAGAGTGACAAGGACCGACTGACTCAACTAATCTCGTACTTGACTCCTGTGGCAGGTCTACACTGATGCTCTGACCATCTTCAAGTCCACGCGGTTAACCCTAAAAATGTTTGAGTAGAGGGGTGAGCCTACTCGCTCAGTGAATGAGTACTTCATGGAAACAGACTAATGCACTAGTGTGATTACAGATATAATTTGAATAAACGATATGAAATTTAACAACAATAAATACTACACTGAGCAGTTCTAAAACAATATAATTGAAATAACAAAGAATGTAAATATTGCATCCAAAGAATAACTACTAGAAGACTATGCTTCTAGTCTTCCTTAACTCTTTCATTTATAAAGAACTTTGTGAACCTATATGATCATATTTTAACTTATGCCCTAATCATATGCAGTGTACTCTGCATATAAAGATCCGTAGCGAACTACGATCCCACCGTACAAGACTTAGCGACACACCCGGGAAATGCTAAGTCTGACGCCAGCCTTGCTCTGCCACAGGACCCCAGGCTCTCCAGCCTGACTCATAGGCTCTACGGCCTCAAGGCACTACTCTGAGTGCTCTAGACTCCTCCTCTAACCTGAGTACACAGGCGGAGAGTCTCACCGGGTTACCTCCGTGACACAAGCACGGATGATGTTGAATAACCCCCATTTTTCCTCCAGTGCCATCGTGACACAAGCACGGTTGTTGTTGGACACTGCCTCTCTTTCCTCGTGTGTCCATGACACAAGCACGGATGATGTTGCAACACGAGTTTCACCCCTAAGAAGCAGATCTGTCAAAGGGGTTCTACGGTGTTAGGGCACTTAAGTCTATTAACTGATTAACATATAAACATTTAAATAGAAATGTCACATATCATACTTATTTCACATTCTGAACATCACTTTAAACACATATACATCATAGCTCATGTATTCAACATATACCCTGTCTCAGTAACATCCCTTTCTAGGGGATGTCATATCTCATCACCTGCAATTTACGAGATATGTATTGAAATATAAGAAGCCCTGCAGTATGTAGATATCAACTCAGAGAGAACATGCATATAAAGTTAAATGCACTAGAAACATACAATTCAACAGTTAAGTATCACCACATCTCATATCGAGATCTTTCATGTCACCATTACATGATTCATTGAACACCCTATCCTTAGGGTTTCATTTGCCTTATTCATTCATCACATGCCAACACCCTACTCTTAGGGTTTCATTCGCCTCATTCACCTTTTCACATGGCTCTCATAATGATTTCATAGGATATAAGCATTCACTAAATAAAGATTGATTTCAACAAATCATATACAATCGATATATGTATGAAACCATGGAAAGTGAACTAAATTTAGGTTTCCATGCTATTCACTGAGATATCATGTATCAAGAATAAAATTCAATTAAGATAACCCATGAGGTACATCCTAACCACTTATAGGATTACTAGTCCTCTTCAATAAGGTTGAAACTCTAGTGATATCTCAATTAAGTTAAACCCTAAATTACATCATATGGTATAAATCTGAAAAGCATTCTTACTAGGATGTGTTGTATACATTTCTGATGTGAATCTACCATCAAAGAATCATTCAAACAGAGAAGGAATCCATATCATATCAATTTGCAACAACTTAAATCAAACGGACATTTCAGGGTTTAGAATCACATACTAAGCAATTAGGGATTTGGATGCTATAATCAAATTTCGTGCATTACACTGTTTGAAGGAAGAACCCACTCACCCTAAGGTGTGAAAACACCTCACAACTGCAGCTCAACTCAGGGAATCTCGAATTCCTATCAAATCCCTAGCAAATCTCCCAATTCTTCTTCCATTCAACTCGGAAACCTTGAAAATGAGAGATTATGAAGAAAGGGTGAAAAAAGAGGGAATTTCAACATCATCTTGGATAAAATCAGAGCATGGATGGAATCTTGACATGAGAGAGAAGATCCACCATAAAAGTCTATGCAAAGGATCCAAACTTACTTGATTTCACCATTCTTGGGACCGCAGAACCCTAATTCAGCAATTCCTCCTCTTTCTCCACTCAAGCCCTAACTCTCCCTCTCTCTCTAGATTTTCGTTTCTCTGGAGTGAATGACGAAGAATGAGAGCTACTTGTGTGTGTGGTTACTCATATAGACCATTTGAGCTGCTTGGGTCAATTGCATATTGACCCAACACTCAACTTTAATTATATTGGCTGAATATTCAGTTATACAAAAGTTACTGTAATTCGTTTATTTCAGAGATAAAACATTCTCCAACAATTATGGGAATTTATCAAGTTTTTTATAATTGATCTATAAAGCTTCAGTTAAAATTTGAGATCATTTGGAGTTAATAATAAATAACTAAAAATAGAACAGTGCACTGCTATATTGCAGTCTGCAGAATATTCGGCCGAGTTTGTCCTGCACAGAACTCGACCGACACCCTTACTGTAGAGATCAAAAGTCATCCAAAAATTATTCCAATTTAACAGAGTGTCTAAAACTGTGTTTTTCAAGAACAATTAAAATTTGAGATCAATTGGATATACCAATAAAAAGATAAAATTCAATTACCACACTGCTGTATAATTCTGGAAATGTGATCGGCCGAGTTTGAAACTCGACCGATAAACAGGTCAGAACATTCTTCAAAAATTCTGATATTTACCAATATTGTTCACATTTTATATATACAAATCATATCCAAATTTTAAGTAAATAAGAGTTACACATAAAATACAAAAAATAATTTAGTGAGACATTCTACTTATCAAATTCTGTATTCATGTATCATCAAAACCCTATTTTGGGCCGATTAGGGTCTATGCTTCTCAAACCCTAATTCTCAAGACAAAAGAACATTTAAACTTATTATCATAGTTAAAACATCCTAATTGTGTTATCGTCATTAATTATATTTCAAGAATGATTATTCCAATTAATCTTTGCAATTGTCTAGGTAAACCCTAGTTTACCAATTAAGCTCAAATGGGGTCGTAACAACTCTTCCCCCCTTAGAATGTTTCGTCCTCGAAACATAATCCTACAAGAAAGATACATTCAAGGTTATTCTAAGCTTCTAAAACCTTCTATGTCATTATATTCTTGTATTTCATACCCGAATGTAGTTTTCAACATTAGATCTTTTAATTCTTTACTAACTCACAACATATTTCAAATAGTTCTCAATGATATCAAGCAAATTCTTTATGTCACAGTCAAACATAGATTGAAAAGATAAACCACCATGCTTTCGCTGCGCAACTCTGATACTCTAATACAACTATCTCAACTTATGCTGCTCAGAGAGTTCTATTGTTCTGTATCACCTTTAAGTGACAAAAGCAAGTTCACCATGTTGTTTTAAACTTTAATAACATGTTACTCAGATAGCAAAACAGTCTTGAATTAAAAGACTAAATTCAACAATCAATTGCACAATACTACTCTTGGCATCCCCATTGGGTCATGGATGCATGAGGTGAAGCATTACCACCTCATTCCATACTATCCTGTTTCGATCCTGGGACCTGTGGGTTATGGGCCCACACACAATTCAAAGTGTAACCATCGCATTATATCATTTTAGGGTTTCAACAACAGTAATAAGGTAATCCACAATTGTATCAGTCATTCAAGCATTAATCATACTCAATTACCATCACTCAGTTATATTAGAGCTAGGTATAACAAGCTACACCTCATTAGGGTTACTTGTCTAAACAATCTAATTATCATCCCTTTTTATTAATATGAGTGAATATGTATGACTACCTTGTTCAGGGTATCTCTCCATGTGTTCTAACATCATCCAAACCGTATCACCATATTACAAATACACAATGATAAGATGCATATCAGGTATGAATTACTACAACTATCATACGCCTTTAATTTAACATATAGCTTGCACAAATACACTGAAATCATATATAGAACCATCTTTCATACCTTAATATGCCTTCAACAAATCATACATGTAAAAACAAATTCACATATTACACAAAGCTAGTGTTTTCCCATATCTCTCTGCTCATTCATTACTTCTTTACTTTTTTCTACCTATCCTTTTCATATGATTATATACAATAAACATCATTAACATTGAAGCATTTAAGATAGGAATAGATTATTCATCATTCTTGCTATCACACAAGAATTTTATTTCTTATCGCACTTCATCATATAATATGTCACTATTACATTCACTAGATGACCCCACCAAGGTAGTTATGCACCATATATGATTCATTTTCTCTTATCATTTCATTCCCACCTTGCTCTTATTAAGGAATATATGAAAGAGAAGATGATTTTAATACTTGGAATACTTGTATTCAAACATTCCCTTAATACATTCTCGTATGTAGATTTACTTAGTTATCAACAGAGATATTTGATTAATTAGCACTTGCTTGAATCTCACAACCTCTTTATTTTATAACTTCTCCATCATATTTCAAACCCTTTCTTACGTTTCATAGTCCTCTTACTATATACTACTCTTTAACCCGTCATCTTTAATTCTAAATTTTTTTTCTCTTATGACCATGTTGCTTATTCATATGTATGGTCATGTATACCATGTTGCACATATTTCCACCTTTATCTTTATACTATTGTGAAGTTAACATTCTAAATTAAAAGTCCTTCTATTAGTTTTTTACTCATGTTGAATACATTACATATTCTTCATTTTTACATCAAGTGGATCATGCATGGGTCAAACATAGTTTCTCTTTCAATCAAGTTTTTCCTTCCTGAATACAGTCTACCTTTGTATGATTTATTCATTCGTTAAACTACACCTATGTTCTTTGCTTAGAAACTAGTTTGTTGTTCTAGTCTTATGAATTACATGTTCATACGATTCTCTTTACTTTTACTCTTTTGAAGACTCTTTACTTCTATGGACCTATTGAAAGCTCACTCTATTCTTCTACTTAGCCTTTGCTTTAGAGTTCATAAAAGCATTATACGCTATTATATGATTCATTCTTCATGATTGATTCTTATTATCTTGAACCATACATACATACATTTCACATATCTTTTCTATATTTCATATGTATAGTTCATGCAAAATTAATCAATAAACTGATTATGAGCTTCATATCATGTTCTATTATTCCCAATTAAGGGTTTCACATTTGAGACCCCAAAGTTAAACCTCAGATATCAGTTTCAACTAATTCTTAGTTGTTCTGATCTTGCCCATATGTTTCAACATCTTACTGTATGTACATTCTTACTCTGATGTGGGTCTAATTATTCCAATTCTATTCTTATTATGCTATTGATAGGATTCATTAGATCCTAATAACGCATCCTGCCAACCGGACCAGGCCAAACCTGAAATCCTGAAGCCAAGAACTACAAAGGATTACATTCTTCCTGAACTGCCACTCACAGCTCAGAAACTCGGCCGATTGGTCAGAAACTCGGCTGATTGCTTCACAACTCGGCCGATCCGCTTGAAACTCGGCCGATCAACTTGCCGTTTGATTTCCTGAAAAAGGAAACTCGGCCGAATTACATACAACTCGGCCGATCAGTTTGCTGTTCGATTGCCTATTAAGGAAACTCGGTCGAATCACATACAACTCGGCTGAATTGCGTACAGACTGAAAACCTAAACAGACCTGCTGATGTCAATTTCACTCGAATCAGCGGGCAAAACTATAGAAACAAAAGCCCATTCAAAGGTCAATTCTAGTCTACTTGTTACAAAGAATAAAATCAATAAATGCTACAATTGCATAGTGTACAATAGATATTAAAGACCCATATTTCAAAGTATTGAATATTTCAATTCAAACATATAAGAGCATTTCTGTACATTTCCAACAAAAACAACATTATGAAATGTAAGTTCTATCTCCTTTTACATTTATGCTCTTAATTCTTGTTTCTTTTCTCGTTTTCTAACCCTAACATTTCTAGGGTTCATCTCTAGCCCATTCTTCCACTGTATACCTGACCAGGGCATACGTGAGAGAATAGACAGAGTAGCTTGTACTGGTTGATCCAAGTACTCAGATATCGGGCCAGGATATCCAAATACTCAAATCCCCAAAGCTAACATCAAACATCTCCTATCTGCCACACATAGAACTCTAACTTACTAACTTAATGGTCCTTGACAACTCACCCTAAGCTCTGATACCAAGCTGTTACACCCCGATCTCACAATTTCCTCAAATCATGAGATTAGGGCGTAAGACAGGATTTGTATGCAACACAAATAACACCCTTAACTTTTTCTTTTCTTTTAAACTCTTGTTTCCCCGCATTGAACCACATATCATCTTAACAAAGGAATATGAACATTTCTTCTACTAATCAGACTTTAATAGTAAAGATACATGTATAAGCATTCACGATGTCTTTCACACATTATGCACATGAAACTTGCTAATTAGCATACATATCAAAGAGGAACAATATTACACATTGTAATTACAACTCTCTCTCTAAACTCTTACTGAGGACCTAGAGTGACAAGGACCGACTGACTCAACTAATCTCGTACTTGACTCCTGTGGCAGGTCTACACTGATGCTCTGACCATCTTCAAGTCCACGCGGTTAACCCTAAAAATGTTTGAGTAGAGGGGTGAGCCTACTCGCTCAGTGAATGAGTACTTCATGGAAACAGACTAATGCACTAGTGTGATTACAGATATAATTTGAATAAACGATATGAAATTTAACAACAATAAATACTACACTGAGCAGTTATAAAACAATATAATTGAAATAACAAAGAATGTAAATATTGCATCCAAAGAATAACTACTAGAAGACTATGCTTCTAGTCTTCCTTAACTCTTTCATTTATAAAGAACTCTGTGAACCTATATGATCATATTTTAACTTATGCCCTAATCATATGCAGTGTACTCTGCATATAAAGATCCGTAGCGAACTACGATCCCACCGTACAAGACTTAGCGACACACCCGGGAAATGCTAAGTCTGACGCCAGCCCTGCTCTGCCACAGGACCCCAGGCTCTCCGGCCTGACTCATAGGCTCTACGGCCTCAAGGCACTACTATGAGTGCTCTAGACTCCTCCTCTAACCTGAGTACACAGGCGGAGAGTCTCACCGGGTTACCTCCGTGACACAAGCACGGATGATGTTGAATAACCCCCATTTTTCCTCCAGTGCCATCGTGACACAAGCACGGTTGTTGTTGGACACTACCTCTCTTTCCTCGTGTGTCCATGACACAAGCACGGATGATGTTGCAACACGAGTTTCACCCCTAAGAAGCAGATCTGTCAAAGGGGTTCTACGGTGTTAGGGCACTTAAGTCTATTAACTGATTAACATATAAACATTTAAACAGAAATGTCACATATCATACTTATTTCACATTCTGAACATCACTTTAAACGCATATACATCATAGCTCATGTATTCAACATATACCCTGTCTCAGTAACATCCCTTTCTAGGGCATGTCATATCTCATCACCTGCAATTTATGAGATATGTATTGAAATATAAGAAGCCCTGCAGTATGTAGATATCAACTCAGAGAAAACATGCATATAAAGTTAAATGCACTAGAAACATACAATTCAACAGTTAAGTATCACCACATCTCATATCGAGATCTTTCATGTCACCATTACATGATTCATTGAACACCCTATCCTTAGGGTTTCATTTGCCTTATTCATTCATCACATGCCAACACCCTACTCTTAGGGTTTCATTCGCCTCATTCACCTTTTCACATGGCTCTCATAATGATTTCATAGGATATAAGCATTCACTAAATAAAGATTGATTTCAACAAATCATATACAATCAATATATGTATGAAACCATGGAAAGTGAACTAAATTTAGGTTTCCATGCTATTCACTGAGATATCATGTATCAAGAATAAAATTCAATTAAGATAACCCATGAGGTACATCCTAACCACTTATAGGATTACTAGTCCTCTTCAATAAGGTTGAAACTCTAGTGATATCTCAATTAAGTTAAACCCTAAATTACATCATATGGTATAAATATGAAAAGCATTCTTACTAGGATGTGTTGTATACATTTCTGATGTGAATCTACCATCAAAGAATCATTCAAACAGAGAAGGAATCCATATCATATCAATTTGCAACAACTTAAATCAAACGGACATTTCAGGGTTTAGAATCACATACTAAGCAATTAGGGATTTGGATGCTATAATCAAATTTCGTGCATTACACTGTTTGAAGGAAGAACCCACTCACCCTAAGGTGTGAAAACACCTCACAACTGCAGCTCAACTCAGGGAATCTCGAATTCCTATCAAATCCCTAGCAAATCTCCCAATTCTTCTTCCATTCAACTCGGAAACCTTGAAAATGAGAGATTATGAAGAAAGGGTGAGAAAAGAGGGAATTTCGACATCATCTTGGATAAAATCAGAGCATGGACGGAATCTTGACATGAGAGAGAAGATCCACCATAAAAGTCTATGCAAAGGATCCAAACTTACTTGATTTCACCATTCTTGGGACCGCAGAACCCTAATTCAGCAATTCCTCCTCTTTCTCCACTCAAGCCCTAACTCTCCCTCTCTCTCTAGATTTTCGTTTCTCTGGAGTGAATGACGAAGAATGAGAGCTACTTGTGTGTGTGGTTACTCATATAGACCATTTGAGCTGCTTGGGTCAATTGCATATTGACCCAACACTCAACTTTAATTATATTGGCTGAATATTCAGTTATACAAAAGTTACTGTAATTCGTTTATTTCAGAGATAAAACATTCTCCAACAATTATGGAAATTTATAAAGTTGTTTATAATTGATCTATAAAGCTTCAGTTAAAATTTGAGATCATTTGGAGTAACCAATAAATAATTAAAAATAGAACAGTGCACTGCTATATTGCAGTCTGCAGAATATTCGGCCGAGTTTGTCCTGCACAGAACTCGACCGACACCCTTACTGTAGAGATCAAAAGTCATCCAAAAATTATTCCAATTTAACAGAGTGTCTAAAACTGTGTTTTTCAAGTACAGTTAAAATTTGAGATCAATTGGATATACCAATAAAAAGATAAAATTCAATTACCACACTGTTGTATAATTCTGGAAATGTGATCGGCCGAGTTTGAAACTCGACCGATAAACAGGTCAGAACATTCTTCAAAAATTCTGATATTTACCAATATTGTTCACATTTTATATATACAAATCATATCCAAATTTGAAGTAAATAAGAGTTACACATAAAATACTAAAAATCATTTAGTGAGACATTCTACTTATCAAATTCGTATTCATGTATCATCAAAACCCTATTTTGGGCCGATTAGGGTCTATGCTTCTCAAACCCTAATTCTCAAAACAAAAGAACATTTAAACTTATTATCATAGTTAAAACATCCTAATTGTGTTATCGTCATTAATTAGATTTCAAGAATGATTATTCCAATTAATCTTTACAATTGTCTAGGTAAACCCTAGTTTACCAATTAAGCTCAAATGGGGTCGTAACACCCATATTCAAGATCGGTTCAGCCTCCTTGAAGTCCTACTTTATAATAATTTTAATCAAATAAAATTAGAAAATATAAAGTAAAGGAGGAAAGAACAAGAGATACAAGATTTAGAGTGGTTCTGTCAAATGACATCAGTCAACTTCCTAGTTGTTTCCAACAAGGATTTCAAATCACATATTTTATTCCTTTTGTATATCGATACACAACACACAAAAGTTACATGTGTCTTTTGTGGCTCAAGACTAAACCTCTTTTTCAGCTCAAGGAGAACTCTCACCTTCTTTGACGGGCTGTGGAAGGTCACCCTCTTCACCTCTTCTTTGACGGACTTGGAAGAGCATTGATTCACCTCTTCTTTGACAAACTTGGAAGGATACCATTCTTTACCTCTTATTTAATGGCCAGTGGAAGAGTACCAAGTTGAGAAGACTCCTTCTTCTCGTAGGTTTTTGGACAGCCTTCACTCCAAATAAGTATCCCAAGAGTAATACAACAAAGAAGAAATGAAATGGAGAAAGAAAGTAACAAAATAATCTCACAAGATATATATACGTCTCTAATGGACAAGTGATGATGATCCACACCAAAAAGGTTTAGGAAAAGTAGTATTAGGTGGATAGGATATTATAACCGAGCCAAGGGATTAAGCTAGAATGATAGCAACTTGAAGTATAGAACCTAATATCTTTGAGAAAGATGGCAAGTCAAAGTATGCTCAAGTATGTATCAAGTGTTGTTGCAATGTAATGTGCAAAGTTGTGTACAAAGTTTATGTCTAGGTGTCCTAAGACCACTCATATTTATAGGAATTGCTTGCAAGTGGTTGAGGTGCTTGTGGGGAGTGTCTAGAGTGTTCTTAGTGGTCAATTAGTCATTTGGTCAAAATTAATTGGGTTGTAATGGCTAATTTGATTGTTAATCAAAAGAGATTCTAGAACCTTTCTCGGTCCACAATATTGTCGATCGTGAGAGTCTCGATCCGTAATGTTATCGACCAGATAAAGTACTACGGTTAAATTGCTCTAATGTTAGTCCATCTTCTTGGTCCAAATGATCTATTTTGGTCAAAATTTTCTTCAACCGAATTCTTGGAGACAATATTGTTGACTGAGCTTGACTTAGAACTCTAGACATGTAAGGATATTTCTTGATTTTCTAAGTCTTCAACCGAGTGTTTCTTGGTCAACAAAATTGTCGACTGAGAAGGACTTTGTGCCATGATTTGCAATGTATCTGAGGTCCTATTAATGACTCATATGAAATCTATCAACCCTAAAGTCTTCATGTGAGTGTAGGATAGGGTTTTGGTAGGTTTTGGGGGATCATCACTTGTCCTTACATCATGACTATTAAGTTTTATGAAAACACAGGTGTAACAAATGTACATGAATACATAGTACAACCTTATTTTCAAGTATCCAAACATATAATTGCAAGGTATTTGTAGTTGGATCTTGAATTAGTTCCTTGATCACCTAAAATACTTAAAGCACATGTTAATAACGTAATGGGAAATATTTGCATCATAAATTTATGAGTATGGCATATCAAAAATCCAACAATCTCCCCCTTTTGATGATGACAATATTTGCTTTGAATAATGTGTCCTCCTTTTTCCTCTTAAAATATAGAAAGTATAAAGTCAATATGACTCATCCTTAGTGGGACACCCCCCTAAGTATGATTCCTAAATTAAAGTAGATAAATGTGATGGCACATATTAACACCAAAAATTATTTGCAAATAAAGGCTCATGATCATTTTACTTATTATCATGTTTAGAAATAAGTCAATGAGCACCGTCATGATTATGAGAATGCAATCCATTTCTACTATTAGAAATTTTATCCACATATAAGTTTAATTTCTTTAGTAAGAGTAGTAAAAATCAAGCATTGTCTAGTAAGATCTTCTTTAAGCATAGCAATTTTATCATAAAAATCTTCTTGAACTGTTATATGACTGAAATAAGTACAAAGAGAGGTAAGACACCTTTTATTTTAATGAAAGGATTTATGTTTGAAAAGAAACATAAAATCATTCAATTTCTTTCAATCAAGTATACTAGACAATTTGTTACATTCTTTTGTCTTTATTACAACAAGTTATATATGAATAGTTTCATAGAATAGAAAGAGATACCTAATCATTATCATTAACTTTTAACTTCATATTTATCATGTGCACTTACATGCACTCCTTTTTCTTGATTATCACTTACTCCCATGATGGTGTCTTGGCCACTATTTCCAATATGACTAATTTTCCTTTTCTCTACTGAAGTCATATGCCAATATCACTCAATTCTACAAAGTTGAGAGACTTTTGGTAATCAAGTAGAGTTCATGATGATTAGCATAGATATCATGAATAGAACTGATATTATCAATCTAGAAATACTTTTACAAACATCATATTTAATACATTTTCTTATACATATTAAATATTCAAGTTAAATTTTTGTCAGACTTGTTTTCGGTCGAGAAGATTTGTCAACCGAGGATCTTCTTGATTGAAATTTTTTTGACCAATAACAAGTTCTAGAGAAACCATAATTTCTGTTATGTAGATATGTAAATGAATAACTATTTAAATATCTTAAAAGTTATGCAAATGAGTTTTATAAGAAAAAGATATGCAAATTTCACTTCAAATTATGTTGAGATAAGACAAAAATACATTAATCAAATTAACTATAGGTCAAATCTCAAGAAGTTCCTTTTTCTTTCTAAGTTGGGGATTTTGGAACCCAAACCATGTCAGCAGCTCCTTTCTTCTGATATTCACATGAAAAAAGAATAATGTCCAAGACGTTGACAATAATGACATGAGATAAAGGATATTTCATTTCTCTTTTCAACATTTTGAAAATTTGCAACCCTAGTCTTAGGAACATATGTAGTTCTAGTCTTGGAGGTAGTGTCTTTTTGGTTTTAGGCACATGTGAGGATTTGTTCTTTGGTACATATCCTAAAACTCTCCTTCCTACTTGTTTAGAGGCATTGTCTTTGATGTTATCAAGACTTTTATTTCCTTGCATTAATCTAAAAACTTGTTTTTGTAATTCAATATTTTTAGAAAGCTTTTCAGTTAAATCCAAATCTAATTGAGCAAGATTCTGATGTAAAGTATATCTTTCTTTTGTATGAAAGGATCATTACTTGTGCTTACATCATGTCTATCAATTTGTATGAAAACACACATGTACTAACAAATACATAAATACATAGTACAACTTGATTTGCAAGTATCCAAACATATAATTGCAATTTCTTTGTAGTTGGATCTTGACTTAGGGCCTTGATTACCTGAAATACTTAAAGCACGTGTTAGTAATGTGATTTGGGAAATATTTTCATCATCAAAATATGAGTATGGAATATCAAAAAACCAACAAAAACATCACATTAATAGTAGTAACAATGAATACTCATGGTGGAAGGATCCAAAACTCTATTGGGAGGATTCTAAAAAAATTCAATAGGAGCCGTCACAAGCACGACAATACAAACAGTTTCAAGGCAACACTTCACAAAAATATCAACTTGATAGGGGTCCTAGTAAGATGGTCATGATAGAAGACATGCGAGGAAAACTCATGACTCAGAATGAGGCTTATCTAGGACCAATCAAATTAGGAGCAACAGAATCAAGGGGCTCAAATTCACAACATTGAAAATTGAATTTCACCACTAGCAATGGAGGTTGTATTCATATAGAAGCCCAACCAGCAAGGATTCATAGGTAACAGTGATGTTCCATCCAATAAGCAACATGTAAAGGAAGTACTTCTTCGTATTGGCAAAGTGTTGGTGAAAGAGCATCACCAAAACAGAGATTCTAGCTTTGAGATGTTTGCTTCAATCCATGGATTAACCTTTGTAGCTTACATACTTTGGTTGTATCCTTCAAATTTATAAAACCCTCAGGTTGTGTCATATACACATCCTCAAGAAGATTCTCGTTAAGGAATGCAGTTTTAACATCCATCTTCCAAATCTCATAGTCATGATAAGCTGCAATGACAAGCATGATCCTAATGGACTTAACCATGGCAATTGGAGAAAAGGTTTTGTCATAGTCAACACATTGAACTTGTTTGAAACCCTTTGCAACCCGTACATTTCCATCCATGTCTGTCTTCTTCTTGAAGACCCATTTGATCCCTATGATTTTTACCCCTTTGGGTGGATCCATCAAGGACCATACCTTATTGGCGTATATGGATTCCATCTTAGATCTCATGGTTTCAAGCCATTTCTCATATTCTAGTCCCTTAATGGCTTCTAGGTAGATTGTTGGCTCGTCATCAATAACCAACTCATTACCTTCTAGAGACACGAGATAACCAAATCTTTCTGGCTCAAAGTGCCTTCTACTAGATCTGTGAGGTTCCCGTGTTACATGAGGAATTTGAGATTCCACAATGGTTTGTGAGTCTATATGTTCCTCTTGTACCTCCTTAGGTTCAATGTTTTTTGTTGGTCTCAAATTTCTTTGAGTTCTATGTTTCTCCCACTACTTCCTTTGGAAATGAATTCCTTTTCTAGGAATGTAGCATCCCTGGCAACAAACACTTTATTGTCAGTTGGTTATACAAGTAGTATTCCTTGGTTTCCTTGGGATATCCAACAAAATAACATTTATTAGATCTAGGGCCAAGATTTCCAGGAAACATTTTCTTGACATAAGCTTCACAAACCCAAATCCTCATAAAAGACATTTTGTGACGCTTCCCAGTCCATATCTCATATGGTGTCTTTTGAACCAATTTAGGTGGTACACAATTTAGTGTAAATGTTGCAGTTTCAAGAGAATAACCCCAGAAGGAAGTTGGAAGATCGAAAAAAACTCATCATTTATATCATCATATCTAGTAATGTGTGATTCCTTCTTTTTGATACACCATTATGTTGTGGTGTTCCAGGCGGTGTGCATTGTGATGCAATACCACAATATCGTAGAAGGTCCTCTAACTCTTGGATTAAGTTTTCTCCACCTTGATCATAATGAAGTGCCTTAATACTTTTTTCAAGTTGGTTTTATACTTCATTCATGAAATCCTTGAACTTTTTAAGAGTTTCTCCTTTATATTTCATCAGGTAAACATAACCATACACTACTGAAGTCATCAGTGAAGGTAATGAAGTACTCATATCCACCTCTAGCATTTGTTTTAAAAGGACCACATACATCAATATGTATGAGTCTTAATAGATCACTAGCCCTGTCACTATTACCAGTTAAAGGAGTCTTTGTCATCTTGCCCAACAAACCAGACTCACATGTCTCTATTTATTCGAAATCAAAAGAATTTACATATCCAACTTTATGGAGTCTAGAGATGTGATTCTCATTAATGTGCCCAAGATGAAAATGCCAAAGATACATTTGGTTTGAGATATTGAGTTTCAACTTTTTGGTATTTACGTTATAAAATTTTCTATTAAGATTTAATAAATAAAGATTATAAGACATTGGGACACTTCCATAAGATGTGATCTTTTGAAATAGGACATTGACCATTCTTTATATGAAATTCATATCCATCATTGTCCATAAAATATATAGAAATGATGTTTTTATTTATGATAGGTACAAAATAACAGTTCTTTAACTCTATTACAAATCATGTGGGTAGAGATATATCATATGTTCCAACTACAGCGGTAACAACTCTTGGTCCATTCACAACGCGTAGTTCAACCTTACCCTTTCATAAAGGCTTACTTCTTTTCATATTTTGCATATTGGAGCATATGTGAGATCCACATCCGGTATCTAGTACCCAAGATGAAGAAGTAGATAAATTTATCTCAATAACATATACCTAAAGTGGATATCTCTATCCCCCCTCCTTCTTCTTCCTTAGTTCCTCCAGATAAAGAGGGAAATTTCTCTTCTACTGTCTAGGTTGGTGATAGTGGTGACAATTGCCTCCCTTGGTAACCCCTCCTTTTGGCATCATTGCAGAAGACTTATGCTTTTGGCTAGCTTTAGAACTCTTCTTAGCTTTTCCTTTGCCCTTAGACTTTCCTTTTGCTCTGTTGATCATCATCACAGATTTGGGCTTGTCTTTCTACATTTATGTTTTAGTTGTTATCAATATTCCATGTAATTCTGACAATGGCTTGTCAAAATTATTCATATTCTAGTTCATGACAAACTGACTATATGACTCTGGAAGTGATTAAATAATCACGTAGTGGCCAACTCTTGGCCCACGAGAAATCCCAGTCTCACAAGGTTCTCCACATACCCAATAAGATTGAGAACATCGGGGCCTATTGGATCTCCTTATGCCATGTTTCGCTTGAACAACGCCTTGGAGACATAATATCTCTCTTGTCTTGCCTGAACTTAGTACATGTTATTAAGATGTGTTACCATCTCAATCACATCCATATTATCATGTTGTCTCTGCAACTCATAGTTCATGGAGCACAACATCAGCATTTGACATCTATGGAATCCTCAGAGTGCTTCTTGTAAGCATCTTTGTCAGCCTTAGGCGCACTGGGAGTAGGTTCATCTGCCTCTGGTGTTTCTAGGACATATAGCTTGCGCTCTTATGTGAGAATAATTCTCCTGAAACAATCATAGAAGTTATTCCCATTCAACTTATCCTTCTCAAGGATCAATTGCAAAGAAAATGTGTTGTTTGTTGTCACTTGATCCTACAAGAAAAAATTATAGTTTAGTCATACCAAGTTTTGATTTAATTTGTTACAATAAAACTTTACAATATTTAATTAGGCCTTTAAATAATTATATTTCCCATTATTTTGTTCAAATTGATAACCCTCTCTTATCAATTCAAAATATTGTATCGTACAATCTTTAAGTGAGCCAAGATACAAATTTCATAAAATCATGAGTTAGCTTTGGTTGATCACCCACAACTCGATAGGTAGGAAACTTTTACCAATTGCACCTACATGCAACTCTTAAATAGATGGTGTGTACAACTCTTTGTCACAATCCATCTTTATGTGTCTAGGTACTTAATCTCATTAAGATCATCTAGTCAAGCCTGACCCCAAAGCCAACATGACAGAGTATGCACCCTACTTTAGTATATCTACACATCTACCATCACACTTCCATGAGATAGACAAAACACCATGCTTTGGTTTAACCTATGCTTATTCGATCAAAATTTTCATGTGTGTTGCTTATGGAAAGCATCCAAGACTTAATATTATATCTTAGGGATTTTATATAAATACATATACATATTCAATCATCGTATATTTATAGTACATATCATACACATGATATAACCACAACAAAACATGCAATAATAAACACAAGCAATCATTATGGCCATCCTATTGTAATTCCTTGGAGCCATAAGAAATTACTACCACCTAAGGTCCACATTTTATGTAGCAACTTGTTGTTGGTGACGATATGTGTTGAACCAGTCTTGGACAATCAGTTCAACCCTTGAATCGGTTGGTTGGTCCCTTGGTCGATTGGTTGGTTTCCCAAACCAGTCGTATAGCCTCTGGTCCTTGCGACGTCTGGACTCCTCCATCTGGTAGGTTGAGCCACTAGCCGGTTGGTTGGCTCCTCATGTCATAGCCTCCTCAGTCCACCAGTCGATTGGTTTGGCTCCTGAACTAGTCAGTTCTCTTGATGTTGAATGCCTTCTTTGCCATAACAAGAATTAAAAGCTATCCTATTATTGCATTGTCAATGTGAAACATCGTGCTACATTCAAGGGGAGCATAGGGAGGAAAGAATTAATACTTTTACATATATAAAAGAAGAGGGAGGCTCAGTATGCAAACTGAGATATAAACAAGAACAACAACCATTCACCATGTACACAGATCTAGGGATATAGGCCATAACCATACTACCAATCGCCATCAAAATGATATTAAGGAGACACATATAAATTGCATATATATCATATCGTATATATATCAGGATTTTTTGTGGTGTTTAATCAGATATGCACATTATCTAGATTAATTATTCACATTGTATGAAATAAATAAACAATAAAACTAAAATTTGATCATATCGATTAAATCCCAAAATATAGTAAATTGACGTGGCTCTAATATCACTGTTGGAAAATATGGCATGAGGTAAGGTAGAAGAAACAATATATATATATATATATATATATATATATATATATATATATATATATATATATATTGTACTATTTAAAGATAGTAGATCGCATCAACAACTACGCAATGGGAAGGATGGTTAGGATATTATACCTGATGTTGGAGCAAGTCCAGCCATAATTCACTCGCAGTAGCATGCACCTTTCTTCAAGTTTCACCTGGATGTCTGTCATTGCCATCCTCTTAGTGTGGCACCATGAATGAAAGTCAATGTCATCCTCCTAGCGGTAGGCAATGACCTCCTTGCCTCCAAAGTAGTCCAAGTGGACCACTAGGAACTCCTATCATTATAGATGAATGGACATGAAGGATTTGTCACTTGTAGTCAGCATGCTAGTGCTGACTTTCTCTCCCAATTGTCTTTCCCTTGTTGTTCCACCCTTTGACAGGTAGAACTTTCTCGGGCACGCTCTCTTAGTTACCACAACCAGATAAGACACCAATTGTCAGAGTAATTGGTGTGTCTAGAGAAACCCCCAGTACCCCTCTATTTATAAGAGGGTTAGGGTCAGGGTACCCAGTCTGATCAGGAGTCACAAGGGACGGAATTTCACAAATTTTCACCACATGCAAATGTTAGACCGGTCAGTTCAACAGTGAACCGATTGGATCACACATGAGATGATCGGTTCAACACTTGAACTAGTCATTTCACTATGCTTCCTATTCACAATTGTTTTGGCAATTAATATTTGATTAATACACAACATGACATTATCTACAATCCTTGATCCAATCTCATTGATCTACCAAATAGATAGTTCACAACCTAAGTGGGCGTTTTAGGTTGCAGATTGCCAATGTTGTTTAAATTGGATACATAATACTTTAGTAATCAATGTGAAACATCATTCATGAATAAAAATATTATTCCAAGTGCATTCCTATGTGTGTGGCCCTATAGGTCCCAAATTACATTGGCAGTGAATGTCCATAACTAATATATAAAATCACAAGCAAAGATTAGTATCTAGAAAGATGTCATTGCTAGCCAAGTAACTCCACAAAGTTGGAGAATAACTTCAATATACAATCTGTGATTGGTGTTATAGTTATTGTATAGTTACTTTGTCTCTGATATCTAGATTGAACTCGAGGCTTGTAATCATCATCCTCTTCAACATTCAATATGTATTCCTTGAATTTGAGCAGACTGTTTGAGATATATGCGAACTCAACATTTTTTATTCACATGTTCATGGCCATGATTTTCTCAGTCTCACTTATCAAGTGGCCCAAATATTAAACTCATATAGGAGGGACAAATCGTGTATACATCACACATAGTAATCCCCATCATTGTACCCAAGCATCACCCTTATGGCAACCCTTATGCAAGGTCACAGTGGATGATGTCAACGTACATCAAACGACATGTGATGGGTGTAGTGATCTCAGGTCTAAGAACCACAATCACCACCATCTCTATAAGAGATGATTATGACTACCATTCAATGGTTCCATGCATCACTCTCAAAGTGGGTTTGTTTGATACATTGTTCTCTAACAAGTATCTATGTGTTTGATTTGATATCACATATCATGACTTATTGAGATTTTGTCATAAACCGACACACACTCTAGTCTTATATGTTATTATTGTCCATTAGCCTTCCACAATAACATTTGACTAGGGACATAACAAGAATGTATATTCTTTTAACATCTGTATGATCTCATTGTTCAGGTCCTCAACCCGAAGACATACATCATTGAGTAATATCATTCTTTATACATTTATTATATTACATCATTATCTCATAACTGAATAAAATAGAATAAATTGGAAGGTTGTCTTTATTATTAATTAGATCATTTACAAATTATTCCATTACAATCATCATATGATTGGTTCTCTGGGCATACATACCAACACATGTACCTCTGACTCATAAGTAGGGATCTCATCTGGAGAAGCCTCAATGGGTGACAATTGTGTGGTAGTAGGCTTACAAGTTCTAAGGTACAAATGGAAAGGTGGAGGTGGGGTGAGGGGTCTCTGAAAACTAGTATGTGGGGACTCAGGTGGGGTGCAAATTGGTAATCAAACAGAGTCAATGAGTATGTAAGATAAGATGATGGTCAACTCTCATGAATAACTGGTGGTGGCACTAGAGTGTATGGAACAGAAGAACGACCTGCTCCATAGTAGACTGTGGGTGGAGTTGGGTAAAGTATGAAAAAGATGTACCAACTCTTGAAAAGTACAGCACTACGAAAAATATGGTCTTTAACTACAAAAAAAATTGTAGCAAAAACCCCAAAAATTGTAGCTAAAAGCTTTGGCTACATTTATCCTTACATTTAGAATATGAAGCTAATACCCATGTAGCTAATTGTTTAAGCTACATTTTTTAAATATGTAGTTAGTTATTCCTCTGGCTACAAATTCATATGTAACCCTAATTGTAGGTAAAACATGTCCTTACACATTAAAATATAGTTTCCACTGTAGCTAAATATATGACTACAATTCAATTTGTAGCTATGATATGTAGGGAGAGATGACATTGGTTACAATTTGTATATGTAGTTCATGTATAGCAAAAATTAGGACTTACCACACATGTAATTATAGCTAGTGTGTCGTGAAAGACACCATGTACTACACATACATATGTAGTGAGCGACATTATGTATCCAGTTAGTCGCTTGCCAATATAGAGGGGGTTTTCAAAAAGAAGAAAAAATGAATAGTGATCAAGATCAATTTGTGCTTATAATGTCAACATTAATACTTCTATTTGTATTTGAACAATGAGTAAAAATGGAGAGGACATTAACCTGGCCCCTATTTTACAATATGCATGGAAAAAAGATACATGTATACAATATATTCTTCTGACTGCCTCTATCCACTGTAGACTCTATATGGCACATGATCATGCACAACTTATTCTATCTTGATTTTTCTTTTGTACTAATTCCACCACTTGTATCATCAACAAATATAATAACATTAATAAACTCATAAGAAGAGAAAGACTGCTAAGGTATTGCTCTTCTTGATTGAAAATAGAGAACCTCTCTGTGCTCTACTTCTGATTGGCCATAGGAAGCTCCTATAGTTGATATTGATATTCATGGAGATTCTTTAAAGACAAATCATTCTCATTAATAACTAACAGTTCCACCCGATCCCCAAGTTTTAGGTTTCCATATATCTCTGCACATATTTTGTGAATCTGAGACGATATATTGGATAATTACTTTGTCCTCTCTTCATTTTGCTATGACAGTTGCTCCTGTATAAGAGATATGGAAGCCAACTACAACTTATCATGTAGTGACATAATTTGTGTTATGTGGGTGAAAGTAAGAGAGTGTGACACAAATATTGAGAAAATGACGTTTACTGGAACAAACCAATGAAATTATTGCATAGTTTACCTTTCACATGTACATGAACATCAATTTATGATACTCCAATCAAGGTTATGTAATGGGTTATTTTGTTTGGGATGAAGATGTGATATGAAGGCCTTCTCTACAATCATTCTTGGCATCAAATAACCTGACCTGCAAAAAAGGTCACAGCGAATGATCAAGTTGCCTTGCTAAAAATTATACATATCAGAATTTATACAAAACATAGCTATATATGACTTATAATGGCATCATTGTTTACCAAAAACTACTGTGTCAATGTGGTAGTCAAATTAGAACCAAACTTTGTAGCATCTGAAACAATAGTTGATGTCGAAGCAAGTGTGGTCCCCAAACTAGTTTGCTTTTTACCAAGGGCCTTTTTCTCAGCAAGAGGCTAAGATTTCACCTCCTTTGGTACTGAATAAATATGAAACAACTCACTAGATAAAGCTTTAGTGTCAACGTTTTAGTGTGTCAACTCCAAACTAATGTACCAGCCTCATACATCAGCCTTTATTTTACATAAATAGATAATACAACTAGAGTATTGACAAGGAAGGGTGGATGACCCATCTAAAAGGCAACAGTTGGGAGATGACAAGGAGAATCAAGAAGAAGAGCTTCTGGAGTGCCCGGCTGTCATGATAACACAATACAAGGAGGATAGGAGAAACTGGTTGGAGCGAAGGAAAGGCTTATCTTGCATGGAGCATAGTGTTGGTGCTGATGTAGCGGTGTGAGTAGTATGTAAGGGTTGTTGGTTGTTACAATTTTTTCTAGTAAAAATGTGTGGTATTTGAAAAAAGAGATTAAATAATGGTTAATACAGTGAAACATCTGTTATAAGAATAAGTTGTAAGAAGATAGCAGTAAATTACTACATTCAATGGCATGGATGTATACTAAAGACAATTGTAAATCATAAAATAGATTAGTAGTGTGCTTTAGCATGGTTTCTTGCTATTGGTAGTACATTTAATGTGTAATTAAGGAAGTAGATCTAAACTCACATTGGAGTGCTGAGATTGCATCATGGAAACATCTTCATGAAGATCTTTTGGGAGGAAATACATTGTGAAAGTTTAGCTTCCTCTGCAAGTGAATCAGTAAGGAAGGAGAGGAGTCACATTAAAAACTAGTGAATTTTTGGATATTCAAACCTATCCAAGAAGAATGTGACAACATTTAGTATGTGTAAACTACTATAAACATAAACATCAAGCAACATTTATGATTTTTCTAATCCAAAGGAAGAAGCATGTTGCTAAGTTAAGAGTCAATATGAGTGAATACCATCAAAATAATTGCTAAATGACACATGTGAATATCATGTATCCAAAGCTAGTGTATAGGTAAAAGAAGAGAGTTATACGTTGTTTTTTATGAAGACATATGATCTTATAGGTTGTTTTCACTTGTTGACAAAAGAAATACATTCATAACAATATCCACAATCCTCTACAGAATAGGACAACATTCAACAATTTCTCAAACTACACACAAAGTCTCCTACAGAACAGTCATAGTATAGTGAGAAAAAAAAAAGATCAATGTGCATTTCAAGAGATGAGATGATTTTTTGGCCAAATCTAAGGCTAGAAATAACCATAATCCTTTGTAGAAAAAGAAATTTGAAAAGACCTTTCCTTGCAAGCTGGTACAACAGCCTTAGAGAATAGAAAAGAAGCCAAAATATAACTACTCTAGGACATGAATGAGAAGCCCAGAACAATGATTACGTATTGGATATACCTTCAACTAAATTCAATGGTAAAGTAGTCATTTAACATTTGTACAATTGATTTTCTAGTCATGTAACATCTTTACTAATTTAGTAAACTACTGATTGGTTCAGATTAGATTTAAGTGTAGTCCTCCATTACCTTACAATGTGTCCTCACAAATTCGGAATATTAGAGATCTATTGTTGGCTAAATTTTCACTATAATGTTGTTTATCACTTGCCTACATAGGACCAATAAGACAATTTAGCAACTCATATCCATTCGGAATAGGAAAGAGTGGGCACATACAAGAAAAATAAAATGTTAAAGTAACACATTACCTTGCAACGAAATACTTTGGTTTGTTTACAGATCCTTGGAGTTTGGAATAACAAATCAGCTATGAAAAATAGCTTGTGGTTGAATGCAGACCTATAGGTTTTGGTATTACTGTCGACATATATAAAAGTAGTTGGGTGCATCCCTACAATGGTTGGATAGAAGTAAATACATATTCGGTTAGTAAATACAAAAGTGTTAGACCAGAATTTATTTACAAAGAACATATGGAACACATGGTAATAGATATTGCATGAGGTCTATATGGAGATTGGTAAACACCTCAAGCAAAAGCAATGCCAATTTTGAATGCCTCAAACAGCAATGCACATGAGAAATTTATATGGCCTTTAGATTTATTTAATCTTCACTTAGAATACATGGTTAACAAAGACACAAGATAGGAAAATATTTGGGTTGTATCTCTTTTTTATTGTTGATGGGTACCAGTACAAGTGATTGCCCATGCATGATAGTCAAAGGTGATAATAGATCAGAAAAAGAAGATATGAGGCATCCCTTATTAATTTAGGATATAATGCACAACAGTAACTAACAAGATTAGTAGCATAGATCTAAAAGGGCATCTCCAGAAAGATATTATTCTCTTATATGATATATTATTCTCTAAAGTACACTATATGAGGGCTAACTCAGCCTACGTGTCTTCACAATATTTCAATTATACATTTCTTAATAACATGTACGTATCAATCAATGGTAGCTACAAAAGGTCATTTCTGCTAGTGCATGCTATCATAGAAATAGAAATCTAAATGTCGGGTGAACAAACAAATCTACAATAGACTATTTATATTAGACCAAAATACATACTTAGAATGTAGAATCCCAAAGTTTATGCATTCATGTTTTTCTCTCTACATTTTATTGATAAAGAGCACTGACCTGGTGAACCTTTATTCACAAGTACCAAACACAAATACAACAATTCAGTACTTTCATGTCATAGGCAATAAGTTCATTGTCAGCAGCTATCACATAAGTAATTTTCCACTTGACGTATCAAGAAGGACTGAAACAAAGAGAAAGTGCATGATGTTAGAGCCAATGAACAGGGGAAAGAATTAAATCATGCCACAAAAATATCAAGAGAGTTTAATTCAATTTGTAGAAATATGATGATAAGTTTCCCTTCACGTATATCATTTTGTTTTCTACACCTAGAATACAGGAATTCTGAGATCTGAAAGTACATGAACTCAAAAGTAGAGAAGATATATGAAAAAAGCATTTTTTTTCCTTTAGATTCTAACAACTGCACGGCCATGTGTTCTCATGTTAGAACACGTAAGAAAAAAAAGCATACTCCACTACAAAAGAGGAATAAGTGAATATGTTGTATCATAATTGATGCTCTATAGGAAGACCCATCTTCATTTTCAAGCATAAGAATTGATTTCAACCTCTTCATTTTCATAAGTATCATACTACTAACAATTATCATGTCAATAAGATTATTCAGTATCCTTGTTTACATATTAAAAAGTTACATGCAAACCTCCTAAACATGGAGCTTGGGTATGCTCATTTACATATCAAAATCTGCACTGCAGGTGTACATATAATCAGTGGTCGGATTTCTTATATTTAAGTCATCACTACAAATTAAGTAATAAATTTGTGTTATCAAACTTTTCATAACAAGTAGGGTCTATGATACATATTTATTACCCCATGTGATATATTAGCATGTGATACATATTCATCACTACAAGTTGGCTGCTAACTGAATCATTATCAGCCTTATGGATTGAACGCAAAGCAATGAAGAACATGGGCATAAGGGTGGCTGTCATTCCTATAAGCTTTCCACTTGGACTAGTCGTGCATTGTGTTTTTCTGACGTTGAGGATGTTCTTTTTTCTTTTTCTATCTTCTTTTAGAAACTGACATTTTATTCTATAACAATTCATTGATGGACTTTTAACGATAGTATCCAGTAGATGTTATGAGGACCAATGGAATAAGGTATTGGTAAGAAATTGGAACATATTGATGGACTTCAGACAGAAATGTGCCAGTTACTAACCCAACTGGAAGCTGTCTCAGGGCCTATCATCCACCTAACAACTTAGGTGGAGTCTAGCCAAGTTTTTGGCTACTCGTCCTGTTGAGTGTCACTCAAATTTTTTTTATACCAATATAGAGATATCAGTTAGGGCAATACAAACACTATGAACATGGTGATAGTGAATGATGACATAACACTGATCCCAGTCAAATTAGTGTTCTCAACAAAAAAGAAGCAGCAGTTTTTATAGGACAGGATGGACGGAGCTCACAACTTCATGTACACATAAGGCACAACTCTGGAAAACCTAGGTTCTCATTTTGCAATTCCTTGTAACATCATTGTTCCAAGTATTGTGTGATCTGTGACATCATAAGTAGGAAATCACAAGACAACTTCAGCTATGTACTAAAAGCAGTTGGAGAATTTAAAAATATGTGTAACTACTAAAATCCTAGAAAATTAAACACTAGAATCCTACTTATGGTCACATGCACAAAGATTGAACATGGTCATAAATAATATGATGAAGACATAAATACAGGCATTGGCATGGGCATGATCATCTAGACAGAATTCTAAATCTGATCATTCCAGGCATAAACAAATAATTCCAGCCTTTGAACAAACAAATAGTCACTCTCCTAAAGTATGAACAGCACAAAAGTATGAAAACCCCCAACAACTCGCCACACAAGCTTATTCAAAAGGGGGGCACATAGGATCCATGAACCAGGAGCATCCAGGTCCCATAACCCAAGCCAAATCTAGTATTAATGACAAACCATAACTTGAATTCTCTATCTGTGGAAGCTCATGTATTGGCTGGACCATAAAATTAATTCATCATCATGTTAATAAGCAGTTTGCATGACAACTCAAGATAAAGTCCTGCATTAAACAAATTTGGTTGACCATGCAATAGCTTTTTATCTCTTCAAAAGATTGATTTGGCTCGTGCAGATTGAGATTTCCCTTTTTTTTGCTCATGTGGATTGAGAGTTCTTCTGTGTTGTTAGCATGATAAATAAATTAGTACAGAACCTACGTGGAAAAAATCATTCCCCTTCATCTTTCCCCCCACTCCCATCCTTAGTAGGAGCCATTGTTGGAAATATCCTATGTTCCCACTTTATTTCATCCCTCCTTAGCACACCCTCTTCATTCTGGTTCCCCTTATTCATCTACCACCTCTCACTATCACACCCCCCTCCAATACTCTGCACATGCAGAAAATAACAACTCTACCTCAAATTGTTTACACCACAATTTACAAAAATAGTGAACAACAGTGACTCAATGGTATCCATCATGACACCTTAATATATGGCCCCCTTAATATAGTTCCTTTTGACTATTGTGAGGTTATTTTTGGATGGGGTTAGATGTTGAAGCTACTCGGAAGTCCTGATGGTTGGTATGCTTGCTGACATCAGGCTTGCTGCAATTCTTAAATTTTTTCAGATGAGCTCCATTCATACCTATCCTTTTTTAGTTGATAGATATGAGCTGGTTCAGAGATTTGCTTTTAGAACTTATAATCTTTTTAAGATAAATAGGGTATACTAAATCTAGAGGGATGAATCAGCTGATGACAATGAGCAATTACAGGACACTAAACCTCAAAATGTATTGAATCTCAATGATGGAGACAAATACAATGCCTTCTTCAAATTCCTCACCTAAAGCCCCTATGAACGTCCTAACAGCTGGACTACTTCTGAAGTAGTTTCTTATTGCATCTACCAATCTTATACCTATGCAAATTCCTATAAATGCCAAGTTTTCTGTCATTTTGTGGTATTGTTTGAAGTAAACAACATGTATGTATCTGTAAATGATTGTAAAACACTTACATCACTTGAATCATCCTCCTTCCATCTGGCATCATAAATTTGTGGAATTCCCTAGTTTTGTAGGTCCACAAGTTTAACCAGGACCTAGTGCATTGAGTGAATCTCTTCAGCACATGGTCTGTCTCATTGTTCATCCTTGTGAGCCCCAAACTGAAATGGAAAGATGCAGCCACATTGGATGGATCCTAAACCCATGACTTGATGACCCCACATTCACAGCAGTTAGCAATCTTCTGGTTGTAAGGTGTCCCTGGAAGCATGTCAACAATAGTAGGATCCCTCTTGCAGCAATGTAGGATGTTTCCTTTGAACTAGAAAAAGATAGGTTAAATTTGTAATGTAGATAATCAAACAGACAAATTTACTACATATATGGATAAAACTAAAGCTCACATACAAAGTTCTGATACAAATCCTATAAGGGCATCTGATTCTACCCTAATATACACTGCTATGTATAGCTATCTACATGAACCAAAGAATGAAGTGTTGTAGAAAAAAGGATACCATGCAAGATCCCCAACTATTTTTTCCACTGGCATGAGCCCTGCATCTCCTAACTACATTTTGGATATTGTATCCATCTTGAAGGAGTGTTATGTGTGAAATCAACTGCTCTCCATAGACTTTTGGTTGTCACCCTGATAGTAATATAAGAAATCATACAAAATTATTCTCTTCGAGTGGAAAAAAACAAGTAGTATAAAAATATACATCCCAAGTGTCTACTAATATGAATATAAGAGGATGAAATAGTGGTATAAAACCTAGAAACCAATTATAGCTGATAAGCTCGTGCTTCTACTGTCAAAATTAGAGTGTCGAATAATAGTTTGTTGATAGGGACCCTAATTTTCTACCTCCCAAAATCAACCAAGGTTCAAAGCAATCGTATCTATGTATTTGGATTTGACAAACCTGATAGCATGGATAGAAATCTCTATAAAAATATGGTTAATAGGGACCATGATCAATATTAATAAGAGCCCTGGAAATAATTATAAATTATAATAATAGAACATGAAATAGTAAGGAAACTCGGCTAAAGTTTTCCATTTCAAGCAACAACTTGCTAATAACCATCTCATGAAGTAATGTCAAGCAGTATAATGAGGGAAATAGATAACTGCTTCTCCGTTAGCTTTTTTATTGGATCTATTTTTAAAATTTGACCAAACAGAGAATTAACTACAAAAAATGTATTAGGAAATTCAACATTAGTTTGCATTTTGATTGCAAGAAATCATCTTGATTTTTTACTATAGGTGGGCCGACTCAATATATTCATATTTAGGTCTTTTGGTCTCTCTATCTTCCTGGTGATCATTTGTTGTATTCCAAACGTCCTTGAAATTGTATCTACTGTTGTCTCCATTGACATTTGAGTCTACTAAAAAATAGAAAATCCAATAAATTCATATGAAGAAAGATACCTTAAATGCTTTCAGCGTGAATACTCTATTTGGGCAACATGTTCAAAATGATCACTGCTAGATGTAATATTATATGCAACAAGCACATCAAAGGAGCATATTCAATAGAAAACCAGACTAGGTAGAAGGTGAAAATATAATTGTGCATAACCATTATGCATTTTGAAATATCTATATGTTTACAATGCAAACATGAATGACCACAATAACTACCATAATTGAAAATTAAATAGTCATGGCTCAAATTCTGAGGTCTAAGAAGTTATATTTGTGTAAAAATGGTCAGATGAGAATATAAGATCCATTACTTCAACTCATTTGTAACCTATGGAATATCCTCTTTGAGGTGCAATATCTCATTTATAACATGTGGAATCTCCTCTTTGAGGTGAAACATCAACTTCATTGAAGGTAAGTCTTACCATTATTAGAAATTCCTCAACATGATAAAATGAAAATTATGTCTTACAAATTATTATTCCATAGACAAGTCATTAATGTATGCACAAAAGATTCTTTTTTGTTTCATAGCTAGCTCTTTCCAATTATAACTACCACACAAGGAGGCAAGTGCATGTATAAAGATGAATCTAGAGCCTAGTATCACAATGAGGACATAACCTTGTTCTTAGCATGGACCTACACACTCGATAATTCCACATCCACAACCACATCACCTCCAACCTCTTCTCGATACCCACACCCATGTCACCTATGTACCATTTCTGAATTGCATAATACATCTACATCACAAGGCTTTTTGCCAACTATGCCAAGATCCCTTAGACCCCTAATCCACAACCATATTGTAGTCTCCTCCAACCTCTACCATTTTTGAATGGCCTACTATAATTACATCACAAAACTTATTGGCTCTCCCATATGATGATTATTCGTATCTTTTTAGTTGAAAGTCTAAGACATTCAGTACATTCAAAGTACTGAATATAGTAGTAGCCATGTGGTCATAGAAATGACTGACAAAAATATTTAAGGTATAAGAGACAAAGCATACATAAGCATTTGTCGGACCAAGAAAATAAGTGTTAGTGCTCCGGTTCATAGCTACAAAGTAGTCAACATGTCTAAATTACATCTAAAGTGAAAGCATCAAGGATTCTATACAAATTTGGCAAGAGGCCAGAGAGATCGATGTTAAACTCAAAGGATCATTAATACTAAACACACTTGACACATGTTACAAACTAGCTGCATATCAAACTAACAACCAAGACGATTGACAGTCTAACACAAAGTCGAAGATCATTTACCTTGCCAACATAAAAACATTCACAGATAAATACCCTTTCAACAACCCAAAGGTGTTGGAGTGTTATATATACTTCATCTCCTAATATATGTGAAAGATAATCACTCAAACCTTTATCTTTATCAGTTTACAGAAGAGGTGTGATACATTAATAAATTTAGAATAGATTAATTCAATAGAGGGGAACAATTGAACAACCTATATTTTCAAAGACAATGAGCAAAGGTTGTCATGTATGGGACAACAAAAATAATGGCAAGCTGGATAATAGATACATTATCATGTGGGATTTTCTAGTTTTCCACCTAATGTTTATAAACAAGAAATTATAAAAAAAGTATTGTGTGTATTGGTCAGGATTTTACTGCTGACCATGCACAATCATGGGGTTCATCTTATTCATCCACTACATGGCTCAAGCGAGAGTTGGAGCTGCATTTCAAGTCATGCTCTAAACCATCATTTATCTTCCCATACTAAGAAGTAATGGATTCTCTACCTAGACTAGGAATGTACAGAGAGGAAGAGGGAACATGGAGCATCAAAGAAGGAATAGGGGAAATGGGAATGGGAGGATGGAGGTAGGTGGTGTTTTGATAAGTAGTGGTGTTGAAAATCTAGTTGTATTGAGTTGGTTAGACATTGGATAAGGGAATACAATTGGGTGGAGTTTGTCTTTGGTTTTGTTGGATGTGTGGTGTAGTTCAATCTGATTTATTGCTTGCTGCTTCTGGGTGTGGATGAATGAATGCAGAGGGTGTGCAATATTAGGAGTGTGGGTGGCTCCAACATCTTGACCTGTTAGGCACCAACATTAGTTACACCATCGCCACATGAATTAGCTTGAAGTGAGTTCTTTAAATTAAAATGAAACATGTTACCTTTTCACTCCATCAACTGGAAAATATTGGGATCAAGAGTAAATTAAGTAGGCAGTTGTAGCCATCATACACAAAAAGTGCAATCTTTCCTATTGCTTCTTCTGTAGCTACAAATTCCATTCTTATGTACGTTTGTTACTGACTGACATATTGACAAACACACAAAATGCAGGGTTGTGGTGGTGTGATTGCTTCCCCGCAAAATGCCACCACAACTCATGCCACATCCCAGCAACCCATTCATACTCCTCTTTGAAGCGTTGAGCTTCTCCTCTCACGGATTCTGACTTTGACCACATATGGTGTCTCTCCTCCATGGAAACCATCATGTCATTCTACTCCGCAATTTGCCTCATCTTCAGCTTCCTCCAGCTCATCAAGATCAGCCAACAATGGACATCACCAGCATCATTGTCGGTCCTGGAGCCCTCACAATGTTCATGAAGATATGGAAAAGCTCTCGGGTCTAGGGGACATCACAGTCACATAATCTTTCTTCGTGATTCTAATTGAGATCCAGGGTAGTGTTCGGTCCCCACCTTCAGAGTTTGCCACCACAAATAAGATCACTTTCCTCAGCGTCTGCACCATGAAGGCATTGTACATTAAGGGTTTTATCTCCTGCTATTCCAAGTTTCCGATAAGAGGAAATGCAGTTCAGGGAGATGAGAGGAAAAGGGGGAAAAGAGAGTGACGGGAGGGAACAACTTGGTTAAAAATTTGGGGGCGCGACGCTAAAGAAATGTTCAGTCAAATTTTGTAGAATGGTAAATGCTGGTGGCGGGAAAAGTAATTGTACACAAAATTGTATTTCGATCATACACTATACATTTAACTATATTTTCTTTCTTTACATTTAAGTGGCATGTAGGAAATAGTGTCTTTAGGCTACACATAATAAAAATGTAAGAAAATGAATTGTAGCTAAATCATAATTTTCTTGTAGTGCAGTCCTTTCTATCCCCATCCCATGAACTGAGTAGTGGGAATTGGTTCAGTAGCGGTGGAAATGGGTTCAAGCTGAGTGGTACATGTATGAGTAGGAGTGGGTGTGGGAGTGTGAGAAGGAGTGGGAATGGGATCATATGGTAGAGCATACTCAGGAAGACTCTCAAAGTAGATCCCCTAGATTTTGTAGATATCATCTTTGATATGTGTAGGGGCATGTTGTAAAGTCACTCAGATATGTACATGTGATTCTACATGTTCAAACAAAGTATGTTGAAATATTAAAGACCAAACATATAGTACAAATAATAACAAACGTAAAAAAGTAATAACTATACTCACAAATTGTTGTTGTCGGTAATTGCTTGGGTAGTATGTGGTCGAAGGATGAGATGGAGGGCCCACTACATATTGTGGATGATACCATGTATAGTGCACCTGTGGACTGAAGACCATCCCTATTGGTAGAAGGGGAACTAGGCGATCTATTGTGCCACAATTAAGACTTCACCCTATAGTGATGCAACCAAGCCTCAGCAACATGGCCCCTCCTATCTATCCTACTAAGATGTGTTAAGGTAAGAGTAGGCAATACTTGAACAGATCCAAATTGTCCAAGCACTCTATCTAGGAGTTGCCACTCTACTACTATGTAGCACACTAGAGGCAATCGAGCCAACCATATTGTGGACCCTAACCCACATTTTGGGCTAACCCTATTTGTTTTTCTTAAATGTGTTGCTTGGCTCCTTGCTCTAATCATCTAAGATGTAATTAGGGCATGTTGGAGGTTTGTTCTACTTGTTTGAGCTTGTTTGGTTGATGTTTGTGTTTTGTGGAGAGAATTTTGGTGCAACTTGCAATTCACCCAAAATAGGGGTAGATGTGCAAGTTTGCCACCTCTAGAGTGTTTCTTCTCTCTCTTGGCATCATTTAGAGGAGAGAGGAAGTGTTGGGTGCCTTGTTTTGGTCTTGGTTGAGTGGTGACATCCTTGGTGATGTTTTGGGCACATGTTTGAGGTGTGCTTTGCTCATAAGAGTGTTGTCTCGGGCTTGAGAGCCTTGGTGAGACCCTATATTGGTTTTTGGTTTCCTTGAGGAGGCTTGTTATCAGTTGAGGGTGTCTTGAGGGACATCCTATCAGTTTGGTGGCATCTTGAGGATCACCATATCATTTTTTTGGTGACTCTAGAGGAGTGACATATCGGTTTGTGGCCTAGGGTTTCATCCCTATCGGTTTGTGAAGGGGGTGAATGGGTGTATCGACCTTGACCTTCCTTAGTAACCAAGTGGGAAAGACATAGATCCTATCACCTTGTTTCATGGTGTTACATGTGTCCTTTCTTCTTGGACATGTGTCTTCTAGGGTTTTAAGATGGTGACACCTTCCCCTTGCTCTCTCTCTCATTGGCCATGTATATATACCCCTCTCTTCCCATGCAAGAGAACCCTTTTAGTGATCCTTTATTTCTCTCCTTGGTGGCCAACCTTGAGCTTGAAGAGCACTCTCCCTTCTAGCTTGGTGGGCGAGCCAAAATCTTGTGGTGCTCTCTTTCATCTTCTTCCTTGGTAAGCCATTGTTTTCTAGCTTTCTTTCTCTCCTTCCATCTTCTCGGCCATGGACCTTGGTATCTTCTTTCCTCTCTTTTGCTTTCTTAATTATGGTTCTATCTTCCTTCTTGGAGGTGTTGTGGAGATTGATCTAGGAGGATCTTCTTCTACCTTGAGCTTGGGAAGCTTGGAGCTTGACCTTGGAGCTTAGAGCTTGGTGGTTGTTCTTGAGGCGGGTTATATAACTCTAAACCTACTTTGTTATTATCACTTTTCTACTTGTTACCTTGCTAATTGTTCTTAGCTCTTTATTCCATTCTTGTTAGTAGTTGTTCTTGGTAGCTTTACATTCTATTTTTTAGAATAGAACCTTGCTAAGTTGCTGCCGTGAGATGTACTGTTACAACCTCGATTTTGCTTGTATGACTGTAATTGATATTGTTTCAAAAGAATTGTACTTGGCTATAAATTTGCATGATTTATGATAAATATATGGATTTCTTTTACAACTCTTCCTTTTGCATGGTTTTTCGTGGACCCTTTGGTAATAATGGGTCCAAGATAATAAAAGAGGAAATATGAATAAAATATATATATTTGAGAAATAACTTGCACATAAAGAAAAGGTTCGTTTACTTTTGAGTAATGGCCCCAAACTTGGCAAGACGATAAGTTATTATGAAGTTTCCCTCAAAATTTGGGATCAAACGGAGCCATGGTTTTAGAGTTACAATTTTTCCAAATTATCCTAAAATGAAAAGGATTTTCCTAAAATAGAAACCAGACTTTTCTTTTGTTTAGATGCAAGTGGCGTGGACCGTTGGATCTTGATCCAACGAAGGCCATTCATCTTCTAGTTCTAGCCAAACTAGGAACAAGCTGGCGACAGTGGGATCTTTCCACTCAATTTTCTCACAAATCTTTGCATGTACGAACAAATAAAGTGTATGGTTGGGTTTGGGAGAGGATTCTGCGCAACTTATACCTAGGTTCTTCACACTTTAGATGCTTCTAGAGGAAATGCCCAATTGCCTAAAAAGGCAAGCGATGGAAGGCGTTGGGGAACCCTACAATTAACCCCCAAGTCCTATATATATGACCCCCTCTCAATTGCTAATGACCTCACGATCACCACCAGCTACTTCCCCTCTGCTCTCGTACCCCCAATTCCTGGGTTGGCTTTGCTCCGGTGAGCTTTAGGCTACGGCGTCGCCGCAGGTATTTCTACTGGTTCAAGTGGAGGTGATACTCAGTAGTCATTCGATTGGTGTCCACCATAGGCCACGTGGAGGATCAACGACCCTGGCTGTTCCATGCCTCAAGTTAGCGGTGAGTGGGTGCGCACTAGGGACCGCACGATCGCGCTCAGTCAATGACAACTGGCGATCCAACGGCCAACAATTTCCAAAAAATCTCAAGTTAGTCGCCTCTCTAGTCGAAATATAAGAAAATTGATGAATCTTACATAGTTTGCTAAAAATAGATCCTTTGGTCGAAAAATAAAAGTAAATAGTACTTTTTGATCAAAAAAATACGTAGAATCCAAATAAATTACAATTGGAGCATGATATTACTTGCAGTTTAAAAAGTATACAAAGTTACCACTTTTAATGTATTAAATTATGGTAAAACCCTAATTTCATATGAAACTCAGATTTAATGACTCTTTTGGGTTATTCTAAGTAATGTTAACCTATTGAGGATAAAAGGGAGAGTTAATTTTAAAAAAGGTAATTTTATGCTTGTTTTAGGGTTTTATGCACATGATTATGTTTAGAAACCCTAATTTGGGAAAATATGGGTTTTAATGATTTAAATTAGAATATGTAATTATATAACGGAGATTTAGTGATCTCAAACTTGTTTTGAGATTAAAGAACCCTTAATGAGGATAATTGGAATAATTAGGGTTTTTGAGAAATAAGAAATTTGTTTTAGGGTTTGTAGCCTAAAAAGGAGATAGAAATTGGATAAAGAAACCTAAGAAATCCTAATGAACTATAAGGGTCTTGGAAGCCTTAGAAAGTATCCTCATGTCATTAGGGAGGTGTTTTGACATTAGGTAATCTATATGTTTCAGGAATTAAGGGTTGTTTGTAATGACTGCTTGCTTGGATAACTTGTTGAAATTGGATTTTTTTGCTCAAGAACAAGTATGTGGTTACGCTTATGGATAAATCATTTTAGTTTCCCGGTATTCCCAAAGTTTTATCAATTGCTTGGAATAACTAATTGATTGCATTTTATTTCATGCAATTATAAAGTGACTATGACTATCACCATAATTATATGTGCATAACTAGCCCAGATCCTGGTCCTCCTCTATAGCTCTGATGTTGATGAGATAGATGACCTAGTACATGGTCTACCCATGTGGTAGGACCATCAAGTTATCATGAGTCAGGGATTGGACTACCTTTAGGTAGGGCCTTGCGACTCCACAACCCTATGTATTGATCTACCTGTAAGGTAGGATCATGGGGGTTAGTTGAAATCTACCATATGAGAGGCAGTATTTATGTCCACTGCAGGGACAACACAGAGGCTAGGGTATGTAAGGATTGAGTAGTCATGTTTAAAATGTAAAGTTTGCTTGTTAAACCATAATTTCTTACAATATGTTGTTACAATTAAATGCATGATTATTGTTTTCCCCACATACCAGTATAATTCGTTATACTGACCGCCATTTTGTTTGTCGGCATTTTAGGTTATCAAGAAAATGGATATTCCTTTAAAGTGACATTGATGAAATAAAGCTTAATAAAATAATATGAGGATTATAGATAGATATTCTCTTTCTTGGGTAAAGAATTCCACTTCCCATATTTTGCAAGGTATGAAAAGAAAATTTGTATTTCCATTAAAAATTTAGTTGCAGTAGAATTTATTAATTATTGTTGATTATTTGCAAAACCACAGATCCTATTTTGGGATAACACCTCTGACCTCTTGGTCTCCTGTAACTGGGGTTTACCGAGAGGTAGGGTCATTACATTTGGTATCAGAGCGGTGGTTTTCCATTTAATCTTCTGTAATTATTAAATTTTACAAACTCTTTAGAGCCCTAGGGAGTTATTAGAGGATTTTCTGAGGATGGAGGTGTCTAGAAAAGGATCACGGTCTGGGGGTTGGTAATATTTTCCTCCATCCCGCTAGTCGGTCATGAGGTCTCCCGGATGCAGTGTGACTGCCTGGCCGAAATCCAAAGAATTGACTCGAAGTAAGATACCTCTAGGTTTTCTTATCTATCTCCGTCCCTTCTTTACCTCTTATTTCTGGAGAAACATTAAGAGCTTAGGGTTTTCTCTCTCCCCACCACCTCCTATGTTTGGGAATACAAATTATTAAGGATTAAGGAATCCTCCATCAAATTAATAAAAGATACGTAAACAAGATGTCATCGACATAAGTATAATTAGTTTAAATGTAAACTAAAAGTTTGATTGTATGCTTATGTAGATGGCTCGTGTGAAGATCGTAGTGATTCCCGACGCCAATGAGAACCATGCTAAGGGTTGGCCTCCCCACAAGAGGAGGGGATCTTCATAGAAAAGGAAGAGGAACCATGGTGATGAGTCCTCTAAGAAGAGAAAGAGACCCGAGGGAGCCTCAGAAGAAGGCTCAGACCCTAAGTTGGTTCCCTTCGACAACTCAGAGATGGACCAAGAAGAGGAACACGTATCCGAGGATGAGGCCAAGTTCTAGGAGAACCTGACTGGTGGCCTGGGACCTACAATGGTAGTTCACACCCCTGATGCCATGTGGATGGAACAGTAGAAGAGGCTGACAGAGGCCATTAGTGTGTTGGCCCTCAGGGATATAGCCAGAGACGAGAATGGTGAACCACTTTCCGTTCATCCCCGACTTGGAGTCACCATTCTGGACTTCGTTAAGCTGAACATTGAGAAATTCTGGGGAGAAGATAAGAACGAAGTGGTTGACAAAGCAGATGCTTGGTTGATAGCGATCGAGAATGGGTTCTGCATGCTGGAGGTGCAGCCGAACAAGAAGGTCCCTTTTATTGCACATCTCTTGGAAGGAGCAGCCAAGATCTGGTGGGAGAACCACATCATGGGTCGAGATCTGAGTATAGACCCAATGACATGGACTAAATTCATGAATATCTTCACCGCCATATTCATTCAAGAAGGAGAAGGAAAGAGAGTTTACCAACCAGAGTCAAGGTAGCTTATCAGTTGCAGACTTTGGCCGCAAGTTTCACATTTGGGAGCATCTCGAGCACATGATGGATGAAGAAAGATGAGTGGACCATTTTGTAGAGCGTCTTCATCCTGCCATTAAGCCTCACGTGATAGCAAGCAAACCAAAAAACTTCATCAAAGCCTACAACACCGCCCTGGACATGGAGAGGATAGTGATGTCTGCTCAGAATCCACCCAAAGGATATTTGGGTTTCACTCAAGGTACCCAAGGCCAGAAGAATGATCACAAGAAAGGATAAGGGTGCAACCATACCAAGGGAAAGCATGGAGTAAAAGGAAAACCCCGTCATGAGAACAACCGACCTAGGTGTCGCACCTGCAGAAAATGGCATTCAGGTGAGTGCCACTACAAGAATAGGGCATGCTACTGTTGTCAGCAAGAGGGACATCTTCAAGCCAATTGTCCTCTGCCGGACCCGAGAGGACCAGGCCCAGTCGCAACCCCACTTGTAGCAGCCCGACCTATAGCTACAGCCCCACCTACTGGAGAAAGAAGACAAGCTCGAGTCTTTGCTATTGACAATGAGGAGGCTCAAGCTAATGCAAATCGGTTGATAGAGGGTAATAACCCTTAGAGTTTTCTTTTATGTTTTAAGATAAGCATGTAATGGTCTAATGTATAGTGAAAAGGAATGTAGGCATGCTTGAAGTCATGGGACACAATGTAAAAGCTTTATTTGACTCTTGATCTACTAATACTTTCATTTCAAGAAATCTTACAACTATGCTTTGTTTGGATATCAAGGATTTATGGTATATCTTGGATGTCACAACCCCAAGTGGTCGGATCTTTACATTCCTTTTTTAAAAACTCCTATGATACCTGTTAAATATCGAGATCATGAGTTCCCTACGGATTTTATCTTCCTTGACATGAATGACTTTGATGTGATCATTGGTATGGATTAGCTTTATACATATAGGGCCAATATTAACTGTAGGGAGAAGAAGGTAATTATAAAGAAACCAGGTCACCTGTCATTCATCATTAGGGGTAGGAAGGATGCTACCACCAGCATGTATGTATCAGCCTTGAAGGCAGAACAAATGATAACCAAAGGTTGTCAGGCTTTCCTAGCATTCGTTACCGAGCCAGAGCCTAAGGTGCAGCCCTTAGAAGAAATAGAGGTAGTCTGAGACTATGCATATGTTTTCCCATATGATTTGCATGGGATCCCTCCTAATAGAGAGGTAGAATTTTTGATAGAGCTAGCTCCCGGGACAAACCCTGTTTCACGAGCACCTTATAGGATGGCCCCTGCTGAGTTGCTCGAGTAGAAGAAACAACTGCAGGAACTGCTAGACAAGGGTTTTATCCACCCTAGCACATCACCATGGGGAGCACCAGTTCTCTTTGTGAAGAAGAAGGACAGTTCACTCATGATGTGCATAGACTACAGGATGATCAACCAGTCTACCATTAAGAACAAATACCCTTTACCCTAGATAGATGACATGTTTGACCAGTTGAAGTCATCTCGAGTCTTTTCAAAGATTGACTTGAGATCGGGTATCACCAATTGAGAGTCAAGAGTGAGGACATCCGGAAAACCGCTTTTAGAACCCACTATGGCCACTATGAGTTTGTGATTATGCCTTGTGGGTTTTCCAATGCCCCGAGTGTGTTCATGAACCTCATGAATAGTGTGTTCCAACCCTTCCTTGACTCATTTGTCATAGTATTCATAGACGACATCTTGGTTTATTCCAATGACCTAGAACAACACCGAGACCACCTGAGTAGAGTCCTTGATATCTTGAGAAAGTAGAAGTTTTATGGGAAATTCTCAAAGTGTGAGTTTTGGATAGACCGTGTCATGTTCCTTGGACACATCATATCTGGAGGGACCATCTCAGTAGATCCATCCAAGGTATCAGTTGTTCAAGACTGGCCAGCACCGAAGAACCCCTCAGAGATCTGCAGCTTTCTAGGATTGGTTGGATACTATAGACGCTTCATAAAGGATTTCTCAAATATTGTTTTACCTCTTACCAAGCTCACCCGAAAAGATGAGAAGTTTGTGTGGTCATACCTATGTGAAGCACAATTCCAAGAGCTAAAGGAGAAGTTGACTATAGCCCCAGTGTTGACTTTACTGTCCGGTAACGAGGGTTTTATGATCTTCACTAATGCATCAAAGATGGGACTCAGATGTGTGCTAGAGCAAGATAGACATGTTGTTTCCTATGCCTCCAGACAACTCAAACCTAATGAAGTGAATTATCTGACACATGATTTAGAGTTGGCTACAATTATACATGCCTTGAAGATTTGGCGACACAATATGTATGGAGCCACCTTCAAGATCTTCACCGACCATAAGAGCTTGAAGTATCTCCTGACTCAGAAGGATCTAAATATGTGATAGAGGCTATAGATGGAATACATGAAGGACTATGATTTCACCATTTCCTATCACCCTGGAAAGGAAAATGTTGTAGTTGATGCTCTTAGCCGAAAATAGCCCAGGTGTGCATCTATCTTGTCTAGCCAGTGGAAGAAGCTAGAAGATCTTGTGGAGTGGACTCCACAACCATTAGAAGACCAAGTCCGTTTGGCTAATATACAGACTAAACCAGACATGTTGACTGAGTTGGTAACTACCCATATAGCCAGTCCAGAGCTTGTCAAGATGAAGGGTTTGCTGGAGAAACCCCAGACCCATCTCTTTGTAGGAGTGGATGGCGGAATCTGATATAAGAGTCGTATTTGGGTTCCTGAAAGCTCACTTTTAAAGGATTGTATCTTGCAAGAAGCTCATGGTTTGAAGTACACAGTACACCCTGGCACTACCAAAATGTTCAAGGATCTACAGTGGTACTTTTAGTGGCCCGGGATGAAAGGAGATATAGCGGAATATGTGGCAAGTTGTCTCACTTGCCAGATGGTGAAGGTTGAACACCAGCGACTCGGTGGATTACTACAGTCGATTGAAATTCCTGAGTGGAAATGGGAACAGATCATCATGGACTTTGTGGTGGGTCTCCCCCAAGACCAAGAGAGGTCATGACGCAATATGGGTTTTGGTAGATCGCCTTACCAAGTCGGCACATTTCCTCACACTAAAGACCACTGCCAAGGTGATAGATTTAGCGGAATTGTACGTCTGAGAGATTGTACGACTACATGGTGTTCTGAGTTTGATCATTTCTGGCCGTGATCTGAAGTTTACTTCCAAGCTGTGGAAGCAAGTACAATAGGAACTTGGCACTAGACTGAAGTTCAGTACAACATATCACCCCTAGACTGATGGACAGTCAGAGAGGAAAATCTAGACTTTGGAGGATTTGTTGAGAGCTTGTGTGCTCGATTGGGGTGGTTCATGGGAGCAATACCTGCCCCTCATTGAGTTTGCTTACAATAACAGCTACCAAGCTAGTATTAGGATGCCACCATATGAAGCTCTCTATGGGAGGCCATGTCAGTCACCACTTCACTAGGATGATGTTGGTGAGAGGACCTTCTTAAGATCAGATGAGCTCTAGGTGTATGCAGATAAAGTCGCTTTGATCAAGCAAAGGCTGAAGAGAGCCCAGGATCGAAAGAAGTCGTATGTAGATGCGAAGCAGACTGACTTGTAGTTCACCATGGGGGAGCATGTGTTTCTGAAAATCCGACCCCTCTGAGCTATAGCTAAGAATAGAGGAAAGTTGAGTCCCCGATATGTGGGTCCATTTGAGGTTTTAGAACGGATTGGTGAAGTTGCTTATCGTTTGGCCTTACCCCCTCAGTATAGTATGATGCATGATGTTTTTCATGTGTCTAATCTGAAGCGCTATGTGAAGGACCTGAGCCATGTGTTGAGCATTGAACCTATTGAGCTCCAAGGGAGACTGACATATCCTGAGTCACCTGTGAGAGTACTGGATACTAAGGTGAAAGAACTCAAAAATAAAGAAATAGAAATTGTAAAGGTTCTTTGGAATCACCATGGGGAGGATGAAGCCACATGGGAGCTAAAGACAGACATGGAAAAGGCATGCCATGAATTGTTTGTTTGATTGACTGAATTTTGGGGACAAAATTCTTATAAGGAGGGGAGGATGTTACAACCTCGATTTTGCGTGTATGACTATAATTGCAATTGTTTCAAAAGAATTGTACTTGGTTGTAAATTTACATGATTTATGATAAATATAAGGATTTCTTTTACAACGCTTCCTTGTGCATGGTTTTTCATGGACCCTTTGGTAATAATGGGTCCAAGATAATAAAAGAGGAAATATGAATAAAATATATATATTTGAGCAATAACTTGCACATAAAGAAAAGGTCCGTTTACTTTTGAGTTGTGGCCCCAAACTTGGCAAGATGATAGATTAATTTATTATGAAGTTTCCCTCAAAATTTTAGATTAAACAGAGCCATGGTTTGAGAGTTATAATTTTTCCAAATTGTCCTAAAATGAAAAGGATTTCCCTAAAATAGAAACTAGACTTTTCTTTTATTTGGGCGCAAGTGACACGGACCGTTGGATCTTGATCCAACGGAGGCCACTCATCTTCTAGTTCTAGCTGAACTAGGAACAGGCTGGCAACAGTGGGATCTTTCCACTCAATTTTCTCGCAAATCTTTGCATGTGCGAACAAGTAAAGTGTATGGTTGGGTTCGGGAGAGGATTCTGTGCAACCTATACCTAGGTTCTTTGCACTTTAGATGATTCTAGAGGAAACACCCAATTGCCTAAAAAGGCAGGCGATGACAGGGGTTGGGGAACCCTAGAATCGACCCCCAAGTCCTATATATATGACCCCCTCTCATTTGCTAATTACCTTGTGATCCCCACCAGCCGCTTCCCCTCTGCTCTCGTGCCCCCAATTCCTAGGTTGGCTTTGCCCAGTGAGCTTCAGGCTGCGGCGCCACCGCGGGTAGTTCTACTGGTTCAAGTGGAGGTGATACTCAGTAGTCGTTCGATTGGTGTCCACCATAGGCCGCGTGGAGGATCAATGACCCTGGTCGTTTCACACCTCAAGTTAGCGGTAAGTGGGCACGCACTAGGAACTGCACGATCGCGCTCAGTCAACGATGACTGGTGATCCAATGGCCAATGATTTCTAGAAAATCTCAAGTTAGTCGCCTCTCTAGTCGAAATATAAGAAAATTGATGAATCTTGCATATTTCGCTAAAAATAGATCCTTTGGCAAAAAATAAAAGTAAATAGTGCATTTTGATCAGAAAAATACTTAGAATCCAATAAAAATACAATTGGAGCATGATATTGCTTGCAATTTAAAAAGTACACAAAGTTACCACTTTTAATGTATTAAATTGTGGTAAAACCCTAATTTGATATGGAACTTGGATTTAATGACTCTTTTGGGTTATTCTAAGTAATATTAACCTGTTGAGGATAAAAGGGAGAGTTAATTTTGAAAAAGGTAATTTTATGCTTGTTTTAGGGTTTTATGCACATGATTATGTTTAGAAACCCTAATTTGGGAAAATATGGGTTTTAATGGTTTAAATTCGAAAATGTAATTATATAACAGAGATTTGGTGATCTCAAACTTGTTTTGAGATTAAAGAATCCTTAATGAGGATAATTGGAATAATTAGGGTTTTTGAGAAATAAGAAATCTGTTTTAGGGTCTGTAGCCTAAAAAGGATATAAAAATTAGATAAAGAAACCTAAGAAACCCTAATGAACTCTAAGGGTCTTGGAAGCCTTAGAAAGTATCCTCATGTCATTAGGGATGTGTTTTGACATTAGGTAATCTATATGTTTCAGGAATTAAGGGTTGTTTGCAATAAACTACTTGCTTGGATAACTTGTTGAAATTGGATTCTTTTTCTCAAGAATAGGTATGTGGTTACGCTTATGGATAAATCATTTTAGTTTCCCGGTGATTCCTAAAATTTTATCAATTGCTTGGAATAACTGATTGATTGCCTTTTATTTCATACAATTATAAGTGACTATGACTATCACCATAATTATATGTGCATAACTAGCTCAGATCTTGGTCCTCCTCTATAGCTCTGATGTTGATGAGATAGATGACCTATTACATGGTCTGCCCATGAGGTAGGACCATCAGGTTATCATGAGTCGGGGATTGGACTACCTTTCGGTAGGGCCATGCGACTCCACAACCCTATGTATTGATCTACCTGTAAGGTAGGATCATGGGGGTTAGTTGAGATCTACCATATGAGAGGTAGTATCTATGTCCACTATAGGGACAACACAGAGGCTAGGGTATGTAAGGATTGAGTAGTCATGTTTAAAATGTAAATTCTACTTGTTAAACCATAATTTATTGCAATATGTTGTTACAATTAAATGCATGATTATTGTTTCCTCCACATACCAGTATAATTCATTATACTGGTCGCCGTTTTATTTGTCGGCATTTTAGGTGATCAAGAAAATGGATATTCCCTTAAAGTGACATTGATGAAATAAAGCTTAATAAAAGAATTGGAGGATTATAAATAGATATGTTCTTTCTTGGGTAAAGAATTCCACTTACCATATTTTGCAAGGTATGAAAAGAAAAAATTTATTCCATTAAAAGTTTAGTTACAGTAGAATTTATTAATTATTGTTGATTATTTGCAAAATCATGGATCCTATTTTGGGATAACACCTCTGACCTCTTGGTCTCCCGCAACTGGGGGTTACCAGGAGGTGGGGTCGTTACATGCACCTTTTTTTTCCTTGTTAGTATCGTCATCTTGAGGTAGAAGATGACTAAAATGATATGATATGCTAAATTGATTTGATATGCTAAACCGATATGCATGCAATCCGACATGCTAAACTGATATGCTTCTTGTTTAACTGATATACCTATTATGATGTGGCTTGTTATGATCTAGTGATGACTAGGGAGTAAGAGTGTTGAATGTCCATGCTTTTAGTTGAGTATGGAAGTCAACATGGGTAACCCTAATCTGATACACATGTAATCCAACACACCTTGCAATCTGATACTCCCTAGCCCGACACATCTTAATTAGAGGTGAGAAACACCTCCCTTAAGGTTCAACTGATACAACCAAACCCTAGTGTCCAATATCCTATGGAGACTATGTGGTTGATACACAAAGGGGCACATAGGCTAATACCCTAGTTGATGGGTAGGCCGATACCCTAGTTGATGGGTAGGTCGATACCCTAGTTGATGGGTAGGCCGATACTCTAGTTGAAGGTGAGGTCGATACCCTAATGGATGGTGAGGCTGATACCTTATGAGATGGTATGACTGATACACTTTCTCATGTACCTCTAAACCAATACCTAGTGATGATAAACTGATACCTAGTGATGATAAACTGATACCTAGTGATGATAAATCAATACCTAGTGATAATAAACTGATATCCAATCTTAGTATGGTGGTCTATACCCTACCTTAGTGTGGTTTCCCGATACATTTAGGGTTAACTGATACCCTATGTGATGTGTAGTGATGCATCTTGTTGATATTGGGGTCACATGGTGTGATGTGATACTCTATGGTGATGGTTGGGACATACCATGTTGATGATAGGATCTCATAGTGATGATATGATATCCTATGGAGTAGTTGTATGTGTGATGTGAGGGTTATGTTCCTATACCACATAGCTTGTTTTATAATGATAATGAGAAACATGCTTCTATGTCTCATAACACATCTCATAATAATGAAGGAAGTGATAACCTAAGGGTGGTTGGTGATCCAACCTTGTAAACCCTAATCGGGAGAAGTGAAACCCTAATTGTTATGATGTAAAGTGTATGATGTGAATGCATAGCATGAGTTCTATGAGGTGATGATGTTTTGCCTTCTTGTTATCAGCTTCTAACCATGTAGGTTATACTGATTGTTGTACATAGCCAGGTTTGAGCTATGGTGGTTATGATGTGATGGACATTGGTCCTTGTGATATAAATTGGTCCTTGTGATGGACATTGGTCCTTGTATTGGACATATGGTGAATAATAAGCATAAAGAGACATGATGTGATGAGATCACACTTAATGTGAATCAATTTTCTCTGGTGATGAGTTATTCCATGTTTATGTAGATATTATTTAGAGATTATACGTTGTAACTTGATTGATGCTTAAAGATGTTTAAATTGATCTAATTAATTAAGTGAAATCCAATAGTGTAGTTTCTCTGTGCCATAGATCTATTCTAGTGTCAGCTTTATTGCTGGATGGTGAAACGAGTTTAACTCGGAGTGCATATTCTTGAATATGTGGGGTACAAGTCGAGTAATTCCTTGTATCCTTAGATACATGATGTGTGAGACGGCCATGTGTGAGATGATCTCATTGTGATATGGATGGCCATGTGTGAGCCACTCCTTTTGTTAGAAAAGTCATGTGTGAGCCTATTCTTCTAGCATTGTACATGTACCAAGGTGGGCTAGTTATGATTATATATGTGGATGGCCACGCCTGAGCCAATCCCTGATCTTGACTAAATGTCATTATTGCAGTTGACTGATATGTCTCTACGGTGTTTTCTCTTGTGTTGACCAAGAGGTGTGGTGAGGTCGTGGATTCTGACTCTTCCATTAGACCTTGTATGACACTGATTTCAACTTATCAAGTGGTCGGTTGGGTTTTAGGTGGTACGAATCAAATCCTCGGGGCATAATGAAATACATAATCAGTCGTGTAGTAAAATTGTATATGATCAAATACGAAAACATTGGTTGAGGCCTTACCTGATCTTTATCCAATGTTCTTGATAAAAAATATATATGTTCTTCATATTCCTTTTAAATTATTAATATGTTTCACAATGCAATAGTAAATGCCCTTCCAGTTAATAATTATTACCTTCTTCTTCTTAGTTGTATTTTAATGCCGCTCACTTTATCTTATCTGTGATAATAATAGAGTTGGTGGTGAGTTATATGTCCCGCCGAGATTTGGAATCTCACCCCGTGGGTTTCCCATACCCTTTTTAGGTGGACGAGCACGAGGAGGTAGAGATCGTGCAAGGGAGGTTGAGAAGCATCTAGAGGAGCAGTAGCAGATAAGGTTGGAAGTGTTGCGGGATGTCTTTTGTTGATAGAGTCCTAGAGTCGTCCCTGTACACTTGGGTCTTTGGGAACGTTTTGTAGATGTTTTGTTAACATGTTATCTCTATGTACCCTTGTATATTAGATAATATGGAATCATGTATATATGTTTTAGAATAGTGCTTTCGTTGCAGGTTGACAACATGCCTTGTGAATGCTTTGGGGCATGTGTAAAGGTTCTTTCTATATGGCAATTTTATGAAAAAGGTTTTAAATTTGTAGTGTTTTCTGCTAATAAGTTTGTTAATCTCTCTTCTGTGGTTATGTTTTGAGTAATCTCGCTTTGCGTGGCATGGGGCATCACACCACCACACTAAATGAGATTACTCAAAACCCAAAACATGATCGATTACTAATTAACCACATAGCAATAAAAGATGATAATTAAAACCGAATTAAACATCACCAACATATCCAAAAACATTTATATACGGATCCAAAAACCTGTATAAAGCACATACCCTAACAAATATTTTACATATTTTTCCAGTGGCCTCAGCCACCACTTGTATACAAAATATGTGTCCCACATATATACATGCCATATAGATTGTCAATGAACTATACAAAAACTTGATTCGATATACATATCATCTAGAAAACATATCCTACTTGGACCTGAGAGTACATGGAAAACTCTAAGACACACTAACTACAAACCAACCTCTGCTCCTACTTCTCTCCAAGATGCTCTTCCTCGCCTTCACAAACCTGACAACATCGTTGACGATCACCTAAAAAGATGTGGTGACCCATGAGGTGAGACCCATGTCCTAATAAGATATATAACTCTCAACAACATTTTCAGCTTACAACAGGTCATGTTATTAAAATAAATTAATCAAATGAGGCAAATAGAACAAGTATATAACAACAAGCATGATTGACATGTTATTTAGGGAAACAGAGAAAGCTATCACCTTTTAAACTTTTGATTTCTTTTACTGCAAAATATGTCAACTAAGCATTATAAGAAACAAAGCAAAGGTTATCATCCAATGTGAATTGTTGTCTAACCTAGAAGATATACTACATGAATGGATTACATCTTTTATTAATCCCTAGGGAGTTTGAGTTCTACCACTTAGACTCCAACTAGCCACTGTGAAGTGTTATTTAGTTTTGTACAACATCTAGGAGAGGCAGAATCCTAAAATCTCTTCCGCCCTCAATTAGTAGGAGTCTGTCACAGTGATGTATATATAGTCAAGCTACAAAACAGCCTAGTCCATCCTTGGTATATAGGTCACAACACTAGTAACTAGTGTATACAAAACCCTATCCTCTGAGGTACAACCGTAGTTGTCCTCAATTACATGACATATACAATATTTGAGACACCGCTTTAACTACTCTCAATCTGAGGCATGACTACAGCCATCCTCCAAACCTTGGGATCATGATGTCAATGCCACATAGTGGCTTGCACCTGCATATGCTCAACAATATATAACTCTGGGATTCCCTTTTGGAATACCTTTTTCACCATCCAATAGGTCCTACCACTAGAATGGTTCTATGACACAGGGAATTACATGATTAGGGTGTCACTTTATTAGCTAATGCTAATTGGGTGATTTAAGGCTGCATCAACTAAGTTATATACAAACCCTAAAATATTTATACTAAAATAAATTTGGTGAGGTCCAAACCCTCCTTCATTGGGATTTACGAGCTCTTACCACCCAGACTACTCTAGCTGAACTTTAATATGGACTATTGATTCTAAAGATCATACCTTGACCATCTTTTGCAAATGGTATGTGCTAATAGCTACATGTGAAGTTGGATTCTTGACAATAGGAATTGAAGAAAGCAAAGGATAGATTGCAACCCTCTCATATGAGAAGGACATGAACCATGGGTATATTACAACTCAAGAATATATAAAACATAATAGATATAAGTTCTTTATCACAACATCATCATGTATTAATCTATTGACAAAATCACGATGAGGATTACACCTCTACTAGGGAATAACACAACCCACCAGCCATTAAGGCCAAACAACAATTATCCTCATGTAAGCACATCATCTTCATCTAATATTTGTAAAAGATTCATCATGTTATTAAGGAACTTACCATTCCAGACTTCGTACCGAAGTGCATCAAACACAGGAGTCATGACATTCTTAAGAGTAGTATAAAAGAGTTACTCTAACATTATCAATAAAACATTCACCATCTAAGTCATTAATAAAAAGGTAGGGGTATTGAGTCATCGTTAATTAACCATCTTGAAAGAAAGATTAATAGGTGTATGTTGAATTTATCTCACTAAAATAGCACATATGATCAACTCATTGGTTCATTGGATACCCATAGACAACCCATCGGATTATTGAGAGACTTAGTAGAAATATTGTGCCATTAGCTCTATCATTACCATCGATTGATTGATGGACAACAAGAGCCATTAGTTATTTTAAGTACTTAGTGAAAAACATTAGTTAGTTAACTAGGTTGAACCATCATTTCATTAGGGTACATAGGGGAATCATCGATTCTTTGTACATAGAGTAAGTCCATTGGTTCATTTCCATACTTAGTCAAAAGTGCAATGTCTCATACTCAACCTACCATTGGTTCTTTAAAGTACTTAACCAAGAAAGGGACCATCGGATCTTTGTGTTACTTATCCACAGGAAACCCATCAAGTCTTTTAAAGACTTTGCCAAAATAGTTCATATGCTAAAATGATACCCATCAATTCATGAAAAGGATACCAACACTAAAACATTGAATTATTTTGATACTTAGCCAAAAACAAACCAATCAGATTCTATGTATGCAAGACCATTGAATCATTTTAGGACTTAACCAAAATCAGCTCATATTTCTAGTATGTCCATCGGTTTATGAAAGAGTGCACATAATACCATCAATTGATTTCTTAACCCTAGGTTCATTCAAGTGAAGTCATCGGTTCATTACTTAAGTGGGTTTATGGTATTCGCACTAAGTAAGGTCATCATTACTTCCCTTTAAAAATTCCATTGGATTTATATTATTAGAGAACATCATCATTTGTTTCCCTAAAGAGAAAATCATTAAGGTATATACCAGACAAACCATCAGTTCCTTTACCATAATAGAACCAGTTCTATCCCTTTCTATGTTATACTGACATTTCATCATCTTCAAGTTCAAAATAGTTCAAATCCATGAAAGAAAAGGATATATACATACGAACAAAGATAGTTAACATCACACAAACTACTTTGCAAGCATGTAAAACGGTTTACAAAGGATCACCATCCATTATATCAACTATGTTTTAGGTATGATCTATATGAAGCAAGTTAAGAGCAAGCTAGAAAATGGGATGAAGGCTATATGACTCACCTCGAGGTAGGAGAAGAAGGTATAAATAGAAAGTAGCTCAAAGAGATAAGATGAAACCCTAACTTGCACGTCCAAGATCCAAAACAGCTCTTTCCTCAAGATCAAGATGAAACTAGGGCAAAGAGATAAGAATAGGAGATGTTCATCCACATGTGCATAACCTATCTTCAAAAGAAACTGGGGCTTCATCCAAGCAAGAAGAAAGAAGAGAGAGTACAAAAAGAAACGAGATATAGATGAAGAACTTGTTTGTTTAGGTCAAGAACTAGGTTAGAAACCCTAGAGTTGCTTCATTAAAACCCTAAGGCAACATGCATGTGAGCTCCACCCATGCTTTGGCCTCCAAGAGCTTCTACTTCTCCACGAAGCAAGGGATCAGGCCTCCCAAACAGCAAGAAGTAGAAGATAATGTAAAAGGTTTGTTTGGGTGGAAGGAGAGACGTATATAAATCTTAGGGCGAAAGAGAGAAGTGGGTAGAGGTGTCACAACATGCATACCATGTGTCAAAAAGCCAAAAAATGTCATAATCCATGCATGCAGAACTTCCATCAGATCTTTGCAAAGTTTTCCATGGTTTCTTGCCATAGAAATATCATCATAATGTATTATCAGAGTCCCCATCAGATCTTTCATATGTACCATCAGAAAACCCATTGATTCTTTCACTATACTTAGTCATTTTTCCAAAACTAACCACTCATCGGATCATTCACATCAACTAGGGTTTCTATAAGTTATAGGGCATCAAGGACAAGCCATAGGAACCTCAACTACAAGGAGGATCCATCAGATCTTTTCTCCCCAAGGTGATACTATCGGATCTTTGATACACTTAGAGAAATCATCAACATATTTAGGTGAAACCCTAGATTTTCAACCTACCAAGGGGAGATCAATAAAATGATGGTGCACCTAGGTATATAAAGATGCAACTATATCAAACATCAAGAAGAGTATTATGAAGCATACAAGAATGAATGAAAATTATAGATAAAACCCTAGAATTTGGTAAATTGTATAGAGGTGTCCATATAAACACATAAATTGCATAAATTAAGCAAACAATGTCTGATTTGGACCAAATTGAAACTTAGCTTTATCAACTGATTTTTAAAACTTAACTTAGGGTTTGATTAAGGAATTGAGAACTCAATTAAGTTAATTAAGAATGATTATCTATAAATCTAGGTTAGGGGTCTTACACAAATATCACAATCCTCTCGACATAGTTCTAGAAGTCTCTGTAGAATATCCTCAGTGTAAGGAGTAAATTGTATTTGTTATTCAGAAATATAACATATATCATATAAAAAGGTTGAATATTTGTCATCATATTAGCATAATTTTTTTTATTAGAAGTAAAATATGCCTGAGAGTGAAAAATGTGGTCGAATGTGGAATCATAAAACTAAACAGATCCTCTCATAGTCCCAGACCTTTGAATAAAATTAGACCACCTATTAAATTGACATAGTAAAGTTATTTAAACTTATAAGAAGACTGCATTAAATTTTAAAAATAATTTGTGTAGATTGTTACTTTTAATCCAATGGAGCATCTTCTGGCCACTCCCCCAGTTCATAACTAGTGATCATGGGTGTCCAGTTCCTAACTCTCCCAACACCACATCTGTAATAGACATACACAACCAAACAAGTGGGCATTTTTTTTGTAACAGGTAGTAGCCTTGTACAACTCCCTATACAAGTATGATAGAGTTCCAGCACCCCAAGATAGAGTGTTACAACCTACAAAGTCAGCCATAAAGGGGGAAGTATAGTACATGGACCTTATCCCCAATGCTATCTGGAATAAGGTAACTACCTAAAAAGTATAGGAGATATGCTCTAGTATACCTTATCCTCATTTCTCTTTGATGTTCTTCATCTCAAAAGGTGAAATCCCTCCCAATAAAGTTGTCACACCACCAAGTAAGGTGAATGTACCCCTTAGACATCCCATCTGGTGCAGCTCCCAAGTAATAATCATAAAGGTGATACCATGAATAAAATTGCCCCTCATCTGTGCCTAAATGATATGCAGCTATAACTGATGGTTCATTAATCCTAAGACCTAGAAGAACTACAACATCCTGAAGCATGACAATCATCTCAAAACATGGGAACTTAAAAGTGTTTCTAACCTTTTCCCAATGGTTAATAGAGTAGTGATCAAATTGGGATCTAGCTGGATAGTCTATAGCTTATGAACAGGCCCAAAACCAGCTAAAGAAATGTTCTGCAAAACACCCTCATTAGTAACATGCCAACATAACAACATGAAGTGGTGTTGGGAGATTCAGAATGATACTTCTCTAGGAGCTATATCTATGGAAAGTGCAAACATCACATTAATTCAAAAGTTCAACAAGAACTAAAACATTACATTTATTTAAAAGTTCAAGCATTACATGATTTGAATAAACTGAAATTCAAACATGACATGACTTGACTAAACTGAAATAAGAAACATTACATGATTTGAATAAACTAAATTCAAGTGTTACATGATTTGACTAAACTGAAATAAGAAACATTACATGACTTGACGAAAGTGAAATTCAAACATTACATGACTTGACAAAACTGAAATAAGAAACATTAATTTAGATCAACATCCATGGTTGAATGCATTCTTCTTTTCTTTGGTCTTTCAGCACGCCTTTGTTTCCTTGGGGGTAATAAAGGATAAATTCCTCTGGTTTCATCAAATGGAGGCTAATACCTCTTGTCAAGAATACCCTGAAATTCAGTTCTGTATGTGTTCAAATAAGAAGCATTTGTCAAACATGGGCTCACAAGTCCGTTTTAGTCATAATTGATGGTTTTTGCAGCTACCCAAACATGACAACATGGTATATGCCACTATTTTGGAAAACAAAAATTGCATTCACTGGCACCATTTGATCAAACTTTGACTTGGAATTTATGTCCTTCCATGTCATCAACGATCCAATTATCATTGTTCACACAGAGTGTTACTCTTAGTCTAGTTGCACCCTGATCGACCCTAAAAAGCATATTATGAAGCTTTGTGGGCCATTTATCTCCCCTATTTGCATGAACATAGGTTTCATTATGCCTCTCCAACCACATTGTAACAGAAACAATAGTATGTGGAAACAATTAGTACATGTATTGGTAAACCTCTAGAACCTTTTAAGACTTCACTCATCCCATCAACATGATAACTAGTCAATGACCCATACCTATAACCTCTGACATATGTGAGAGACCAAAGTATCGATTTTGGGCTACCAAATAATTCTTAGCAGTTGGTTTTATGGTTTGTACATTAGCTAGTAGACGATCAAATTCAAGTGTATCAGTTGTACAACCCAACTTCCACATAAGTTCCTTTAATTCCTATGATTTGAACTTTTGATGAAAGTTCTCACAAACATGTCGAAGACAATAATGATGTTGGGCCCAGTCAAATTGTGTTTCAAATGTTGGAAAAATTCCACCCATCTGATTAGAAATAATGTACAGATCAGTGTGACGTCGAACGACTAGAGTTAATTTTTATAGAGAACCAAAGAACCACTCCCATGAGTCCTTATTTTCTGCCTCAAAAATAGCAAAAGCAAGTGGAAATATACCATTCTCAGCATCTATGCCACATGCAACAAGAAGCGTGCCATAATATTTTCTAGTAAGACATGTGCCATCAATAGTAATAATAGGCCTACAATGTACCTATCCTTTCACAGCTGGGCCAAATGCCAAAAACACCTGCTTGAATCTATGAGTGCCTTGAGTTTGTAGGGTATAATTGTTGGATCTAGGATGATAGGCTCTAGAGGAGGGGGGTTGAATAGAGCTAAAAAGTACTTAAACCAAATCAATTATACCTTCAAGTTATTTCAAGAAATAGGATTGTACATATGGAAATTATGTGCAACTAAACATACGTAGAAAGGATGAGAGAGATTTAATGAGATCAAGAACAAGCTATGTATAGTGGTTCCAAACTCCAAACTAGGAAAGTGTACATAAACTACCTAGAGATGTCAATCTCTAGGATTTTGCAAATGTTGCACCTTCCTTATATCCATTATAAGAGATACAATTTGACCTTCCTTTTTTGGGACAAGGATACCCAATCTTCCCTTTGAGGATAAGGGATCCAATAACCTCACAAAGGACTTACCTATCTAAGACCAAGAGTCTTCAACCTCACCAAGGACTTAACCACTTTTACAACGAGTCTTGCACCTTCACCCAGGACTTACCCACTCTTGCAACAAGTCTTCTGCCTTGAAGGATTTACCCACTCTTCTTGGATCTTCCTCTTTTGAATTCACCTTCATCAATGAGAATCTTTTTCCAAGGGACTCCTTCCATTCTTCTTCACCTCTCTCATCTAAGAGAGAGAATCTTCATCTTCATTGTAGAAAGAGAGATTGGGAGGTGGAGGAAGTGAGAGACTCACAAGATATACATGTAGGACTAGCTCTCTTACAAATAACCTACTCACTCTAATGGATGTAGTAAGTGATTAAGTAGAAGAGCGGAAGGAGGATCTTGAAGACACTCAACTATAATGTAAGGACCTTCATAGTGTTTCTCTAATAATGGGATGAAGCCCAAGGGGTCCTATGTATAGTTGGGGATGCCTAATAGCCAGTAGAATCACTTAATGATGAATTCTAGTTGTTTGGAGTGTTGTAAAGGATTTGTTTTTGAGTTTTGCAACTTTCCAACAACTAGAAATACTTTTTTTGCACATTCAGTACAATGCAGTTGGTCGAGTTTACTTTTGGGGAACTTGACCAATAGCACTATGTGACAAATAAAATTTGAGTTGTTGGTTGAGTTTATCCTAGATGAAACTTGACCAATGGCTTTAATTTGTTTTTCCTGTGTAGTGGGGTCAGTCAAGTTTATCCTGGGAAAACTCGGTTGATCCTAGCAGTTCCCTAGATCTATCAAGGGTGTCAATCGAGTTTATTCTAGATGAAACTCAAACAACAATAGTTCCTGTGATGAATTTTGGAAAGTGCCATAAAAGTGCTTAAATATTCGATTTAAGTGCTCCTCATTTTTTAAAGCTTAATTACAAGTCATACAGTCATTAAAGTGATTTACAACATGATTCTAATAGGTTTGAGGTTGTTTCCACTAAAGTACACTTGTATTGATTTTGACTTTTCTTTCTCCAAGTAGGGATGCGCAAGTTAGGGCATTTAGAGTGTCTATACCTAATATGAAATCACTCAAGTAGAAGCATTAGTCACAAATAAGTGGAATGGTTAATCATCATCAAAATAAGGGTTTATTCAGTTAGACTTTGAGTCAACATTCTCCCCCTTTTTGAAGATAACAACCATTCCATAAATGTATTGAAAGCATTTAAGCAAAATCATACCTTTGGAGAAACCTGGGGGTTTCAATAGAACTGAGTTCATATGCTCCCCTTCAATTGATGCTCATGGAGTTCTCATACCCCCCTCTATTGATCTATTTCTCTTGCATGGTTAGCTTTCATAACATTTATAGAAACTATTTCTTCTACTCATATATGTTCTACATATATATCTTCTTCCCTTTACATAAGACATGTCTTCTCCTCCTTTGTCATTTAAAAAAGTAAGGGGGTTGAATAGCTAAAACATAACTTGTTAGAAAAAGGGAGATTTTAAATGTTAGAAAGTAGAGTAGAAGAGCAAAAACTAGGGGCATGTCTAAGCAATGTATATAAATCAGATCAATACATTCATTTGAACAACCCTAGATGCAATTCTAGCAAATAATCAAGGTAAGGCTATGCAAGAAAGTAACTCAAGAAGTAGATATGCAAGTCAAGGAACAAGCATGAGTATGTATGAAACAAGATACAAGTAGAGCATATAATTGGATACTAAAAGATGAACAAGGCTAGAACTAAATGTATATGAAACTACTAGTAGATGATATCACATGTTAGAGATATTAATAGGATATAGATCGTAGAAAAAGATACAAAAATTAATGAACAAGCTAGGCCTAGATTCTAGAAAAAATATCCAAACAAAGATATAGCAATTCATAAGCGTGAACGGATATTAGTCACTAGCAAATATGCATCATTACCAAAAAATAATTACCACTAAGAAGCTCAAGGTTGTGTCAAAATAAGATATACCACTATATAGATTTAGAAAGTTAGAGCACAATGGAATCAAGTCAAAACACAACCACGAGATCCTAACATTTCATCATCAAAACATGCATAACAACTCAAGATAAGTAATTTAAATATATAAAGATACCAATTTATAACAATTAGAAAGATAGAGTTGTATGCAAGATTGATAATTTACATCATGTAAATATGCATATCATAAAAGTACCAAAGGAGTGTCATAGAATAAGGCTATTGGTTGAGAACGTCTAGTTGAGAGGGAAATTCTCGTCCAAAAAATCATATGTATATTCTATCCACATTGTTGTCGGTCGAGTTCTTGGGTTAAATTTCTTGACTGACAACAACTATTGGCAACAACCATTGGTGCTTGTCAGTCGAGTTGTTATCAAGACTAACTCAACTGACAACAACTGCTATCAAAAACATATATTTTTCAAACAAAACATATATAGAGGTATGATAAAAATATAACCCATATCCAAACATGTATAAGCAGGTTAGTAATGCACTATGAAAGTATGAGAAAGAGTTTTTGAACAAGAAAGTGATGAGAATCACAATATACCGAAATTGAGCCAAAAGCCATATGTAAAGTGCATACAAACTTGGAAAAAGCAAACGATGATTGGATATGGGCAAGTATAATATTACCTCTATTCTTACCATATCTTCTTTAATATATGATTGAGGAATCAATTTGCAAGTCAATGGCTCAAGTCAATCCATTCACATGTGACCTACAAGAAGAAATTTCATTTGTACTTGCCATGAGAGAACAATGGCATCTTCCATCTTGACATCCACTATATGTTCCACTAGTGCTTTCATTTGTGTTGATGAAGCCTTTGTGATCTTTCTCTCTCTTGTCCTCATTCTTCATTTTCTTTTCTTGCTCTCTTTGAAGAAGTATCTTCCCTCTTGATTGTTGTCTATCTTCTCCTACTTGTGAACGTATTACTTGGAGAAGACCCATTCTGATATCACTTGTTGGATCTAGGATGATGGGCTCTAGAGGAGGGAGGTTGAATAGAGTTAAAAAGCACTTAAACCAAATTCATTAGACCTTCAAATTATTTCAAGAAATAGGATTGTAAATATGGAAATTGTGTGCAACTAAACATACATAGAAAGGATGAGAGAGATTGAATGAGATCAATAACAAGCTATGTATAGTGGTTCCAAACTCCAAACTAGGAAAGTGTACATAAACTACCTAGAGATGTCAATCTCTAGGATTTCAAAACCGTTGCACCTTCCTTATATTCCATTATAAGAGATACAATCTGACCTTCCTTTTTTAGGACAAGGATGCCCAGTCTTCCCTTTGAGGACAAAATAGCCAATAACCTCACAAAGGACTTACCTATCTAAGACCAAGAGTCTTCAACCTCACTAAGGACTTAACCACTTTTACAACGAATCTTACACCTTCACCAAGGAATTACCCACTCTTGCAACAAGTCTTCTGCCTTGAAGGAGTTACCCACTCTTCTTGGATCTTCCTCCTTTGACTTCACCTTCATCAATGAGAATCTTTCACCAAGGGACTCCTTCCATTCTTCTTCACCTATCTTAGCTAAGAGAGAGAGAGTCTTCAGCTTCATGGTAGAAAGAGAGATTGGTAGGTAGAGGAAGTGAGAACCTTACAAGATATATATGTAGGACTAACTCTCTTACAAATCTCCTACTCACGCTAATGGATGTAGCAAGTGATTAAGCTTAAGAGTGGAAGGAGACTCTTGGAGGCACTCAACTATAATATAGGAACCTTCATAGTGCTTGTCTAACTATGGGATGAAGCTCAAGGGGTCCTATTTATAATTGGAGATGCCTACTAGCAAGAGAATTTAAGGACAAATTCTGACTATTAGAATTCCCACTTTAAACGACACTGTGGGATGACATAATTGTAAATAATGCCAAAATATTCTTCAGTGATCCCATTTAATTATCAAAATCTAACGACAACTTAAGTTAATTGTTGTAAAAAGAAAATACAATGAAAAGTGCATTCTCTGCCCAATCCCACTACCCGCACGCGCGACACACATCTTCTCCGCCGTCTGCCAAAAAGAGGGCAACTGCTTCCCCACTTCTGGATGGCCCTCATCCGTGAAAACTACTAGAGGGGGGGTGAATAGAGTTTTCTATATAATTGAACAATTATTGAACTCAAACAACCACAATGAAAATATTGGACAAAGAGACACAAGGTTTAGAGTGGTTCCAACTATAGCAAATACTATAGCCGTCAATCCACTACCCGGTTGCTTACCCAACCGGGATTTGAAAAGAAATTTATTTTATTACCTCTTCAAGGAATTTACATAAAATACAATCTCTTTTCCTAAACCCTTCAAGCAGCCTTCACCTAGAAGTAATCGCCAACCTTGAAGCAGCCTTCCCTTGAAGTAGATGCACCAACTCCCGTTGCACCAGCCTTCTGAAGTAGCTTCCCTTGCGATAGCCTTCTTGAAGTAGCTTGAAGTCCCCTTCTCCACCTGAGAAGTCAACCCTCTCCAATCCACAGCCTCCAACCCTAGGAGTAGCAAGGAGAGTACAAAAGATAAAAAGGAACAAGAAAGAAAAAGGAAATTACAACTTATCCTTTAAGCCCGAGGCTTGATATGCCTAGATCAAGCGTAAGATCTCCTAGCCAAGTATGTGAACTTGTGATTGCTGTGGGTAGGAGAATCTAGCCTATAGGACACGAGATTGAGCTAAGATGAATGTAGGCCAATGATCACAGTGCTCAAATTGCTTGCAAAAGATTGCTCAAGTATACTCAAGTGTATTCTCAAGTGTAACAAGTGAATTCTAGTGTCCTATGGCTTGTCCTATTTATAGGAATGGCCTAAGTATGCTTAAGGACGTTCTAGACAACTTCTAGGGGTTTCTAAGTGCTTAACTAGCCGTTAGGTACAAAGTTGTTGCTTTAACAACGGCTAATTACTTTCTTCTGCAGTTGCTTTCAGAGACCATCTCGGTCGACAAATGGTCGACCGAGACACCTACTCGGTCGAACTTTTGTCGACCGACAGGCTCTCTGGAACAAGTGATTTGCAACGTCTTTCTTCAACTACCAACTAACTTGTCTGTTGTGTCTAACGGCTACTTTGGATCTTTCTCGGTCGAGAAGATTGTCGACCGAGAGTGTCTCGGTCGAGGAGTTTGTCGACCGAGAATGATCCTGTTTCAAGGTTTCAATTTAAGCACTCATTATATGTGTGAGTGTGAAAAGGTGATTCTATTCAAATGGGATGACATGTCTAACTATGGTGTTTGGCTAGGGAAAATCTAACGCTTGATTTACATATTTACATGCAAATCTAAGTACTTGTACATTATATATTTGTACAAGTTTTACAACATTGATTACATTGCATGAAAATATAACTAAGTAAGCTCTTGGATTTTCCCTTGCTACTTTGTCATCCTGCACACTCAAGTAGCTCGTTAGATTAATAAGAATGAAATGTTTGTCATCATCGAAACAAAGGGATTTTTAGATGTCCATTTAGCCAACAATCTCCCCCTTTTTGAAGATGACAAACATTTCCAAAATAAATATAAAACATATGAATTTCATACCTTTAAATTGCCTTATGTATCTTTTCCTCTTGTTTATAAAATGTGTGCTTATTATTCCCAATGAATTATGGAACATAAAGTCCAGTTCATTTGGGAATGTAGCAACTTTCAATGTAAAGCCAAGAGTATATTTATGAAACTAAGTTATAGTTTTATATATCTCTCCCCCTTTGTCATTTCAAAAAGATAACCGTTTTAATAAAAACTCCCCCTTAATTAGATATCCGTTTTGATAAAAACTCCCCCTTAATTAGATATCCTGTCAAATCTAGAAGATGTCCATTGAAAAGCCAGAATGAAACAAGTAAACGTATTTGTTTTAAGAACCGCAGATATCAAAGAAAACATCTTCCAAAGGAGTAATAAGCAATTGCTTCCTAATGTTGTTGAATTGATCTAGTGGAAGCGGTTTTGTAAAAATATCAGCCAATTGATTTTCCGTATCAACATGATGAAGGGAAACATGATTCTTTGAGATGTGATCCCTTAAGAAGTGATGACGGATTTCAATGTGTTTTGCCCGGCTGTGTAAAATTGGATTGTGTGCTAAGTTTATGGCGCTCGTGTTGTCACAAAAAATAGGTGTAGATGAAAGATTAAAACCATAATCGCTTAATACTTGTTGCATATAAAGCACTTGAGCACAACAAGACCCGGCTGCCATATATTCAGCTTCAGTTGTAGATAGGGCAACCGTATTTTGTTTCTTGCTAAACCAAGATACTAAGGCTCTCCCTAATAAGAAACAGCCACCACTAGTGCTTTTGCGATCAAGTCGACAGCCAGCATAATCTGCATCAGTATATGCTTTAAAATCCAAAGATTGTCCTTTTGGATACCATAAACCGAAACAAGTAGTACCAGCTAGATATCGAAGAATTCGTTTAACCGCTAGAAAATGAGATTGCATAGGTTGGGATTGAAATCGAGCACATTGTTAAATTTCGAGATTTGTTCCAACATTACCTATTCCAACGATTTTTCCCTTACTATTGTCTCCAAAGGTGACCGTTCCACTTTTCTTTTCTTCAAAAGTTTGAAATGCGTCCTTGTTCCCGGTCATGTGTTTGGAACAGCCACTGTCAACTACCCATTCCTGCATTAGAATGTAGATTTTGGTACCCATGTGATGGTCCGATATGGTTAGAAACCTTTTAAGTGCTTATGTATATAAAAGTTCTGATATAGAAAACCAGTCGGACGACAATTGTTCGACCGATATTTGTCTCGGTCGACAATTTGTCGATCGAGCAGGTTACTGTATCACAAGCAAAAACACAGAAAATTTCTCGGTTGACCAATTTTCGACCGAAATAGGTGCTGTAAAATTTTTATTTGTTAAAGACATCCAGTCGGTCGACAATACTTCGACCGACCCAGAGCTCGGTCGACAATACTTCGACCGACAGAATTTCTGTTTCAGCAATGCAGAAAAATAATAACAATAAGCATAGCACCTTTTGTTGAGATAAGACAATATAAATAGCAAAATTAAGCATTTGGTCATATCTCAACTACATCTCATTCTTCTAAGTTTGGGGTTTTGGGATCCAAACTAAGTCGGACTCCTTAGTCTTGTAGGGGCATGAAAAACAATAATGTCCAAGACGTAAGCAGAAATGACAAGTAATAGAGTCAATTTCATTTCTCTTTCTAGTCATTGTGTTCTTGGGTACAAACATAGTTTGGGTCTTTTTGGGTTGGTTTTTCTTTGGAACATATCCCAAACCTTTTCTTCCATTGAAAACATTACCAACTTTCAATATGTTATCAAGAATATCTTTTCTTCTTAACTTATAAAGTTCTCTTTGCAACGTAGCAATGTCATTCATCTTCTTATGTATATCTTTTCTTGCTTGGTCTAAATCAGAAAACAATGAATCCTTTTCTTTTACAATATTATCATAATCTGAATGGTTGCACAAGATAGGTTGAGTTTGATAATCTTGTAGTTTAGCTAGCAAATCAGTCTTTTCTTTTGATAGAAGATCAACATTGGTTTCCAAATTGAGTAGCTTTCTAGTGCAATCATCTAAAGATGTTTTTAAAGATACATTTTCAAGATCAATGTTGTTCTTTTCATAAGAAAGTTCATCTAATTTGGCAATGAGCTCATTATTTGATTTTATGGCCTTCTTTAGTTTCTTCTTGGCATCAACATACTTATCATGAGTTTCTTGTAAACTAGTAACTAACTCTTCTTTAGAAAGATCAACTAGGCTTACCTCTTGAGAGTCTTCATTTTCTTCTCTTGCCATTAGACATTCCACCTCTTCTCCGCTTTCACTGTCACTTGACTCATCCCAGGCAGCTTTATAGGCTTTTTCTCCTTTCTTCTTATGTGAGCTTTTCTTTCCTTTCTTTGCTTTGGGACATTCATTTTTGAAATGCCCTTTCTTCCCACATTCAAAGCACCTGGGAGTAGAGGAACTAGAAATTTGTTAGATTTAAACCTTTTGTACTTCTTACCGTTTACGATTAAGGCTTCTTCTTCTTCTTCACTTGACTCCTCACTTTCTTGTGTGACGACTTTTGAGGCTTTGAGAGCCACATATTTCTTCTTCCCACTTTGATGTTCACGTTCTCTTCTTCTTTCTTCTTCTTCTAGATCTGCCTCATGAGCTTCTAAATTACCGATGAGTTGTTCCATTTTGAGGCGAGTGAGGTCGTTTGCCTCTGCAATGGCTATCACCTTTGGCTTGTATTTTGGAGGTAGTGATTGAAGAATTTTTGATACTTGATCTTCCTCAAGAACAGGTTTTCCTAAGGCACTCAAACCATTAACAATAGTAGAGAATTTTGAATACATTTCACTAATAGTTTCATTAGGATCCATACGAAAATGTTCAAGCTTTGTTTTAAGCAGGCTAATTTTGGAATTTTTAACTTGGGCTGTACCCTCATAAGTGATAGACAATCTATGCCAAATATCATACGCTGTATCACAATTTGAAATTCTATTAAATTCTCCTACAGAAATAGAACAATATAAAATGCTTACGGCTTTTGCGTTCATTTGGGCCTGTTTTACCGTGTTTGCATCCCATTCCGCAAAGTCATTTTGAGGGAATTGATAAGGAGTAGATACCATTCTCCATAGATCCCAGTTGACGCCTTGGAAGTAAAACTGCATCCTTCTCTTCCAGTATTGGTAGTTTGTTCCATCGAACGTCGGTGGCCTAGCAACAAGAGTCCCTTCAATGTTGAGGTTGTTGAGCATTCCATCACCCATTTCTTCAAGACCTTGTTAGGGTTCCTTGAAGCCTTGCTATGATACCAATTGAAAACTACTAGAGGGGGGGTGAATAGAGTTTTCTATATAATTGAACAATTATTGAACTCAAACAACCACAATGAAAATATTGGACAAAGAGACACAAGGTTTAGAGTGGTTCCAACTATAGCAAATACTATAGCCGTCAATCCACTACCCGGTTGCTTACCCAACCGGGATTTGAAAAGAAATTTATTTTATTACCTCTTCAAGGAATTTACATAAAATACAATCTCTTTTCCTAAACCCTTCAAGCAGCCTTCACCTAGAAGTAATCGCCAACCTTGAAGCAGCCTTCCCTTGAAGTAGATGCACCAACTCCCGTTGCACCAGCCTTCTGAAGTAGCTTCCCTTGCGATAGCCTTCTTGAAGTAGCTTGAAGTCCCCTTCTCCACCTGAGAAGTCAACCCTCTCCAATCTGCAGCCTCCAACCCTAGGAGTAGCAAGGAGAGTACAAAAGATAAAAAGGAACAAGAAAGAAAAAGGAAATTACAACTTATCCTTTAAGCCCGAGGCTTGATATGCCTAGATCAAGCGTAAGATCTCCTAGCCAAGTATGTGAACTTGTGATTGCTGTGGGTAGGAGAATCTAGCCTATAGGACACGAGATTGAGCTAAGATGAATGTAGGCCAATGATCACAGTGCTCAAATTGCTTGCAAAAGATTGCTCAAGTATGCTCAAGTGTATTCTCAAGTGTAACAAGTGAATTCTAGTGTCCTATGGCTTGTCCTATTTATAGGAATGGCCTAAGTATGCTTAAGGATGTTCTAGACAACTTCTAGGGGTTTCTAAGTGCTTAACTAGCCGTTAGGTACAAAGTTGTTGCTTTAACAACGGCTAATTACTTTATTCTGCAGTTGCTGTCAGAGACCATCTCGGTCGACAAATGGTCGACCGAGACACCTACTCGGTCGAACTTTTGTCGACCGACAGGCTCTCTGGAACAAGTGATTTGCAACGTCTTTCTTCAACTACCAACTAACTTGTCTGTTGTGTCTAACGGCTACTTTGGATCTTTCTCGGTCGAGAAGATTGTCGACCGAGAGTGTCTCGGTCGAGGAGTTTGTCGACCGAGAATGATCCTGTTTCAAGGTTTCAATTTAAGCACTAATTATATGTGTGAGTGTGCAAAGGTGATTCTATTCAAATGGGATGACATGTCTAACTATGGTGTTTGGCTAGGGAAAATCTAACGCTTGATTTACATGCAAATCTAAGTACTTGTACATTATATATTTGTACAAGTTTTACAACATTGATTACATTGCATGAAAATATAACTAAGTAAGCTCTTGGATTTTCCCTTGCTACTTTGTCATCCTGCACACTCAAGTAGCTCGTTAGATTAATAAGAATGAAATGTTTGTCATCATCGAAACAAAGGGATTTTTAGATGTCCATTTAGCCAACAATCTCCCCCTTTTTGAAGATGACAAACATTTCCAAAATAAATATAAAACATATGAATTTCATACCTTTAAATTGCCTTATGTATCTTTTCCTCTTGTTTATAAAATGTGTGCTTATTATTCCCAATGAATTATGGAACATAAAGTCCAGTTCATTTGGGAATGTAGCAACTTTCAATGTAAAGCCAAGAGTATATTTATGAAACTAAGTTATAGTTTTATATATCTCTCCCCCTTTGTCATTTCAAAAAGATAACCATTTTAATAAAAACTCCCCCTTAATTAGATATCCGTTTTGATAAAAACTCCCCCTTAATTAGATATCCTGTCAAATCTAGAAGATGTCCATTGAAAAGACAGAATGAAACAAGTAAACGTATTTGTTTTAAGAACCGCAGATATCAAAGAAAACATCTTCCAAAGGAGTAATAAGCAATTGCTTCCTAATGTTGTTGAATTGATCTAGTGGAAGCGGTTTTGTAAAAATATCAGCCAATTGATTTTCCGTATCAACATGATGAAGGGAAACATGATTCTTTGAGATGTGATCCCTTAAGAAGTGATGACGGATTTCAATGTGTTTTGCCCGGCTGTGTAAAATTGGATTGTGTGCTAAGTTTATGGCGCTCGTGTTGTCACAAAAAATAGGTGTAGATGAAAGATTAAAACCATAATCACTTAATACTTGTTGCATATAAAGCACTTGAGCACAACAAGACCCGGCTGCCATATATTCAGCTTCAGTTGTAGATAGGGCAACCGTATTTTGTTTTTTGCTAAACCAAGATACTAAGGCTCTCCCTAATAAGAAACAGCCACCACTAGTGCTTTTGCGATCAAGTCGACAGCCAGCATAATCTGCATCAGTATATGCTTTAAAATCCAAAGATTGTCCTTTTGGATACCATAAACCGAAACAAGTAGTACCAGCTAGATATCGAAGAATTCGTTTAACCGCTAGAAAATGAGATTGCATAGGTTGGGATTGAAATCGAGCACATTGTTAAATTTCGAGATTTGTTCCAACATTACCTATTCCAACGATTTTCCCTTACCATTGTCTCCAAAGGTGACCGTTCCACTTTTCTTTTCTTCAAAAGTTTGAAATGCGTCCTTGTTCCCGGTCATGTGTTTGGAACAGCCACTGTCAACTACCCATTCCTGCATTAGAATGTAGATTTTGGTACCCATGTGATGGTCCGATATGGTTAGAAACCTTTTAAGTGCTTATGTATATAAAAGTTCTGATACAGAAAACCAGTCGGTCGACAATTGTTCGACCGATATTTGTCTCGGTCGACAATTTGTCGATCGAGCAGGTTACTGTATCACAAGCAAAAACACAGAAAATTTCTCGGTTGACCAATTTTCGACCGAAATAGGTGCTGTAAAATTTTTATTTGTTAAAGACATCCAGTCGGTCGACAATACTTCGACCGACCCAGAGCTCGGTCGACAATACTTCGACCGACAGAATTTCTGTTTCAGCAATGCAGAAAAATAATAACAATAAGCATAGCACCTTTTGTTGAGATAAGACAATATAAATAGCAAAATTAAGCATTTGGTCATATCTCAACTATATCTCATTCTTCTAAGTTTGGGGTTTTGGGATCCAAACTAAGTCGGACTCCTTAGTCTTGTAGGGGCATGAAAAACAATAATGTCCAAGACGTAAGCAGAAATGACAAGTAATAGAGTCAGTTTCATTTCTCTTTCTAGTCATTGTGTTCTTGGGTACAAACATAGTTTGGGTCTTTTTGGGTTGGTTTTTCTTTGGAACATATCCCAAACCTTTTCTTCCATTGAAAACATTACCAACTTTCAATATGTTATCAAGAATATCTTTTCTTCTTAACTTATAAAGTTCTCTTTGCAACGTAGCAATGTCATTCATCTTCTTATGTATATCTTTTCTTGCTTGGTCTAAATCAGAAAACAATGAATCCTTTTCTTTTACAATATTATCATAATCCGAATGGTTGCACAAGATAGGTTGAGTTTGATAATCTTGTAGTTTAGCTAGCAAATCAGTCTTTTCTTTTGATAGAAGATCAACATTGGTTTCCAAATTGAGTAGCTTTCTAGTGCAATCATCTAAAGATGTTTTTAAAGATACATTTTCAAGATCAATGTTGTTCTTTTCATAAGAAAGTTCATCTAATTTGGCAATGAGCTCATTATTTGATTTTATGGCCTTCTTTAGTTTCTTCTTGGCATCAACATACTTATCATGAGTTTCTTGTAAACTAGTAACTAACTCTTCTTTAGAAAGATCAACTAGGCTTACCTCTTGAGAGTCTTCATTTTCTTCTCTTGCCATTAGACATTCCACCTCTTCTCCGCTTTCACTGTCACTTGACTCATCCCAGGCAGCTTTATAGGCTTTTTCTCCTTTCTTCTTATGTGAGCTTTTCTTTCCTTTCTTTGCTTTGGGACATTCATTTTTGAAATGCCCTTTCTTCCCACATTCAAAGCACCTGGGAGTAGAGGAACTAGAAATTTTGTTAGATTTAAACCTTTTGTACTTCTTACCGTTTACGATTAAGGCTTCTTCTTCTTCTTCACTTGACTCCTCACTTTCTTGTGTGACGACTTTTGAGGCTTTGAGAGCCACATCTTTCTTCTTCCCACTTTGATGTTCACGTTCTCTTCTTTCTTCTTTTTATAGATCTGCCTCATGAGCTTCTAAATTACCGATGAGTTGTTCCATTTTGAGGCGAGTGAGGTCGTTTGCCTATACAATGGCTGTCACCTTTGGCTTGTATTTTGGAGGTAGTGATTGAAGAATTTTTGATACTTGATCTTCCTCAAGAACAGGTTTTCCTAAGGCACTCAAACCATTAACAATAGTAGAGAATTTTGAATACATTTCACTAATAGTTTCATTAGGATCCATACGAAAATGTTCAAGCTTTGTTTTAAGCAGGCTAATTTTGGAATTTTTAACTTGGGTTGTACCCTCATAAGTGATAGACAATCTATGCCAAATATCATACGCTGTATCACAATTTGAAATTCTATTAAATTCTCCTACAGAAATAGAACAATATAAAATGCTTACGGCTTTTGCGTTCATTTGGGCCTGTTTTACTGTGTTTGCATCCCATTCCGCAAAGTCATTTTGAGGGAATTGATAAGGAGTAGATACCATTCTCCATAGATCCCAGTTGACGCCTTGGAAGTAAAACTGCATCCTTCTCTTCCAGTATTGGTAGTTTGTTCCATCGAACGCCGGTGGCCTAGCAACAAGAGTCCCTTCAATGTTGAGGTTGTTGAGCATTCCATCACCCATTTCTTCAAGACCTTGTTAGGGTTCCTTGAAGCCTTGCTCTGATACCAATTGAAAACTACTAGAGGGGGGTGAATAGAGTTTTCTGTATAATTGAACAATTATTGAACTCAAACAACCACAATGAAAATATTGGACAAAGAGACACAAGGTTTAGAGTGGTTCCAACTATAGCAAATACTATAGCCGTCAATCCACTACCCGGTTGCTTACCCAACTGGGATTTGAAAAGAAATTTATTTTATTACCTCTTCAAGGAATTTACATAAAATACAATCTCTTTTCCTAAACCCTTCAAGCAGCCTTCACCTAGAAGTAATCGCCAACCTTGAAGCAGCCTTCCCTTGAAGTAGATGCACCAACTCCCGTTGCACCAGCCTTATGAAGTAGCTTCCCTTGCGATAGCCTTCTTGAAGTAGCTTGAAGTCCCCTTCTCCACCTGAGAAGTCAACCCTCTCCAATCCGCAGCCTCCAACCCTAGGAGTAGCAAGGAGAGTACAAAAGATAAAAAGGAACAAGAAAGAAAAAGGAAATTACAACTTATCCTTTAAGCCCGAGGCTTGATATGCCTAGATCAAGCGTAAGATCTCCTAGCCAAGTATGTGAACTTGTGATTGCTGTGGGTAGGAGAATCTAGCCTATAGGACACGAGATTGAGCTAAGATGAATGTAGGCCAATGATCACAGTGCTCAAATTGTTTGCAAAAGATTGCTCAAGTATGCTCAAGTGTATTCTCAAGTGTAACAAGTGAATTCTAGTGTCCTATGGCTTGTCCTATTTATAGGAATGACCTAAGTATGCTTAAGGACGTTCTAGACAACTTCTAGGGGTTTCTAAGTGCTTAACTAGCCGTTAGGTACAAAGTTGTTGCTTTAACAACGGCTAATTACTTTATTCTGCAGTTGCTGTCAGAGACCATCTCGGTCGACAAATGGTCGACTGAGACACCTACTCGGTCGAACTTTTGTCGACCGACAGGCTCTCTGGAACAAGTGATTTGCAATGTCTTTCTTCAACTACCAACTAACTTGTCTGTTGTGTCTAACGGCTACTTTGGATCTTTCTCGGTCGAGAAGATTGTCGACCGAGAGTGTCTCGGTCGAGGAGTTTGTCGACCGAGAATGATCCTGTTTCAAGGTTTCAATTTAAGCACTAATTATATGTGTGAGTGTGCAAAGGTGATTCTATTCAAATGGGATGACATGTCTAACTATGGTGTTTGGCTAGGGAAAATCTAACGCTTGATTTACATGCAAATCTAAGTACTTGTACATTATATATTTGTACAAGTTTTACAACATTGATTACATTGCATGAAAATATAACTAAGTAAGCTCTTGGATTTTCCCTTGCTACTTTGTCATCCTGCACACTCAAGTAGCTCGTTAGATTAATAAGAATGAAATGTTTGTCATCATCGAAACAAAGGGATTTTTAGATGTCCATTTAGCCAACAATCCGTGCTCATCCACACTACAAATGTGTGGGATAGAGATATCTTTGGCACGTGCGGCACTCGATCAGTTCCCTAGATCCGGTCCTTCTGTGTACCAGATTTCGTCGCCAACAGAAATGCTTCTGGGAGTACTCCAATGGATGGTGCACACGGCTGCCATCCTCGGCGATGCATACAATGATCGATTGGCACCTATACGGGTATGTGTCCTTTCGTCTTCCTTTTCTTCCCAATTCCTTTCAACAATTAGCATCTCTTGTCTTCCTTTTAGGTTCTGATTGTTCACAATAACTGGGATGAAAACTAGAGGAACTACAGTTCCTAATATAAAAATCTAGTGATTGGATTTCAGTAACTAATGAAAACCATTGTCTGAACCGTAACTGGACTTTCATGTGTATATATACGCTTGAGTTTCCAAGTTCCGACTAAAATAGAGGGAAAATTACTTCCGTTTCTCACTTCTCGCTTCTCGAGAAACATCAAGGCTAACGAGAAGTCATCGTCGTTAGAGGTCTGCTTTGCCTCTATGAGTATGGTGAATCATCACAGAAATCTTGATTACTGCTGACGGCGTCGACTAGATAATGCCGAAGTCACACAGTAACTCAGGGCCTTCGGCATTGACTTCGTAGGGATGCCATTGCCCAAGCAATTCCATCATGAAATTTCACATTTGAAAAGATTGATGTCATGGTGGATGATCCATGCGGCTGTTAAGAAGTAGCTCCATACCAACTCTTTTGAAAACAACAAATTCAACAAAAACATTCCGCAGATGGATTGTGAATTAGGTGGGCGGAGAAAGTAGCATCATAGTTGTGTTTTCATCCTATTGCACTCCTTCTATTCAATAAAATGCCATATATAATAGCACATCATGCATGTGTGTGTTGTGTATCTCAGAATCAAATAGATCGAAATAGGCCAGCTCACTTTGTGATTCTAGATGTCCCTCCAGAGTGCGGGTAGCTAGATTGGGGCATTGAAGTCCCCGTGTTCTAAAATCATTAAGAAAGTGACTTTCACATCATCCTTTTTCTATCATATGAAAATAGTTATTATCGTGTGTAGTAGCATAATTAAAATTATGTGCTAAAGCATGTTGAAGTTATGTAGCCATTGTTCATCAATGGTTTAATTATATCATTTAGTTTGGTACATATAAAACATATTTTATTGAACATGAATGTGGATATATATATATATATATATATATATTGTAGTTAGATACACAACAAACAAATCACATGGAAACTATCTTTTTTTTAAGTTAAACCAATCACCTGAACCCATTTTCCAGAAAGTGAACTTAAGTTCCTGAAAAATGAGTTCCTTAAAAACTCTACTTACATCAAACCAATCGGAGCTTTACTGTTCTGAGCCCTCCCTACATTGCCCTAAATTTTGTGTCCCCCCTCTAAAATTCACTTCTAATACTATATTGTGTCTGACTCCTCATGATTTGGGTAGCAATATAAGATTTGTTCTATGTTGTGTGTGTCTTCTATCCACTACATTTGCTTTCTGTGGTGGCAGAGTGTGCTTGTCAGGTAGATGTTTAAATTTTTCATTGGTGTGCAACCCTTTTATATATCTAAATTTGCGATTAGGGCCAGTTTGGTACAGATTCATTCAAGAACACGAGTTGCAACTGCACTGTATTTTTCAACTAAGACGTTTAGTTCTGCACAGCTGCAAACCACACCCAGAAAACCAACTACAGGACTGCTGCCAGACCTATAGAAATTTTTGAAAACCAACCATGCGTGATTTGGGCGCGGTTGATTTTTCGTGGCCCTCCTACTACAACAAAATGGTTGTATTCACTGTAGCTCTGCTTGTTAGACAGTCTGAGAAGGGAGTTGGACCTGAACTGCACATAGGAACTGTACGATACCAAATTAAAACAAGCCAACAAGACTAGTACAAAGTGACACAACCAAACCGTTGCTGGGTAATCTATTTTCCTGGTTTTGAATTCCTATTTTGAAAACCAGACATGGAAATTAAACCACGCACAGCCAAATTATCCCTTAATGGATTAGCAAGGAACACTGACAACTAACAACCTTTTTACAGGATTAATTCATCCTTTAAGAAAGTTCGTCACACCATTGATCAATCTGCAGACCGAAAACGTGCCACCCAATCTATTAACTAAATTTGATTTAGATGCTTGATTTTGTATTTCTTTCTTCTTGGTTGACAATAAGGAATTCATCATTTTCAATATGAAATTCTATCATAATATAATTGACGAGTGTCCATTACATTCTATATTATTATTTTATCATTATATAATCTTGCACATTCTTGTCAAATTTATGGATGATTACATGTTCATATTCACCTCTTCAAATGTGTACTCCATGTTGCATTTAACAACAAGCAATCTCGTATGACTATTGACGACCTGTATTTTTGTTGATGTTAATTTATAACTACCTTCTTGCTATGTCTCTTGTATAATATAGTGATCATTTCACTATTTTTATTCACTAGTATATGATATAAAATATTCTTCTTCTAGACTATTAAAACATCAGGATTATAGAGTTTAGATTATGTGAAGTAAATACTTTCTCCTTTAGAATCCGTGTTAAGTGTTATCACACAAGATTGCCATGAACAAAATGTTGTTACTTTGTTAGTTATGATTTTTTTTGTTATTTGAGTATGATTTTATTTTGGTGACGTTAAAGGACTATGAAATTTTTTGAAGTACATGTATTTTAAAATATTAATATATATATATATGCTAAATTTACAACAACCAATCACATGGAAGTAATCTTTCAAAAAAAGTAAGTATTAAACCAATCACCTGAGCTCAACTTATAGGAGCTGAACTTCACTTCCTCGAAACTGAGTTCCTTAAAAACTCTAGTTATGGGGAACCAATTAGACCCTATTTTTTTAGTCTTATATTCTTCTGATATTGGAAGATGACAACATGTCAAAGATAACGCAAAACTTCCAAATAGATGTTTTTGCTTTTGTGATTATGTATGCACATGAGAAATAAAATCTAGCACAACAATTTCTTAGATGTTGGAAGGTTCTCCTATTTTTTTTTATCTTTATGCTACTGCTTGAACATGTTGGGTAGTACATTTACCTAATTTGGGTCAAAATATATGGTGTATATTTTTGTAATAAACATGAAGTTTTAATAATATTTGACATTGAATCCAACACTCTATAAGGAAACCGGTCTTCCTATCTTACTCGTCTAACACGCAAACTCGCAAACTCAACCTTTTTCACTGCCCTTTCTAATCCAATACAATGAACCAAACACACCCCAAGACTAATGGGAGATGTGCTACATGGTTCAGTCATAATCACACTAGGTGGACTTGGATGTAGACATTCTAAGCATGCAAAATGAGTTTGAGAGATTGAATATGGAAAATTCGGTTTTCTGTAAGAAACAAAGAACCCTCGAGACATTCCTCAAGTTAACCTATTAGCACAACCTCATAGGAACCTTCGTGTTTTACAAAACCTCAAGTTACATAATATGTGCCTGGTTTCGCCTGAGAAATCAATAATTATATGGGTAATTGCAAGAACACCATTGTATGTGTCAATGCAGACTTTTACTGACTTGTAGGATCTGCATGCATTTGAGACTCTAAATTTTTATTTTTAGAGAAATTATGATTTATTTATATATGTCTTATCATTATAGATCATGTGTTTATTAGAATAATAAGGAATATTTGACATATAAAACAATGAATTTCCTCAAAAAGTACACAAAATCCTAAAATTTGCACTTATTAATGTATATAAATTGATAACACTTTTTCAATTCATTGTGAGTATATTCTTTTACCAAAGCATAATGGGACATTAACCATAGACCACATCTTAGAGTATTATAATTTCATCTCCTAAAGATTAGGAGAAATGAATGTGAATATAATGTGTGGAATATGTATTATGTAGTACTCACCCTATCCATCTCGGCAAGTAGTACATTTATATAAGTTTATTATGGCAGAAACTAAAACTATATGGGTATATACCTCATACTGGTTATTTTCATATCATAATTATGATCTTATATTCTAGAATTTAGAATTTTACACAGTTAAGGTGTAAGGAATTATGTATGGATAACCCCTTAACCACCATGATACCTAATTGTATGCCCACATGTTGAATGGAGTATGATCAAGAAATGTAATCACTCTCACATAACAAAACCCTACCCAAATGTATTTTACCCAATAGGTAAACTTGAAGGTTAATGTGGTCCTTGGTCATGTAAAAGAAGGACTAAAGTGTAGACTAGAGTGGTAGTGTCTCCAAATATGTCTTGCTACACTCTTGGTTACTAGGGCATTGTCTTGTAAGCTTATTAGGTTCATTTTTGTTCAATCTGATGTAAGTACACATTGATGATTCACGCTAAATGACATTATTACTTTATGATCCTAGATTCACACTTTCAGTTACTTATTATTCATTTATAGGATACACCAAATTGATATGAACTGATTGGTCATATAATCGACTAAAGTAAATGGACTACCATGTTAATTATGAATTATCATAGGATGTGTATCTATATCAAATTCCTTTAAAATATTATAGGGTCAAATTCAAGTCTAATAAAACATACAATTTTCAATGTTTAAGAAATCATTTGAGGTCTAATTGCATGATGTAGAAAATTCTTGATCATTAACACCCATGGTGACATAAAGGATAGGATCAAGCATAAATTAAAGTTGAAAGGGTATGAAATGCCCACATAGAGGGTATGATGACCCAAAAGGAGTACGAAAATGTCCGATAGAGATGGTTTATGTTCCTATCACAATAAATCACATAACATGAGCTTGCTTCTAATAAATTTAAGTTTCACACTCCCCACACTGCCATCGATCATTTTTATTAATTTGGAGTGCTTGGAGATGTTTATTGTGAGTGGTATCGATGAAATATAACACATATTTTACGTATGTTTCCATTACATACCTCATATCCCATTTTTTATAATATTTTGTTTTGAATTGAGATTTGTTTTATGTTGGATAGGTTGTCGTACACATATACAATAAACCATATTAACCTTCTGCTGCAAGGTTGTAAATGATGTATGCGCCTTTTCGTTAGTCATGGTCATAATAAGGTGTCTGACAATATGCTTTTTCGTCATGGTCCTTGAGACTTTACACACCTATCAATTGGTTTTAAATTTTGTTGAAATATTATACATACTTTGACCAATCACAATTTAATGTACTTTGGTACTTATTATATGACCGATTAACATCATAATTTGAAGAGGGCCTGACGTGCATGCCACTACATACTCATCATAGGAAATCTATTTGAAGAGCTTCCTTAAAGATCAATTATAATTTTCTAGTGGATGTTTTTTGGAAATATATTTCAAAAAATCTGAAAGGAGGTAATCAATTACTCATTTAGTTTATGCTTACTTCTAGTTTGTTGATTTTTGTTGGGATTATATAAGTCTGATTTAAAGACAAAGATCATATTTAATGTAATGAGTCTCTTCTCTATGAATCATGGCATCCATACACTAAACAAAATGTATTTTTCAATTGGCATTTCAGATATCTTAATGCAAAGTGGAATTTTCCCCCTTACATATAGGAGTTTGGGTCAAATATCACATATATTTAACTTCATAATGAACTAAATTTGTGAAACATGTGTCATTTTTTTAGCCTAGACAATCTATCTTTCATATTTTCTAAATGATTTATTGACAAAGCTATGGAATGTATTCTGCAACTAGAAAAACTATGTTATAGAGACAGGATGCAAAAAGGGATTGGTGTTCTTATGTAATATAATAGTAACCATATACAAGTGATAAAATATTTCCTTTACTATAAAGATAAAAGGTATTAAACACATCCTTCTCATCACCATGTAATGGTTCAAATTCTCTCATAAGGTGTGATACATGTGTTACGCTTTACAGTGGTAGGACCTTGTGGTTTAGATCCTTTTGGATCCATGTCCGCTTTTGCACCACCTTAAATATATCATAGATATTTATCTCATATTTAAAATAAAATGATGTTGGATCTAGGAAGGTTGGAAGTATCCAATATATGCCCATGATTATTGAGAATTGACTTTGTCCAATTCTATTATATATGGATTTGTGGACTGCTTCACCATGATAGTGCTTCATAGGCCAAAAGAAACTGACCGTGTACTCATGAACAACATCTTTATCTAAGAGAATTTATTTACTCATGAATGACTAGACCAAATTATTTGATATGGTTCCTAGAGAAGATGCACTTAGTCAGTTAGCTTCTTGGATATGTTGATTACCAATGGCTAATTGAGAAAGAATCTTAGGGATTGCTTGTTAGGTGTAACCACCAAGTAAAAATAACATATTGGAATTAAATTGACAATCTTATAATTTTATGACAATATGAATTATTTTACCTTCTTAAAATATATAGTTATGATGAAATTCCATGAACAAAGAGGTAATGGAGGTTGAAGAGAAGTAGGAAGGGGAGGAAGGACGTGGAGAAAGAGGATGGGAAAAGGTAGGATGAGAAAAATAACAGGGCCAAAAATGAACACATGGATGTGCATAACAACTAAAAATTTATTAAAGAGGAAACAAAGAAGTAAGAAATGGAGGAGAGAAGGAGAAAAAGACTGATGAGGAAGATGAATGGGTGTAGGAGAATAAGATATGGAGTAGGTTAGAAGGCTATCTTGGAGGAGGAATAGTGGAACTATTAAGGATAATAGGGGAATAGGTGGTGCAGTAAGAAGGGGACAAGAATTGTCATCTAAAAAGAATGAAAGAGGTGAAGAAAGAAAGGAAAGAACTTAGGAGAAAAAGAAATACCAATTGCAATTACTTATGACATGTGTGAAAGGTCTTATGTGATGGTCATCTTGTACTCCAGTCTAAACAAGTCTCAGTGTCCTTTTTCCTTTGTTGTTTTCTTGAAGATTTAGATTTTTTTTGTTGCTTAGATATTTTAATATAGGTAACAAAGGCATGTAGCATGCATACAGTTATGTAAAATGTATGTAGAGGCTTAAAATTAATAAAACATGAAGAATAATACTTGCTAATTTTATCTATTTTTCTAGCTCTAGTGGAAGTACTTACATGTGCTAAATTGAAAGTGTGTTGTCCAAATCAGTTGATGTCAGACCATGCCAATAATTATTTGCATACTTTACCTATCTGTATCACTAGACTATATTAATTTTTTAGATACCATATACACCTATTTAGAGCAGTTTTTTTATGAAATCATCAAATTGACACCATGAAATTTAACCTGAATTACAAGTAAAAGTTCAAACATGAAAACCTCAATGAATATTCATTCTCCTTTCATTAATAAATTCACTTACTGTTTAAGTTTTAAATATATCATAATTGTTAGTTTTTTCTCTTGAATAATAGTCACTCTTTGTTTAGTTATATATATTTAAAAAAATCTCTTATAACAATTTCCTAAAATAGGATCTAGTCATTTTAATATTATGTGGTGCATGATTCAAAATGAAAAGGAGCTCCATTCAACCCAGGGAATTGAGCGAGTATTGTTTCCTAATATTTTCATGTTAATTTACATATGAGCATAAATGACTATTCTAATATAAGTATTAATCATATGTCCATATTGAATCATGAAGTAAACCATTTATTCATTGTTTTGAGCATTGATATTCACTATTTATGGACTTGCAATGATTTATTCATTATCATTAGCGTTTATACCTGCTATAAATTCCCTTTGTGTTTTATGCCAACTACAGTTTGTGTTTCTTTTATTTTTATATGGGTGTCATTGACTTATGTATCTTTTTATATTTTTATATAACCCATTTAATGATAATGGTTTCTACCTTGTAGGATTTAATGACTAGAATAGATAAGAGCTGGATGAAAATTAGGAATAGGCTATCAACGGAATACATTAATGGTGTCATAGAATTTATTAAATTTGCATCTGCAAATCCAGAAGTTGATGGTTTGATAACATGCCCCTGTGTTAAATGTAATAACTCATGTTTTAAGAAAATAGATGCGGTTTCATCTGATCTCATAGTGAATGGCATAATTGAGCAGTATACATGTTGGGTAGCACACAGTGAATCGGTTGAAGAGACAAATTCTAATACTAGTGTTGATGTTGATGTTGATGATGACGTTAATGAGGATGTTAACGACATAGAGGGAATGATAAGGGATGGGCTAGGGTTTCCTGAGAGCTTTGTTCCTACACTAGATGAAATGGGTGTAATTGATGAGGATAATGGTTTGAGTAATGACATTTTGAAATTTACTAAGCTGATGAAAGATGCAAAACAGCCACTTTATGATGGTTTTGAAGAATTATCAAAACTATCATTCACAATGTCATTGTTGCAGCTCAAAGGGTTTCATGGTTTGAGCAATAGTTGTTTTGACAATTTGATTACATTATTATCAAAGACATTCAAGGATTTCCATTTGCCAGAATCATTCTATGAAGCAAAAAAATATGTTACTGACTTGGGCCTTGATTATATGAAGATAGATGTTTGTGTTAACCATTGTATGTTGTTTTGGAAGGATCAAATGAATGAAGATAAATGTTTAAAATGTAATTCCTCTAGGTGGAAGTACACTTCTCTTGATGACATAGTTAAAGATAAGTCTCCTATAAAGATTAGGAGGAAGTTTAAGATGGGGAAAAAATTCCTGCTAAGACTTTATGGTATTTTCCACTAATACCACGTCTGAAGAGATTATACATGTGTTATCAAATGGCTTTAGAAATGAGGTGGCATAAGGAGAAGCAAACCAACAATGGTAGATCAAGGCACCCGACCGATGCTGCTGAGTGGAAAAGATTTGATGAGAGGTATCCACTTTTTTCTAGTGACCCTCGCAATGTCCGGCTAGGTTTAGCATCTGATGGATTTAATCCAATTGGAAATATGAGCCTTTCCTATAGCATATGGCCTATTATACTCATACCATATAACTTACCTCCCTGGCTCTATATGAAGCAAGATTATTTTAATTTATCAATTTGGATTCCTGGGAAGAAGTCTTCAACGTATCAGATTGATGTTTACTTGCAGCCATTGATTGATGAGTTAAAAGAGTTATGGGATGTAGGTGTCCAAACATATGATGCTATTTCAAAAACATGCTTTAAAATGTGTGATGCATTGTTATGGACAATAAACGATTTCCCTGCTTATGGGTACTTGTCTGGATGGTCTACCCAAGGTCAATTAGCATGTCCTTCTTGTCATAAGGATACATGGTCTCTTAGATTAAAATATGGGGAAAATTTTTGTTACACGGGGCATCATAGATCCTTACCACAAGATCATAGATGGAGGCATAATAGACATGCATTTGATGGGAAAGAAGAAGCAGTTCTCCTCCTCAGGAGCTATCGGGAGAAGATGCTTTGAGTCAATTGAATGAAATATTTGTATCTAACCTTGGAAAGAGAAGAAAGAGATCTAAAAAAAAAGTTGTCTCATGCTTGGAAGAAGAAAAGCATTTTCTTTGAGCTTCCTTACTGGAAAACTCTTCGGCTGCGCCACAATCTTGATGTAATGCACATTGAAAAAACTATCTGTGACAATTTGATTAGCACAATCATGGACGTTGATGAGAAAACAAAAGACAATTCAAAAACTCGTAAAGATTTAAAAGCTAGGAATATAAGGAAAGAACTTCTACCTAGAGTTGTAGATGGAAAATTAGAAGTTCTAGTTTCCTGTTTCACTTTATCTCAAGAGGAGAACAAGGTTCTTTGTGAATTCTTGAAGAAAATCAAGTTTCATGATGGACTTTGCTCTAATATGTCTAGATACGTGAATGTTAATGAGAATAAGATTTTTGGCATGAAATCTCATGATTTTCATGTATTTTTGCAAAAAATCCTTCCTCTTGCAGCACGTGGGTTATTTCCAAAAGATATATCTGAGGCATTAACTGAGCTAAGTATATTTTGTAAGGAGTTGTGCTCTAAAGTTTTAAGTGTGGATGATCTACAAAGATTGGATAAACATATCACCATTACTTTATGCAAAATGGAGCAAATTTTCATACTGTCATTCTTCGATTTGATGATGCACTTGCCCATTCACTTGGCAAAATAAGCAATTCTTGGAGGTCCTGTGCAATATAGGTGGATGTACCCAATAGAAAGGTATTTTTGAAATTTGTCTATTTCTTTATAAAAATTATATTTCTAAAAAATACTTATCTTGTGTAGGTTTCTTATAACTTTAAAATCATATGTGCACAATAAAAATCGATCGGAGGGCTCAATAGCTGAGATGTACATCACTAATGAATGTTTGGTATTTTCCTCAAGATATATGAAGGAGAATGAAATGAGATCTTGCCAACCAAGGTACAATGATATTAGAGAGACTTCAACATCATCACAACTATCAGTTTTTAAACAAATTGGGAGACTACTATCAGTAGGAACCATCAATTCCCTTAGTATTGCTGAATGGTTACAAGTACACAAGTATGTTCTAGAAAACCCTGATGAAATATTACCCTTTATAAGATAAATGTATATATTTTTATATATGTTTAAATTTTTTGTTGTTAGATTATAATTTATAACAATTATTTATGTTATTTTAGCGAGCATAAACAAATTATTCGTGACATGGGGGTTGACAATATTGAGGCAGTGCATGATACATTCTTTTTGAAATGGTTGGAAAATCATGTGAGTATTTAATTACTCTAACTACTTCTATGACAATTAATATGCTTAATGTTATTGCACAATTTTTATCTTAATAGGTGTTCCAATTGCATAAAGAAGATCAGCTGGATGATGACCTTCTAAGCTTAGTTTGTGGACCTGATAAGGAGGCATCATTTTATACAGGTTTAGACATTAATGGATTCATGTTTCACAATCAATATCATGACCAAAGGTTGACAACACAAAATAGTGGTGTTGTAGTTAAAGTGGAGACAACAAATGGACCATTTTTATATTATGGTGTTTTAAGTGAAATTCTAGGGTTGAATTACATTGGTGGAAGGCGAGTTCACATTTTTAGGTGTGAATGGTGGGACATGCATAACAAAGAAAGAGGCTTCGTGCGATATAAATATGGATTTGTTAGTGTAAACACAAAGCGTAACTTAAAAACTAGTGAGCCATTTATTCTAGCATATCAAGTAGAACAATGCTTCTATATTCATGATCTTTCCAAGAAGAATTGGACCATTATTGTTGGATCACCACCACGAGACTTATACAACATGTCACAAGAGAAAGAAGGATATGAATATGTTCTTAATGATGAAAGTGCATTTCAAGAACATGAGTCTAATCAAACTATGGCTTCATTATTTTTATCGTATGCATTTGATATTCGTAATTGGAGGAGGCTTGATCTCATGAAATTTTTATCCATGGAATCTACTAAGAAACAAGGATGGATAGACAAAGATGGAAGCCATTTATGGGAATCAATCAACTGAATGCTCTATGTTTGATTTGGTTGTAGTTGATTATGTAATTATACATTTATTGAAATTGATGGAATTTGTTATGTTTTTCCTTTTCTCTCTACTGAATTGGATGTGATTTCATTAGGCAAGTGAATAATAATACTACCTTATATATCATTATGAACTTTTAATATGATATTTCATTATAATTGACATTTGTTTACATATGCTTTTGCATAACTATGCGAAATAAATATAGGAAACATGGTCAATCGATATAGTACACAAAATAATATTACAGGTAACTGTGAGGAACTTGTGGCTAACCATTGCAGTAACAACCAAAGTAAGTAGTCTAAAATTCTTATACTGATAAGTGTTTTACATAGACAAGAAATGAGACTTGCTAATATTTTGATGTATAGAGCAATCAAAGGAAATCTCCAGTAAAATAGTGGCACAATGTGGTGACAGGCCGGAACAACGACTAACTGGGGAACATGGTAAATGTGTTAACTATAGCAATTTATGTATCCAACTATACTATTATTTTTCCTATTATATGTTTTCAAATTTTAATTTTAATTTTTATGTAAAATGTATTGTAATTTAGATGTTCAACACAAGGGGAAAAATTCCATTCAACTATGTCAAGATGAACATCAAGATGTCACGAAGGGAGATGACTTACTACCGTACTTACAAAACTATGGAAATTTTCTAAATAAACAAATAAATGAGGGTAATGACGAATTTGTTTTTGCGTAGTAGTTAATTCTCTTTCTATTTTACTTTTTCCTTTCACTCTACACTCTAGCACAAATAATCTGTATTTTTAAATGACTACCTTTTGTTATTTAGAACCAAGCCATGTCACTCATGAGAAACAGTCTCAAATGTCAAGTCTAAGAAATCAGTCTGAAGAAACTCATGGTGATAGTTAGACTTTGTACTCTTAAGCAATTGATAAATACTAAATATCCTATACAATGTGCAATCTTGAATAATTATTTTCACAAAATGCAGTGAACTTCAACAACAAAACTTGTTATTCAAACTCAGTTTATAGTATTGGTGTTGTGAAAGAAAGCATAGGGGAAATTAATCATGAGAACCTTTATCGAAATGGCATAAATAACTACTCACAGCAGTCCAATGAACCAATACAAAATCAGCCAAATGAGAACCATGGTAAAAGTCATTTTTGATGTCCTTAACTAATAAAAATACCATTTTATTCCTTTAACTTAATATCATTTTCATCATTGAGGAGATATGTCAAAGAAGGAAAAGTCTACCAGAATGGCGGCGTAATGTGGACACAGAACAGAAGGACGATTAGTTGGGGAATATGGTAAATGCTTCAGCTGTAGCAATCTAAGTATCCGGCTGAAATATTATTTTATTCTAGAATCCATTTCTATATTTTATTTTTATTTTAAACAAAATATATTATAATCTAGAGGTTCAAAAAGTTAATTCTCTTTCTACTTTACTGTATACTCTAGCACAAAAATATGTATGTTTCTAAATGAATACTTACTGTTATTTAGGACCGATCCATGTGACTCATGAGAAACAATATCAAATGACAAATTCAACAAATTACCCAGAAGAGAATAATGGTGATACTTAGACTTCAGATTTTTAAGCAATAGATAAATACTAAATGTCCTTTACACTATGCAGTCTTTAATCATTATTTTCACAAAATGCAGTGAATTTCAGTAAAAAAAATTATCATTCAAATCAAGTTGAATGTGTTGGTGTTGAGAAAGAAAGAAGACGATAAATTAATCATGAGGACCTTTATCTAAATGGCATGCAAAGTGAAGCACCTTCGCGTATACATTCTCAAAAGGATCATGGTAAATTTTTTTTTCCATAGATGTGTTCAGTTGTGTTTATACTTGCATGTAGCGATAATGTTCCTAATCTATAGTATGCACTACAAATAATTATTTTGAAGGCTATATAGAGGATAACAATGTTTCAATATGGAGGACAAATACTGGAAGGAGTGTCTTGAGGCCTCAAACTATACATGATTGCTCACAACAGCTCGATGAACCAATTCAAAATCAGCCCAACGAGAATCCTAGTAAAGTCATTTTTGTTGTGCTCAACTAATAAGCATATCCTTTATACACTGCATTGTTTTAGCAATTTGTTTTCACCTAGTGCAGTTAGCTTGAACAAAAGATTTTTTAGTTCATATCGACGTGATCATTTTGGTGTTGTAAAAGAAACAATCAGGGCACAAATTTGTGATGACGTTCATATATATGACTTACATTATGAAGCCACTCCTTATGTACATCCTACAGAGGACAAATGTAAAATTGAAAAAAAAAATTCTCCATGAGTTACATTATATGTTTAATATATAGTGTTAAAGTTCCTTTTGTATGACAATTGTTCAACATGATGAGCATGATTTCCCCACAGATACACACCATAAAATATCTCTAGACGATGATGATTATGTAGTAAGGCAGGTAAACATTCACAAGAGGTCTTTAGTGCCACAGACCATCCAGAATCATTCACAACAGGCTAATGAAATGATTCATGCCATGGAAGGAGAGAATGACAAGCATGGTAAAACATGTACTTTATTATCATGTATTCATCATGCGTACACTTTTTCTAAATTATGAGCATTAATTCACCCAAATACACTTCCTGAAGGTTCTATGGTTAATGATGGTGTCGTATTAAGGAGTATGCACATCCGTAACAAGAATTTAAGGAAATAAACCATCCTCAAAGACTCACAATAGACTGAACCAATTTATGCCATGGAAGGGGAGAATAATAATAATGGTAAAAATATTAACCTTGTCTCATATGTAGAAATCTTGATATAAATAAAACTACTAATTAGTTATTTTCATTCCTTAGAACGATCCAAGAAACAAAGAGTTAGAGGGAAAACCAAAAATCTACGTTTAAGGAGCTTCAGAAATGGTGGCAAAATAAAGGTTGAATTCAATTATGATGGTGATCCAATAAGTAAAATTGAAAGTCCACTTCTAGCTAGTCGGGTTGGAGTTATTGCTCGCAATTCTTTAAATGCTCCACTTAGTTATTCAAGGTGGAACCGCGTTCCAGTTGAAAAGAAGGAAAAGATGCTCGAAATGATTCAGGTTTGATTTGATTTGTCTAACTTTTGTTATGTATTATTGGAATCTTATTTACAATATGTTGTTGAAAATTTTCTATGATGATTTCATTATTTATGATGAAGATTTATTACCCAAGGAAAATAACTTAAGGACGCGTTACATATATCGATCTTTGGGAAAGGCATTGCGTGACTTTAAGATTGAATTGTGTACTCTTTATGAAACTTGCGCCAGTGATGATGAAGCTCTAAAAAACTGTCCTTCATATGTGACAAAAATCTGATTGGGAGTTTCTTATTAAAAATATTGGAAAAGTAACTACTATAAGGTAAACATAAAATAAATATGGGCATGCCTTCAAGATTTTGAATACCTTTGTCATTTGTACATTAATACTCCTTTTTGTTCAAAAATGTTTAGGCTGCTAGTGCTCGTAACAAAGTTAGTCGTGCCAAGCAATCAATGCTTCATTGCACTGGAAGAACTCGATTTAGTATTGTAGAACACGAAGATGTAAGAAATATTATATAGGAGTCACATTTACTTTAATGTGTTGGCCTATCTATGATTACATAATCCGAAATTCCATCAAATTGTAGATCACCAATAACAATGGGGTTGTACCAAGTCGAATGAGGATGTTTGAGTTGACTCGAACAAGAAAAGACAAGAAGCTCGTTGATGTATTTGTTGAAGAGAAAATGGTATGAATATTTTATTATGGTAATGATTGTTTTAACTACTTATTAAAGACTATATGAATATTTATATAAATAACATCATTGTTTTTTAGTCACAAATTGCAGATTTGGTGTCTCGGCATGAAGAAGGAAGGATTGATATAAGTGACAATGAAATATGTACGAGGATCTTTAGACCTAACAGATCAAGCTACATACATATGCATGGCCCTTCTCTTCCTAGAAATCTGACTCATATCAAAGAAATACATAAATACAAGCAACAAGCAGAGGATGCACGAGTTAGACTAGAACATGCAGAAAAGGTAGCACACGAAGAATGCTAAGAAAGCGCACACATGCATAAAAAATTTATACGCTATTCTGCATTCTAGAAAGGATGGAAATCATATAGATCTTGGCAACCTTGAAGATGAGGTACTATATACTTCAACTAAACATTTACGAGCACAAGTTTTGGTCCTTTAAACTAAAGTTGTTTTTTTTGTTAGGTTGTAACGAAAGTTCTTGCTAGGCTATGCTTATATTGTATATAGAAGGTTCTTGACTAGCATAACAATGGCATATCCATCCAGGTTTTAGAGTATGATGGGACTGTATGAATATCATATTTGGACTGAAGACATATTTCATATTCGTGCAACATTCAAGCATTCAGATTCATAGATTATTAAGTTTTTTAGTTATTTGGTTATATGAATTTTAGGGAAGAAAGTCATATTTTTATTTTGTATAGGTAATGGATCAATGCATTATGTGCTCAAACATCAAGATATTTGTTTATTTTTCCATGTTAAGTCAATATGGTGTCAAAAAGTTACATGGTTTCTTGAATCTTGTTGTTGGAAATCGTTTTAATGCATTCTTAGATCTGCTTTAAGTTTTTGATAATATTATGTCATTGTCATGTATTATTTATCACAAATCAGGCATTGGACACATGTGGTAGGAAAATAAGAAACAAAATTATCTAGGGGATAAAAAGGAAAGGGTACTACTACATCAATGCTAAGGAATGATTACATTCTTCTTTTAGTTGAAGCAACATGTGCTATGAATGTTGAATCTTATTAGGTGTGCTAATCACTACAATGAGAACTGAAGAACATGACTACAAGGATTTTGCTAATCACCTAAGAAATGTGAGGGATGCAAAGACTATTGTAGTCATCCAACGATTGTCCATTATGTAGAAAGGTATGTGGTTAGATGCTTTTTACATTTTTGTATGTGCTTGGATTTATTTAGATGTAGCTTCTTGCCTTTCCTATTATGAATGATCTTTCTTATGAATGGTTCCACAGTCTATATTCCAGAATTAACAGTTGATGAAACAATCCATATTTTGAGGGGTCTTCATGAGCGGTATGTACAATATATTGATGATGCTTTGGTTGTTCCTTCCACTTGTTTTATTAGTATATCAGATATCCTCTTCAAAAACATGCTTTTTTATTTGATGTGAAATATTATCGTGTGTGATAGATTTAAACTCCTTTCTGATTAATTGATTGGTATCAGCACTACATTGAGAGGGACAGTTCAAGTCGCAAGTTTGCTCGATCATACTTTCTCAGGTATGTTAACTGCTACCTGATTAATACAACTGCCATGTACTTATTTCTCACTACAACTAATAAAAGGAAGCTCTAGTAACAATTCACAACATAAGATGCAATGTTAAGGATCTCTTAGTCAATTGTTGATGCTCAATTTTATTTTCCCTGGTTGTTTTAAAGATGAAATGTTACTATGATGTTTCACTCAATGCTTAGAAGTACCCCCCATCTCTATTATGGACATGACACATAGACACAAATGGTCTTAATCTCCCTTACGGGTTTGGTATTGGTAGGTAGCCTTTAATTGAAGTCCAATTGTTATATGTCCGACTACTCAATTTTCAAGTTATTCATATGATAGGATGGTACTCACTTGGCATGTGTTTGTGGGCTATAACAAAAAAATTTGATGGAGAAGATTAGGGGGGTTTATTCTTCTTCTTCTTAACCTTTATCATGGGTAGTGTTATTTCTTGATCATAATCCACCACTATTGAAGTGAGAGAGATCTCAACTCCTTATTCAAAATTAGGTAGGTGGCATAAAATCTATTACTCAATTACTCAAGTTTCTCTATATTTTTATGATGCAAGGATATTTCCATCTTTCAACTAATAACACAAACACCATGTTCATGCCAATAAAAAATTGGTAAACATGTGCTTCTAATAGTTCACTAATTTAATTAGGAACTAGACAAAAATCATGATTACCAGATACTTAGACAGTGATGGTGACTTCAGACTGAAGATTATGCCCAATGTTGTTGGCGGCCATTCATTAGGCATGGAAAGCCTCGTGTAGATGTACCTGGATATGTGTTTTCTTCCTCATATTACTTTTGTAGCTGAATTATCTACCTTTCATTTTCATTTCAGTTTTAAAAAGTCACCTTGAACTCTTTGAAAAAATTGCAAGAGGAACATGTTATATTGAATTTCTGCATTATAGATGTAGAAAGTTTATTCTATTTTGGAATTGTGCACTGACTGATAAAGATATAATATCAATTGTGAGATCAGCCTAAGGGGAGGATTCAGATTGAAACTAACATAAGAATAATGTTGAAGGGGGAGTAATCTCCTTGTCATCAATTCTTGAAAGGTTGTTGGCTTGGGAGCTGAATAATAGTCGACTACTATGTAGGTTGCTGTAGCAGACTAGTAATGCTTGACTACACCATCTCATGTTGTACATTATAACCCTAATTTGTCTTTTCTATTTAGTACACCATCTCATGTTGGATGACTAATGACCCAAATGCTTCTGCTATCAAATTTCCTTATTACCATTGGGAGCATGGGGTTCGTCAAAATTTCTTCTCAGCATGTGATATTGAATTCCTGATATCAAATTTCCCAGTTCTTCAAAAAACCATCTCTTAGAGAAATAGTAAGCAAAGTTTTTGTTGAAGAGTCATCACTCTCTTCTATGATCGGTAGTATAAGACTGAGAGCATAGGCCCTCAACAAAAGGGACATCTTAGATTAATTGTGCTCTGAAGAGACTCATGCAGCCATATGCTCGTTGCTTATTGATTTTGGACCACTAAAGATGGTCCCAACCAACTCTAGACTCCTTGGAGGCCAAACATGCAAGAGAGGACCCTAGGGGATTTGTTCCCTTAAAGAAGGTTGTTGCATAGCCAGTAAATGGGAAACCTAAGCTTGCAAAGCAACATTCTTTATTAAGGTATCATTGATTTAATAATCTCCCTGATGTGTATAAACCTAAGGTATTGGAACTTATCATAAAGGATCTATATGGCTTTCATTTGGGGGGATAAGGAGGAGGTTCATCATATTCATCTTAGAGCATGTATAAAATATGTAAACCTAAAAAGGAAGCATATTTGAATATTATAAAGGCTAGAGATCTGTATAATGCTGGGCTGATTATAACTCTGTGGTCTATAGTTTCCGTTGAGTATCTGAAATATTTATGTAGTATGTGTTCTTCAATGAGTTCTTTTTGTACTAAACAATGTCTTTTGAGTTTGCTATGCAGTTTTTTTGTACATGTTTAAAGCTATAGAGGACATTGTTGTTGTTTAATAGGCTGAGTTGAGGATAGATGATTTCATTATATGTATTTATTTTTGTTTCTACAATGTATGAATGATCTAAAATATTGATGGTTGCTCACCTGACTTTAGATTAGTGCTTCTATCCAGTACATATTTGTCTGTTGGTGCAACACTACAATATCAAGAAGCCATGCATTAGTGACATGTTCTATGATTTCTCAACAATGAACAAGTTATTGAATCTCAAACCCATAAGGAGTTGGGAACATCAAGTTCATTTCTTACTGTCCCTCTGTGTATGAGACCTATGCTCACTGACCGGATGTTGAATTGGAGGTAGCATCCCTACCGTCATTGAGGATAACATTATATTGCTGGTTTATGTTGGGGAATATGACATCATATGCAAGTTAATGGGTGAGTGTTTGCCTATCTTTGCCTATCTTATTATTTGTTTTCCTATCAATGACATTGGGTATCTAGTTTATTTGGATTATACATGTGTAAGTTGAACTTGAAATCTTTCACCAATGTACATTTTTAGATTAGATTTAAAGTAACTTCTTTCAACTAACTTCTTTTATCTGAAGTTTCAAGTTTCTGGATAGCTTGGCATTTTTTTTGGCCCTACTCCCTAGTTTGTTCTGGCTACTATTGATCCAGGTGGCAAATAAATGGCTCGCCCTATTTAGTTTTAGAACAACAACCCATTTTTGCTATTATCTAGCTCAAGTTTATGGTTATTATATGATGAGATTAGTGACTAGATGATGCATTCAATTGACTGTGGACGTCGTGGACATCGTTATCTGATGATGAACCCAGACTCATTATGTTTTTGTTGTTTTGCTACAACTATTTTTGAAGAGCATAATTGTATTTTGATGTAGGGAAAATCTTTAATGCAGGTCTACTATACATGTTCAATACACAGTTGTTTGATGACATGATACAAATGTGGAATTTTTTTGAGGTCATTGCTTTGAATGATCTTATTAATTTCTTAGAGTATGTTTTGAATGCATGGGATTTACAATTCAAGATGGTATTTCCTTATTAGCTGTTGGTACTATCAGCTGATGTGTTTTTAGCTGATAAACTGATGATGTGTTGCTAGATTCTGAAATATCCACTTGGTACCTTAGATGTCTACTAGTTGTTGTACACTTCGGTGCTCTAATGACCTGCATATTCGATTCTTTTAATATGTAACTTCTGTGTGTAAACGAGGCACCACAAAGTCAGTACACAATCTCAAAAGGATAACAAATAGATGAATATCACTACAAGGTTTTTGTTTATATTAGATGTTTATGCCTATTTATCTTTTTTATTTTTAGATCAAAACCTCTCATATGCAGGCACCACATAAAGACTCCTCAAAGTTTTGTTTATATTAGATTATTATATGTTACAACCCCAATTTTTGGGTTCATTGGTGAGAAATGTAATTTCTCATATGAAAGATAATTGAACAAATAAGGATATGATTTGGTTCAAATAAATGGATTTCGTTTACAATAGCCTTGATGTTTGTGTTGTGGGCTTTATTGGCTATTGGGCCCAATAACAAGGAAATAACAAAGAAAATTCAATTAGTGAATGAATAATTGAATATTCAAGAAAAGAAATATGTAGAAACCTCTAGAAGGCAAATCCAAAGAGGATTTTGTGCCTCTTGGGTTCCTTGGGTACCAAGGAGTCCAAGGTTGCAAAAAGAAAGCAATGAGAAAAGAAAAGATTAAATAAGTATTTCTTTATGAAGAAAGAAATTGAAAACATTGATAAAATGTGGAAATTAAGTGAAAAGATGTATAATTGAGTTACCCTTTATGGAATTTCGTATCCCAAGGATTTCTTATGATAAAAGGGATGCCAATGAGGAAAATAAAAGAGAAATAAAAGAAATACTCAAAAAGGAATATTTAAATGAGAAATAAACAAGATAATGTGAAACAATGCATAATGATGCATCTAGAAGGATAATAAGTATCCAATAAAGAGAATTTCGAAATAATGGAGTAACTTGGGATCCAAGGAGTCCCAATAAAGAGGAAAGAAAAGGAAAATGCTAAAAAGGCAAAATAAGAGGATAATGCGTTGCTTTATTAATGAATTATGTGGTATTATTTAAAAGGATGATATTTTCAACTAAAGGAAAGTAGGAATTCGTGCCAAAGAATTAAAAAAAAAAGCAACCATAAAGTAAATAAGGGAAAGGGGATTTCGAATTTCCTAATGACCAAAGCATATGGGTTACCAAGGAATTATTAAAAGGAGAGAGAGAATACTTCCTAACTAAGGAATTTGTTGTTCCTTTGTGAAAGTAACTTGTTTTTCCGTGAATGGACGTCCTAGGGCTTCAACAACCCTCCTCTATAAAAAGGTAGAGCCCTAGGCCAAGTCTAGGAGGATCCTGAGCATTCTTCTCCCTCCTTCTTCTTGTTTACGTCCACCAACCCTAACCATGAGGGTGTAGCCATATCCCCGAGCGACGAAGGGTTGTTTAGGGTCTGGCTCATGGTGGGAAGCCTCCACGACCACTCCGGACCAATAAGTCATCGTGCCCTGGCGACGAGTTCATGCAAAAGGCTTGCCTCTGGCTGCACGACCAGCCAAGCGGCGCAGGCTGGGCGCGCTTGAAACGGCCGACTTGTCCATGGACCAGAGGCGCCCCACGCACGAGAGGACACGGCGGAGGCAGGGCAGGGATTTCCGGTGAGCTCCGTGGTCCAGAAAGGAAGGAACGGTCCGCGCATGACTGCAGACGGACGGCTAGGGCGACGCAGCGCCAGCCGCGTGAGGTTGAAGAAAGGAAAATAGCCTTTGGACAAAACTACCCTCCGCAAGCTACAACTTTGAACCACTTAAGTGAAGGGCAGAATCGTCAATTGATTCTAATCTAAAGATGGGCGCGCGCATGGATGTGCATGAGAGTTGGTTGACTACATGGCACCTCTCTATTGGCCAAAGGTATGCTTACTTTGCAAAATTCGTAGCTAATAAACTGTAACTCGGATTAAAACAAGCTTTATATAAAAATTGATCCTCAGAACAAGAGGAATGCAAAGAAATTATGTGTGAAGCCTAATTTTGCATGCTATTCAAAAAAGTAGTGTAAAATATCATCTTTAATGAATTAAAGATTAAGGAACCCTATTTTGAAATAAATAATGTGTTTAATAGGGTTTAATAGATCATTAGAGTTGATATTAACATGTTAAATGTAAAACGGTACATTATGTTCAAAAAGGAAGATCTTTGCACGTGATTAATCTAATTTAGAAATTATGTGCATAAATATGCTTGAAATGTGAAAAGTACATAAAGTTATAATCTTTAATGATTTATTTAATGAAAAACCCTTGGATTCGATGATAGATAGATTTAAAGTTGATCAATGGATAATTCAAGCTGATATTAACCTATAGTTGATAAATGTGAAAATGGAATATGAAAAAGATGATCTTTTTATAAAATTGGCTTAATTTAGGGTTTTGTGCACGAATATGTATTAATGAGCTTGAAAACCCTAATTTAGGAGAATATGACTTTTAAATGTTTTAATTGTTCAAATCCATAAACAAATAGGGATATGATGATCCTAAGTCATTTTGGGTGTTAAAATGAATAGTTTGAGCAATTAGGGTTTATATAAATGGAAAAGAGTATTTTAGGGTTTGTTGACCTAAAAGGGATGAAGTTTGAGAAATCGATCTAAGAAACCCTAATGAGTATTAATGAAACCATAATGCGGATTAGAAACCCTAGAAAGAGAATCCAAGTTAATAAAGTAGATTCTTGATGAGATGTGTAATAAATATAGTACATATTCTTTTCAGGAAATATGTGTTGATTACCCGGCCGCTGTGGCTCGGTTGGTTAGGCACGGCTTGGCCCCCCCGGGGGTCCTAAGTTCGAAACCTGCCATTCCACAGTGTATTTATAACCTCTTGGGTCATCCGGGCTCTGGCACCTATTTGGGGGGGGGGTAATGGCCCTTTCATATCCAAAAATATGTGTTGATTGAATTACTTGCTTGGATCTGTTGATTGGCTTGATTGTATATACATGAAGTAAAATTTGAATAATCTGCATGAATCATCAAATCAGGTATGTGGTTACGATTATGAATAACCGCTTTAGTTTCCCGGTGGATTCCCGAATGTTTAATCGCATTGAACGCAACCATGTTTATTGTTTTCCCCCACATACCAGCTATGGCTGACCGACGTTTTGTTTGTCGGCGTTTTAGGTACAATGAAAAGAGCAAACAGTAAAGTGGCACATGTGATACTAAAAGAGAATTAAAGTGCAAAGGAGGATTAGATAGATTAATATCGGTATGGATAGAAGTTTAGATATCCAAGTTTTCAAAAGGTATGTAAAGAAAAATTTTATTACCATTTTCAGTATAGTCTGTTAGAATTTAATAATTATTTATGGTTATATGTCGAACCTTTGATCCGAGATTAATGGGTGCGGCTCAACCTCTTGGTCTCCCTTAATTGGGGGTTATCGGGAGGTGGGGTCGTAACATTTGGTATCAGAGCTTAGGTTCCTCAGTTAACCATTAATAATTATTAAATTTTACAAACTCCATAGAGCCCAAGGGAGTTATTAGAGGAGTATCCGAAAGACGGAGGTGTCTAGAAAGGGATCACGACTGGGGGCTGGCAAGATTTTCCTCCGCACCGCTAGTCGGAATACGAGGACTCCCGGACCCGTGTGACCGCCTGGCCAAAGTCTTAGGGTATGAATCGAAATAAGATACCTTTAGGACTTCTCATCTTATTCATCCCTTCTCATCACAAAATTCTGATAAGAACATAAAGGATTAGGGTTTTCTTTCTTCTCCTCACCCTCTTTAGGTATGGGTAAGGTTAATAAGGTTTAAGGAATCCTCCATCAAATTAATGAAAAGCATGTAAATAATATGTCATGGACATAAGCTTGATAGATTAAGCACAAATTAAAGAATAGATGCATGCTTAGGTCGTATGACATAAGTTGTCATGTCCTCAAAATGGACCTGAGAGTAGACCTTCTTGTCAGGAGGATAAGTCAGTCTGGGAGATAGAGATCTCCATTGCCAGTAGAGACCTGGCACATCCTATGAGGATGATGCTAACCCTAACCCTAAGTGATGGTTACAGAGAGATGAGTTGGACCAGGTGTTTGAAGGGACATGCTTTTGAGATGCCATATGATCCATGGGTGACCTAGCACCTTTGGCAACCCAACCCTGGGAAGGGTCATGCATGTTAGGGTAAAGGATATCTTCTTCGATGATGTTGTTAGTGAAGGACCTGTAGAGACCCTATGGGCTTATACGAATAGGCATAGTATGCACCCAGGGTACGTTAGGGTTGAAAACCCTGACCATGAGGGTACGAAGGATGGCTTATGAAATAAGTATGGATGACCTTGAGCGAACATAAGTGGAACATAGGAGGATAGGACCTCTAATGGTGAGGTTAGGGTTAGCTCTATAGAGAGAGCAGGAAACCCAGCAAGAAGGTTGGAATCCTAGACTCTAAAATATGAGGAGAAGTCAGGAGTTGAGGATGATGTGACCTAAATGGATGATAGTTGTCACCACACACATGATCCCTAGAGGTTTTTGATGTCTTGGTTGCCATGGGAGGGACCAAAACCTAGAGGAAAGATGAGGTTTCTGGCACCTATGTGCCTATGGTATAAAGGTCTACCTTCTGAGAAAGGAAGAAGATGTTATGTATACCCTGAGGTGGATTTGTAACATGTTATGAGGCCTTGTACCTTATGGTTTGTACTTGAGGAAAATCCAACTCTAAGTGTTGCTCAAGTTGAAGGATGACATGAAGTGTGTGTCATACCCGGTACATGCTTGGTTCATGGTTAAGAGATAGAACATGAAGTTGGACACCTAAAAGTGAACCTAGGGTTCCTAGGCCTAAGAGGGGAAGTGGTATACCTAATGCTCATGATGAGAGTTAAGTTGCTATAGTTTCGAGCATGGTACGCCTCATGTATAAAGAAAAAGGGAAGTCCCTTAAGTTAAGGTATGCTTGATGAACCCCTCACAGCTAGGTTGATGGTGAAGGAACGTATGATCTTGATCCAGCATTAAGGAAAGAGGACAAGTATGACCTAGCATGGTTCAGTAGGTGATCTGCTTGTGCCTTAATAGCTTTCTAGGGTTAAGTAGGCTCATGTGGATGTAAACCCTAGACCTAAGAGCTTTTGTGACCTTGCTATCAGGAGATAGTTTTCCTCCCATCCTGGGAGACGGACCCCTTTGGTAGGGTGCATGTCAGTTAGGGTAACCTAAAGAGGTCTCATAGGATCTTGAGAAGATAAGTGAAGAGTACATGGTATGAGAATGAACCTGTAATACCACAGATATCCATCTCTAATTGCATATGAATGTGTTACCATGGAGGTAACCAGTATGGGGCTTGACCAAGGTAGGCAGGTTGCCATGATGCCTATGAACGGACGAGAGTCAGCCCATGAATGCAGAAAGAGAGATGATGAAGACTGGGGTAAGGTTCTAAGTGAACATGTACTATTATGGAGAATCCTAAGTCTATCCTAGGGTCAGGTAGGGATAAGACCGATGAAAGTAGGAGTTGCCTAATTCCCCAGTTGCACATGACCATAGGGTCGGGAGGTAACAGCTATCATTGTCTGAGGGCCATGGGTTAGGAGATTGATCACCTTCATGAACTCATGGGACCCAAAGGGCAGATGAGTAGGGCACTCTCTTGATGCATGAGGGAAGAGGGATGACCCCAAAAGATTCGGTACCTTATAGACCTAGAGGAGATGACCAAGGATATAAACACCAGTAGGTTTAAGACTAGTTTGATATCATGAAGAGACATATGTGGCACGTTGCAACTTAGATTTAAAGGTGTATTGGTAAGGTGGGATGTACCATCTCTACTCTTGGAACAGGAAGAACTCTGTATTTGGACTACAGCCAAATGCTTATTTCCTCTTGTTATGGGGGTGAGAGATAGTACATTATGCATGTCATACACCAAGGATAAGAGATGATGTAGGTTGGAACGTTGCCAAGAGAAATGGGAATAGAGAAGATATCTACCCTGGTAAAGTAAATGATACATGGATGGTTTGTAAGCACTAAGAGGAATGAGGTAGTCCCCTTATGAGGATATTTTTATCATGAGCTATGTGGAACTTACAAGTTATACCAGGTTGAGTTTGATCATCATGATGATGGAATCAGAGAGTGTTCTTATGAAGATAAACATATAGTTTGAGGTGACATGATAAGTGAAATACATGGAAGTGTAATGTTACCTAATACCTAAGGATGTGAAGTGGTAATGGATGCTCTGGTTGAGATACATCTGACTTGTTTGACTAGAAGCTAGAAGAGGGTTGATTGGATAACCTTAAGTTCAAAAAGGAGAGGTGTTTGGATAACACTCAGATGTGACAAGATACATTGAAAAGGTATGGTTGTTTGGTTAACCAGTCTAGTCCTGGATGCAATGAAAGGATGGTGGTAAAACCTCAGATGTACTTCTTTGGAAGAGAAGGTGATGAAACCCCGACTAGAGCGGTTTAGGGTTTCAAAGGAATCGATCTTGAAAGAATCATGACATACAGGAAATCATGATACACCATGGAAAATGGCAATAGCACTTGAGATGCTTAAGATGAAGTTGCATGTGGTTTATGACCATGCAAGCCATGAGGTAAAGGACGAACCCCAGTAACCCAGTATATCGATATAGAGGACAAAAGAATCCCTGAGAGGGAATGAGAGCTCAACATTATGGATGTTGTGATAGGTCTTCCCTGGACCGAGGAAGATCGAGATGCAATATGGGTTATGGTAGATCGCCTTACCTAGATGACATAAGAAAGAAAGAGTTCTGTTAAGGGACAGATCTAGTTGAACTACCCATAAGAGAGATGGTTCAACTACACCATGAAGCGAGTTTGACCTAAAGGTTCACTTCCATAAAGTGGAAGTAGGTACATGAAGAACTCAATGTTAGTATAGTTTATCACCCCCTAACTATGGTTAGTATGATCCAGACAAAAGGGTCTGATGAGAGCATATGTGCTCGTTCAGGGTGATAGCTAGAGACAGTTCTTGTCCTATGAAAGGTGTGATGATGACCACCATAGCTTGTATCGGGATTCTAAGAAGCTCTGTAAGGGAGGTTGTGTCGGTCACCGCTTCAGTAAGGTGATGTTGGTGAAAGGACCACATGATGGTTAGAAAAGGGACCACAGTGCGTGTAGATGAAGTCACTTTGATTGTGCAAGGGCTGAAAGGAGCCTAGAGATGATGAGAGTCGTGAACAGATGCAAAGTAGACTGACTTACAAGTTACTGTGGAAGAATATGTGAGAATCTGACCCCTCTGAGCTGCAGCTGAGAAAGCTGAGTCCCCGATACATGTGTCCATTAGAGATGGATGGGTGGAGATGGTTAGGTTTTGACTTTACCCCTCAGGATAAAGTAATATGTGACGAGTTCCATGTGTCCAATTTAGAGCACTATGTGAGGTACCCCGACCATGTGCTGAGCAATGAACCTAGTGAGCCCCAAGGGAGGCTGAAATGGCCTGAGTCACCTGTGTAGTTTATAGACACCAGGATGAAAGAACTCAGAGAAAAGAATATGTGATGATAAAGGTTCTTTGGAAACACCATGAGTACGGAAAAGCCACATAGGGGCCAATGATGGACATGGAAAAGTCTTATCCTGAATTGTTTATTTGCTTGCCTGAATTTTGAGGACAAAATTCCTATAAGAAGGGAAGGATGTTACAACCCCAATTTTTGGGTTCATTGGTGAGAAATGTAATTTTTCATATGAAAGATAATTGAACAAATAAGGATATGATTTGGTTCAAATAAATGGATTTCGTTTACAATAGCCTTGATGTTTGTGTTGTGGGCTTTATTGGCTATTGGGCCCAATAACAAGGAAATAACAAAGAAAATTCAATTAGTGAATGAATAATTGAATATTCGAGAAAAGAAATATGTAGAAACCTCTAGAAGGCAAATCCAAAGAGGATTTTGTGCCTCTTGGGTTCCTTGGGTACCAAGGAGTCCAAGGTTGCAAAAAGAAAGCAATGAGAAAAGAAAAGATTAAATAAGTATTTCTTTATGAAGAAAGAAATTGAAAACATTGATAAAATGTGGAAATTAAGTGAAAAGATGTATAATTGAGTTACCCTTTATGGAATTTCGTATCCCAAGGATTTCTTATGATAAAAGGGATGCCAATGAGGAAAATAAAAGAGAAATAAAAGAAATACTCAAAAAGGAATATTTAAATGAGAAATAAATAAGATAATGTGAAACAATGCATAATGATGCATCTAGAAGGATAATAAGTATCCAATAAAGAGAATTTCGAAATAATGGAGTAACTTGGGATCCAAGGAGTCCCAATAAAGAGGAAAGAAAAGGAAAATACTAAAAAGGCAAAATAAGAGGATAATGTGTTGCTTTATTAATGAATTATGTGGTATTATTTAAAAGGATGATATTTTCAACTAAAGGAAAGTAGGAATTCGTGCCAAAGAATTAAAAAAAAGCAACCATAAAGTAAATAAGGGAAAGGGGATTTCAAATTTCCTAATGACCAAAGCATATGGGTTACCAAGGAATTATTAAAAGGAGAGAGAGAATACTTCCTAACTAAGGAATTTGTTGTTCCTTTGTGAAAGTAACTTGTTTTTTCGTGAATGGACGTCCTAGGGCTTCAACAACCCTCCTCTATAAAAAGGTAGAGCCCTAGGCCAAGTCTAGGAGGATCCTGAGCTTTCTTCTCCCTCCTTCTTCTTGTTTACGTCCACCAACCCTAACCATGAGGGTGTAGCCATATCCCCGAGCGACGAAGGGTTGTTTAGGGTCTGGCTCATGGTGGGAAGCCTCCACAACCACTCCGGACCAATAAGTCATCGTGCCCTGGCGACGAGATCACGCAAAAGGCCTGCCTCTGGCTGCACGACCAGCCAAGCGGCGCAGGCTGGGCGCGCTTGAAACGGCCGACTTGTCCATGGACCAGAGGCGCCCCACACACGAGATGACGCGACGGAGGCAGGGCAGGGATTTCCAGCGAGCTCTGTGGTCCAGAAAGAAAGGAACGGTCCGCGCATGACTGCAGACGGACGGCTAGGGCGACGCAGCGCCAGCCGCGTGAGGTTGAAGAAAGGAAAATAGCCTTTGGACGAAACTACCCTCCACGAGCTACAGCTTTGAACCACTTAAGTGAAGGGTAGAACCGTCAATTGATTCTAATCTAAAGATGGGCGCGCGCAGGGATGTGCATGAGAGTTGGTTGACTACGTGGCACCTCTCTATTGGCCAAAGGTATGCTTACTTTGCAAAATTCGTAGCTAATAAACCGTAACTCGGATTAAAACAAGCTTTATATAAAAATTGATCCTCAGAACGAGAGGAATGCAAAGAAATTATGTTTGAAGCCTAATTTTGCATGTTATTAAAAAAAGTAGTGTAAAATATCATCTTTAATGAATTAAAGATTAAGAAACCCTATTTTGAAATAAATAATGTGTTTAATAGGGTTTAATAGATCATTAGAGTTGATATTAACATGTTAAATGTAAAACGGTACATTATGTTCAAAAAGGAAGATCTTTGCACGTGATTAATCTAATTTAGAAATTATGTGCATAAATATGCTTGAAATGTGAAAAGTACATAAAGTTATAATCTTTAATGATTTATTTAATGACAAACCATTGGATTCGATGATAGATGGATTTAAAGTTGATCAATGGATAATTCAAGCTAATATTAACCTATAGTTGATAAATGTGAAAATGGAATCTGAAAAAGATGATCTTTTTATAAAATTGGCTTAATTTAGGGTTTTGTGCACGAATATGTATTAATGAGCTTGAAAACCCTAATTTAGGCGAATATGACTTTTAAATGTTTTAATTGTTCAAATCCATAAACAAATAGGGATATGATGATCCTAAGTCATTTTGGGTGTTAAAATGAATAGTTTGAGCAATTAGGGTTTATATAAATGGAAAAGAGTATTTTAGGATTTGTTGACCTAAAAGGGATGAAGTTTGAGAAATTGATCTAAGAAACCCTAATGAGTATTAATGAAACCATAATGCGGATTAGAAACCCTAGAAAGAGAATCCAAGTTAATAAAGTAGATTCTTGATGAGATGTGTAATAAATAGAGTACATATTCTTTTCAGGAAATATGTGTTGATTGAATTACTTGCTTGGATCTGTTGATTGGCTTGATTGTATATACATGAAGTAAAAGTTGAATAATTTGCATGACTCATCAAATCAGGTATGTGGTTACGATTATGAATAACCGCTTTAGTTTCCCGGTGGATTCCCAAATGTTTAATCGCATTGAATGCAACTAAACTGTTGGATGTTTATTTCATGCAACTATAAAGTGACTATGATTATCACTATAAATGTGCATATATAACTGGCTAGATCCGGGTCCACCTCTGTTACTTTGAAAAGGCTAAAAAGGGGTAATCCTAGAGAAAGGTCTAGGCTACCGTGAGTTAGAGACTTTTTAGCAAATCCCAAGTTAAGGAGTGGTCTACTTACGAGTTGTGCCATGTGACTCAACCCTAGAAACTGGTTCACTTATAGGTGGATCATGAGGGGTTTAATGGGGACAACACAGAGGATAGGGTACTCTTGGATCGCAGAGTTATATTTAAAACGTAATCTTGGTTGTTAAATGATTAATTGAATGATTACATTGTTATCATAGTTGCATGTTTATTGTTTTCCCCCACATACCAGCTATGGCTGACCGACGTTTTGTTTGTCGGCGTTTTAGGTACAATGAAAAGAGCAAACAGTAAAGTGGCACATGTGATACTAAAAGAGAATTAAAGTGCAAAGGAGGATTAGATAGATTAATATCGGTATGGATAGAAGTTTAGATATCCAAGTTTTCAAAAGGTATGTAAAGAAAAATTTTATTACCATTTTCAGTATAGTCTGTTAGAATTTAATAATTGTTTATGGTTATATGTCGAACCTTTGATCCGAGATTAATGGGTGCGGCTCAACCTCTTGGTCTCCCTTAATTGGGGGTTATCGGGAGGTGGGGTTGTAACATTATATGTCAATTTATCTTTTTTATTCTCAGATCAAAACCCCTCGGGAAAGCACCAGATAAGGATTCCTACAAAGAAATCAGTCATGAAATGTTACTGGTATTATCCTTGAGTGCTCTGTAGTAAGGCCAATCAACTTCTTGAAAGAGGTGACATGCCTACTAATGACTTTTACATAGGACTTGTATTTGATTCTAGGCTAATGACCATTTCATTTGCCTTTGTTACCGCTGGTGATGTTGTTGCTTTTTACATAGCTATGTTTTTGGAAATTCTATCACTCCCTCCAGATTTCCCACTCCAATGGACAACCACATCCTCGAGCTTCTTTGATTGGTTTGTCCGTTAGACACCCAAGCTGACAGTGAAGATGATTATCATGGAGAAAGATGGGGATCATGTGTTGATTGTTTCCAAGTCAACATCAGTCAACGAAAATCAAGGAGTCATGGTTGTTTTAACGTGTTAAACTATGTAAATTAGTACAATCTGTGAATCTAATGCTTTGTTAACAGCTGTTGTCCATATTTAGTTCACCGTGTAACTGAGTACTATCTATGAATCTGCTGCTTTGTTAGCAGTTACTACCCATATTTGGTTCGGGAGGTGTCATTGTTTGTGTTATTCATTAGTCATGGGCAAGCTGCGCTGTAATTCCATATTGTGGTGTAAAAATCACTTGACTAGTTGTACAAATACTCATTATTAATTAATGAAATATAGTCTCTTCCAATGTGTTATGAGATGTGAATATGTTGTACTCATTGTGTACAATTTGAATGAATCAAAATATGTAGGTAAAAATGTCCACTAGCATGCATATAAAAATAACGCGGTCAGAAAATCATATTCTCCAGCATGTTAGCTATGGCGTAAGAGTCATATAAAATGTGTTCATGGTACATATCCCGACGTGTTAGTCATGCCGTAAAAAGTATACAAAATATTGTTTTCATACTATTTTACAACCTTCTTTTATAGCCATCATTGTGTGCGTAGCCGACATCTTTAAAAATGTTGGAATCTTTTTCACGGCACGACTTAAAACGACGTTTATCCGGCATTCTTAAATTTGACAGAAATGAATGAGGTCGGCATTATGTTGGGCTTTTTATAGCATTTTATTATGCCGTAGAAACTGGGATTTGTTGTGGTGCTAGTCATTTGAGGTGTTACAACTGATCTATTTTTTAGTTTTGCAACACTCCAACGGCTAGAAACACTTTTTATGCACATTTCCTATAGTGCAGTCAATCGAGTTTACTTTTGGGAGACTCAACTGATGGTACTATGTGACAAATCAAATTTGATGTGTCAATCAAGTTTATCCTAGATGAAACTCAACCGATGGCTTAAATTTATTTTGTCTGTGCAGTGGTGTCGGTTGAATTTGTCATGGGGAAACTCTGCCGATCTTGGCAGTTCTAAAGATCTATCAAGGGTGTCGAATGAGTTTATCCAAGATGAAATTCGACCGAAAATAGTCCCATTGATGAATTTTACAAAAAGTGCCATAAAAGTGCTTAAATATTTGATTTAAGTGCTACTGATTTTTTCTAAGCTTAATTATAAGCCATACAATCATTAAAAGTGATTTACAACATGTTCTAATAGATTTGAGGTCTTTTCCATAAAAGTGCAATTGCATTGATTTTGATTTATCTTTTTTTAAAGATGTACAACTTAGGACATTTGGAGTGTGTCTATACCTAATATGAAATAACTCAAGTAGAAGCATTAGACACAAATAAGTGGAATGGCTAGTCATCATTAAAACAAGGATTTAGTCAACTAGACTTTGAGAGTCAAGTAGACTTTAAGTAAAAAATAATCATCCACAAGGTGGGTATATACAGTTCCTAGAATATATTGTGATAGATATATCAAGAATGGCAACAAATTATGATATGATGATTCTAATTTTACAGTCAATCTTCCTCCTCACTAGAAATTCCTTCTTGTATGAGATGTGAATGTTTGGTTCAACATTCACCTTGTCACAAATTTCTTGCATGGACATATCCAATCGCGATACTAGGATTGACATTATCATATGAGCAATATAAGATGATGTGCATTGGTGATGGTCTTTATTCAGAGCACTTAGTTGACAATTGTGGTTTGTACTACAACGTTTTATATTCCACATGCCACATGCTCTTTTGGACTGACAAACAACCAAACTCCAAGGACATCACTGGTCATTGATACAAACACGTTTGATAAACATACTATTTGAGTGTTGAGTCTGATGTTGGACATTTTTTTTGTACCGACCATTTTTGAATCATCTCAATCATAATATCTTTGGATGAAAATAAATCATCCTCATAAATTTTAGTGTTGGAAGGGTTGTAATTGAGACGAACTTCTTAAAAAAAATCAACCATTGAAAAACTTCATATTTATTATTAATTTGATCGTGTTGTACCCATTCCTTATCAAATGCCTCCGAGACGGAACTCAATGCTGCTATAGATTTAGAAATTGGATGTTGATACTCATCTAAATCATGATCATTAATGTCGTGATCATCATCAATTTTAGTTGACGAGTCACCTTCATGTTCACTATTTTCTCCCCCCTCCTCGATCTCGGACCACTATTTTCATTCTCAATAATAGGGTTTGAGGAAATTCAAGTGGTTGATTCCATGTGGAAGTTACATTATTGTTGCTTGTTTGAAATTGATTCAACAGACCATGTAACTATAACTAGAATGTTGGTGAATATATATTTTTCAAGAAAGATATCAATATAGGCATCAAGTGAAAGTGAGAACAAAGTTCTAGATGCATCATTGTTGTCGACTTGTATGAGCATATGATGTTCTCTAGGGAAAAGATATGATATATTGATAGAGAAGTGGTTGGAGTTGATGTCAAGTGTTGTATAGATATTCAGTTAGAGTATTCATAAGTGTAATATTTACGGGTCTAACATGTTGACTAGAATAAGACCCATCAGAGAGAAATTAACCATTGTAGCGAAGCTTGGCAATTTGTGAATGTGAACTAGATGTCATGTTACTATCATTGTAAAAAATAAATTTAATTCATGAAAACTTATTGATACAAATTTTATATTTATGTTCATAATATTTACTTAATAAATAATAATTCATATTTTATAACTGTCATTTTCTTGTAATTTGAAATTAAACATTTCAGGAATAAAATTATTTCATTTTTAAGATTGAATGGTAATTTTAAATTCGAAATAATGAATAATTGAATGTAGTAAAGAAAATATCTCAAGTGGTGAGATCTCCCTTGTTAATCTAAATTCAAGAAAAAGAAGGTAAGAAGATCATCACTCAAAGAAAGAAGATAAGAACATCATCGCCGGAGAAAGAAGAGAAGCAAATTCCCGACAAGAAAATAGAAGAATGATCGCATCGTAATCAACTAGAAAATCTGCCCGCAGTTGCCTAGACGTCAGAGCACTTGAGAATGCAAGGAAGTGAAGAAGAAGAGAGTGATTTGTGTGGCTTTGGAGGGCTGATCTCGACTGTCATTTATAGGACATGATCTCGACAGCAATACGTCCCTGTAGGGGACACATTGCCCCCATGTGACACCGGATGCAGAGCGATCGGGAGCTGCGTGACAGCAATACGTCTCGAGCACGGACGTATTTCCGATCAAAGAGTCGTCAACACAGGCGTATTGAGGCAATACATCTAGGCTCAGACACATTGATCAAAACGAGGGCAATACGTCCTGAGTTGAGACATAATGTTCTGCGATGGGGTCATTGCGTGAGAGTCGGAGATGCATTGTTCTCTCGAGAGGCAATACGTCACGGCTTTGGACGTATTAGCCCCCAACAGGGCAATACATCCCAGCCAGAGACGTATTTCTATGAGAGAGCAATGAGTCAACCGAGGGGCCTTATTGCCCTCACAAAGGGCAATAAGTCTCCGATGGGACATATTGGTCTAGAAATATGCTACTTTACGAATTAAGTTCTGGATCATGCCATTTTGGTAATTAAAATATATAAACTAGCCGTTTCGGTTTTTTGTCCCTAAAATTATTATATACTCGAACATTATCAATATTGCAAAATGTTTTAACATGCTTCCAATAGTGCACACATCAATAAGTTTATCGGTGAAGGGAGTTTCTTTTTTTCTTTTTTAATAACCCAAGAGACTCGTATGCGCTACGGGAGAAACAATTCCGAACAACACCACTAAGAGGATTCGAACCCGAGACCCTTCATGAGGGGCTCCGTGTTACGACCACCTGAACTAGTGCTCCTAGGAGTTATTGGAAGCACCGACTGCCACAAGTAAATTGCATTGAAGAGATACATTTATGGGAATTAGAGGTAACCGTACAAAACTTACATGCACCATTAAAATTCACCATAACATATATCAGTCATGCTACATATATACACATTAATATCATAAAAACCAATATTTAATTTCCTTAATCATATAGGTCGGACTATGACAAGACGATGGGAATGGTGTCATAATCAAAAGTGTTATGTACGGATAATTATCTTCGCACCTACCGGAACACTAGATTGGGCTTCGTGGCTACATGTAAGGTTATTAATTTCCTTTTTTAAACAAGAAAAACTCCACCTCTTCCAAGTCCCATCCAGTCCCGCGCCCGTCAATTGCTCCCGTCGAAGTGCAGAAAGCGCTGAGTCAAGCCACAGCTCCCGTCCCGCTATCCATTATTAATCCTTCTGCTTCGTGTCATCCTGTCGTCTTAGACCGTCTACCGGTGGAATTCAGGAGCCTGCAAATGGAACCGAATCCACTAGACCCACGATTCGGCCGCTACCCGTCCTCATCCGCCTCTTCCTCCACAGCCGGAGCACCCTTTCCGGCGCCTCGAACCCACCACAGGCGTGCTCACTCCGACACCTCCTTCCTCCGCATCACCGACGAGATCATTTTCGACGCCGACAACGACTTCGGCGCCAATTTAGCCGACCTCGAATTCCCTACCCTCTCCTCGGACGACAACGGCTCCGCCGGCGCTGCCCTTCCCAACTCCTCCATGGGCCTAGCGGCTGCAGCGGAGTCAGCTGGCAGGAGCCGCCTGCCACCCGCTGGGGCGCATCTGAGGAGCCTGTCCTTGGACGCGTCCCTGTTTGAGGACTTGGGATTCCATGCCGCCGCCGGAGGGGAGGCGGTTGAGAGGCGAGGGAGACATAGGCATAGCAGTTCGTTGGATGGGTCTGTATCACCGTTCGAGGCGGAGTCGGGGGGGCCGGAGGATTTTGGTAAGAAGGCCATGCCCGCTGATAGGCTTGCTGAACTCGAGCGCATCGACCCCAAGAGGGCCAAAAGGTACACCAACCTGACCTGGTTGTTCTTGCTGCTACCCACTTCCGAACTGAAAATGCAAGCGAATCAGCTGTTTTTTCTTGCCGCCGAGTCGATCTGTTACTAATTCTGATGTTTCTGACACGTTGTTCGTCTGTCTATTTTCCTTGTACGGTACTAGCGGCCCACATTCGTATGTTCATGATCGAGCCTCTAATCTCGAAATGTGAACGTCTATGGTCCATATTATCCGGTTGAAAGTTTATGAGAATTAATTATATATTTACCCCTGTCTTTTACCATAATAACTATTGAGTCCCCTTGTTAAGGAAAACCCACCTAGCCTAACTCAGTGGAAAATCTGTTAGCTGGACATTTGTGTCCTTCATCTATCAGGGGGACGTTCGGCTGCATTCGAAGAGTAAAAAGGTCATTGTCAAAACGTTGTCTGTTATATGCAGCCAAAGCGACCATCTTTCAGCCATCGCTAACTTGTCCTTGTCGCTAGCAAAACTTCCAGATCACCCAGCTGGAAGCCGCCGCCGTGGACGCCGGCGACAAGTGTGCGCTGTTTTTCCAGTTGCTACGCAATCGAGATTCTGGGGCTTGCATGCATAACACCCTAACACACTTTTTGTCCTCGATTCCACCGAGTCAGACGCCATTGAAAGCATCCGTCCTGACCAAAGTTACCAGACAATGACACGGGACCAAGCTGACCTGAGAAGGCAATTGTATACGTACCATGAACACACATTTCTCGGAGGTGAAGCATTCAACCTTCCTCATTGATGTCCACGAGGACTCAAGAGCGTGTTGATTTCGCTGCGGTATAACAAGGGGTTATTCCTGGTCGATACCTAGGGGATCCGCCATCTAATACTTAGTAGCCGTGCTGCACTTGATCGATCAAAGCGGTTTTTTTTATAGGTTAGTCAGTAGTTCGAGCTCCTCGCTTTCTTGCTGGCCTCTGTTTATGATTTGATTACAGGATAATTAAGGCCTAGATTACAAAATCTCCCTTGTTTTAGTCCTTGATATGTATTCTATATCTAGGAAAGGTGGGTCTATGGTCTTAAAACATAATATTGGGAGCTTGGAAATTCCCTTAAAAAGAGAACACTACGGCTGGGCTGGAGAGGGGACTAGGGCTGTCAATGGGCAAGGGTTAACCCATTTACCCTTTATGCGTATACTGTAGGGTAAGGGTAAAGGATTTTCTTATCCTTTACCCGCTCATCCACCTACTACCTTAGTGGGTAAGGATAAGGATCCATACTCTCTAACCGATCATCTGTCAATATTTATGTATAATATATTAAGCATGTAGTAGTTTTATTGTTGAAGATATGGATTACTCAATATTACGTGGCCATCATGTTATACAATAAAAATGATGTTGCTATCTACTTCTTGTGTGACTGATTTATTCATGTAAACAACATCATTCTGGTGTATGAAATACATGTATAAAGCAACAACATTTCATATAGGACCGTTTTATACTTGTATGGTGTTTTCTACACATTTTGGGTCTGATTTGATAACGTTTAAAACAAAATTTGGAGACGTAAGATATATGTGTATATAAGAACAAGATTTAATTTTCAATGCGTCATTTTATATGTATTTGTAGTGGTGTTACATATTCATTTGTGCTGAATTTGTTGTATACAAAAACATGTTGGAGAATATCAGATATATATCTTCGCAATGTCCATTTTTTGTGATTTATGGGCTTTAATACCATTTTATGTAACTTTCTTTTCTTTAGGGGCTAATTTATGCGAGCATGCAATTTTTTTGTTTGTTTGTTGCAGTAGTACTATTTTTATATGAAACAACCATCAGATTTAGAGTATATTTTAGATACAACAAAAACCATATGTATAAGATTAAGGAAGATTGTCAATAAGAAGTTTGGATTGATAATAACCATTCTAAAGCACCCTGATGTTCAATGTAAACCCACACATGTGTTTTACAAAGCCATGTTTGTTGATATTAGCAAAAAAAATTAAGAGACATTTGAGCTCCCTTCTCACCCTTGCTCTCCTCATATACCCTGTTGGTAAGAGGGTTTGGGTAGGGGAGAGTAAGGATGTTGGTCGAGTGGGGAATTACACATACCCTTACCCGCCACACTTGGTGGGTAAGGATAAGGGTAAGCTCTTACCGTCACCATACCCCTCCATTGACAGTCCTAGAGGGGACCCTTAAGGTTTAAAGGAAAGGAGAAAGACACGCATGCCATCTCCTCTTCTCCTGTAATCCAAATTCATATGGGTTATCAATATTTTTCTTGTGGGGAAGTGTAGTCTAAGAGTTAATACAGTGAGTCAGAGTTAATCCTAACTGAGCACTGGATTAACTTTTATGAAAATTGTGAAAGAAAAAGATTGTTTTGAATGCAATGGGATGAATACAAGACTGGACACCCTCTTCTTTATATAGGAGAGGGGAGACGCCCTAAGACTTAGGACGCAAGTAATCTAAACGGGCTGAAATACAAAATCCCTAATTAATTAACCTATTAATTTAATAGGCTACTATAGACTCTCTAACACTCCCCCTCAAGCTGGAGCATGGGTGAAACACATGTCCAAAGCTTGGAGGTTACAAGACTCGATAAACGATAAAAGAAATGATAAATGAAAGATAAAAGATAAATATCACTCCCCATACAAAAATTGATACTCTCCCTTAATTAATACTCCCCCTGAACCATGTGGTGACAATGCCTCTTTTCTTTGAAATTGTATTCTGCAGGCTAGAGATCTTCGTGCTTTGAAGGTCTTTGGAGTGCCTCTGGAATGAAAAGCATCTGAAGAATGGAACTTGATACTATAGCAGTAATTCGCCACTTAGAGCAGACAGTCCTCAACACCATCACTACGTCATCTTCATTGGATTACGTACTTAACGCGGCACGAACACGGATGCCCAATGTCGATGTAGCAGTAGCGGAATCTTCGAATTGTCTGAGAAGACGTGCATAACGTGGCACGAACACGAACGAACGATATGTTGGTGATACGATGCAGGTACCATAACTTTGTCGCATGAACCTTGGGGGCTTGACAGGAAAGGAGATATCATCCATCAAGGAAAGTCCCAAGTAGATCAGCAATAAGTGATGTCGAAATAGCAGATGCGACTCAGAGAAGACGTGATGAAGCAGCTCGGTGAAGATAAACTGGATGAATCAACCTTGCAAAAGTAGATTGGGAGGATTGCTGAGCTTCTGAAAATCTGAAGAAGCACCCTCTGTCTCATGTGAATGCAGCTGAAGTACACCATCAACACCTGACGTACATAACGCGATACGAACGCGAATAGCTCGGTGTTGATGCTGAATGAAGATCCTTCATTGTTGTCTGGAAGTAGAGAACAGATGTGCTAAACAATGTGAAGCTCCATGAAGATAATAGCCTGGAAGATATATAGCCTGAATACATATATCATCTCTTCTCATACTCTCTCTCTTATACATATTCTCTCACTCTCTCTCTTCTCATCTCTTCCTCTCCTCTCTATCTCCCCGCACACCAAATACTACGAGAGTGAGTGTTTGGTGTGGAGAAATGGACATATGACCCCCCACACTGTGGAAAGGGATACACACATGATATGGGTGGGTGGGAAAGGAATTGGTGGATTTGAGAGGATTTTGTGATATGGAGATGTGTAATATGTGGAGAATGAAACCGATAACCGGAGAGAATATGCTAAATGGGTCAATGTAAGATCAGGATAGAAAAATTAAATGGATAGGCTTAAAATTGGATCTGATTAGCCAAGGGCAGATCCGATTAAGGATCTAAATATCAACATGCATCTGGTATATGGGGCAGTAGATAGGGCTGTTTGGTAGCGGTGGAGAGTGATGGGTGACCGTGCTTCAACCAAGGATAGGTGAAAACGTTGGGGCCACAACGACGAGATGGAGAGTAACAGTGGAGCAGCGACCAGGGGCATGGATGACAGTGTCGGCTGAATGGTGTGATCGGCGGCTGGGGATATGGTTGCTCGATGATATGACAACCACACAACAGCAGGACAAATGATGATGATTGTGTCGCTCGACTGATGTAGCACTTGGCCGCAACGAAAGAGATGATACTGGTCTCCTGTACAGCTCCAGAGATATTGCATGCCATGAGGCTGCATGCGGAGTCAAGTGTGGAGCCTCTCCTTATGAGACAACAAATGCTGGAGCTGAGGACATCATGGCGATGGCCTGTGCAGAACTCGGTACTACCGAGTTGATGTCGGTAGTATTGAGATCTTTCTGGACGACGGGTAGCAGGTTGGCGACGACTGATTGCTGCTTGATGGCGATGATGGCTGCTGCTAGATGGTGATAGTGGCGTCGATAGGCGGCGAAGGCGCGAAGATGGTTGCTTGGAGGCCGGCGGTTATGGCTGCTGAATGCACTGGGACGGAGATAGCCGGCGTACGGAAAGAAAAATTAAATCTTTAAGAAAGAGAAAGAGAAGCCATGGAGGCCGGGATGTGCCTGGCGGGTAGCTAGCCTAATCCATGACAATGGCGGCGGCCGCCCGCAGGCGGGGGTTCTTCCCCTCGGTTGCTCTCTGGAAAAGACGAGCGACGGCAGCTAGGGCTGCGTGCGCGCCGGAAAGGAGATGGAGGAGGGGCGACGACTAGGTTTCCCTCAAGAGTGAGCATGCTCTGTTCACGCAGGAATTACTATTCACTCTGCCGTACTGTTCACGCAGGAATTATTGTTCACACCGCGTACTGTTCACTGTCAGAGTTACTGTTCATGCCGCAGTTACTGTTCACCGCTCTGATACCATGTGAAAGAAAAAGATTGTTTTGAATGCAATGAGATGAATACAAGACTGGACACCCTCTTCTTTATATAGGAGAGGGGAGATGCCCTAAGACTTAGAACGCAAGTAATCTAAACGGGCTGAAATACAAAAGCCCTAACTAATTAACCTATTAACTAAATAGGCTAATATAGACTCTCTAACAAAAATAATATCATCAATTGGAGGCTTGGGGAATACAATGTGGAGAAAAATCGGAAAATGGATTTCACGAAGTTGGAAGTTATGTCTGAAAGCTGGCTTAGAATGCTTCCTACTTTATATTCAAGATGAATAGGTTATAAAATGGAATCTACATTCACACCCAACTATCAACACCTGCTAAGCAATTAATTACCAAGATAAGTTATTGCATAGACTCATTGATATAGAATACATAACCAGGGAGGAGGGACAAGGAAAATAATTTTAGCTTATTTTAAAACTGGAATTCACCCGCATGAACAACTCTTCATAACTAGGTATTCATTCCTGATGACCACAACCATACTTGTTAAGGTGTCAAGGCGACACGACGTTCCAGCTGATCGCCTTGTGTCTAGGCGTGACTAAGCGTTGCCTAGGCGACCTTTAAAAACATTAATTTATGTATATGTTTTATGTATAATATACATATGTCACGGTTTTTATGAACATTCCCCGCTCAGATACACATTTTATAGTTATATATGTAGTTATATACATATTTATGGTCCATCTCCCTATATATATATTTTATGTATGACAAAATAACCAATTACATTTCTAATATATTACCATTAACAATAATGTCAAGAACAAGAAAATAATCATTGTAAAGAATGTAAGAGAGTGATCAACAAGTAAATATATATTTATTGTTATACATAGCTACAAGTATTCAACAATGTAATCACTTTCCTTCATAGAATAGCTACTGAATACAATCTGAATGGAAGGTGCAAGATAAGAAAAATCGAAAGATGCGTATTAATAGTATTAGATCCAGGTCAAATAAAAAAGAGTATTAGATCCAATTAAAGGTGATATTTGGCACATAACATAGGCAACAATATTGATTTTGAACATTAGGGTAACCACATTAAATATTAAAATACATAAATACATAACCAAACCCACAAATCTAGGTCAGTGTGGTATTATAGGCAAGGCGACATTGCCTAGGCGCAACCCTTGGACGCCTTGCCGCCTAGGAGAGCGCCTTGACAAGTATGACCACAACGTAATACTACAAGTAATTATGAGAATTACCAAATTACCCAAATAAAATTAATGAACGACAAAAACCTGAAAAATTGCAAATAAGTCTTAAATGGAAACTGTGATTGATACTCAAATAAACTAATTGGACTTAACCGAACAAGGGCCAACCAAGACACTTGTCCTGCATCAACTCCCCTGAACTTCAAGACAACCCATCGATACGTCTAGATATGATTCCCGAGTGCCTCTCTCGATGATGCAACTTGAGTAGCTTCAGAAACTCCTACTTAAGTTGGGTACCATTTGAAAGTGCCTCATGAAATGTGAAGCTGTGTTGGAGTAGGTGTCATGCTCGATGTGACAGTTGAACTTCCATAGACATACCAACATGATGTGGGCCACCTAGGTAGGAGTGACGTCGCATTACACCACATTATTTGTATATGCCATGATGTGAGAAGTGGACTAGGCAACGTTGTGTCACCTAGCAATACATGTTGTCAATTCATTGTTGGCGGTCCGGTCGAGGAAGTAGATTCGTCTATAACCCAAGTGCCTCTACTGTTGATGCATAAGTGATGCTGGCTATGTTGTCGTTGTCGATGGGCCGATATGGCTAACATAAATCCTATTGTAGCACTCCATAGTAGAGAAGTAGATCAATATCTAACATGGATCCACCCATGTGTATGGAGCACTAGATAGCATTGTGTGGGTTCATCTTTTAGAGCCCTCGTCATCATTAGGCTTAGTCACAAGTATTACATCCTCAATGTCATCTTAGTCTTCCTTCTCGACGACTATAGTGGTCTTGACCCAACTAGGGTACCGAGACAATTGACGTACAACACCCTAACACTTAAGCACTACATAGACTTTAGTAGTAGTGACTCCGTGGAGGATGACATTGGAGTTATTATGGTAGGGGTAGACCACGAGAGGTGATGTCAACTACAATATGTGACCCACACACAACTCAATCTTTATATTCTTGGTGATGATGTAATTCATGCTCAATTTGCATTGCCACCCAAGCCACATCCCGAAGTTGAGTGAAGATTGAAGAATCCAATCGAAGAGTAAAAAAGTCATTGTCAAAACGTTGTCTGTTATATGCAGCCAAAGTGACCATCTTTCAGCCATCGCTAACTTGTCCTTGTCGCTAGCAAAACCTCCAGATCACCCAGTTGGAAGCCGCCTCCGTGGACGCTGGCGACAAGTGTGCGCTGTTTTTCAAGTTGCTACGCAATCAAGATTCTGGGGCTTGCATGCATAACACCCTAACACACTTTTTGTCCTCCATTCCACCCAGTCAGACGCCATTGAAAGCATCTGTCCTGACCAAAGTTACCAGACAATGACACGGGACCAAGCTGACCTGAGAAGGCAATTGTATACGTACCATGAACACACATTTCTCGGAGGTGAAGCATGCAACTTTCCTCATTCATGTCCACGAGGACTCAAGAGCGTGCTGATTTCGCTGCGGTATAACAGGGGGTTATTCCTGGTCGATACATGCCATCTAATATTTAGTAGCCGTGCTGCACTTATCGATCAAAGCGGTTTTTTTTATAGGTTAGTCGGTAGTTCGAGCTCCTCGCTTTCTTGTTGGCCTCTGTTTATGATTTGAGATGATTTGATTACAGGATAATTAAGGCCTGGATTACATAATCTCCCTTGTTTTAGTCCTTGATATGTATTCTATATCTAAGAAAGGTGGGTCTATGGTCTTAAAACATAATATTGGGAGCTTGGAAATTCCCTTAAAAAGAGAACACTACGGCTGGGCTGGAGAGGGGACTAGGGCTGTCAATGGGCAAGGGTTAACCCATTTACCCTTATGCGTACACTGTAGGGTAAGGGTAAAGGATTTTCTTATCCTTTACCCGCTCATCCACCTACTACCTTAGTGGGTAAGATAATGATCCATACTCTCTAACCGGTCATCTGTCAATATTTATGTATAATATATTAAGCATGTAGTAGTTTTATTGTTGAAGATATGGATTACTGAATATTATGTGGCCATCATGTTATACAATAAATGATGTTGCTATCTACTTCTCGTGTGACTGATTTATTCATGTATACAACATCATTCTGGTGTATGAAATACATGTATAAAGCAACAACATTTCATATATGACCATTTTATACTTGTGTGGTGTTTTCTACACATTTTGGGTCTGATTTGATAACGTTTAAAACAAAATTTGGAGGCGTAAGATATATGTGTATATAAGAACAAGATTTAATTTTCAATGTGTCATTTTATATGTATTTGTAGTGGTGTTACATATTCATTTGTGCTGAATTTGTTGTATACAAAAACATGTTGGAGGATATCAGATATATATCTCCGCAACGTCCATTTTTTGTGATTTATGGGCTTTAATACCATTTTATGTAACTTTCTTTTCTTTAGGGGCTAATTTATGCGAACATGCAATTTTTTTGTTTGTTTGTTGCAGTAGTACTATTTTTATATGAAACAACCATCGGATTTAGAGTATATTTTCGATACAACAAAAACCATATGTATAAGATTAAGGAAGATTGTCAATAAGAAGTTTGGATTGATAATAACCATTCTAAAGCACCTTGATGTTCAATGTAAACCCACACATGTGTTTTACAAAGCCATGTTTGTTGATATTAGCAAAAAAAATTAAGAGACATTTGAGCTCCCTTCTCACCCTTGCTCTCCTCATATACCCTGTTGGTAAGAGGGTTTGGGTAGGGGAGAGTAAGGATGTTGGTCGAGTGGGGAATTACACATACCCTTACCCGCCACACTTGGTGGGTAAGGATAAGGATAAGCTCTTACCGTCACCATACCCCTCCATTGACAGTCCTAGAGGGGACCCTTTAAGGTTTAAAAGAAAGGAGAAAGACACGCATGCCATCTCCTCTTCTCCCAAATTCATATGGGTTATCAATATTTTTCTTGTGGGGAAGTGTAGTCTGAGAGTTAATACAGTGAGTCAGAGTTAATCCTAATTGAGCACTGGATTGACTTTTATGAAAATTGTGAAAGAAAAGATTGTTTTGAATGCAATGGGATGAATACAAGACTGGACACCCTCTTCTTTATATAGGAGAGGGGAGACGCCCTAAGACTTAGGACGCAAGTAATCTAAACGGGCTGAAATACAAAAGCCCTAACTAATTAACCTATTAACTAAATAGTCCAATATAGACTCTCTAACACTCCCCCTCAAGCTGGAGCATGGGTGAAACACATGTCCAAAGCTTAGAGGTTACAAGACTCAACAAACGATAAAAGAAATGATAAATGAAAGATAAAAGATAAATATCACTCCCCATACAAAAATTGATACTCCCCTTTAATTAATACTCCCCCTGAACCATGTGGTGACAATGCCTCTTTTCTTTGAAATTGTATTCTGTAGGCTGGAGATCTTCGAGCTTTGAAGAAGGTCTTTGGAGTGCAGCTGGAATGAAAAGCATCTGAAGAATGGAACCTGATACTACAACAGTAATTCGCCACTTGGAGCAGACGATCCTCAACACCATCACTACGTCATCTTCATTGGATTACGTACTTAACGCGGCACAAACACAGATGCCCAATGTCGATGTAGTAGTAGCGGAATCTTCGAATTGTCTGAGAAGACATGCATAACGTGGCACGAACACGAACGGACGATATGTTGGTGATATGATGCAGGTACCATAACTTTGTCGCATGAACCTTGGGGGCTTGACAGGAAAGGAGATATCATCCATCAAGGAAAGTGCCAAGTAGATCAGCAACAAATGATGTCGAAATAGCAGATGCGGCTCGGAGAAGACGTGATGAAGCAGCTCGGTGAAGATAAACTAGATGAATCAACCTTGCAAAAGTAGATTGGCAGGATTGCTGAGCATCTGAAAATTTGAAGAAGCACCCTCTATCTCATGTGAATGCAACTGAAGTACATCATCAACACCTGACGTACATAACGCGGTCCGAACACGAATAGCTCGGTGTTGATGCTGAATGAAGATCCTTCATTGCTGTTTGGAAGTAGAGAACGGATGTGCTAAACAATGCGAAGCTCCATGAAGATAATAGCCTGAAAGATATATAGCCTGAATACATATATCATCTCTTCTCATACTCTCTCTCTCATACATATTCTCTCACTCTCTCTCTTCTCATCTCTTCCTCTCCTCTCTATCCCCCCGCACACCAAATACTACGAGAGTGAGTGTTTGGTGTGGAGAAATTGACATATGACCCCCCGCACAGTGGAAAGGGATACACACATGATATGGGTGGGTGAGAAAGGAATTGGTGGATTTGAGAGGATTTTGTGATATGGAGATGTGTAATATGTGGAGAATGAAACCGATAACCGGAGAGAATATACTAAATGAGTCAATGTAAGATTCGGATAGAAAAATTAAATGGATAGGCTTAAAACTAGATCCGATTAGCCAAGGGAAGATCCGATTAAGGATCTAAATATCAACAGACATCTGGTATATGGGGCAGTAGATACGACTGTTTGGTAGCGGTGGAGAGTGATGGGTGACCTTGCTTCAGCCAAGGATAGGTGAAAATGTTGGGGCAGCAACAACGAGATGGAGAGTAGCAGTGGAGCATCGACCAGGGGCATGGATGACAACGTCGGCTGAATGGTGTGATCGACGACTGGGGATATGGTTGCTCGATGATATGATAGCCACACAACAACAGGACAGATGACGATGATTGTGCCGCTCGGCTGATGTAGCACTTGGCCGCAATGAAAGAGATGATACTGGTCTCCTGCACGGCTCCAGAGATATTGCATGCCATGAGGCTGCATGCGGAGTCAAGTGCGGAGCCTCTCCTTATGAGACAACGAAGGCTGGAGCTGAGGACATCAGGGCGATGGCCTGTGCCGAACTCGGTACTACCGAGTTGATGTCGGTAGTACTGAGATCTTTCTGGACGACAAGTAGCAGGTTGGCGGCGGCTGATTGCAGCTTGATGGCGATGATGGCTGCTGCTAGATGGTGATAGTGGCGTCGATAGGCGGCGAAGGCGCGGAGATGGCTGCTTGGAGGCCGGTGGGTATAGCTGTTGAATGCACCGGGACGGAGATAGTCGGCGTACGGAAAGAAAAATTAAATCTTTAAGAAAGAGAAGGAGAAGCCATGAAGGCCGGGATGTGCCTGGCAGGTAGCCAGCCTAAGCCATGGTAATGGCGGCGGCCGCCCGTAGGCGGGGGTTCTTCCCCTCGGTTGCTCTCTGGAAAAGACGAGCTGCGGCGGCTAGGGCTGCGTGCGCGCCGGAAAGGAGATGGAGGAGGGGCGGCGGCTAGGTTTTCCTCAGGAGTGAACGCGCTCTGTTCACGCAAGAATTATTGTTCACTCAGCCGTACTGTTCATGCAGGAATTATTGTCCATGCAGCGTACTGTTCACTGTCGGAGTCACTATTCACGCCGTTGTTACTGTTCATGCCGCAGTTACCGTTCACCGCTCTGATACCATGTGAAAGAAAAAGATTGTTTTGAATGCAATGGGATGAATACAAGACTGGACACCCTCTTCTTTATATAGGAGAGGGGAGACTCTAAGACTTAGAACGCAAGTAATCTAAACTGGATGAAATACAAAAGCCCTAACTAATTAACCTATTAACTAAATAGGCTAATATAGACTCTCTAACAAAAATAATATCATCAATTGGAGGCTTGGGGAATACAATGTGGAGAAAAATCGGAAAATGGATTTCACGAAGTTGGAAGTTGTCTGAAAGCTGGCTTAGAATGCTTCCTACTTTATTTTCAAGATGAATAGGTTATAAAATGGAATCTACATTCACACCCAACTATCAACATGTAACGACCCCGCCTCCCGGTAACCCCCAATTAAGGGAGGCCAAGAGGTCATAGCCGTTATCCCAATTTCCCGGATCAAAGGTTCGACAAATAATCAGTAATAATTATAAAATTCTACAAAACTATACTGAAAGCTGGAATAAAATAAAACTTTGCATACCTTTTAAAAACTTTGGATATCTAACTTCTATCCACAACTTCAATCTATTCTAACTAATCCTCGTTGCACTAAAATTCTTATTTTCACAATATGCCACTTTACTGTTTGTCCTTTTCAATATTGTACCTAAAACGCTGACAAACAAAACGTCGGTCAGCATAAATGAATATGCCGGTATGTGGGGGACAACCAAAATATCACACATAGGGCTAACAACCTAATTATCACAATCAAGTTAATTAACAATTCGATTTACGCTTTCAATGTGTCAAACTCCACCGCTTTTGCCCTAACCCTGGAATACCCTCTTTAGGGTTTCTCTTTAGCCATTGACTTAAGGCCACCTTCTCTATCCTGAGCTTGGTGCCTAGGGTCACCTCTCATGGTGCCCATTAGTCATGCAATAAAGGCCACCTTCTCTATCCTAAGCTTGGTGCCTGGGGTCACCTCTCATGGTGCCCATGAATCTTCCCTCTTGGGCTTGACCTCATTGCCTCATCCATCAGGGTGGCATGTAGGTGCGAGAATACACACTTATATCATAATTGTGATAATCATAGTGACTTTATGATTTGCAAGTATGAACATCCAAACTGATAGGTTGCGTTCAATGCGATCAATCATCTGGAAAACCTTCGAGAAACTAATGCGATTAACCATAATTAACCACATACCTGATCCAGAGCAACTTGATGTCCAAGCAATAATGATAAAGAACAATCAAACAAGCAATCAACAATATCCTGAAATTAATGCATAACATCCAAGTGTTATAGTTTATCCAAAACATTCTCAAGATAGACTTGGATTCTATCTTAGGCTTTCTAGGCCACTTTAGGGTTTTATTAAGGTTTTAGCCTCCATAATACTTTTATCACATTTAATGCTCTCTTAGTTCACAAACCCTAATTTCAACACCATAAGCCCAATTAAAGTCTATTATTTCTCTTTTACCCTAAAATCACCATCTTTATCCTTTTAAGTTATTTCAAGATTATTGGACCCAATTATCACATTCAGTTTCTTTCAAATTAATGACTCATATTTCATTATAGTCTAATTCATATATGAACTCTATTTATCATTAATTCCACATTAATCCACTAGAAAACCCTAATTACTAAATTAAGGGTATTCATCCACAATTAGGAACTTTTATACTCAAAATAGCTTAGAACCATCATATCTCAGCTTTATACATGAATTTGAACAATTAAAGCCATTAAGAATCATAATTACTAACATTAGGGTTTCAAGGACCATTAAAGCTCATTTATGTACATGGAACCCTAAATTAATCAAATTACGCATAAAGTTCATCCTTTTAGATCTAATGCGTCTTTTTATAATCAACAAGTTAATATCAACTTTAATCATCCATATAACCCCTCTCAATACATTAATCATCTTAAATTAGGGTTTCTTAATCATTAATGCACTAAAGTTGATAACTTCCACTACTTTTCAAATTGCAAGAGGAATTAGCTTCTAAATCTATTTTTAATGGATTCCTCACATTTTTCTGAGCAAAATACATATATTATATGTACCATTCCGATCTACCAATATTTAGATATGATTTTTACAAAAAAATTGCTTACTTGGACCAATGGCAGGCTACCACGTCATCCCACTCATGCAACATAGCCGCGACCGATTCAAACATAACCAAGTTACCCATTTGCCCTCGCGTAAGTTGTTGGTTCTTCATACCCGGAGGGGTATTTTCGTCCAATCGGCCCGTCATCCCCTTCCTCGCGCACCCTAGCCCTGCCGCTGACTGCAGCTACTCTGCGAAGCCGCCCCTCCTCTCCAGGGCTCGAGGGTTGTCGGCGACTGCCGCCCTACCTCCGCCGCCCTCCGCCGCACCAAGGGCATCCTCTTTTTGCGCCAAGGTGGCCGTTTCAAGCGCGCCAAGCCTGCGACGTTCGGCTGGTCGTGCAGGCCTGCTGCAGGTGGCTGTGCGAGGTCGAACGCTCGAGGATGATAGCCGATCGTCCTCAGGTCGTCGGGGAACACCTGGCCTCCATCATGACGACACCATGGCCCCTCATTGCTCCGGGGAGTAGAACTATTCCATTAGATCAGGGTTTGTACGTAAGGAAGAAGGAGAAGAGAGAGGGATGCGTGAGATCTCCTTGGGCTCGGTCATGGGGTCTACCCTTATATAGGGGAGGGAAACGAAGCCCTAGGATGTCTATCCACGAGATAACAAGTCCCTTTCCCACAAGGAAACAAAGCTCCTTCATTAAGAAGCAATTTTATCTCCTTCGTTATCTTCTTAATAAACCATATTCCTTGGATATTTAGGAATTCGAAAATTATCTCTTTCATCTTCTTTATGCTTGACTTTTAATCCATTGGCCACGAAATCTTATTTTCCTAAAGCAAATAACATTTCTTTTGATAATATCAAAATGTTATTAATTATGTAGCACATTATTATCATATTTTGTATTATTTGCATTTTCTCTTTCTTCTTTTTTATTGGGACTCCTTGGACCCCAAGAAATACTAATATTTCAAAATTCCTTTTTAAGGATACTTATTAGTAGATAGACTTTGCTGTGTTTTTCTCTTTTACACTTAGTCTATTTTCTATTATTCTTTTCCTTTACACTTATGTTTTATCCCACATGGGTTATCTCTAGACCCTGTGGTTCTTTTGTGTATTATATAGAGACTCTTGTATATTCTTTAATCATCGAATAATACAAGACCTTTTTCCGCATTATCCAGATGGTATCAGAGCAACAAGATCCACCCTAATTCTTTTTCCCCCCCTCCTTACCCTAACCTACCCCTGCGCCGTCAACCACCACACTGCCGCCGCCCCCCCCCCTGCGGTTTTCTCCCTGCCGCCGCCGTCCTTCTTCCTCCTCCTCCCTTCCTTCCTTACCCTACCACCACCGCAACCCTTCTCTTCTCTTTCCCTGCCCACCGCCCCATCTCCTTTCTTCCCGCTGCTACAGTACCGCGGCGCTACAGTACTTGCTGTCCGCCACCAACATCCACCACCACCACCAATTTCCCGGCCCCTACATCACCCACAACCCTCCACCACACCCCCACATCCTCACCATCTCTATCCTTGTGGCCTAGACAACCACAAGTTCCTTTTTCGGTCTCCGTTCATTTTCTAAATCCGTTACGTACAGCCCCGACACTTTCCAGTTCTGGCACGTTGAGGGTCTAAAAGCTACATCCGGATCTGCCTGCCTGCGCCACATGGTGGAGTAATTGTTTCTCCATGTTGGCGTAGGTTCTGCTTCTTTATCTCTGCCCCGTGAGGGTTTCTGAGTTCCATGATCGGATCTCCTATCTGCTGCTGCTGGTCCATGTGTTGGACACTTCCTGCTGCCTACTGATTCTACTGTCTGCCCTGCGCTCGTGCTGCTGACTGTCTGCTTCTACTCTCATGGCGACTTCAGATTTACCACGGTCTTTGTGTGTTACTTCTGTTAAGTTGGATGGCTCCAACTATCACCTATGGGCTGCTTCATTCGAACTCTACGTGAAAGCACACGGGTGCCACTCGCACCTGACTACCAGAAGTAACACTTAGTCTATTTTCTATTATTCTTTTCCTTTACACTTATGTTTTATCCCACATGGGTTATCTCTAGACCCTGTGGTTCTTTTGTGTATTATATAGAGACTCTTGTATATTCTTTAATCATCGAATAATACAAGACCTTTTTCCTCATTATCCAGAATACTTATTATCCTTCTAGATGCATCTACAATCTTCATTTCTCATTATCTTACTTTTTTTCTTTATTAAGATATCTCTTTTCAAGGATTTCTCTTTATCCTTTATTTCCTTTTTCCTCTTTTCCTATTTCTTCCATTAGAAATCACATATAAACAAAATTTATTCAATTGTGGCCATTAATGCCACTTTCTAGAGATTTCCATGTATTTCTCATAAATACTTTGCTTAATATCCATTATCTTGTATCTTTTTCTCTTATTTGGACTTTTCTTCTTTTCTTTTCTTTTCTTTTATATCCATTATTGGATTAATATAATAATAGGAATCATGAAATTCCTATCAAAAGGGATATTTGCAAAGAAATCCATCCTTTGAAGCAAAGCATACAACCTTCTCAATTCAAGTCCATATTCATAAAATCATTACATTTCAATTATGAAAACATATCAAAATTGAGGTTGTAACATCCTTCCCTCTTATAGGAATTTTGCCCTCAAAATTCCATCAAACATACAAACAAGCAGGATAAGACTTCCTCATATCCATCATGGCTCTTATGTGGCTTCACCCTCTCCATGGTGCTTCCCAAGAACCTTCATCATCTTATATTCTTAGTTCTTACATCTGAGTTCTCTCTCACCTTGGTATATCGTACCCTCATAGCTGACTCAGGACATTTCAGCCTCTCACAAAGCTGAATAGGTTCATGGCTCAGCACATCGCTTGGATACCTCACATAGTGCACTAGATCGGACTCGTGGAACACATCATACATTACATTATCCTGAGGGGTAATGCTAAACATAACCATCTCCACCAATCCATCTCAAATGGACTCATGTATCAGGATCTCAGCTTTCTCAGCTATAGCTCAGAGGGGTCGGATTTTCACATCACATATTCTCCCACAGTGAACTGCATGTCAGTCTGCTTTGCATCAGCTCACGACTCATGTCGCCCCTGGGCTTTCTCAACCATCGCATGATCAAAGCGACTTCATCTGCACACACTGTGGCCTTTCTGACCTTCACAAGGTCTTTCCACCAACATCATCTTCATGAAGCGGTGACCGACACAGCCTCCCTTACAGAGCTTCTTACATCCCGATAAAGGCTATGGTGGTTAACATCACATCTTTCATAGGACAAAATTGCCTCCATGTATCACCCTGAACAAGCATACATGCTCTCATCAAACCCTCTAGTCTGGATCATACTAACCATCAGTTAGGGGTGATAAGCTGTACTAACATCGAGTTCTTCATATACCTACTTCCACCTAATGGAAGTGAATCTTTAGGTTATATTCAAGAACCTTTGAACTCGCATCATGGTGTAGTTGAACCATCTCCCTTTCTTATATGTAGTTCAACCGGATCTGTCCCTTGACAGTACTCTCTCTCTTTCTCTTAGATCATGTCATCTAGATAAGGTGATCTACCATAACCCACATTGCATCCTGACCTTCCTCAGTCCAGGGAGACTTACCACAACATCTATAGTGGTGAACTCCCATTCCCTCTCAGAGACTCTTCATCCTCTATATCAACTCATTGGGTCACTAGTGTTCGTCCTTCACCTCCTGGCATGCATGGCGACAAGCCACATGCAACTTCATCTTAGGCATCCAAAGTACTACTGCCACTTACTATCTTAATAGTATCAAGGTGTATGGCGAACTTAAAATCATGATCTCCTGTATGTCACGATTCCTCAAGGTTGATTCCTCAGAAACCCTTAAACACTCTAGTCTTGTGTTTCATCACCTTCTTTTCCAGAGAAGTGCATATGAGGTTCTACAACCATCCTTCTATCACAACAAGCCCTAGGCTGGCTAACCAAGCAACCACTAACTCGATCAGCAGATCTCGTTATATCTGAGTGTTAGCCAATCATATCTCACAACTTAGGGTTCACCTAACCACCTCTTCCAGCCTTTCCACTAGCTAGACTAGGCAGCTGCATCTCAACCAGAGCATCCATTACCACCTCACATCCTTATGTATAAGGTAATGTTGAAGACATGCACCTCCATGTATTCCTCTTATTATCTCATCTCAGACTCTAAATCTATCTTCATCAAGAAAACTCTGAGCTCATCCTCTTGGTTTTCGAACTCAACCTTGTATTACTCACACATTTCACAAAGCTCATGATAAAAACATCCTCATAAGATGACTACCTTAGTTCTCTTGGTGTTCGTAAACCATCTACATATCGTACACTCCACAAAGGTACGCTATCATCCCTATCCTCATACCTCATAGCAACGTTCCAACTCACAACATCTTTATCCTTGGTGTATGACATGCGTACTGTCCTATCTCTCACTCCCATAACAAGAGGAAATAAGCATTTGGCTGCAGTCCAAATACAGAGTTCTTCCCGTTCCAAGAGTAGAGATGGTACATCCCACATTGCCAGTACACCTACAATCTAAACTGAAACATGCATCACATGTCTCTACATCATGAACATCTCGATATCAAGGTTTTTCTTTCATGGAGAACTGGTCTCAAACACACTTGGGACATCACACGCTCCTTAGTCATACCCTCTAGGTCTGTAGGGTGCCAACACTTTTGGGGTCATCCCTCTTCCCAGAGAGTGCCCTCCTCATTTGCCCTTTGGGTCCCATGGGTTCATGAAGGTGATCAATCTCCTAACCCATGGCCCCCGGACAATGACAGCTGTTACCTCCCGACCCTATGGTCACGTGCAACTAGGGAATTAGGAAACTCCTACTCCCATCGGTCTTATCCCTACCTGACCCTAGGATAGACTTATGATTCTAACATAGTACATATTCAACTTGAAACCTTTCCCAAGTCTCCATCATCTCTCTCAGAATTCGTGGTCTGACTTACATCCTTTCATAGGGATCATGGCGACCTACCTGCCTCGGTCAGGCCCCATCCACATGCACTTAGAGATGATTATCTATGGGTCTGTAGGTTCATTCTTCTTAGAAAGTAAAAGATGGCTAATCGTTGTATTAGATAAGAGAAACCCTGCTCCTATAAATAGGAGAACAGGGAAGCGTACAGGACATAAGACAACCCTAATGGGCCAAGACGTACTTGGGCCCATAATACAAAACACTTAACAACATAGATAAACAAACTCTCTAACACTCCCCCTCAAGCTGAAGTTGGGAGAATCCCAAATCAGCTTGCAAATAGAGAGTCAAACACAAAAACAAAACAAAAAAAAGATAAACCAAGCGCATACAAAATTTCTCCCCCTCAATATTACATTAAAACACTCAAACACTCAGACACCCCCCCCTCAAGCAGATACTCCAAGCAAGCAGGTAGGTAGTAGAAGCTTCTCGATCATCTGGAGTAGAAATAAGCAGCATCACAATCATCTGGAGCAAAAGATGGAATAGCTAATAGGCACCAAGGTCTTCATCAAAGTCGTCGTCGTAGTAGCCAGAGAGTGCTGGATCATAGTAGCAGAGCCCAGAGAGTGCTGGATCATAGTAGCAGAAAGTCGACGTGCCAAAACACAGACATGCCAGAGAGTGCTGGATCACAGTAGCAGAGCCCAGAGAGTGCTGGATTACAGTAGCAGAAAGTCGACGTGCCAAAACACAGATATGCCAGAGAGTGCTGGCACACAACAGTAGAGAGTCGACGACGTAGGCAGATAGAAGATCGGTAAGCAGAGTAGCAAGCAAATAAATAACTCCAGTAGACGAAGCTCCATGTAAAGTCAGCAACAAATGTCTTCATCATCTTCCTTCTTTACACAATATCCATCACAATAGCAGACGTCAAGGTCCAGAAAGTGCTGGTCCACAGTAGAAAGTCAACGTGCAAATAAAGCACGGACAGCAAAAAGTGCAAAAGCACAAAGTAGCAAACAAAATGTGCTAATCATAGCACAAGTAGTAAGAAAGACGTCTGAATATGTAACTTCATAGCAGCAGTCGAGGTAGATGATAAATAAGCAATAATAGCAACAAAAGACTCCATATATCAGCAGTTAATGTAGCATGAAGATCCATTGAACATCAGAATGAAATTCTTCTTCTTCATCTCATCTCTTCTCCATTTCTCCCCCTCACACCAACCACGGAAAGAATCAAGAGTGGTTGGGGTGGATAATGATAAAGGAACACCCCAGAAAGAAATATAGGCCGTAGCACTGCCGGAGGGTTTGGGGGGCGCGACCCCCCAATTAGGGGGTCCCGCTGCCCCTCAGTGGGTGGGAGTCGAGGGGAGGCCGCCTCTCGCGGGGGATCGGGGGCAGCGCCCCCGAAAAAAAAAGGTCTACAAAGATTTTCGAAGAAAAATAACGCACAAATCTTCATAAAGATTAAAAAATCCATCAAAATTTGCTCTAGCCAGTCCAAGAAATTTGCAGCGGGCAGTAGTGGTGGGGGGCGTATGGAGCAGGAGCAGCGGAGGGGCAGGCGGCAGCGCAAGGATAGCATCAAGTAGGGCGGCAACAGGCAGCAACAAGCACAATGCATGGGTAGCGGCGGCATGAGGGGGGAACCAGCAGTGTTGGCGGCATAACGACAACAAGGTTGCTTGGCGCCGACAAGGGGCTATCATGCAGCAGCAACATGGGGTGGCGGTGCCTGGCACAAGGGGTAAAGCAGGCGGGTAGTAACACCGCGTCGCAGAGGGGCAGTCGCGGCGGAAGCTGTTGCGGAGGACCGCTGGCAGGGCGGCCGACAGGGTAGCATAGAGCGACAGTGACACAATGGTGGGGCACGAGGCGCACGAGTGCAACAATAGCGGCGACGCATGGAACCGGGAAGGAATGCCGGCGGCTATGCTTTACGCAGCCAGCGACGCACAAGCAACAACGGCGGGTCGGCGGGCCTTGAACAATACGGCGGGTGCAGGTTGGGCGCAGGGCGCACATCATAGTGGCACAATGTAGAGTAGGAATAGATAGGAGTAGTAGAAACAGAAGATTGGAGAAAGAAGAGCTACGGACATGGAACAACCCTGCAGGCAGCCAATCTCCGCCAAGGGCGGCGGCCGCCCGCACGGGGGGGGGGACGCTCCTCCTTTTCTTGCTCTCTCTCACGTAGGGTTTTGGTCCCTAGGACGGCTGCTCTGATACCATCTTAGAAAGTAAAAGATGGCTAATCGTTGCATTAGATAAGAGAAACCCTGCTCCTATAAATAGGAGAACAGGGAAGCGTACAGGACATAAGACAACCCTAATGGGCCAAGACGTACTTGGGCCCATAATACAAAACACTTAACAACATAGATAAACAGACTCTCTAACAATTCTCATACTATGTACTCTCCACTTAGCTTCTCAAGACTCTATGCCTCCGTTTGGTTCGAGATATGGATTACGAAACCCGGACTGAGTTAGACCAGATGTGTCCAGTCATCGAGGATTATCGGACTGTAGCAAATCCTGTTTCTGTTTGGCACACTAATCCCATCATTAAATTGGACTGGCATCGTAACTTGTGCTTTTCAGTCTAGCTGATAAAACAAAATACACAAAAAGACAGAGCCAAATTAGGACTGGGTTACGAAATCTCTCTGCTAGCGTGACTGGGCCACCCAGATTTCAGGATAACGGAACCCGAAACGGGACCATTTTAGGATTTTGAACCAAACACGCATCTGGCAAATCAGACTGGATCGTGCAAACGTGGCGCAGACGTGGCCTAATAAGACAAGCCGAGATCCAACTGATATCCGGAACCAAACACAGGCTATGAGACCTCTTAAGGTTACCTCAAACCCAACAAAAGCTGATCCATACCCTACAAAGGGTCCCTCTCCCATGATGGGAGGAAACTATCTCTTGATAGCAGCAAAGGTCACAAACGTCCTTATGTCTAGGGTTTGCATCCACATGAGCATGCTTAGCCCTAGCAAGCTACTAAGGCACGTAGCTAACCAACAGACCACCCACTAAACCATGCTAGGTCCCCATGATAGGTCATACTTGTTTCTATTCCTTCACATAGGACCATCATCATACATATGTCACCATCCTATGAGTAAGGGGTTCATCATACACCTTAATCTTAGGGATATCCTTTTCCTCTAAACATGAGGACTGCCATGCTTGAATCTATAGAAACTCAAATCTCGTCATGAGCATCAGGTGCACCAGGTACTACTACTTCCCCTCTTATAGGTCTAGGAACCCTAGGTTCACCTCTTATGCAATAGCTGTCCAACTGCATGCTCAACATTCTAACAACGAACCAAGCATGTACGAGGTGCATCATACACGTCCTATTATCCTTCCACTTGAACAACACCTCAGAGTTGAGTCCTCCTCAAGGACAACCAACTAGGTATAAGACCTTACAACTTGTTACTAAACCTCCACAGGGTCTAAGGAACTCTTCTTACTATCCCTAGCAGGTAAGCACCTATATCATCTGCACATAGGTACCAGCAACCTCATCTTTCTTCTAGGGTTTGGTTCCTCTAAAGGCAACCAAGATACCAAAAGCCTCCAGGGGTCATGCACGAGGCAACCGCAACCATCCACTTAGGTCGCATCATCCTCAACTCCTCAGGGTTCCTCCTAACCCGAAGTCTAAACTTCCAACCTTCTAGCTTGGGCCCTGCTCTCTCTCTCTAGAGCTTAACTCTACAACAACCTTACTACTAGATGTCCTCTCTCTAAGGTGGATCAAGCTCACAAGCGTACACCTACATGAGTGAAACCTATGTTTGCCCAAGATTATCCATAACTCTTCATGCTTATCTCATAAGCTATCTAACATACTCTCCTGGCCAGGTCTCAACCTACTGCCAACACTACTGTCGTGTCATCTCACGTAGGCACATGCCTCCTCCTGGCTCATATACGCCTATAAGGGTTTCTATATGGTCATCACTAACCTCATCAATGAAGGAGTTATCCTTCACCCTAACATGCACGACCCTTCCCAGGGTTGGGTCGCCAAAGGTACTAGGTCAACCAACCTCACATGGCTCATATTGTCATGGGCATTCAAAAACATGTCCACCCACACACATGGTCTACCATGACATCTAACTCATCATGTCATCCCTCTCTAACCACCACTTAGGGTTAGGGTTAACATCATCCTTAGAGGATGCGCCAGGTCTCTACAAAAAATGGAGATCTCTGCCTCCAAAACCAACTCTACTTCATCCTCCTGACAAGAGGGTCTAACCTCAGGTCTCTCCTGAGGGCATGACAACACATGTCATACAACCTAAGCATGCAACTAATCTTTAGTCTATGCTTAAACTATTAAGCTTATGTCAATGACATCTTATTTACATGCTTTTTAATTAATTTGGTGGAGGATTCCTTAACCTTATCATACATACCTTGACCTCAAGAGGGTGAGGAAGAGAGAGAAAAATCCTAAACCTCGGAATCTTAACAGAATTAGGGTTGAGAAGGGACGAAAATAGATGAGAGAGTCCTAAAGGTATCTTATTTCGAGTCAAAACCTCAGACATTGGCCAGGCAGTCCCACTGCATCCGGGAGTCCTCGTGACCGACTAGCGGGGCGGAGGAAAATATTGCCAGCCTCCGGACCGTGATCCTTTTCTAGACACCTCCGTCAATGGAAAATTCTCTAATAACTCCCTTGGATTCTAAAGAGTTTGTAAAATTTAATAATTTTTAGAGATTAAATGAGGAACCTGGCTCTGATACCAAATGTAACGCCTCCGCCTCCCGGTAACCCCCAATTAAGGGAGACCAAGAGGTCAGAGCCGTTATCCCAATTTCCCGGATCAAAGGTTCGAAAAATAATCAATAATAATTATAAAATTCTACAAAACTATACTGAAAGCTGGAATAAAATAAAACTTTGCATACCTGCATACCTTTTAAAAACTTTGGATATCTAACTTCTATCTACAACTTCAATCTATTCTAACTAATCCTCCTTGCACTTTAATTCTTATTTTCACAATATGCCACTTTACTGTTTGTCCTTTTCAATATTGTACTAAAACGCCGACAAACAAAACGTCGGTTAGCATAAATGAATATGCCGGTATGTGGGGACAACTAAAATATCACACATAGGGCAAAAGCGGTGGAGTTTGACACATTGAAAGCGTAAATTGAATTGTTAATTAACTTGATTGTGATAATTAGGTTGTTAGCCCTATGTGTGATATTTTGGTTGTCCCCACATACCGACATATTCATTTATGCTGACCGACGTTTTGTTTGTCGGTGTTTTAGGTACAATATTGAAAAGGACAAACAATAAAGTGGCATATTATGAAAATAAGAATTAAAGTGCAAGGAGGATTAGTTAGAATAGATTGAAGCTGTGGATAGAAGTTAGATATCCAAAGTTTTTAAAATGTATGCAAAGTTTTATTTTATTCCAGCTTTCAGTATAGTTTTGTAGAATTTTATAATTATTATTGATTATTTGTCGAACCTTTGATCCGGAAAATTGGGATAACGGCTCTGACCTCTTGGTCTCCCTTAGTTGGGGGTTACCGGGAGGCAGGGTCGTTACACAACACTTGCTAGGCAATTAATTACCAAGATAAGTTATTGCATAGACTCATTGATATAGAATACATAACAGGGAGGAGGGACAAGGAAAATAGTTTTAGCTTATTTTAAAATTGGAATTCACCTACATGAACAACTCTTCATAACTAGGTATTCATTCCTGATGACCACAACCATACTTGTTAAGGTGTCAAGGCGACACAGCGTTCCAACTGATTGCCTTGTGACTAGGCGCGACTAAGCGTTGCCTAGGCGACCTTTAAAAACATTAATTTATGTATAATATACATATGTGTCACGATTTTTATGAACATTCCCCACTCAGATACACATTTTATAGTTATATACATATTTATGGTCCATCTCCCTATGTGTATATTTTATGTATGACAAAATAACCAATTACATTTCTAATATATTATCATTAACAATAATGTCAAGAACAAGAAAATAATCATTGTAAAGAATGTAAGAGAGTGATCAACAAGTAAATATATATTTATTGTTATACATAGCTACAAGTATTCATCAATGTAATCACTTTCCTTCATAGAATAGCTACTGAATACAATCTGAATTGAAGGTGCAAGATAAGAAAAATCGAAAGATGCGTATTTAATGTATTATATCCAGGTCAAAATAAAAAAGAGTATTAGATCCAATTAAAGGTGATATTTGGCACATAACATAGGCAACAATATTGATTTTGAACATTAGGGTAACCACATTAAACATTGAAATACATAAATACATAACCAAACCCACAAATCTAGGTCAGTGTGGTATTATAGGCAAGGCGACATTGCCTAGGCGCAGCCGTTGGGCGCCTTGCCGCCTAGGCGAGCGCCTTGACAAGTATGACCACAACGTAATACTACAAGTAATTATGAGAATTACCAAATTACCCAAATAAAATTAATGAACGACAAAATCCTGAAAAATTGCAAATAAGTCTTAAATGGAAACTGTGATCGATACTCAAATAAACTAATTGGACTTAACCGAACAAGGGCCAACCAAGACACTTGTCCTGCATCAACTCCCCTGAACTTCAAGACAACCCATTAATACGTCTAGATATGATTCCCGAATGCCTCTCTCAATGATGCGACTTGATTAGCTTCAGAAACTCCTACTTAAGTTGGGTACCATGTGAAAGTGCCTCATGAAATGTGAAGCTATGTGTTGGAGTAGGTGTCATGCTCGATGTGACGGTTGAACTTCCATAGACATACCAACATGATGTGGGCCACCTAGGTAGGAGTGACATCGCATTACACCACATATTTGTATATGCCATGATGAGAGAAGTGGACTAGGCAACATTGTGTCACCTAGCAATACATGTCAATTCATTGTTGGCGGTCCGGTCGAGGAAGTAGATTCTTCTATAACCCAAGTGCCTCTACTATTGATGCATAAGTGATGCTGGCTATGTTGTCGTTGTTGATGGGCCGATGGCTAACATAAATCCTGTTGTAGCACTCCATAGTGGAGAAGTAGATCAATATCTGACATGGATCCACCCATGTGTATGGAGCACTAGATAGCATTGTGTGGGTTCATCTTTTAGAGCCCTCGTCATCATTAGGCTTGGTCACAAGTATTACATCCTCAATGTCATCTGTCTTCCTTCTCGACGACTATAGTGGTCTTGACCCAACTAGGGTACCGAGACAATTGACGTACAACACCCTAACACTAAAGCACTACATAGACTTTAGTAGTAGTGACTCCGTGGAGGATGCCATTGGAGTTATCATGGTAGGGGTAGACCACGAGAGGTGATGTGAACTACAATATGTGACCCACAAACAACTCAATCTTTATATGCTTGGCGATGATGTAATTCATGCTCAATTTGCATTGCCACCCAAGCCACATCCCGAAGTTGAGTGAAGATTGAAGAATCCAACTTTTTTGCATTTTTATCGCCAAGGCAGTTGCAAAAGATGGTTATAATGACGACTTCACCGGTATTGGACCCAGAGCAGTGGTATATCTTTTAGAATATATGAGTATATTTTGATACGATGTCGATGACCTGTGTAAGCTTGATGAATTGGACTTAGAAACACGACAAGTATCACAAGGCTGAACATGTTCTCAATTGGCATATTACAACACAATCCACTACTCACGAGGGTGCAATAAGGATTTCACCAAACAAGGACACCACCTTTCAATTTTGTAAAAAGATAAAGTACGTTGCGTGTTTATGTCAAACAATGATGTTGCTGGAAGTACTTGTCGATGTCATGGAACCAATGAAAACTTCTAGACAATAGTCATCATTGTATCTTAGCACGTCTAGCTCGATGATGCGCTCACGATGGTATCTAGGTTGGTGGTAGTGATCACCCAACTAGTTATCCAAGTTCTGTTATTGAGTGTACTTTTATTTTTCATGTTGATGTTTGACGTTCTACAACTGGGCATTGAGGTCGACTTGATGTTGAAATATCAAGTCCAATCATTGATTACCTATAAGCTGCATCTCCATGGTGCTTTGGAAAATGTTAAATTCCTTCTCATTCCTTAGGATGGTGGATTAAGGGTACAATGCAAGTATGCAATGATGATTACGGGGCATAGTAGCAAAAGAACTATGGATATTGTCCTCAATTAATGTTCCATCACCAAAAGGCAACAATGGGAGAGGAGGGTTGATGGATCAACATGGGATGTTGGGGTCTAACAAAGCTGTCATTGTTTAGGGACTATTGGTGATTGATGCGACTATGAAATTGAAGGATGACTCCGTTTGGGAAAATAGGGGAGTCAGGGGAGGGGGTCATAGGTGGAGAAGGGGGTGTGGGGATTGTGACATGCTCAATGTAGGATGATAAAAATGACCACAGACTGTGACCACTGTGAGATTCCAAGACCGTGGGATGTTGTACTAGATGTGTGATGATATGAGACGGAGAGGAGGGAAGTGAGCACCTCAAATCCTTCTAGATACAAAAAATAATTGTCTAATGGTTGGTGGTGGCTACAGTCGCCACTGGTGGCAGACTATTAATAGGGCTGGTTGTAGGGGAAAGCTTCCTGTGGCCATTGGCTGTTGGAAGTAGCTTGCAAAGGCAATGAACAAGCTAGGTTGATGGGTGCAATAACCATTGATGGAGATGCGTCGTGCTGGAGGTGAACAATGACATCCAACTAAGAGAAGAGGAGATGAAGGAGATGGAGTCAACAACACTACAAGGTCAATAAGTGAGATGCTTGCATCAACTCCTATGGATGTCAGAGAATAGAGTTGGGGAGGACGTCATTGTTCACACGTGAATAATATGGGGAGGCAGATCAGGTAGAATCAGGAGAGGAGGGAAGAGAGATGGAAGGAGAGGGAGGACCTAACTTGTGATTAGGGTTTAGGTGAACAATATTGAGAGAGACGGGGTATAAAAGGGAGAGGCATGGAAAAGGGATGGAAGGAGAACGAAGACCTAACTCATGATTGGGGTTTAGGCTCTTGCCATTTGGGACAACACGTCACAAAGGAGAAGAGGATTAAGAAAAATAAAAACAATTTACTTAGACCACGTTCATTTGCTCGGACAATCTTCTAGATATTTATAATGAATGATCAAACCTTATTATACAGGGTAATTGCTAGAATTGCAAACTAATTAAATAAATTTAAGTAAACAAAATTTGCAACCAAGTCCTAAAACAAAAATCTTTTGAGTAAAATAAACAAATTGAGCTTATGGCCTGATAACACCCAAATTCAAGCATTTATTTATAGTTTTTTTTGGTATCCTACATTTATTTATAGTTTTGTTTCATTATAGCCTTAATATGCCCAAAATAACCCTAGATTCTAATCTTTTAGTAATTTATATCTTTTCATAGATAAAGTTGCTCAACTAGCCAATTTTGAGACTTGCAGGCACCGAACCTGAAAAGACATCTATTCTCTAAGATTTCTCCCCAACACATGGTTTTTACAGCAGCTAGGCTTCCATCCGTCGCGACCAAGATGCTCGGCACGACCGTGCCAAGGACAAGGGTCATCTGCACATGTCTCGACCAAAGCACTCTACCTTGACTGCGACACCTTCCGCGACCGCGACACCTGCCTCGACCGCGGTACCTGCCGCGACCGCGACCGAATCTCATCTTCCGCGACCGAGACGCTCGACACGGCCGTGCCGAGGAAAAGGGTCAGCTGCACCTGTCTCACCCTCGACACCTGCCTCGACTACGACACCTGTCGCGACCGGTACGCTCGGCATGGCGGTGTCGAGGAAAAGGGTCAACTGTACCTGTCTCGCTCGTGACACCTGCCTCGACCGCGACGTCCGCCTCGACCGCGATGTTTGTTCGACTGCGACCCCCGACACGACCGTGTCGAGAAAGTGTCGGTACCGGGACAGGTGCCGCGACCACTCATTACATACATTCAACCTTCGCCTATAAATACTCACCCCTCGCGACCTAGAGAAGGGTTCAGAGATTTTTCTGGTTCCTCGTTGTGGTTCCACACATTCTTGGTTCCCAGAGTCCCGTGGGAGAGTTCCAAGGTCTGAAAGCGCTGAAGTGCTCGTCCTACGTCCGTTTCTCCAGTTTGCTTCCATCTACCACCATTTTCCACCACCATTCAACCATATCCTACCATTTTTAGCCATCTTCCACCTCCATACACCCACCAAGCTGCTGTTTGGGGCGGAATCAAAGAGAAAGGAGGTCAAGGAGTACAGAAGACCAAGGAGGACGACCCATAGACAAGATCCAGCCTATACAGAGGCTAAGGAGCGAGAGCCACCTCTCTTCTTCTTCTCCTTTCTTCTACTATTCTCTTTAGTTTATGTACAAATGATGTTCTTCCATCTTTGTATCGGTGCCAACTATGCTTGTCTATGGCTAGTTGAGCTCCTTCGCTATGTAGCCTGTTTTGGGCATGTTTATGTACTTTTTCCTTAAGCAAGCAATTTTAATCCAGATCTAGTACGTTTTCTGTTCTATCTTCTCTTTGTGGTCATGATTGCTAGTTGGGTTGATCTCTTTCTTGCTTGAACTTCTATTCTGCCTATATCGAGAGATTTGTTGTAGAAATAGATAAGAGAAGGTAGTTTGGATCGGAATCTGAAAGGAAGACGGTTCAAAGTGATATGTACAGAACCGTAGACCTGGGCACGGTCGGGCCCACTACCAGGTTCTGCCCGTATCACACCTGTTCCTAGCATCTCCGAATATTTTAGAACTGAGAGGGTATCTAGAATATTTAAGGGTGTTGATTTGTCATCCTCGAGAGAGGTTTCATATCATTGATGGGTTTTAGTCACGCTGCACGAAAGCGAGTAGGATGACCCTACAGGAGCAGATACCACAATACGTACAATGTTTGGATGTAAGTTGTTTGCTGAGGTGTTCGAGGGTTGTCTACGCCTGAGAATGGGTGCATAGACTGCCCAACTTATGGTTACATAGCCAGGAACTCCTCTTTGATTAGTAGAATCTTACTGACTATGTTTTGTTTTGTTTTACTTCGTGACAATCTGCTAGACTAGTTATAGCTCTATACTTTTATCGACTATCGGTTTGGCTTATCTGACTTAAGAGCGAGATCTTAGGCATCTTAAACGCCCCCACGTCTCTGTGTTCGACCTCGTATATATACTTTGACCCCGTAATAAAGTTGCGGGGGTCCTTGAAGGTTCCGGGTTACAAATTTAAAGTTCAATCTTCTGAGTCTGCCTCCTTTCCGACGCGCGATTCGGGCCGTATTAGCTTTTGGCGCCATTTCCAGGAATGTTGTTTTCCACTTTTACACACCTAAAAGATTTTGTTATGTCATCCATAAGCCTGTATCTTTTGTTTTGCACATACTTGTTCATATATACTGAATAACTTTCTTTTTTCTTATACTTTTACAACCATGGATCTTTCTTCAGCATGGCAAATTATCTTGTCCACCTGTCCTCCCGAGTTTTTCCGCAGTTCCGACTGCTGACAAATAATTAAAGGTCATGCTCTACAGCTAGTCGAGCTGTACTTGCCTCCACCGTCGTCATATGTTGAAATTCCAACAAAGGAGATGGCGGATCAGCTCTCGACTTCCGCGTTGATGTGGGATCAAGAGCTGATTAGAGAAGTGGAGCTAGCCAGAGAAAGTGTCAACGCACTGACCTCCTCCTTAGCTCCTCATCTCCAAGAAAATGTCGATCCGGTCTAGCAGCTACTAGAAAAGCAGGATCATCAACTCCAAGTAGTCACTGAGATTGCAGACCGCAGTAGAAGTATACTTCAAACTGTTGAAAAAGAATTGGTCCAAGTGCATCAGTCTCATACAGCGGGTTTCCAACAGAAGTGCATGGCGGAATTGACGAACCTTGAAAGCATAGTTGCTCAAGTCCAACAACTTCATGATAAGGATGTTGAACATGGCAGGAGGCTTCAAGAGCTTATCGATTTGGTTACCACACAATTGCAAGCGCCACCGCACGTTGTTGAAGATTACAGTCATCAAGACCATTCCATTGGTCTTGAAGAGGAATATGCCTCACCGTCCTATTCAGACAATCAATTGGATCCACCAGGATTTTTGTGTGAAGACCAACCCACCTGGGGAAGCCCTTCATTCTATCCAGATGATTTAGCTGATCAACCAATGGAAGATACAAGCCACACACATGAATGCTTATATTATGATGATGATGACTCTTATCCACCAGGAGCTCCTCTCTGATTAGTAGAATCCTACTGACTCTGTTTTGTTTTGTTTTACTTCGTGACAATTTGCTAGACTAGTTCTAGCTCCATACTTTTATCGACTATCGGTTTGGCTTATCTGACTTAAGAGCGAGATCTTAAACGCCCTAAATGCCCCCACGTCCCTGTGTTCGACCACGTGTATCTACTTTGACCCCGTAATAAAGTTGCGGGGGTCCTTGAAGGTTTCACGTTACAAATTTAAAGTTCGATCTTTCTGAGTCTGCCTCCTTTCAGACGCACGATTCAGGCCGTATCACGGCCTTGCTGGATCCAAACAAGGTCCAAATGAGTCTCTTATCCTGCATCACAAATACACCTATCCTCCCCACATGAGGCCCTCTTCAATGTTGACTCATATATTTTCAACGTATCATGGCACTCCCAATGGGCTTCAAAATTTTCAATGTAACGTAGTGCTCCTGAGGGTTCTTTTTATACTGGCCTATTCTCTCAATTTGTTAGACAATAGAATTTCAATGACTGGTTGCTCCATAACCACCTAATAGACATCCCTCCCTCCCATTTGAGTAGAACATCAAGGGCTATACCATATCCACCATACACTATTCTTTGATTGAGGATCTTCTCAAATCTTTGTCCATAGTCACAAAGTCATATTATAGCTTTATTCAAAATCTATACTAAGTTCAAAATTTAGGAGTCATGCAAATTATTTAAATAACATTTAGAAAACGTTTGAAGTATAAATTTGAAAAAAATCCACTCTTATTGCAAAAGTATTCATGCATATTTTCAAATAATATATATCTACATCATTACATAATGTATTCAAGAAATATTAACTCCGATCTTGATATTATAGCTTACACATCGCGATTGAAAATAAATGTTTGATGCATGGTTTGGAACATAACTTTGTAAATCTGGAAACACAAAGGTTAGGTTTTACATGATGACAGCATGGATACAAGATATGTCGTGCTAGTTTGGAGAATTTGGAAAGGATACAATAACACCTTAAATACACAATTACTTTTGTATATATATTGCACAAGATAATCACAAATCGGAGAATATTGTGACTGTGCCTAATCTCAATTGGGAGGTGAAGATGGTACAACTGTTGAAATCTTGCGGAAGAATTAAATCTTGACCCATAAATGATGGGGTGAACTTGATTTTTTGGAGAGCTACCTTGTAGGTGACATTGTCAATTATGCTTGTCACGTCATATGGACTAAATTTATACAGAGCAAACTTTTGAGAGATACGCCTTCCATTGACGACTGTTCATAAGGCTAGAGTTCGAGCCAAAACTAATGCTCTCACTATGCCTAACTAGCTATCAGCCATGCGATTGTCCACGTGCCTTTTTTCATACTTTTCTAAGTTTGAATGATGTCCACTTTAAGCTGCCTTGGCATAGACTTACAAGCTCGAATGATATCTTCCATCACCATGACTTGTGTTATTCCTCTCTCTTAAGGAATTAAGGGCCTGGCTGACCATAGAGCATAGCAACTACAGTTGCGATGTGTGTCAAAAGTGTTGTTGTTATAACACTCAATCAAGGGTATCCATTACAGCCAACCCTCTAGTTGTCCGTTGAAGAATTGTCTTTGAATACGTCAAGGTACTTTTTGATGAGTCCATTTGACAACCTAATTCCAAATACTATACTGCTCAGTATCACTACGCTAGAGGTATTCTCTCTAGAGCCTATTACTGACAATGGTATCTTGATTTAAGAATTTCATTTTAGAAACCAGTGCAAATAGGCCACCTCAAACACAAGTTGTTTAGTCATTGTCTATGTGATATAAGGATAGCCTAAAGGAAGAAAATGAACATTAAGTTGTATGGAAAAGAAGGATCCTGCAGATGTCCTCAACATGGTTGAGGATGAGGCTTATACGAATGGCGTTTCACAATAAGAATTACGGGTTAGCTTTGAAATGGTGGCAAATGGCTTGGAAAGTTGATGAAAACATCTTCCAACCTAGACTGTAGTCTAGGAGGTTGCAACAAACCCATATGTTCTTGAGCTTCATAATTGTTTTTATAACAAATTCTACAGATTTGTGAAACCATAATTTTTTATATCTTTATTCATTCCTTATCGGTGGAAGTCTCTTCTCGCCCTCTTAATAGTCTAGGCATAACCAAAATAACCCTCATAGGAGAAGAATGGATTTGATCATAACTTGATTTTTGTGCTATGGCATCTCACCTGTATTAGCATACTTGCATCGAATTTTCCTTTATATAAATATTGCATCTCTCCTATATTCAATTTTTGTACCGTAGTAGCTCACGCTATAGCATACTTGCATTATGTCTTCCTACTTCTCAAGCTTGCATGCTCCTTTAGATATGTGAGCATCTTGTACTCCTAGTCACCCTCTATCATGTCATACTTTATTGTGATTGTCCTTGAGATGTGCTTCTTTAATGCATTGTGTTAGATCATCAAGCATTACACTTGTATAATACTTGTTGATAAAGTGAATTGCAAATAACTTATGTAACCACTTGTAAGTTTTACATATTGAGTATCTGCTCCTACATCAACTTCAAGGTCCTATGATCTTCTTTTAATAAATATGTCAGCCAAGCAGGTACCAACTTTTGATGGATTCGATTCAAAGATATTTTTCGTAAGAAAAAATTAGGAGCTAATGTCCTTTGAGAGATTTGTTGTAAAAAGTGGGTTACCCTTCTTAAGAAGCAACCATGTCTACCTCCACTTCGAATGCTTCACATTTTGTACTGAATTTTTCAGAAATCATGTAAAGCCAACTGTTGGAGTAGAAATGAACATCCACTCATTTGTTCACATGCTTCACGAGCCCCCTCGTACCTCTGAAATATCTCTTTGTTGATTTTTGATTGAGTTGGGAAGATGCCCGACTAAGCCCCAAAACCCTTTTGATAGTAACGCTGATTTGGATTTGCACATTACGAAGAAATCTACTACTTTGATGCCATCAGTGGCTGCCCTTTGATTAAAACCAACCTTCCGAAGTAATGCATTGAAATTGTATAGATGTAGGCTTCTTTTGTTCAACCTCACTTGACCTAGCTAGTTAAAATGATTGTCTAGGGATGTAGAGAAATAGCTTGGTTCAAGTCACCTTGAAAACCACATTTGAGGAAATCCTAGAAGTGATCCAGCTAAATGAGTCACAATCTGTGAGAATGATCCCAACACGATTGAACAATTGAGTCTCTGGTCATTGTTTTTCAACAATAATATTGTTATATATCATCGACTACTTAATTTCGTAACTTCAACATAAAATTTTTAATCTATACGAAATGTTTTGGTTTTTTAAGGGTTTCAGTGGCTAATACTAATTCAATGTAGTTTTTATGTCATAGCATGTAACAAGGAGTGGTTGTTGGATTTAATATTTGATTTGATTTTCATATCATTGTTATGTAGTATATTATGTCATGATAGCTCAACTGCAAGTGCTAGGACTCTTAGAGTAAAGACAATAAGATTTCGAATCATAGTCGTGGTACTTTAAGGATTGGCATTAAGCCCAATATTTATTCGTTCTTGTTATGATGAGTTCGAAAAGCATGTTCATGATGATATTCCTAGGTGCATGCTATTTGCTGATGACGTTGTGTTGATGATATTGTGCTGATTGATGAAACTAAAGAATGATTAAATGCAACACATTTCCACCTTTATGCCCATTCCTTAAATCAATGATGAGGGATATACACATTCCACTCTTGTAAAAATGATATCAAGAGTTTATGCTGAGATAAAAATGATTAAATGATAAATTTGAACTCTGGAGAAATGCGTTGAATCTGATGGATTTATAGAAATTCATTGTAATTTCAGCCAATCTAGAGTTGTGAATGGTGGGGACAAGTTACATGGCGTGAATGTACCAAAATGTGACAAGTTTTATTACTTGATTGCTATCTTTTTTAAATGGATGGCGATGTTCAAGATGATTTTGTCACATGATCACAACAAAATGGTTGAAATGGAGGGATGCAATGGGAGTAGTATGTGACTGTAAGATTCCTCTTAGATCTAATAGTAAGTTCATAGAACAATTATATGACCAACCATGCTACATAAGAGTGAATGTTGGGTGGTGAAGAAACAATGCCTCAACGAGATGTATGTGGTATGTGGCTGAAATGCATATGCAAAGATGGATGTGTAGGAAAATAATGAAAGATTGCTTGAGAAATGACTATATTGGTGAGTATTGGGGAGAAATTGTCGGATTATCCCTTGAGATGGTGTAGACATGTGTAACGCAAGCCGACTAACATGCCTATTTGAAGCAATGTTATTGAGTGGAACACGATTAAAAGAAGAAGAGGCATGCCTAAATTAACTTAGGAATAACTTATCAGGAGAGATTTGGATTCTTTACATTGATCAAAATATGACTTATAGCAGAGCGGATTCAGAAAAAAAGATCCATATAGCCAAATCCAACATGGTTGGGCTTGAGGGTTAGATGATGATGTTGCTGCTGCTGCTGATGATGATGATAATGTTATGATAATGATGTTGCGCTGGGACGATGATGGTAATGTTGTGTCATGATGTTTACATACTCATCAAATTAAATCATATGCATGATCAATGAATATTTGTTATGTATATACTTAATTGTTATATATAACATGCATATGATACCTTGATGACGTCAACAAGTCAATAAAGTTTACCTAATGGTAGAATCTGAGACCTGAAACTGGAGAATATCTAAGTTGATCATTGGGTTTTCTTTGAAAACATTGTTCAAAGACCTGTAGTCACACAACACCTTTCACATGCCATCATGCTTATTCACTTGGAGTATAAAGAGAAAAAAGGTTTTGTTGCTGGTCATTTAAGTCCTACATGTCTCGTTTTAATCACTTGATTGTCCTTTTACCTCATTTCGGCCTAATTATGTTATAACATTCTTGTAGTGCACTGATATTGGCTTCTGCTCACCCTTCAAGGACATGCAGCAGTCCATAGAACATGGGGGAGGTAGATAGTAGACTCAAAATACATGAACAAGATCCACCAGTTTTCTTTTTGTGAATCTGACTTTAACTTGGGGTCCTTGGCTACAATTCTCGTGGCATAAACCTAAAACATTGCAGCATAAACAACATACTTCAGGCTAAGGAATATTTTTATACTTGGGATTTCTTGAAATCTGTTGTGGGTGGTTCATCCACAGCGTTGTTGCAAAACAAAAAAGTTTTCAAATTGTTTTCTATTTTGGAAAGGGTTATGAGTTTTATAAACTTTTATTTTATAAAAAATAGAGAAAGGATATTCTAATTTTTACATGTGTTTTCCATTGAACATTTTTTTTGAATTCACCAAATGTTTAAATTTTGAGAGTTTTTGATTTCAATATTGGCTTATATTCCATAAATATTAACCTATGATTGCTGATTTCCAGCATTTTTTTAAAAGATTTTGAATAGATTTTGTTTGCAAAATGTTTTCATTTGAGAAAGCACATCTGGATATCAAAAGTGCCTTTTATTTTAAAAAGGATTTTGTATTGCTTTTTGATTTTGATAGGCAATATATTTAGACTCATGAAAGATTTTCTGCTGGGGTCAAATTTTTCTTGTATTCCTTAGTCGTTGTCCTTAAACATTCTATGTAGACCATGCCTCATACCACTTCTCTATGTAGAATCAGAGTCCAATCAAAGATCAATTTCACTTCAACTGTGTCCTCAATGAAGGTTTTTAGAACCGATAGATCTAGAGATCTACTCGGAAAAGCTCCTGCCCTTGTTTGGCACAGGACTGGATCCGGATTTTGGCTTGTCTTTTAGTGCCAACCCCGCCAAACAATCAACGGATTAGAACTGGTTTGTGTTTGGTTGTAAATCCCGATCTCACCTCGTTTTGGGATAACGGAATCCCTTGATCCGGACTAAGTCAGTCCCGCTCGAGGCGTGATTTCATTTCTCGATCCAGATTTACAATCTTTCCTCCCGTGACCCCGACTCGCTTTCTCAAACCAGACTCTCCTCTTCGCCTCTCTCCTTCCTGCTCCCCTCTTCCCCTCTCTCCTCCCGGACTCCCCTCGCCCTCTCCTTCTAAACCTAGCCGCCACAAAGGAGAAGCAGTCACAGCAAGCAGAAGGCAGGGAAAGAGGCCTCCACATTACCCTCCTCTCCAAAGGCGTGAAGTCGTTCTAGATAGACGCTGACGGGCAACTTCGACGCCGAGGTACCTGCCCCCTTCTCTGTGGAGGCGTGATTCTGCCTTTTCAACTACCTCTTCTCCCGTTACAGTCACACCCAGGTACATGCCCCCTTCTCTCTGTCTGAGAAAAAAGAGTACCCCGTCACCCTCCCCGACATCAACAACGGCCTCTACGGTGCCATCACGGCGAGGGTTATTGAAATGTAAAAAAAAAGATTATCCCTTTTGAACCCTCTTTCTTCGTTCTATTTGATTAATCCTAGACTTCGGCGTGTGAGATGATTGTGCTCCCTTTTATCCTTCAGTGCCTCCTGCTCAGATTTGCTGCATGCATCCGATTCCTCTTCCTGCCATGGTCCATGGGCTAAGCCACACCGGCGGGGAACATACTGTGCCAAAGAATCACTGTGCGCGGCGGGGAACATACTGTGTCAAAGAATCATTATGGGTTGGGTAGTCCAGACAGAATAGTACAAAATCATTTTTTCCCTTTGTTTGGTACATTTCTGTTCCGTGAACCATGCTCATGTTGTTTGTTTGTCACACATGTCAAAGGGGCTGTGATGGAATGAATAACAGAGACCTATTTATGTCCTAGAATAATTGAATCTGGATCTGGTTAACAATTCATGGTAGCATTGTATTTGTTGGTGTGAATTTCAGCCTTCTTGCAAATGGTTCCCTTTGCCAAGAATTTAAAAGGGCCTCCTGTTAGTTTAAATGGAAATGTCGAATGCTAGTTCTGAAAGAGGCAAATTATCATCAAGCTTTTCCTGCTATAGGCGTTTTCTATGTTTTTTGATGAAGTATAAAAATCTTTAGTACGTACTTTCATCTATAAATTTAATAGTGGATAGGGTCTCTGTGTGAAAGACTCAAGTGGTAGTTTTAATTAAAATGAAATGGTGTTGTCTAATGGCTTGTTGGCATATTTTGTTATATGAATGATGATATGGAATAAAATGTTCTGAACCATTTCAAAAAATTTGAAACTTCAGATACGACTCACATGAATTGTCTTGCATATCGAATGACTAAAACTAGTACCATCTCAATTTATGGGGAAACTAGAACAACAAAAAGTCTTTGATTGAAAAGTGGTAATGTGGCATACAATCTACCATCAATGCAATTTGATGCAACAATTATTTGATTTAATTTGTTTCTCGCTTTTAGTTGTTGAGAATTGTGTACTAATCGACTTACCTACAAGGTCAAACAATAGAAAAGACTAAAAAAATCAAACTCAAATATAAGTTGAATTTGTACTACTTGTTGAGATTCTTATTTGCAATTAATTGTCAAGTCACTGACACTACTTGTTACTTAGTACTAACTTTGGGATCAAGACATTTTTTTCTGTCTTACATTTTGTTTTCAAGTCAATTGGATACTGTGTCATCTTTAGTTTGTCATGTCTTTTATTATGGAACAATTATGTCAATTTTAATAACACTATCATTCAAATGATGTTTGGTAAAGTTTATGAACAATTATGTGTAACTGACATATGGACATGTTTTTTTTTTTTCTAACTGTCATGCTACTTGTGCGTAATTTATGTTCTATTATGACAATTTCAAATAGCTTGTCAGTTATCAATTATTGGATCGAATATGCACAACTATATACATACATACAACATGAACATGCCATGCAAGACAACTGTAAAGTTTAATTTATTTAAAATAAACATATAAAATGACCATACTCATCTAATATTCATTTCACTAAACAACAAACAATATCACCCACATTATGTATGCAATTAATTTTTTTTTGTAAATTTTAAACTTGTATTGCAGTGGCATCACAACTTCACATTCTTTGTAATTGTTAAAACAGTTCTGTAAGAACAGGACAAAATAAGCAAATCCTAACTAGGTTGCCGAACAAAATCAGACTGAATCCAGACTGGTAACCAAACATAATCACACTGAAATCTGACTCAATCCAGACCAGCTGACCAGAATCAGACTGGGTTGCCAAACAGAATCAGACTGGATCCAGACTACCCCAATCCAGATCTACTGACTAACCCCCCGACTAACCCAGTCCAGACTATAGAATCCCAGCCCGAACCAAACAGGGGCCCTAGGTCTTGTTGCATAATAAATTAACTATGGAAACAAGATATAATTAATGTCATTCATGTATAGTTTAATTCAGAATATGTACATGTGGAATGCAAATAATATGGCATAATATGTTTTTTTCAAAAACAGTGCAAAATCAATGACACATGAACTCAACAGTCAATATCTATTTTATATTATCACATACAACTATATTTTAATAAGCATTAGCCATATAATGCCTTGAGAAATACATCAGAATTAGTTATGTGAATGTAATTTTCATATTGAAGCAATTACATTTTGTCCATGGTATTTGACAAAGAATTTAATGTGAAAAGCATCACCTAATCATTTGTGCCTACAAAGCTCATAACATGTCAAAAGATGTTTCGGTTTCCAGTGTCTTCTTACTACTCTTAGGGGACGTTTGGTTTCCTGTATCTAGCAGGATTGGATCGTAATCTAAAACCCAGCGGAAGAAAATTTACGTTTGTTTTATAGGAGCTGGATAATGACAGGAATCCGGTACTTTTTTCTTACACAGAAATATGCAGGAGACTGCTTTCCATCTCAAAACGGCTGTAAGCCACAATGCAGCAGAACGGGGCTTCAGCCCTGCCTATGCCAGCTACTACTTCTACTGGCTGCTAGCTGTTGATGTGGTCAAGGAACGAGGTATCCGATTTCGATACCGTTTCGACAGCATGGAAATCGAAATTTATGGAAATTTCGACAGAAATTTCGATAAATGCAATTGTGCCCGTTTCGACACCAAAATGAATGAATTAATTTATGAAATTTTACAGGTGTGATCTCTACACCTAAATGCATCGTTTTATGCAATAAAATTTTATGTGGGGGTAGGTTAGGGAGGGGGTCCTTCATGTGGGAGGTAAGGGAATTGTCCTGTTTCTTGAGGATTTCGATGAATGATTTCGATGACAAAATGTAGGAATTAAGTTATGCAATTTTGTAAGTATGAGCTATATACATGCATGTACTTGTTCATGTTATAATATCAAATATTGGATATGTAGGGCATCCCACACATTTTACTTGGGTTTATAGTTTGTTGCTGATATTGACTCAATAGTCAACCATTTCATTGGTCCCAAGAATACTAGTGCAATGTTTCCAAGCTAAATCATCATTTGTTGGTGTGGTTGGCTTCCTAGCACCCTCATTGTCTAATAAATCACCACTAGGATACATGTCATCCACATTGCAGAAACTAAAATAGCATGCATCACATAAGTATTTAATAATTTGAATAGCAAATATTAGGGAAATGCAATGCAATTATGATATACTATAAGTATATACTATGTATGAGTACTAAATGGTGAAATGACCCCAATCCCCCTTTGCTCCTCTTCAAAAATCAACAATAACAACAAGGATTGCAATTATCGAAATTTTCATCGAAATTTGGCGAAATTCATCGAAATTTGGCGAAATTCATCGAAATCGTCGAAATTTGGCGAAACTCATCGAAATCATCGAAATCGAAACAGTCGCAGGTTTCGGTACCAGATAGCATCGAAATCGAAATTTCGAGCGAAATTTCGATGATTTCGACGAAACCTCATTCCATGGCTGTGGTCCCCTCCAATATCTGTGGTTGCTATGACCTGCGGGGCAGCTATGCATGTAGCTGCCAGCTGCTTCGGCCGCGTAAAAAGACTGGTCCCGACTTCCATTGTGATCTGGACATGAGGGAAGCATGATAATTCATCCATGTAACCAAACCTAAAGTTGTCTTTTTGCATTCCTGAAAACATGTACTCCATTCAACCGGGATTAAGAAAATCCAGTAATTTTTAGAATCCAACTCAATCCTATAAACCAAACGTGCCCTTAGAGAACTTAACCTCAGGTGTTACCTTTCCCATATCACTATACTTCTCAGGAAGGTAGGTGATGGTGGTGGCCAAGAGCAGTAGATACCCCTCATATGATGTTGTTGTTAGCTAAATCCTATCTGGCCATCAGATCAAATGAGGGGTGAGGACTTCAGTTTGGGACTGACGGTAAAGGTAATGTGAGGAATAGGAACCACAGGAGTAGGAGAGATGAGGCAGCTTTAAATGAGGTTCAAAAGCTGTTCTTGCTCCATTTGGTGCTTCCATCTAATACTCAACCTGAAGAGGCTACAAACTTGGATCCTGGAATCCACGTTTCTTTTTGAAATCTAACATCCATAGAGTTGTTTAATATCAAGATGATTTACAAAGACACTTGACATTTAGCTAGTGATTTCTAACTTGTAAATGCCAAAAAGATGCTTCTAGCTGTATATTAGCTTTTAATTGTAATTCATATCTCATAAAGGATCTACAGATCAATGGTACTCTTATAGGATATTTTAATAGAGATATGGATGAATTCTGCAATATATTCATCTTTCTCAACATGCTGCTTTTGCCAATACTTTGTTGAGAGGAATATTCTAGCATCCTTCTTGCTAATGATGCTTAGAGTTATATTCTAACTTATTATCTCACTGCAGAATACTTGCTAACAGACAGTCTGCTGCTCGATCGAAGGAAAGAAAGGTTCATTATACCAGTGAGTTGGAAAGAAAAGTTCAAACACTTCAGACAGAAGCAACCACGCTATCTGCACAGCTGACACTGTTACAGGTAAGATTGACTGAAGCAGGTCTAGGTATGTATAGATGTCGCTTGACCATCGGTATTTTCCTGGTTTCAATGTAAAAACAGGAAAAAAAAACCAACTCCGATTTTGATTCTAGCCACTTCACTTGTTGTAACAAAAGCTCGTATGAAACATGCTTATAGGCTTGCTTGTAAGATTCTTCTTTGCTATTCAAATTATCCAAACATCCTCCCATAACTCTATAAATTGCAGACTTTGAGAACTAGAAATAAATTGATAGTAGATTTAAAACTACAACAAACAGGCTCAGTATCATTAAATTCAATATCCAATATAGGTTTCTTGTCAACTGTGGTTATAACCTTGTCTTCCAAAGGTGATAGTGTCTTTATATCAGAATATAAACCCTTTTATGTAGGAATAAGCAGTCAAGTAAAGAAAGTTTAAGGTGAATACGGTAGCCAGGGTATGATTATGTGAGGGCAAATTAAGGTTGCTAATCAAGAGGCCACTGGATTCGGTTAGCCTTATTCTAATGTCCATTGGATTATATGGCAAGGTGATATAATTATAATCCAGTTCCTCATACTTAAGCTTATGTATTTACTAGCACGATTTTAATTCTAAAATTTTGGAAACAAAGCAACTTATCTGAAGATAGTGAGCTTTATGCTTTTTACTCTTGTCAAATATCACCAAATGAGGTAATTTGACAATGATTGGCCTTTATAATGGCCTTCTAAGTAAACTTTAGGGATGAATATACATATTCAAGCTCGGTATTTGTTGGCTGGCAGGATCTATCACATAGTTGAAAAAGTTACTATTAAGTCCATACTTGTTAAGGCGTGCACCTAAGCGGTATATATATGGGATTAAGAGAGAAATATTTCTCCCCCCCTCTCCCATGCCTGTGGCGGAGGCCGAACGCCCGGAGGGTGGCAAATCAAGGCGGCAACTGGGATTCGAACCCGGGTCCCTTTATTAGGGGACACCGTGCTTGACCACTTGAGCCACTCCTTGTCGGCATAGGCGGTATATATATGTATGTATGTACGTATGTATGTATGTATTGCTTTCATAAACATTTCTCTGTATATATACATATATTTCACTATTATATGTCTAAGTAAATATATAGTCAGTGGTTAATCTAACGATACATATTTATTATGGTAAGAGAACATAACAAATTAAATTTCTAATGAAGTTTACTTAGCATAGTCAAAACAAGAAGAGAATAATTCTAAATAATGTAAGAGATTGAGAATTAGTAACTGAATAAAGATTTATCTATAACAAAGTATTGACCATCTTCGATAATATACCAAATTAGGCGAGGCACAGGGCAAGGTGCAGCCCTTTGGGGCGCATATATATATATATATATATATATATATATATATAGTCATGCTAGAATACACTCGAGTGTATTCGGAGCAGAATACACTCAAGTAGTTTTTCATGATGCAATATTTTTTTCAAAAATCTAATCCGTTGATCTTCTTAAACATCTTGTGAATAGCTCATACACAAAATTTGAGCACATTTGGACATTTATAGGCCATTTTATAAAGACCGCAAAAATTATGCATTTCAAATTAGTTTCGCGCGTCGATTTTGTTGCCCTTGGATGAGTGACTTACACTCATCCAAATGAGCTCAAAATTTGTATGTAGTCTAGTTATAGTTTGACGGTGAAGATCAATGGTTTACATTTTGCAAAAACTAGTCTTGATATGCAAACACACTTGAGTGTATTCGTGCGATCTGTACACTCGAGTGTATTCTAGCCTGACTCTCTCTCTCTCTCTCTCACACTATCACTCTCTCTCTCTCTCTATATATATATATATATTAAAGAATTGTGTACTTTTGAGTACATGTACCAATCTTCATTTCTGATGTATATGTATGTGTGTGTGTGTGTATGTATGTATATATATGTGTGTGTGTGTGTATATATATATATATATATATATATATATATATATATATATATATATATATATATATATATGGCTACAAGAATTGTGTACTCGAGTACATATACCCATATTCATTTCTCATGATTACAAAAGTATAAAAAGCAATCTAACCTTATGGATGTGATGCATACCCCTTAGATTACATGTGTATCAAAAATCATATCTCATTTTCAAGGCCAGTACACATAAGTTGTGTGTACAAACCAATACACACTTCTTAACCTCTCTCTCTCTCTATATATATATATATATGTATATATATAGGTATATGTATCATATTTTAACTTTTTAAAGCTTCCTATGCGTGCCAAGGCGCCCAACCCTGGTGCCAAGGCGCCACAAGTATAGTCATAGTTAAGGGCCGGACATGGAAGGCATGGCTTTGATTAGTGTGGTACACTGTACACCTACTTCCCAAAAAATCTTGAAATTTCACATAATTGCATAGTATATCCAAAATTGTTTAGAGGCATCCTATTTTATCATGAAATACTGGAGTTAAATGTGTAAGAATGATTTATCTGTTTGTGCTTTCTCTGTCGCTCAAGATTGTTTTTGTTAGTGATGCTTGCTTCTTTGCTAAAAAGTACTCTTTAGTGATATATTTTTCTAAACAATTGAAACAACTGCTTGCATTCAAAAGAAATTTTATAGAGACCTCAAGAAATGATTTCAAGGAATTTCAAGTTTCAATGAATGAAGATGTTTTTATATACACAAGGGTATGCGGGCTTTTTGTAGAGCAATGTATTATTATCAACTATTTAGCCCCCAGAGGAGACCAAGCGTAGAAAAGTTACATGTAAGGATGGTACATCTTCACACCTTGACCTTAGGGCATGTGAGATAGGTTAACTGCTAGTGTTTGCATTGCACGAGAAGCAAAAAGTTCTCTGTAATGCTCTGTGTGCACTATTTACTGAGGATCATCTCTTCAGTCCCTATTTGTTTGTCTTAATAATAGATGAGTTAACAATACACATTGATGAGCTTCTTTGGTGCATGATATTTGTTAGTGTATAATTTAATTAGAGATGAAGGTATTCACAAACTAAATCAGTAGCCTGGCTTTGGACCCTAACAAGTTCAATGTATTTAAAAATAAAAATATAGCTAATCAAGAGTTAGAGGCAATGTTTGACTTGATACAACTGCAGCCCCCATATCTGTCAGGCTATTATGCTATTTGGATTATATTTCTAACCCGGATGAGATATACATGGGTATTTTCTCATTGGATTAGCAAGGTAGCTGAAATAGATTGCCACAAGTGTGATCATAAATGGTATTTTCTCATTGGATTATATATCTATCAGGCTATGCTATTTAGATTATATTTCTAACCCGGATGAGATATACATGGGTATTTCTCATTGGATTAGCAAGGTAGCTGAAATGGATTGCCACAAGTGTGATCATATAATATAAATCAGACAAAAGGTATATTTAGAATGGCTGTAGTTTTTATCCATGTCTTGTAATGGATGTTGGGTTACTGAGAAACAATTCAATAAAGTGTTAAAAACAGGAGCATAAACAATATTGAAAATTTAAAACGGATGTTTAACCCAAGAATGGTTCATATCAAATCAACTATATAGAATTAAAGCTGTAGTAGTGAATACTGACACACAGAGAGTGATCCCTAGGTGGTTTAAGCATATCCAAACTAACATAGGCCTTTGAAGTATACCTATCACGATGAGCAATGTGTTTGAGGTGGAAGGAGTTCAGCAAGGAGAATTAGGTAGGTACAAATTAACAAAGGAAGAACTTCGGTAGAAGGATTTCAAATGATGACAACTCAAAAAAATGTCACTTATACGAGCTGAATGCAAAAGAAGGATATATAAGCTAACCGCGACATGCTTGGGAAATCAATCTTACGAGCATAACCATTAACCAGGGACTGATAAATTTGGTTTCTTAGCACCGTTAGTATCTGCTTTAAAATCCAGGCTTATCTGTTAGAAGTAAAGTTCTCTGAGCCTAACCTAGCCGTGGGACTCAACCGTCTAGACAGGATAGCAAAATGCACAGTTCATTTACTGGGTAATAAGGGTATATTTGGGAGAAAGGGAACATGATGAGCAAGGAACCTGGTTCAGAAGAGACACCGTAGGTCATTTTCTAATGCTACCTGACAATGCCATGCTGCCACCCCTAGCTTTTACTTTAAGAATATATTAGTATTTTGTGGAGAAATGTCGTGGCAATTGATTCGGCTTGTACATCATTCTGTCTACATTTCCCACCTTTTTGTGCCAGTTGATATAAGCCCCATAGATCTCTGGCTTACTATTTGCTTGTTCTTCCAAGACAATATTACTATTTCTTTTGGTGCCGCATTGTGCTCAAGGATTCTTCTGTTTTCGTTGTTAACAGAGGGATACTACTGATCTCACTGTTGAGAACAAAGAACTCAAATTGCGATTACAAGCAATGGAGCAACATGCTCATCTTCGAGATGGTAAGTGCTATACATTAACTTATGAAAATTTTGATGCTTAAGATCTGCTTGGGTCTCAAAAATGATGTGATACACTGCTGCTTTGATGCTATTGTAGACAAGTATCATAGCCTTAAAACTTGCAATTGGTAAAGATAAAGCTGCATTTATGCCCAGTTAAAACTAATCACGAGGTCTTAGTTGATGAGTAGTGGTCGTGCAATGATAACTCGAATATAGTAAATGAACTGAACTCTACGGATTCCTGATAACACCAATGCATTTGTTCGTATAGCACTGAATGAGGCATTAAGGGAGGAAGTGCAACGACTAAGAATAGCCACCGGGCAAATTCCTATGAGCAACGGAGGTGCGGTAAGTATAGGTCTCCAGCATCAGAACTCTCTATTTATGATTCCCCAACAAGTACACGGCTTTGGTCACACTCAAGGCAGACCTCAAGTGTCTCAGCCATCAGCAAACGCCCAATCTTCAGTGGCTCCAATGAACTTCATGTAGGGAGCTGGCTTTCAACTATCTGTCAATTAGTGTCTATGCCATCGTGGAAAGAAGCAGGTCCACTGACATCTGTACTGTACTGTGAGCTGTATCAAACGTTTTTATTGTATCATCACATCATTTTGATATATTGTTATATAATATCAAGGCTATAGATGTTTCAACAAGCATTGCGTAACTCCAGTGCAAGAGGTCCTGTATGTATGATCGCTTACAAACTATATGGTGAGATACAATCTTTATGATCACGTTTTCATATACATATATGGATTCATATGAATGGTAAATATTCTGCATATACCACAACATTGAACCTCCAAGGTGTGTTTGCGCACGTGCATATAGGGACACATAAGAAATCAAACCAAATGAAGTGTATTAATTTACTCAACTAAAACAAGAGTTAGATAAAAAAATTTAGACTCAAAATCCTTAATTGTAGGTTATTGACTCTTAACTGTTGGTGTTTGATGAAATGTCAAGACATATAGGTGAAGATCGCTCAAAGTTTTAGATACATATAAAATTTAGGAATATGAAAAAAAAGGTGAGACTAAAAAAATAGTTAGTCTAGGAAAAATGGTAAAATGCTTTTGGTAATAAAGTAAGTGGTAAAATACCATAGTAAAATGTAAAAGTAAATAAAAATTAATGAATGATAACGATACAAGTAAATGAAAACTAATTTTTGATATTAGTAAAAGTAAAAAGTAAATGGAAAATAACTATTTGATATTAGTAAAAGTAAATAGTTAATAAAATTTACTTAAGTAGTTGTCATATTTCCTCAACAAAAAAATGAAACTACCAAACCATGAAAGTGACAATACTATAAAAAGTTGAGGAAGAAAAGAAAAATCTTTTTGCACAACATACATGCAAAAAGGACGTGATATTCTTCCCAAGTTGGAAATGGCTTTGGAAAGAAAATAAGAGATACTAGTCAAAGGCATAAAGTTGAAAGAGCAAGTGACACAAAAATTGGTCACTCCATCCTAAAGCCCTATAAAAGGCAATGAATTTAAAGGGAAGAGAAAGTAAGAGTTTTCGTAGCTACTCCGTTATTCTTTCTTGAGAGCCCTCTTGCTTACTAGTGCTCTACTTTTTGTAGTAGGTTGATGAGTTTAATGCTCTCCTCTTTGGAGAATTTTCAATTGGTGTCATATTCCCCCTTCTTGTATGTTGTAATTTCGTCCTAGTAGTTAGTGTCCTATATTTCCACTTATTTTTGAGCGTAACCTTCTATTTTCCATATACAATTTCCATATAGATTTTGTTAGCACAATTGTGTGTGCATACTTTCTTCTCCCCGTGAGAATTGGAATCGAAGATCATTACTTTGATTAGCAATACTCGATGCTCTCTCAATGAAATCGTTATCGATGCTTATCTTTTTCACTACTTTTCATGGAACTCACTAAGTTCTGTACTATTATATAATAACTTTTATTTTAGTAGAGAATGCCCCATTATCTTAAATAAAAATATAATTCGATTGCCTATAATCACAAACCCTTCTTCACTACTACTCCACCTTACTTTGTGTTCTCACCAACACTTAATCGTACTCCATATTCCACCAACATTTAGCATTACTTCATCTTCCACCAATATTCTCCTAATTCTCCATCAATCACCCACTAAAACCCTAGCTTTCCCACCAAAACAGTATAGAGCCAAGTTACAGGTTAATTAGGATATACTTCTCTCTCTCTCTCTCTCTCTCTTGCTCTCTGCTTCTAAAGGGGGTGGATAAATGGTGGATAAATAGTTGAGTATAGGTAAAGACAATATGGGGTAGAATATTGACGAAAGAAAGAGAAATGTGGAGTGTGTATATGTATATTATTTATATTATATATAGTCTATCTAAAATTGATATAGTTTGAAGGAAATTATAATACTTTTATGAAAGTCTAAGTGGAATTATTAAAATCTTAGATTCATAGTTATAGTCATGTAGTTATTTTTTTTTGTCAAAAAATGACTTTTAATACTGTGATGACAAAAACATTGTGTATGCATACTTTGTGTATTGCAATTATATTTTGTGACTTTTAGTTATATTGAGTTTGTTAGTAACAAAAGTATGTCAGTGGTATAGATAATCGGAGATGCAATGCACTTAACTATTTTTTTTTCATCCAACAAATATTTTAAAAATTCAAATTATTGATTTTCTTAAATATCTTACGAATCTAGTATATATAAAATTGGATCTGGTTTGGACACTAGTAGGTAAAAAGACAATACAAAGAATAACTTAAAAAGATTTACGTACACAATTTGTTGTTCCTGAACGAGTGACTTACATGCATCCAAATCCATTCAAATTTTGCATGTAGCATATATCTATTATAATATGGAAGGCGAATGGTTTAGATTTTCTAGTCCGAACCTAGCCCTAGGACTGCAAGGTTGGCACCTTGAGGTATGGGCCATAGAGGCTATGAGGAGGGAGTGACACCTCCAAAGGATTCCGTTAGAAATAGCTAGCTACTGGTTGTGGTTGACAATGACTGAAAACTAGGTATTGACTTCTAGGTCTAGAGCAAGGTTACTAGGGAAGAAAAACTAGGAGGAAAAGGCTTTACCTTCACATCTCAAATAGGATTCTGGCCATCATCGATCCTTTTGTAGATGTACAGTCTATTCCATAGGCCTGGGGGTAGCCAGAAACTTTCTTGGCCCTCCTGTGGCACTCACTGGAAAGGTCGGGGAAGTTTATTCCAACTCTGGTCCTCACAATGGTGTTGGAATCCTATGGTTATATTCCCTCCTCGTGGAGCATTCTTTGACCTTACATAGGCGATCGAGTAGTAGTTTATGGATCTGCAAATTTCCCATAGGTTGTACAAAAGATAATCACCATTATTGGTGGAAAAATCTCAATAAGGCATGCTTTCATTCTTGCATTGAGTCTGTTAGGCTATGGGGAGTGGTCTGAGAGGATGTTGAAGCGAGTTTTTTTGGTGAATGGATGGGTACAAAGAAGAAGGTACCGAGGGAGGATGTTCTTACAGAGATCAATGCTCGTCGGAGAGTCTAGGGTTGAGGGAAAGGGAGGATCTCCCTTTCCAAAGATAACTTTCTTTAGATAAAACACCAATGTAGATTAATATCTATCTAGACCATGTCGTTACACCTATTTATCTCAAATTTAGGGATAATGATCATTTTTTCATTATCCATCATTTGGAAAAATCTGAAGTGCTTAATCACTCACGAATTATTTCAAAAATGGTTTCCAAGTAATACATAATTAATTCTTTAATTAACTATGCAAGACACATATTATCATGAAATCTTTTTTTTTCATTTTCTTACACAATCTTATTTTGGATTATCTATCACATAAAATTATCTTAAATATTTATCATGAACATGAAATATCCATTTCCCTATTTTGTATTCGGGAGCCATTAATAAGACCTAATCGATCCAATGGAGTGTAAACTGGATTCTAGGGCCTATGACCCACATCTTGGAATTCCAAAGGGTCCATAAGCTTCATTACCATTCTAGTTAAAAATTAAGGTACTTCTTAAAAATTGAAGCCTCATATCAATATATACATACTCATTATACATTATTTACTTCAAATTTAAGTCTTACTTTAAGTCTAGAGCTTAGATTTGCCATTCCAATTCAATCAAGGTCATACCATTTATTTCATAATTATAATATCATTTTGATTATCTCTTATTGGATCTTAATGCATTATTATTGAATTCATAAATCATGGAATCCAAATTTACTAAATTTAAGGATCTTACACCTACCTTAGTTGGTAATGGTACTGCAACATCATCCAAATGATACTTAGATGGAGCAAATTTTGGAAGTATAACTTCTTTGTAAGATGTCCTTCCTCAACCTTGACTTCCTCTAGAAAACTTGAGATAGAGCCTTTGGGTTTGAATTACTTGACTGTGTGGTGGATATATATATATTTGATCGATGAGGTAATGATGGGGACCTGCCTTTACTTGGATTCAGAAAAGATACTTTGATTTTGGAAATGATTAGAATTGGTTACTCATTTTTGGGAGGAACATAACCTCCTTTGAATTTGAGTTCTTTAGTTGTGATTCCTTTTTCTTAAAGGAGTGACAATCGTGTTTAATTTTGTCTACTGTGGAAATTTCTTTGGTGTTATACATAATTTTTATTAGGGTGTCGTTCTCTATATCTTTAGTGGCCTTACTGGTATCCTACTGGATATGATCACTGGGAATGGCTATTCCTTCTTTGGAGGTATTTCCTACCCCTTCATTAGAATGGGCTTTATCATGTTCACTTTCCTATTACTTAGGGGCCTTCGTGACACAACGATCCTATTCTAGGTGATTCCCCTTCTTCAAAGATTATTTAGATCACTTTACTATGTTGTAGAAGTGGGTCTTCAACATGTATCTTTTCTTCTTCGATCATGTACTCAATTGAGTGCTTCAATGGTTTGCACTAATCTTGGAATTTTTCTACTAACCAGTGGAACTCATTATAACGACCCCCTCCCCTGTTATCCCCTATTCAGCTGGAGTGAGAGGGCAAGGGCCATTATCATATTTATAGGATTGAGGTTTAGCAATCAAGCAGAAATAATTGTAAATTTCGCTAAATGAAAAAGAGTTTGGTCACAATATGAAAGACAAACTCTTCACAAAGGAATTACATGAAATGGAAATCTATTATTTGAAACATGAACTAAAACTATCTAACTAAATCCTCCATTGTAACTTTAAGCATCTTTCCTTTTAGTGCCTTCTTCTCTGAATGTCCATTTTGCAGATTAATAGCAGATAAACCTAAAATATCATGAATAAAAAACACAGTCATTATATCAAGACATGCTGGCATGTGGGGGGAAACCAAATATTCAAATCTATGTGTAACAACATATTCAACCATAGAAGCAATTATTGTTACATAATCAAAATGTAAAATTTCCTCATAACTCCTCAACCCTTGTTTACTCAAGCTCTGGGATACCCTCTCTTAGGGTTTTGTCCCTGTGGTGGACTTAGGCCACGTTCCCAATCTGAGGCTTGGTGCCATGTTAGTCTTCCCAATCTGGGGTTTTGTCCTAGTCATCTCAATGATTCTCTCTCATTCTTTCTATTCTCATACTTCTAGAGTGGGTATGAGGGGTTTGAGCAAGTTATTCATATAACATGTGATACTCATAGGGGCCTTATAGACTGCAAGAAAGTAAATAAACATCCAACTGTTAAATTGCAATCAATTTGGGAAAACTCCGAGAAACCACAGAAGTCAGTTAAGGTGAGTAGTCATAGGAGTAACCACATACCTTTCAAAAGTGACTTAAAGTCCAAGTAATCAGGTGCAAGTAAAATCAAGCAAGCAATCACCCTGAAATTAATGAAAATCACCTAGGTATTACAATTTTGTCCATAATCTAACATTAAGGCTGACTTGGGTTTGAAGTTAGGGTTTTGGTGGTCAAATTAGGGTTTCAATAGGGTTTTGGCTTCCCAAACCCTAAGTATCACATTTAATGCCTTATTAACTTACAAACCCTAATTTTGATATTATGCATTCTGAATCTCAAATTAAGTCAAAAATTTCCTTTTCATAAAAAAGACTAAACTTTAACCATCAAAGTCATTTAAGAAAATTATGATCAATATAATTTAAAAATTAGGGCTTCCATGCTTTTAATTCATCAAAGTTAGTAACTTTAGACACTTTTGAAATTCGATACATAGTTAGGTCTTGAATCCAATTTTATTGGATTCCTTGCATTTTTTATTAAAAAGCACTACGTATTTGCATTTTTTGGCCAAATGATGGATTTTTAGTTGATTTTGCAAGATCAATCTATTTTTCATATTTTCAATTAGAGAGACGAGGAAAATACCTTTATTTTGAAATTAGTCGTCTGTTGGATCTTTGGTTGTTGTTAATCGAAGCACAAATTGCACAACTTGAGTTAAACCTGCCCACTCACCCCACCTTCATCCAATGTGAGGTACTGACCGCACGATGCAATCACTGGTACAAGATGGACCCATATCTATTGGTCTTACTGATAGCCCCCTTTCCTAGTCTTCTTCTACACATGCAATAGTGCATGTGGCAAAATTGATTGCTAGAGAAAAATGGAGTGAGAGAGGGAGAGAGAGAGAGAGAGAGATTCCTAGGATAAAGCTTCACTGTTTGGGTTCCCATGTCCTTGTGGAGTCAGGGGAGGGGGTTTTAGAGGATGCATGGGCTAAATCTAGGGTTTAGAAACTTGGGGTGAGAAAGGGGTGGCAGAGAGAATTCATTCTTGGCCCACAAGCCATAACTTTGCCTCTTATCAGAGGGTTTCCTCTTCATTTTTACAACTCGAACTCAATGGTTCAATTAGTTCGCAATGAGGTGGACCTCAGAGAGGGAATCAAAGGATTATAGATCAGGGTGAACAATGCCCCTTTCCTTTTTTGGCGTGAGGTAGGAGACAACCCATACATCATACAATCTTGATCCAACGACCACTGATCTATGAGAGAAATAAAGGGTCAAGTCATGTATTCTAATTAGGAAAGAAAATGGTGACATTTACATATATTAACTCAATAATACTTCCACTTTAGGAAAAAGTAAATAATTCATATATCTCTCTACTCTAATCCTTTTAATCTCAAAATTTAAAGGAAAGTCTTTAGTACTTATATCTAGCTGTGGGCGAGATTTGAGACCAAAATACACAAGTTGAAGATTCTTTTCTTTGTCTCCAAGTATCCTTCTTATTTCATTTATTTAAGGCATCAAATTTTTTTTCTTTTCTAAACTTGGCTAGATTCTCTATTTTAATATCTTTTCTCATTAGTTATAATATGGAATCAAAACCAAACAATTAGTTTCCTTCATCACCATTTTTCTAGAAAACTTCACATTATTCTGTATGTAGTTTACAAATTTCCCATTATGTTTTATAATTCACTTACTATTGTATTTTCTCTCTGTCTTTTCCCCATATGTATTATTGTATTATTGAAAACAATAGAATCCATGAAAACCATTACAAAGGATATTTTGCAAATTAATTCCATACTTTTGAAAGCAAAGCATACCAAATATTTCTAACATATCCTTAACAGTCAAATATTTGCATTTCATTTTATAAATACATGTGAAAAACCATGTTATAACACTCATAGTCGGATTGTGCATTTTACAAAGACATTGGGAACTCACTTAAATGTAGGATCTTCATCAAATACTTCACAACATGAAAAATGTTAGTATACGAATCTTGTTGGTATGTATGCCCAGAGAGCCAATGATCTGATGATTGGAGTGTGGCATTAGAAACATGATTTGATAACAATAAAGGTAATTCCATCTATTATGTTTGTCTCAGTCATGAGATGATGACACATACATAGTAGATGTATAAATACTATTGTTACTCGATGACATATGTCTTTAGGTTGAGCACCTGAACGATGAGATCATATGCATGATAAGAGTACATACATTCTTGTTATGTACCTAGTCAGATATTATTGTGGAATCAAAATATACAACAATAATACCTAAGACTAGAGTGTGTGTTGATTGATGATAGATTCTCAATAATTATAACGTCCCAAGATTTGAGGCCTTGGATAGCATGATCTTTAAAGGAATGATTGGACTACCCATATCACCAAGGTGCACCTCCTTTTCCGAGAGCCCATCACTAAAGAACTCCATAGTTAAGCGTGCTCATCTTAGAGTAGTACTAGGATGGGTGACCAGACGAGAAGTTGATCCTGGCTTGCGTGTCAGTGAGGACAAAGTGCGAAGTTAAGGCTAGTGGTGGTCTGTGGGGCCAGTCGTCATTCCTAAAACTATGCTAGTGCCTTGGGCAGTGGGTCCAGGCGTTACAAATGGTATCCGAGCCAATTCCCCTCCAGTAGGTGGGACCCACATGGGCCTGTGGCATGCCAGTCTTTGAGCCGTACGGTCCATGCATGTTGGAAAGGACTATCCGAGTTGATGGAGCCGCCCATGCACTAGTAGTGTCCATACATGTTGAAAAGGGCTATCCGAGTTGATGGAGCCTCCATTGCGTTGGTAGCCGTAATCGTGAGCTGGGTGTACATGGGCCATTTGGGTCAGCACTGAAATGGGGAATGATAATGGGGCCATATAATTGAGCCTTAATGAGGACGTCAAGAGTCTAAGTGGGGGAGATTGTAATGTCCTAATATTTAAGGCCTTGGATAACATGATCTTTAAAGGAATGATTGGACTACCCATATCACCAAGGTGCACCTCCTTTTCTGGGAGCCCATCACTAAATTGAAAACCTCTAGAGGGGGGGTGAATAGAGTTTTATAGAGATTTTAAAATAATTTAAACTCAAACAACCAAAGTAAAGATTGAGAAGAGGAACACAGGTGTTTAGAGTGGTTCCACCTTAGCAAATACTAAGGAGTCAGTCCACTACCCGGTTGCTTACCCAACCGGGATTTTGAAAGTACTAAATTTTATTACCTCTCAAGGATGTTACATAAAATTTACAATACTTTCTAAACACCCTTTGGACAGCCTTCACCCTGAAGTAGTCTTGCCAACCTCGAAGCAGCCTTCCTGAAGTAACTTCAAGCTCCCCCTTGAAGTAGCCTTCCTTCTGAAGTAGCTTCCCGTCAAGACAGCCTTCTGAAGTAGTCCAAAGTCCTCCTCTTCACACGAAGAGCTTCAACCTCTCCAATCCGCAGCCTCCTACCTGGAGTAGCAAGGAGAGTACAAGTAATACAAAGGAACGAGAAAGGAATAAAAGAAAATACAACTTATCCTTGTAGCTCAAGGCTTGATTTCCCTAGATCAAGCGTTTGGATTTTCCTAGCCAATATGATGGACATGTGATTGCTAGGGTTAGGAAAATCTAGCCTATAGGACGAGCTTGAGCAAAGGAGAAAAATGACCAATTGATCACACAGCTTAGTTCACACAGATTGCACAAGAGGGCTCAAGTATTTTCTCAAGTATATCAAGTGTAAGAAGTGTATCTTAGTGTCCTATGGCTTGTCCTATTTATAGGAATGGCCTAAGTATGCTTAAGGACATTCTAGACAACTTCTAGGGGGTTCCTAGTGCTTAACTAGCCGTTAGGAATAAGTTAGGTGCATTAGCAACGGCTAGTTAATTAATTCTGCAGTTGCTGTCAGAGACCATCTCGGTCGAGGACTTGTCGACCGAGATGTCCAGTCGGTCGAGGATTTGTCGACCGACAGGCTCTCTGGATTAACGTTTATTTGCAACTGTTAACTGCTGTGTCTAACGGCTATTTTTGGTCAATCTCGGTCGAGAGGTTTGTCGACCGAGAGTGTCTCGGTCGAGGAGTGTGGTCGACCGAGATTGACTCTGTTTTCAATCTTTAAATTAAGATACTAAGTGTGTGCATAAGTGTGCATTATGTGATCCTATTGAATGGATGACTAAGGTGTTTAGCTAGGGAAAATCCAATGCTTGATTTACATGCGATTCTAAGTACTTGTACATTATAATTCTGTACAAGTTTTTACAATGATTACATTTGCATGAAAATATAAATACTTCACGTTGGATTTCCCTTATAGTTGTGTCATCCTGCACACTCAAGTAGCTCGTTAGATAAATAAGAATGAAATGTTTGTCATCATCGAAACAAAGGGGATTTATCATAATATCCAATTTATCCAACATAAATAACCCCATAGTTAAGCGTGCTCATCTTGGAGTAGTACTAGGATGGGTGACCATTCAGGAAGTTGATCCTGTCTTGCGCGTCAGTGAGGATAAAGTGTGTAGTTAAGGCCAATGGTGGTCTGTGGGACCAGTCGTCATTCCTTAAACTCTGCTAGTGCCTTAGGTAGTGGACCCAGGCATTACAAAATGTTATCAGAGCTTAATGTAACGACCCACACTTTTGAGTGTCTAAAAGACCTTAAATTCTCATATCATTACTCATAAATTCTAGGATCAGATTCCAAATAATACAAAATAGTAAACATATTTCATTAATGATCAAATATTTACATGTTTACATAAAAAGCTCCTCTAAGGAGTTACATAACTTTTAAATAGAATTAACTTTTACATGTATGAAGATAAACCATTAAGACTAAGCCTTCATGATTAAACTATAGTGTCTTCAACATCTTTATTCTATAACCTCATGTCCATGAGTCAAGTATACCTGATACCTAAAATGCTGATAAACAAATACGCAATCAATATATTTCTATACTGGTAGGTACATGGGTTCAAACAATAATCACAAGTACACATATAAGAAAACATCTTTATATTGCATAAAAGAACATAAACTTGTTTTCATATTCTAACCCATATCTGGTCTACTACCTCAAGTGTAATCACTATCCCTCTGGGGCTCATGTGCATTACCCTTAAGATCAGTCTAACCCAGGGTTCCGAATATTGTTATTTACTTTTCATGATACTCATAGGAACTTTATAATTTACAAGAAGTAAATAAACAAGCAAGCAGTTTATCTTTTATTCAATCTCATCGAGAAACCTCAGCAAACTCAGAATTCGATACATGTATTCATAAGCGTAACCACATACCTTATGCCATTGTAGAAACCATGCAGAATATATCATGTACCTTAAGAGTGTATCCAAACATCCAAGCAACACATCATGCAATCAACATAATCTGAAACATGCATACTACATAGGTGTCACCAATCACATTAATTAGATAAAATCATACTTGGCCTAATCTAGCGTTTAGATTTCCATGGTATCAAGTTAGCATTAGGGTTATGTTTGATATTCCAATTCCCATGTTCATAGATCTAATGACCTTAGAACCCTGATTCACATTAAGTTTACCCTTGGTTATCAAATCGACCACATACCTTACTATGATCACTAAAATTCATTTAGGTTCATTAACAATATTACAAGATATGACCTTTAACCTTGATTGTCCATATGCACGGATCTTCACATAAGAAACCCTAACTACTCATCTTTATTATCTTGATTCTCATATTGTTTATCAATATCAGATAATAACATAAAAGAAAGGCTTTTAATGTATTTAGCATATGGATACACAAAACTAGGGTTTAACCACGTTAATCACCACTTTATCACATATTGATCCTACTTTTGAATTAGGAAGCATGTTCAAGCTTTAAAAGTATTTTATTTGGATTGCTCTCATTTTTCTAATCATTTTGATATATAGACTTGCTATATTTGGATGGACCAATCATTTTTTATGATTAAAACAAAATAAATCATTATACCTTGATTTGAGGCCACATGGCCCTCATAATTGGTTCGTGCTAGGCTGGCGCAGCTTCAAGCTACCAGGTTGGGGTGCTGGTTCAAGGTGAGCAATTATTTGGGTTGCTGGTTCTTTGGTTGAACTGAGCATCAGATATGAGAAGGGAAGGGACCGGTTCAGCCCGTCCTCCCCTTCCTTCTGCGACAACATGAGGCCCATAGGTCTGCCCTGCGCATGTCAAATCACCTCCCGCAGGCAGAAACCCTTCTCCCTCCACCTAGTTGCATTGCATGAGAAAGACGATCCTTCTTGCCCGCTTTGAGACCTCCTCCTACTGACCCAGCCAACCTCTGGCGCATCCTTTCTCCATCCTATTTGCCACTATCTGTTGTAGATTAGACTTCACTGATTTCGGGTTCTGGCTTCCTGCTTACGCCGTTGCACCGTAAGTCAGAGGTGGTGCCTACGCCAGTCGACCCTTTTCTTCATGGCGGGTCTGCACTGGCCTTCCTCCTCGCAGGTCCCTGGTTTCCAAAGAAGCTAGGGTTCCTTCCTTTTGCTGCTGGCACAGAGAAGTAAGGAGGAGTCTAGAAATCTTTAGGCAACCTACAACGGTGGCGACGTTGGGCAAAAGACCGAGGAGAAGGAACCACATCGCCTGTGCATTACTATCCATCCTCTTGCGAGTCTATCTTTCCCTCTCTTCTAACTCATCCAAGGAGAAGAGTTCATACCATCAAAGTTCATCTGTAGGGTTGTCTACGACTAACAGAACCGAGTGGCTTGCCTCCTTTGTGTCAAGGTTCATGGATCTTTATATGGGTCTTGAAGGGAACCCTAGATGCTACAACAATGAAGGAAAAGTAACGTGGCTCCAAGATCGGTTTCCTTGGTGCAGATCATACCTCCCCTTGGTTTAGCCTCTTCAGCTCGTTTCCTTTTTATTGTGTTTCTCTAATCAAAACAACCTTTTGATACTAATTTTTTCTTACTATGCATGATAAAGATGTTTGCTTATATGTGTAATTGTGATCATTGTTTGAACCCACGTACCAGTATAGAAATATACTGATCGCGTATTTGTTTGTCGGTGCTTTAGGTATTAGGTATACTTGACTCGTGGACATGAGGTTACAGAATAAAGATGTTGAAGACACTACAGTTTAATCATGAAGGTTTAGTCTTAATGGTTTATCTTCATACATGTAAAAGTTAATTCTGTTTAAAAGTTATGTAACTCCTTAGAGGAGTTTTTTATATAAACATGTAAATATTTGATCATTAATGGAAATTGTTTACTATTTTGTATTGTTTCATGAATCTGATCCTGGAATTTATGAGTAATGATCTACAACTTTAAGGTCTTTTAGACACTCAAAAGTGTGGGTCGTTACATTTGTCATCAGATCCGTGATGTTTCATTTAATCTCCAATAATTATTAAATTTGACAAACTCTTTAGAGCCTAAGGGAGTTATTAGAGGATTTTCCAATGATGGAGGTGTCTAGAAAAGGATCACGATCCAGGGGATGGCAAGATTTTCCTCCACCCTACTAGTCAATCTATGAGGACTCCTAGATTCTGTGTGACTTCCTGGCCAAAATCAAAGGATTTGTGGCCTTGGATAACATGATCTTTAAAGGAATGATTGGGCTACCCATATCACCAAGGTGTACCTCATTTTCCAGGAGCCTATCACTAAAGAACTCCATAGTTAAGCATGCTCAACTTGGAGTAGTACTAGGATGGGTGACCAGTCTGGAAGTTAATCCTGGCTTGCACGTTAGTGAGGACAAAGTGTGCAATTAAGGCTAGTGGTGGTCTGTGGGGCCATTCGTCATTCCTGAAACTCTACTAGTGCCTTGGGTAGTGGGCCCAGACATTACAAATGGTATCAGAGCCAATTCTCCTCCAGTAGGTGGGACCCACATGGGCCTGTGGCATGCCAGTCTTTGAACTGCACGGTCCACACATGTTGAAAAGGGCTATCTGAGTTGATGGAGCCGCCCATGCACTGGTAGTGTCCAAGGCATGTTGGAAAGGGCTATCCGAGTTGATGGAGCCGCCCTTACGTTGGTAGCCGTGGTCGGGAGCTGGGTGTACATGGGCCATTTAGGTCAAAAATGAAACGGGGAATGATAATGGGGCCATATAATTGAGCTTTGATGAGGACATCAAGAGTCTAAGTGGGGGAGATTGTAACATCCCAATATTTGAGGCCTTGGAAAACATGATTTTTAAAGGAATGATTAGACTACCCATATCACCAAGGTGTACCTCCTTTTCTAGGAGCCCATCACTAAAGAACTCCATAGTTAAGCGTGCTCAGCTTGGAGTAATACTAGGATGGGTGTCCAGTCGGGAAGTTGATCCTGGCTTGCGCATCAGTGAGGACAAAGTGCATAGTTAAGGCTAGTGGTGGTCTGTGGGGCCAATCGTCATTCCTAAAACTCTGCTAGTGCCTTGGGCAGTGGGCCCATGCGTTACATAAATCATGATATGTGATATCAAGTCAAGCACACATGTACATGCTAGAGAACATTGTATCAAACAGACCCACCATGAGAGTGATACATGGAGACCATGGAATGATAGTCAGAATCATCTCTCATAGTGATAGTGGTGATTGTGGTTTGTAGACCTGAAATCACTACATTCATCACATGTCATTCATGTACTTTGACATCATCTAACATGATCATGAATAAGGGCTTCCATAATGGCGATGCTTGGGTGCACCATGACACATGGGAATAGAGTGTGAGTGATGTAAATGGGATTTGTCCCTCCTATAGGAGATTCAACTAAACAACTGAGGTTCAAAATTAACTGACTGGACTCTGAACTAACCAGTTCACATTGCCAACTGACTGGTTGGGTAGAAACCAATCAGTTGGAGTGTCAGGTTAATTGGAATCAACATTGGTTGATCAATGGCTGAACTGGGGGGTGAGATGACCAGTTTACATAGTAAACTAACCAATTTAAATATCCCAACCAATCCATTCATGGGATGAATCACTCTGTTCGATAGCCAATTCAATTGGATCAAGGATTGGTGCTGACGTCATGTTGTACATTATCTGTACATTGATTACCAATTTGATTCAAAATAGGAAACTACACAAATCGACTGATTCTCTTAGCGAACAGATTGAATCGCGCACCAAATGACCGATTGGATGTGAAAATCGATTGATTATCCATGCACATGTTCTAGAAAATTTGTGAATTCAACACTTTCGATTCCCGCACAGACTAGGAACCTTGACCATAGATTCTTCTATAAATAGAGGGGTACTTGGGGCTTCCCAAAATAAAAAATTACACTGACAGTTGTTGTCCTCTTTGGTTATGGTAACCAATAGAGATCCTGAGTAAGTCCTACCCGATAAAGAGAGGGATAACAAGTGAGAGACAATTGTGGGAAATCATATCAACTCTAGCAGGTTGATATTTGAAAGGGTCAACTCCTTCATGTTGGCTCTAGTAATACAACATGGAGTTCCCGGTGGTCCGCGTGAACTTCTATAGAGGGGAGAGACTTCCGCCGCTAGGAGAACTCCGTCAACCACCGTCTATGGTGACCAGACCAGGAGGCCGGTGGAGAAAACTATTTTAGTGTTGCTACTACTGAAGGAGTGTGATGATGATCCCTAAAGAAGAAGCACGATGCCACTGCAAAGGTATTTTTGTTGGACTTACTCTAGGACCAAGTATAACTTTGCAAACATTTCCGTCCTAGATACATTGTTGTTGACGCGATCTTACTGTTAAGGGGAAATCAAACTTTAAATTTTTGTTTCCGCTGCCTTATCTGTCGTCCCTATTTCCCTACACATATTCCATAGGAGTGAAACCATGTTTAATTGGATCAAGCAATGTCATCTACTTTTGGTTTATTATTGTTTCTCTTCATCCTCTTTTTATATTGGCTTTTCTTGGGATTCTATGGTTGACTAGAATGAAGGCGTCATTCTATGTATGTATTTATCTATGGTGTAAGTCTTTCCTTTGTCGCTCACTATTTCTTGTCTGGTTATTTCTACTAGTCATGTAGTTCTTGTTTTTATATACCACTAAAATGATATTTTATCTATTACAATTGCTTTTTCATTTATTATTCTTCATATTTTGTAGAATGTTTGTTGAGATCTAAACATGCTTCCCAATGTTTGTAAGTCCCAAATTTACTACTTCTTCAATGTGTGCTCCTACATTTATTAATTGACTCTAAGAGGAGTAAAGTTGAACCAGTAGTGGTCCTATTATTGTTGGAAAGCCACCTTTTTTATCATGTCTAAATAATCCTCATAATATGATCTAACCCTCACATGGGAAGCCATTTCCTGCCACCTTCCAGAGTACTTTGTGAAGAATTTGTCTAGCTTTTTGTAGGGATTCTACGTTCTCCCTCTTAGCAATTATGTCCTTGTTTAAAGGTAATGCTTCATAAAGTGTTCATTGATCTTTTCCCACATCAATATCCTTCTCTATCAGTATCATTTTACCTCCTCACGACTGATCCTATCAGGCTTATTTAGAAGAAGAAGATGAGATGATTGCCTTTGTCCTTGGAGTGTGTCATGACAATGTAATGCACACTCAAGTCTTCCACTAGGTCACCTTTGTCATGTGCTCCTACAACTCAAGTAACTTGAAAGTATCAAGAAGGTTCAACTTGAAAATAATTGTTATTTTGTAAAGGAGTTCTTCCTGCCTTGTTCCTCTACAAATCTCTATCCATATTATCTAACATCTAGATTTTCTCATCAAATGCTTTGCTAATATCAGGAACCAGTCAAATGTAGCTAGTTGAGTATTGTTCATCACATGCATAGTTGAGAGACAATCAACCTAGGAATCTACTCTAGTCACTAGGATGTAGTGATGTTTGTTTGTAAATGATAAAAAAAGGATGTTCTTATAGGTGTAGCAATTTGGGGGTGGTTGCTAACGTATGAAGAAATGAATGTGTGTCTGATAAGAAACTCCAATAAATGCACTTTGTGGAGGTTGCTAAGAGCTAGAATTTCATGTTTGATCTTGGGGGTATGTTGGGACATTGTCCCACTTGTGATCCTATTACGTGGTAATCTTTCATCAACCTTTTATGTGACATTAACTGAATAATCCTAGAACCTTGTTGTGTGTCTCCCTCTTCATTCGTGTCAATATCTTCACCATTGGGATTCATAATATTATGGATGAGACTGTTGAGTAGTCTTTCTTGAATTTGCACTTGTGGGGTGAGGGAACCACTTGACTATTTTTTTTACTATTCCATTCAGAATTATTGATACTATTTCACTCATAGAAGAGTTGAACTATAGTGGTATTGATACATAATTGATGGTGCAGATGTTGGAATGAATGGTGGAAATGTCATGTTCATTTCTCTATATTACTAGAATATTGAGCTTCAAGAGAAGACTGATGTCTTCTTGGAGCACATCATGGTTAAGAAAGAAAGGAATCACATGAAATTGAAAAGCTTACTTCAAGGAGATGGGTATATTTCAAAATGGATCAGCCATCAACTCTACCTAAGCTTGTTTGATGTTTGAGTATCCTATCCTTTTTGGTAGAGGAGGAAATTTTTTCAGGAGAGGGACATAAGAAGAATCTTTTTACAATAAATGTGTCATGATGTGATGTAGGAAAGTGTTCCCTTTGATGTGAAATCATAGTGTAATTCTTGAGGTGCTAGAATAAGTCTTGGTCCTTTCTTGGTTGTTCATGTATGTAACTTGATACCCACAAGATATCAGGTATATGGTTGTTCATTTAAGGGCTGATGGAGGAATGATATAGAGGGGTGGGGGTTAACCCAACATGCCATCCATTTTTTTCCAAATTAACACTAAGGGGTTGTCTGTAAATGAACCATTTGTAGGATTTTTTTCAGGATTAACGAAAGTGATTAGGGATACCTAAACAACTCTAGTGTCAGGTTGCTACTATTGATGAACAACATGAAAATAAGAGACATTGGTATAAATAGAGCATTACCAAACTTGATGAGTGAATGTATAAATAGGAATCTATTAGTTCATCCAAGTTTGTGGTAAATAAACATCCAAAATTTTGAGAAAACCTTGGAAAACTTTGGAATTTGATAATGCAAGTACTCATATATAACCATGTACCTCAATATAGAACCATGTAGTTATATCCATGAAATCCAATCATCAAGGTACATATTCAAGCAATATGTATTCAATCAACATTATATGAACGCATGTATAACTCTAAAATGTAGTTGAATATTTCACAAGATACTTACTACATTTAGATTATATATCCTATCTTGGTTTTAGGGTTATCTCAAGTTTGGATTAGGGATAAGGGTGTCATACCCCAATTTCATCACATCATGATGTATAAGGGTTAGAAACCATAACTTAACATCCAATGTAACCCTAATTTTATGATTGATCATTATATCATCATAACCTTATATTTAGATTGCATATTAATCATGATATCAACATAAGATCTAGAATTTTCATATAATATTCACATTGTTAACATATATTAAACACACTTTCAAACTGTGGTGTCCCAGGATTTGAGGCCTCAGATAAAATGAACTTAAAAGGAATGATTGGACTACCCATATCATAAAGGTCCACCTCCTTTTTAGGGAGTCCATCACTAAAGAACTATGTGGTTAAGTATTCTAAACCTAGAGTAGTACTAGGATGGGTGACCGGTCAGAAATTTTATCCTGGCTTGCACGTGAGTGAGGACAAAGCACACAATTAAGACTAGTAGTGGTTTATCGGGCCAATTGTCATTCATGAAACTCTACTAGAGCCTTGGGCAGTGGCCCCACTTGTTACAAATGGTATCCCCTCTAGTTGGTTGGGCCCACATGGGCATGACACACTAGTCTTAATCCATGCAGTCTGGGCATGTTGGAAAGGGCTATCCTAGTTGATGGATCCAACATACATCGATGGTCATGGATGGGAGTTTGGTGTACATGTGCCATTCTTGGTCAACACTGAAATAGGGAGAGATTATGAGTCCATATTGTTGAGCCTTGATGAGGATGTCAATATTTCAGGTGGGAGAGATTGTAATGTCCCAGGAAATGAGGCCTCATATAAAATGATATTAAAAGTAATGATTGGACTACCCATATCACCAAGGTGGACCTCCATTTTAGGGAGTCCACCAAAGAGCTATGTGGTTAAGTGCACTCATCCCAGAGTAGTACTAGGATGGGTGACCGATCAGGAAGTTTATCTTGGCTTGCATGTGAGTGAGGACAAAGTGCCTAGTTAAGGCTAGTGGTAGTCTGTGGAGCCAATCATCATTCCTAAAACTCTACTAGATCCTTGGGCAGTGGGCCTAGGTGTTAGAAAAATGAAGCATAAAGTAGGTATATTGATGCAACCCTAACACTTATATTGATCATAATATGCCCTTATGAGAACATAGATCTGATCATGTGGGATAAGATCAAATCAGGCGATAGCATTGATCTCAAACGTTAATTTCAAATGTATACAATTATTGACTTTACAAACCCCAATTATACACCTTGATCATCATTATGTTGGGGTCTCACTACATTCAACAATATTGATTATTGTCAGAAAATAAATGGATTTACTAATTTATGCATTATATTCATAAAATATGGATTTTATATGTATTAATCATCCTATATACATGTATTAAATATACTTTTAGAACTAGGATCAGAATTAGGTATCCAAACCATTTTAATTTCTACATATTTATGAGAGTATTTCATATATAGCTTCATTATGATCGGAGTTACCAATCATTTATTAGAATTCTTAGAAGTTAAACATAAATAATAACTAATGGGCCAATCAAAATTTTCCAAGTAATAATAGAGAGCTTACTTTCATTTACCACGGGGTCGGGCCTAGCCATTGAGCACCTGCCACATTTGCATCTTACTCCAGTGTGGTCATCTCTTAAGATTAGGGGAAAAGGATTGTGGTACCCCCACACTTGTGTATGCTATCAGGGGCATCTAGATCTTTTGACCATTTGTCATCCCCTTCCTCGCAGAGGGATCAACTCTTACCCTAGGCAACTCAACCACCAAGTTCATCCTCGTTCAATGGGCTTTAAAGGATCATGGGAGGTCAGACTAGCTCTATAAACCCAATCAGACCTGATAAGTACCTGGTTATGGTCGGAGGTGGTTAGAGATTGAGATAACATTGATTCCTATCAAATGGTTGAAGCAAGGAAAGAACCTGACATTCAGATGATAGTTTCTCACCTCTACGCCAAGCATTTTGGTGGAAGATGTAATTCAAGGGAGCTCATACTCATCTTTCCATTTTGAAGGATATATAGTCTTCTACTATATGTCATTCTACATGTTGGAGGTGAGGTTGATAGGGATTGGCTATGACATTCTTCTCTAGACAAGTTGTTTGGAGCTTGGCGGGGTTCTCCCATGGAGACTCAGGTAGCCATGGCCTTTTATAGGCATTGGGTGTTGAGTTTGAATCTCTACTACACGCCTTCCACCCTCATGGAAATAATGCCATTATCTACTAGAGGACTTGTCATAATGTCAAGCCTTGGCTTGAATTGGCTCCATTAACTGAGAGGGGAGTGATGTACGGAGTTTTTTTTGTAGATTGGAGAGGTGGAGCAAGGGGTGAATGGGACCGTTGGGTGGAAGAACCGTAGCTTCATGGTTAATATGGAGAATCTGGGTTGATATGGTGATATCCTGATCCCTAGCTCTGCCCGAGACCCGACAGTCGGGTCTCAGTCTCAGGGGAGAAGGAATCTCTTACAAAATTAACTAATATTTATTTGAACAAACTCCACTTTTATAAAATAATCATGTAGGACACCTCATAGCTCCCACCTCTCATATTTTTAGGATAATTATCTATTATCTAATATCTCACAGTGAGAAAAACTCTAGGATTTGACCAATATGTAAAATAGTTGATACTTGGTTTTAAAGTAATAAGTAATTCATCCTCTATATTTTTACCTATGTCACAAATTAACTTAGAATCTTGTAAATTTTTTCTCATTATCTAAATGTTCAATTATCCTTAAAATACAATTATCATGGCTATATATTAGGAGCATGAAGTTCTGGTTTATTAATATGTATATCAGTACCTATCTGTAAACTCAAAAGTGCTTTAGTTGAGCTTTAGATGGGATCCTTGGGCACATGGCTTGAGGTAGGACTTCTAATGGATCCACTGGCTTGATTATATTCTTAACTACAAATTTAAGGCTTGATATGCCATAGTTTCTCAATTGGAGTCTAATATAGGCATATTATCTCAATATTTCATTATTCACTTAAATGAAAAAAACTCTATCTAAGTTTGGGGCTTAAATTCATCAATCCTAGTTCAACCAGAGTCATATTGTTGATCTCATCATTTTAACATAACTCTGACGGTCTTGAGGTGAATCTCAAGACATTATTAGTATGATTGAATCTAAATTTACCAAATTTGAGGATCTTACATCCCCTTCTTAAAAATGAACTTATCCCCAAAATTCAAATATGATAAGGTTAAAGTGAATGTTAACTCATATTAGCCTCACATTAGGTTTAACAACCTTTGATGGATAGATTTTATCTAGATTATCATTAATAACTTTCATTAAGGTGAAAATTATTTTGTTATGAGGATGGAACCGTAATTCAATCCAAGAGTATTTCCAAATCCTCATTAAATGCATCACATTATCACTTGGTGATTCCACTTTCACTTAGGTTTCAAACTCAGTAATCATTGTCCAAATATATCCGTGTAAGGTTGAGTGAGTTCATAGGGATTAAGCAAGTCACCCCCTCAAGTTTTGGGGTAAAAGGAAACCCCACTTGGACTGTGATATATGATTGATGAGCCACTCACACAAGTTGATCTAGCACTACCATGATGTCATATGTACGTATGAAACTGGTCCAACCTTGAGAAATGATGAATGAATATTTTCTTTTGGTGAAGCTAGAGGGTTTTCTATTCATCTACCCCCCTCATGCAAACATACTCATTTAAGTCATTACATTGTACATTATTATCAATTGAATTAAATTTGGTAGTACTACTACCACTAAAGGATTCCAGTCTAATTAGACTTACTAATTCAGTGGGAATATTTCTATAAACATAGAAATCATTCTTGGATTTTGGTGATGCTTATCCAGCATATCAACAACCTTTTTCCCTCCCTTTTCACATGAGAAATCATCTAGTGTGGATTCATCTTCCTCTTGATCTCCATAACCCATCTAGAAGCCCTGGGACACTCCTATGATTGTTCATGGATTGCATTACATGCCATAGAGGAGTCAGTTTCAATGGCTACTTTATCAACACCCATTTCAGTTGCCATCTCTATCGCCATGTTAATTGCCTCGAGTTCAGCCAGTAACACATTGTCAGCAGTAGTTTTCCTACCTTTTCCTCCCCTCCATTGTCCGTTATGGTCTCTACACACTACAGTAGCACATGCGTGGCCTTCCTTGAATGTGGCATCTACATTCAAGAACGTGTGGTTGAGGTTTTATTCATGAGATTGCTGTCCTTATCATGTCAGCTAATTGTGGCTTTATCCAAGCCATGTTCATCAATCAAACTTCTTCCTTAATGAACATGATTTGATGCTCTATTTTCATCTTATTTCTATCAAATAACTCCTTGTTTATGGTCTTCCATAAGTTGTAGCAGCCGATCATGCATGTGAGAGAATGGTCCATGTCAGGTTTCATGTTGGTGTCTAGCAAATTCCATAGGTTATCATCTCCAAAGAACATATTCCAGTGCATGCCATTGATGGCCCCTTCCCATACAGGTACAACCTGCTCACAGTCTCTCAACACATGTAAGTAGGTTTCTTCATGAATTCCACATTGGGGACATTTGTTATCAGTAGTCATATGACAGATATAACAACAACTGTTAGTTAGAATGGCAATATGCCCCACGAGCCACAAGAACATCTTTACTTTTGCAAAATCTTTAGTTCTCCATAGATGTTGCCAGCTACCCTCAAAATAAATAGGATTCTAAAAAGAAATGGAGGGGGCTAGAGGGGGAAGCAGAGGGCATGGTGGTGGCGGAGACCGCGAGCATCAAGGTCGGGGGTTAGGGGGAACTAAGGGCGGAGATAGAGCATGGTGTGGTGGGAAGGACTACATCCCCTATGTTGAGGGAGTACCATGGATGAATTCTAGCACAAACGATGACACGAGAGGAGGAAAAGGGTAGGGCGTTAGGGTTTTCATACCCGACATCAACATAGAGTTCCAGTACTCAAGCATGAAGGGGAACAATGTGGAAGATATAGAAACTTATGCCACAGAGGTGGATATGATTGACGATGATGATGACCATCACTTTCCTCCGCTAGGCAGAGCCAAAATGACAAACCCTACAACTAGCGAGGGTGAGTAGGTCCCCAATATAGGGGCGGATTGTGATGAAATGGCTAGATATAGACAAAGTAGTGGAGTTAAAAATCAAGGAGGCGGGGAGGAGAATTTCTTCCTAGAATCGTTGTATGAGAGTGACCTTGCACTATCAGATGTAAAACTAAACTTCATTGATGGAGGACCCACACTAGAGATAGATCTGGATGCAGATGAGAACCTGTCTTGGCCTTGGTATTACACGGTTGTGGCATGTTTGATTGATACAGACTTTGGGTACATGATGATGAGGAATAGACTGAAGGTGTTGGTGAATCTGGTGGGAAGATTCAATATGTTTGAAGTGGAACATGGACACTATATAATCCAATTTTCATGCAAGAGAAATATGGACATGGTGCTGACAGGCAGGCCATGGAAAATCTTTGGCTGTTGCATAACAGTTTGAAGATGTTCCCCTCCTTTAGACCATTAGAAGATCTTCCCAAATACCTTGTCACATGGGTAAGGATTCTTGATCTCCCGTTGCACCTCTACATACCTACAATTTTTGACTACATAGGGTTAGCCCTGGGAAGCATGGTGAAAGCTGACACCCATACATTGGTGAGAACAAGGAGTAAATTCACCTGGCTTGCAGTATAAGTCGATACTACAAAGCCACTGACAAACATCATCATGATTAATGAAAGCATCTATCAAGTGGAATATGAGGCGTTTGGAGAGACCTGCAACTCCTGTGGCAAACTCGGACACAGTGCTAAGCACCGTGTTAAGGTGGATAGGGACAATACAAATGATGCTACAATAGAGGGGACCACATAAACTACCACCTGGGAGGAAGGAGAAGGAAGAAATAAATGCCAGACATAGAAGAAGAACATTATAGGATACCAACCTCGTAATACACAACACAAGAAGACCAATGAGGGAACTCATGAAGCTACAAATACTATAAACATATTTGCAGGACTAGCAGATCTAGAAGCCAATGAGGGTGCCATGACAGAAGTTGCTGAAGAAGGCACACAAAAAATCACGAATCATAACATAAATACTAATGAAACAATGTACAAGACTGAAAAGGTGTGAAAAAAAAAGAAAATTGATACCGCTGATGATAAGAGAAAGGTGTTGGAGGAAATTTTGGTGGAGAAAAATCAATAGAAGGAAAATTCTAGTGCACATACGGTTGTAGTTCCGGGGATAGATGAGGTTATTGAAGAGATTATCGACGTGGAGGATAAGGCATATGAAGAAGCTTTAGTAGTTGAAGAAGAGAAGATGAGCACTATGCCAGACTATGAGGGATCATCCACCACTACTGATTCCAGTATAACATTGGATAACACCTCAATAGTAAAGGTAATGGAGGTACCACCCGATATAGATGAGGTGATGGCGGAGGATAATGGCACACACCTCAACTCCAACTACAACAATAATGTTGCTCTGATGCCAATAGGTAGGAAGATAAAGGGTAATGCACTTCAAAATAAAGAACACTAGGCCTAAACCACCATATGATAAGCGTAGGAAAAGTCCGAGACTACACTCAGACTAGGATAGTAGGGTAGAAGAGGGTGTGGAAGTGGAAGACGGAAAGGACAATCAAGAACCGCTTGAGAACTTGTAGTAAGCACTAAGGGCTCTATATCCTAATCTTTTCTCTGTAGTTGTTTAATGCTAGACATGCTTTGCTGGAATACAAGAGGGATTGGCAATAGGGACACTTACCAAGTACTAAAGGAGACGATTCTTTTGAAAAAAAAAGTTTTTTTGTTGGAACCTCGTATCAGTGGTGAGGATGCTTACAAAACCATTAAAAATCTTGGTTTTTCAAAATCCCACCATGTTGAAGCCAGATGCTTTGCGGGAGGGATTTAGATTTGCTAGTAAGAGGAGGATTGCAAAATACAAATCATCAACAATCACTGGCAATTCATCACATGTCTGGTAAATGATATTACTTATCTCACATTTATATATGCTAATCCCCATATACAGGTTAAGAAACTTCTGTGGAAGCATTTAGTCGACATGAGCAAAAGATTTGATAAGCCATGGATATCCGTAGGAGACTTCAATGCTATTGTCAACCCAAGTGAGAAGAAGGGTGGCAAAAGATACGATTTCAAAGAGGATAATTTTTTTAGCAACACTATGTTGGAGGTGAACTTATCTGATATTGAATTCTCTGGAATGTGGTTCATCTACAAGAATGTCACTCTTCAATCCAGATTGGATTGTGTGGTTTCTAATACAGAGTTCATTATGAAATAACCACAGCTCATTGTGGATCACCTACCAAATGTCTGGTCTAATCACTGTCCCATTTTGGTCAGATTTACTAGGAAAGTCCCCCCGCCACAACGCTTCTTTATTAACTCCTCATGGGCCAAGACCCATGAATTCCAACAGATGTTGAAGGATAGCTGGAAAACAAACCTAGCCTTCAACAAAGATCTAGATGTTGTGAAAAACAACATCACCAATTGGAAGACTAAACATCTATCTAAATAAGGAAAGGAGAAAGCTAGACTTCTTCACAATATCAATATCCTTCAAACCAGTCTAGCTAATCACTATGATGAAGTTTTAGACCAAATGAGCATCAAAATGCAAAACCAATATGTTAACATCCTCCACACTGAAGAGGAGGACTGGAAATAGAAATGCCATCTGTAATGGATAATCGATGAAGATCTCAATATGAGATTCTATAATGCTTATGTAAAACAATGACACCGGTCGAACTTAGTGACCATGCTGAAAAATGGTCAGGGCAAATGGACTACTGGAGAGGAGTACATCTCTTGCTTATCAATCATTTCAAAAATCTATTCATAGAACCTCACTAGGTAGACGAGCACAAGATCAAGAGCTTTACATGTTAATACATGAAACTCACTGGGCAGCAAAGTCAGAGGTTAGAGAGCACATCGACTCTTAATGAGGTGTATAAAATTCTGCAAGCTATGAACCCCTATAAGGCATGTGGCCTGGATGGTGCTAATGGATCATTTTTCCTAGAGAATTGGCATACAATAAAGAAATCCATTCTTACAACTATATCTAACTCCATTGTAGGTGAAGCACTTGATAGTAGGATGTGGACACAAATATCATCTTGATTCCAAAGATATCTAAACCTGAAAAGTGTGAACATTTCAGACCTATATCTCTCAACAACCTCTCTCTCAAGTTGACTTCCAAAGTAATTGTAGAAAGACTAAAGCAATACTTAAATAACTGGATATCTCTAGCATAGAGTGCCTTTGTTTCAGGGAAAACAATACCTGATAATATTGTAGTTGTCCAGGAGGTTATCCACAACATGCGCATGAAAAATTATGCTAGCACTATGGCTATAAAAGTTGATCTGACTAAATCTTATGATAAAATGATCTGGCCTTTCATTGTAGACACTTTAGAGAAGATCAAAATTCCTGATAACATCATCAAATACATTATTAACTCTATATCAGGAGGTTGTGCTTCTATTATCTAGAATGGGAGATCTACTAGAGATTTCAAAGCCACCATGGGCCTTTGACAAGGAGACCCATTGTATCCATATTTGTTTGTCTTGTGTCTAGAACGCCTGAGTCAACATATAGAGAGTAAAGTGCAGGATAAACTTTGGTCACCTATAAAATTGGTGGTGAAAGGGCCAAACATCTCACACCTTTGTTTTGCAGATGGCATGATCCTCTTTGCAAAGGAGAACCCTAAGCAAATGAAAGTCATATTGAACTGCTTCAAAGACTTTGGGGAGGTCACTAGACATTGTATTTCTATTGCCAAATCAAGTATCTTCTTTGCTACAACGGTGCCAAGAAGAACAAGGAGGTCCATATGCAGGCTAAGCGGCATTTCTGAAGTGGAGGACCTAGACAAGTACTTGGGTGTTCCTCTAATTCACAGTTTGGTAAAATATGACACCTACAGTGATATGTTAAATTGTATAAATACAAGCATCAACTCTTGGACAACACGATGCCTATCTCTTGTAGGTAGAGTTTCTATGGTGAAATCTACCTTAAGTGCAATCCCTAGTTATATAATGCAAATGACAGTTATTCCTCTAAAGATATGTGACAGAATTGATAGTAGCATGCTCCTTTATTTGGGGCAGAAACCACAAAGCAAACCCCATGTTGTTGACCTAGAGGTTATACATTATCCATATTTTGATAATGACTCAACCATTCCATTCATATGTATCTAATATGTGTATTCAAGATTGATTTCAGGTTTTAGGTACATGAAAAGAATCAATTTACAGTAGTCCTAGCTTTTCAAAGTTCAAGTCAAAAGCAATGCAAGTGTGCTAATTAGGAAATACATTCAAATGACCTTAGAAGAATTTTGTAATCACTTGTATTGATGATATGACTTGCAACTAAGATGAGAAAATTATGTGGGACACTTAGTACAGAGTTTTAATCACTTTTTAACATCATTTGAAAATTGATCACATACTACTGATTGGTCGAGTTACAATCTCGACCGATCCCTTGGATCAATTTTCTGATGAGTGCATCGGTCGAGTTGTGCATTCACATAACTCGATTGATTGGGTTACTGACCAAATGTGATTTTAACTGACCAATCGAGTTTCCCAGGACAAACTTGACAGATAGTTTGAAAATCAGGTTTGTCTTTTAGCTGATCGGTTGAGTTACCTTTATTGAATCTCGACCGAATGTACTGTACAAAAAACATAGAAAAAGTGATTCTAACAGTTGGTGACTTGTTTGGATGAAAATAGATCTGTTGCTTTGTCCAAAAATGGCTATAATTCGACCCTAAGTGTTCCCCAACTCAGGGGAGCACCCCCAGCTATAAATAGGACCACTTGGAGTTCATTCCAAGGTTGCTCATTCACTACACACAAAGTCCTTACTATAGTTGAGTGTTCTATCACCCCTTGATCCCCTTTATCTCTCTAGTTTACAGTTCATTTCATGATTTATGAGTGAGTTATAATTATTGTAAGGGAGCTCCACCTTTGTGCATGTAAAGCTCTCAAATCTTCTACTACTTCCCTATCCCCTTCTTTCATGAAGAAAAGCTAAAGGAAGCAAGCTCCATCGAGTGAAGAAGGAGATGTAGCTGGTCCTCTTCAAGGTTGATGAAGTGGTGGTGATCTTCTCCAAGTAAAGGAGAAGGTAAAGGAGAAAGATCCAAGAGGAGAAGAAAAGTCCTTCAAGGTGGAAGACTTGAGCTTGAATGGGTAAGACCTAGGTGAAGGCTGAAGATTCAAGCTAAGTGGGTAAGTTCCTTGTGAAGGCGGAGATCTCCTTGTGATTGGATGGGTAAGTCCTTTGGTGGTCATTTGCTGTAATCTCTATGGTGATATAATAGAGAAAAGCACTTGCAAAGTCCTAGAGGTTGACCTCTCTAGGTAGTGGACTGACTCACTTCTAGTTTGAAGTGTAGAACCACTCTACATCCCTTTGTCAAGTGCTTGCTATCAATCTCTCTCATCCTTGCTATGCTTGTTAGATAGGACTTCAAATTTCCATTAAGTTATTTCTCCTAATTGATATAATTTGAAGGTCTAATCTATTTGGTGAGAAATTTTGTAGCTCTATTCACCCCCCTAGAGCTGTGCCTCATTTCGTGTATCCAATGAAGCTCTCATGGGTTACATGATGCACCAATAGGCATACAACCTCCAGGTGTAGGAGCTTCTGCACCAGGATTTATGTTCAATCATGTCAAACATGAACTTATCCTGTGCACACCCATACCCCACCTACCAGACATATGCATATGATTATGCATCCTATACATACAATCACTTCTACCCTACCCCTTAGCCTTCCGCTACTGCTCCCACACCCCCTGCTGCTAGTGGACCTACTCCTGTCTTCCTACCATTGCCTACTAGCCCCTTGGACACTCTTCTTGCCAGTTTGGGTGATTCTACTCCCTCCTCCCCTCAGGCCTACAATCACTTCTACCCTACCCCTTAGCCTTCCGCTACTGCTCCCACACCCCCTGCTGCTGGTGGACCTACTCCTGTCTTCCTACCATTGCCTACTAGCCCCTTGGCCACTCTGCTTGCCAGTCTAGGTGATTCTACTCCCTCCTCCCCTCAGGCCAATGAGCTCTATGCTCTTGGTATGAATTGGGATGAGAAGAATGATCATTGGCTTGGTCATGGCTTCGGTCCTTCTATGGATGAGGAGATGTGTGGTCAGGTTGATGCTGAGACTACTAATGCTGATGAGGATGCTGGTGATGGTGAGGATGCTGATGATGTTGGTGATGGCTCTAGTGATGAATCCAGTGATGAAGGCACTGTTGCTGTTGCACCTTCAGATGGAGACGAAGACTACGAGTCTGATGCCGAGGATGATGATGATGCCGTGGACATAGATAGTTTAGATGTCTAGTTGTTTCTTAGTTTTTAGTCTAGTTTGCTGATCATATATATCTTTCTAGGCTATTTTGTATTAGAAACATCTGGGAACATTATCTGAGATGTACTATTTTATCTTTAGTTTTTGTTGACTCTCGCTTGTAGTTGTTTTCATGAGAACATGCTTCATTAGTTGTAATCTATCTTCTGTGCACTCTTACTCTTTGATTAGTTATATCTTATGAGTTGGTGCCATATTTCACCATATTTTGATTATGACCTAGCTTGTATGTTTTCCTCGTCTTAGTTTGATATTTGTTATGTGATTGCATGTTTGAATATCTACTTGGTTGTATTTGAGAAGACCTTTTTGTATGATCCTCTACCCCCTTCCTTTTTGATAATGTCAAAAGGTGGAGAGAGAATTTCAATGTCTTAAAACTCAATCATATTTCTATTATTTCTTATGTGATTATTTTCTTGTTCTTTATATGCTTTATCATGTGACTTGCTAAAGGACCATGTAGTACATGCATGTTATATTGCTTTGTGTAGAAAGAGAAATTATGCAGGTTAAAGTAAGCATAGTTTGAGGGGGAGTAATTCACATTGTTCAAATCTTGAATTCCCCTAAGTCACAAGGCAAAGGTATACTTTCAACATTCTTTTCAATATATTTGAGGAATGGTTTGTCATTGTCAAAAAGGGGGAGAATGTTGACCTAGAGGTTATACATTGTCCATATTTTGATAATGACTCAACCATTCCATTCATATGTATCTAATATGTGTATTCAAGATTGATTTCAAGTTTTAGGTACATGAAAAGAATCAATTTACACAAGCCCTAGCTTTTCAAAGTTCAAGTCAAAAGCAATGCAAGTGTGCTAATTAGGAAATCCATTCAAATGACCTTAGAAGAATTTTATAATCACTTATATTGATGATATGACTTGTAACTAAGATGAGAAAATTATGTGGGACACTTAGTACCAAGTTTTAATTACTTTTTAACATCATTTGAAAATTGATCACAGACTACTGATCGGTCGAGTTACAATCTCGACCGATCCCTTGGATCAAATTTCTGATGAGTGCATCGGTCAAGTTGTGCATTCACAAAACTTGACCGATCGGATTATTGACCAAATGTGATTTTAACTGATCGTTCAAGTTTCCCATGACAAACTCGACCGATAGTTTGAAAATTGGAATTTTCTTTTAGTCGATCGGCCGAGTTACCTTTATTGAATCTCAACCGAATGTACTATATAGAAAATGCAGAAAAAGTGATTCTAACCGTTGGTGACTTGTTTGGATGAAAATAGATCCGTTTCCTTGTGCAAAAATGGCTATAATTTGACCATAAGTGTTCCCCAACTCAAGGGAGCACCCCCGGCTATAAATAGGACCACTTGGAGTTCATTCTAAGGTTGCTCATTCACTACACACAAGGTCCTTGCTATAGTTGAGTGTGCTACCACCCCTTGAGCCCCTTTCTCTATCTAGTTTACACTTTATTTCATGATTTTTGAGTGAGTTAGGATTATTATAAGGGAGCTCCACCTTTGTGCATGTAAAGCTCTCAAATCTTCCACTACTTCCCTATCCCCTTCTTTCATGAAGAAAAGCTGAAGGAAGCAAGATCCATCAAGTGAATAAGGAGCTATAGTTAGTCCTCTTCAAGGTTGATGAAGAGGTGGTGATCTTCTCTAGGTGAAGGAGAAGGAAAAGGCGGAAGATCCAAGAGGAGAAGAAAAGTCCTTCAAGGCGAAAGACTTGAGCTTGAATGGGTAAGACCTAGGTGAAGGCTGAAGATTCAAGCAAAGTGGGTAAGTTCCTTATGAAGGTGGAGATCTCCTTGTGATTGGATGGGTAAGTCCTTTGGTGGTCTATTGCTGTAATATCAGTGGTGATATAATAGAGAAAAGCACTTGCAAAGTCCTAGATCTTGACCTCTCTAGGTAGTGGACTGAATCACTTCTTGTATGAAGTGTGGAACCACTCTACATCCCTTTGTCAAGTTCTTACTATCAATCTCTCTCATCCTTGCTATCCTTGTTAGATAGGATTTCAAATTTCCATTAAGCTATTTCTCATAATTGATATAATTTGAAGGTCGAATCTATTTGGTGAGAAATTTTGTAGCTCTATTCACCCCCCCTAGATCGTTTAGATCCAACACATGTCTCTTATTGCATGGAATAAAATCACAAGTTGCAAGAACGATGGTGGCTTGGGAATCAAATCGATGCGAGAATGGAATTTTTCTCTCATAAGAAAGCAGTTCTAGGAGATAATAATTGGGCGGACATCGCTTTGGTGCAAGAGCATGAGCCCCAACCTGTTACAGGTGTCGAATACAAATATCCCTAATGTGTCCATGATGGGACATGATGTGTTCGAATGCAAAGATTTTATTTCTAAAAAATCTACCTAGATCCCTATGAGTGGTGAAGGTATCAACCTATAGAGGGGTAAGTGGTGGAACGTTGAATACATATTGACGTGGGTTTCTCCCCTATAAAGGTAAACCCTATATGGACTAGGGATGATTAGGAAAACAACTTTAGTGGGTCAAGAGGATTGCAAAACCTAAGGTACAAGTTGTAAACCCTAGCCTCAACCCAAAAACTTAATCCTAGGGTAGGAACAGTGTAGACGGAAAATAGTAGTGCCATCCTAATAAATAGTAATTAGTGGATAGAGAAAGAGAGAACCCAATAAGTTGGATGCCTTAGTGTGTCCATGCATGCAAGTGCATAGGTTAGGCATGCATGATATACATGGAGGACTTGAGTATGAATGTGAAACATAGATAATAAGTGGTTGCATGACCCATAGTGCAACTTTTGGTTTTGGTGACCTGACTTAGGGTGGGTCGTCCTAAAAAGGAGAAAAGATCTATGAGAGAGATAACACCCTAAATCGGAAGGTTGGTTGTGACCAAAAAGTTTAAACTCCTCAAGGTAGGAACCCTAACATGTGTTTTCCCACTCAAATACGTGTATGAGATAGGTATGCATCTACATGGAAATGAGAGACATCAAGGCTGGTAACGGGATAGGTTCAAAGCCAGAGGGGTTAATGCCTGCTGGATTATGAGATAAGGCATACTGGAGGAAATAATGAGGAGATTCGTGTTACACAATGAGATAATATGGTTTATGATGACCTTAGTCATATTTGAGAATTTGACCTTAGTTATGAAGTTGGTCATAAGTTTTAATAGTATGGTTCATCATATAAGGAAGGCTAGCTAAGAATAAGATGTGAATCTATAGGAACATCAACCTCATCTACAAAGAGGGGACCTCTAGTTGTAGGACCAGTTATAAGGTTAACTTAGGAGAGAGTGAGACATAGAAGGAGAAGGTTGGGAACCTCGACTCCAAGACATGAGGAATTATGAGAAAAATTTGTATGATAGGTTCTAAACTAGACTGCCCCTGGGTGATAGATTCAAATTATTATATGCATGATCCCTAGAGGTTTGTTGTATACTAGATGTCCTTGAAAGGACCAAAACCTAGAGTTGAGAAAGAGGCTTCTTATACAAATGTGTAGATGATATGAGTACCTACCATCCCAAGATCCTAGAGATGTAAGGAATGATATTATGATGTGAAGCCTTAGACTCATATTGGCAGCACTTGTGTAGGACTCTAAGGATTGTTTATGTGGAAGAGAAAGTTGGGAAGAAAATGCCATATCATGTTTTGGTTTGGTATGTGCTTGAGCGGCTAAGTCATGCAGTTTAGATGACTAATGCTAAGGAAGTAAATCCAAGAGGGGAAGTGGTGGTATCTAGTGCATATAATGCTCACAAGTTTGAGTGAGTTCATAGGGATTACACATGCACCCCCCTCAAGTTTTGGGGTTAAAGGAAATCCCACTTGGACTGTGATATATGATTGATGAGACACTCACACAAGTTGATCTAGCACTACCATGATGTCATATGTACGTATGAAACTGGTCCAAACTTGAGAGATGATGAATGGATATGACATAATAGAAAACCTAGAGATGGGTTAATAAGTTCTATACTCATTAGACACATTCATGGGTAGAGTAATAGGAAATATATGCCTACATGCGATGATATAAATTGGATTCAAGTATGATTTTGTGAAGCTTGGTACTACTAGTATTAGTTTTGTTTTATCCTGGGAAAGGACCCTTCCTAAAAGAGGGAGTTCCAATTTTTTTTTAAAAACTGGGTAACATTAAGGGTCCTGATAGATTAAGTGCATGAAGTCCAAAAGCACATAGATTGAGTTTGATTCTTGAGACCCAAATATGACCATCTCCAAGGGACATGAAGAGAAGTCACTATGGAAGTGACCGATAGAATGGGGCCATGCCCATATGGGTAGGTCACCATGTTTCCCATGAAGGGACATAAGGAAAACTATGAGTGCCCTAAGAGATGAAGGAAATTTAGGTGAGAATTGTAAAGGATACAATGTGCTTGGATATTATCAAAGGAACCACAAGAAAAATGTGTGATAAAATAAAATAAGGTTACGATAGAACCCTAAGTCATTCCTAAGGTCAAGAATAGATGAGACCGATGGGAGTAGGAGATGATTTTTCCCTAAATGTAGAAAACCCTAGGGTCAGGAGGTAGCGAGTATTTTTGCTTGAGGCCCATGGATTAGGAGATTGTCCACCTTCATGAGTTCATGTGGCCCAATGGGTAAATGTGAGAGGCATTCTCTAGATGCATAAGGATGAGATCACTCCAAAAGTACCAGCATCCTAGGGACCTTGAGAAATGACTAAGGATCATAAATAGGAGTTGTGATAAGACTCAAGGGTTATGAGAAAATTTTCCTATATGTGTACATGGAAGTAAGGGAATGGTGGTATTCATGGGTGATTCAACCTAGATTTGAAAATAAAATGGTGATGTGTGATGAACCTTGTCTACTCCTTGTATTTGGACTACAACCAAATGCTTATTCATCTTGTTATGAATGCGAGAGATGGGATAGACACATGTCATACTAGGAATACAAGTGATATGAGGAATAAATACTTAAGTTGAAATCTTTTTATTATGATTGAGAATTAGAGGAATTACCACACCCTTAGGAGAGAACATTGGATAAATAGTTTAGAAGACGAAGTGAGAAAGGTAATCACCAAATTATGATTTCAAATGAGGATATAATTTTCAAGTGCAATTTGAATTCTATAGGTATAAGATGTGAATCAGGTTATCAAAATAATGGATGCAAGAGTTTAGGTACCAAATAAGGTAAACTGTGTTTGACTTGTGACTGAGCTTGAAACAACTCAGTTAGATGATCCTAAGTTAGTTGAGATGTAAGGATTTTAAGAAGAAGCCTCAAACACATCCCTCAATGGATGGGAATGATGGAACCTAATATGAAAGTTGCTTTTGAGTTCCTAAGGATTTCCCCTTAAAGACTCATATCTTGCAAGAGGCTCATGATTCTAAGTTTACAACACTCCCTGGTACCACAAAGATGTTTAAAGACTTATCACAATATTTCTAGAAACCTAGAAAGGGAAGAGACATAGTGACATATGTAGCTAGTCTCACATGCTAGAGGGCAATGGTTGAACATCAGCAACCTGATGGGTTATTACAACCAATTGAGTTTTTTGAAAGGAAATGAGACCAGGACACTATGGATTTCGTGGTCAGTCTCCCCAAGAACAAAGAAGGGTCATGATGCAATATGAGTTGTGGTGAACCACCTAACTAAATCGACATGTTTCCCAGCCTTAAAGATCACTACCAAGGTGATAGACCTAGATGAACAATATATTAGAGAGATAGTTGAACTACATGGTGTTCTGAGTTCAATTATTTCTAATCATGATCCTAAGTTCACTTCCAAGATGTGAAAGTAAGTGCATGAAGAACTCAGTACTAGATTGAAGTTTAACACAACTTATCACCCCTAGACCGTTAGATAGTCAGAAAGGATGATTCATACCTTAGAGAGTCTATTGAGAGCATGCGTTCTCCATTTGGGGTGGATCGTGGGAGTAGTACTTGCCCTTAGATAATAGTTATCAAGCCAATATTGGGATGTCTCTGTACAAAGCTCTTTATGGGAGCTTATGTCAGTCACCACTTCACTGGGAGGATGTTGGTGAAAGGACCATGTTGAGGCTAGAAGAACTACATCTGTATGCTGGTAAAGTTGCTTTGATCAAGCAAAGGCTAAAGAGAGTCCATGATCAAAAGAAGTTGTATGCTGATGCAAAGCGGACTGACTTGTACTTCACTATGGGTGAACATGTGTTTTGGAAAATTCGACCCCTCCAACTGTAGCTAAGAACATAGGAAAATTGAATCCCCTATATGTGGGTCTATTTGAAATTCTAGAATAGATTGATAAAGATGTTTATTGTTTAATGTTACAATATGATGTGTTCCATGTGTCCAACTTGAGGCATCATGTAAAGGATCCTGGATATGAGATGAGCCTTGAACCTATTGAACTCCAAAGAAGGTTGATATACCATAAGTCACCTATGAGGGGATTGGATACCATGGTGAGAGAGCTCAAGGATAAAAAGATAGAGATGGTAAAGGTTCTTTGGAGGTATCATGAAGAGGATGAAGCCACATGGGGGATACAGACGTACATGGAAAAGTCTCATACTAAATGGTTTGTATGACTAGTCAAATTTTGAGGACAAAGTTCCTATAAGAGGGGAAAGATGTTATAACCTTAGTTTCACTTGTATTTTATGTAATTGAAATGCAATTATTTTAGAAAAAGAGACATGATTGGAAATTGATGTAGTTTGTTTTTAAAGAACGATATTCTTTACAAATGTCCCTTCAATGAATAATTTCGTGGTTTCTACTGTTTTGTTAATCCAATAATCGATAAAAGGGAAAAGAAGAAAAGAAAATCCCATAATAAGCATATAAACAAAAGAAAATAGGAGATAATTGTGTGTATTTGAGAGGTTTGTGTAGAATCCTCTAGAAATTGACATGATTGGCCATAATTAATTAGCTTTTGTATGCCCATGGTTACTAATAAGAAAAGTAATCAAAATAAAGAAAATATAATAGAAAGAATTTTGGAGGAAAAGGATATTTTATGAGTTAATGGTATTGTTTTAAATAATGTTTAAAAAGAATAAGTTTTGATGATTCCAACCATTAATTATAAATGGGGAAAAGTTTTAATGAGTTGCCATGGAATGAGGATAATTGGTATACCATGGAGGGAGAAAAGGACAACCTATATTTTGAGTCACAAACTCCTTCCTAATGGTTTAAGGATCAAATCATTTAATGTATATCTTGCAGATATGTGTCTCCCTTTATGGCTTTTAGTTACCAAAACCAAGTCTTAATAAAAAAGAGGGTGTTTCCTTTTTTGTCTTATGATTTATAAAATCAAAACTAAGAATTTCTAAGAATTGGGATATAATCCTTCCTAATTGGTTTTAAAGGAGATATCTTTGAGAAGCAAAGCATATCCACTTTTAGTAGGTCAAGGAGAAAAGGGAGAGAGAACACCTATATATATATATATATATATATAGATAGACAGACACACACACACACATATGATGCTCGAATGAGACATAATCGAGCTTGCCACCATAACCTTCTCATCTTCTCCACAATTCTTCCATTAATCCTAAAGCATCTAGATATCTTATATATAAGGACCACAATCATAGATGGCAGAGCATAGTAAATGAAGACAACAAATCTTCTTCTAGAACTCCACTTTGAGCATATTCGATGAGAGGGACCGTCGAGGACTACATCGGGAGTTTGCATCTCCGACTGATCAAGAAGAGGGTCCCCTGTATTCTTCCACTTAGTTGGAAACTGCACTGAGTATGGGTGACGAGTGAGACCAGCCGATGGTCCAGCCGTGTGGGGGGGGGAGGCAATGACTGGAGCCATCACCCTGTCAATGCCACCAAGGATCTGTGGCAGTCAGCCAAGCCCTGTCATGCAGGGAAAGAGCATCTTATAAGGGATGCCCTGACATGTTTTCTTCTCTGGTCTTGTGCATCTGGGTGAAGGGAGCCGAGAGTAGATGGTGCTTGAGCGGTGTCTGTCCTTGCAGAGGTGAGGAACCACAACGTTAGTGTGGCCGAATGTGAGGAAATGGGAAGACCGAGTCAAAAGACTCTTTTTCCCCTACATGCATGATCAGGATGCAAGGGTAAAGGAGTCTTCTCCCTAAATTATGGATCGACCCGATACGTGGCACTTTTTGATTGGCCAGATGAAGTGTTATCTTGTGAAATTAATAGAAAATAATGTGTAACTTCAAATAAGGCAAGTTATATATGAATCTTACTCATAAAAACATGAGGAATGCAACAAAATATAATTAGGACCTAGATCTGCTTATAGTTTGAAAAGTACCTAAAGTTAGCATCTTTAATGTGTTAAATGAATCAAAACCCTAATTTCTAAGATTTGATGATTTTAATGTGTCCAATTGATGTTGATAATCAAAGATTGGTCTTTTATGGATAAAAAGAGTAACTTGGACCTCATGTGAACTTAACAACCCATTATTTGATGAATTAGGGTTTCCTTGAGACTAAAAGTGTAATTAATGATAATATTAGGGTTTGTCAATCTAAATGTCATAAAAAGTGTTAATTAGGGTTAGGAAGCCAAAACCCTAACTTGAGACCCAGGTTAGTCTTAATGATGATTTGGATAAAATAATGATGCATGGGTGTATTACTTTAATTTAAGGATAATTTGCTTGGTTGCTTGTTTGGTTATGTCTGATTGCTCTTGCTTGGACATCAAGAACACCTGATCAAGGTATGTGGTTACGCTTATGACTAATCAGTTTAGTTTCTCAATGTTTTCTGAGGTTTTACTGGATTGTTTGAAATTAAATGCTTAAATGATATTTATTTCATGCAATCTATAAAATCACTATGGCTATCATAAATTATGCTTATAACTTACTGGAACCCCGCATATCAACTCTAGATGTTTGAAAATGGAAAGGAATGAAAAGTCATGGTTATGACTTAAGACCGGGTCCCAGATTTGGAAGGTCATATGAGGTTAGACCATGCCCCAGATTTGGAAGGACATATGAGGTTAGGCCCCATATTGGGAAGACCAACATGGCACCTGGGATTCAGATTGAGAAAGTGACCTAATGTCCAATGTAGGGACAAAACCCTAAGAGAGGGTATACCAGAGGTTGAGTAAAACAACTTGGGAAGTTATGAAGAAAAGGATAGTTTTGATTCTGTAACAATAATTATTGTGGATATTTTATTTCCCTCACATACCAGCATAACTTGTTATACTGACTGACTATTTTTTGTCGACATATTAGGATAATCTGCTATAATTATGAAAATATGATGAAAGATGGACACCCAGAGAAGAAGGCATCAAACAAAGAAATTTAATGTAACTCTTGGAGGATATTAGTTAGATGGTTGTACTTCATATCATAAATTTTAGAAAACCATATTATGTAATTCCTTTGTGTAAATTCAATCTTTTACAAACTCATTTTTATTAGTGAAATATATTAATTATTTTTGGTTATCTGCTAAGCCTTCAGTCCTGTAATGAAGTCAATGGCTCTTTCCCTCTTAGTTCGCCTGAATAGGGGATAAAAAGGGAGGGGGTCGTTACAGATGCACTAGTATTACATTTCAACAATATTTGAACATTTCATTCTATGTTCCATTCTCTAGCCCATGTTTTCTCTATCTCTCAGGACATACCAATTTCCTTTTCTATCAACATTGGACTGTTAGAGTATACTAATGTTCCCTTTGTTCCAACATTGGTCTCTTAGGATTAGGTTCCAACAATCGACTTCTTGGCAACTATTCTTGGAATGAATTTGTCTCATCAATTTCATCCTATATCTTTTCATGTCTTCAATAACTTTACAAAAGTTATTGGGATTAATAATCCCTATGAAAAAAATTCCTTCAAAGAGAGTTCATGTTGGGTTAGAGAAATATTCTATATATATGTTCTTTCATGGTTTACATACATAATCCTTAAAAGATTAGGTGATGTTCAAGGTTACCTCCATTCTCTGAATGAGGTTTGTCAACTCAACCTTCTAAGGAAGGTCCTATCCTAGGGTGCTTTCTTAGCTCACAGGAGGAGGTTAGGCTTTCTATTCACAACCGAACCCCTCAGGTTTAGGGTTATAACTTCCCCATAGGTCTTTTCCCATTCTTGGGTTGACCCAACCCAGGTCAGGACACCACCCTAAAAGGTGGATTTTGAGGATATTTATTTATTTGTATGTAACCCTTTGTTTTGATGTTTCATGCATATTTTAAAAAACTTTGCATGTAGCATGCATGCATTACTCCACGTACTTGCATGCATGGAGAATAGGGTACCTACTTTGAGGTGCCTAGATTGGATTACCCAACCCATAGGGTATCTTCTTTCTATTTTCCCCAACTTAGGGTTTGATTGGGTAGGATCATAATATTACATGTACCACTCCCATTACCCAGGATTAGGTTAGAGATCACAACCTATTTTTTTGGGTTTTATGACTCCCTTGACTGACTAAGGTTTCCATACCCCACTGGTTTGTCCCAATCATGTCCTTTATGCATGATTGGGTTTTCCCAACCCATACTTTGTGAAGTATTTTCTAGGTTTTACCCTCACCATAGGGACATAAACTACTTGCCACATTTTCACCTATATTTCTCTACTTAACATCATATGTACTTTTTTTGGGTAAGTTACGAGGCTGTTTTATTCAACCCGCCCTCCTCTTATAGGGACATAGCATAAACAAATGACATTTCTTGAAAACATAAATTTAGTAGAACTTCTACCATTACAGAGGGAGGAGAAAGAAGGGATCACATGGTAGAGTGGAGGATCTATGTAAAATGAATCATCCTTATTAGTTTTTTAGGTGATGTTTATCCAATGCATCAGTAAGACCATTATTATTCCTCATGATTTTGATAAATTGCACATTCAGGCTTGCTTAAGTCTTATCAATTCGATTCAACCATGCATCTAAATGAGGGGTTGACTACCCTCCATCATCAAGCGCCTCAATTTCATGTTTTCTATCACTTCTAATTACTATGTTTTCTTAGTGTAGAGTGTGGGTCAATTCTAAGGCCAAACCAATGGCACGAAGTTTTGCTTTACTAATTGTAGATGACTTTATATATCTAGAAGCACCTCTTATCCATGTGCCATCCTTTTTGCTTATCATGAAGGAAATTGCTGCTTCATTACCCTTGATAGCGGCATATGAAGTCATGTACATACTGTCATCATCTATATTAGTTAGTTGAGGGTTCTCCATAATGTACATTTCATCATTATCCATTGGGGGTTTTCATCATGTGGTTTTCTTGCGGTATTGGTTGTTCAAATTGATGTGTCAGTCAATTCTTGAAGTTGTCTTGCCACATTGATGTCCTTACCTTTGAAAACCTTATAGTTCCTTGAATTCCAAATGCTCTAGCAATAGAACAAATTTTTTTTACAATAGTTATTACCTTTGTTCACATTCATATTTATCCATTCAGAGGTAGAATTGCCCAGAAGATAAGACTAGTCATAAAAACATTACATTGCTCCAACATGATTCTTGCTTAAATGCAATCCTTGAGTGTGTATATGGTTGTTTCTTCTTCCTATTTGCATCAGAGGAAAAGGCTATCATTAGTAAAGTGTCTTTGCTTTCTTCTTATATGGGTCACAATCACATCTTTTCCAATTAGCCACATAAACATTTGGATCTTAGTCAGTGTCCCAAGATGCATATTGTATTCCATGGGCCTGCATGAGGGCTAGAGTTGACTTTATGTATGATCTTGTATGACAAGCTGACTGAATAGTTACCTTTTTCTTTGTGAATCCAATCCCAAACATCTGATGGCATAGTTGGTTTCTGGTGGGGTTGGTTCATTATCCATTCAATGCATTCAATAGGTAGGTAGTCCTATAAGGATAGTTTGCTTCAACTACCATCCAGATAACTAGGCTTGCAACTTTCATGTCCAAAATTTCAGTCTCCACTAGTTTAGTACTCACATCAATAGCTTTTCAAAATTGGGAACCCATTGATCATGCCACACCGATGTGCCATTTCCATTATTGATAATTTTAGTGGTATTACATGTGATGATCTCCTTACTTTTATTCATGGATCTCCAGAAGGGTGTTGCTGATGCACGTGGTTGCCCTTTGAAGTTCACCTACTTCCTTAGGAGTCCCTTTTCCCATATAGGTTGTCTGTATGTGATAAGGTCCCATGTATTCCTTGCGACAACTGCCTAATTCCACTTTGCCATGGATTTAATTCCTAGGCCTCCATTTTCCATATCAGTGGTTACATTATTCCACGTGACAAGAGTGGTTGGGTTGGATTTATGTCCTCCCCCAAATGAATTTTGTATAATTTTGTCCATGTTTTTGCATATTATTAAAGGTATGCTCACACTCTACATAGAATAAGTAGGTATCATTGTAAGGACGAACTTGACTAGGTATAGACGTTCAACAAGAGATAGAGTTTTTACTGCCCATCCATTGACCCTGCTCTCCATATTTTGGATGATACTTGAGTATTTAGTCTTCTTGACATGATTATGGAGAATAGGCATTCCTACATACATTCCCGAGTCGTTGGTTTCCATAATCCCACTGTTGTTATAGATGTTGTATCTTGTTTGTTGATCAACTGATTTGGCAAAGAAGATGTTCCATCATATGTACTTTAATGTGTATACAATGCCTTAATCCTACCTGTTCTTGACACCATAGCTTGAGATGAGGAGGAAGTGCATTTTAGGATTATTAAGCAATAAGATGAGAAGTGGACCAAATTAGATTTGTGAAAAATTAGAGAAATATTATTCTAGGCAAACCCTTATATTTTGTCTAGGAAAGTATCACATTGTCTTAGGGATTCCTCTTATAACAACTTAATGGTGTAGAGGAAAATATTTTCAACCCCTAAAGCCATGATCTTTTTTAGACACCATTACCCTGAGGTCATGCCCTAATACTTTTTATTCTAATTCTATGGAGTATTTGAAATTATTAACAAATAAATGTTATTTGATAAATATGGGCCTTGATATCAAATGCAACAACCCCCACTTTTTAGTGTCCCTCAATCACGGTGGACCTTAAAGTTGAGAGTCAGTATCTATATTTCTAGGATACATATTAAAACATGATGAAAAATAATCAAGAAATTCCATTAGTTGAACAAAGATTGTTTCCATGATGTATAATGAGACTCCTCTAAGGAGTTACATGAATTTTGAAAAGTAAAAGTAACATATATGAAAAGAAATAGTAAGCATATAAATAATACTCCTTGTGACATAGCTTTAATATATTTAATTGATTCCATCTATATCTCTGGGTTTTCATATCTTATATGCATGGAAGTTACCTACAACATCGACAAACAAATTTGCAGATCAATTTATGGATATAATGTGTATGTGGTGCAACCAAAATGAATGCAAGTATAATAACAACATATAATGTTCACAACCAAAAGTATGCACATATGAAACTTGTATTTTCATTGCATATTCTAACCCATGCTTGATATGCAATCTAGAGTGTAATCACCATCCATTATTGGACTTATGTGTATTATCCCTTGATACATGTGACCCAAAGTTTAGAATATCATTGTTTACCTTATGTGATACTCATATTGACATTAAAGTTGAATAAGAAGTAAATAAGCTTCCAATAGTTTATTTCATCAAAATTTCGAGAAACCCTTGGCAAACATCAAAATTTGATAATGTAGATACTCATAATAACTATGTGTTGGTTATGTATGCCCAGAGAGCCAATCATGTAATGATTGTAATGGCATATCATTTAAAACAATTTGATTAATAAAAAGCAAGCTTCCAATTTATTCTGTTTAATTCATTTATGAGATAATGATGTAATATTATAAATGTCTAGAGAATAATATTACTCAATGATGTATGTCTTCAAGTATTAGCCTTGTTGAAGTGAGATCATACAGATTTAAGAAGTACATATACATATTCTCATTATGTCCCTAATTGGTTGTTATTGTGGAAGGTTGATAGACAACAATAACACATAAGATTAGAGTATGGGTTGGTTGATGACTAAATCTCATTAGTCATGATATGGTGATATCAAACCAAGCACACAAATACATGTTAGAGAATAGTGTATCAGATAGACCCATCGTGAGACTGACACATGGAAACCATCATCATGGAAGTTATAGTCAGGTCTCACTATGATGGTGGTGGTTGTGGTTCTTAGACCTAAAATCACTGCACCCAACACATGTCATTGGGTACACTTTGACATCATCAAACATAGTCTTGAAACATGGGTTGTTATAATGTTGATGATTGGGTGGCTTTGACACATGGGGATTGACTGTGAGTGATTGATATGGGATTTGTCTCTTCTACTGGAGTATGATGTCCTAGGCCTCTTGATAAGCAAAAATGAGAAAGGCATGGCCATACACATGTGAATTAGTATGTGATATTGAACTTACATATATCCAAGATAGCCTGCTCTTGGTTCAAGAAAAAATATTGGATAATAATGAGGGTGATTGCTCCATGCCTCTAGTTTAATCTAGACATCAGTGACAAACGAACTATACAAACACTCTAACACCATACAAATATTATAGGTTGAAGTTGTTCTCCAACTTTCCTTCACTTGGGCAGAACTGATGTGAGATTAAGTACCACTCTATGCTGTGTGATGTCATAAGTTGTTATGGACATTTACTACCAACATGATATGGGACCTATAGGGTCACACACATAGATCTCGATCTATAAGAGGAGTTTAGATCTTGAATGAAATTTGAATTAAGTGCTTAAGTGATTAAGAATTTGATTCACGCAAAAAATAGGCTGACAACACTACCAAACGTCCATCTCAAGTGTTGAGATAGTCGTCTGGAAGTGCCAAACAATCGTTTCAAGAGTTGGGATGGGCGTCTGGGTGTCAGGCCAGGTTGTGAGTTGAAATTGGCAAAGGAATGAACCGACCCGACCAAACTGGCTCGACTCGGGTCACCAGAAGACCGTCTGAGTAACCGAGATGACTGTCTCAGATGGGAGTGATGGTTTAGTTTGGTCGGGGAATGTACTAGATGTTTCTCTATTTGTTTCGCTTGAGCAATACTTGTTGCACAAGGAAATCAATGTCTAACATTAATGGGAATTGATTTTCCAAATTCATGTACAACTGGGAAACTATGAAATGATTGTCTCGTAGTGCGAGTCGATTGTCTCGCATTCTAGATGGTGATCTAGGTTTTCCAAATGGACATTTTGTCTATCACAAGTTGCAAAATTTCTAGAATTTTTGTGAAAATTTAAGATATTTCGGTCCCTTCCACTGCCTCATAGACCTTGAGCCTAGACCCAAACCCGACCTATAAGTAGAGGGGTACCAGAGGCTTCCCAGAGCAAAACACTGACAACTGAGAATCAGTTCCTCTAGAAACTATTGTCCTTTCTGGTTGTGGTAACCACGAGAGCCCAGGAAAGTCCTACCTTACAAGGGAGGGATAGCCACATGAGAGAACAACTCCCATTTGTTGTTGTGGGAGAACAAGTTGGTGACTAGTACACCAACAAGAGGGATGACTCCTTCCTGATCATTCTACCAGGACGACATGAGTTCTAGGCAGTCTGTGTGGACTGCCATAGATGTGAGAGGTAGTTGTCTATTTCTAGGAGGACAATGTCAACCAACAGTCCATGAGAAGAGGCTCTGTTGAAGAAGATAATGTTCATAATTACAGTCTGTAGTGCAGACCAGGAGGTGCAGTAGTCATATGAGTCCCAATGCAACTAGGATTTAGAAGTTGCACATCTACGATGAGGAGGATTGTCATTAGACTTTCTCCAGTACCGTGTATATCCTCAAAACCATCCTTCCTACATTATACTTATTGACACATTCTACTAATTATGGGAATATGATAGATAAAATTTTAAATTCCATTGCCTACCCTATAGCCATATTTCCCGATAGTGGTATAAGAGCCAACATCAATTTACTATATTACAGGATAATTGATATGATCAAATTTTAGGTTTTTTTGTTCTATTATTTCATGCATTTCAAATAATATCTTATCAAATCCAAACACCACAACAATCCCAAACCAATAAATATATATATATATATATATCATATATATACCATATATATGTGTATATATGTATATACATACATATATATATATATATATATATATATATATATATATATATATATATATATACATATATAGATACATACAAACACACACACACACACACACACACACACACACACACACACACACACACATATATATATATATATATATATATATATATATATATATATATATATATATATATGGGTTTGTATTCATTGCCCGCGTGGGTACTGTAGCAAATACTACCCGTGCGGCCGTGGCCAGTTAGCGGTGGCACTAATTGTAAATATATCCTGATACCCCTGTACTCCTCATTTCTAACGACCGCCTTCCTCCTTATTCCAATCGTCACTCCTGTCCCCGAAGGTGGTCCGTGTTGGCCGAACCCCACTGTTGAAGAAGAACCCACTGGGCAGTGAGGAGCCCAGCTAAACAACCAACCAAACCATGGTGAGACCCAAGTGTGAGTGGCTCCTGCCCTTCCTCCTCCTCTCTATCGCCGCAGTGTCAATCTCGCCGACCGCGATGGCAACATCCTCCTCCGACCGTGCCTCTGCCTCCACCTACATTGTCCATGTTTCGTCCGCCTCCAAGCCCGCCGCCTTCTCCACACACGGCCACTGGTACACATCTACCCTCAAATGCCTACCCTCAGGCCACCTCCTCCACGGCCGACACGTCCACGCCGCGCGACTCCTGTACGCCTACCGCCACGCTGCCACAGGATTCACAGCCGTCCTCACCCCAGATCAAGCCGAGGCTCTCGAACGTGCCCCTGGAATCATCTCCGTACTGCCCGATCGCATCCACCAGGTCCACACCACACACACCCTGGCCTTCCTGGGCCTGAACTCCTCCGCCGGCCTGTGGCCCAACTCCGACTATGCCGACGACAAGGAGAGGAAGAGACGACGGGCGGGCAGGCGGGCGGCGCTTTTCACCGTCGGCGAAGGACGAGGTCGTCGACTTGTAGTACATGCGCGTCATGTGTGGGAAATGGGAGTGGAACCGCACGCAGACGCCCATGTCCAGGAGCTCCACATACTTAGGACATCAAAACACAATTGAAAAACTTTCTGGTGGGCCAATCATTCGGCTACTGGGTTCTTGAGTAGCTATGTCGGTTTGTATGCATAGCCCTCTTAATCGGTTAGCTCCTAGATGATTTTGTGTATGTGTCCCCGCAGTGTCTCTCTGAGCCTCCTATTCTATATATGTAACTCTTTCTAGTGAGGAAGACAAGAGCACATTTGGACCTCAATTGATGCTAGTGTTGCAAGAAATATTTGATCTGAATTGTAACTGAGTGAGTGAGCGTTGACATATGCAAAATGCTGCTAAACTTACTAATTATTATGTGTTTAAATTCGATGTGAATGTATAGTGAATATATAGCCCTTCCTCTTCCCACTGTCGTTTGATTTTCTTGGCTTTCGTATTCATTTGCTGTAATAATGTTTTTGAAGAATCAACTACTATTAACTGACTTCATAAGTAATTGCAGGCGTGTGGTTTTGTACATTGCTCGCACTTTTCCCATTCATACTTAATACTGTTTACTAATCTACTAAGATGGTCATCATATTATTTCTTCAGTTGTGTACATGAACTCATACCCAACTATTTTTCTTTCAGCAGATTCACTATCCACTTACACGATGTCAACAGTGGTAATCTATTAGAGAAAACAGTTATAATGAGCATACCACAAAAGTATATGATAGTTACTTTTTCTATTTTGGCATTACTTTTAGTGTCGGATAATTACTTTTCTTACCATATAGTTACTTTTTGTGTCTTGGTGTTACTTTCAGTGTCAGATAGTTACTTTTTATATCATGTATTTACTTTCAATACCATATAGTTACTTTTTGTGTCCTAATGTTACTTTTAGTGTTGCATAGTTACTTTTTGTGTCATGATGTTACTTTTAGTGTCAGATAGTCACGTTTCATACCATACAGTTACTTTTCAGTGTTGCATAGTTACTTTTTGTGTCATGATGCTACTTTTAATGTCAGATACTTACTTTTTGTGTCCTAGTATTACTTTCGGTGTTAGATAGTTACTTTTTATATGACGATATTACTTTTTATGTCATATAGTTACTTTTCATACCATATAGTTACATTTTCCTTAATGCATACATTAGAATGGATTTAAATATGATGCAATAGAGGAGTCATTTGTATATCATACAAGAAGATTTAGATTTATGTTTACCATCTCTTGTTTGGACAAAACAAACCAAAAATGTCAAGTTAGATTACTTTTTATACCATATAGTTACTTTGTGTGTCCTCGTGTTACTTGCAATGTTGGATAGTTACTTTTCATATAGTGAACCATGTTCACGGCTGGCAATTGACCCCAAACAAGATCATATACATGGGGTCATGAATTTTTTCACCCAAGGATTTTGTCATGTATAGTTACTTTTTATGTCTTGGTGTTACTTTAAGTGTCGCATAGTTACTTTTCTTGCCACATAGTTACTTTTTGTGTCCTGGTGTTACTTTCAATGTCAGATAGTTTTTTTTGTGTCATGATACATACGTACTTTTTGTACCATATAATTACTTTGTGTGTCCTACTGTTACTTTCTCTGTCAGATAGTTACTTTTTGTGTCATGATGTTACTTTTTGTGTCAAATAGTCACTTTTCGTATCAAATGTCACATAATGAAGCTAAAGTACCACCATGTTAAAGATGCACATACGATCCAACTTTGTTGGATTTCATGGCCGACAGTAATAATAGTCCACGTAACCATGGGAGCCCAACACCTACCTTTCCAACCCCACCGCCGGTGATGGTAAACCATCATGGCTCCCGTTGCCTCGCCTATTGAAGAGGGTAAACTGTTGCTCTTGAACCAATGGCTCTGTGGAGTTCAGAGCGCCGACCTTACCATCAATCCGGCACCGTCATCGTTCTAAGCATGCCATCTCACACTGCAGCAAGTAGAGCTCTGGTGGCAGACATAGCCAGTACGGCGGCGCAGAGCTGAGTGCCACAGAACTTGGTGAACGGCGTTGTGCACTCCTTGTCACGAAGCCGTCTCTATGCGTCAGCCGGCTGCGAGACCCATCGTGGGAGGATCCCTCCGGAACATCGATCTAGAAATAGGCACCAACGGCTGGGCATCACCACTAGGCAACTTCTTCTCTGTCTGAGCCATAAACTATTTTGCCGCTGGTGCATGGCGCCGTCAATCTCCCTCCGAAGACTGCAATACAGAGTACGGGCGAATGGTGGAAGCATTGGGATGTTGGCTGCTATGGCAGCGTGAGATATGATCATGCCCTGGTTTGGGCGTTTCTTCTATAGCGGGAGAGAGAACGCGAGTGAGGGCTCATTGAACTCGCCGACGACGAAACAAATTTGAGTGAGAAGAAAAATCACAGACGCAGCCTCTTTCTCATCGAGAATCGCGATGGCTAAATCCACCGGAGATCTGGAACCGAGATCCGAAGTATAGAAGCCAGTGTTGTAATGGCGGCAGCTAGGCTAGCCGCTACTAATGGGGATGAGAAGAAGCAATGATCACACCATTGAAGTTTTGACAAAGCGCAAGTCCAGGTTCTCGTACAGGTCCAAGAATGAGCTTTTCACAAGGAGGATGACGGTGCCGGCGTCATTGGTCAGACGCGGTTCAAAATTATCGGGCCAAAGAGCGAGCGACTTAAAGAATGACATATTTACGATTGTTGCCACCATGCTCACGGACGAGCAGAATCACGAACGTACCCGCGCGGGCAATAAAAAAATAGCCTATATATATGCATGCAATTTACACGCATCGCCCTAAAAGAAGTTTTGATGGTGGATGTGTAGTATGATTATGACCAATAATTCCTATATTCTATGCATGGTTGTGTGGTTTGTTTACCCGTTTATCTTGGTTTGCATACCAAGCCTCTATCTTATCTTCCCAATGTAAAGTTAATTATATTCTACCTTTTCTCCCCTCGAATGTAACTCAAGGTTTCTCAATAATCATGTAAAAGTAGGATAGTTTACTTTTAGTTATGATGAAGATAAAGACGTCCCAAAGAAGTGTCGATTGACTAAAGGACCTTAGAGGACATGGTGGACAATTCAAATTGAACGCCTGGTGGATCTGACTGATCTACTAGAGGAGTCTGATGGTGGATAGAAGAGCCAGACGACCAGTGAGATGACCTAACAATCGGCCAAGAGGCGAGCCGATCCGTTCAAAGGTTGAATTGATCAAACTAGATTGGCAAGCACATATCTTCATCAACAATTGGTTTCTACATTTGATGTAGACCTATATGACCATAATTCCTTGTGGATTCAAGGGATTACATTAGGCTGGGCATAACCATCACTTTCATTTATTACATGTTTTCATTGTGGGATATATCATGTATATGATACATACTATATATGTGGTGATTGGATAAAGTATATGTATTTATACAAACTCCCTCAATTAAAATATGAAGTCTTAGATTCTTTCCAAAAATGGCACACAATAAAAACTTGATCAACCAAGTGTAGGAGATGACAAAGCATGGTACACAGTCTATCTTGTGGAAGTGTGACGGTAATGATGTAGGTGCCGCCAAAATGGGGTACATTGTTATCATGTCTATTTTTGGGCCAGGCTTAACTGATGATTCTTAGAGCATCTAAGCCCAGAAGAATGTATATGATTATGACAAGGAGTTGCGCATATCATCTATAAAAGAGTTTCATATTGTGATGCAATTGGCATGATGGCCTACCTAAATAGTCAAGTTGTGGGTGATCATCCAAAGCTGACTCATGACTTGATGAAATATGGATCTTGGCCTATTAGAATATTGTACGTTGTAATATTCCAAAATGGTATTGAGGGTTATAAATTTGAATAAAATAATGGAAGAAATAATAATTAAATACCTAATTAATATCATCAAAATTTTCAAATAAAATCAAATCAAAAATGGTTTTTGAATTTTTGACAATGCAATTTTCTCTTATAGAATCAATGGCGAACATATCCGATTTGCTATTGGTATTGAAGAAGGACAAACTTGACAGGAGAAATTTCCATGACTAGTTTTGGACTTTGAGAAGAGTTCTCAATGAAGAGTGCAATCTCTACGTCCTTGACAAACTAGTGCCTGAAATACCTCCTCCTGATGCACCTAGGGCATAAGTGGATGCTTGTCAGAAGCATGCCAATGATGCCTCAGAGATAAAGTACCTTATGCTAAGCTACATGAACTATGAGTTTCATGAGCAATGTGAGGAAATGAGTGTTCTTGAGATGGTGACACATCTTAAGAAGGTAAAACTTGGTCTTGATAGGAAAGAAAGGAACGCTATCTTAAAGGTGTTGCTTGAGTCAAAGCTGACAGAGGGAACCTCAGTAGAAGAACATGTGCTCAATATGATTAGACATGTGTATCATCTTAAAGAGTTGTGATTCACCTTGAGCCAACAGTTGGCTACTGAATTTAATTCTATAGACTATGCCAGAACCATATAGTTGTTTTATTACATGTTACCATGTGAGAAACTCGACTGGATAGATGTCAGAATTACTTGCCGTGTTGATTCATGTTGAAGTAAATGTGAAGAAGGATAATCCCATGATGGTGATCAATGGGACTGAGTCCAAGGATTAAAGCAAGACTGAGAAGAGTTCTATGGTCAAGCCTAAGTCTAGTTCTTTAACACTCAATATAAGGAGAAAGAAAATTACAAGAGGAACTCATCCTTTGTACTTGATGGCTTTCAGGAAGCAAAAGATGGGAATGATGATCTCCACTTTAGGTATATACATTATTGAGATAAATCTATCTACTTCATCATCTTGGGTATTAGATACCAGATGTGGATCTCACATATGTTCTCATATGTAGGATCTGAAAGGAAACATGGCTCACTCCATTCTTGCCACTTCTCCGCAACACACTTCCAACCGCCCCTTCCAACGCACCTCGACACCCTACGCCTTGTTCGCCACAACCTCGCTCTCCCCTCTCCCCCGCAACACCCTCCTCCGTTCCAACCCTCTCACCGCCCTAATCCCACGCCACCCACGCCTCAGGACAAGGTGTGATTCCACAAACCATCCTTTCCTATTATATAGACGTTGACGCGTTTTCTCGGTATGGGATTGGGGGAGAAAATTTTTGTTTCCACTGCCTTCTCTGCCTCCCCTAAAACCCAACAGTGGTATCAGAGCCACGTCAACTATTCTATATTTTAGGAATATCGATATGATCGATTTTGGTTTGTCTCCTTTATTTATTGCATACGATGCGAATAATATTGGCTTTATGCATGTCCAATCCTAAATCCACAAATCCCAATTACATATATGATATGTATTATTAATGCACTTGATACGCGTCTCCCTTAAACGAGTTTTGTGGTGGATGTGTAGCGTGATTATGGCCTATAAACCCCTATCTGTGTGTGGTTGCTTGTGAATGCTTGCATCTCGGTCTGCGCACCGATCTTCCCTCTTTTATTCCTGATGTAACTCAAAATAATTCGAGATTCTTTCCTACCTTTGCTCCCCCCGAATGTAACTCGGGGTTTCCCTTCTATGCAATGTAATAAATAGGATAGATTTTTATTTCCTGTTATGTCGAAGACCGGCGGACATCAAGACGACAGCTGAAACGATCGGTTCAAATCGTGAACCGATCGGTTGACGTTCCAGACGGTCGGTTCAAGGAGTGAACCGATCGGTTGATGACCGATCGAAGAGCGAGACGACCGGGTGGCGGACATGACAAGATGCACGACCTCCAGGCGAACCGATCAGTTGGAGGAGCCAAACGATCGGCTGGTGGCACCCAGACGACCGGTTGGAGAGTACAGATCATTCATGTGATGAGTTGATCAACTCAGATGGCAAGACACAGATGTTCATCTTGTATAGGTTGCATGTGATGTAGACCTAGATGACCGTGATTCCTCTTGGCTCGAGGAATCACATTAGGATGGCCATAATCATCGCTTTTTATCGTTTGTGCGTGTTTTATGTGGGATATAGCATGTATATGATACATACTATATATTGTGGTGATTGGATATGTATATGTATATAAACCAAATCCCTCATTAAAATATTAAGTTTTAGATGCCTTCCAAATGCGACACACATGAAAAGCTTGATCGACCAAGTGTGGGGACGCCCAAGCGTGGTGCACCGTCTATCTCGTGGAAGCGTGAAGGATGAATGTGTGGGCCTGCCCTAGCAGGGTGCATAATCATCGTGTTTGCTTTGGGTTGGACTTAACAAGGTGACCTAGATAGGATCTAGCGCCTTGAGGCATGGAGATGATCATTGCAAGGAGTTGTATATGACATCTTATCAAGAGTTGCATATGATGCAATTGGCAAAAGTTGCCTACCTGAGAGATCTATGTTGTGGGTGACAGCCCAAGCTGGTCCATGACTTAGAGGATTTCAGGATCTTGCCCACTAGAAGGTTGTACGCTGCAATCTTCCGAATTGATGGTGATGGCTATCAATTTGAAGTAAAATAGTGGGAGCGATAATTAATTAAAGGCCTAATTATATCGTCAAACTTTCAAATCAATCAAATAAGTCAAAATGAGTTTTGGACTAAAATTGCATATTTTCCTTTTGTAGTTCAAATGGAAACAAACAACAAAAACTTTTCTTTGCGATCGGCCCTTGACAAGGACAAACTAAATGGGACAAACTTCCACGACTGGTATCGGACATTGAGAATTGTTCTCACTCAAGAGCGTAAGCTCTATGTCCTGGATACTCCAATTCCAGAAGAACCCACTCCTAATGCACCAAAGGCAGAAAGGGATGCTTACAAGAAGCATGCTGATGATGCCATTGATGCTAAGTGCTTGATGCTATGTTCAATGAACCATGAGTTGCAGAGACAACATGAGAACATGGGTGTCATAGAGATGATTCAGCATCTCAGGAACATGTATGAAGATCAGGCACGGCAAGAGAGATACAATGTTTCTAGGGCGTTGTTCAAGTGCGTCATGACAGAAGGAGATCCAGTTGGTCCTCACACACTCAAGATGATTGGGTATGTGGAGAACCTGCAAAGACTGGGATTTTCACTGAGCCAAGAGTTGGCTACTGACGTGATACTGCAATCATTGCCAGAATCTTACAGTCAGTTTGTGATGAACTACAACATGAACAACTTTGATAGGCCACTGTTAGAGTTGTTGGGCATGTTGAGGACAGCCGCGATATAGATGAAGAAGGACAAGCCCAAGTCTGTGATGGTGATCACGGGCAAGAAAGGCACGTCCAAACGCAAGGGCAAGGGCAAAGCTAAGAAAGGTTCTGATGCTAGCCAGGAGCCCAAGACGACTTCAGCTCTCAAGGCCAAGGATGGCGTGACCAAGAAAGGAAATTGCCACCACTGTCAAAAGCCAGGACATTGGAAAAGGAATTGTCCTCTCTATCTGGAAGAACAAAAGAAGAAGGAGGCGACTGAAGCCTCTACTTAAAGGTGTCATGAAATTAACTTGTAACACTTTTTGAGGTATATGATACCAAGATGTAAAGTGTAAAGCACTCATAATTGGGGCAAGTGTTGCCGCCATAGATAGAGTACTTTAGTTTATTTTCAGCCTACAAGGCATGTAATACAGTTATGAACTGCTATTTCATATATTGCCAAAAGATAGAAACACTTTATTTTGCATATTGTATGACAATGATGGCAATTAATAAAGTTGAGTTTTCAATCTTAAAGATATGATCTTTGTGGCAATGCCTTATTTATCTTGTGGTATATGATATACATGAGATAAAATGATACCTAAAAGTTATAGATAACTCAAACAATTAAATTAGCATCAATCATGAGAAATTCATTTCTAGTTTCCATGTGATGGATAAATCTAGACTCTTTTGGTTAGAGAACTAGTAAGAGACATGAATATCTTGGACATGATTAATCAATCTTCACTAATATAGTGGGAGAGTGATTATCCTATTAGGTATAATACATGTGATGTATTTACATACCTATTGGAACATATGCTAAATACTTCATATGGTGTTTAAAGAAATACCAAAATGAATATCTTGAAGTGTTCAAGATTATCATAGATGAAGTACGAATTTGGTAAAGTGTTAATTCTTGATGAGATCAATGAATGAAATACTTGGACCAAATGTTTGAGATCCTTTTGAGTGATTATGATAGTGTATCATAGTGAACTCATGATTAAGGCATGGTGATGTCTAAATCAAGAAGGAATCATACTCTAAGGAGTTAGAGAATGATTATCAAATAACTGAATTCTTCTTACTAAATGAATACCCCACACTAATAAAAGGCATTAAGAATCACAAGGGTTGTGAGTTCTTATATCCTTAACAGATACACCTCAATTATCTATGAGATAAGTTGTTCATGTGATGAGTCAACTATCTAGATGAATATGAGGAATCAAATTCTGAGTTATGGTTTATGGCCATTACATCCTAAATGATATCCATGTAAACCATAAGGTATGACCTTGATGGTAGCACCCATTGGATGTAAATCCATGAGTGCAAATGAGTCTTAAGTGTTAAGACACATGGATAACATTTTCAGAAGGATGATGCTTGTTGGTTGCAACTTAATGACTAATACATTTGGCATATGGATACTAAAACTGCATTCCTGTGAGGAATAAAACAAGGATGTGTACGTGACACAACCTATAAGGTTTATGAATCCACTAATGCAAATGAAGTCTATAAGTTTCAATGGACTAATCAATGTGATTGATTGAGTACAAGCAACTCAGAATTGGATCTTTACTCTAATGATATAGTCAAAGGGTTTGACGGATACATCAAAGATAAAGTGGGATCTGTGATTTAGTGGGAGCGTGTTCACATTCCACATGTTGATGTGAAATGGAAATGTTCTAGATTGGAAATCCTAAAGTGGAAATTATTTTAAGGAAGATAGAGATGTTTCCTATATGATAGGAATAGAGATCTATAGAGATAGTTCTTGAAAAACTCTTGACCTGAAAAGAGAAAGCATACATTGGCAATCTGTACTGAAGGGTTCAGTATGCACAGATTCAGTGGGAGAAAACTTGTCCATATTATATGGATATTAGTATCCCAAGGCCAAGTGTCCAATTCTTATGAAGAATGGGAACACTAAGAATAGATATGGATCTATCATGTATGTAATCATCCCATTGTCTTGCATGTATGGACATAGCAAGAACAAAATGCATTCATCATCATGTATGTATGACATGACAATTTGATGTGCTCATCTTGTTAACTCGTATGTGGGACATGACGAGTGGATGTCTGTCTACTTCCAGTAAGGGTTACTGGAATACCATGAGAACTTGATAAGTACTTGTGAAGTACTAGTTCTATGGAGACAAGGAAGAGTTCAATGTAAAGAGTTACATTGATGCGAACTTTTGAAAGGACAAAAAATTAATCGCAAAATATACATAGGATGTATAAAAGTGAAAGTTTGTTGATAATTGGAAGTGTTCCAATAAAGCCATTTAAAAGGAAATGCCGAGTATCCGTATGTTAGAGAACATCAATGGATACTATATGGATCTGGAAGTTCATGAGATGAACTTATAGATATTCCACTCATTGATGACAAGTATGGAATCCTTGATCATGCAATGTGGCTAAAGGTCAGCAAAGGAATACTAGATCGCATATTACGGCAACTCCATCTCATACGTATGACATACAATGAAGAGATGTGAGACATGCAATTTAAAACTGACTTTGGAAAGGTGTTGCCATTACTCACTATGTTGACACTAGAGCACAGTAACATGTGGGACATGTTTGAAAGATCACAATGAATATGATTCAAGGGTGATTGGCTCACAGTGCAAGTGGGAGTCTGTTGGTATGTATGCCCTGAGATCCAATCATAGGATGATTGGTGGGATACATTAAGATTGATTTGATAAACATCAAAGGCAAGCTTCCAATTCTTTCTGGTTCAGTCATATGAGATAGTGATAGAACAAATTGAATGTCTAGAGAATGACAGTACTCAATGACGTATGCTTTCAGGTTGAGGACCTGAACGATGAGATCATACGAATGCTAAGAGTTTGTACATTCTTGTCATGTCCCTAGTCGGATGTCATTGTGGAAGGTAGATAGACAACAATGACACACAAGACTAGATTGTGGTGTTGGTTGATGACAGAATCTCATTAGTCATGATATAGAGATATCAAACCAAACACATAGGTACTTGTTAGAGAACAAGTATACCGGACAGACCCACCGTGAGTTTGACACATGGAACCATGACATGGTAGTCACAGTCAGTACTCACAGTGATGGTGGTGAGTGTGATTCTTAGACCTGAAATCACTACACTCAACACATGTCGTTGGGCACACTTTGACATCATCAAACGCAGTCCTAAAACATGGGTTGTTATAAAGGTGATGATTGGGTGGCTTTGACACATGGGGCTTTTGAGGGGTGAGTGATAGATATGGGATTTGTCCCTCCTGAGGGAGTTTGATATCCAAGGCCACTTGATGAGTAGGATTGAGATAGGCGTGCGCACGCATGTGTGAATCAATATGTGATATTGATGTCATACATATCTTGTTCAATCTACTCTGAGATCAAGAAAGTGAATGAACGTTGACAGGATGACTGTTCCATGCCTCGAGTTCATTCGGGATATCAGTGACAAAGGAATTATACATTCGCTGTAACACCATTCACGGATTGTAGGATGAAAGTTGTTCTCCAACTTTCTACTTTCACTTGGGTAGCACTGATGTGTGACTAGGCACCGCTCTTTGCTTGTGAAGTCATAAGTGTTATGGACTTTCACTGCCAATGTGAAATGGACCTGCAGGGTCACACATATAGGATTTAACCTGGAAGAGGAGTTTTGTCCACAAGCAACATTTAGATTGATTACTAAAGGAGTTTAGTAGTTCAATTAAACACTCAATTGATTGATAGCTCAATATCATACTGTTCAAGGTGTTGGACATATTGATTGGAGTATCGGATTGATTGAAATCGCATTTGACTAATTCTGCACAAACTGTACTCCCAACCGATCAGTTCAAGTGTTGAACCGGTCGGCTGAGGTTGCTGAACCGGTTGGCTCAAGTGTTGAGTCGATCGGCTCATGGTCAGAGTGAAACGATCGGTTCAAGTGTTGAAACGATCGGTTCAACTGGTGCAACTGAGCAAGTTGGGAAAGTCAGGTCGGTGAGAATTTTCCTTGCGTTTCACTTGCCCAATTTGATTGGAACAAGGATTGGTATTCGATACCAATTAGAAACAAAAGAAGGAAAGTCAATCGGGAACCGACCAGGACCACGAACCGATCGGTTCAGAAGTGAACCGATCGGCTCATGGGTCCCAACCGATTGGTTGGTGCTCCAACCGACCGATTCAGGTCCCCAACCGACCGGTTCACTTGTGAACCGATCGGTTCAGGTTGTGAGTTGGTTGCTTTTTGTGGAAAATCTCGAACCCTTCTACTCTTGCTTTTAGTCCCGCATTGCCCGGGATGGAGAACCCTGTCCCATGACCCTCTTATATATATAGGGGTATTGGGGGCTTCTAAAACAACAACTCAATGCAACCAGTTGCTCTGCAAGTTGTCGTTCTCTCTGGTTTTGGTAACCGAGAGAGAGAGCCCGAGCAAGTGCTTCCCGCAAAGGGAGGTGTAGCAAGGGAAGGACAACTACAGTTGCAACTGGAGGCAGGAGAGTGTGTTGGCGACTAGTACGTCAATAGGAGGGTGCGACTCCTTCCACTTCCTTGTGGGACAAGGAGTGTGGAGTTCCAGGTGGTCCGTGTGGACTACTACAGAGGCGGGAGGACACTGCCGCTTAGGAGGACAACTGTCATCCGACGGTCTGATAGGAGGAGGAGTCGTCAGTCCCGGTGCGACCAGGAGCTGCACAGACGCCGTCCAAGACCGGAGTTGAAGACCGCGCATTACACGAGGTATTGTCTCCGAGCAAGCCTCGGGACAAGGTATGATTCCACAAACCATCCTTTCCTATTATATAGACGTTGACGCGTTTCCTCGGTATGGGTTTGGGGGAGAAATTTTTTGTTTCCGCTGCCTTCTCTACCTCCCCTAAAACCCAACAATATGAACCTCATAGATCTAATAGGACACACCTTGATCCTGAATGATTTGGATATCTTGTAACTCAGGAAGGTAATGAATTGGTCATATATGATGAGACAATTTCCTATCAAGATGCTATAGAGGGACCAAAGTCTGAAAAAATGGCTTGAGGCCAAGAGATTCGAGATGGAATCCATGTACACCAACAAAGTATGGGCTTTGGTGGATCCACCTGAAGGGGTAAAACCCATAAGATGCAAATGGGTCTTCAAGAAAAAGACTGACATAGATGGTAAAGTACAAACCTATAAGGTCAGATTGGTAGCAAAGGTTTTCAGACAAGTTTAAGGTGTTGAATATGACAAAACTTTTTCTCTAGTGGCTATGGTTAAGTCCATCAGGATCATGCTTGCTATTGTAGCTTATCATGACTATGAAATTTGGCAAATGGATGTTAAAACTGCATTCCTGAATAGGAATCTTATTGAGGATGTGTATATGACACAATCTGAAGGGTTTATAGATCCAAAGTTTGCAAATAAAATATGTAAGCTACAAAGGTCAATCTATGGATTAAAGCAAGCGTCTCGGAGTTGGAATCTTTGTTTTGATGAGACAGTCAAATGGTTTGGCTTTACTCAAAATGAAAATGAACCTTGTTTGTACAAGAAGGTTAGTGGGAGCATAGTGCCATTCCTTGTATTGCATGTAGATGACATACTATTGATGGGGAATGACATCCCTACTTTACAAAAGGTAAATACGTGGCTGAGAAATACATTCTATATGAAAGACTTGGGAGAATCATCCTACATCTTGGGGATAAAGATCTATAGAGATAGATCCAGAAGGCTTCTTGGACTAAGTTAGAGCACATACATTGACAAAGTGTTGAAGCAGTTCAGCATAAGCCTACATATGCGTCATGGTGTCCCAATCTCTAGAGATCAATGTCCCAATTCTTGTGAAGAAAGGGAATGCATGAGTGTGATTCCATATGCCTCAATAATTGGATCAATCATGCATGAAATGTTGTGTACCTATCCATACATCTTGTATGCCTTGAGCATGATGAGAAGATATCAGTCAGATCCATGTGATGCCCACTGGATATTCGTGAAGAACATCCTCAAGTACTTGAGAAGGACTAAGGCTCAGTTCTTGGTCTACAGTAGAGAGGAAGAGTTGGTGGTAAAGGGTTACATCGATGCAAGCCTTCAGACTGATCAAGATGATTATAAATTGCAATCAAGATTTGTGTTCTGCCTCAACAATGGAGTTGTGAGCTAGAAGAGTTCAAAGCAGGAAATAGTTGATGATTCTATAATAGATACCGAGTATATTACTATATAGAGTGCAGTAAAGGAGGTTGTATGGATCAAGAAGTTCATCATAGAACTTGGGGTCGTTCCAAGCATCATCGATGCAATCGAGCTATATTGTGACATCAATGGAGCTATTGCACATCTTAAGGAACCTAGGTCACATCTGCACTCAAAACATATACAAAGGCGATATCATCTCATATGAGAAATTGTACAATGAGGAGATGTAAAGATTTGCAAAATACCAACTAAGAACAACATTGTTGATACTTTAACAAAGACACTTTCACAGCAGAAGCATTACATTCATGTAAGGTCACTCAGAATAAGATTCGTGGGTATTTGGCTCTAAGTGCAAGTGGGAATCTGTTGGTTATGTATGCCTAGAGAGCTAATCATGTGATGATTATAATGTAATATCATGTAAAATAATTTGATTATTAATAAAAAGCAAGCTTCCAATTTATTCTATTTAACTCAGTTATGAGATAATGATGTAACATTATAAATGTTTAGAGAATAATATTACTCAATGATGTATGTTTTCAAGTATTATCCTTGTTGAAGTGAGATCATACTGGTGTTAAGAGTAGAGTACATATACATATTCTTATTATGTCCCTGATCATTTTTTATTTTGGAAGATTGATAGACAACATTAACACATAAGATAAGAGTGTGGGTTGGTTGATGACTAATCTTGTTAATTATGATATGGTGATATCAAACCAAGCACGCATATACATGTTAGAGAATAGTCTATCAAATAGAACCACCATGATAATGACACATGGAAGTCATAGTCAGGTCTCACTGTGATGGTGGTGGTTGTGGTTCTTAGACATGAAATCACTACACTCAACACATGTCGTTGGGTACACTTTGATATCATCAAATGCAGTCCTAAAACATGGGTTGTTATAACAGTGATGATTGGGTGGCTTTGACACATGGGTATTGACTTTGAGTGATACATATGGGATTTGTCTTTCCTACTGGAGTACGATGTCCTAGGCCTCTTGATAAGAGAGACTGAGAAAAGCATGGCTATGCACATGTGAGTCAATATGTGATATTAAGCTTACATATATCCCAGACAGTCTGCTCTTGGTTCAAGAAACAAGATTGAATAATAATGAGGGTGACTACTCCATGCCTCTAGTTCAATATGGGCATTAGTGACAAAGGAACTATACAATCACTGTAACACCATACATAGATTATAGGTTGAAGTTGTTCTCCAACTTTCCATTCACTTGGGTAGCATTGATGTGCGACTAGGAACTACTCTCTGCTTGTGATGTCATAAGTTGATATGGACATTCACTGCCAATGTGATATGGGACCTATAGGGTCACACACATAGATCTCGACCTAGAAGATGAGTTCAGATCTTGAATGACATTTGAATTAAGTGCTAAAGTGTTTAGGCATTTGATTCATGCAACAAATAGTCTGAGAGCACTGCCAAATGCCCATATTAAGTGCTGAGACGACCATCTAGAAGTGCCAAATGACCGTCTCAAGAGTTGAAATGGGAGTCTGGGTGTCATGCTAGGTTGTGAGTTGAAATTGGCAAAGGAATGAACCAACCCAACCAAACTGGCTTGACTCGGGTCACCAGACAGACATTTAGGTGACCAAGACATCCGTCTCGCATGGCCGAGATGGTTCAGTTTAGTTGGGGAAGGTTCTAGATGTTTCCCTATTCGTTTCACTTGAACAATAGTTGTTGAACAAGGACATCAATGTCTAACATTGATGGGAATTGATTTGCCAAATTTGTGTACAACTAGGAACTACGAAACGACTGTTTTGTAGTGCAAGATGACCATCTAGGTTTGCCAAACAGCCATTTTGGCTATCACAGGTTGTAAATTTTTTAGAATTGTTGTGAAAATTTGAGATCTTCCTGTCCCTTCCACTTGCGGATAGACTGGGAACCTGGACCCAAACTCCACCTATAAATAAAAGGGTACTGGGGGATTTCCAGAGCACAAAATAGACAACTAAGAATCAATTCCTTTGAAAACTATTTTACTCTCTGGTTGTGGTAACCATGAGATCCCAATTAAAGTTCTATCTGATAAGGGAGGGATAGGAACAGGAAAGAACAATTGAGAGTTGTCTTTGTGGGAGAGAAAGTTGGTGACTAGTACACCAACGGGAGGGACGACTCCTTCCTGACCGTTCTAATAGGATGATAGGAGTTCTAGGAAGTCGGTATGGACTACCATAGAGGTGGGAGGTTGTTGTCTGCCTCTAGGAGGAAAACGTCAACCAACAGTTCATGACAAGAGGAGATACTAAAGAAGACGATGTTCATGACTATAGTTTGTGGTGCAGACTAGGAGGTGCAACAGTCAGACGAGTTCCAATGCAACTTGGATTCAGAAGTTGCACATCTATGATAACGAGGATTGTCGCTAGACTTTCTCTAGGACTAGGTATATCCTCCAAATCATCCTTCCTGCATTATACTTATTGATGCAATCTACTGATTACGAGAATATGGTAGATAAAATTTGAAATTCCATTGTCTGCTATGTAGCCATATTTCCCAACACTATGTACCTCAATATCGAACCATGTAGTTATGTCCATGTAGTCTAATCATCAAGGTATAGTCAAGCTATCCATATTCAATCAATAATATGTGCATGTATGTATACCCCATCATTAAATATTTCACAATATATTGATTAGGTCTATATTAGATCATAACTAGGATTTAGGGTTATCTGAAATTTGGATTAGGAATAAGGTTATCAAACCTAATTCCATCACATGATGATGTACAAGGGATTGTAACCCTAACTAATAATATGATGTAACCCTAATTCTATGATTGGTCGTTATATCATTCTAACCTTAGATTAGATTAAGGCTACATCAATTAATCATGATATCAACATAAGATATATGATTTTCATATTATCTTGACAATATTAACATATATTAAACCCACTTTCAAATTAGAAGTGTAAGTCGGTATATCAATGCAAGCCTAACTCTTAGATTGATCATAATATGTCCTTACGAACACATAGATCTGATCATGTGGGCTAAGATCATATCAAATTATAACATTAATCACAAAACCCAAATTGCACATGTATATGATTGTTGACTTTAAGAACCCTGATTATGCAAAATCATCATTATCCTAGGGTCTCATTACATTCAACAATATCAAGTATTATCATTAGATAAATGGATTTACTAATTTAAGTATTATATTAATCAAGTCTAGGGTTTCTATGTAGTAATCATCCTACATACATGTATTAGCTATATTTTTGAAACTAGGATTATAACTAGGTATCAAAACCATTTTATTCTTGGTCTACACATTTTCCTGATCAATTTCATATGTGGGTTCATCATGATTGGGTCTATCAATCATTTACTAGAATATTTGTATATTAAATAATAAGTAATGGGCCAATCAGAAGTTTTCATGTAATAAATAGAGAGATTACTTCAATTCACCACGAGGCTGGGCCTGGCCATTGAGCACCCACCGCATAAGTGCCTTAATCCAATGCAACTGGCTCTCAAGAGTTTCCTTGCTATCTTTATACCATTAGGGGCATCCAAGTCTTTTGACCTTGTGTCACCTCCTTCCTCACGGAGGGCTCAAATCTTGCCCTGGTGAGTTAATCGCAAGGTTGATCCCTATTCCCCAGGCTTCAAAGGCTCAGGGAGGTCGAGATAGATCTGAAGCCCCACCAAACCTGATTAGGCCCTGCTTATGGCTGAAGGTGGTCTGAGGTTAGGAGAACTTGAATCCCTATATACTAGTTGAAGTAGGAAAGAACTTGAACTTCAAATGAGCATTTCTTACTTTATCCCTTTGAGCATTGGTGGAAGGTTGTGAATCCATAATGGACATCATGCTCATCTTTCCATGGTGAAGGATTGATAATCTTCTATTGGATGTCATTATACAGGCCATAGGGGAGGCAGACAAGGTTAGGCTATGGTATTCTTCCCTGGATGAGTTGTTTGGAAATTGGTAGGGTTCTCACACGAAGACTTAAATAAACACGACCTTTTATAGACACTGGGTGTTGAGTTTGTATCTCTACTACACATCTACTTCCCTCATGGAAATAATGTCAATACTTGCTAGAATATTTGTGCTAAGACCAAGCCTTGATTGGATTAGATATGTTAGCAGAGAGGGGAGCGATGTGTAGAGTTTTTTGTACATTGAAGAGGTGTAGTGAGGGGTAGAGTGGAACTGTTGGGAGGAAGAACCATGGCTTTTGGGTTTATCAAGAGTAATTTGGTGGAGATGATGATCTCCTAATCCCCAACTCTTACTAGAATGACTTGAGAACCCAGTCTGAGTCTTAGGGGAGAAGGGCTCACTTGCAAAGATAACTTATATTTATTGAAACAAAACTCCACCTTCATAACATAATCATGTAGGCCACGCCACAACTCCCAAGACATCTTGAATTTAAATATAATGATCTATTATTTAATATCTCCCATTGAGTGAAACTCCAAGATATAACCAATTTGTGAAATGGTAGATACTTTGTTTTTAAGTAATAAGTAATAAATCCTTTTTAATTACCTAGGTCACAAGATAACTTAGAATCTTCAAGAATTTCCCTCATACTAATATTTTGATTATCTTTCATCTACAATTATGATGACTATTTATTATGAGCGCAAAATATTGGTTTTCAATTTGTATATCAAGGACCTATTTGTAAACATAAAAGTGTTTTACTTAGGCTTTATATTGGATCCTTGGGACCATGGATCGACTTAGGTGTTCCAAAGGATCCACTGGCTTGACTATATTCTTAATTATGAACTTAAGGCTTGCGATGTCATAGTTTCTCAATTGGAGTCTCATATAGGCATATTAGTTCAACATTTCTTTATTCACTTAAATTTAACACTCAGTCTAGTCTGGGGCTTAAATTTATCAATCACAATTCAATTAGAGTCATGTTATTGATCTCATCATTCTAACATTACTCTTATTGTCTTAAGGTGAATCTTAAGACATGAGTATTATCGTAGAATCTTAATTTACAAGATTAGAGGATCTAGCAAAGGTGATGCACCACATTCACCCTCATCCACATGGACAAAGTAGAAGCCAAGGCACTTATGCAGAGGCTTGAATAAGACGTTCCACAAGACAACAATAAGTGATGTGAAGAGGGAAATCATGCAAGAACTTGATGGCCAATTCAGATTTCTTGGTAGCTTATTTGGATTTCTTGGTGGGCGACTTGGATTAGGATCAGAAAAATCTAGTTATTAGCCAACAAAGACATGTCTATTTGTTGGACCACAACTTTGTGCAAAGGTATAGTTTGTATCCTTTCTATTTTTTTGTCCACCAACGTTTCATGGCTATAAAAAATATGATGACTAGGGTAAAATGGGAAGGAATATTTGTATTTTGTTGTTCCACCTTACCAAAAACCCTAGAGTGGTACCAGAGCCAACGTTTTATGCTTTTAATTCTGATTTGGGTTTTAAATCACAAATGTATCATTGCAATAACTATGGGAAGACTATATCTAAATTAACCATGTAATATCATATATGATATCATATATATACATATATATGGCATAAACCAATGTGATGCCTTAAAACTCATTTAGTTTGGTGGATGTAGATAAGGAAATTAGGTCATGTGGTGTGATCTATAACATCAAATATCATTGTTTTAAATTTTATCAAAAGTTATTTAACATGTATATGACGTGCATGCCATGCCTCTATATATAATTCTCCATGTAAATTTTAATTATGCAATTGAAATATGATGATGTAATGGCATGGCAAATGGAGCATTGTTTAGGATAGGATATGATCAAAAGCCCATGCCAAAGAGGATGGTCCTTGGAGGGTTTTGATCAAGATGAGATGGTGAATCCATTAACAATAAAATAACTTCCCAAGATAGGGAGTACCATTATACCGATTAGCATGCCAGTCGGATGATCGGAAACCCTATTAAGGGAAAAATTATGATTACATTATATGTGAATATCTTAGTTGTTTTTCTACAACACTTCTTGGCTAAAGATGTGGTACTAGTTGTCATATCATGTTTTATCACATGTGGTGATTGTTATATTATATGACACACACACATATATACATATGCATATTTATACAATTACCATTATATATATATATCCCTCAATATAATATCAATGTTGAAGATGTCGCCCATTGACAATACACGTAAAAACCTTGTTCGATAAAGTGTAGGCACTCTCAGTGTGGTGCATGGTCAACATTGGAGAAGTGTGACAATAAGTATGTGGGTCTTCTTAGCAACATCCATATCTCATTCTATTGGCTTTTGAATCGGACTTGACTAGGTGATCTTAATACAATTAAGCACCTACAAGTATAAAGATGGCATATACTTCATATCATGATTTATGAACACAACTATCTATCCAAGAATTGCATTAGATGCAATTGGTAATTGTTACCCACCTAGACAGTTAAGTTATGAGCGGTTAACCATAGTTGACTCATGACAATGTATCATGGATCTTGTCTCACTAGAAAATTTCTCATTGTAATCTTTCAAATTAATACCAAGGGCTATTAATTTGAATAAAATAGCAGGAGAGTAATAAATCAAAGACCAAATTGATTATGTTAAATCAGATTTTTGAAAATCAAAATAAATTTTCAAATCAATTTGTTGGCTTGTGCAAATACCTTTTATGTATATCAATTGGAAAACACAAACAAAAACTTCTTTTCACTATGATTGGTCCTTGATAAAGAAAAACTAAATGGGAATATGTTCAACAACTGGTTCAGGATTATGAGAATTGTTCTAACCTATGAGTGTAAGCTCTATGTTGTGGACACATTAGTACCAAATGAATCAGCTCCAAATGTTCCTAGGGCCAAAAAGGAAGATCATAAGAAGCATTCCCATGATACCATGGACCTGAAGTGCCTTATGATATGCTCGATGACTCATGAGATTTATAATAAACATGAGAATATGATTGTTATTGACGTGATAACACATCTCAATCAATAATAGAACAAGCAGGGAAAGAGAGGTAAGATGTCTCAAAGGCATTCTTTATGTGAAAATGGCAGAAGGTGATGTAGTTGGACCCCTATAATCAAGTTAATTGGGTATGTGGAAAGTATTCCTAGACTGGATTTCCTTTAGGCCAAGAGTTGGTCACATATGTGATCCCACAATCATTGTCATATTAATATAAATAATTTGTCATGAATTACAACATGAACAATTTTGTTAAGACATCGATAGAGCTACTTGGCATGTTGAGAATATCAGAGGGAAAATGAAAGACAAGTCAAAATCTGTGTTGATGTTCAAAAAAGAAAAAAGAAAGTTCAAGGGAAAAGGAAAAGCCCATAAATGTGCTAAGGCTGGCCAAAAGTCTTATGCACTTAACAAAAATTAAGGAGTGGTTAAGGGAGGAAATTGTTACCATTGTCACCAGACTAGACATTGGAAGAGTAATTATCCTCTATACCCAGAGGAGCTAAAGAACAAGAAGTAGGGGATGGCGATATTCACTCAAGTAATATATGTTATAGATATAAACCTATCTAATTTGTCATCATGGGTATTAGATACCAGATGTGGTTCTCACATATGCTATGCATTGCAAATGGATCAAGAGTTGCTTCCACTATTGTAGGCACCTATTGTTTATCTCTGACTAGTAGGATTCTAACAAAGTTAGATAAATTCTGTTATGTACTTGCCATAAATGGAAACATCATTTCTTTATCTTGTTTAAACAATAATTGATTTGAATTTCTAATCAATAATGTTCAAATATCCATATCTAAATATGAGATTTGTTGTGCCAGTGCCCCTATATATAATGATCTCTATTTATTAGATCTGGAGGCACATGTATATGACATAAATATCAAGAAGTTAAAACTCAATAACTCAAACAAAACTTATTTTTGGCACTTGTCTAGGGCACATAAATAAGAAATGCTTTTCTAGACTCCATGCAAATAGTCTTATAAGCTCTTTTAATTTTGAATCAATAGAGGCATGTGGGTCTTATTTACTAGGAAAGATGACAAAACCCTTTTGATAGAAATAGTGAAAAATCTAGTGACTTATTAGGAATCATACATACTGATGTTTTTGGACCTTCTAGCATAAGTTCTAGAGGTGGATATCAATATTTAATCATATTTACCAACGACTTCAATATATTTCAATATTTGTATCTTATGAAACACAAATAAGAATCACTTGAAAAATCTCAAGAAAATTGTGATGAAGTACATAACCAACTTGGTAAAAATATTAAAGAACTACGATATGATTGTCACGGAGAATATCTTAGCAAGGAGTTTGTGGTACTTCTAAGACATCGTGGTATTGTATCACAATTGACTACACTTCGAACATCACAACATAATGATGTGTCAGAAAGAAGGAATCACACCTTCTTGGTCATGGTAGGATCAATTATGAGTTCAGCTAATCTTTTAATTTCCTTATCGGGACATGCTCTTAACCCCTCCCCCCACCATTTAACTTATCAGGGCAACCTTCCAAATCCATTGAAAAGACACCATATGTGATATGAAATGGTAAATAACCCAGTAGGTATTTGAGAATGACATATCATTAGAATGGTCCTGTATCATGAACATGTTGATTTCCACTTCATATTGGCAACCAAGGTGGTGCACCACATTTTGTCTCATCTAAGAGGGAGAAGTAGAGGCTCAGACAAATGTACAGAGACCTGAAGAAGGCATCCCAAAAGATAAAAATAGGGTGTTATGAAGAAGATAATTGTGGAACAACTTAGTGGACAATTCAGATTTCTTAGTAGCTTATTTGGATTTTTGAGTTGTCGATATGGATTCGGATCCAAAAGTTTGAGTTCTTCACTGAAAAAAGTGTCTAGTTATTGGACAACTATTGTGTGAAAAGGTATTATCTTTATGCTTTTATTTCTTTTGTTCATTGATTTTTTATAGATACGATGGATTTGATAACTAAAGTAAAACAAGAAGAAAATGTTTGTTATTCTGCTAGGCCACCTTTCTGAAAACCCTACATCTCATACCAGATTAACCAAAGTTAGAAATGTCAACCTACATCAGTGTATTGTTGAACACTTATGCTTCATTGTGATTGAAGGAGATACTTCCACTTTTTTCATTGTCCAATGTGGTATTGAAGTCACCCAAGGCAACCGTGGTGTGGTAATGCATTTCTCCATATAAATTAGGTGTTTCCAAAATAACTTTTGCACCCACATTTGTGTTTTATAATAGACAAAGGTTACAAAGAACTTGTTATTCACTTTATATGTAATGAATTGTCTATGGGTGCAAATAATATACACATGGCATAACCCATATGTTGCCCCCATTCCTCTTGCTTGCACTTAATGGAAGTTCTTGAAAACCTAGACATTTCATTGTTTCACAATGAAATCAATACTTATCCTTTGCTCAAGAATAGTGGTAAACTTAGGTTTAGAAATGGCCATAAACTCTTTAAGCGCACAAAATCTACATTGTTGCAGATCCCTCTTGTATTCCAACATAGAATATCTATCACAACACACATGGAGGATAAGAATGTGTACATGACTCCTACTATGAAGCTGCCTGTAACATACCCAAATCTTGGAAAATAGATTTAGCCACCCTTTTCCTAGGCCCCTTTCTAATTATGTTAGGATTATATTCTTTCTCCTTGAATTAAGTTATGAGAAAATAGAGCTAGGAAAATATAATGGGTTAACAAATAGCCTTTCATATAATGTTAATCAATGATTAACTAACTAGGTCTTCAATTGGGAGCTAATGATATAACTCACAAAATAATTACTTTTGGCCCTAAATAAACATCTAAAATCATTCTAAGTCTAGTTGATGAAAGAAAATAAATGAATGTGAAATAATGTATTAAACAAATTAATAAAGACATTAAATGCATTAGTTAAATACTTAACCTACAAGTAAGAAATAAAATATCAAACATCCTCAAAAGGAAACTTACATGATACCATTGGATGCCTAACACCTAAATTGGCAAAACCACGAATTTTTTGACCAATGAAAGGTTATTTTCCCCTCCAATTATTTTTGAGAAAGGAATATGATTAATTGATCATGTTTAATTTAGTTTATGTCTTTGAACCCTATAGTTTCCATTAAATTTTATGTAGCATCTTGTTCCCTTGAAATGTGGACATGTGTTTCCATTTTTACAGCCCGCAGACACACCATGTACTAGATGGTCGTCCCTCCTCCTTTTCTTCTATTCCCATTCTCCCTCTCTTCTCCTATTACTCTTTTCCTTCTCCTTCTCTTCCCTTATCTATTTCTTCCCCTCCAACAACCTTTTTCCCCACACGTACAACAACAATAGAAATCCCAAGTAAGTCCATGGCTCCTTTCCCCACCAATCTACAATCTTCTCGAACCTCCCAGCCTTTGCAGAAGCCTTCAACACCCCTTGCAAACTAGATTCACCATCCTGAAGGAAATGGTAGTCGACTTCCTAAACAACTGGATAACCTCTCTAGACAAGTCTTGACCCCACATACAACCTCACCAAAAATTAATTGACCAGACATTAAATCTCCATGCAAACCGGTACACATGAACCCAAACATCTTCCAATTTACCTACAACTCAATTCAAGATCATTGACAACAATGTAGAACTCCCCCCATGCCCTTCTACATACCTCTGGACACATATAAAACTCACAACCACTACCCTTGATCATGATTACTACCTGAAATCATGACCACCTATAGACTTAGGCAAACATATCTCTCTTTCCTTGTGGAGGATAGATATGGCAGTGAGGAATCTACCATCAGAAACTATTGTAGCCAATACAAGCTCCAACAACAACAAACACATCCACTAGTACCTACAGTTATTTCTAGAGCCACCACCTCCTCTAGAACTAGATCTAGACCCAAAAACATTCCATCTTGGTGGTGTTGTGACTAGAAAACTACTATTGAGATTGAGTGAAGAACCTTACATTGAGAAACATCAAACATTTCATGTTAGTATCATGTAGTACAGAGCATAGTGTGGTCATCATCAAAGCTCACCACTCCTCTTGGACGACCCTTGTAGTCTAGATATACCCTCCTTGATATGATACTAACCCATAAAACATTTAAAACCTTAAATGATGATGCATGCAGACCTATCATACACACCAACTCTATGACACTTTCAACCTTCAACACAAAGGTTTTTCATCATATATGTGTGCTGCTATAACCGAGATTAACCTCACCCTAGTATTCTCAACTTCATACTACCCTCCTACTTCTTGGGAGGAGGAAGCTTTGTCATCGTTTCCTTATTGAAACCATAGCATATCAAAGGTGATACTGAAAGGCATTGACAATGACTCTAGCAAGGTCATACAACCTAATGTTACCTACTTGAGCCACTGAATCCCAAGGAGTAACCCTCACTTGACCCTAAGAAGGAAGAAGGGTAGATTGATGACAACTTTGATCATGAGATTGGATCTATAAATAGATCGATGGAGATTTTAAAAACAAAATTCCATGTTAGAATTCTTTTGATGATAAAGCTAATAGGCCAAATTTTAATGAAATGTTAGACTAAATAAGGATGTATATTTAACATGTTAGTATCATTATATACCCTAAGTTCATAATACAAACTAGTTTATTAGAATTTAGAATGCATGCTATTAAATTTTACATTATACTCCATGCATATATATACTACATAGGGATAATGTCTTAGATAATAGGTTGGATCATAGTCAGGAAAGTTTAAGTTACATAGTATTTTTATCTATATAGAGGAATTTATATCCTATCATATATCTAAATAAATACATAGTTGCAACCATACACATGAATGAGATCTGAATACTGACATCTTATTATTCATTTATGCATGTATCAATTATGTTAACTTCAAATCAAGATCTCTCCAATAAGAGTGTTTTGATCAATAATATATCATGTTCACATATCGTTGAGCCTAGTTGACCAAGTTGAGCTATATGATATAAAGAGAGTGAATGTCATTTTAGGATCTAAATTGGAATCATGTTACCCTTAAAAATATGTTATGCGACTGAAGATGGTTCTTAGAACTAAAAATAGATATCCATTGAATCATATATCCAATTAATAATATTAAAATCCCTAATATGTCATTAAGTGATCAACACCAGGATAATAGCAATGCGTAAATCTATAACAGAGGATGTATACACATGTTAACTTTGGTTTGAATAACATACATAATGTGTTCCTAGGATGAATACCTGACTTTAGGGAATAAGTATATCAACTGAGTTAGCTACTAGTTCAAAAGACCAAGTATGTGCAATCCCTATTTTACATGATTATAAAGCCAATGGGGCATCTTCTGAAGTATTTCTCTTTCTTGACATCATTTATGTACCCCATGAAATATATTTCATTAGTTGTTTCTATAATGTAGAATTATCCTTTAATGTCAGGTTTGCTATCCCTTTTACCATATTTAATTAAAATATGTTTTTGTGGAATCATTTCATCTTTCCATACTATATAATATAGAGTAGAGGTGCTTTTGTATAAACATAATATTGGGCGTGTGTCCTACTTTATATATATATATATATATATATATATAAATACACACACACACATATATATACATATATATATATATATATAAGGTTCTTAATCTCCCTTTCTCAGTGATCGAGATCATATGGTGTCTCGACTCTACAATAATTCACTTAGACTAATTTGCATGCACAATTTTTATTGACATGATTTATTTGGGAAAGCTTATGTTGTTCTCATAAATTTTATTACATATATTTCATTAGTTGTTTCTATAATGTAGAATTATCCTTTAATGTTAGGTTTGTTATCCCTTTTACCATATTTAATTAAAATATGTTTTTTTGGAATCATTTCATCTTTCCATACTAAATTGCATGCTTATTAGACTAGTAATATAGAGTAGAGGTGTTTTTGTACAAACATAATATTGGGCGTGTGTCCTACTTTATATATATATATATATATATATATATATATATATATATATCAGTATCAGGTTTTTAATCTCCCTTTCTCAGTGGATCGAGATCATATGGTGTCTCGACTCTACAATAGATTCACTAAGACTAATTTGCATGCACAATTTTTATTGACATGATTTATTTGGGAAAGCTTATGTTGTTCTCATAAATTTTATTGCCTCATTGTTTTGTTACATGCTTTAAACTATGTCCTATATTGAACACCCCAGTGATAGTATTCTTGGTTTGTTATTAAAAGGTCTTAAGTTCAAGCCCCGATGACAACATGAATAGAATAACCAATTTTGAAAAAACATACCTTTGAACTATATCCTCGTGAGCTTACCTACATGATGTATACCCCATTTTTTTATTGAGAACATCCCTCTTCCTTCTTACACATATAGGCATGCTCAAACATATTTATTATGTACACACTTAGTGTTTAATAACACATATCTCTTGCTTTTCTATCTTCAGGGTGATGTTCTCCTTCCACCCAAGTGTAGCTACATGACATGACAAGGACTCATGATGATCAAATACATGCATGTGAACATGATGATAACTTGGGATGGATGGGTTTCCCTCTTCAACGGTCCATATGTGTACTTATTTGGAGTTGTTAGTTTGTAATACCACCTCTTAAAGTGAGGAACAATCATGTAATGATACCCATTACAACTTTGTAATAGTTATGTTTCCACTACTTACTAATCATTTTTCTCTGTGATACATATCATTTGATAAATAAAAATAAATATCTCCTTTCCTTCATAATTAGTATGTTTGGGAATTGGATGGTCTTATCCCTTAATTTAGTGAGGAGTGGATCTCCTCTCTGGTCCCTCTTTTTACAATATGGTATAAGATCCTAAACAATTGGTGACTTGAATATATCAAGTTATCACACATTCCCTAATCATGTAAATGGGTGACCATTTAGATATTTTTGTTATACCTACTTCTTTGTAATGGAATATCAATTAGGGTTTCATCCCTAACTAATTTGGTCACTTCATCTCCCCATACTACCTATGTGGTCGGGACATAGTCTTTGGAAAACTTAGTTACTTCTACCTTCTGTAAGGAGTGGGATCGAGAGGGGATCCACTCCCTACTAAAAATTTGAAGAATAAAGCATCTATTCCCAAACACACTCTAAAGGTATGCTGGAATAGGTATAAATTTTTTGAATCTCAATAATGTTATTCAAAGCAACCAAAGTGTAGCAGCAGAATAAAAGTAATGACTATATTCAATTTTACAAAAGTACATCATCATCTCCCAAAAAGGGTTTACATGAATATTACATCTTAAGGATCTAGTAGAGGGAAATCTAAACCATATCAAGTTTTGTCTCCAAGCTTCAACTACTAAAGCTAAGTCCATGTTGGATATCATGTTCTCCTTTACCTACATTTGGGGTTGAAAGCATACCCCAGTAAGAGGAGAAAAAGTAAAAGACACCAGCAAAGGCTGGTATGTGCATACTAAATATGGATTGAGCAACATTGTGAAATAAAGGATGTCAAAATAAAAGGCTTCCCATAGAAAAGGAAAGGAACTACCCATTCAGACATAAAAGAAATGATTTACAAATAAGATATAACAAAAGGAATTACTTGCCATAAATAAACAATAAAGTTGTGCCACATAAGCACATATCATGAAATTAGGTCACATAACCCATCATCAACCTACATGCACGTGAATTAATCATAGCACTAGAACAATATATTAGATCCTTTTTGAAAATGTCATATTTTGGTTACAAAAACTATACCAAACAATTCCTTATATTTTTGATCAAGAAAATATATTTATTTGTCAAATTTGAAGTTTATATAATAATGTTACAATTTTTAGGATTTTTTATATGATTTATTAGATCCTCAAGAATCCATCATCAGGAAGATGGAAATCATGATTTTAAATTATTTTTATCAGAAGGAACACTTTTTTTTATTCCAAAACATATTTCTAATTAATTTTTGGACAAGTTGATTAAAAGATATGATTTTTACAATGTCAACCAGTCAGAAAATCCCAAAATTCAAAATAAATAATGAATAATCGAATAGAAGGAAAAAGGAAGGTTGGGCCCATGTGACTTGGCCCCATCACAAGCGGCCAAGTCACAAGTCAATGGCCACATGGCTTCTGATGCGAGTCGTTGTACACACAACAATCACTAGGAAAAGTCCTAGAGTTTAACCTTCTAACCCGGTTGTCAACTTATTGTGAACAACAAGTCAACTTAGTATAGATAGGTATCGATCTAAGGGACGGCGGAAAAGAAAAGTCGAAATCCAAATCTGATTGCAAGTACAAGAATTAAATTCCGATTTGAGAGAGTTGTTAATACTAAGAACAAAAATAAAAGTGCTGAAATAAAATTTAACTAATCAAGAAATAAAGATCTGGGGTTCGGAAGATCACCACCAAAACCACATTCCTATTCAACTAATCAAATTATAAAATCCAAGGATCAAATTAGGAATTTGTAGTTACATGTCCTTACAGACAAACTCACAAGGGACGGACTTCCCATGAATCCGTTGGTCCCGACGTTCACGGATCATTGCCCAACCGTCCAACATGCCATTATCCACGGTCATATCAAAAAGCATGTGAATTCAAACTGGTGTTCAAACCCAAGGCTCAGGTGGTCGCGTCACCAATGATTATAACAAGAATAAGATTAAACAGATGAAAAGATGATAATCACAATTAAGAGACTATTGTTTCATTCTTACAGAGATCCACAGTCATATCACTCCATAAGAATATATCAGATCATCCAAATAACCACGCATAAACAGAGAGAAGACATTTGTTCGATGGAGGAATATAATTGATTATATTTAATAGAACCGGGCTAAGGGGCTACTCTCATGCCCCAGATATATTTACTCAGACATAACAAGACCAGAAGAAATGCAAACTAAAATGAGATCCAACATTATACAAGATGTGGATTACAACTAAAAATTAGATGAAATGGAATGAAGAATGGAATGCTTTTATAAGTGAAGAGTCCCTCATTTTATAGGAGGGGGATGGGGTAGGCTTCCCTCAAAAGAGGGGAAAAAAGAGAGGGAGACTAATTTTTGAATTTTCTAGATCTGGTCAAATCGAAAGTTGGTTGTCTTTAATTATCTTGACCATGTAACTCCCTTTAATGCAGATTCTCACAGAATCGATTTAGAACGTATTTATCTCCCATTAAAAGCACAAAAACGGTCCAAATAATAGGATTTTATTTTAGTAAATTAAATTACCTTTCCAATGAATACTTGTTCACTCAATTTGGAGTTCGAATACAAGAGTTATGTCACTTTTGGTGGAGGGTATATATGAATTTCAGGACTGCTGCAAATTGTGTAATTTTCCTACAAAACCCAAGAAAATAGAATTAAAACTCCAATTAAAGAGAAAAATAAAAAATAACACATTTAATTATGAAACTAAGAGAATAAATAACAAAATAATCTTAAATAAATATAAAAAATATATAAATAAAAGGGATAAATATACATTTATCAAAATACCCCAGACTTGAATCTTTATTTGTCCTCCAACAATTAAAATTACAAATTATTCCAATTTATACTAACAACATGTCTATCCTCACCCTTGTAACATCACTTTATTTATTACATCCAAATTTGGCCAAGTAACCCAATCTCCTAAAACTAGAAAACACAAAATTCTACATTCTCTATTAAAAATAAATATCATATCTTGGTTCTAAATCAAGATTTTGTAGAAAAACATGCTTCATCTTACTTTTGCTTTGACACTCTCATTTTTATAAATGTATTTTTTTTGTGAGTTGTTGCACAAGAACAAGATTAAATTAGAGGGTGTGAAAACAAAGAAGGAAGTGATGAATTTTTTTTGATCCCTCCTCTATTCAACTTGGGATTTAGATTTGTGGAGTTGTGGCTACATTGGTCACAATTTTTTTTTCATGTACAATTTTTACATCTTTTGATGGTACACCCCTTTGTGGGGTATGAATTTTTTTTTTTTATGGGAAGCATGCCAACCGGACTTGATTTTTGTCTGGTGGTGATTCTTTACTTCTCTTTTTAGAGAGAAAATAAGGGGGAAACAAAAGGTGTCCTTGTGCTGCCTATAACTTCACATATTTCTTTTCTCCTTTTTTTTGAAAGTGTCATTACATCAGAAAGAACATTCATGTAAATCACATTATACAAGATTTATATCAATTTAACCAATGTTTAAAAATAGAGAAAATTTGTGTTTGGTTTTGATTGATTCCATACGGATTGCCAACTTTTCTAAGGAGTGATGCTATTTTGGGATCCTAGGTGATATGGTGGTTTCAGACATGGCAATTTGTAACAATGTTTTGCAAAAGATTTACTAAACTCAAAGGGGTACAATAATAAACATCTATTTATATTGGCCGACTAGATAAAGGCCATTTTGCAACAAAAGAAATAAAAACATGGCCGACTAGATAATGTCCATGAACAAAGCAACTATATGAAAAAAAGGTAGAAATAATGCAAGAATAAAAAAAAGATAAGGGGTGGAATAGAAACATACCACCCACCTCCACCCCAGACTTAGATTTTTGCTCGTCCCGAGCAAAATCGAAACCCGAGATGGAGGGAAGAGAAGAGCGGGGATTTCCAGGTGGCCCATGTAGCTAAAAAAATGTCCAGTTAAAGGGGATGTGTATGAGGGCTGAGACCTTTATCTGAGGAGCTTCATAATGTACCCTATGATAGGGTAATTGTAGAAGCTCAGTGGGGTGCTCATATTTTCTTTGACCTCGTATTCCCTCCAATAATATCCATAGATCTTCCTTCGATAGCAAGTGAAGTGTTGAAGATGGATGTGGATTACGGGAGGTTGGCAGGTACTCGACCAGTAATACCAGTAGAGAACGATGAACTGAGTCGGGTGGAGGATCTGATTCAGGTTTTCTACCATCATGCTGACATGCATATGGGAGAATTGATGCTAATACAAAAAATTTAAAATCATTTACAAAAGTTTTTTGTCTCTCCTTAAAATTAATTCCATCAACATTGGGTTTGGTAAGTTTCATTTTTGATTTAACATATATCTCTAATACTTTTGTATAAGGGTTCCCCAAGTATTTAGGAGGGATGATGATGTCTTCCTTGCAAACAACATAAGGGGGTGTGCGGGCTTCTTCGAACGATGGTATCTCCCCTTCTAGATCAGCCATGTGTGGGATGGAAATTGGCTGTGATGGCTTGGGAAGAATCATAAAGGGGGTTAGATGCTCATTATCCAAAATAGACTCAAAACAAGGGTATTGGTCTATGGTATCATTCAGATTTATGTTGAGGATGGGAGGAGTTGTTGGATCTTCAGAATGACTCTCCTTTGACATTTCATATTCAAGTAATAGAGTCTCTAAAGGAAAGATAGGGATACCAACGTCCTCATCACACACAAAATATGTCTCCATCGTTTGTTCAATTTCTTCAGGATCAGACATATATGACACAAAACAAGGATCATCATCATCGTCGTCAGGAAGAACCATCTTGGGTTGCTCAAGCTCTATAGGGGGACTTTGTGATTGATCCTCTAGTAAGGTATCTAACAGGGCTTGACTGGATTCAAGTTTCACTTGTCCTTCTGCTACCATCTTTTCTAGGGCCTTAAGTCTCTCTTCTAGTTCAAGATTAATTTGCATTTCACCATAGGATTTATACACCCAAAATTTTGGTCATCCTCGCCACACTCCCCATAGTGTCCATGGCCATAGTACTCCTCATATTGTTTTGGGTGGCATTGCTCCTCATAATAATCTCCAGAAGATGGCGGATTATAATTTCCATTGCGTCCATCTTGGTAGGAAGATTCAATATTATAAGGTGTCACCAAATCATGAGGAAACATATTTGAACAATCTATATTTTGGGTTTGAGCTTCTAGCAGGGAGGTTAAGAAGGCTTGGCTGGCTTTTAGTTTTATTTCTCCTTCTAATGCTATCTTCTCTAGGGCCCTAAGTCTCTCTTCTTGTTGAAGATTACATTGGGTTTCATAAACATGCTCATAACCCCCAAGGTTTTGTTGGTTACACCCCACAAAATTTTGTTGATCATATCCCCCATTAGAATATGGATAGCAAGATTCCCCATAATGGTTCTCAGAAAAATGTGGATTCACATTGTACCCACCAGGATGAAATGGCTCACAATTAAAAGGGGTGCTATTATAAGCATGGGGTAGGGTCAGGCAGGCAAGAGATGCATGGTGGTAAAAACCACAATAATAACATTGTGGGGGATATTGGGATGCCCACTCCATTTGAAAAGAAAAGTTCCTAAAAGATATGTCAGTCAACGAATGAGAGAAGAAAGATTACGAGATAAAAGGTTAGTCAAAATTACAAAGAGAACTAAAAATTATAAATCTAAGAAATTATGAAATAACTAAATTACAAAAAAAAAGTAACTAGAAAGCAATACTTCTGGAATGGAAACTCAGTAGAAAGAGGAGATACACTTCCAGAATTGTGCTCGGAAGGCAAAAAGAAATTACAAAAATATAAAAGAAATTATAAAAAAGACTACAGTTATGAAAGTTAGAATTTATGAACAATGATTATACAAGATATACAGGCAACAAGATCTGAAAAACAACTGTTCCATCCTCGGCAACGACGCCAAATTGATGTGAGTCGTTGTACAAGCAACGATCACTAGGAAAAGTCCTAGAGTTTAACCTTCTAACCCGGTTGTCAACTTATTGTGAACAACAAGTCAACTTAGTATAGATAAGTATCGATCCAAGGGACGGCAGAAAAGAAAAGTCGAAATCCAAATCCGATTGCAAGTACAAGAATTAAATCTCAATTTGAGAGAGTTGTTAATACTAAGAACAAAAATAAAAGTGCTGAAATAAAATTTAACTAATCAAGAAATAAAGATCTGGGGTCCAGAAGATCACCACCAAAACCACATTCCTATTCAACTAATCAAATTCTAAACTCCAAGGATCAAATTAGGACCTTGTGGATACATGTCCTTACGGATAAACTCACAAGGGTTGGACTTCCCGTGAACCCGTTGGTCCCGACGTTCACAGATCATTGCCCAACCATCCAACATGCCATTATCCACGGTCATATGAAAAAGTATGTGAATTCAAACTGGAGTTCAAACTCAAGGCTCAGGTGGTCGCATCACCAAGGATTATAACAAGAATAAGACTAAAAAGATGAAAAATATGATAATCGCAATTAAGGGACTATTGTTTCGTTCTTACAGAGATCCACGGTCATATCACTCCATAAGAATATATCAGATCATCCAAATAACCACGCATAAACAGAGATAAGACATTTGTTCGATGGAGGAATATAATTGATTATATTGAATAGAGCCGGGCTAAGGGGCTACTCCCATGCCCCAGAGAGATTTACTCAGACATAACAAGACCAGAAGAAATGCAAACTAAAATGAGATCTAACATTATACAAGATGTGGTCTACAACTAAAAATTAGATGAAATAGAATGAAGAATGGAATGCTTTTACAAGTGAAGAGTTCCTCCTTTTATAGGAGGGGGAGGGGGTAGGATGCCCTCAAAAGAGGGGGAAAAAATAGAGGGAGACTAATTTTTGAATTTTCTAGATCTGGTCAAATCGAAAGTTGGTTGTCTTTAATTATCTTGACCATGTAACTCCCTTTAATGCAGATTCTCACAGTAGCGATTTCTAAAGTATTTCTCTCCCATTAAAAGCACAAAAACGGTCCAAATAATAGAATTTTATTTTAGGAAATTAAATTCCATTTCCAATGAATACTTGTGAAATCAATTTGGAATTCGAATGCAAGAGTTATGTCACTTTTGGTGGAGGGTATATATGAATTTCAGGACTGCTGCAAATTGTGTAATTTTCCTTCAAAACCCAAGAAAATAGAATTAAAACTCCAATTAGAAAGAAAAATCTAAGATAACACAATTAATTATGAAACTAAGAGAATAAATAACAAAATAATCCTAAACAAATATCAAAAATATATAAATAAAAGGGATAAATATACATTTATTAGCTTCAGTCATAAATAAAACAAAAATAGGTAAAAAGACAAAACTACCTCTGGGCGAGAAAATAAAGAAAAGAGGCAATCGAGGGCAACATAGGAAAATTGTGATGGGGAATCATCCCCAACCTATCACCCACCATGGCTGCAACTCGAGCAATAGTAGGTCGAGTTTTGGGCGAATCCACCAGAGGCTATAATTTGAAGAAGCGAGTGCAAGGAAAGAAAGGGGAAGAGGAACCAAACCTGTTGTAGGGGGGATCGAATCAATTCATCGCGAGGTGAGAGCCCTAGCTACTGCAAGCCCAGGTCCAAAGTCCAATCATAGGTGGAAAAATGTGCAAGATGCAAAGAAATTGTGTAACGACCCCGTCTCCCGGTAACTCCCAATCAAGGGAGACCAAAAGGTCAGTTTCGTTATCCCAATTAACAGGATCAAAGGTTTGACAAATAATCAATAACAATTATCAAATTCTACCAACTATACTAAAAACTGGTATAAAATAAAACCTTGCATACCTTTTTAAAACTTTGGTAAGTTACTCTATCCACAGCCTGGATTCATTCTATCTAATCCTCCTTGCACTTTATTTCTGATTTCCACAATGTGTCACTTTACTATTTGTTCTTTCAATTGTTGTACCTAAAACGCCAACAACCAAAACATCGGTCAACATATAGGAATATGCTGGTATGTGGGAACAACCAAAATTTCACAAATATGGCTAACAATTTAATTATCACAATCAGGGTAATTAGCAAACCAATTTACATTTTCAATGTGTCATTCTCCACCGCTTTTTCCCTAACCCTAGAATACCCCTCTAGGGTTTCTCTTTTGCCATTGACTTAAGGCCACCTTCTCAATCCTGAGCTTGGTGCCTGGGGGTCACCTCTCATGGTGCCCCATAGTCATGCAACATAGACCACCTTCTCATTCCCGAGCTTGGTGTCTAGGGTCACCTCTCATGGTGCCCATTGGTCTACCCTCTTGGGCCTGACCTTTATGGCATCTTCCATCAGGGTGGCATGTAGGTGCGAGAATACACATGTATTTATAATTATGATAACCATAGTGACTTTATAATTGCAGTATGAACATCCAAATAGTTAAGTTGCATTCAATGTGATTAACCATCTGGGAAACCTACGGAAAAAACTAATGCGATTAATCATAATTAACCACATACCTATTAGGCTGAATTGATATAGAATAGTCCAATCAATCAAGACATCCAATCAAGAAAGTACAAGAGTCCTGAAATTGCATCCAATTCCTTTTTATCAAAATCTATTCAAACCATCTTGCTACTTAAGATTTCTATTCCTTTTTAGGATTTCTACCTCTTTTAGGGTTTACTTTGCTATTAGGGTTTTTACTTCATTTACTCTTTTAAACCTTAATTTCTCATCTATCCTTCATGAAAGTTATTAAGGTTACCTTTTAACAACATATAACCTTAATTTTAGAAGCAACACAGTTAATCATCAATTAAGTCCATTAAGCTTCTTTTACATTAAAGCTACCATTTTTATCCCTTTTATTCCATGCCAAGATCATTATGCTCATTTATCACCAATTCATAGTTCATTATGGTCTAATTCACATATGAATTCTAATTGTCTACCTTTACTCATTAGAAAATCCTAATTTCTACATTAAAGGTACTTATCCACAATTATAAATCTTTATATTCAAAATAGCTTAGAATCATCAAATGTTAACTTTATTCACGATTTTGAATAATTAAAGCCATTAAGAGTCACATTTACCAACATTAGGGTTTCAAGGCCCATTAAAGTATTTTCATGCACATGAAATTCTATCTTAAACCAATTACGTGCAAAGTTCATCCTTTTTGTTCCTAATGTTCCTTTTCATCATTAACAGGTTAATACCAACTTTAATCATCCATTAAACCCTACTAAATATATTAATCATCTCAAAATAGGGTTTCTTAATCTTTAATTCATCAAAGTTGATAACTTACACTACTTTTCGAATTGAAAGAGGAATTATCTTCTATATGCATTTTTATTAGATTCATCTCATTTTTCTGAGCAATTTTCATATTTTATACATGCTAATCCGAGCTACAAATAATTAACTACGAATTTTACAAAATCCACTTACTTTGGCCAATAGGGAGGTGCCACATAGCCTCTCCCATGCAACGCATGCTTTGGGAAACATTTCAAAATGTCTGTTTTGCCCTCCACTTAATTAGCCCGTCCTTTGTTACGCTGAGGGTATATTAGTCAAATGTCGGCCGTCTTCTTCCCCCGCGTGCCCTAGCGTTGCGGTCGGCATTGGTCGACTGCAGGGGTTCACCCCCTCTACTCCACAGCCTGAGGGTGGCCGGAAATAGTCACCCCTCCTCCTTCGACCTCCGCCAGGCCCAGGGCACCCGTTCTTCATGGCCAAGGTTGCTGCTCCAGCTTGCACAAACCCACGACTCTCAGATGGTCGTGCAGACCTGCTGTAGGTTAGCGTGGGAGGTCTAGGGCTTGGGGACGATAGCTGATCGTCCTCAGGTCATTGGGGAACGTCCAACCTTCATCAAGGCGACCCACAGCTCCCCATTGCTCCAGGAAAAACACCAACCACAAGACTATGGTTGAAGACAAAAACATGAAATAAGAATATAGGTAAGAGAGAGGGAGACATGTGGGATCTCCTTGGGCCCAAACTAGGGATCTACCCTTTATATAGGAGAGAGTATCCATGCCCCAACACACTTGCCCTCAAAGAAACAAAGTCCTTTCCTAATAGGAATTTGATTTCTTCATTACAAAGCAAGTTCCTCTTTCTCTCTCTCCTAAACATCTCTTTAATATTCCTTATTTCTTGGTTAATTAGAAATATGAAAATCCTCTCCCTTATTCTCTTTTATACTTGCCTTTTAATTCATTGGTCATGAAATAATATATCTCCTTAAGTAGAAAATACTTTCTTTTTAGCAATGCCACCAAAATTCATTAATAATGTATTACATTACTCTCTTATTTTGCTTTATTGGTATTTTATCTTTCTTTCTTCTTCATTGGGGCTCCTTGGACCTCAAGAAACTCCAAGATTTCGAAATTCCTTTTTAATGGATACTCATTATCCTTCTAGATGCATCTATGTCCATTATTTATCATTATCTTATTTATTTCTTATTAAAATATCTCTTTTTTGAGGATTTATCTCTTTTATTTTCCTCATTGGTATTCCTTTTAACATTAGGAATCCTTGGGATACGAAATTACACCAAGGATAACTCAATTATACCTCTTTTCACTTATTTCCCACATTTTATCATTATTTTCAATTTCTTTCTTAATAAAGAAATATTTAATTGATGTTTTCTTTTCTTATTGCTTTCTTTTTGTAACTTTGGATTCCTCGGAACCCAAGGAACCCAAGAGGCACGAAATCCCTCTTTGGATTTTCCTTCTAGAGGTTTCCATATATTTCTTTCCTCTATTTTCTTATTTACTCAATAATAGAGTTTCTTTTGTCCTTTCTTTGTTATCGGGCCCAATAGCCAATAAAGCCCACAAAACAATCATCAAGGCTATTGTAAATAGAATCCATTTATTCAAAACAATTTATATCATTATTTGTTCAAATATCTTTAATATGAGAAATTACATTTCTCACCAAAAGAACCCAAAAGTTGGGGTTGTAACATCCTTCCCCTCTTATAGGAATTTTGCCCTCAAAATTCCCTCAAGCAACCAAACAAATAGGATAAGCCTTTCTTATGTCCATTAGGGCTCCCATGTGGCTTCAACCCTTCCACGGTGCTTCCCAAGAACCTTCATCATCTCATATTCTTCCATATGAGTTCTTTCTTACCTTGGTAAATCATACCGTCGTAGGTGACTCAGGACATTTCAGCCTCTCAAAAGCTGAATAGGTTCAGGGCTCAACACATGGCTTGGGTACCTCACATAGTGCTCTAGATCGGACTCATGGAACACATTATACATCATGTTATCCTGAGGGGTAAGTCTAAACACAACCTTCTCCACCAATCCATCTCAAATGGACCCATATATCGGGGACTCAACTTTCTCAGCTGTAGCTTAGAGGGGTCAGATTTTCACATCACATACTCTCCCACAATGAACTGCATGCCAGTCTACTTTGCATCAGCTCACGACTCATGTCGCTTCTGGCTCCCTCTCAGCCATTGCACGATCAAAGTGACTTCATCTGCACACATTGTGGTTCTTTTCTGACCTTCATGAGGCCTCCTTCACCAACATCATCTTAATGAAGTGGTGATCGACACAACCTCCTTATAGAACTTCTTGCATCCCGATAAAGGCTATGGTGGTTAACATCATATCTTAAGAACCGTCTCTGTGTATCACCTTGAATGAGCACACCTGCTCTCATCAGACCCTCTATTCATTTAGTATGGGGTGATAAACTGTACTGACATCGAGTTCTTCATGTATCCACTTCCACCTAAAGGAAGTGAACCTTTAGGTCCTACTCAAGAACTTTTGAACTCGCATCAAGGTGTAGCTGAACCATCTCTCTCTCTCTTATAAGTAGTTCAACATGATTTGTCCCTTAATAGTACTCTTCTTTCTCTTATCATCTAAGTAAGGTGATCTACCATAACCTGCATTGTATCTTGACCTTCCTTGGTCAAGGGGAGACTTACCACAACATCCATAGTGGTGAACTCCCATTCCCTCTTAGGGACTCTTTATCCTCTATGCCAAAGCACTGGGTTACTGGTGTTTGTCCTTCTCCTCCTGGCTTGCATGGCCACATGCCACATGCAACTTTATCTTAAGCATCCAAAGTACTACTGTCACTTACTATCTTCGTAGTACGGTGTATGGTGATCTTAAAATCATGATCTCCTGTATTTCATGATTCTTAAAGATTGATTACTTTGGAAAACCTAAACCAATCTAATCAGGGTTTCATCACCCGTCTATCCCAAGAAGTGCACCTGCGGTTCTTCAATTCTCCTTTCATTGCATCAAGGTCTAGGCTGGATAACCAAACAACTACTAACTTGATCAACCGGTATCGTTGCATCTGAGTATTACCCAAACATATCTTCTTTCTCAAACTTAGGGTTAGTCTAACAACCTCTTCTAACCTCTATCCAAACTAGGAAGATGCATCTTATCCAGAGCATCCACTACCACTTCACATCCTTAGGTGTTAGGTAGAGTCGAAGACATACACCTATGTGTATTCCACTTATCATTTCATCTCAAACTCTAAGTCTATCTTCATCAAGAAACTTTGTGCTCATCCTCTTGGTTATCAAACTCAACCTTGTATCACATGCAAGTTCCACATAACTCATGTTACAACATCCTCACAAGATGACTACCTTAATACTCTTGGTGTTTGTAAACCATCCATGTATCGTTCACTCTACAAGGGCATGTTGTCATCTCTATCCTCATACCACATAGCAACGTTCCAACTCACATCATCTTTATCCTTGGTGTATGGCATGCGTACTGTCCTATCTCTCACTCCCATAACAAGAGGAAATAAGCATTTGGCTGCAATCCAAATATAGAGTTCTTCATGTTCCAAGAGTAGAGATGGTACATCCCACCTCTCCAGTACACCTTTAAATTGAAACGTGCCACATATGTCTCTACATCACCATCATCTTGATATCAAAGCTACTTCCATGGAAAACTGGTCCCAAACCTACTGGGGTTTACACACAATCCTTGGTCATCTCCTCTGGGTCTATAGGGTGCCGACATTTTTGGGCTCATCCCTCTTCCCTCATGCATCCAAAGAGTGCCCTACTCATCTGCCCTTTGGGTCCCATGAGTTAATGAAGGTGATTAATCTCCTACCCCATGGCCCTCAGACAATGATAGTTGTTACCTCCTGACCCTATGGTCATGTGTGACTAGGGAATTAGGCAACTCCTACTTCCATCGGTCTTATCCCTACCTGACCCTAGGATAGACTTAGGATTCTATTGTAGTACATGTCCATCTTAGAACCTTACCCAAGCCTTCATCATCTCTCTGTCTCTATACATTCATGGGCTGACTTCCATCCTTTCATAAGGTCATGGCAACCTACCTACCTTGGTCAGGCCCCATACCGGTTACCTCCATGGTAATACATCCACATGCACTTAGAGATGATTATCTATGGGTCTACATGTTCATTCTCTTACCATGTACACTTCACTTAGCTTCTCAAGATCCCCTAAAACCTCTTTAGGTTACCTCAAAACCAACAAAACTGGTATACACCCTACAAAAGGGTCCCTCTCCCAGGATGGGAGGAAACTACAACTCTTAATAACAAGGTCACAACCATCCCTAGGGTTTATATTCACATGAGCATGCTTAACCCAACAGCCACTAAGGCTCAAGAAGACCACCTACTAAACCATGCTAGGTCATACTTGTTCTCATCCTCAACATTGGATCAAGATCATACCTTCCCATGCCATCAACTTAGCTATGGGGGGGTTTCATCATACCTGCCTTAAACTTAAGGGATTTCTCTTTCCTTTAAACATGAGAAGTACCATGCTCAAATCTATTGAAACTAAAACCTCATCATAAGAATTAGGTACACCACATCCCCTCTTAGGCCTAGGAACCCTAGGTTCATTTCTTTATGCCACAACTGTCCAACTACATACTCAACCTTCAACCACGAACCCAGCATGTCCAAGGCATGTCATGCGCTTCCCATGATCCTTTTATTCGAGCAACACTTCAGAGTTGAGTCCTCCTCAAGGACAACCAACAAGGTACAAGGTCTCACCACCTGCTAATAAACCTCTTCAGGTCTAAGGAACTCTTCCTCTCATCTTTACTAGCAGACTCATCCTCTCTCTAGGGTTTGGTTCTTCTCATGGCAACCAAGACATCATAAACCTCCAAGAATCAAGTATGAGGCAACCAAAAACATCCACTTAGGTTGCATCATCCTGAACTTCCCACTTTTCCTCATGTCTCAGAGTCTAGGCTTCTGACCTTTTTGCATGGTTCCTGCTCTCTCTCTAGGGCTAACCCTACCAACAGCCTCACTACTAAAGGTCCTCTCTTCATGAAGATGGATCAAGCTCACAAGCATACCTCTATGTGAGTGAAGCCTAGGTTCAACTTATGTTCACTCAGGATTATCTTTATGCTTATCTCATAAGCTACCCATCATACTACTTTAATGGGCCTTGAAACCCTAATGTTGGTAAATGCGACTCTTAATGGATTTAGTTATTCAAAATCATAAATAAAGTTAAGATTTGATGATTCTAAGCTATTTTGAGTACAAAAGTTTCTAATTGTGGTTAAATACCTTTAATGTAGAAATTAGGGTTTTCTAATGAATAAAGGTAGACAATTAGAATTCATATGTGAATTAGACCACAATGAACTATGAATTGGTGATAAATGAGCATAATGATCTTGGCATGGAATAAAAGGGATAAAAATGGTAGCTTTAATGTAAAAGAAGCTTAATGGACTTAATTGATGATTAATTGTGCTGCTTCTGAAATTAAGGTTATATGTTGTTAAAAGGTAACCTTAATAACTTTCATGAAGGATATATGAGAAATTAAGGTTTAAAATAGTAAAATGAAGTATAAACCCTAATAACAAAGTAAACCCTAAAAGAGGTAGAAATTCTAAAAAGGAATAGAAACCTTAAGTAGCAAGATGGTTTGAATAGATTTTGATAAAAAGGAATTGGATGCAATTTCAGGACTCTTGTACTTGCTTGATTGGATGTCTTGATTGATTGGACTATTCTATCTCAATTCAGCCTAACAGGTATATGGTTAATTATGATTAATCACATTAGTTTTTCTCGAAGGTTTCCCAGATGGTTAATCACATTGAATGCAACTTAACTATTTGGATGTTCATAGTGTAATTAAAAAGTCACTATGGTTATCACAATTATAAATACATGTGTATTCTCGCACCTACATGCCACCCTGATGGAAGATGCCATAAAGGTCAGGTCCAAGAGGGTAGACCAATGGGCACCATGAGAGGTGACCCTAGACACCAAGCTCGGGACTGAGAAGTTGGTCTATGTTGCATGACTATGGGGCACCATGAGAGGTGACCCCCAGGCAACAAGCTCGGGATTGATAAGGTGGCCTTAAGTCAATGGCAAAAGAGAAACCCTAGAGGGGTATTCCAGGGTTAGGGCAAAAGTGGTGGAGAATGACACATTGAAAATGTAAATTGGTTTGCTAATTACCTTGATTGTGATAATTAAATTATTAGCCATATTTGTGAAAGTTTGGTTGTTCCCACATACCAGCATATTCCTATATGCTGACTGACGTTTTGTTTGTCGGCATTTTAGGTACAACAATTGAAAGAACAAATAGTAAAGTGACACATTGCGGAAATAAGAAATAAAGTGCAATGAGGATTAGATAGAATGAATCCAGGCTGTGGATAGAGTAACTTACCAAAGTTTTAAAAAGGTATGCAAGATTTTATTTTATACCTATTTTAAGTATAGTTGGTAGAATTTGATAATTGTTATTGATTATTTGTCAAACCTTTGATTCTGTTAATTGGGATAATGGAACCGACCTTTTGGTCTCCCTTAATTGGGGGTTTACGAGAGGCGGGGTCATTACATTTGGTATTAGAGCATAAGTTCCTCATTTAATCCTTGATAATTATTAAAATTTTCAAACTCCGTAGAACCCAAGGGAGTTATTAGATGACTTTTCGAAAGATAGAGGTATCTAGAAAAGGATCACGTCTGGGGGCTGGCAAGATTTTCCTCCGCACCGCTAGTCAGAATATGAGGACTCCCATATTAGTGTGACTGCCTGGCCAAAGTCTGAGGATTTGACTCGAAATAAGATACCTTTAGGACTCTCTCATCTTGTTCATCCCTTCTCAACTCAAATGTTGTTAAGGACCTTAAGGATTAGGGTTTTCTCTCTTTTCCTCACCCTCTTGAGGTACGTGTAAGGTTTATAAGGCTTAAGGAATCCTCCACCATATTAATAAAAAGCATGTAAATAAGATGTCATGGAGATAAGCTTAATATAGTAAGCGTAAAGGAATAGATACATGCTTAGGTCGTATGACATAAGTTGTCATGCCCTTAGGAGAAACATGAGGCTAGACCTTCTCGTTAGGAGGATAAGTTAAGAGAGTTAGTCTTGGAGGTAGAGATCTCCATTACAACTAGAGACCGGGCACACCCTTTGAGGATGATGCTAACCCTAACCCTAAGTGAAGGCTAAAGAGAGAGATGACATGATGAGTCAGATGTCATGGTAGACCAGGTGTTTGGATAGACATGCCTTGGATGCCATATGAGCCATGAGAGGATGGATGACTGAGTACCTTTGGCGACCTAACCCTGGGAAGGGTCACACATGTTAGAGTGAAGGATAGCTCCTTCATTGATGAGGTCAGAGAAGGACCTATAGAAACCCCATGATATTATATGAGCATGGCATAGTAGGCACATAGGATACGTCAGTAGTGCAAGCAGTAGGTGGAGACCCTAGCCAGGAGAGTATGATGGGTAGCTTATGAGATAAGCATAAAGATAATCCTGAGCGAACATAAGTTGAACCTAGGATTCACTCACGTAGAGGTATGCTTGTGAGCTTGATCCATCTTCATGAAGAGAGGACCTTTAGTAGTGAGGCTGTTGGTTGGGTCAGCCCTAGAGAGAGAGAAGGAACCATGCAAGAAGGTCGGAAGCCTAGACTCTGAGACATGAGGAAAAGTGGGAAGTTGAGGATGATGCAACCTAAGTGGATGTTTGTGGTTGCCTCATACTTGATCCTTGGAGGCTGATGATGTCTTGGTTGCCATGAGAAGAACCAAACCCTAATGTTGGTAAGTGCGACTCTGAGCATATATGAGCATGGCATAGTAGGCACTTAGGATACGTCAGTAGTGCAAGCAGTAGGTGGAGACCCTAGCCAGAAGAGTATGATGGGTAGCTTATGAGATAAGCATAAAGATAATCATGAGCGAACATAAGTTGAACCTAGGCTTCACTCACGTAGAAGTATGCTTGTGAGCTTGATCCATCTTCATGAAGAGAGGACCTTTAGTAGTGAGGCTGTTGGTAGGGTTATCCCTAGAGAGAGAGCAGGAACCATGCAAGAAGGTCGGAAGCCTAGACTCTGAGACATGCGGAAAAGTGGGAAGTTGAGGATGATGCAACCTAAGTTGATAACTTACACTAGTTTTCGAATTGCAAGAGGAATTAGCTTCTATATGCATTTTTATTAGATTCCTCTCATTTTTCTAAGCAATTTTCAAATTTTATACGTGCTAATACGAGCTACGAATAATTAACTACGAATTTTACAAAATCCACTTACTTTGGCCAATAGGGAGGCGCCATGTAGCCTCTCCCATGCAACACATGCTTTGGGAAACATTTCAAAATGTCTATTCTACCCTCCACTTAATTAGCCCGTCCTGTGTTACGCTGAGGGTATATTACTCAAATGTCGGTCGTCTTCTTCCCCCACGTGCCCTAGCGCTGCGGTCAGCGTCCGTCGACTGTAGGGGTTCACCCCCTCTACTCCATAGCCCGAGGGTGGCTGGAAATAGCCGCCCCTCCTCCATCGACCTCCGCCAGGCCCAGGGCACCCCTTCTTCACGGCCAAGGTGGCTGCTCCAGCGTGCACAAACCCGTGACTCTTGGCTGGTCATGCAGACCTGCTGTAGGTTAGCGTGGGAGGTCTAGGGCTTGGGGACGATAGTCGATCGTCCTCAGGTCATCGGGGAACGTCCAACCTTCATCAAGGCGACCCACAGCTCCCCGTTTCTCCAGGAAAAACACCAACCACAAGACTATGGTTGAAGACAAAAACACGAAAGAAGAATATAGGTAAGAGAGAGGGAGATGTGTGGGATCTACTTGGGCCCGAACTAGGGATCTACCCTTTATATAGGGGAGAGTATCCATGCCCCATCACACTTGCCCACAAAGAAACAGAGTCCTTTCCTAATAGGAATTTGATTTCTTCATTACAAAGCAAGTTCCTCTTTCTCTCTCTCCTAAACATCTCTTTAATATTCCTTATTTCTTGGTTAATTAGAAATACGAAAATCCTCTCCTTTATTCTCTTTTATACTTGCCTTTTAATTCATTGGTCATGAAATAATATATCTCCTCAAGTAGAAAATACTTTCTTTTTAGTAATGCCACCAAAATTCATTAATAATGTATTACATTACTCTCTTATTTTGCTTTATTGGTATTTTCTTTTTCTTTCTTCTTCATTGGGGCTCCTTGGACCTCAAGAAACTCCAAGATTTCGAAATTCCTTTTTAATGGATACTCATTATCATTCTAGATGCATCTATGTCCATTATTTCTCATTATCTTATTTATTTCTTATTAAAATATCTCTTTTTTGAGGATTTCTCTCTTTTATTTTCCTCATTGGTATTCCTTTTAATATTAGGAATCCTTGGGATACGAAATTCCACCAAGGATAACTCAATTATACCTCTTTTCACTTATTTTCCACATTTTATCATTGTTTTCAATTTCTTTCTTAATAAAGAAATATTTAATTGATCTTTTCTTTTCTTATTGCTTTCTTTTTACAACTTTGGATTCCTTGGAACCCAAGGAACCCAAGAGGCATGAAATCCCTCTTTGGATTTGCCTTCTAGAGGTTTCCATATATTTCTTTCCTCTATTTTCTTATTTACTCAATAATAGAGTTTCTTTTGTCCTTTCTTTGTTATTGGGCCCAATAGCCAATAAAGCCCACAAAACAATCATCAAGGCTATTGTAAACAAAATCCATTTATTCAAAACAATTTATATCATTATTTGTTCAAATATCTTTAATATGAGAAATTACATTTCTCACCAAAAGAACCCAAAAGTTGGGGTTGTAACAAATTGGGTGGAGAGGAAAGTCAAGTAGGGTGAGACAAAGATCTGGTATAGTTATTTATAGGTGGGATGCAGTGTTAGGGTTTAAATGAGTTGACCGTGAGAACCAGAAAGAATGAAAGTTGGGAATTTGTGAAATACTCAACCATAGGTCATGTTTAGGGGATCAAACAATGAGGAAACTCTCCACAAACTTGACGTACACAAAATCTCAGAAAATGGCCAAGTAACATGTGAGAAAATCACATCACAAAATCTTCCTATGCGTGGTACTGTTCACACATAGGATGCTCTCCTACCCAAGGTAGGAGACACAATCCACACCATCCACTCACGAATTGGATATCCTAGAAGTGGAGCAAAATCAGGAAAATAAACAAAGTGTGTGACATATCCAAATCCAAATCGACTAAAGTGAGATCACATTTATTTCCCATTTTCTCTCTCCTCAACTGAAGGTGAAAATGAACCCTAAACTTAATGAAGTTTTGCATCTATCCTAATTTGAACATCTAGAACACGAATATGTCATTACTTTTCAGTTTTGGAGATCTAAATATTTCATTTGTTTCTTTTAAGGTAAAACATATTTTCTCTTTCTTTTCTCATTAGAGACTTCTAAAATTACCCAATTAATGTGAAATTTCATCCTCAAGCAAACTAAAACATGTGGAACATGAATAGACCATCAACTTTATCCTTTGGAGTTATTTTACATATTATTTAATAGTTTGAGCAATTGCATACTTTCTCTATCCTAATCTATACATGTATATTAAATATTATCCAAATTACATAAAAATTCACATATATCCTTAATTTAGCATGTATATTTCGAATCTAGGGTTATTTCCCTCTTTTGGTTATTTGATATTTTGGGAGAAAAATGCATATCTTCTTTTCCAATTTGAATTAAATTAATTTTTATTACGTAAAAAATATGAAACTTGACTCCCAAGGAAATTGGGACCCAATGAATTCAAATTTCACATTATATTTCACTTTTGAGATCTCATTTTATAAATTGACATTTTTGGTTTGACATCATTGTATTTAGTTCATCATCCTTATTGTTTTTTATAATTGTTTCACATTACCTTCCCTCTTATTGCCAAAAGGGTTGTATTTCATTATTATGCATGAGACTTTATTTGTATTCAAGTTTTATATCATTAAGGTATTAATTCCATATTTATTTGAATATTGTAACATTATTCTCTATTATGGACATCTTAGGACTTGTATGCATATTATTTTTAACATCATGCTTTGATCAACATTATCACATGTGACACATTTTATTGGTCTAAATATTAATTATGAGAGCATTTGGTCATATTTATTTATATGTCTACATGTTAAGGTTTCAATTAAACTACTAATGTGTATATCTTTATCCTTATTTGGCTAGGCCCAATGAACTAAGTTGAGTATTCTCTAAGGCATATGATTAGGGTCAAAAGGCTAGATTTTGGTTCGTTACACCTTCTCTATGGTGGTAGAAGTTTCCTTACATAAGGTTGACTTTTCTAATGATTAGTTTCTACCTCCCACAATATGGGAGGGTAACTCTACCACTACAGAGTGTTGTTTGACCTAGAAACACATTACTAGGCTTAATGCTAGCTATCACCTTAAGCCCTTATATGTGTTGTCTTTCTACACAATCTTAGATATGCTTACTTTTAGGATTGGCATGTATGAATAACACACTTTAAATCCTTGCCTAAGCTTTAGTTTTATGATATTTCCTTCGGTTATGTGATAACCTGAGCTAGTTCTGATATGGTCAGGTAGGCCTTGCCTCTAGCATGGAGTTATCTCAAAATAGCTCTACCCAAAGCTCTTTATACTTGGGATGGATATTATCCCCACCAGCATTGAGATGCCATTTTGATCTATTGATGGAATTTATGAAATTTTAGTAATAGATTCTTCAGGGTGTACCTCTCTATTCTCCATAATGTAATTGCTTTTACTAGTAGATGAGATGATGTAACGCCTGGGCCCACTGCCCAAGGCTCTAGTAGAGTTTCAGGAATGACAACTGTCCCCACATACCACCACTAGCCTTAACTGCACACTTTGTCCTCACTCACGTGCATGCCAGGATCAACTTCCCGATAGGTCACCCATCCCAGTACTACTCCAAGCTGAGCATGCTTAACTATGGAGTTCTTAGTGATGGGCTCCCAAAAAAGGAGGTGCACCTTGGTGATTTGGGTAGTCCAATCATTCCTTTTAAGATCATTATCTGAGGCCTCAAATTCTGGGATGTTACAAATGATGTGTTATTCAACTATACCATTCACCTTGACTTGTGAAGGCACAATGGTTGTAAACCAACTAGTGATGAAAAAACCCTAATCCCTTCCTATAAGGTTGGATGATCATATGACTCTAATATGTCTCAAGATGAAGTGGTCTAAGTTATGAATTGGGGGAAGTGAACAATAATGTATGACATGTACCTTAGGATCTAGAAGAAATTAATAATGTGTATTAGGATTCCTTTTTCCTCCCTCCTATTTTATAAGTTAGAGACACTTCATAATTGAAATATTATACACGTTTGGTGGAATGAAATAATGGTAGAATAACAATATATATATGTTATGGTGGAAGATGATTTACTTAGTTCTCACACTTATTTTGGCACCATTTTTAGCTTCACATTTCAAGGCTTCTCATCGTCAAAAATATTTCCATTACTATATTATATGTAAAAAAAGTTTTTTTTTTCTATATTTGTTGAAGGTTTGATGAACCAAGTCACTAGGATAAAGAAATTTTACACATTAGATAATTTTTTTAGTGAACAACCCTCTACTGACATTTCAAACCTATTACCCTAAGCCTAAATTATAGAGTAGAGTGTAACAATTTGAAGTTTTAGATATATATGACCTGGTTGATCTAACTCACATTGCCTCACTAGATAGTTAGTTTGATTATAGAATAATTTCTATAAGGGTTGGAGTCTTGTAGACTTTAGGAGTGTACCTTATCTTAAAGGGATAATCAAAATTAATATTAGTTTCTTTAAGTAATACTTGGGTAACTTTTGGTGATAACATTATATACATGTGGATACCACCTAGTCAGGGTTAGTGAGTAAGCCTTGCTAATTTTAACACCATGAATGTTTCCTAGATGAGTGATATTTGGTTTAAAATTTATCATCACTTACATAAAATGGTGGACATAAGTATGGTAGGATTCTAAGTAAAAAAAGGGTATGATGTTGACAGTGATAAGTGGATGGAGCAACTACCATAACAATGCATGTACCATAACTAACAAAACATAGTTAAGACAATCCTAAGTTTGGTATAATTTTCCTGGCTCAACCTCTAACACGATAAGACTAATGGAGATTTGATGTATAAAGTCATACAATTTCACCTTGGGTTAGAATACAAGTGTATGTGGGTGTGATATGCTATGATTCACTATATTAATTTCTATCAAGTAATCTGGAAACCTATATTTGGTTAGAAGATATAACTTAATATACCAGGCTACATCTTGGTGGATTTCAGGAATGATATCCATTTTGAGGGTGGAGTGTGCCTCTTTGTAATTATGTTATGATCAGATTCTTTTCTCCTCAAATTAGGTTTGTTAAGATAAAATAAAGCCAAGAAAATATAACGTGTTAACAAATAACCTTTTATATACTGTTAATCACTAATTAATTAACTAGGTCAGCAATTGGGTGTTAATGAAATAAACTCACAAATAAATTACTTTTGACCCTAAGTTAAGATTATTAAATCATTCTAAGTAAAATTCGTGGAGGGAAATAAATAAATAAGAGATAATGTATTATATTAATTTGGGAAGACATGAAATGTATTATTCAAATAATTTTAATACAATTAAGAAATAAAAATATCAAACGTCCTCCAAAGATTAAAATTATTGATAAATTGGACTCCTAACACATAATTTAGCAAACCCATGAATTTTTGGATCAATCAGAGGTTATTTGCCCCTCCAATTAATTTAGAGAAAGGATTGATATCAATCGATCATGTTAATTTAGTTTAAGTCTTTGACACCTATAGTTTCAATTCAATTCTAATGTAATACATTCTTCCCCTAGAACACCACCCCTATTAATGTATGTTCAACTAGTGCACTCATTGTGTAACCGAGAGTCATCGTCACTCCTTTTCTTCTCTTCTTGTCCTCCCTATTCTTATCCTCTTCCTCTTTATCTTTTCCTTCTCTTCCCTTCTATGTTTCTTCCCCTTCGATTATCTTGTTCCCACACGTACAACAAAAGTAGGAACCCTAGAAACAACGCCTATTCTCTCATGCACCTGGTCAGTGTAGCCAAACATTTTCAACCGAATTCTAGCCCATCTCCTATATGAGCCTAGGTAATCTATGGATCTCTTCCTCATCGATTCCCAATCTTCTCAGACCTACCAGCCTTTGCAAAAGCCTTCAACACCCCCTACAAGACAAATGTGCAAAAATGAAGACCATAAAAGTCAACCTGCAACATAATCGGCTTGTCTCTCTAGCCAAGTCTCAACCCCTATGCCAACCTCACCAGAAACTACCCAAGTCACAATCAAATCTACATGCAAAATTGCACAAGCAAACCTTGACCTCTTCCAATTTACATGAAACTCACTTCTAGATTATTGACGATTATGCAAAACTACCCTCATGCCCTCCTATAGACCTTTGGAAACATTTCCAACTCACAAACACTTTGCTCGGTCTCATTACCGTCCTCGATCACAAACACCCACAAACATAGCCAATAATAGCTCTCTTTCCTTGAAGACAATATATGTGGCATCTAGAAAGCTACCACCATTGAGTACTATGGAAAACTGATGGAGTTTTGCAATACCACTAAAAATCCTAAGGTGATGAATCCTTAGGTTTAGCCTTGCTAGTACTATGGTAAGGACTCCACCCACGTGTGTTAAGACACGCGGAAGTCTTATCGTAGTAAAGTTAAGGGTCAAATCCTTGGGACAACGGTCTTGACGAAGTCAAGATGGAAAACGTTTTAGCTCTACTTAACTACTTAACAGTTGATATTTAGATCGGAAGTTTGATGTTGGTTTTAAAGCTAAATGCGAGGAAAGAAAAGCAAGAAGGTAAAGATTAAAGTTGTAAACAATTGATAAAAACCACTAGGATGTTATCGGGTTTCACACCACTACACATGGATCAAGTCATGCAACATAATAAAACAACCTGCAAAAAGGGTCAAATCAGTTAGTATCTTGTAATCCTAGCTTCCTTTCGGATAACTAGCTACGAGAAGCGTGGAGTATTGCAATGCCAGCCATCCCATAATGAATGGTCACATGCCTTGCATTACTCCTTCATGAAATGTGTTCCTCGACCTTACCAAGGTTGCACTTCCATACGTCAACTGATTCCATTTCATAGTATGAAAGTGCAACGATGGGGGTGAGTTTACTCCACTCCTGAAAACACTTCTAGACACCGAAACAGACGTATGGTGACTACATACATCCATAACCAACATTCAATCGATATATAGATCTAAGGGTACAAATGTTGACAATTCATACCAAAAGACAATATGTAACACAAGTTGATGATCAAGCAACTAGTATTCATTAAGCGATTGAAGTCAAACTGAAAGGATGAGTATCTTTGTTACAAGTTATTGAATTACATCGCATGAAATGAAAACATGGGTAGCGGGGCTACTCCCCGCACCCTAGTGAATGAAACTACTCGCTCATGGCAAAGGAGATGAGAAGAGAGAGAAAGAACGTCATCTCCACGGAGGAGGGAAGGTTGAACCCTTGGTGAAGAGAGCAACGATCTTCACACTTCGTGGTTGCTTTGATGAAGGATTTTCTCTTCCCACCTTCTCTGTGGAAGAGATGGAAAGAAGAGAGAGAAGGAAGCTTGATGATGAGCACGGATCTCAAAACTGGCAGCCTTGGGGCAGTGGACGGAAGATCAGAGTGCTCTGGGTCTGGAGAGGCAGCCTTTGGGCGTCTTGGAATTCGATCCCCTTTGAAGTGGCCCTTGAGATCCTATTTATAGGCTCAAGTTGAGCCCAAACGGTCTTGAGACCGTTTGGTCTCAAACGGTCTTGAGACCGTGAGGCTTCTCGCGGTCTTGGGACCGTGAGGCTTCTCGCGGTCTTGGGACCGTAAGGCTTCTCGCGGTCTTGGGACCGTAAGGCTTCTCGCGGTCTTGGGACCGTGAGGCTTCTTGCGGTCTTGGGACCGTGAGTCTTCTCGTGGTCTTGGGACCGTGAGGCTTCTCGCGGTCTTGGGACCGTGAGGCTTGTCGCGGTCTTGGGACCGTGAGGCTTCTCGCGGTCTTGGGACCGTGAGGCTTGTCGCGGTCTTGGGACCGTGAGGCTTCTCGCGGTCTTGGGACCGTGAGGAGTCTTTGTGAATTTTTTTTGTGTTTTCTGTAATGAAAAAGAGGAAAAGTTAGTTTATTGATGTATCTGCAATAAAGTAAGAAGGTTTAATGATTCTATTTAGTTTATCTAAGAAAGAGTATGGAAAACTAAAGATAACTAATAAGATAACGTCACAAAATGAGAGGTTATCACCCCCCCTAACTTAGAGTCTAGCTTGTCCTCAAGTTAGATAGAGCTAAGGCATGTAATGGCGAGGCGATTTTTTTTTTTTAATTTAGGGTTTTCATACTCTTGCTTCAATTCTAGGTCAGAGATCTACCGAGGTCTTATCAGGGCTTCTACTTACACTATCTCTTTCGAGTATCAAAAGTTGCATGGATCTCAGGTTCCTTTTATATCGTGAATCTCGCATTGGGATCACCTTTCTTATTGTGTGCATGTCATCAACTCCAGTTTTATACTTCTTTGGAGAAACCTATTGGTAGCTAGAGTGAGAATGAGGGCTGGCTTAAAAGGCTTATTGTGTAATTCCCCCTCAAGTAGGGAAGGGTTTGTCTATGCTTTTTAGAGATTCACTACCGGGCACGACACATCTGCCTTTATGAGGGCAGCTGAATGTACCGGCCGGGTGAGCTCTTTTATCAGCCTTATCATATATTAGGAAACCTTAGGATCTCATTACCGGGCATGACACATCTGCCTTCATGAGGGCAGCTTTATGTACCGGCCGGGTGAGATCTTTGTTGGCTCTTCATATAGGTCCTTATGCATGGCACAACTCTCATGTTTTTATTCAGCACTCTGGCTTTTATTCAAATCTCACAGGCTTGGGAAGTGGGTTTTGTTAGGGTTTTTTTTTTTTTTTTTGATTGGGCGGCCAAGCCTCTTTTATTGAAAAAAGAAGAAAACTGTTCTTGGGGTTCTTGACATGCACTTGGTGGTCTGCTCGCGAGATTTTCTTGATTTTGGATTTCCCTGATTTCCCTCTTGACTTTGAGAGTATTCGGTTCGCTTTGGCCCTGAAGTTGACCTGTGAAGAGTCTGAGATAGAGTTGAAGCAAAAGTATAGAAACCAATAGTGAATGAATTTTATGGATTCGCCATTTCAAGCATGTAAGCTAATCTTATTATTTATATGAGGACTACTTTATCTCTAGCTTAGGTAAGGGTGATACTTTTCATGATGAAAGTTATATTTAGAATTTGTTTTATTGAAAAAAGTCTAAGTACGAAAAGAAAATTTGAAAACGATGTGCGGAAAAGAAAAGAAAAATGAGTTAGAAGAGTTGGAGAAGAATGATACCTCGCCCTTGTCCAGTGCACTCCCCCCTAACTTATCACGCACTCTGTCCACAGAGTGTCAAAGGGATAGGATGAGAGGTGCATGGACAAGGGCATTTAGGCGTCAGTTAATCCTGAGCTTGCCCCTGGTGCTTGGAGGAGCTTAGCTGCGAACTGTCCACGCAGGGCGTGATAGTCGACGTCAGTCATATCCTCTACTGGTTTCTAAAGAACTAGGATGGTATACATCCAGTAGAGGACATGGAAGCCGCAGTCGCTGGATTGTTGGATTTGTTGGGGACACTTGTGGCAGAAGGAAGGGCGGTGAAAGTGTTCTTTGGCGTAAGCTTTTGTGTGCTGACTAAGGAGATCAATTAATCTTTCAGCGCATTCTTTTGCCACTACCTCTGTGGGTGTTTTTGGCGTTACGACGTAAACTTTCTGTCGTGGGTTGTACTGGCTATCGGAACTGTTATACATTGTAATTGTTCCATCCGGTAGGTTTGCTGCCAGAAGTAGCCAGTGTTCATGGTAGAGGAAGGGTAGCATGATGAACTTCGGCGTTGTGTGTTGTAGATATGAGATTAGTGTTTCGGCTGTGCCGAAGTTCTTTAGCTTTAAAAGATCATCCTTCAGGTATGGAGATGCCATGTATGCTGTAGGGTGATCTTGTCCGAGTAGAAGCTGATAGGAGGACATAAGGCCAACAGAGAGGGATCCTTTAATTTGTAAAGATTCTCGCAGAGTGTCTGCCATTATAAGAATGTCACCAGACATGAAAACGAGCTCATCATTCGCGGCGGAAAGCTTTGACATAATGAGCCGTAGTTCGTAGCTGGATAGGCCTTTGCAAGCACTGAGATCAAAGTCTGGAAAAGATGGTGTGATGGCAGACAGCGGGTTGTGGGCATCATTGCTTTGCTCGGTAGCGGAGGCCGGTCCTTTTGATTTCTCTGACTCTTTTAGAGTTTGGCGGAAGGGTCGCCGCAGTGGTCGTTGGATAGCAGAGAAGAGGTAGCGAGGGACATCATCTGGTGCCATCGTTAGGTCCTTGAAGAACCGTCTGTCGCAGATGAGTTCCATCGCATAACGTCCTCTCAAGGAATGAAAATCTTCAGTGACCAGGGCAGAGAAAGGGATTTCTTGGTTCAGCGCTTGGATGTGACGAATGGTGCAGAAAGCGCAATCCCCGGATCCTTCTGCGGCTTGAACTGGTGGGTTTATAATTTTGAACCAGGGCTGGCACCAGTCTTGGCGGAGAGATGGGCGTGCAGCCCAAATTAGCTTAAGTAGCCGAAAGGGTATGCATCTTGCTTCGCCGGCTGCTTCACCCACAAAGTTTATCGTACCGGCGGGTAGCTCGGTGCTGCAGAAGTTATAAACTGTGGCGTCCCGAGCCTCTGTATCGACAATCATGGCTAGCCAATGGTTTAAAATTTGGAATGGCACAGTAAGGTAACGTGCTCGTCGTGCTAGCCCGATACGCAGACGTTCGATGGATTTTTCTTGGATGTCCTTGTATAGGAGGCCCAAGGATAGGGCGGGTGAGGCATTGAAGACAGGCTGCTTCCTTTTGTGGCTTCTGTAAATTTCGATACAGTTGGCGAGGAGGACACGGAAGATAGACATTGGCATCGTCGACCCAGGTCACAGGATTTTGCAAAAATCTTCACGTGTCAGCTTGCGCTTCGTTTTAGTGTTGTGGTAGATAATATCATCTCCTGCCTTTGTATCGTCCACGATAGTATTCAGTATAAAGATATCCTGGGCATCTAAAGTGGAAATGGCCGCCATATCAAGGTCATGCATTTTGTGCGGCAGGGGTGGTGGTGGGGGAAGCTCCTGTAGAGGGGGGGAGGATGCACTTCTGGAGCTTCCTCAGAGCCAAGAGTATCGTTGTCTGAGTCCGAGGCAGAATCGAGCTCTTCATCAGTATCCAATTGCACTCGTTCTGACTTGTACTCGTCGAGGGGTGAGGTTGCCGTCGTGGTGGCCGCTGAGAGGGGCAAGACAGCTGTTGTAGGAGGGGTGGCGGAGATTCCGATTATGCATTGGTGGAATTCGGCGAAGGCTGCTTCTTTAGCAGCTTCTCCGATGGATCCCATAGCAGAGTAGTCAAGAAATTGATCCCCATATGATATATTAACATTATCATGGTGTGGGGAGTTGGGATCCTTATCACCGTCATGGTGATCTGTTTGTTGTCTGGGTTCTGCTCCTTGGCTTGGACCCTCCCCAGCATCAGCTGGTTTGTCAGAGTTTTCATCTGAGGAGGTACTGTTGGTGGAGTCAGCTGAAGAATCAGAATCGTCATCATTATCATCATCATCGTCATCGTCGTTAGTTGTCTTCTTTTGTGCTTTCTTTTTGCACAGACGATGGATGGATTGGAGTTCATCATAAGCCACTTGCACGTGCTCGTGTGTTTCGAGCAGTGCTTCGTGGGTTTCTTTAATATCTAGGAAACGCTGTTCAGCCGAGAGGAGTCTTGCTGTGAGATCTGTTACTTGAGCTCTTAGCTGAATGAGCTCATTATTTGATGACTCCTCCTGGCGATGATGTAGCTGCGTGAGGGTGGTGGTGATGTCATCCAGTCGCGTGCTGAAGGCTTGTTGTTGTTGCTGCAGCTCGCGTAGGGTCTCTGGCAGAGGTGAAGTCTGCGCAGAAATCCGATCGACTTGTGTTGCCAACACTTCATGCTGGCGTTGTACACCCTGGATCAACTTGGGCAAGTTGTTGCAGTGGCCGTCGATGTGGTCGACTTGCTTGGCCACTGAAGCTTGACGTTGTTGGATTCCTTGGAGGATGCCTGGCATGGTGCGGTTCTGCTCGCCGATCTGGGCAACCTGCTTAGTTAGACCCTGCACACATGAAAAAATAGAATGTAAAATGTTAGATGGGTCGGTGAGGAGGTTTCGGATGGTGTCAAATTGACGTCCGAATTCCGCACCGACGTTAGCAAAAGGGACCCCAGTGATTGAAGGGTGAGGTGGCTGGGGTTGGGGTGGAATGATAGTGTCATGCGGAAAAGGCACAGGTGATGGACCCGCGAATTGCGTGGTGACTGTAGATGGAGTCACTAGCGATGTCGGGGTGGTGGAGGATGGAAAAAATGGTGGCATTCCCGAAGATGGAAATGGATTCGGGAATGTTGATGGAAAGTCGGTGGATGTGAAGGAGGAGAATGCGGGCATTGTGGTGGAGAATGGGGTGCCCGAAGTAAAGAAAGGTGGAGGTGGTGGAGAGGTGGTGAAGGAAGGTGGAGCGGAGGAAGATTGAAGGGTGGTTGATGGTGGTGGGGTGGTGGAGATTGGGGTGGTGGAGGGCGGAGAGGTGGTATTGAGCTCAGCATTTAGACTCATTATAAAAGAGTCTAGTGATGAGGATGTAATATGTTCGTCGGGGAGGGGGGGTTCAGATTCAGGATTAGGTTTCGATGTGGGTGTCCCGGACAGCTCATGAGCTTTGACGAGCCTTCTGGAAGGTCGTTTGACTAGGAGCTTTGTTGTTTTAGCTGTCGGGGCAGTTATACTAAGCTCAGCCTGCCCTGCCTTTGCTTTCTTTTCTCTGGCTTTGACTGAAGCGATGATTGTGGCGATCTCATCTTCAGTGAACAGGAGCTTGTCTTTATCATAGTCAGCAAGCTCAGGAAGTGGCAGCAGGTTTCGTGAAGATTTTGTGGGGCAGAAAACGTAGTGCAGCCTTCCATCCTTATCTTTTAAGATGTAGGAGTTCTTTAGTGTCTGTTCATTGGTAAGGATGTCGCCTTTTATTGGGCTGCATTTGGGTAGAAGTCTATCCATTTTGAGATATTTGATGATAGATGTGATATGACCACCCGTGCAGATTTCTTTCCCGAGGGCGAAGGCTGAGAGCTTGATCAGCATGTGCCGTCCAATGTTGACAGGCAATCCGTTGAGGACTGACCAGAGGACAAAAAGGTCGGATATGAGAATATTTCCCCCTTCGGATCTAGGGAAAAGTGCGCCGATGATAATTTTGTGTAACGTGCGCACTAGGCCAGAATGAACGTTGGAGGCCTTGCTTGTCCTTGCATCGAAGGTTGGTAACCCCGTTAAAGACTTCCAGAAATTATGCTTGTTGAAACTGGGGTGGTCTGTGCCAGCAGCTTTGGCTTGCTTCAGCTGGTCTTTATTATCGATGAAAATTTCGTTCAGGACATTTTCGGTGATGACCACCTCATTGTTGAAGATTCTGGAGGTTATTCTACGGTCACCACCGTCCCTTTCTTTATGCAAGATGTCCACCACTTCTTTGTGGAAGTATGTGAAGAATTCAGTAGTTGGCTCAGAGTAGGAAATTTCCGATACAAAGCAGAGCCGGGAAAGGTTGGAATTGTCAAGAAGAGTGAGGATTCTGTGGTAGATCCCCATCTTCATCAGTATGCTGGGGCAGGCATACTTGGTTGGTTTAAGGAGTTGGCTGATGGGGGGAATGATTTGGAGGTGAAGGTTCTCGGGTGGTGGTGCTGTGGTGGTGATGGGAGGAAAGATAGGAACAGTTATTGTGGCAGGGTTGGTGACGGTGGTGGAGGATGGTGGGATGTACCCTGCTAGGATTTGTTCTCTTGTACAGACAGGGTGGACCTGCTTCCTGGCTCTCTTCTTAGATGTTGGCTCAGTTGTTGGTTCTGGAGCCAATCTCTTCCCCTTACTTTTTGTAGTGGGTGATTCTTTCTCAGGGGAAGGCTGGTATTCGGAGGCCTCGTCGGATGAGGTCTCTTCGACCTCCTCGTCAGAAGGTTCTTCATCTAGGCAGCGGTTGATTCGCTTGATGTCTTTCATGACAGCAGTCAGGTTTACTTCTGCTGGGACTTTTCTAGTTCTTTTGAAGTCATCAACTAAGCTTTTCAGATTTGCTCGTTCAGCAATGAGCTTCTCTTTTGTCCAGAAGGGAGCGTCTGTTGGTCCTTGCTTAGCAGGTGAAGCCATTCTGAAATAATTGATAAGAAACAAAAGTTAGAAATCTCTAAATTTTGAAATTATAACAAGGTAAAATTATGTTGAATTTGAGTTTTATTAGTTTGATTTAGTTCAAACGGTCCTGAGACCGTTTGGTCTCAAACGGTCTGGAGACCGCGAGGATCCAAACGGTCTGGAGACCGCGAGGATCCAAACGGTCTGGAGACCGCGAGGATCCAAACGGTCTGGAGACCGCGAGGATCCAAACGATCTGGAGACCGTGAGGATCCAAACGGTCTGGAGACCGCGAGGATCCAAACGGTCTGGAGACCGCAAGGATCCAAACGGTCTGGAGACCGCGAGGATCCAAACGGTCTGGAGACCGCGAGGATCCAAACGGTCTGGAGACCGCGAGGAAGACGAACCGCGCGAGAGACGAACCGCACGGCCGTTCGTTGGCTAAGAGCTGTGGAAACGATGATGGCGACAACGGCGGGAGGGAGCTCAAACGTGAGTTTTAAATGGTGATGCGTCAACCTGTCGCTGCGGTCGGTGGGTCGGCGAAGGGGTAGCTGCTGCAGAGCTGTCGATAAGCCGGGAGCGACGACGAGCTAGGAACGACGACGACAAAGTCGAGAACGACGGCGACGAAGCCGAGTCGTCGGCGAAGCACTTGAAACAGCGACGCGCGGGAGTGTAGAGACGAAGGTCAGAGCGGAATGAAACAGGAGAGTTCGAGAATTCGATAATCAAGAAGAGGGGCGCGTAGGTGGGGGAGGGGATATTTATAGGTTTTTAGGAGCCCTCTCGGTCAGGCGACCGAGAGAGCTCAAATGGTCTTGAGACCGTGAGGGGCCTCACGGTCGTGAGACCGCGAGGAGCCTCACGGTCTGGAGACCGCGAGGGGCCTCACGATCATGAGACCGCGAGGGGCCTCACGGTCTCTAGACCGTTTGACCGCAAGATCAAGAGAATTTTTATGTATTTTTGGATTTAAGGAAAGCAAAAGAAAAAGGAAAAACAAAGATAAATAAAAGGATTCTTAAAAACAAAAGAAAAGGCTAGGGAAGGTGATATTCAGGCCTTGAGTTGCCCCCCAAGAAGCGCCTTGGTTTAACGTCGCTGGCTCGACAAGATTATTGCTCCGGCTATGCTGACTTTATAGGGTCATGAATCTCGATGGTTTGTCTTGATAACTTGTCTGCCGGAGTGTGGTACTTTTTTAGTCTGTGGCCATTTACGGTCCTCTCTCCTCCATTATCGTCAATAATAATGACAGCTCCTGTCGGGTATATATGTTTGATTGTAAAGGGACTCGACCATTTAGTACGTAGTTTTCCAGGAAACATTTTTAATCTGGAGTTGAATAGGAGGACTTTGTCTCCGACGATTATATCTTTTCTTTTGATGTGGCCATCGTGCCACATCTTAGTTTGTTTTTTGTAGATTCTTGCGTTGTGGTAGGCTGTCATTCGTAGCTCTTCTAATTCTTGGAGTTGAAGTTGTCGGAATTCACCAGCACCCTTGAGATCGAAATTTAGTTGCTTAATGGCCCACCAAGCCTTATGCTCTAATTCAACTGGCAAATGGCAAGACTTCCCATACACTAATCGAAACGGTGTTGTTCCGATGGGTGTTTTGAAAGCTGTACGGTAAGCCCATAGAGCGTCAGATAGTTTGGTTGACCAATCGGTGCGGTGTCGATTGACAGTTTTTTCCAGAATAGCTTTAATTTGCCTATTGGAGGCTTCAACCTGTCCACATGTCTGTGGGTGATATGGTGTAGAAACTTTGTGGTTGACTCCATATTTTCTTAATAAGGCTTCAAAGCTCCGTTCCAAAAAATGTGATCCGTCGTCAGATATAATCGTTCTTGGGACGCCGAATCTGGGAAATATTATCTCTTTAAACATCTTGATTACCGGTTTTGAATCGCAAGAGGTGGTTGGTAGAGCTTCTACCCATTTTGAAACGTAATCCACAGCAACCAAGATATACTTGAATCCATAAGACGAGGGGAAAGGGCCCATATAATCTATTCCCCATACATCGAAAAGTTCGATTTCTTGCCATATGTTCAATGGCATTTCATTTCTTCTGGTTATTCCTCCGGAAAGTTGGCACTTGTCGCATGATCGCACATATTCATGTGCGTCTTTTGCAATGGTGGGCCAATAAAAGCCAGATTGCAAGACCTTGAGGGCTGTCTTCTTAGAACTCATGTGCCCCCCAGTAGGGCCTGAGTGACAGTGCTCAAGGACCGGAGTGATTTCTGTCTCTGGGATGCATCTACGAAAGAGTCCATCTGCGCATAAGCGAAAAAGATAGGGCTCGTCCCAGAAATATTGCTTAGCGTCGTGAATGAACTTCTTTTTATCGTGATAAGATGCGGATGGGTGAATGATTCCTGTTGCCAAATAGTTGACAATGTCGGGATACCAGGGAAATCCATTGGAAACTTTCATTAAGTGGTCGTCCGGGAGGGAATCTTGGATAGGAACTTTTGTCTTCATCCTCAACTCTAATACGGCTGAGATGATCGGCGACGACGTTTTCCACTCCGCTTTTGTCTTTAATTTCCAAATCGAATTCTTGGAGCATTAGCACCCAGCGGATAAGTCTAGGTTTTGCGTCCTGCTTCTGAATCAGATATCGTATAGCGGAGTGGTCAGTGTAGACAATGACTTTAGCTCCTATCAGGTATGAGCGGAATTTTTCGAATGCGTAGATGACAGCTAAAAATTCCTTTTCTGTAGTGGTGTAATTTTTTTGTGCTTCATCCAGCGTTTTAGATGCATAGTATATAACATGGGGTTTCTTGTCGATTCTTTGCCCTAAAACGGCCCCTATGGCAAAATCGCTCGCATCACACATGATTTCGAAAGGTAACGACCAATCTGGAGCTCGTAATATTGGTGCAGAAATCAGGGCATCTTTCAGAATTGTGAAACTTTGCAAGCATTCTTGGTTAAAGTTGAACTCTGTGTCCTTGGTCAGCAGTTGTGTCATGGGTTTTGCTATTTTGGAGAAATCTTTAATAAATCTTCTGTAAAATCCAGTATGTCCTAAGAAGGCACAGACTCCTTTTACGTCTTTTGGTGGCATCAATTTTGAGATAACGTCAATTTTTGCTTGATCCACCTCGATCCCTCTGTCGCTCACTCTGTGTCCTAAAACAACACCTTCTGTTACCATAAAATGGCATTTTTCCCAATTTAAAATGAGGTTTGTTTCCTCACATCTTTGTAGGACTCGAACCAGGTTGAGCAGACAGTTGTCGAAGGAGTCTCCATAAACTGAAAAATCATCCATGAATACCTCCATTATAGACTCTGTCAATCCCGCAAAGATAGCGGCCATGCATCTTTGGAAAGTAGCTGGTGCATTACAGAGCCCGAATGGCATTCTTCTGAAAGCATACGTCCCAAAGGGACAGGTAAAAGTAGTTTTTTCTTGATCGTCCGGATGTATCGGGATTTGGTAAAAGCCGGAATATCCATCGAGGTAACAAAAGAACTTCTGATGAGCTAGGCGCTCGAGGACCTCATCTAGGAAAGGCAGGGGGTAGTGATCTTTTCGTGTTGATTTATTAAGTTTCCTATAATCAATGCACATACACCACCCTGTAACGGTTCTAGTGGGCACCAGTTCGTTTTTGTCATTAAGAACAACGGTGGTTCCCCCCTTTTTAGGGACCACCTACACTGGGCTTACCCACTGAGAATCAGAAATTGGGTAGATAATGCCTGCCTTTAGAAGTTTGAGGACCTCGAGGCGAACCACCTCTTTGAGGTTGGGGTTTAACTTTCTCTGGTGTTCTCGTGATGGTTTAAACTCTTCAACCATGGGCAGTTTGTGCATACATAGAGCAGGGTTTATGCCCGTCAGATCAGTCATTTTATAGCCAATTGCTTTCTTATGCTTCTTCAGTTCATCGAGGAGTCTGTTTTCTTGATCATCCTCCAGAGTGGAGCTGATGATTACTGGACAGAGCTTCTCATCATCAAGAAAAACATGTTTAAGTCCCTCGGGTAAGGCTTTCATTTCTGGAGCCTTAGGTGGCTTAGTGGCTTCTATAATTGTGATGGCTTTAAGTTCTTCAAACGTGGCTGTCGGAGCTTCTTCAGCTTTTTCTAAGTATTGCAGGCACTGTTGTACTAGTTCACTGGCCGAGAATTCTACATCCGGATTTGTAAGAATATTTTCCAATTCGTCGGATGGTTCAGACATTTCTAACTGGGATATTTGATAGATAGCATCCAGGAGAAAGACTTCCTCTTGAATGCTTGGACCTTTCATGCTGTTTAGAACTCTGAACTGGAAAGCCTCCCTCCCAAGTCTCAGAATAATAGTTCCTGCGTCGACATCAATGAGAGCTCGGGCGGTAGCTAGGAAAGGTCTTCCAAAGATTATCGGATATCTCAGGTCTTCTTGTATGTCCATAATAACAAAATCACACGGGACATAAGAATTTGTTCCTATTCTGACAGGGATGTCTTCGATAATGCCAAGAGGGGCAGTTATGGTAGAGTCGGCTAACTGGATTGTCATAGTCGTAGGTAACAAATCAGTAAAGCCTAATCTTTTACACATTGAATAGGGCATAATAGATATGCTTGCTCCTAGGTCTGCCAATCCTTTCTTGCTGGAGCCATTTCCAATGGAACACTGAATGCCGAAGGAACCTGGGTCCTTCTTTTTCTTTGACATTTTATTAAGCAGAATATCTGAAGTGGTCTGAGCAAGTTTCACTGTTTCATGCTCCTCTGTCATATACTTTCTCGACAAGAGGGTTTTCATGTATTTTTCCCAAGCGGGCACTTCGGAAAGGGCATCAAGAAAAGGAATATCAATGTATAACTTTTTCATAGCTTCTTTAAATTTTTGGAACCTAGTGTCCATTTTGGTTACTTTTAGTCTGTCTGGGTAAGGAATTCTTGGTGGGACTTCTGAGATTGGTTCCTTTTCCTTTTCGTTCTCTGTAGAATTTTCTGTTTCTCTGCTTGAATTCCCTGTTGGGGAAAGGATGGCTACGTTATCATCATCATGGTCGATTCTTGTGACATCAGGCAGGACACAACCAGACCGCGTGGTGACGGCATTAAGTTGTTCTGGTCTGTTTGGGTTATGACGGGGGTTTGCCTCTGGTTGCCCAGCAAAAGTGCCGGCTTGAGGTTTCAATTGAGCGGCAATCTGCGCCAGTTGGGCTTCTACGGCTTTTTGTTGAGCTTGTTGGTTTGCAAGCATGGTTTGTTGCGATTGAAGCATTTGTCTAATCAAGGATATCTCATCAGATGATTGGGAAGGAGCACCCCTTTGTTGATACTGAGTGACTTGCTGTCCTGGTTGTTGTAGAGGTGCAGTTAACTGTGGTTGCAGGGGCTGCTGCAACTGGGGTTGCTGTGGCTGCTGCAACTGGGGTTGTTGCAACTGAGGGTGCAGTCCTGAATGGGCATATTGGTAAGAAGGATTCCTGGGATAGTTAGATCTTTGAAAACCTTGTCTGTAATTCCCTTGATTGAAGTTATTCTGAAATCCTGGTGGTTGTCTATTGAAAGATCCACCTTGTGCCTGCTGCTGTGGGTTGGCAGTCCCTGCAGGATTCCCGTATTGGAAACCAGGATGGTTCCTTGGTTTGTCTGGGTTGTAATACACTTGGCCAGGTATTGAATGTATGGAGTTAACTTGCTCTGGCATTTGATCTTCGGGATGCTCGATGATGGGTTCATATTGCGGCATAGGTGGTTGTAAATCCATCATGACATTGTACAACAATCCACATGATAATGTGGGATGATCGGATGCATGACAGGCTTCACAAGTTCCAGTAGCTGCCTTGACTTGTTGAACCTGAGAGCTTTTCTTCTTATCATATTCCCCGAAAGAGGTTTCGAGGGCTTGTTGCTTGCTAGCAATAGTCTTCAAAGCCTCAACAATGGCCTTGAGTTCCATGGATTCTTCCGCTTTGTAAACCTTGAGAACGCCTTTGGGTTGGTTAGATGACCTTCCCCAATTGGATTGGTTCTCGGCCCCCAGCGTAACTATATTCCAGACATCTTCATAATTCTTTCTCATAAAGTTTCCTCCAGATGAGGAATCTAGGAATTGCTTAATATCATCACTTACTCCTCTGTAAAATGTTTCTATTAGTTGATTTTGAGAAATGCCATGGTGAGGACACTTTCTCAGGAGTTCTTTGAATCTTTCCCAAGCTTCAGCAAGTGTTTCTCCAGGTAGTTGGGAAAAGTGGTTAATTTGTCCCCTAATCTCATAGGTTAGCGAAGGTGGGAAGAATTTCTCAAGAAACTTCTCTTCTAAGGGAGTCCAGGTAGTGATGATGGGGTGTCTATCCAAAGTGTTGTACCAGCTTAGTGCTCTTCCAGATAAGGTGAAGTGAAAAAGGTGTAACATGATTGCTTCCATTGCAATTCCTGCTTGGGGTACAAGTCGGCAGAGTGACTTGAATCTCTTAAGGTGATCCATGCAATCATCTCCGGGTGCTCCGGAGAAAGAGATGCCTTGCATGATCTGGATCCACTGCGTCCAAATTTCAAAGTGTGGTATGTTAATAATCGGTGGTCGGACAGGATGATCGTCTTCATAATTCTTTGGGACTGCGTAGTCCCGAAGTTGCTTGTTTCTTAACGCAAGTTGAGCAGCAGCATGCTCTTCTTGGATGCGGGCTTGTTCCTCAGCTCGGATCTCAGCTTGCACCTGAGCACGAGTGTCGGCAATAAGTTGTGCTCGTTGTGCTGCTATGGCGGCGTTGACTCTTTCTGCAACAAGGCGTTGCTCTTCGGCCATCTGTCTGGCTCTTTGGCGGTTAAGTCTATTCCTTCGGTGAAAACTTCTTTCTACCTCAGAATCGTATTCTGGTTCAGGGGAGAATCCGATGCTATGCGGGGGTTGCATACACGTTTTCTAACTGAGTAGAAGGAAAATCACACGTTAGGATAATGGAAGGAAATGAAAAAGATCAACAAATATTGGAGTTGTTATTAAGAAAAAGTGTAAAATCCTAATCAACCAAGAAGTTGGTAAGTAAAAAAAACTAAAAAGTTCCGTTGTCCCCGGCAACGGCGCCAATTTTTGATGGAGTTTTGCAATACCACTAAAAATCCTAAGGTGATGAATCCTTAGGTTTAGCCTTGCTAGTACTATGGTAAGGACTCCACCCACGTGTGTTAAGACACGCGGAAGTCTTATCGTAGTAAAGTTAAGGGTCGAATCCTCGGGACAACGGTCTTGACGAAGTCAAGATGGAAAACGTTTTAGCTCTACTTAACTACTTAACAGTTGATATTTAGATCGGAAGTTTGATGTTGGTTTTAAAGCTAAATGCGAGGAAAGCAAAGCAAGAAGGTAAAGATTAAAGTTGTAAACAATTGATAAAAACCACTAGGATGTTATCGGGTTTCACACCACTACACATGGATCAAGTCATGCAACATAATAAAACAACCTGCAAAAAGGGTCAAATCAGTTAGTATCTTGTAATCCTAGCTTCCTTTCGGATAACTAGCTACGAGAAGCGTGGAGTATTGCAATGCCAGCCATCCCATAATGAATGGTCACATGCCTTGCATTACTCCTTCATGAAATGTGTTCCTCGACCTTACCAAGGTTGCACTTCCATACGTCAACTGATTCCATTTCATAGTATGAAAGTGCAACGATGGGGGTGAGTTTACTCCACTCCTGAAAACACTTCTAGACACCGAAACAGACGTATGGTGACTACATACATCCATAACCAACATTCAATCGATATATAGATCTAAGGGTACAAATGTTGACAATTCATACCAAAAGACAATATGTAACACAAGTTGATGATCAAGCAACTAGTATTCATTAAGTGATTGAAGTCAAACTGAAAGGATGAGTATCTTTGTTACAAGTTATTGAATTACATCGCATGAAATGAAAACATGGGTAGCGGGGCTACTCCCCGCACCCTAGTGAATGAAACTACTCGCTCATGGCAAAGGAGATGAGAAGAGAGAGAAAGAACGTCATCTCCACGGAGGAGGGAAGGTTGAACCCTTGGTGAAGAGAGCAACGATCTTCACACTTCGTGGTTGCTTTGATGAAGGATTTTCTCTTCCCACCTTCTCTGTGGAAGAGATGGAAAGAAGAGAGAGAAGGAAGCTTGATGATGAGCACGGATCTCAAAACTGGCAGCCTTGGGGCAGTGGACGGAAGATCAGAGTGCTCTGGGTCTGGAGAGGCAGCCTTTGGGCGTCTTGGAATTCGATCCCCTTTGAAGTGGCCCTTGAGATCCTATTTATAGGCTCAAGTTGAGCCCAAACGGTCTTGAGACCGTTTGGTCTCAAACGGTCTTGAGACCGTGAGGCTTCTCGCGGTCTTGGGACCGTGAGGCTTCTCGCGGTCTTGGGACCGTAAGGCTTCTCGCGGTCTTGGGACCGTAAGGCTTCTCGTGGTCTTGGGACCGTAAGGCTTCTCGCGGTCTTGGGACCGTGAAGCTTGTCGCGGCCTTGGGACCGTGAGGCTTCTCGCGGTCTTGGGACCGTGAGGCTTCTCGTGGTCTTGGGACCGTGAGGCTTCTCGCGGTCTTGGGACCGTGAGGCTTGTCGCGGTCTTGGGACCGTGAGGCTTGTCGCGGTCTTGGGACCGTGAGGCTTGTCGCGGTCTTGGGACCGTGAGGCTTCTCGCGGTCTTGGGACCGTGAGGAGTCTTTGTGAATTTTTTTGTGTTTTCTGTAATGAAAAAGAGGAGAAGTTAGTTTATTTATGTATCTGCAATAAAGTAAGAAGGTTTAATGATTCTATTTAGTTTATCTAAGAAAGAGTATGGAAAACTAAAGATAACTAATAAGATAACGTCACAAAATGAGAGGTTATCAAAAACACAAGCTCCAACAACAAGCACCATCTCTATGAGCACAAGTGACTAGAATCCTACTAATGAGGTTGAGTGAAGAAGAATCTCGCATAGAGAAACATCGAACATTGCAGGACAGAGTTAATTAGTATAGAGCATAGTCTGATCATCATCAGATATCACCACTCCTCTTAGAGGACCCTTGTATGCCAGATACACCCCTCCTTTCTCCGATCCCCATTCATAAAACATCTAAAACCTGAAACATTCAGTTATAGAGACATGTGATAATGCCAATGATTCAACACATTTAACTTTTAACATAGAGGTCTCTAACCATCTACGTACACCGTTACTACCAAGATCAACCTCAACCTTGTCTCCTCAAATTTATTCTACCCTCCTATTGCTAGAAAGGAGGAAGCTATGCCATTGTGTCCTTACTAAAACCATATCAGGACATAGGTGGTACTGGAAGGCATTGATGATGATTGTAGCAAGGTCATACAACCTACTATTACCTACATGAGCCATTAAATCCTAGGAAGTAACCCTCGCTTGACCTTAAGAAGGAAGAAGGATGGAAGGATGAAAACTACGTTCACAAGACTGGATTTATATATAGATGGATGGATATCCTAAACAAATATTTATAGGTTAGTATTCTTTTGATGATAAATGTAACAAGACAAATATTAATGACATACCAGATGAAAATAGGATGCATATTGAACATGGTTGTATCATTATCTACTCTAAGTTCATAATATAAACTAGTTTATTAGAATATAAAGTGCATTCTATTCAATGGACCTTACGTTATACTCCATACATTGATGTACTACACATGGATAATGTCTTTGATAATAAGTTGCATCAAATTTTAGTTTACATAGTATTTGTATCAATATAGAAGAAGTCATGTCATGCCATATATCTAAATAAATATATATATTTGCAACCATATACATGAGTTACATATAAATATTAACATATTTCTATTCATCTATGCATGTAGAAACTATGTTAGGTTTAAATCCCATATTTATCTAATAAGATTATTTTGATCAATAATATTGATGTACACATATCCTTGAAATTGGTTGACCAAATTGAGCTATATGATATTAAAAGAGAGAATGACATGTCAAGATTTAAATTGGAATAATGTTACCCATATAAATATGCGACCTAATCATATATAGACTTATGCAACTAAATATGGTTCTTAGAACTAAGAATAGATATCCAATTAATGATATATTCACTTAATAAGATTAAAAGGCCTAATATGTCGTTAAGTGATCGGGATTAGGATAAGAACAATATGAAAATATATAATGGGACTGCATACATATGTTAAATTTGGTTTGACTAACATGTTTATCTATTCCTAGGATAAATATCCAACATCAGGGACCAAGTATATCAATTGAGTTGGCTACTAGTCCTAAAGATCAGGTATGTGCAATCCCTATTTTAATTTGATCAATAACATGACTATAAACCCATTTTCCCATAATGAGGCATATTTTGAAGTAATTCTCCTTCTTGACACCATTTCTATACCCCATGAAATATCTTTCTTTATTTACTTCTGAAATGTGGGATTATCCTTTTATGTTGGGATTGTTACTCCCATTTTTACATGGTTGAATATGTTGCTTTTGGAATCATTTCATCTTTCCATACTATAGTGTATTCTTATTAGACTAATAATATAGAGTAGTAATACTTTTGTACAGACATAATTTCGTTTATATATTGGGTATCAGGGTTTTAATCCCCCTTTCTCCCTGACTCGGGATCCTATGGAGTCTTGGCCCTACAACATATTTACTACTTTAACTTGCATGCATGTTTTCTTATTGTAGTGATCTATTTGGAAAAGATATTTGAAATTATTACGTTGTTCTCATAAATTTTATTTCCTAATTATTTTGTTATATACCTTTGAACTATATCATCTTGAACTTACATGCATGATGCATACGCCATTTTTTAGAGGGAACATCTCTCTAATTTCTTATATATCTAATAATGCTCAAATATGAATGTTATGCACATATTCAATGTTTACCGACACCTACCTTTTGTTTTTTGTCTTTTGGGCGATGTTCCCCTTCCATCCTAGTGTCGGTACATTACATGACAAGGACTGAGGATGATCAGGTACATGTATGTGCATATGATGAGATCTTGAGATGGTTGGGTTGGCCTCTAAAGTAGGCCTTATGTGTACTTTGTTGGAGTTTTTAACTTTTAATACCACCTCTTACAATGAGGAACAATTATATAATGATACCCTTTAGAACTTGGTAATAGTTATGTTTCCACTACTTACTAATCATTTTGCTATGTGATACATAACATTCCAGAAAATTAAATACCTCCTTTCCTTCATATATTGCAATATGTTTGGATTTGGATGGTCTTATTCCTCAATTTAGTAAGGAGTGGATCCCCTCTCTGGTACCACTCTTTAAACTACCTAAGGATGGCTTCCTTCATTTGTCTCCTTCATATTATCAATAAAGTACTCAGCCTGGGACTTTCCCGCCTTTGTTTATAGGGCAGTTTGACTCTTGGTGTTTTCACTTTAGAGCTTCTTCCCTTTATTTTCCTCCTAGGTGGGAAAGGTTGTGGTATAATTTGGCTCATTCCATCACATGAGGGAATGTCTTTACTAGTAATGTGCTCTACATTCTTATCTACATTTTTGTTCATTTCAACCTCTATAGGGATGGCCTCTTCGCAATCGTGTGCTTTCTCAACATCATCATCCATGCTTTGGTTGGTTCCTCCTTAGCTATTGATGTGGTTTGAATATATCTTTCTAAAGGATCTTTATTCTCACAATGAGTCACTACTTCATTGACTCCAGAGTTCAAGATAGTGTGGTTGGTTTCAATTTCCACACATTCTTTATTTGTAGTTTTGTCTTTGGGTTTATTAGTGTTTGTATGTGTGATGTCCTTCATGATGGATGTTTTTATCTATATTTCTAATGTTCTTCATCTCTTTCCATACTTTTGTCTTCCTTCCAACATTACCATTTAATACCTCAACAACATGTGTCCTGACATGATTTAATAGCTATTCCTCGACATTCTCTACAATCACAAGATTAGAGAATCTATTGTTGATGATGGGCAAGTAAGGTGGCTCCTCAACCTATTTGTGATGCTTTTACTATTTCTTTGATTTATTATCCTTTACTCTTTATGTTGCCATTCATCTTCCTTCTCAACCTCTACCATGCCTAGGTTTTCATGACATTCTTGTGTTGTCCCCTTGGCTTTACAATATTTTGCCGCATGACCAACTCTCCCACTACTGTTGCACATATCCATTATCACTTCATACTCCATACTGTATACAATTTCATTTATGAGGATTTTTGAGCATAGTGGATGAATTGTGTCTATCTCTATCACCAATCAAGAAAATTTTCTACTTGTATGACAAGTCGTATGGCTATCCATCTTAATAACTCTCCAATATGCACACCCATGACACTACATACTTTCATATCTCCTTTTTAGAATATAAGGTGGGATATCAATCACATACTGCTAATCAACAGTCAAATACTTTTGAAGTCCCCCGTTATAGAAATTTCATAGTCATCCTTGTAAGATAGTTGAACTACATATCATCCCAAGTCTAACTCATACATGTAGAACCTTCCTTTAGGGATCTGAAAGAATTTGATTTGATCCTTCATCATCATAAAGCCAACATCTGATCCTATAAGTCCCATCACCACTTCATATTTCTAGGTCCATGCTAGGTTATACTCCACATCAGGGTCAATGGTGATAGAAAGACACCCATCAACATTGTTCAACGTGATATATGTGTGTTCCAGACAATCCTCAAACATACTCTCTTAGAGGAACCCCTCATTGTCTCCCTAGTAGGTGAGACATGATTTGTTGCCTCCAAGTGCCAATTTAAAGTATACCTTGCATCCCATTGATTGTCCCCCCCCACAACACCAACCGCTCCCTACATTACAACAGCTAGGGGTTCATGTTCTATAGAAATTGGATCTATGGGAGTTCCATGATCCACTGATATACCTATGATTTCTATATTGTTTTTGTAATCTCCCTATGCTAAGACACACATACCAGCATAATAAAAGTCTTTACTAAATTTGGGTACTAAAACCCTAACTCCTTTCAATGTGTCGCCATTTGCCCCTGATGATTTATCAAGTTCCTTTCTCCACCATTCCATCAGATCTGGTTTATTTGCCAAGTATCGATTGATTCCTCCACCTACCATGTGATCATGGCCCCTACCATCATCACCACTACCTCTTCCCCCTCAATCCCTTCTTACTCCTCTTCCCAACTCCATCCAATCTTCTCTATTCTTAAGTAAAAAGCTCATGTTTGGGATCCTTGTTTCATTGTACTTGAATATTGAAAAGATGTTTCTTCATTGAATGTAAGTTTCTTAATCCCTCCTCAATTATTTATATAATTTAAGACTTAATCCAATGCAAGAAAAGATTAAAGATTTTTCAAGCCGATAATTCTAATTTTTTGGTTTGAAATTAGTTTATTCTTTAGAAATTAGAAAATGTCAGCGTTCTATATGCATATTTCATGTTCCTAGTCATGTTTTGAATGTAATAATCCTCCATGTATCTAATTTTTTTATTAATTCCCTTTATACAAGTTTTTAGTTAACTTAAAGGTACAATAATTGATATTTCCTAGATGAAAGCAAGTGATTGTGGAATCAATGGGATAATATCTTTTTCTGTTACTGAATTTACATGTTAGTAATATTTTAGAATAAAAATGGTTATTGATGCTCTATAATAGAATCCCCTTCTAATATGTTTTAGAATAGGCCACTAAGAACAATTTTGGTGGAAGAATGTGGTTTCCCTATTGGTTTTGATTCTTCATTTATGTGTCTAGATTCTTGAGGAAGAGAAGAACATGAGACCAATAGGCTTTTTATCTTGACTCTAGAATTTCTGGGTTAAGCTCTAAGCTCTTAGTCAGGTATCTAGTCCTTATTGTGTGATTGATATTGGGGAGGGGGTATATCCAAAATAAGGAGACCAGGGTTGATGTTAGGGAAAATAGAACCACCATTCCAAGATAGATTGGATGAGGTGCTCCTCATTGCCACACAAAAACAAAGGCGCTTCTTAGGTTTTAGACCATGTGTGCATACAACAAATGCACACATGCATATCTACTTGCAACGTATGCAAATCCAGTGAAAAAAGAGATCAACATCCCAGTTCAGTTGGATGACTTGGCTTGGCTCTTTTTGGTATTTAACATGTGAAAAAGTCTATTGGAGTGATTTCTTAGCCTAAACATCTAGTACAATCCTTCAGCCAGATGCCACTGCATGTTTTCTTATTTTTGGTGGATAAATTATTTAAAATGGTAGATAAAAGGCAGACGGAAGGTGGATGATCACCACTAGATTATATCCAATCACGATCATAGAATGGGGACAAAAATTATCTGTCAACAAATATTCAACTGGATCTTATTTTGAACACACTCATTTTCATGTAATATGTACCTTGTCTTGCATCTCTCACCCTATAAATACCAGGGAACTTGTTGAAAACCTATTATAAGTTGTTCAACAAAATCACTAGATAGCGAAGAGAAACTTTTTTCAAAGTGAATATGCTTTCTCTTGTAAAAAATGCGCACTCACATACACAAACATATTTTATTAGCTATATGCCTTAAAAGTCTAAAAAATCGATGAATTCTAAAAAGATACTTCCTATGGGGGTTATCTATTATAAAAGTTAAGACACATTAATATTATTGGGCTTGCGTGAGTTCATCCTATAGGGGGAAATCCCATTATGGCATTGGTTCCTTTTACTACTGTTGTGGACTTGAATTATAAATCCCATCTCGTGACTTCTTTTGAGAGCTACAACCAATAAAAGAAAGAGCAGTCACTCAATTAGAAAAGGACAGACATAGCCACCAAGCCAAAGAAAAGGTAGAAAATAAAAAAGGAAGTACTTTGGAGATGGGGAAGAAGGCAAAGAACGAAGAAGAGAGAAAAAGAATGGGAAGAAGAAAGGAAGTAGGGCAGGATTGCCAAGGCATCCGAGTGTTCTTCTTCGATCATATACTATAGTGCAATTTGTGAAAAGGTACATCTTTCTGGGAAGTTTTGGAGTAGTCAAATTGTAGAGATCTCTCCATGTAGTGTGATATCTTCTTATTTCTCCTTCTTGGTATATTGTCTCAATTTTGGGTCAAAATCCAAGAGGTAAAAATTGAATCTTTGCTTCTCATAGTGGATTTACATGTGGTTGCCCCTGTGGTTTTTTCCTCACACATTGTGAGGGTTTTCCACATAAAAATCTAGTATTTTTGTCTTCTATCTATTTATGATCATTATCTTGGGTTTAGATGCTCATCGGTAACACTTCCACATATATTTATTTTTCATTGCATAATATACATGCACATATTCCCCATCAAAAAAACCTATCACGTGGTATAAGAGCCCCTGTTAGGCAGATTCAGATCCTGATGGGGAAGGATGATGATGTCACATTGGTAAAGTTAACAAGCACAAATTGGCAGATTTAGAAACCCAAGATGGAAAACATTCTTAATTGCAAGGATTTGTATATCTGATATAGGGACAAAAGGCACATAATATTTCTAATTTAGATTGGAAGAAACTAAATAGTAAGACAGTTGGAGAAGTGCAAAAGTGGATCGATATTTCCATGTTCCATCATGTCTCAGAGGAAACTGATGCCACATATTTGTGGGAAAAGATCAAGAAATTATACGAGCGGATGACTGCCACAAATAAAGCTTTCTTGATCAGGGTGTTGGTGAACATGAGGTACTAGGATGGTATAAGCATTTCCAAGCACATGAATGAATTTTAAAGCCTTATAAATCAACTAGAGTCCATGAATATTGTTCTTGATGATGAACTCTATGCTCTAATTCTTCTGGGATCATTACCTGACAATTGAGAGATGCTCGTTGTGACAGTCAATAATTCTACACAGGAAGGCAAGTTGACACTTGTCCAAGTGAAGATCAATCTACTGAATGAAAAGACTTGATGATGAGCCTCAGTGATAGTGGGTCAGAGGTTCACTTCATAGAGATAGGGGTGCTGACAGAGTGAAAGATTGTGGCATATCTCAGAGTAGTGGTGAGTCCCAAGATCGTGGAAAATCTCATGGTAGATCCAAGTCAAAGAGCAGAGGGTGCTTCCATTGTAGGAAGCCAGATCATTTCAAGAAAGATTGCAAGGTTTGGAAAATAAAACATGGGTATGAAGCCAAAGACAAGAAGGATGATGTCAAGAACACTACAATGCCAGTTTCAGATGAAAGGGATGACGATGAATATGTGGTCTTGACAGTCCATGGGAAGTGTTTGCATGCTGAGGATGATGATTCTGAGTGGGTGGTGGATACTACATCTTCTTATCATGCTACACCTAGTAAGGAGTTCTTTACTTCATATAGGAAGGGATTAGGGAGGGTGAATATGGGAAATTTTAGCTTCCCTTGAATTATCGGGATTGAAGATATTTGCATCCATACAAGTGTCGATTGCACGTTCACACTCAAGGATGTTTGTCGTGTTCCAAATTTGCGGCTCAATTTCATATATGGTTCTTTAGTTGATAGAGAAGGTTTTCATCTGGACTTTGGTGGTGGTAAATTTAAAATCACAAAGGGGGCCTTGGTCATTGTACGAGGCAAATTGTTTCACACATTATACAAGACCCAGCTGAAAGTGTTCAAAGGTGATGACATACACATAGTTGAGGATCACTAAGCAGTAATATGGAATAGAAGGCTAGGACACATGAGTAATAAAGGATTGTACCTACTATCAAAGTAGTGGTTGATTTCTTTTGGCAAGGACACCCATCTCAGTTCACGTGATTCATGTTAGATGGGAAAGCATCGACGAGTTTCTTTCAAGATAAGACCAAAGGTGAAGCTAGATATTCTACAGTTAGTTCATTCAGATGACTATGGTCCGTTTGAGGTGGCTTCACTGGATGTAATAGGTATTTTTTCACTTTTATTGATGATGCATCTAGGAAGGTGTGGGTCTATTTGCTGAAACCAGAGATCATGTCTTTTAGTGTTTCCAGAAATTTCATGTTGTGATGGAGCGGGAGATAGAGAAACAGTTGAAGTGTCTCCACATAGATATTGGAGGAGATTACACCTCTATGGAGTTCCAAGATTACTGCACGCAACATGAATTATGGTATGAAAAGATAGAGCCCAACACACCACAACACAATGGTATAGTTAAGAGGATGAACTGTACCACAGTGGAGAAAGTCAGATGCATGACAAAGATTGCAAAGTTGACAAAGACATTATAAGGCAAGGTCGTGAGTACTACCTTCTATTTAATCGATATCCATCAGTTCCTTTAGGGTTTGATATACCTGAGAAGTTATGAACAGGCAAGGATGCTTCTTATGCTCATTTTTAGTATTCGGGTGCAGGGCTTATGCACATGTTCCAAAGGAAAAGAGGTAAAAGTTGGATGATAAAGTGGTGACATGTATCTTTCATGGCCATAGAGATCAGAAATTTGGCTACATGTTATGAGATCATGTTAGTAAGACCATGAGTAGACATAGAGATGTGACTTTCTGTGAGAATCAGATAGTGACAGAACCTCAGAGTGATGACGCAGAGGCTGGAGGATCATGTGATAGTTCCTCTGATGATGAGTCTGAGGTTTCTTCAGTTTCTTCACCAGTGCAATCTTCATATGATGAAGAATAGTAGCATGATCACCTTGAGAAGCGCAGTGATAGCACATCTAGTGCTCCTATTCTAGATGCACAAATGATTGGTTCATACTCATAGTCAAAGACATCTGGGTAGGGGGAGCAAGATCATCACCAAGCTGAGTCCTCAGAGAAGCAATTGAGGAGGTGTGATAGAGTATGTCATCCTTCATCTAGATATCTGACAGCTCATTATATTCTCCTTACTACTCAAGGGATCTAGAGACATTTCAGGAGGCATAGACTCATAGAGATAGAGCACAGTGGCATCAGGCAATGCAAGTAGAGATGTCTTCTTTATAGAAGAATGATACCTATGAGCTTGTGGTGCTTCCCAAGGGCCGGAGAGAACTAAATTACAAGTGGGTCTATATGATGAAGAGAGATGACAACAATAAGGATATCACATATAAAGCCAGACTAGTTGTAAAGGGCTTTAGTCAAAGACTAGGGGTGGATTTGATGAGATATTTTCTCCTATTGTGAAAATGACTTCTATTAGATTGGTTCTAGGCTTGGTTGCTAGCCTATGTATGGATCTTGAGAATATGGTTGTGAAGATGTCATTTCTTCATGGTGACCTAGATGAGGAGATCTACATGGAGCAGCCAGAAGGGTTACATGTCAAAGGAGAAGAACACTTAGTCTGTAGTTTGAGCAAGAGTTTGTATGGTTTGAAACAAGCTACTAGGCAGTGGTACAAGAATTTTAATTCTTTCATATAGAGTCATGAGTACCATAAGACAAGTGCAGATCTATGTGTTTACATCAGGAGGTTTCCTAATGGCAAGTTCATTATTCTGCTATTCTATGTGGATGACATGTTGATAGTGGGACATGATGTGAGTTTGATTAGAAAATTGAAGATAGAGCTTTCTAAAGCCTTTGATATGAAGGATTTGGGACTAGCACGGTAAATTTTGTGAATGCAGATCACACATGATAGGGAGCAACACTAGTTGTGGTTGTCACAAGACTGCTATGTTTAATAGATATTGGATCGGTTCAACAAGAGCAAGTCCAAATATGCGAGTACTCCACTATCAGGTCATTTCAAGCTAAGTAAGAAGTCATGCCCATCTACAGAAGAGGAGGAGATGACTGGGATTTCCTATTCTTCTACTATGGGGAGTTTTGATATACACAATGGTGTGTAATCATCATGATATTGCTAATGTAGTTGGAGTTGTGTGTATGTGTCTCTCTAACTTTGGGAAAGATCACTGGGAGGCAACCAAGTGGATCTTTAGATACTTACGAGGCATGAGCAACACATGTTTGATGTTTGGTGGTTCTGAACCAGTTTTGAAAGGCTTCTTTGATGCTAACATGGCAGGTGACATTGATCACAAGAAGTCTACCTCTTGGTATGTTTTCACTTTTCTAGAGGGAGCCATATCTTGACAGTCAAGGTTGTAAAAGTATATTGCACTTTCTACAATAGAGGCATGGTACATTGCAACAGCGGAAGCAAGAAAAGAAATACTTTGAATTGTGAAATTTCTGAGTGAGTTGGGCATAAATTAGGTTGATCCAACTATTTTTTATGATAGAGTGATATTGACTTGAGAAAGACAACAATGCATCATGAACGGACAAAGGACATTGATGTGAGATATCATATGACTTTAGAATGTAATTGATAGGAAATTGTTGACTCTAAGGAAGATCAATATTGAGAAGAATGCTTCTGCATGTTGACCAAGGTGGTGGCACAAAACAAGCTAGAGCTTTGCAAAGAGCTCAGCGACATACATTCCTAGTGATGATTCTTGATGACAGTTTCCTCCTTAGGCTGGAGGGGGAGATTGTTGGGCCTGTATGAGTCAAGCCCATAGGAAAAAGGTCCATTAGGACATTAGTTCCTTTTACTTCTATTGCAGACAGGGTTTAAAAATCCCATCTCAAGGCTTCTTTTAAGAGATGCAGACAACAAAAGAAAGAGCATGCACTCAATTAGAAAAGGGCATCCACAGCCACAAACTCAAAGAAAACGTAAAAAAGCAAAAAGACAGTGCCTTGGAGACAGGGAAGAAGGCAAAGAAGGAAGAAGGGAGAAAAAGATAAGGAAGAAGAAAGAAAGCAGGATAGGATTGCCAAGGCATCCGAGTGTTCTTCTTCGAACCATCTACCACAATGCACTTTGTGAAAGAGTACGACTTTCTAGGAAGTTTTGGAGTAGTAGAATTGTAGGGATCTCTCCCAGCGGTATGATATCTTCTTATTTCTCCTTCTTGGTATATTATCTCGTATTTGGGTTAAAACATGAGAGGTAAAAATTGTATCTTTACTATTTATTTATAGTAGATTTACCCGTGATTGGTCCCGTATTTTCTCTCTCACACATCATGACAGTTTTTTAAGTAAAAATATGATTTTCTTCTCTTCTATCTGTTTGTGATTATTATCTTGGGTTTACAAACTCGTATGTAACACTTCCGTATATTTTTTTCGCTGCATCTTGGTTGCATAGTATATGTGTGCATATTCCCCACCAACTAAACCCATCAAAAATGTGGCATGGGTCACTTATATCAACAAAAATCAATGGTCTTTTTAGGAGTCATCAACCTAGAAATATATCCCTTGTGCTTTGACGAAAACTATTAGGTCATGTAGCGCTTCTTGGTCTGATTTTGTTGAACAAAAATACTATAATAAACAAATAAATTTTTGAAGGAAACTTACAAAGCATCCTTTATTCCCCTATGTACGTCTCTACAAATGGTTCCAATTACTGAAGGCATGCTCGTCTTCAGTTCTGAGGAGAATCTGGTTGGAGGGCTCTAAGACAACATTCTCTATCCAAATATGATATTCCTCAAAGACAGAAGTTTATACCTTGAGACTCCCACCAAGCTAATGACTATAGTAAAGTCAAATTTCTTTACCCACGACGGGCCGTGCTAATGACTATAATAAAATCAAATTGCCTTATCCGTGACGGGCCCTTCCATCATACTCACCATCAAGAGCATTAATCCTTGTACACAGTGGCCAAACTTCAATCTTTGTTCCTTCCTTTTGGAAATATAAAGTATATTAAAAAAATCAAGCTTTCTTTTTGTCAGGTATGGACAATTTATTTTGAGGAGAATGTCACCAGATCTCATGGATCGTATATATGTTATATCCTCATCAAATTTTCTATGTTAAGGAGTAGATCCCAAGTCTTTGTTTTCATTTACTTCTCATTTATCACTAAACCCGAGCTAACAATAAAAATCTTATTATTATAGCCTAACTTAGGAATATATGGAAAAGGGCTTTCAAAAACCTTTCCCTTACCCTGAACCAAGTGACTGACCATATCAAAAGAGACCTGCCATTTTGCATACGAACACACTAAGTCTAACAGTAGTTAATGCTTTCTTATCAATAGTCTTTTTTGTGTCTTTTTGTGCAAAACGCTGGTTTGGCCATGCTCCCGAGGCAAAGGATTTCTTTTTTCTGAATTAACATAGGAGATCCGAAAGACAATTCCCTGACTTCTTTGCTAAACTTGGATGAGGCCTCTTCGTCGACAACAAGACTATTGTTGGCCCCTCTCTAAATATCCCTTAGGAGATTCCAATCTGATCTTGGTCCCTGCTGCCCCAATAAGTAAACAAACTCCTGGATGTTGGTATATCATAGATGGTTTTCAGGGTTCGGACCCAAGTCGTGCAATTGCCAGCCATTCAACTATTTCACATCCTTGTTTGATTGATGTAACTTGTGCTTGTGTAACTGAATATAGTGGTTTTTTATCAGAATTATTGGCAATATGTGATAGTTTGAAGAAATCGTTTACTGGAATCCAGTTACATAACAGATATGATGCCAAAGTATACCAAGGAGTTGTCTCCTGTCTGCAGCCATACTAAAAGTTGGATCAGAAGCTGAAAGCAGAATATTAATCTATTGAGTTGTAGAGCAACAATCACGCACACTTTATTATCTGAGTCGTCCACTAGTGGATCTCTTCTACCACAAATCAGGGCAGGCAAAAACAAAAATCACCAGCCGTGCAAAGCACAAGCACAATTTTTCTCCCCAATGTCCTCGGCGATGCAAGGAGTCTGAATCTCCCCGTTCTGGAACCAAACGGGCCGTTCCTGCACCAGTTCATTCAGGAACGCATCAAGCTTTTCTTTATCTACACTGGGCATCACCACAACATGTGCCATGTTCCCCTCACAGGCAAGCTGCCAACGGCGGACAAAACCCTCGTCTCGCGGCCGCTCGAACACCACGGTGCTGCTGAGATCGTTAAGCATTGCGCCAACCCGGGCTGCCTGGCCTGATCTTTGAGGTAGCGAGCGTAACTCAAACACTTCTCTACCTCTTTCTGGAGCTCGGTGTGACCTTTCATGTGTAGGGCGTACCATAGGAATATCGGAGCATGGCCGTTCCTCCTGCCCGTGATGTAGCGTCTCTCGATGCAAGGTACTCCACGTTGCTTGCCAAGGAGTTTGTATTCTCAAGTCGTGTTATCTGCACTCCGCAAGGCATCGGGCATCCTAAAAACTTGTGTCCAGATATACTGACACTTCCGATGGGTTTCTTGAAATTAAATTTGGGACCCTGTCAAATGATACATAGTCAAAAGAAGAGTATAGTACAATATACCTTAAATACAAACAGTCTATGAAATGACAACGCTATTGGTATAATTTTGATTAAGGTAATCAACTTATTTTTCTGATATTAGAGCATTATTCGCTTCTTTGAACAATTAAACAACGAAATGCAGGAAAAGGGCTTACACGCTTCAGAAAAGGGATCATCAGACCAGAAAGAGCCCCATCACAGTGAATATAAAACCGATTAGTTAATCCAGTTTCATCCAGAGTTTGTATAACTCGATCAAGGTCATCAACTGCTCCTTTAACTGTCGTTCCTGCAGCGGAATTAATTGCCTCAAATAACAAACCTTTTCAGTAAAACATAAGCTGGGTGCTGAAGAAAATTTAAGACGCAAATTACCTATATTAACGATAAGAACTGCAGGTTTCTGTTTGTTTAGAAGTAATTTTGCTCTAAGATCAGAACAGTTAATTTCACCAGATATCAAGGTATCCACCATTATGCATTCCATTCAGCAAATCCTTGCTGCTTTGAAGATTGAATAATGAGATTCACAAGAAGCATATATATAAAACTCCATCTGGAAATGCTTCCCTCCTGGAAGTGAAATCAGATAAGTAGGCTCACTAATGGTCTTTTCCTTCCAAGATAATGAATTGTATAGTCATACACGTGTGGTTTATGATAACATGCACCATGTCATGTCAATATAAGTGTATTGCACATTCTTAGTAATGTCAAGAAAGTATTTGCTGAGAACGCACAACAAATCGCAGTATTTATATTGCTTTCACACAAAAAAACAATATTTATATATTTTGTATCAAAACCATGATTGATAATTAATTCACACCGTGAAACTAATATTCATCATACGCTATGACAAATATTAATGTAATTTACCCTAATGTGATAGTTTAACATGTGATAAAGATTATAGTTACCCAGCTAAGAATGGAGCTAGTGTTTTTGATACACAAATTTCTTATCTCTTGATACAGAATACCAAATCAAAGTTATATTTGAACTAAAAAAATATTTTTGTTATGATATGTGTAGACCACTCAATCTCTGAGTTGATACTTAGTCCAAAAGAAAATAGAGTGGCACTTAAATAGAGAAAATTGAATTGAATTGGAGAGATATACGCCCCACTCAGTCAAGAGTTATACATCCCATTCACTAATAAAATAAGAGAAGAGTTATATGTCCCACTCATTGAAGTAATAACATAAATTATGTTGTTCAGCAAAACTGTTACAAATAGGATGTTATACGTCCCATTCATTGAAGTAATAACATAAGTTTCGTTATTCAACAAAACTGATACAAATAAATTTGGTGACATTAAAAAGAAATCAAGAAAGCGGAACAAAATTTGGGGAGAGCACAGAATCGGCCACCATCATATGATATGCTAAAGGAGTGAATGGAGATTTTCAAAAACCTTTAGGAGCTACAACGGTTAGAAGAAAGCTATTGGCATGCAAGGGCGAGGACAAATGAGATGCGGGACGGTGATAAAAACACACAATACTTTCACCACAAAGCAAGCCAAAGAAAAAGAAGAAGAAACATTGGAGGTATCTATTCGGAAGATGGAAACTGGCGGACTGATACGGAAGAAGTAGCGGGGGTTATCACGTCGTACTTCACTACCTTGTTTGGTACATCACACTCGCAGGGTGCAAAAGACTTTCTAAAAGGAATGGAAGGGGCGATTCCTGAGCAAGATAAAATACATATGATGCAAGACCCCACAGAAAATGAGGTATGGCAGGCTGTACAACAAATACATCCCAATAAAGCACCGAGCCCAGATGGAATGAAGGCGATTTTCTACAAAACATTTTGGGATATTATTAAATGTACACTGATGAAATTAATTTCTGATTGGTGGAACAGGAAGGCAAGTTTAGAAGAAATTAATGATTCTGACATAATCCTCATACCGAAGATAGCAAATCCAACCCATATTTCTGAATTTCGGCCGATTAGCCTATGCAATGTATCCTATAAAATCATTACAAACGTGATAGCGAACATGGTTAAGCTGCTATTGGACAAGATGATTTCTGTGAATCAAAGTACTTTTGTGAGTGGGAAGATGATTACCGACAATGCGCTGGTGGCCTATGAACTTTTTCACACAATGAAGCACCAGAAAAAGGGAAGGAGGGGCTGATGTCTTTAAAGCTGGATATAAGCAATGTGTATGATAGGGTTGAGTGGTGCTTTCTTGATAAAGTCATGGACAAGATGTGACTGCCAAGCCCACAGAGAGCTAAAGTGAATGAGTGTGTCTCAAGGGTATCCCACAAGTTCATTGTTAATGGCAAAAGGAGAGGATCTGCAAGACCGTCAATAGGGATTTGCCAAGGTGACCCAATCTCCCCCTACCTCTTTCTTTTTTATACTGATGCTCTTTCTTTTTCACTTAACAAAGTAGCACAGGAAAATAAGATCCATGGAGTCAAAGCATGCAAAATGCTCCTAGAGTTTATCACTTGTTATTTGCAGATGATAGCATTGTGTTCACAAGGGCTACCTCCGAAGAATGCTCCGTTCTAGCTGAAATTTTCAGCCAATATGAGAGGGCATCTGGGTAGAAAATCAACTATGACAAAATGGAGGTATCCTTCATCTCGAATGTATCTATAGATAGGAGAAACACAATCAAAGATCTGTTACTGGTCAGAGAGGTGGACAAGCAAGAGGAATATTTGGGCCTACCAATGGTGGTGGGTAGGTCAAAGAAACTGGCTTTTGCGGCTATCAAAGATAGGGTGTGGAAGAAAATGCAGGGATGGAAGGAACAACTTCTGTCTAGGCCAGGGAAGGAGGTGCTTATCAAATCTATTATACAAGCTATCCCAACGTATTTGATGAATATCTTTAAGCTACCAGAAGGATTGATTGAGGAGATACAATCCATGATTGCTCGCTTTTGGTGGGGATCTAAAGAAGGTCAGAGGAAGACACACTAGACGAGCTATGAGCGTTTATGCAGGCCTAAGGAGAATGGGGGAATGTGGTTCAGAGACCTCAAGGCATTCAATCAAGCTTTACTGGATAAACAAGGATGGCATCTAGCTACCAATGAAAGCTCATTAGTGGCTCGAAATTGGAAGATGAAATACTACAAAAATGACTCAGTGCTACAGAAAAAAAATGGTAGGGGCACCTAGTTACACGTGGAGGAGCATTTGTGGCGCTTTACAGATGACCAAAACAGGCTTCCAGTGGAGGGTGGGAGACGGTAGTAGGATTGACATTTATAGGGATAGGTGGATCCCACAATTGAGTATTCCGGTCCAGTGCTATCTGATGCATGGCCCGGTGGAGTATACGATAGTGATGCACCTAATCAACCAGGAGACATGTCAGTGGGACCATGAACCTTTATCAGATTGCTTTCCCCCTCACATATACGACATGATACGACCCATACCCATCTTCGGTGTAGGTGATGGTGATATTATGTGTTGGGACAAAGACAACAAGGGATAATTTACAGTGCGCAATGCCTACAACGTGATAAGAGCAGGAATAGATGTACTAGATGATTTAGACATTGAGGATTGACAAAGAAACAGGAAACAACGTTAGCCACCAAAGCTTAAGCATTTCATATGACAAGCTCTCCAAAATTTTTTTCCAATAAAATCAGAACTAGTGAGGAGGCATATTGTTCAAGAGGACGCCTATCAAAGATGAGGTCAGCATATGAGGTGCAACTCAGCTAAGGCAATATGGGCGGCTGGTGAGTTAGATTGGAGTGGGAGTGTGGATTTTATAGATGCACGGGAGCTGATTAGAGAGGTGCTTCATATCGAAGACCAACAGAGAAGGGGTGAAGGTGCCACCCTCCTTTGGGTGGCATGGACGGCGAGGAATAAGCTATTGTTTGAACCTATGCCTCCCTTCATTCCTACATTGGTCGCGGGCTTCAAGACAATGGTGGGAGATCATGCCAAGTACATGACGGCTGTGGGGGGGCACCACAACATAGGCATCTAGAGGGAGAGGCGGCGTGGGTTAAGTCGGTACATGAATTACACAAGTTGAACGTCGACGCCAGCGTGGGGACCGAAGAAAAAGGGTGCTGCAGAGCGGTTCTAAGAGATGAGCATGGAGTTATAAAGATGACTTATCAGTGCACATTGGAGCATTCATTCTCAGTGCTTTAGGTAGAGGAAATGGCTACTCTAGAAGGCATGAAGATGGCGCAGGAGCTAGGATACATGGACATCGTCATTGAGACTGACAATGCTCTCTTGGAACAAGCTATAAGGACTGGGTGCTGGGGTCGGGGTTATGAAGACCTGGTTGTAAGGAGCATCATCCTCCTCTCACAGGAGCTCTCTTCTTTCCAATTTTTCTTTATTCATAGAAATGGTAATGGGGTAGAAAATCCCCATCTTAGGACGGAGGGTTTTGATGATTCTATCATTGTAATCTCTTTGGAAGATATTAAATAAATATAATGGTAGGCTCCCTTTATAAAAAAAAAGTGTATTGCACATTCTTAGTAATGTCAAGAAAGTATTTGCTGAGAAGGCAAAACAAACGCAATATTTATATAGCTTTCACAAAAAAAAACAATATTTATACATTTTGTATCAAACCATGATTTAATTACTGAGACAAAAAAAATGATTATAATTTATTCACATCGTAAAACTAATATTCATCATACGTTATGACAAATATTAGTGTAATTTACCTTAATGTGGTAATTTAACATGTGATTAAGATTATAGTTACCCAACTAGGCATGGAGCTAGTGTTTTTGATACACGAATTTCTTATCTCTTCATACTGAATACCAAATCAAAGTTATATTTGAACTAAAAAAATATTTTTATTATGATATGTGTAGACCACTCAATCTATGAGTTGATACTTAGTCCAAAAGAAAATAGAGTGTCACTTAAATAGAGAAAATTGAATTTAATTGGACAGATATACTCCCCACTCAGTGAAGAGTTATACGTACCACTCAGTGAAGTAATAAAATAAGAGAAGAGTTATATGTCCCACTCATTGAAGTATTAACATAAGTTTAGTTGTTCAACAAAACTGATACAAATAGGATGTTATACATCCCACTCATTGAAGTAATAACATAAGTTTTGTTGTTAAAAAAAACTAATACAAATAAATTTTGTGACATTAAAAAGAAAATCAAGAAGGCAGAATGGGATCTGGGGAGAGCACAGAACCAACCACCATCATATGATATGCTAAAGGAGTGCACAGAGATTTTCAAAACCTTCAGGAATCACAACAGTAAGAAGAAAGCTATTGGCATGCAAGGGTGAGGACAAATGAGATCCGGGATGGTGATAAAAACACACAGTACTTTCACCACAAAGCAAGCCAAAGAAAAAGAAGAAACAACATTGGAGGTATCTATTCGGAAGATGGAAACTAGCAGACTGATCCGGAAGAAGTAGCAGGGGTATCATGTCGTACTTCACTACCTTGTTTGGTACATCACACTCGTAGGGTGCAAAAGACTTTCTGAAAGGAATGGAAGGGGTGATTCCTGATGGTATGACAAAAAATGAGGTATGACAGGCGGTACAACAAATGCATCCCAATAAAGCACCGGGCCCAGATGGAATGAAGACGATTTTCTACCAAACATTTTGGGATATTGTTAAATGTAGCCTGATGAAATTCATTGCTGATTGGTGGAACAGAAAGGCAAGTTTAGAAGAAATTAATGATTCTGGCATAATCCTCATACTGAAGACATCAAATCCAACCCGTATTTCTGAATTCTGACCGATTAGCCTATGCAATGTGTCCTATAAAATCATTACAAAGGTGATAGAGAACAGGGTTAAGACGATGTTGGATAAGATGATTTATGTGAATCAAAGTGCTTTTTTGACTGGGCGGATGATTACCGACAATTTGCTAGTAGCCTATGCACTTGTTCACACAATGAAACAATGGAAAAAAGGGAAGGAGGGGTTGATGGCTCTAAAGCTAGATATGAGCAAGGTGTATGATAGGGTTGAGTGGTGCTTTCTTGATAAAGTCATGGACAAGATGGGACTGCCAAGCCCATGGAGAGCCAAGGTGAATGAGTGTGTCTCAAGTGTATCCCACAAGTTCATCGTTAATGACAAAAGGAAAGGATCTGTAAGACCGTCAAGTGGGATTTTCCAAGGTGACCCAATCTCCGTCTACCTCTTTCTTTTTTGTATTGATGCTCTTTCTTTTTCATTTAACAAAGCAACACATGAAAATAAGATCCATGGAGTCAAAGCATGCAAAAATGCTCCTAGAGTTTCTCACTTGTTATTTGCATATGATAGCATTGTGTTCACAAGGGCTACCTACAAAGAATGCTCCATTCTAGCTGAATTTTTCAGCCAATATGAGAAGGCATTTGGGCAAAAAATCAACTATGACAAAATAGACGTATCCTTCAGCTCGAATGTATCTACAGATAGGAGAAATGCAATCAAAGATCTACTGCAGGTCAGAGAGGTGGACAAGTAAGAGAAATATTTGGGCCTACCAACGCTGGTGGGTAGGTCAAAGAAACTGGCTTTTGTGGCTATCAAAGACAGGGTGTGGAAGAAACTGTAGGGATGGAAGGAACAAATTCTGTCTAGGCCAGAGAAGGAGGTACTTATCAAATCTGTTATTCAAGCTATCCCAATGTATTTGATGAGTATCTTTAACCTACCAGAAGGACTGATTGAGGAGATACAGTCCATGATTGCTTGCTTTTGGTGGTAATCTAAAGAAGGTCAAAGGAAGATACACTGGATGAGCTATGAACATTTATTCAAGCCTAAGGAGAATGGGGGAATGTGGTTCATAGACCTCAAGGCATTCAATCAAGCTTTACTATCTAAACAAGGATGGCAACTAGCTACCAATGAAAGCTCATTAGTGGCCCAAATTTGGAAGATGAAATACTAGAAAAATGACTCAGTGCTACAGGAAAAACTAGGAGGGGAGCCTAGTTACACATGGAGGAGCATTTGGGGCACTTTACAGATGACTAAGACATGCTTCCTGTGGAGGGTGGGAGACAGAAGTAGGATTGACATTTTTAGGGATAGGTGGATCCCCCAACTGAGTGGTCTAGTCCAACGCTATCTGATGCATGGCCCGGTGGAGTATACGACAATGATGCACCTAATCAACTAGGAGACATGTCAGTGGGACCATGAAGCTTTATCATATTGCTTTCCCCCTCACATATGCAACATGATACGACCCATACCCATCTTGGGCGTAGGTGATGGTGATACTCTGTGTTGGGACAAAGACAACAAGGCATAGTTTACAGTGCGTAGTGATACAACGTGATAAGAGTAGGAACGGATGTACTAGATGATTTATACATTGAGGATTGGCAAAGAACCTGGAAACAACATTGGCCACTAAAGTTTAAGAATTTCATATGACAAGCTCTCTGAATTTTTTTTCCAACAAAATCAGAACCAGTGAGGAGGCATATTGTTCAAGAAGATGGTTGTCAAAGATGAAGTCAGTACCAGAAAACTCTAACGCACGCCCTTATGAGGTGCAACTCGGCTAATGCAGTATGGGTGGCTGGTGAGTTAGATTGGAGTGGGAGTGTGGATTCTATAGATGCACGGGTGCTGATTAGAGAGGAGCTTCATGCCAAGGACTAACAAAGAAGGGATGAAAGTGCCACCCTCCTTTGGGTGGCATAAACGGTGAGGAACAAGCTATTGTTTGAACCTACACATCCCTTCATTCGCACATTGGCAGTGGGCTTCAAGACAATGGTGGTAGATCACGCCAAGTACATGACGGCACACCAAGTACATGACAGATATGGGGGGGTGCCACAACGTAGGCATCCAAGGGGAGAGGTGGCTTTGGTTAAGCTGACACATGGATTACACAAGTTGAAAACCGACGCCAACATGGGGAATGATGAAAATGGGGGCTGCGGAGCGGTTCTAAGATATGAGCATGGAGTTATAAAGATGGCCTATTAGTGCAAACTGGAGCATTCATTCTCAATGCTTTGGGCAGAGGGAATGGGTGTTCTAGAAGGCATGAAGATGGAACAGGAGCTAGGATATAGGGACATCGTCATGGAGACAGACAATGCTCTTTTAGAACAAGCTATAAGGACTGGGTGTTGGGGTCGGGGCTATGAAGACTTGGTTGTAAGGCGCATCCTCCTCCTCTCATAGGAGCTCTCTTCTTTCCAGTTTTTCTTTGTTCGTAGAAATGGTAATGGGTTGGCCCATGCCTTAGTGTTAGTTTGTTACACTAACGAGTTTCAATCGTATAATGATCTTTTACTCAACTAGCTATTTTCCGCAAGTATACAAGAGTAGTTGTAGTCGAGGTCGAACATAAGGAGCGTTGGTTAGCTAGGTGCAAGAGTTATAATTTTCAATAATCTAGATCGTTGTACACAAGATGATTGGATTAAAACAAATATATTACAGATTTAAAACAAAATAGTAAATTATCACTTAAGAAAGGTTAAGATTCAGATTTAGGAGGATCTTAGACTTGGGATTTCACTATCACATCATATCTTATATAAAAATATGAATTTAAACATTTTAATTAACTTGCAAATGAGGTTTGTAGTCATCACTCACCTCCCGGTGAAGTAATGACAATTATAACTCTATACATCACTCTTGTGTATGTATTTCATTTTGAATCATAAACCTTGCTCCTCAACTTAATCCCAGCTACTCTCACGGTCAAGGACAAGTTGCCAAAAGAGTAACTCCATACTCTCAAACACATCTTCTCAGATTATGAAAGAAAGCATAAAACATGCAAGTATGATGGCCAATCACACAAACAAGCATTTCAGATCTGAAACAACTCTTGGAACATGCAAGAAACTAACATTTAGTACGAAATTCATATGTTCATACAAGCTATGACATGGGAGTTACTCTCCCATGTCCAAGATTCAGATTCTACTCATCCATGGCTAGAGTAAGAAGGTACAAGTAGCAGAAAACATCAAAGGACATAGTAAAAGAGTAGAAAGAACTAGTATGCCCATGAGAAGTAGTAGAACGAAGAAGAACTCTGGCTAGAAGTCAAGCTCCTTCCTTGCTTGTTGTACTTTCTCCAGATTTCTTCCCTCCCAAGCAGACAGAAGAGGAAGAAGAAGATCCTTGGTACATATAGTGAAGAAGAAGGAAGAAGAAGAGGGTTCTCTCTCTAGTAACCACCTCCTATCTCTCTTGGTCTCCTCCAACTTCTCCTAGACTCCCTCCAGTCAAGTTGCCCTTCAAAAGGTTCATCCTAAGCCATCATAACTGTCCCAAGATGAGTTGGGGTCGTATATATAAGTGTGTGACAGTTAAATTCGTATTTGAGTGAAATTTGTAGGTCACATGATGTGCCTTTTATAAGACACGGTGTGTCTTATGCAATAACAGAAGTTTGAATCGAGTTCTGGGAGGTTACACGGTGTGTCTTTAATAAGACACGACGTGTCTTTAATAAGACACGACATGTCTTTAATACAATACGGCATTTTGCTACAAATATGGAGTTCTACATTCAATTTATGGATTGAGACACGGGGTGTCTTTAATAAGACATGGGGTGTCTTTTTAAGACACAACATGTCAATGGCTGTTCTGGGTTGATGTGTATTCTACTTATAACTTACGACGTGTAGGTCAGTTTTACATGCTGTAAAAAGTGGTATTTGTGAGGTTTTGAACCCCAAAACATGTAGATACTTTAGGAGTGATCCAATAAGTGATTATATGATATATTCCTCATCATTTCATTGCAAAATATAGTACCTACAATCCAAACTATGAGACAAGTTAGAATAGCTAAAAATATAGAATCTAGCATAAATAAGAGTGATAATTGAGTCAAAACAACATGGATATGCAACCAAACATGATCCAAAATATGATATGATTTGTGCACATCAAATCCCCTTAAGCTTAAATCATTACTTGTCCTCAAGCAAAAAGAGCATAAAAACATAAATAAAGAATTGTCAAGTTCATGCATAGATCAAATGAAAAGAAAGATGTGTATAAGACCAAGCCAACCATGATCAACATGTTTATACTCATAGCCATCAATTCAACTTAAACACCCAAGAAAGAGATTTTTAGTTCAGCATGGGTGGTCACAATTAAATGAATCAATCAATTAAACAATACTAAGTAGATTTTGGATGACCAAATCAAACAATTAGTGGATGTGCAACTCAAACTCTCAGCTATTAAGGATACAAATGATACAATCTTAGTTAAAATTAACAATTTTAGTTGTACTCTCCTTCTTTCCAAAAATGCTATGATAATGGATTATGGGTTCCGACACTAGGTTGCTAATGTAGGCTTATGCACACATGGAGTGTCGGTTGGGGTATTTTACCCTCTTTTAAGACATACCACCTAACCATCGTGGCCAGATCAGACTTACACTTGGCTAGCATAATATGTGGGTGGTTTAACGATCTTTTATGGGGTATGAGGATGACATAAGACAAAAGTAATTTTAAAATTTTTTTTGGAAAGAAGGAGAGTCAACTAAATTGCAACATTAGCTAGATTTCATTCATTTGTTTTGAAAGTTTTTCATTGAAAGATTGGTTGAAAATGCTCTAAGAGATTGGAAAGGGCATCCCGTATTCTAAATGATGTTGTAAAGTTGATTTACTCATAAAAATTGAAACCATTACATGTTTTAAGGAATCAAGGATGTGAAAGATGAATTTTTAGGCTAGAAGCATAAACTAGAGTTAAGCACATGTTGATGGCTACAATGTTTCATTTGATTAATGCATGTGTTTTACAATTTCTCCAAATGATATTTCTCGATAAAAGAGGACAATCGGTTAAGCATAGGAGTTCTACCCACATATATAAGATAAACCACATATCATACTAGATTTTCCACCAGAAGAGCAGAACTAAAAAAAACAACTAAGAAAAAGATGATAAAAGGGAAATAAAAGTACACTACCGACCGGTTGCTCTCAAATCCCCCTAAGCTTAAACCATTGCTTGTCCTCAAGCAAAAAAAGTATAGAAACACAAATGAAGAATTTTCAAGTTCATGCATAGATCAAATGAAAACAAAGATGTGTATAAGACTAAGCCAACCATGATGAACATGTTTATACTCATAGCCATCAATTCAACTTAAACACCCATAAAAGATATTTTTAGTTCAGTAGGGGTGGTCACAATTAAATGAATCAATCAATTAAACAACACTAAGTAGAATTTGGATGACTAAGCCAAATAATTAGTGGATGTGCAACTCAAACTCTCATCTATTAACAATATAAATGATGAAATCTTAGTTAAAATTAACAATTTAGTTGTAATCTCCTTCTTTCAAAAAATGGTATGACAATGGATTATGGGTTCCGACACTCAGCTGCTAATGTAGACTTATGCACACGTGGAGTGTCCGTTGGGGTATTTTACCCTCTTTTCAAGACATACCACCTAACCATCATGGCCAGATCAGACTTACACTAGGCTAGCATAATATGTGGGCAGTTTAACCATCTTTTATGGGGTATGAGGACGAGATAAGCCAAAAGAAATTTTAAAATTTTTTTGGAAATGAGAGTCAACTAAATTTTAACATTAGCTAGATTTCATTCATTTGTTTTGAAATTTTTTCATTGAAAGATTGGTTGAAAATGCGCTAAGAGCTTGGCAAGGGCATCCCATATTCTAAATGATGTTGTAAAGTTGATTAACTCACAAAAATTGAAACCATTACATGTTTTAAGGAATCAAGGATGTGAAAGATGAATTTTCAGGCTAGAAGCATAAACTAGAGTTAAGCACATGTTGATGGATACAATGTTTTATTTGATTAATGCATGCCTTTTACAATTTCTCTAAATGATATTTATCAATAAAAAAGGACAATCAGTTAAGCATAGGATTTCTATCCACATATAAAAGGTAAACCACATATCATACTAGATTTGCCACCAGAAGAGAAGAACTAAAAACAAGTTCTATCCACATATAAAAGATAAACCACATATCATACTAGATTTGCCACCAGAAGAGCATAACTAAAAACAAAAACTAAGAAAAAGATGATAAAAGGGAAATAAAACTACACTACCGACCGGTTGCTCTCCCCCTAAGCTTGAAATTTGTAGTGTCCTCACTGCATATAACAAACTCAAGAGGATTGCAACTGGATACCTGTCATGGTGATTGATGAAGATGGAGGTCCATTGCTTTGATTTGAGGCTGGAAATTGTTGTGCTAAAGATTGATGCCTCCTTGAAAATATGTCCTTGATTTGGGGCAAGTGAAAGAACCTATGAGCTGCAGCAAGAATAGTCTTTTTATGCCAATACTATTTGTCTTTTCATTCTCCTTTGAAGCATCATCATAGTATGAGTTGGGAAGAGTGTTCTCATTATAAAGCAATGTGTCATCTAGAGTGTAAGGAGGAAGGACATGTGGCTTGCTTAAAGAATCTAAAAGTAGATCATGTATTGTAGCTTTCTCTCCTAGATTTGCAACTTCATAATCCTCATAGGTATCAACATCATCATACCTTGAAGGATATAATTCTATGACAACACCAATCGTTAATGTCACCGCTTAAAATATGTAGGATTCATCTCCGGTGGACTAGGCAAGAAAGGTAGAAATGCTTCTTTACTAAAAATAGCTTGTTGGGCAATTTGTTTCTCCAATATGTGTGCATGAGTGGCTATAGCCTCCACCTTAGAAGAGATTTGGTCAATAACATTCATCATAGATTTTCTTTGTTGATGGAACTCCTCATTTTGCTACATTTGAGTTAAAATAAATGTTGCAATCATAGACTCTAAGTTGGAAGATACTTGTGGTTGTTGTGGCTGAATGAAATTTAGGTTGACATTATTGTAGAAGTCTGGTGGAGTGTATCCCATTGGAGAATAAATAGAAGAAGCATAACATGTAGAAGATGAGTGTCCAAGCAACCCACATGCATCACAAATATTGTTGGTTTTTTGAATTAGTTGTGTGCTTAGATTCTCAAACCTTTGTGACAAAGTGTCTAGCCTTGCTGCAATCGAGTCTATTGAACCAACTGTGTGATCTTCCACTTGCATTCTGGAAGTAGTATGTGAAAACGATGGGTGGTAGATTGTAGCCCGACTCCATTGGAAATGATTTACTGCCATATCTTCAATAATAGCATAGGCTTCTCCATAATATTTGTTCATTAGAGCTCCATTTCCAGCTGCATTAATAGTCATCCTTGTATTGTAGCACAAACCATTATAGAAAGATTGCAATCGAAGCCAATTTCTTAGACCATGATGTAGACAAATATGTTGGAGATCTTTGAACCTCTCCCATGTATCATACAAGTTCTCTCCATCCCTTTGAGAATAATTGATGAGTTGACTCTTCAGGTGTAAAGTTTTGCTAGGTGGAAAATATCTTGCCAAAAAGACCTTTAGAAGCTCCTCCCAAGTACTGATTGACTTCTTTGGCAAAGTATATAGCCATGCCTTGGCTCTATCTATAAGAGAGAATGGAAAAAGGATTAGGTGTATCCCATCAGTAGGAACACCATATATCTTTATGGTGCTTAACAACTGTAGAAATTTAGCAATGTGGAGGTTTGGATCCTCCATTGGTGTCCCTCTAAATGCATTCAGTTGTAGCAATTGTATGATGGATGGGCGGATACAAACACTACTAAAAATTGGGCCATTATTCACGGGAGAGTCCTGTCACAAACCCCTCTATACAGGCCCTCAGAAATAGGGACGGTTGTGGGTCTGGCCCTCACAAATGGTCCGTGAAGAGAACTCACGTGACAAATACCAGTGGCCCTCACGAATACAATTGTCACGGACCAACTGACCCTCAAGAATGTTATATTGAGGGACTATTTAGCCTTCATAAATACATTTTTGAGGGACTATTTAGCCTTCATAAATACATTTTTGAGGGACTATTTAGTTCTCATAAATACATTTTTGAGGGACTTGATGGTCCTGGAGAATATATTTTTGAAGGATAATGCCTTCATTAATATTATTTTGAGGGGCTATGTGGTTGTCATCAATGCAATTTTGATGGTCAATCTGGACCTTCATCAATATATTTATGAGGGACTACTGTAAATGATTTTGTTATTGATTATTGAATGATTTATTAAATGATAATTAATTGTTACTATAGTGAATATCAAATTTTAAATGAAAACTTTGTATACATAACCTCAAGCAAAATTTTTATACTAATTCACATGACATCATAAGAAGATTCAACACCAAAATGACACATAAAAATGTTAAATCACCTCAAACCAAATTTTTTTATTGAAGCAAAATATTATCCATACATTGCGTGCTCAACGTTGATATAAATAAAGAGTACATATGGTTTAAAATTTTGAGATTGATGACAATGAACATATCATGCTAGAAACTCTTAAGATCTATAATGTCTCCATATTCCTTCAAATGGTGTGCTTCTCTTCATCAATGCCATGCCTCATACGGTTAGGTACTTGAATATTCTTCTCCTAAAAATGACAAATCATTATATTAATAGAATTTAAAATTTATACATAAATCATAGTACAACAAACAACTTACCCTTATATTTCAGTTTTGGTCTACTCCAAGGTGCATTGTCTGTCGAAATCCATCATTAAAAGTAATTCTACCCTATCAATATAAATACCAAAAGGAATCAGAGTGAGTGCGAAGTAGAGATAAATGTAAGTGAACAACTGCCTCAGCAGGCTACCGGACCACACAACCAGACTCGACCATCTCTATAAAAGTAAGAGGGGAGCACAGAGGATCAACCAACACATCAGCCACCATCAAAGGACTCGACCAACACAGTAGAGCCAACAACTCAGGCACAAAATAGCAGAACAAGCCAACCAACATATACTGCAGATCATCAACACTTCGAAAGAATCACAATGGCAGCACCTACCCTGCCCCAGCCGTCAACAACCAGCAGCACTCAAGACTACACAACACAAAGCAAAGAGAGCACAACCACCAATGCCAGGCAGCCAGAAACCAAAGGAACAAAAGAAACAAGAACCAACTATAGATCCCTGCCATTCCAGTCCAGATCTGAACCAGCAACAAACAACTAGGAAAGAGGTCAACAGCAGCTTCAAGACAGCATAAAAACAGAACAGAACCAGCCATCGTAAGAAAAAATAAAACCTTTCATGATCATTGAATAAACCTGGTGCCGGATAAAATTGAATTAATAAATTACTGCTGGTCGTTTCTAGTGAAAAACATGCCATCCAACAGAAAAATAGTATGCAACTAAAAGGTCTGGAGATGAATGTCCCTATACCATTCTAATTGTAAAGAATGATGCAGCTTGTAGATAACATAATCAACACACCTAAGATTTAGAGCTCATCTAAATATCCCTCAGAATATGTCGTTCTTGAACTCGTTTAGCAAGCCAACATATTTATCAAGAAGATCACAATGATCTATTACACTGAAAATTGGCTGACCTGCCAGAATATACCTAAATCATTTTAATAGTAATGAAACATGCAGCTTGTAGATAGCATTATCAACATGCCTACGTTTTAGAAATCATTTTAAAAATCTATCAAAATATCTTTTTTTGAGCTACTTTTCGCAAGCCAAAGAAAGATCAAGATGATAGAATGGCTTAAGATTTAGTAGTAAGGATATTCATGAAATTCCAAACTGAAGTCATCCTAGCTACTAGTATGTCATTTGAAAGTAGTAATATTCTCCCATTTTCATCTGAATCAAACGAGCTGAAGAAAGCACTTTGCTTCAATCCAGTTGCTACACAAATTGATGCTTTAACTCATGCGAGATAGAAAACAACATAACCAACACTGGTTATGTTAATACCCTACTAATGCAGATTTAAGTCAGTGACAAATTCAAGTATTAATACCCTACTAATTGGAAACGACATAACCAACACTGGTTGTAAACATGAATTGTACAACAGAACTCTATAAAAACATAAACATAAAATTTGAACTCTATAAAGTCCATTCACACAAAACAACTAAAAACTTAAAAAATACAAACTGTAATATGAAACTTTGGATGTCTTGTGACAAATTCAAATATGTCACAGGTAGGAAAAACATATACAATACTGAATATATCTTAAACACATGAAAAATGTAAAGCCTTTAGTTTTTTTAAAATCATGTCATTCAGATCACTAGAAGTTTAATCAAGCACGTATTGAATACCTGATTTAAACGCTGAGTTCTTGGTGTGAAAGACACCGATGAAGATGTGCTTGGTGTGTTCTGCATTTGAGGATGACTTTGTCGATTATTACCAGAAGAAGGGCACCAACTTTCAACTGCAGCCTTTAATAAAGTGTACATGTTAATATTCTTATGTGTATGAATATTGAAAATAATCTATAGCTGTTATGAGGTACCTGTGGCTGAAATCTTAGTGGATGTCCATTGCCTTGTATGGAAAGCCTGCCTACTCCATTCTCCCTTGAATTTCCTTGTATGGAAATCCTGCCTACTCCATTCTCCTTTGAATTGCCTTGTATGGAAAGCATGCCTACTCCAGTCTCCCTTGAATTGCTTGAATTGATTTGTCTAGAAAGTCTTCCTAAGCCATCCCCGCTTGAATTATTTTGCCTGGGAAACATGCCTACATCTGCACCATTATTTGTATTGTCTTGTATGTGAAAAGAACCCACATCTGACCTATTTGTACCACTTTGCATGTGTAAGACACCTATAGTATCCTGATTGGGGTATTCAGCTGCACAATCAACATTAATACCGCCATCCTATAACAAATACATCAACAATGTCAAAAAACAATTATATATTACATTGACATAGACAAGTGAATCTGAGTTACGTGTGATTGATTATACCAAGTCATTAATTGGGAGACGGAGTTCTTCAATCCATTTACTGTTTCTTCAAGTTCCTTAAGTTTAACCTGAAATAGAAAACAAATTACAAACATAGATCTAATAGACTAGTTGTAACTAATAGTTCAAGTTTAGTTATAATCCAACATACATCCTTTGCATTGCTTTCCTCAAGAAGCATTTCATATCTTATACGGGAAGCTTTTCCCCTATGTCCTATCTCTTTGTGCCCAATTCCAACACCTCAGATCCTAGCCTTTTTGGAAGGATTTAAAACTTGAAAATAAGCATCACATGTTAGATTATCAACACTTCTGGGATCTATTTCTTCTTGGTTTGCTACTTGGTTTTCCACGATATCAGAGATTTCAAGCTGTAATTAGAAAGCATCATAAAAAGGAAAGCTTAAATTGAGATATCTAAGCATATGTAGCTTTGTAGACATCATAGGAAAGCAAATATCCATTTTCTAACCACTTGTGGGCTTTTGTCGTAAACTTTTTCCAAAAATTTGTTAAGAGGCACAACGGATTGATCTTCACTGACCTACACATGATAGATAACATAATAATTGTCCATGTTATATGTTCAACTCCTACTAAGAAAGACAAGGGTCCATTATTAATACCATTTCTGCCCAATAACAACTCCATGGCTTTGATCCTGTGGTATGATCCATCACTTTTTTTGCTCGGTTTGCCTTGTTGATCTCGGAAATTTTCTAAACCATAAGAAACATATAATTAGAAAAAGTAGATAGGTATACATGCAAGTTATATGAAACCATTGTACCTTAGACTTCTCGGTTCCCCATTCTTTAATAAGATTTTTAAACTGGTCCATATCTATGGAAGCATTTTTCTCAACTTTCTTCATCATCAATTCTGGTTCAATCTTGTACTTTTCATAGTAATCTTTCTTTACACGTGCCCTCCACACTGATATCCCTTAGCTAATGTGTTCATCAATGTGATTCCATGCATTAGGGTGACTGTCTAAATCGAAGTATTTCTACAAAAACATAGAAAATATTACTTTAGATATAACAATCATACAATTTGTTGGTCTTTTTATGAAAAAGATTACCTCAATAATTGATTTTCTATCTGCAAAAGCTTGTTCTGGTTTTTCGTTCCACTTCAAGTCTAGATGCCATATGTGTGGTTTCCTTGCTAGCATATGACAATAACGATTCAATTTCGCACCATTCTCCCCAATAGCATTTCCTTCATAATCCCATTGGACCTTGTGACGTGGCTGCCCTTGCTTAGGAAGTAGGCTTTGCTCACTTGCAGGCCCACGTCCATACTTCCTATTCTCCTGTTCATCCTCAACATTTTCTTCAGCTGTTACATCATTTTCAATATTGTTGGACAGTAGAGTAGGTTCATCCTCACAATTTTCTACAATTGTGGATGGAGGGACAACAATAGGTTGCAACTCCTGTGTGTTGTTACAACTAGATCTAGTGATTCTTCTTCCTGCCATCCTTCAACTGACAAGAAAAAAAATTAGATTATTAGTGCAGAAATGTCAGTAACAAAAGTAGTAGCTACATTTGAAAAATAAATAAATTGCGGAGAATATGAGACACCAACATATGAATATTCAGCATTTGAAAAACATATAACTTGTAGAGTACCTTGGTTTCATATCCCAAAAAAGAATAATGATGTCCTACTTGCTGGTATATGAAACAAGACTAAATAAATTGCAAAGAAAATGCCATATAGTAACAGTTTGTCAAAAAAATGCAATAGAACATATTCCCCAAGTAAATTATTCTAGACTTGCAAACAAAATATCCCTTGGTGTCACTCCTCGTCCAAGACACATCACTAGTTACATGTGATGAAAACAGACAGATTAATGAACTAAACATTAGCCCCATCATTCTTTTTATTAGTTCTATCAACAAAAGATCCCTCGGTGTCACTCCTCGTCTAAGACACATCACTAGTTACACCACCATCAATAGCTTCAGATTGTAAACCAGTCAAACAATTCTCAATAAGAGGTACTTCAGAATAATCTTTAGGAGGATGCTTTAGCACTGTGCACCAATCATCAGCATTAGGATCCTTCACATAAAAGCATTGCAATGCTTGAGAAGCCAGGATAAACGGTTCCTCCTTTTATTTTATCCTTGAAGTGTTGATTTGTGTGAACCCATATTCATCAATTCGCAACCCGTTAGAAGTGCTTTCATCATACCAAGAACATCTGAACAACGGAACTTTGATTCCTGGACCATAAGTTAGCTCAATAACCTCCTCTAAGTAGCCATAGTACGTGACTTCAGCATTTATAGGATTTCGATCTCTACCACTTGAATAACTTGAAGTGTCAGCACACAAATACACTCCACTATTTTGTGTAATACATGTACTTTCAATGTGCTTTGAACGGAAACGATATCCATTGACCGAAAATCCTTCATAAGACATTCCCTCAGCACAAGGGCCTTGTGATAACCATCTCAAATCATCGCTAATACTGTTCGGCCTAATCTCTCGCATTTGCATTACCTTCATAAAAAAGTAAAACATTAATGTAATCTACACTAACTTGAACATTAAGAGTGACAACAATATTTATGTTTGAGACTTACATGCTCTTTCAACCACTTAGAAAACTCCTTTGCATGTTTTGTTTCTAGGGTCCGTGGGGCAATGTTGGGTTCCATATCTTGAAGAATACACATGTGTTCACTGCTTTATAAGAAGTGTCTAAATTAATGTACAACAAATATACAAATATCAGCAAGAATTTTAGGACGTAATTAAATCTTACCTTCTGTAAACATCCAATTCCTCTTTATTGAAAAGGACATAACGATGGGCTTGTTCCAAAGTGTGGATGTCGAAATTTGTTGACACTCCAACTCTAATTGGAGATCCATCAACATTATGAGGAGTGCGGTTCATTTTTGTCTCAAAATTATGCAAGTACCTAGCACAAAATGTCAAAACTTTCTTCAGCTAAATATCCACTAGCAATACAACCAACTGGTTTAGCTTTGTTTCTTACATACTTCTTCAATTTCTTCAAGTATCTCTCTATTGGGTACATCCACCTAGTTCGGACAGATCCGGCTTGCCTGGCTTCATAAGCTAAATGAATGGGCAAATGCATCATGATGGTGAAGAAAGAAGGAGGGAAGATTCTCTCCAACTGGCAAAGAGTGACAGCAATTTCTTGTTCCAATTCTTTGAATTCCTCCACATCAATAATGTTAGAGCAAAGCTTGTTGAAAAATGAGCACAAATTAGCAATAGGCTTGTACACATCTAAGCTTATGCAATGTCTCAAGGCAATAGGTAGAAGTTGATGCATAAGAACATGGCAATCATGACTTTTCAGCCCAACAAGTTTTCTATCAGATTTGCTAACACACCTAGATATGTTAGAAGAATAGCCATCAGGAACTTTCAACTTTTCTAACACAGACAGGAACTTATCTTTCTGTGCATTAGTCATGGTGTAAGATGCTGGAGGCAAGTAATAGCGGTCACCTGCATCTACTGGCCATAAATCTCTTCGAATGCGTATTTTCTTCATATCTTGACGAGCTTGTAAGTTGTCTTTACTTTTCTTAAAATCACCCAATAATGTGTTTAAAATATTCTCGCACACATTCTTTTCTATGTGCATCACATCCAGATTGTGTCTAACAGATAAATACTTCCAATAAGGTAGCTGAAAAAAGATGCTTATCTTATTCCAACCAGGAGGTAATGGTTGAATTTGATCTCCAAGCCTCTTGCGCTTATTCATTTTTCCAAATGTGATATTTTCATATCCATCAAATTGCCTCAGTATATCTTCTCCAGATAGTGGCTTAGGTGGAAGTCGAAAATCTTTTTCACCATCAAAATTTTTCCTATCACGTCTATATGGATGATTCATTGGAAGAAAACGTTGATGGAAACCATAGCATTGCTTTTTCCCATACTATAACCATTTTGATACAGTATCCACATTACAACAAGGACATCCCAAATCTTTCTTACCTTTAGTGCTCCAACCAGATAAGTCACCATATGCTGGGAAATCATTAATGGTCCATAAAATCATTTCCCACATAGTGAAGTTCCTTTTGCTATATGCATCATAAACTTTGACTCCAAGCTCCCAAAGTAGTTGCAACTCCTCAATTAATGGCTCCAAGTATACATCAAGGTCATTGCCAACTATATGTGGACCTGGGATTAATAGGGACATCATAATAAATTGTTCTTTCATAAGAAGCCAAGGCGGAAGATTGAGAGGTGTCATCAACACAGGCCAGATGCTATGTGATGCACTCATATTGCCAAATGCATTAAATCCATATGTTGCTAATGCCAATCTAATATTATGTGGTTCAGCAGCAAAGTCTGGATACCTGGCATCAATAGACAACCATTCTGGTGTGTCTGAAGGATGATGAATACGACCATCCTTGCCTTTTACTTCTGATGGCCAAATCATATCTTTAGCAATAGATGAAGACATATAGAGCCTCTCTAACCGAGGTATCAAAGGGAAGTGATACATGAACTTAGCAGCTACCTTCTTTCCCTTTGTTTTGTTTTGCTTTTCATTCCATCTTGAAGCACCACAAGTATCACAATTTTCTTTTGAAGCTGCATCTTTGCGAAAAAGCATGCAATTATTTGTACATACGTCTATAGTAGAATGATCAAGTCGTAAATCCTTCACGATCGCATTTGCTTCATAGTAAGTCTCCGGGAATAGACAATTTTCTTCTGGAAATCCTGAAATAATCAACTGTAACAACTTTGTGAAAGAATCATTGGACCATCCAAATTCCTCCTTCAGAAATAGCAAGGCAACCAAATACGATAGCTTAGAATGACTTGTGCAACCTCTATAGAGTGGTTGATCCGCCTCTTTTAGTAGCTTGTAAAATCTTTGTGCATCTACATTTGTAGGTTCCTCTGTAGCTTCAGTAGAGTGGTAATTTGTTGTGTCACCCATACCAAACAAATCCTCCAGCATCTGATGCATATTGTCAGTTCTAGGCATGTTTGGTGCCACAACAGGATTGCTCCTACCAATCACCTCCCCATGAAACGTCCAAACATCATAGATATGCACAAATCCTTTTTGTAGTACATGTGAGAATACCTCCTCCTCTGTTTTAAGGTATCTGTTCAAACATACCTTGTATGGACATATTAATTTCCCCTGTCTAGTTGGTCTCTGATGGATAAGAGCAAACTCAATGAACTTTCGTAACCCTGCCTTGAATACATCACTTCTCACTCTGTTCCCAATATACATCCAACTCCGATCTATTAGAAAATCCATCTACATGAAGGAAAATATATAATAAGTTAAGCACAGCAGTTTGAGATGTTAGGAAACAACTGTTAGGAAAATATAAGAAGAGATCAGGAAGCTTTAACAAATACATGCAAACAGCAACAGCTGTTTGAGATGTAGTCATGTAGGAGCAAGAATAAGTAAGAAAAAGTAGAAGAAAACTTGCAAATAGAAGTGGTACTAGTAGTCTAGGTTTGAGTAAGAATCTGAATTTCTGATCTGAGTAACAAGGAAATAGCAATAAGAGGGGACATAGAAGTAAAAAAAATTTAGATGCAATAGCAGGAACAGGAAATGAAGGAGAAATTGCAAAAAAAGAAAATAAAAGAAGCTAGAATAGGAGACACAAGAGGAAATAGAAAAAAATCAAAGAAACAGTAGTATAAAAGGACTGATTTTTTTTCAACAATTGCAGCAAAAGGGGGTCGAATATACAACATGAAAAGGAAAAAGAGAAAAGGGGAGGGAAGGGAGAAGACATACATGAAGTCTATCAATATACAAGAAGCAAAAAAAGAGGCAGAAGAAACTTTTGTTGATCACTAAACATTCTTCATATGCATCCCCAGAGTTGAGCTTCAAAAGAACAAGAAAAATCCTTCAAGAACTGTAGTAGCATAGGTACCCATCCATCCCAAACAGAGAGACTATATAACAGGGCCAAGAGACAATCCAATCACAAAATCTTCAAGAAAATAGATCATCAAGACATCACTTCATATCACAAGATCACCAAAAGGATTCAGAAAGTAGACCCAACATCTCCCTTAGGCAACAACAACCTGATCTTAGACAAGACAGTATACCTTAAATATTTTATATCATGAGTCCAATCTTCATGACAGGGGAATCCTATCAGTGAGTTTACACTCAACAGCCTTACCCTGATGAAATCACCTACATGGCAATTAAAGAATAAATGAATGATAAATTCATTAGAACTTCTACACAGCAAACATATAGAAGTATAGAAAAACCCTCTTTTTTTAGGTTGTTCATCACTGAGATGTTGTTTCTAGCAATATTTCGTAATAGGATTTTAAATTCAGATGTATGATCATCTGAATTAAATACCAAGAAAGTTGACCATAGATATCAATATTTTAGATAGAATCCTTAATAAGGTATTTCTCATGGATCAATTTGATCCATAGACTACCTTTCTTTGAAGCTACTATCCAGATATTTAAGATCATAGCAACCTTACAAACGTCTTTGACTTTTTTTATAGACATACCACCTTCATCCTTTACCTTGGTTACATCATCCCACTTAATAAGATGGATATCATTCTTGCCTTCACACTATCCCCACAAGAAATTTATAATAGTTATTTCCACTTCATCACATATAGAAGTAGGAAGTGAAAAGGAAGAGGACCAGAAATTTTGATTGGCGGACATAGTAGAATTACAAAGTTCTAGTCTCCAATGGAAACTGAAATGATATGTAAATAGGTTTGATATCTTTAAAAATCAAATGATGGGCATAGAAGCACTAAAGCATGGGCAGAAATAATGATGGTAACTTCTGGTTCACTTGTATGATATGTATCATTATAAGTTAGTAGCATACCATCTTTGTGCACACTTAGCATCAATAGAATGTCTGTCATGCCCATGGAAAGCTTCAGACATGCATTCAACAAAAGGAGTCTTTGAAAACAACATTTGTTAAAACAACATTTGTATATTTGTCTTAGTAATGTGGGTTCCTCCTTGTTCCCTTTATTGTTAAAACAACATTTGTATATTTGTCTTTTTTCCTTTACCCCCTCCATCTAAAATACCCTTTCTTTAACATGTGGTTGTGATGGAGGCCCTAAAAGCCAATAACTATGGTAATGATCCTCTGCTAACTGCAGCTCTGTACCTAGAGATTAATTAAAGGCCGACTGCATATGGCTCCCATGGGACACATCCATTCCTAATATAATAGTTGGCTCTTATGAGATCTTTAGCATGGATGGAAGATGCTCAGTTGTGGTGAACTTCTCTGCAGGCTTATTCAGGATCTCATTCGCTATGGAAACATTAAGTGCGTTGTTAGTAAATTTTTTTTATGTATTTCGTTTAACTAATTTAAATGAAATACATTAAAAGATTTTACTTACAACGCCCTTCATGTTTCCACAGCGAATGAGATCCTAAATAAGCCTGCAGAGAAGTTCACCACAGCTGAGCATACTCCATCCATGCCAAAGATCTCCAAAGTGCCAACTATTATATCAGGAATGGATGTATCCCATGGGAGCCCTGGGCAGTCGGCCTTTAATTAATCTCCAAGTACAGAGTTGCACTTAACAGAGGATCATTACTATAGTCATTGGCTTTTAGGGCCTGCATCACAACCACATGTTACCGAAAGAGTATTATTTTAGATGCAGGGGGTAAAGGAAAAAAGACATATATACAAATGTTGTTTTAACAATTAAGGGAACAAGGAGGAACCCACATTACTAAGAACACCCATTCTTTCTTGAGGCTTCTGCCTAGACTTCCGAAATATTGACAATGACTTAGTGTGCCTCTGCAAAATGCAAAAACACCAGGCTATATTATACTTAGTACCAAAAACAAAACATTAAAAAACAACGCAGTGAGAAAACAGAACAGCACTCGTACAAGTGACCATAAATAGCAGTAAGAAGAAATCTTTTATCCCCAGTAGTGATTCTAGTATGTATTAATTTATCATATTAAAAAAGCTTTTCAACAAAGCATTAGATACCATTCCACAAAACAAAAACTCTCCCAATACCATGACTAGTGTGATGAGAAATCCACTATAACTACCCAAATTTATTGGATAAACAATTGCTAAGTTATCAAACTTATTGGATAAAGTAGCATTGTTATCCTCAGTTGACCCCTTTCTCCCTCTACCTCTGGACGTATTCTTCTTATTACATTTTAGAAACTCAAAGGAAGGTTCTAAGTTATTTTTCTCAACAGAGTTGGGAGGGGTAACAAGGTTAACCACTTCCCCTTCAAAAGATGGATGAGACTTAGATGAAATGTGTGAAGTATCCACAAAAGAATCCTAGAACTCTTGTTGATACTCTATAGAGTGTCCACATGAGAATGAAAATACATGAAAAATCAAGTGAACCCCCATGAAAATATTATTTCCATGAGAGTCAACTATCTAAACCATGTTGGCATGTAGGAAGATAAAAATATAATCCCATGTTGGTGATTCCATCATACATATTTGATAAGATCTTTCCTAAGAAAATTGACTATGGGAAAAGAAAAGCCAACAATGTTGAGTTAGAAGAGAAGAATGTAACTCCCCAAGCTTTGCCTCACTTGAGAAGCAAGTTAATGCAGCCACCAAAGCAATCTACAATTTTCACCCAATAAGAAATGTGTTTATAGGAATGGGTTTAAATGTAAGGGTTTTTAATCAGAATGATGCTTTGGTCACCTCTAGAACTGCTCTTCAAAAGAAAGGTCATTTCAGCACAACAGTTTACAAGCAACCATCTTGATCATCACTGGATCAATAGACTAAAAAACACCAGATAGAAGCTCTACTTCATCTTCTGAACATAAGGACAAGTAGGAAACTCCAAAAAAGGGAGACGGAACCCCCTTAGAAAAGAAGCACTGTTAACTTAGTATGGAAACTCCAACATTGTAGAACACATACAACCATCTTGATCACCACTACATCAATAAACCAGTAACATCAGATGGAACCCTTCTTCATCTTTAGAAAATAAGCACAAGCATAACAATTCCAGAAAAAAGAACACATGGCTCGTTTAGTAAAGAAGCACTTTTATCTCATTATGGATAATAAGCTATAGCACACTCACATTGACTAACCATTCCTCAAAAATCACCTTATTTCTATACCACCAGATATAGTAAAGGATACATATAATAGATTTAAAGGAGTTATTGCTTATTTCCTTCATACTATCTTCAAAGAAACTAGGAATATTATTAATACATTCATTATCAACTACTTTGGCTCTGACCCATATATATGTGTGTCATGAGAACACTTGTTCATATAGAATAGAACAGAGTAGCAAAATTAAACATACATGCACACATGTGTATTGCTTTGAACCAAGCTTGAGCCTCAACAATTATATATGAGTAATATTTGATCAAGTATGACTTGGATTACATGGTAGGTATTATACATAAATTCGAGTTTGTACAATTAATAGATATTGTACATATTCGAGAAAGACAATATTCAATCAAATACTATATCTACTCAATCACATCAGTAAATTATTCTTTTCTTATTGACAAAACACAAAGTTGTATGATAGAAAATCATTATGAGGATGCTATACTATAGATGCATAGCTTAGGAATTTATGTACATCACAACTTTGATTCCCTTCCATTTAGTTATGGTATCTACTCCCAAGGAGCTATTTCCTCGCTTCCAAATATTGAACACGCCCCTGACTACTCTCTATTACTGTTGTATGACCATCTCCATGCAACTGAGGATAGTCAAAGTTTTTCAACATTGTGATATGTTTCTTATACGTGTGAACGTTAACCCTTAGGGGAGGGGGAGATAACTCATATGAATACTAGATGGTTAGTATTTTTACTAAGTAAACCCAGCTAATCCTATGCAGATCACATTGGGGGGAGATGAGGCGGACACATGAGGTATGAACTGGAAGCCCATTGGAGGAAGAACCAATCTTGGCTATCAGGGGTTGAAGTGGGGGCTAGTGCTCTCCCAAATGAGAAAAAGAGAAAAAGATACGAACCTAGAGAGGATTCCAGTGGCCGAAGAAGCAAGCTGCGTAGCAGAAATGACCAATGGCCGAGCAGGGCGATCGGCGGCAATCAAGCACGGTGACTACGTAGCAGCAACGACTAATGCGGAGGGCAGCAACCGTCAATGGCGGAGGGCAGCAACCGTCAACGGCGGCAAGGAGTTATGAAGGATGAGCCCAATGTGAAGGATGAATGGCAGCAACCGAGCAGGGCGATTGGCATCAAGGATGACCCAATGCGGAGGAACCGATGAGAGAATTGGGAGGGGGAGGGTTCAGTGGAGGAGTGCGGAGGAACCGATGAGAGAATCGGGAGGGGGAGGGTTCAGTGGAGGAGTGCAGAGGAAATGAGGGGGAAAGGAGCGCCCGCTGGGACTGGGTGATTTTTTCATGAATTTTGATAGACGAATCAGTGTTTTAGAATGGAGGGAAGGATTATGAGATGGAGGGAACATTTAGCATGGAGTTTTTGAGGGGGTGATTCGTAAGAAATGTATTTGTGAGGGACCAATGTTCACATAAAATGCCTAACGATGTCAAGAACACGGTTAAGGGATTTGGTCCCATATTTGAAGGATGAGCCCTCACAAATGGACATCATTATTCATAATTTTTGGTTCCTCACAAATGTTCTTCAACAAAAGCCAAATTTTTTGTAGTGAAAACTCCTCTACCTCAAATTTTGAAATATTAATAGGCTCACTCATGTGCATTACAACTGTATCAAAGTAGTCCTTAAGAGGAAGGTCATCTTCCTTAACTAGTTCTTCATGTGGATCTAGAGGATTAGGTGGATGTGGCATAGATGGTGGTGGTGTATGTGGTATGGATGTAGGTGGTGGATATGAGGGTGTGAAAGAATGTGGTATGGGTGTTGGTGGTGTATATGATGGTGGTGAATTAGGTGTGAATGATGGTGGTGTGGATGAAGGTGGCATGGGTGATGGTTGTGTGGGTTGTGATTCCTCCATACATGTTTGGGTTTCACTCCTTCTTGCTCCATGAGGGCTGCAAATGATGTTTTCATTTTCTGAATGTAGAGATATGCACGGTTCAAGGATCTTTTTATGAACACCCCATATGCTCCTGCAAATTAAGAATGTGAGTGAGATATAGAAACAAACATGGAAGATACAACAAATTATGATGATCATGATGAATTATGATATATGGATATGATGGTGGATATGAAGGTTGTGATCTAGTCTCATTTACTTATCAATAACTCTTACCCTAACAGGAATATTGATGCTCCCCGACAACGATGCCAAAAACTTGTTGGTTTGTTACACTAACGAGTTTTAATCATATAATGATCTTTTACTCAACTAGCTATTTCCTGCAAGTATACGAGAGTAGTTGTAGTCGAGGCCAAACACAAGGAGCATTGGTTAGCTAGGCGCAAGAGTCATGATTTTCAATAATCTAGATCGTTGTACACAAGATGATTAGATTAGAACAAATAAACTATAGATTAAAAAAAAGTAAATTATCACTTAAGAAAGGTTAAGATTCAGATTTAGGAGGCTCCTAGACTTGGGATTTTACTATCACATCATAGCTTATATTAAAATACAAATTTAAACATGTTAATTAACTTGCAAAGGAGGTTGTAGTCATCACTCACCTCCCGATGAAGTGATGATGATTCTAACTCCATACATCACTCTCGTGTATGTATTTCATTTCAAATCATAAACCTTGCTCCTCAACTTAATCCCAACTACTCTCACGGTCAAGGACAAGTTGCCAAAAGAGTAACTCCATACTCTTAAACACATCTTCTCAGATTATGATAGAAAACATAAAACATGCAAGTATGATGGCCAATCTCACAAACAAGTATTTTAGATCTGAAACAACTCTTAGAACATGCAAGCAACTAACATTTAGTATGAAATTCATATGTTCATACTAGATATGACATGGGAGTTACTCTCCTATGTCCAAGACTTGGATTCTACTCATCAATGGCTAGAGCAAGAAGGTACAAGCAATAGAAAACATCAAAGGGCATAGTAAAAGAGTAGAAAGAACTAGTATGTCTGTGAGAAGTAGTAGAACGAAGAAGAACTCTGGCTAGAAGTCAAGATCCATCCTTGCTTGCTACACTTTCTCCAGATTTCTTCACTCCCAAGCAGATAGAAGAGGAAGAAGAAGATCCTTGCTACAAATAGTGAAGAAGAAGGAAGAAGAAGAGGGTTCTCTCTCGAGTAACCACCTCTTATCTCCCTTGGTCTCCTCCAACTTCTCTTGGACTCCCTCCAGTCGAGTTTCCCTCCAAAAGGTTCGTCCTAAGACGTCATAACTGTCCCAAGACGAATTGGGGTTGTATATATAAGTGTGAGACAGTTAAATTCGTGTTTGAGTGAAATATGTAGGTCACACGATGTGTCTTTTATAAGACACGGCGTGTCTTATGCAGTAACTGAAGTTTGGATCGAGTTATGGGAGGTTACACGATGTGTCTTGAATAAGACACGACGTGTCTTTAATAAAACATGACGTTTTGCTACAAATCTGGAGTTCTGCATTCAAATTCTAGATTGAGACACGAGGTGTCTTTAATAAGACATGTCATGTCTTTTTAAGACATAGGGTGTCTTTTTAAGACACGGGGTGTCTTTTTAAGACACGGCGTGTCAATGGATGTTCTGGGCTGTTGTGTATTCTGCTTATAACTTACATCGTGTAGGTCAGTTTTACATGCCATAAAAAGTGGTATTTATGCAGTGATGAACTCCAAATATGTAGATACTTGAGGAGTGATCTAATAAGTGATAATATGATATATTTCTCATCATTTCATTGCAAAATATAGTACCTACAATCCAAACCATGAGACAAGTAAGAATATCTAAAAATATAGAATCTAGCATGAATGAGAGTGATAATTGAGTCAAAACAACATGGATATGCAACCAAACGTGATCCAAAAGATGATATGATTTGTGCACATCACTTATCTACTTTATCTTGCCATGTAGAAAATCTCCATCTTAGGACAGAGGGTTTTGATGATTCTATCATTGTATTCACTTTGGAAGATATTAAATAAATATAATGGCAGGCTCCCTTTCTCCCAAAAAAAAGTGTATAGCACATTCTTAGTAATGTCAAGATAGTATTTGCTGAGAATGTAAAACAAACGTAGTATTTATATAGCTTTCACAACAAAAAAAAATTTGTATATTTTGTATCAAACCATGATTTAATTGCTGAGATAAAAAACATGATTATAATTTATTCACATTGTGAAACTAATATTCATCATACGTTATGACAAATATTAATGTAATTTACCCTAATGTGATAATTTAACATGTGATAAATATTACAGTTACCCAACTAAGCATGGAGCTAGTGTTTTTGATACACAAATTTCTTATCTCTTCATACTGAATATGAAATCAAAGTTATATTTAAACAAAAAAATATTTTTGTTATGATATGTGTAGACCACTCAATCTCTGAGTTGATACTTAGTCTAAAAGAAAACAGAGTGGCACTTAAATAGAGAAAATTTAATTGAATTGGATAGACATACGCCCCACTCAGTGAAGAGTTATACGTCCCACTCAGTGAAGTAATAAAATAAGAGAAGAGTTATACGTCCCACTCATTGAAGTAATAACATAAGTTTCGTTGTTCAGCAAAACTGATACAAATAGGATGTTATACGCCCCCACTCATTGAAGTAATAACATAAGTTTCATTGTTCAGCAAAACTGATACAAATAGGATGGTCGACAAAAAAATATTGATCTAAGCTAAAGAATACTTAATGTCTCTACATGATACTTTGACTGAGTACATTGATATATGTTGTGCATTTATGTTTTGATATGGACATAATCACTTACAATAGTTCAAAAAATTGTATGTTTGTATTAATTAGCATAAATACTAACACTAGTTCATTTTTTACCTCTAATGTCACATTTCATGACGTCGGTTCAATTGAAAAAATGACACTATAGATTAAACAATGTCGGTTATATAGCATAAATGTTTCCATTGATCAAGTCTTGTCGATTTAGAAAAAATACGAGTACCACTTATTCTTTAACATCAGTTAATTTCTGATAAAATTGACATCTAAAACAACCCGTGAAATACAATTTTTCATTCAAAAATATTTTCCTCCAAAATTTTTTAGATACATGTTGGTTGTCAGGGAACCAACGATAGACACCTTCACACGTGAAAAAGCTTGCCTCCAAGATTCTTCTTACGTCGGTTGTTTCTCCACAAAATCATAACTGATTCGGAGGAAAAGCCGTGAAAAATTGTACAACTGGTGTCAGTTTTATGTTAAAAAAATCGACGTCGGAGGTTGACATCATGTGCCTCACGAAAAAGTGTGGCCGCCAAATTGCACTCTAGTGTCAAAACTGGTAGACAAAATTGATGACTGAGGCCTTACAAAGGCCGACTTTTTTTTTGTTCAGATAACGGCCTATGGCATCAGTTTCTTACACTAAATCGATGTCTAAGTCCAAAACTTAGGTTTCGATTTTTTACAATCAACCGACGACTCAGGCCTTACAAAGGGATACTTTTTTTACTCAGATAATGACATTTTATATCGGTTTTTTAAAGCTAACCAACATCTAAGTCCTTAGCTTAGGTGTCGGTTTGGGTTATCTAACTGACGAATATTTTCTTAGTTGTCAGTTTTTCTAACAATCGACGATTATGGTCTATTTAATAGTATCCATGAAATTTCTTTCCCTCCAATTCTTTATTTCATCGTCTCTGTTAATACCTAGTTCTAGTGATTCCGCTGTGCTATTACTCGTGGTCAAGTTGACACCATCGTCATTGTCGCTCAAGCTTCCGTTGGCGGAGGTGGTAGTCGCAGCTCTATGTTGCTCTCTCACCGTTGTCATCACCATCGGTTGGATCTCTATGTTGTGGTTATGCTCGGCTACTCTCTACCTTCACCAAAGCTCTCTATTGATCTGCCTCCATTGTCACTCTGCTAGGCACTGCTGTTGCACCGGTCAGCCACCACCAGCCACTGCTAGCCAGTGCTAGTCACTGCCAGCCACTGTTGCACCGGCCGACAGTCACCGCCAACCACTGCCACTGCTATTGCTGCACCGTGCGCCACTACTGACGGGCACAGAGGTGATCCTCTTCCCCTTCTTGTTTTTTTATTTTATTTTTATATTTAATTTTTACTCAATTAGAATTTATGTAGAATTTTTAGTTTTATCTAATCAAAATTGAAAATATATGTATGATAATTTATGATGAAATGAAATCTAGTTTTATGTGATAATGATATTTATTTGCACTTCCTATTTAAATTAGGAAATGAATTCATTATATTTAGATGTCTAGTTGTCTATTTGCACTTTCTTGTGCATAATTGACATAACTATTATAATAATTGCATAAGAAGATGGAACATAAACATTAACATGAAACTTAGACCACACTTTCTTGACAATGTATGTATTATTGTAAGCATATCTTAATGTAGACTTTTTAGCACCTATGATATGAATGATGACACTAATCATATGTATATAAATAACAACATTATCTGTTAGCCTAGAAACCCGTACGATATTTACTCATTAACAGTAAATCTTGGATACTCCCTAGTTTGGGACTATTCCTGAACACTTAATCTCACTTAGATATGTATATTTAGTTTTTAATATGTTTCTTCAGCACTTCCCCGTTTGTTTTCTAAGTACATGTGTAGTTGGATATTTGCTCATTTACATCTGTGTACTTAGAGAATTGTAGGAAAATGTTGCTGAAATTTTCTTAAAAATCAAATACACATTATACACTTACTAGTGAGATTAGGTGTTCAAGAATGGGATAGGTGGTCATACATTCATTATTGAATCCTAAATCCTAATTTTTTAATCATAAACGCTAGATCCTAATCTGTAAACTCTAAAATCTTAATATGTAAACCATTATCCCTAAAGCCTAAATGATAAATCCTAATCATGTAAACCCTAAATCCTAATACTTATTTTTTCTTTGATCATAGAATAGATAAATCATGGATGTCCATTCCAAATTGATGCACTCCAAAGTTTAGTACTGGTCTTGATCAGTTTATAAGATTTATGAGGAACATAGGAAATGATTTGGAAATAGGTTCTATTGTCTATGTAGAAATTGCAGTAACAACTTGAAAGTGGACGTTGCTGATGAAATCAAAAGTCACATCATGTGCAATGACATTATACAGGGCTATACATAATGGTATTGGCATGGAGAGATTCAAACTATGAGATCAGTAGATGTCAATAGCAATACTTGTGTTGCAGAAGAAATTTTCGTCGATGATGTAGATGTGAATGACCCAATTCTGATAGACATGGCTGATGCAATTGTAGATAGTTGTGGGGTAGAGCACATTGATCGAGCTTCCTTATTTAGAAACATTGTGCATGATGTTAAGAGACCGTTATACTTACGATGTACTAAGTTTACGAAGTTGAGCGTTGTGTTGAGATTGTATACTCTGAAGGATAGCAATAGATGGAGCGATAAAAGCTTCATGTCATTATTTTCTTTGTTGAAAGATTTTTTTCCTGAAGGTAATGAGCTTCCAATCTCAACATACTAATTAAAGAAAATGTTCTCTCGAATGGAAATCAAGGTTGAGAAGATACATACATGCCCAAATGACTGTGTATTATTTCAAAAGGACTAAGTCGATTTGAAATATTATCCAAGATGTAGGGCGTCAAGGTATAAAATGATGACTTTGGGAAAGTCCAAAACTGACTCTCCTGCCAAGGTGATGTGCTATCTACCTATAATATCATGGTTTCAAGACTTATTTGTGAATACCATGGATGCGGAGAATTTAAAGTGGCATGCAGAGGTAAATAAAAAAATGATGGGATCCTACGACATGCATCTGATTCCCCACAGTGGAAGAAGATTGATTTATTGTACCTTGAATTTGGTGAAGAAGTCAGAAATCTAAGACTTGGGCTTTGTACCAATGGAGGAATCCGTATGGCACATTGAACAACCAATATAGCACTTGGCATGTTATGATTATTATATGCGATCTTCCTCCCTGGTTGGTTGTGTATAAAAAATAAGTATGTCATGTTGTCATTGTTGATATCGAGCCCTATAAGACATGGCAATAATATTGATGTTTATCTTGAACCTCTGATTGATGACTTAAAGAAACTATCGGGAGAAGGTGTGATGACCTATGATGCTTCGTGTAGAGAGACATTTCAAATGTTATTTTGCACTATTAATGACTTTCCAGCATATGAGAATTTGTCTAGATACAGTGTAAAAGGATCCAGAGCATCCCCTATATGTGAAGAGAACATTGATTCAATACAATTAAAACATGGCAGAAACATTGTATATCTTGGTCATCTAAGGTTTCTTCCAAAAGTTCATCCTTACTGAAGGTTGTGCAAAGTGTTCAACAAATCAAATGAGGAATGGAGTGCCCCTAAACTATATCAAGGGAGTTTTTTTATGAAAGAGTAAAACACTTTGTCAATGCATTCGGTAAGAGATCACAATGTACCATTCCCACACAAAGTGACAAATCTTCATACAAGAAGAAGTCAATATTTTGGGATCTTCTTTATTGGAGTTATTTGGCAGTTAGGCATTGTATCAATGTCATGCATGTTGAGAAAATATATGTGATAGCATCATTGGTACTTTTTTGAATAGACTAGGTAAGACTAAAGATGGCATCAAATCCAAAACGGACCTACGTGAAATGGAATAGAAAAGAATTAATAAAAGAAGATAGTAGTGATCGAAAAATATGTTTACCTCCTAGTTGTTACACATCGTCTAGAAAGGAGAAGAATACTTTTTGCAAGTGTGTGCTTAATGTTAAGGTACCATAGGGATACTCTTACAATGTCTGTAGATTGGTATCAAATAAGGATCCAAAGTTTGTATGTCTTAAATCTTATAATTGTCACACTCTAGTGCAAAAAATATTTCCCATGAAAATTCGATCTATAATGTCGAAGCATGTAAGGTTTGAAATCACCAGGCCTTGTTTCTTCTGCAACACTCTATCCAGCAAAGTTATTGATCCTGAGAACATCGATAAGTTATAAAGAGAAGTGGTTGTTACCTTATGCCATCTTGAGATGTATTTTCTTCCTTCATTCTTTGATATCATTGTACATCTTGTTGTCTATCTGACTAGGGAAATGAAAATGTTACGACTAGTTTTCTTACATTAGATGTATACTTTTGAAGGTACATGAATGTTTCTAAATGTGATGTTTGAAACCGTTATCAGACTGAAGGAAGTATTATTGAGTGTTATGTGGCCAGGGAGGTTATGGATTTTTGCAATGACTTTTTGAGTGGTAATTACGCTCCTATAACCGAAAAGAATATTGAGGACTATTCTTGGAAAGGGACTGTAGGAGAATGAGTGAAAGTAATTTGTTGTGATCTATGGGAAAAAGTACACTTGTATATTTTACACAACATCAAAGAAGTGAGTATTTATATCATCAAACATACCAATTTCATCAGGACAAAATATCTTCAAGACAATTCAATGTGGCTTGCTAGAGAACATAACAAGATATTTATTAGGTGGTTTGAAGATAAAGTCTTATGTCAACTATCTCAAATACCAAATAATGTTGTTGAAAATATTAAATGCTTCACCTTTAAACCAAAAATGAATGTTATGTCTTATGAAGGGTTTGCCATAAATGAATTTTCATATTACATAAAGTGTCAAGAGGATAGCAGTGTCATCCAAAATAGTGGGGTCACCCTTCAAATGTCTTCATTGTATTTTTCTATTGTGAACGATCAGAGTCCACATGAAGCTAAAATGTCATATGATGGTGTCATTAAAGACATATGGGAGTATGAGTATATAGATTTTAGGGTTCTGGTCTTTAGGTGTAATTGGGTTGATAACACCAAAGAAGTTGTACTAGATGAATTGGATTTCACATTAGTGAATTTTGAAAAGATTGGTGAGAAGGGTGAACATTCATTATGGCATCACAAGTGAAGCAAATGAAAATAGTCGGTTTGTCTTCATGATAAAAGGCAGCTCATTACAGATCCTATAGACAAAGATTTTTTTTTTGAAATATTCCATTAAGTATATGAACTTTTGTAGAGCATATTTGACCTAGATGAAAAACTGCATCGTAAAAAGGTGATGCAACGCTGTGTTAGGGTACTAAGAAATTATAGGACAAATCTGACAAGAGAATACACACGGAATGCTAAGAAAAAGAAGAAGTCGGCCATTGAGCAATGGAACTATCTTGACCAGAAGGTGTCAGAGACAAATCGACAAAATTCTAGGTATTCAACTCTGTTCCTCATTTTGAATACATTATTATGAATTCATTATGTCACATATTTAACATATGTTTTAGACTAACCAGGCTATAGCAATGCTCAAAGATTAAGGCGTGCAAAGAATGACCACAATCACATGATGGGTTCCATGGCTATGCAAATCTTCACCAAAAGCTACTACAGGCGTCTTCTTCTCAATAGCCTACTCCTGAGACTATTGAGTCCTCTACTACTCTTAAACCTCTACCTCACCATGATATGTGGATATCCGGGAGGCAAACCAAATTTGGAGAAATATCCAACCCTTCAACTGCTGAGGCGGCTGAAAAAATGGTAAAATTCAAATCTCAGAGCAATTAGTATAAATGATTTTTATTTTTTACTTACCAATTACTATTGATGATGATTAGAGGGAGTTGCACAAGCAAAGGGAACAAGGAAAGTTCATTCGTGAGGGCACAAGGGATAAACTAAAAGTTCCTCTAGGTAATCTAGAGCATCATGGGTGTGTTAGGGTTGTTGGCACTAGTATCGGTATAAGAGCCTTCTTTAGGCTATCAGAGCATAAGATCAAATATGTCCAAAAGGGGGATTCTCAAAAGAAAATATACAAGAGATGATTGCAAAGGGTATAGAGGAAGCAATGTGAAAGTATCATTCTTCTCGATTAGCTCCTCAAAAAGTATGTGTGGCACCCCACTCTTAATACGAGGTGGACCCTCCTACGACAGAGGTGGTTGGGAGTAATCTCATTGACCCACCACTAGCACACTCATCGTAAGTATTTTTATGACATAGTAGTCTTTCAATATGATTTGTATAATATGTTTAAGTTTACATATATATGTATATATATATATATAACACTCTATGAAAAATTTATAGGGGTTGAGGCTATGATGTCTTTTATTTCAAGGATATGTCATTGAACTGGGTGTGGCTTAACCCTTGCCTTAAAGGTGACATGATTCATGGCGCTCCACTATCCGTTGATACGGTTCGCATGACGCTACAGCTTGTCTATGATGATTGGAAGTAGACTACACTACGACATGTTCACCCCAAGCACAAGATGATAGGTGATGTAGAAGACGGCGTGGTTGTGTGGCCCAAATTTGGAGTTGTCTATAATGATGTATGATAAAATTACATTGCATTTGTATTTTTATATGCATGACAATTGATATGAGATTATATATATGTAGGACACAGCTCCTAAGGAGCCCCCTACAGCTCGTCCTCCACCTCCACCTCCTCCTCAATTACCTTATTGTCTTGCAAAGGACATATTTGACTGGCTAGGTCCACATTGTAGGGGTTTGGTAGTATGGATATGAAACTTTAAAGATGGGTCGCCGATGATGGTCTATATTAAGGAGGATGTTGTAGGTCAACCTCATGATACTGGTATATTTTTGCAAGATGTTTTGGAGATGTTTGCTTATTATTGGTCGAATACATCTACAATAGTACTTTGGATATGGTGAGATCTTATATAGCTAAATACCTCATTTTATATATGTTGATCTATTTTCTTATATATTAATGCATACATGATATACGTTTTGTAGCTACTTACATAGGGTATGTACAGAGTTCGCACTGCCCCATGTGGTATTTATAGTTCCATCATTGATTAGTCGTGTAGTTAAAGATCCTACATCTATAATTGAATACTGCTCTACCACACTTAAATATTTTGGTAAAGTGAAAAAGAGTGTTATGTTAGCTTTGTACAATGTTGAGTAAGTTTACTTACTTTTCTTACAATTTTGACTTTAAGAATTATATTTCTTGTGGATTTTGAGTTTTATTTTGTATGCCTTCTTTTCACTCAAGAATAACCATTGGGTGTTGTTGGATATTGTCCCCATGACTCTAACTATGTATTTTCTAGATCCTAAGGGTGACAAAGTAGTCATTAGGGGACACAAATTGAAAAAGCCATTATTCAGGTGAGTAAATGTATATATATATATATATATATATATATATCTGTGTGTGTGTGTGTTAACATATATATATGTTAACATATATTATGACATGACTATTTAACTAATGTAATTCAATGTGTTACATTAATGTATAGGGGTATAAAAGATTTCAAAACGGTTGGAGAAAGATGGACAAGAAAAAGAAAGTGATAGATTGGCAGAATGTTAATGTTGTTTTTTTGACTCCAATGCATATTTATGTCAACTATGCTTACTTTTATTTATTAACATTTAATATGTTGACATTTATAGTGCATTGTTTAAGACAATGGTTGGGCATGTGGGTACTACATGATGTGTTATATGGAGATGATTGTCAGATATGGGGTGATAGACATCAACTGCATACAAAATGTAATCAATATATACTCTTGATAATCATAAGTAAATAGTCTGATTTGATAATATGAAAATATCAAACTTTTTAATTATTTATGTCATTCTCTTTGCAGGTGTTTGACATGAAAAAATCCCTATATGACGGTATAGCTAGATGAGATACAAGAACAATGGGCACAAGCCTTTGTTAAGGAAGTGAATTTTGAATTTAATTGGGATAAAGATTGAGTTTTCTAAACTTTGATGTCATTATTTCTATATATATGTGGTGCTTATGACTTCTTGCAACTTTAAATTTGATGCGAGTAAATTGTTGGTGCATATTTGAATGGTGATCTATATACATGTGTGTGAATGTGAAGATGAATGAATACATTGAGAACTGTGTTTCTACATGTCACGATAATGGAATTATTACATATGTGAATGAAGTACCATGTGTGTGAATGAATGTGAAGATGAATGAATAGAATTATATTTGCACATGTGATGAGAATAGAATTGGAGAATGGATCATGTATGTGGGTGAATTGTGTTTGTTATTGCAAGTTTTGAATTTTTTTGGGCCTATTGTTAACCTAAAATCACAGGATGTTGTTAACCTATAGTTTAGAACTGTAGGTTTTGCATCCTACTGAATAGTCAGACAGTAGGTCTACAAACCTGCTTCCTTAAAAAAATAGAACTTAAACATCCATTGCTAAAGAAAATGACATTGTAGGTCTGAATTGTCAGTTTTAAGCCTAAAATCGACATTATAGGACTACCCTAGCTAAAATGGTTGTGTTGGGAAGCACGGTCTATAGGGTCCTAGTCATCTATTGTAGTCAATAAACCAACATTGTAAAACTTAACTTTCGGATTATCTTGATGTAACTAATGACTAAGTTGCTAAATCGGTGTCGGTTAATGGTAGAAATTGACGAGTCAGAAACCTTTACCAGTTACAAATGTGACATGGTATATCAGTACGACGTCGGTTGCGGTACATGTATCGATGACTCAGACTCTTAGCTGTGTCAGTTTCTTTTATCATAGCAAGTGAGGTTGGATCTCTAACATCAGTTTGCACGTCCCCAAATAACCAACATTGTAGACTTGTGACTTTAGTGTCGCCCACTATGTGTCAGTAAGAAATTGACATTATAGGCTAGTTTAAGCCAATGCTAAAGGTAGTTTTTATACTAATGTAACTAGTTATATGGTTATTTTAAAAGAACACAATGTAAAATAATTGCAATTGGTAGTACATATGTGCACCACATCACTCAAAAATATCTAAACCTAGTAGCTGAAAACATCTTAGTCAACATCTAGCCCTACATTTTTCATAAGTAAAATAATGACATCTATATACATAATAAATAGATATGCATATACATAAATGGCATCCCTATAAGAGTGTGATAAAAATATAATAGATCCTTGATACTAAACGTAAGGTCCATGCTTGATTTCAATTGGGACACAACTTTGTGAGTTCTATAAGAGGTATAAAGTTCAAACCTTGGAAGAAGTTAAATCATAGGAATTTTTTAGAAGTATCCAGTTTGTATTGCAGAAAATAAAATGATAGGATAGTGAGATATTTTTATTGATATATAGTACACTCTTCTCCTATATAGGAAAGGAGACAAGTAAAATGAAACAAAACTTAACCTTAATTGACCAAGAGAATTATACTCATATTATATAAATAACTAAATACTAACAATTCTAACATTTATCTTCAAATAGGAAAATGGGTGAACGCATATCTAGCTTGGACTTATAAGACATGACTAGATGATGTGGTAAATATAAAATAAAAATATCACTCCCCAAATAACCTTTTCACTCCCCTTAAACATGACTCTCCAACTAATAAACGATTAGATGGAACCTCCTTTGAAGTTATGTTATACAGTTGAAAATACTTGGGGTTTGGAGAAGATCTTCTAAAGTTCATATAGAATGATGTATATCACCATCAATATGGAGCAAACACTTAGTACACTATGACTATGATATCTTTACTAAAAAAGGAATGTGTGATTGGAATAAGCGCAATCAACACATCCAACATTGAAGTGGTATAGATATCTTCAAATACAGATATGATGAGGTAATGATTACTACAATGGATCCATGTAGAGTGTGACTATTAGGGACTTGGTGGGAATGAAATATATCATCAAGGAAATCCCAAGTATATTACTAAAAGAACCATCTTGGAAGATTCAATTTTGATAAGAAACGAATAAAATAGCTCAGTGAATATCAAATTGGGATAAACATCAAACTTGTAGGTCTAGGATATTTAGAATTAACATTAACAAGATTAAACAAAAATATCCATCCATCTTATAAGATGCAGTAGGATCATCATAAAGTAGCACCAAAGGAAACAAAAGGCTAGAATAAGCACAATAAGATATGTCTTAGCATGTGTTAATGACATAATGAGATTATTTGACTTGTGTAAAGTGGTGGAAATTGGAAACAAACACATTTCGGAAACCCACATGCATACTTTGATACAAAACTAAAAAGAGTACAATGTCATTGGGAAAGAGATACACCAATGATGTGTTGGAAGTACGAAGAAGCATATTGTCATAAAAAAACTCATTCACCAATGATGCACTTGAAGCGTGATAATTAGTGGGAATGAAGTACAATAGAAACATGAGAAGATGTATGTATAGAATAATAAGAATCTCTATGAAGATCATGATAGTTTGGATTGATACATATCATATTTTATACACTTTCTCCTCATAGTCCCTCTCATACATTATTTCTCTCCTCATACTCTCTCTCTCCTCTATCCCCCACATATTAATTATGAATTGATTGAGTAGTTGGCATGGAAAAGACACATTACCTCCATGTATGTGGAAATTGATGCACACATGAGGGATGGTAGGTCGAAAAAAATGTTAAAGGGGTGTAGTGGGATCCCTATAATGTAGAGTAGGTCAAAAATTGGATCAGATTAAGGATCAATAAATAGTACTTCCAGTATGTATAGGAGAAGTCATAGAAAATCAGTTTAAACACCATGAAGCATCTATCGATGAGGGAAGTTAAGAGGTGGCGATCCTTGCATTTGTTGAAGCCCTGCTCGTTCTTATTTCTATCAAAGGAGGTGGCAGTGGAGAAATTTATAATAACAAAAGATGTTGTTGTGGACCCTTGGCTTTGCGTATATCTTGCAACTGCATGCTATCTTGTGAAAATCCATTCACAGTGGAGCAATATATGATGTGTTGAGGGATAGAAAATTAGGAGTGAGAAAGAGTATGAGGAGAAAAATCATGTATGACATGGAGTGTAAGGAGAAAGTCTATGAAATATATGATTTGTATCATTCTAGACTATATTGATCTTCATGGAGCTTCTTATTATTCAAGACATCCGTCTTCCCATGTCTTGGTGGCAGTGGATGTGAGCATCACTAGTTCCTATGTTGATGGTGAGCTGGCGTGGTTGCCTACTGTGGCAATGGCTATCGTTGTTGCAGTTCATGGTCTTTTGGTGGTTGTGGCAACCGCTATTGTGGTTTGCTATCATTGTTGGTGGCTAGAAGCTTCCTGTGTTGTTGTTGGCATGCATGGCTTGACTATCATTTTGTGATTGGCGGTGGATGTAGGCTAGTAATGTTAGCAAGGTAGTTTGATGCTATTGTAGGCAATGTTGTTGTGATTTATTTGAATGAAAATCAAACTGAAATGAACTATAAACTAGTCTAAAACCAAACCATAAATCAGTCTAAAACCAAACCATATGCAACTATATATGTGTGGTTTGGTTTAGTCTAGTTTAATTTCAAACTTCTAATTGAGAAAGTATATATTTGCTAGTTAGATTTTTCATGGAAAATGGACCCATTTGTCATTAGCTTTTCCTATCAATATAACACGATAAACTAACTTCAAACAAACAATTTTTAGATATACTTACTTTAAAAATATATGTAATCTATGTGTTTACATAGTAATTACAAAAGTATGCAACATACCACAAAGTTTTATTATTTAATTGCAACCTTAGTTTCATGTTTTTAGCATTTATCTTACATTTTAACATAAACACATTTATTAATTAATGAAACCTCGGGTTCATATGATTATTCTTACATAAAACATATATATATATATATATATATATATATATGTGTGTGTGTGTGTGTGTGTGTGTGTGTGTCAGCAAGGCATAGCCCATTTGGCAAATTTGCTGGTCTCCAATGAAGGGACCCAGGTTCTAACCACAGAATAACATTTCTAGATTTACCACCAATTTGGGAATCCGGCCTCCGCCACAGGTTATTGGAGAGGGGGAGAGAAATTGTTCTCTCTTAATCCCAGGTATATATAGAGAGAGAAAAAAAGAAAGAGAGAGAAAGGCTATAATACACTCGAGTGTGCTGGAGGTAGAATACACTCAAGTTATTTTTCATCATGCAATATTTATTTTAAAACCTAAACTATGGATCTTCTTAAATATCTTACGAACATACTATATATAAAAGATAACTTATATGGACACTTATAGGTCATGCATCTAAAGGCAAAAAAATATACAATTCAAATTAGTTTTGTAAATTGATTTTGTTGGTCATAGAAGAGTGATTTAGAAGAATCCAAATGAGCTCATATTTAGTATGTAACCTATGTTTGTTATAATAATGTATATCAATAGTTTGAGTTTTAAAAAAAAATGGCATGTATATGTAGATAGCACTTGAGTGTACAACTCGATCTGTAAACTTAAGTGTATTCTAGTCTCTCTCTCTCTATATATATATACATTTATGTGTGATGTCTCCATTTGCTTTGGTAAAACTAACCCTTCAAATCGAACTAAGACACTATACAATGGTCTCAAAAAAATTAAAAACAAAACAAAACCATTCACACCTGAAAAACTGAAATGACTAGTCAGTTTGGCTCAAATTGGTTGGGTTATACGGTTTGGTTAGTTCTATGTCTAGCCCTAGTTGTTTTTGTTGGTGGAACGTGACAACATGAACATCTACATGTGGATGGAGAGGATGGAAGGGGTAGGACACAGGGAAGTAAAGCCAAGATACATGTACTTGAGGAAGAAAAATAAACAAAGATGATCTCCAATATGATAGTGTCGGTAGATATATTAAAGACAGAGTGATTTTTTTATGAAAGAAAAATATAGAATATGATTATAGAATTCAGGATGATGTCTGGTGGGTGGCCAACCCAAGAAGAGATGGAGACTTCCCACAAGTGTTGTCTCTCTCTTTTTCTCTCTAGGTTAGGATCGATGCTCCAATACCATAGAGAAAAAAAAATCAGATATTCATGATGAAAGAAGAAGAAAGGATATGATCATGGAGGTCAAGATGATGCTTGGAAGGTGGCCAAGATAAGAAGAGTCAAAGCTCACCCATAAGTGGAGGCTCTTATTCTTCTAACCATATTAGGATTGTTGCTTGAAAAATGTGGAACCTAATGAGATATTTCTTGTTGATAGACAACACACTCCTCTCCTATATATAGGATAGGAGGAAAGTACAAGGAAGGGGAAATTAACGCTAATGGGCCAAGATAATCAGTCCCATAGCACACAAAAAACTAAATAATGATGATTCTAACATGTATACATCGTGCTTTTCTCTCCATTTGTTTACTTGTTCACCTAGTGTCAAGCCTACAAAAAGCCATGGGATCCAATTTAATGAGTGTTTAATGCATCATCACTTTTTGTCTCTCAAGAGACTCAACCTTTTCTCAATAGAAAGTTTGATACCTTGGATTCATATGTTGTAATACTCCAATGAATATTCATGAGTGCAAGATGTTAGAAGATTACTATAAGGATGATACACTCCATATATAAACACATATGTCCTTCATGTGTTCAATTCTCACAAAATATCATTAAGAGAAAAAATTTCCCAAACATCAAAACCTTGAACCACTTCAAAAAAAAACATGCTTGATTATGAACTTATTTATAACATGTTCCTTGATTGTGGTACACATTATCTATATTGTCTTTACAAATCATTTTTTTACGTCCTAGTCATCCAACCTAACAAATTAGGCCTCTATTCCTTACAAAAACTAAGCTAAACTATACTCGACATGAGTACTTAAATCACATAGTCGGGAGTCTATTGCATACCATCTTCTAATCTCAATAAAATCATGAAGTAATCCAACTTGACATAGCCAATAAGGCCTTGAATAAAGATCAAAATACTTCCACTCACCTAGAAGTTAATAAAATAGTGATGAGTTTTTAAAAAGGAATGGACATATAGAGTACAAATTGTTCCTACAACTCATATGGAAGCACAATGATTACGGGAAGTTAATATCTAATATTCATTGGAAACTAATGGATATGGAGGAGATTGTAGAAGGACAAATATCCATTAGATATTTTGTTAAATACATTCATTTATAACTAATGACAATAATTAGTGAAAAAGTGAGCCATCATGCCAAAAGGTGGCACCTAGGGTATATGGTGACAAACAACACTTTCAGTCAGAAAGTAGTTACCATCAAACATCAAAGCACTCGGGTGGAACAACACATATAGTGGAAGCACATGCTACCCAAGAGAATCCCACATACCATGTTAAGTTTTCCATAAATTCATGCTCATTAGAAAACCATTTCAACATCACTTCGATCACTTGTACTAAGAAAAATACACGGGCGACTATTGAATCGCCTCCTCCTACAAGAAAATCCTAAATTCACGTCCCAAACACAATGCTAAGAAAATAATCTAGAGTCGCAAGGTTACTATAAAATCTATATAGTAGCCAAGTGAAGTAACTAACGGATACATACAAAAGAAAAATATGATTTGTAGTATAGTTCATAAATCAAGAATAGTAGAAAATTAACACAAGACTGATACCTCACCAAGTCTCTATGTGCCATCTCATGTTATTATTTCCATTCCACATTTACAAGCTCAAAATAGGGTATAATATTATTGATATATCATAGTGTAGTATGAAAGAGGATGGGAACCCAAAGTAAATAACAAATAAGGGGACTTGAAACAATCTCACCACTAAAACCCCTCCAAACATAGACGCTATGAGAATTTCAAGAAGGACTCAAACATAAAGGAGACATATCTAGAATGCAATCAACTCCTTAAAGTGTCTATTCACTTTCATTATGAGTTGTATTAAGTGAATGGATCAATGGGGAGGAGATGAAGATGGAACGATGGGAGGGGAGAATAAATGTCACGTGTTTTTGTTCAATTATTATCAGGGGGAGGGGAAGGAGACATGTTCATAATATAAAATTTAAATATAAAACATGTGTCACCAAAACTAGACTACTTTTTTTATATGTTCTTGTAGGATAGGTTAATATTTAGCTACATATTCATAATTTATCAACCAAATTTATATCTAAGTATTGAGTTCCCACCATATTTGAATATTTCCACTGAGCTTCTCTAAATATTCCTCCAATTCTCTAATTTACTTCCATCTTCACTCGTTCTCATGAAATAAACATCCAAATTTAACATTCTCTAAAAATTGTTAACATATTTTATTATGGATGTTCAACTTCTCTCCAAGTTCTATTTCAAGTTTATATAAGTATCTCTACATTTCTTTTTTCTACTTTCCCTTCAAAGTGACTATTTTTCCAAGTTATCCCTTAAAATTTGTGTTTTCCCTTCAAACCATATGATAAGTTACGCGCCATCTTTTTATCCTTCTTGCTATCTCTATTCTTTTGATAAAGAGAGAATTAGTATAAAATAAACATATATATATATATATATATTCTTTGTGCCTCACCCTTCCCCTCCCTTCCCTATGTTATTGTCTTACCAAACTTGTTGAACATTTTCCTTTCTTCTCCATTCTCTATCATTTCTCTCCCATCAAATATGCTCTTAACATACATTAACCAACAATACCTATAAAACTTGCATGTATAGAATCAAAATATCACATTGGAGGGTGAGACAAAATTACTCCATTTCATCTCCTAAGTAGCAAAAAGTGGGGTAAAATCAAGTTTTATGAAAATAGAATGAGTCTTTCCAAAGAAAAATCATTTTGATGAGAAATGTTAACTAAAAATGGTATAATTCTCTTATAAAAAAGGGATCAAAATGTCTTATAAGAATGGAGTGTGAAGTGGAGTAAATATTTGTGTGTGTCCTTATATCAGGCTTGTTCCATATACATGGAAACACTAACCTATTTCCAATTTACAAATATAATTATTTGTAAAGTTGTATATCTTCTCATGAAATGAGTGTACAATTGCATATTGTACTTCATATATACATGTATGTATCAAGGTCGTTGTGTAATATGTTTTTTTTTATCAAATCATATTTTATTTATGTATATTTAATGCTACATGGTGGGATCTTAGTATACACATTGGAAAATGATAAATTCATGATATACAATGGCACATTTGTTTTGACAATGCTAATAAGGGTTCCTGTTTCATGTGTAGGTTGTGTAAAAGATTATTTTTGTATCATGGACAAACTATCAAATTGTTTGGTAAACCTATATAAAGTAAGATCATTTATTGTTGATCCTTGGGCTTGCCTATTTAAATGTATTAGAAGTAAATTTGATTTGACATTGTGCTTTTACATTCAAAAGTCACATATTCCAGTCCACCTACAGTTGAATAAATCCTCATGGGACGCCATGATCTATGACTTAACACATGTCCTTATATTATGATACAAACTGAATGTCAATTAGCACAAATGAAATTTACATTTGAAAAGAAATCATATAAGGATCTTACCCAAGAAGGATACCATGTAAGTTTCCTTCAGTTCCACCTATGGTAATGTATCCCCAATATTCTTTTTCCTCCAACCCCCAAAGATGGGCAAACAAATCTAAAACTTGGCACTTAAAACTCTTTTGAGTGCACACCATAGTTTCTTTCAATAAATGGATCGCATAAATTATTGATGGAAAAGTGTTGCAATTCAAATAGAGCGCTATAGTCAAAGTCAAAGTTGAATGGATAACCTGTAAAATATCCATCAAAATGGGAACTGATTAGATACTATATTGAAATTTCAAACTTCTCTTTACATGAAAAAGGTAAAAGATGATAGTAAGATATTGTAAACATATAAGTTGACACATCAACTTCTACTTACAAATGATAAACCTCTGGTAACTGGAATATAAATAATATCCATCACATATTGTTGAGTTATCTTTCTTTATAATGGTAATCATAAATTTACAAATATATATTAACTAATTTGATAATATTTGGGTCATATGTGTATATGCATATTACTATTAATAAAAAAATATACACATGAAAAGGTTTCATACCAACATAACCACTTTAAAGAAAAGGATAACTACTAAAAGGGTGATGGGTCAGTAATATCTTACCTAGGCCTCAATACATAAAGTGTGGGTGGTAAATGGGAATGACTCTACCCATTAGAAATCTTATTTGAAACTTTTCAAGTTCAATGTGGTTTATAAGATTTCCAGCATATAAACTTTATAATTAATAGTTACAATTGATCTATATCTAACAAAATATTCATGACATACTTATTAAGAATATATATCTTAAAATTGTGAATCTCCTATTAGTTAACAAATAATTTGTATATTAGTTTGCTAGAGTGCACCATAACCAATCATTATGTGGAGAGAGTCCATTCTACAACCATATTTGCAACTAGATCCTTAGTAATTTTCTTATTGTTGTTTCTTTTAGAAGTAATACATGTATAACTTAAAACATCATTAAGAAAAAGTTTAGAGCAACTTATAAATAAATATCAATTGCATATGATCCATTCTCCCTAACACCCACCAACAATTGTTTCAATATTGTTTCTTGGTTTGATTCCATGGTGTATGCCACTTTCTACCTCACTTATCATATATTACACACTCTTCCCCATCCTCACTCCTCTATGGGTTCCCACTATTATACTATATGACACTACAACATACTAATAACATGTGATTGCAGTTCTAAAAAGAGAAATTTAAATATAGAAAAGGATCAATGGGATAAGAATAATGCAGATGAGCAATTGCATGAGATAATACTTGCAATGCCCTTCATTCCACAACGTAGACCCATATTAACATCTTCATAGACTTTTGTGCTACCACGATAGTGCATCCTTCATCTTTATTATTCGTAGTAGTAGTAGTATTGATGTAGCAGTAACAATAGTTAAAGTAGTAGTAGTATCAGTAGATTGGAAAGTGGAGACAATATGAATCAATAGAAAGGATGAGTAGGTGAAGATATAAAAACTTAAGAGTATGTGTAAGTATGAATTTGATTATTATAATTTATATAACAACCATAATATGTGTGATAATATTGATTTTAAAAAATTCCCTTTTGGTTGGAGAGATTTGTGATGGGTGATAAAGTTTTTAGGGTGTTATGGAGTAAAATTAATTTTGATATTTACGTTATTAAAAAAATCATAATAAGTACTTGACTTAGTCTGCATACTTGAAGAACTATTTGGAGAAGTATTTTAGCAATCTTTTTATTTCAGTTCCCAATGAAGTACCGAGTTAACTCATTAACTAAATAATATTAAAAATAGAGATTCACAATGTGATTTATTAATTTTCCACTTGAATTTAAGTTATTTATAACCCATTTTTGTTTCATTAGAAAATGTCATCAAAGTAGAGTGGTTGTGTTACCTAGTTTTTTGCCAAAAGTGCATGTGGAGAAATAGGGTGTCTCTTCCTATTTTGCGGAAAATTCAAGATAATACATCTACAAAAATATTTCTTAAAATATTTCTTAAGTTTGTGAATGTCCTCCCTCTCAACATCTCTCCTTTTTACTAATTAGGTGGGAACATTTAGTGGCATCATGATATCATTTATCTTTCTATAGATCGATTCCATCCAAAAGGATTGCCTCTAGAAATGGTTAGCAAACTATAATTTTCATATATCGAACTGGTAAAGCTTAAAAAGTATTCTTTATAATTTTAAAACCATAACCTAATTCTTTGTAACTTGGGATGTGGAGACATTAGTTATATTAGTTCAATGATTCCATCCACATTGAACATAGAAGCAACTGGTTACTTATTTATGTATCACGTTAAATTTTATAACAGTCTTGTACCAATAATAAATATATCTTGTAAATGTCATATCTTTCCATATGTTAAATAACAATATTACAAAATATTCTATCTAAAGTGTTTTCCCCTTCAATTTTACCTATAAACTATGGTAAAAAAAGTCAAAGTCTAGACATCTTGGTTACTTGATATCAATATTTATGACTTTTCTCTCCATGTATTTTTTTCTCCATAATTGTAGATATGATAAGTGTTTATGTATAGGGAAACACATTTTGTTGCCTATTAACCGGTAGTAAAATTAAACTATTGTTCTTGATGTATTATTTACTAGTCTTCAACATGATGGTTCAGAATTCATGCAACATCTTGTGAAAAATAGTCCATGTACTTCAAGTTGGTTCAACCACTCTAAACTTATATCCAACTTTCTACTTATTATGTATACAAGGAGTTTGAATTTATAAAATACTTTGTATATACAAAAATTTCTATATTATAAGGAAAATATCTAGCTAATAAAATGACGATCTCAAGAAAAATTAAATAAACAAATAACAAGATATTCACTATAACCATATTTTGTGTTTATAAAATTATATAACATAAGATTTAAGGTAAAATGATCCCCTTTTGCAGAAATTTAATAATGATATTTTTCGTACATGAAGGTGAGATTCATGAGTTTTATACCTATATGTAGTTAGAGCTCAAGTTTGTTCCATCCTTAGGGAGGTCTCCCAAAAGAAAATGAATGTAATATTTAATGTTAGTTCTTTATGATCTGGCATATTCATAAGTAACATGAAAATCGTAACAATTGTCCGTGTATTATATGTAATTGAAAAATAACTCATATAAAAAAGCGCACTACACATACATATTATACACCATGGATACAGTATATAGGTAGCGTTGTTAATGTTAAGGTAGTGTAGGGTAGGATATATAACTTCTTACATTTGTTCTTATCCATGTCAAAATTAGGAGTACAGCGTAGGTTAACTATCCTTTTTTTTAATCCTTTACCCCACTCTTATTCAAATTCTTATACCTGAATGGTAGAAGAACGGGTGAAACGAATTAAGCAATCTGAAGATGGGCATAAAATATTTTCATCAAAAATTTCATATGATATTTCCTACATTGAAAATATAACACTTTGAAAGTTAATATTAAATGGTAATCATTATCATTATGATGATATACACCAAAAATTAAGTAGTATTTAACCCATCATTTTCTAAAAATAATGCCTAACCTCTTTAATACATTAACTTCTTATTTATGAATTCTTTTTTTTTTCTCTCAAGTAGATGCATTATAAGAGGTGTGGGATGCTATCCATCATTTATTAAGATTTTGAGAATCATAATAGTAAAAATTAGTGAAGTAGTGGTGTTGCTTGTTGAGATTTTTATTAGGCTTTAATATATATATTAGAATCCAAATAGTTAGTTCAAACTTAGATTAATGGGTAAATTAGTGAATCTAGTAGAGTAAAATTTCTGCCCGACGCTATCCCTATATTGTTTTGCTATAATATCTTATATATTAGCAAGTATTTTCCGTATCATTACCAACCAAATTCAGAATCATCAATATTACTTGTATATCTTAATCACTTTTGAAGATAAATGACGGTTTTGTCTTATAAAGGTTATGGGATCAGTCCCAGGCAAAGAAGTTTCCACTCTTACATAGATATATCTATAAAATTTAGTGGAATGAAAGTTGGCTTACTTTAATCATAATACAATTTGTAGTATATTTCCTAAACCACCACCTAAAATTAAGCTTTTTCAAATATAGAATAAAAAAGTCGCTCATTCAAGTCTCTTCTTTTTCTTATAGTAATGGTTACATAAGTTGATGGTGATACTTATAAATTATAAAATAATTAAATTAAGGAAAAAAGCTAACCTCCAAGGGCTACTTTTATGGTCATCTTTATTATAAGAGATGTCTTATAATAATTTGGTAGGAGCTAATAAAAATTCATTATAGTGCATAACAATAATTTCTCTATTCTTGTTTTTTAGGGGGTGGGCTCTCTCTCTCTCTCTCTCTCTCTCTCTCTCTCTCTCTCTCTCTCTCTCTCTCTCTCTCTCTCTCATTACTATAACAATGATGGATTGTAATCGGCTGTTACATATATAGATATAATAGTATTCGTCCAATATTACCGGGTACCCGATTTTCAGCATATGACCACTACTTCAAATAGACGTTTTCATTTTCCTTCCATTTTCTAAATTATTTAACTGCTTTTTACGTGAACGATCAAGCATTGGGGCACTTTTAACGGGTGTCATTTGAAATAATTACAATAGAGCTTCTACAAAAAAATTATTTTAATAAAGTGTGCCAATTTTTTTAAACGTAATTATAGCGTATCTGGTAATAGATTCAAAAGAACAAGACATGTGTCTCTAACTTGTTTCTTCCTACGAGAACTACTAAGATCTAATATAGATGGCATTTAGGTGGTGGTTTGGCGCAGGGAAAATAATTGGGAGTGGATACGCATTCATAGAAGATTAACGTGACATCACTCTAGATGTGAATTCACGCTAACTATGAACTGAATGTGTACAATAAAACGGAAGGTACGAAAGCGAAGTAGATTGAGAACTGCAACCTTCTCCTGCTATCTCGTTTGAATTCCAGATATAGTGCCTAACCAGCTTGGCGTTATATATATACTACCTAAATGGTGCTTTGTCCTTTCGACCAGGAACTCTCTATATCTGGCGACCACACCAGCCATGTAAGCCTTCTTTTTCCTGGCGAGATCGTTGGCATCCAGCTCCATCACGGCCAGGCTTGAGGGCTGCATGTTTTTCTCAAAACCGTCCACTTACTAGCGCAATCATTACTCAGCACAAAGAAAGTTAGCAGTGGGACGGAATTAAGGAGGACGGGCAGGGGCTATGGCCCTCCAAAAATAAAATGTAGCAGATATATATATATATATATATATATATATATATATATATATATATATATGCATATATTTATAATATTATATTGATAATATTTATTATTTGTACAGAATATCAGTCGCAAGTATAGACTTGGTGTACAGCTGCAATAATAGTCAAGAGGTTTCATGTTTGATTCCTTGTGTACTCATTATTATTTTTCGCAATATGTGCAGAATGCAGTTGTCATATATATTTTTCGATAAAAAAAAACACATAATTTAAATTAGTGTATTGGTTAACATTTTTATTGTTGTACTTGAAGTCATGAGTTCCAATCTTATATTAAGTACTTCAATTTTTTTTAACCCCCAAGCCTCAGCCACCAACTGCCGGTTCCGCTACTGTATAGAATCACGAATTATGCCGAAGGAGATCAAGAAGATCGGATAAAGATTTTAGGAATATGAGGGCACTGCAAGACTACGGGAGGCTGGCAACGTCAACGCTGAGGGGGTGCCTACAACTAGGGCTGTAAATGGGACGGGTAAATCCGCGGACCGCAAATTCGAACTCTTAAAAAACCCGTCACGGGTCTAATTTTTTATACCCGCATACCCTTGGACCCGTATTCCCTTGGACCCACATATAAGCAGGTCTAATAATGGATATGCTTGGACCCAGACCCGCTAGACCCGTATACCCGTTATACATAAGTAACTATTAAAATAATATGTTATATATATCATACTTTACTAGTCTAATTAATATAATTATTCAGATTATAGCATACTCTAAGGTTGAGACTATTCATATAAATAAGAATTAACTATTCTAGTTACAATAACAAACATCATATGTAAACTTAAAATTAAAATGTCTACTAATCTACATTACTTTCTACATAAATTGCATGTTGTGATCATGACTGCAGATATGTAAATAATTACTCAATTAATTTTATTGTATAGAATATAGCATTGTCTAATATAACTATTACATGTTAATATACTATATGATATCAATATCTTGTTGTGTTAAATATATATAACATAGTCATTTCTCTTACATAAACAATATATGATGTTTTATAGAACCGCTTACCCGCATACCCGCTATTATTTTGAGTACGGGTATGGTGCGGGTTCAGGTTTTGTATTATGCGGGTCTGGAACCGGAACCGGACCCGCTAAATTAGATGGGTATAAGTATGGGTATGGCCAGACCTGCACCGTACCCGCACCGTTTATACCCTTACCTACAACTTCAATATCGTTGTTGTCGTCACTTGGCAGTACCATGCGTACAGGTCGATAGATAAGGTATTTATCTAAGATCTTTGCAGAACATGAAGCCTTCGTTTCGTCTATTTTCTAATGATTCAGCCTTCTCAGATTGAAGTGCTATAGCTTGGTTTTATATGACCTCTTTGTAAGTATCAGACTTGTTTTAGTGAGACTGAGCAGTCCTTCACATCTGGAAGCAAACGGAAGTCGTACTACTCATGACATCGGGTACTGTTCCTCACACTGAATTTGTTGTCGGCTTGTTATTTATTAGTCGTTCATTTTTTTATACAGGAGTCTTTGTTTGAAGTACTTTTTACTTTGTTATTGTAATGCGCACAACTTTGACAACTTTGATGATAGTTGTACATTTTGACTAACTCAGTTGGTTAACCTGTTGTTTGTTACAACCTCAAATTTTGGATTCTTTTGGGTGGAAATGCAATATCTTTAATTTGGTTAATTTTGAGTTAAAAATATGATGCATGAATTAATTTTATAATTCCCCAATAGTATTATTGGAGGAATAATAATGTTGATCGCATTGTGGCATGTTTTCTTGTAGCACAAGAAAAATATGTATAAACAGAATTGTACATTGATTAATGATAATGACTTTTGTTGCCAAATCCAAATCATAATAAAAGCCAAGATTTTCATATAAGGGAAAATAAAGATAATGTGTTTGATTATTTTCCAAACAAATACCTTGTCTTTCCGCTAATATCAATTAATGCTTAAAAAGAAAGGCATCTTTGAAAGATTATAGAAAAAGATATATATTTTGATGGAAAGATATTAATTGCTTCTTTTCCTTAATCAAATTTGCATCATATAATGGTGATGATTCCGGATGGATATATAAGATAATGACGATGAGTTTTTTTTTAAGTGGAAGGAATATATATTAAGATAGTTTCCTTAAACACTTGGGAACTTGACCCATCAACCAAAGATTAACCCACATACCCGTGAGGATAGGACTCTGTAGAAAGGGAAAGGGTTTAATGGAGACAAACCCTAGATATGTGAGAACAACGGCTGCTCTTCTTGGGATTTAGTATATATATAGGGGGAAGATGCACCCCGAGTCCTGGATATTCTAAAGTATCGGCACACTAACTCTCCTTGTTCATCTCCCTCTCCTTCCAAACTCGTAACTCTGTTATGGACCGTAACCCTAACTCCTCTGATGACGATCATTGGAAGTGGCCAAGGCTTCGGCGCAAGGTCTGTCGAAGACCTACACTACAACCTGACCACCATGGGAGGGTGGTGTGACCTGGCTGCTGTGATGACATCACTGCTCACGGATCAGTTGCGAAGCTGGTAGGCTAGAAACAGGCAGGGTTTCACCCTTCGATCTGTACCCCCATGAGCCGCCATGGAGGTGGGTGGCTGCCACAGGCGGGAGCCGTTCTTCCGACATAACATAGCTGTCTTCTCACGAGTCCACATGTGAAGGGGGCGGAGCTTTGGAGATGAGGAAGGGACCATGGGGAAAGCTGCGGCAGATCCAGAAGGAGGCAGCAGTTGTCAGCGTCACGAGGATGGCAGGGGTGTAGCTGCCGGCGGCGCTCTGCAATAGGAACTCGGGTTGGTGAGGATGGGAGTCCAAGACGCCATCTATGGGCAGCATCATGAGAGGAGTAGGAGACGAAGATGTCAGGACGGTGGAGACCTTGTCCCAACATATTTGCGAGCACTGACGTGCGCAGTGCGGTTCGGCAAGGTTCGCGGTGGAGCTTCGCGGCTGTCCGTCCTGGCTACGGCATGGTGCGGGTCTGCGACGCCCTTGTAGCAGAGCCCCGTCGTGAGGTTAGGGATGGTGAGAGGCAGGTACTCTAGGCGGTGGAGCTATGGCGCGTGGAGGAGGAAAGCCCGGCACCTTCATGGCGCTTCCAGTCACGCCGCGTGCAGAGTCTGACGCCGCAAATGTGCGTGAGGCAGAGGATCTTCCCGTTGCAAGGTAGAAGGAGAAACACTATGAGATGACCTGATGACCCCTGGGGTCATACGTTACCACTAAGGGCAAAGAGGTAATCTTTCTTTTACTTGTTATCTTGGGAAGAATTAAAAAGGAAATACGAAAAGCTATTGTGGCGTTATCTGATTGGCCCAAATATCTTTAATTTGCAATTATCACAGTTATTGCTAGGATGATCGGATTTAGACAAGTAATATATAAAACTTGCTCAGAAAAATGAGAGGAATCCAAATAAAATATTAGTAGAACCTGGTCATGCTTCCTGTTCTAAAAGTATATGCAATTCATGTGTTAATATGATTAGTATAAAGGGAAAACCTAGATTTTGCTTAATCTGATGCTTAATTGAATATGTTCGTTCATGTTAAGCTAATACCTGATCTAGACCTGTATGATGAAGAAATTCTTGATAAAGATGAATAATTGATGTTTTTATGTTAATAATCTCATACAATGTTGATTTAGGGTTTTTTTACCCCATATGAGAATGATTAAGCTTTTAAAAACCCTAATTTAAGATAAAAGAGGATAAGATCATATATAATTTGAAAAATGTGAAAATATGTTGTTAAATGATGGTTATAAGTTATTTGAATACAAAAGTCCTTAATTCTGGATAAATACCCTTAATATAATAATTAGGGTTTTCCAATGAATAAAAGGTGGATTTAATGATATATAGAGTTCATTTGTGAATTAGACCATGATGAACTATGAATTAATGATAAATGCTCATAATGATCTTGTCATGGATTAAAAGGATAAGAATAGTAGCTTTAATGTAAAAGAGGCATAATGGACTTAATTAATGTTTCAATGTGCCTTTAATCCGAAATTAGGGTTTGTAAGTAATTGAATAGAAATAGGGTTTAAAATAGTAAATGAAGTGAAACCCTAATTTCCAAGGAAATCCTAAAATTGGAATAGAAATCCTAAGGAATATGATGATATTGGATAAATAGTAATAAAAGGAAATTGGTATATTTATTTTAGGATTATGTGCATATCTGGTTGCTTGAATGGGATTTCTCTATTCTGGTTAATTCTGTCTCAAATCTGCAATCAAAGGTATGTGGTTACGATTATGAATAACCGCTATAGTTTCCCGATGGATTCTCGGATGATTAATCACATTAATGCAACTAAACTGTTGGATGTTTATTTATTTCATTCAACTATAAAGTGACTATGATTATCACTATAAATGTGCATATATAACTGGCTAGATCCGGGTTCACCTCTGTTACTTTGAAAAGGCTAAAAAAAGGGGTAATCCTAGAGCAAGGTCTAGGTTACCGTGAGTTAGAAACTGGGCTACCTACGTGTAGTGCCATGAGACTCTTTAGCATATCCCGAGTTAAGGAGTGGTCTACTTACGAGTAGTGCCATGTGACTCAACACTAGAAACTGGTTCACTTATAGGTGGATCATGAGGGGTTTAATGGGGACAACACAGAGGATAGGGTACTCTTGGATCGCGAAGTTATATCTAAAATGTAATCTTGGTTATTAAATGATTAATTGAATGATTACATTGTTATCATAGTTGCATGTTTATTGTTTCCCCCACATACCAGCTACGGCTGACCGACGTTTTGTTTGTCGGCGTTTTAGGTACAATGAAAAGAACAAACAGTAAAGTGGCACATGTGATACTAAATGAGAATTAAAGTGCAAGGGAGGATTAGATAGATTAATATCGGTGTGGATAGAAGTTTAGAGATCCAAGTTTTCAAAAGGTATGCAAAATTTTATTTTCTTACAGCTTTCAGTATAGTATGTTAAAATTTGATAATTATTCTTGGTTAATTGCCGAACCTTTGATCCGGAAGTCATGGGTGCGGCTTCGACCTCTCGATCTCCCTCAATTGGGGGTTATCGGGAGGTGGGGTCGTAACATTAATTTGGTATCAGAGCGTAGGTTCCTCAGTTAACCATTAATAATTATTAAATTTTACAAACTCCATAGAACCCAAGGGAGTTATTAGAGGATTATCCGAAAGACGGAGGTGTCTAGAAAAGGATCACGACCGGGGGCTGGCAATATTTTCCTCCGCACTGCTAGTCAGAATACGAGGACTCCTGGATCCGTGTGACTGTCTGGCCAAAGTCTTAGGATATGAATCGAAATAAGATACCTTTAGGACTTCTCATCTTATTCATCCCTTCTCATCACAAAATTCTGATAAGGACCTAAAGGATTAGGGTTTTCTTTCTTCTCCTCACCCTCTTGAGGTATGGGTAAGGTTAATAAGGTTTAAGGAATCCTCCACCAAATTAATGAAAGGCATGTAAATAAGATGTCATGGACATAAGATTAATAGATTAAGCGCAAAATAAATAATAGATACATGCTTAGGTCGTATGACATAAGTTGTCATGTCCTCAGAAGAAACCTGAGGCTAGACCTTCTTGTCAGGAGGATAAGTTAGTCTTGGAGATAGAGATCTCCATTGCAAGTAGAGACCTGTCACATCCTCTGAGTATGATGCTAACCCTAACCCTAAGTGAAGGTTAGAGAGAGATGAGTTGGACCAGGTGTTTGAAAGAACATGCCTTTGGGATGTCATATGATCCATGGGTGACCTAGCACCTTTGGCAACCCAACCCTGGGAAGGGTCATGCATGTTAGGGTAAAGGATAGCACCTTAGATGATGATGTTAGTGAAGGACCTTAGAAACCCTATGGGCTTGTGCAAGTAGGGTATGGTTGGCGCCTAGGGCACGTCATAGTGCTGACAGTAGGATGAAACCCTGGATAAGGAATTATGATGGAGCATAAAGGGTTATGGATGATCTTGAGCAACCATAAGTTTGAACCTAGGCTTCACCCATGTAGAGAATGCTTTTGAGGTTGATCCTTCATGAAGAGAGGACCTCTAATGGTGAGGTTGGATGTAGGGTTAGCTCTAGAGAGAGCAGGAAACCCAGCAAGAAAGTTGGAAGCCAAAAACCCTGAACAATGGATAATAGTGGTTGCCTCATGATCAATCCCTGAAAGTTGATGATACCTTGGTTTCCTTTATAGGGACCAAACCCTAGAGAGAGAAGATGAAGCTTCTGGTACATATGTGTCTACGGTATAGGTGTTTACTTTCTGAGGTAGGAAGAAGAATTCCTTTGACCTAGGAAGGTTTAGTAGCAAATTCCGAGGCCTTGTACCTTGTTGGTTGTCCTTAAGGAGGACCCAACTCTAAGTGTTGCTTGAGTTGAAGGATGACAAGGAGTGCATGTCATGCCTTTTGCATGCTTGGTTCGTAGTTAAGAGATAGAGCATGTGGTTGGACACCTACAAGTGAACCTAGGGTTCCTAGGCCTAAGAGGGGAAGTGGTATACCTAATGCTCATGACGAGAATTAAGTTGCTATAGTTTCGAGCATGGTACACCTCATGTATAAAGGAAAAGGGAATCCCCTTGAGTTTAAGGTGTGTTTGATGGACCCCTCACAGCTAGGATGATGATAAAGGAAGGTATGATCTTGATCCAGTATGAAGGAAAGAGGACAAGTATGATCTAGCATGGTTCAGTAGGTGATCTGTTGGTGTCTTCATAGCTTGCTAGGGTTAAGTAGGCTCAAAGTGGATGAAAACCCTAGACCTAAGAGATTTTGTGACCTGGTTGTCAAGAGATAGTTTTTCCTCCCATCCTGGGAGAGGGACCCTTTGGAAGGGTGTATATCAGCTTTGTTGGTTTAAGGTAACCTAATGAGGTCTCATAGGATCTCGAGAAGCTAAGTGGAAAGTACATGGTATGAGAATGAACATGTAGACCCATAGATATCCATCTCTAATTGCATATGAATATGTTACCATGGAGGTAACTGGTATGGGGTTTGACCAAGGTAGGCAGGTTGCCATGATCCCTATGAAAGGATGAAAGCTAGCCCACGAATGCAGAAAGAGAGATGATGAAGACTTGGGTAAGGTTCTATGTGAACAGGTACTATAATAGTGAATCCTAAGTCTATCCTAGGGTCAGGTAGGGATAAGACCGATGAAAGTAGGAGTTGCCTAATTCCCCAATTGCACATGAGCATAGGGTCGGGAGGTAACAGCTATCATTGTCTGAGGACCATGGGTTAGGAGATTGATCACCTTCATGAACTCATGGGACCCAAAGGGAAGATGAGTAGGGCACTCTCTTGATGCATGAGGGAAGAGGGATGACCCCAAAAGTGTCGGCACCCTATAGACCTAGAGGAGATGACCACGGGATGTGTGTAAACCTCAATAGGTTCAAGACTAGTTTGATATCATGATGTCCGTGATGGCACGTTGCAACTTAGATGTAAATGTGTATTGGCAAGGTGGGATGTACCATCTCTACTCTTGGAATAGGAAGAACTCTGTATTTGGACTGCATCCAAATGCTTATTTCCTCTTATTATGGGAGCGAGAGATAGGACATTACGCATGCCATACACCAAGTATAAGAGTTGATGTAGGTTGGAACGTTGCCACGAGAAATGGGGATAGAGAAGATAACCTACCCTAGTAAAGTGAATGATACATGGATGGCTGGAAAACACTAAGAGGAATGAGGTAGTCACCTTATGAGGATGTTTTTATCATGAGCTATGTGGAACTTACAAGTTATACCAGGTTGAGTTTGATCACCACGATGATGAAATCAGAGAGTGTTCTTAATGAAAATAGACAGAGAGTTTAAGGTGAGGCAATAAGTGAAATACATGGAAGTGTATGTCTTCAATGTTACCTAATACCTAAGGGTGTGAAGTGGTAATGGATGCTCTGGTTGAGATACATCTGACTTGTTTGACTAGAAGCTAGAAGAGGTTGTTTGGCTAACCCTAAGTTCGAAAAGGAGAGGTGTTTGGATAACACTCAGATGTAACAAGATACATTGGAGAGTTAAGGGTTGTTTGGTTAGCCAGTCTAGTCCTTGATACGATGAAAGGATGATGGTAGAACCTCAAGTGCACTTCTTTGGAAAAAAAGAAGAAGGTGATGAATCCCCGACCAGAGAGGTTTAGGGTTTCCAAGGAATCGAACTTGAGGAGTCATGACATACAGGAAATCATGATTGAAGATCACCGTACACCGTGGTTCTACCAAGACAGTAGATGGAAATAACACTTTGGATGCTTAAGATAAAGTTGCATGTGGTATATGGCCATGAAAACCATGAGGTAAAGGACGAACCCCAGTAACCCAGTGTGTTGATGCAGAGGGTAAAGAGTTCCTGGGAAGGAACAGGAGTTCATCACTATGGATGTTGTGATAGGTCTCCCCTGGACCAAGGAAGGTCGAGATGCAATATGGGTTATGATAGATCACCTTACCTAGATGACATGAGAAAGAAAGAGTTTTGTCAAGGGGCAGATCTGGTTGAACTAACCATGAGAGAGATGGTTCAACCATGAAGCAAGTTCAAAAGTTTTTAAGTTTAACTTAAAGGTTCACTTCCATAAGGTGAAAGTAGGTACATGAAGAACTCGATGATAGTACAGTTTATCACCCCTAACTAATGGTTAGTATAATTCAGACTAAAGCGTCTGATGAGAGCATGTGTGCTCGTTCAGGGTGATATCTAGAGACAATTCTTGTCCTATGAAAGATGTGACAATGACCACCATAGCCAGTATCGAGTTTTATAAGAAGCTCTGTAAGAGAGGTTGTGTCGGTCACCACTTCAGTAAGGTGATGTTGGTGAAAGGACCATGTGATGGTTAGAAAAGGGCCATAGTGTGTGCAAATGAAGTTGCTTTGATCATGCAATGGATGAAAGGAGCCCAAGGACGACACGAATCGTAAGATGATGCAAAGTAGACGGACATGCAATTCACTGTGGGAGACATGAAATCCGACCCCTCTAAGTTATAGCTAAGAGAGATGAATCCCCGATACATGGGTCCTTTGAGATGGACTGGTGGAGAAGGTTAAGTTTGACCATACCCTTCAGGATAAAGTAATGTGTGATGAGTTCCATGTGTCCAATTTAGAGCACTATGTGAGGTACCCCGACCATGTGCTGAGCAATGAACCTAGTAAGCCCAAGGAGGCTGACATGGCCTGAGTTACCTGTACAGTTTATAGACGCCGAGATGAAAGAACTCAGAGAAAAGAATATGTGATGATAAAGGTTCTGTGGAAGCGCCATGAGTACGGTAAAGCCACATAGGGGCCAATGATGGACATGGGGAAATCTTATCATGAATTGTTTGTTTGTTTATTTGATTCATAGAATTTTGAGGACAAAATTCCTATAAGAGGGGAAGGATGTTACAACCCCAAATTTTGGGTTCTTTTGGGTGGAAATGCAATATCCTCAATTTTGGTTAATTTTGAGTTAAAAATATGATGCATGAATTAATTTGATAATTCCCCAATAGTATTATTGCAGGAATAATAATGTTGATCGCATTGTGTCATGTTTTCTTATAGCACAAGAAAAATTATATATAAATAGAATTGTACACTGATTAATGATAATGACTTTTGTTGCCAAATCCAAATCATAATAAAAGCCAAGATTTTCAATAAGGGAAAATAAAGATAATGTGTTTGATTATTTTCCAAACAAAATACCTTGTCTTTCCGCTAATATCAATTAATGCTTAAAAAGAAAGGCATCTTTGAAAGATTATAGAAAAAGATATATATTTTGATGGAAAGATATTAATTTCTTCTTTTCCTTAAATCAAATTTGCATCATATAATGGTGATGATTCCGGATGGATATATAAGATAATGACGATGAGTTTTTTTTTAAAAGTGGAAGGAATATATATTAAGATAGTTTCCTTAAACACTTGGGAACTTGACCCATCAACCAGAGATTAACCCACATACCTATGAGGATAGGAGTCTGTAGAAAGGGAAAGGGTTTAATGGAGACAAACCCTAGATATGTGAGAACAACGGCTACTCTTCTTGGGATTTAGTATATATATAGGGGAAAGATGCACCCCGAGTCCTGGATATTCTAAAGTATCGGCACACTAACTCTCCTTGTTCATCTCCCTCTCCTTCCAAACTCGTAACTCTGTTATGGACTGTAACCCTAACTCCTCTGATGACGATCATTGGAAGTGGCCAAGGCTTCGGCGCAAGGTCTGTCGAAGACCTACACTACAACCTGACCACCATGGGAGGGTGGCGTGACCTGGCTGCTATGATGGCATCACTGCTCACGGATCAGTTGCGAAGTTGGTAGGCTAGAAGCAGGCAGGGTTTCACCCTTCGATCTGTACCCCCATGAGACGCCATGGAGGCGGGTGGCTGCCACAGGCGGGAGCCGTTCTTCCAACATAACATAGATGTCTTCTCACGAGTCCACATGTGAAGGGGGCGGAGCTTTGGAGATGAGGAAGGGACCATGGGGAAAGCTACGGCAGATCCGGAAGGATGTAGCAGTTGTCAGCGTCACGAGGATGGCAGGGGTGTAGCTGCCGGCGGCGCTCTGCAATAGGAACTCGGGTTGGTGAGGATGGGAGTCCAAGATGCCATCCGTGGGCAACATCATGAGAGGAGTAGGAGACAAAGATGACTGGACGGTGGTGACCTCGTCCCAACAGATTTGCGAGCACTGACGTGCGCAGTGCGGTTCGGCAAGGTCCGCGGTGGAGCTTCACGGCTATCCGTCCTGGCTACGGCATGGTGCGGGTCTGCGACCCCCTTGTAGCAAAGCCCCATCGTGAGTTTAGGGATGTTGAGCGGCAGGTACTCTAGGCGGTGGAGCTATGGCACATGGAGGAGGAAAGCCTGGCACCTTCATGGCGCTTCCAGTCACGCCGCGTGCAGAGTCTAACGCCGCGGATGTGCGTGAGGCAGAGGATCTACCCGTTGCAAGGTAGAAGGAGAAACACTGTGAGATGACCTGATGACCCCTGGGGTCATACGTTACCACTAAGGGCAAAGAGGTAATCTCTCTTTTACTTGTTATCTTGGGGAGAATTAAAAAGGAAATACGAAAAGCTATTGTGGCGTTATCGGATTGGCCCAAATATCTTTAATTTGCAATTATCGCAGTTATTGCTAGGATGATCGGATTTAGACAAGTAATATATGAAACTTGCTCAGAAAAATGAGATGAATCCAAATAAAATATTAGTAGAACCTGATCATGCTTCCTGTTCTAAAAGTATATGCAATTCATGTGTTAATATGATTAGTATAAAGGGAAAACCTAGATTTTGCTTAATCTGATGCTTAATTGAATATGTTCGTTCATGTTAAGCTAATACCTGATCTAGACCTGTATGATGAAGAAATTCTTGATAAAGATGAATAATTGATGTTTTTATGTTAATAATCTCATACAATGTTGATTTAGGGTTTTTTTTATCCCATATGAGAATGATTAAGCTTTTAAAAACCCTAATTTAAGATAAAAGAGGATAAGATCATATATAATTTGAAAATTGTGAAAATATGTTGTTAAATGATGGTTCTAAGTTATTTGAATACAAAAGTCCTTAATTCTAGATAAATACTCTTAATATAATAATTAGGGTTTTCCAATGAATAAATGGTGGATTTAATGATATATAGAGTTCATTTGTGAATTAGACCATGATGAACTATGAATTAATGATAAATGCTCATAATGATCTTGTCATGGATTAAAAGGATAAGAATAGTAGCTTTAATGTAAAAGAGGCATAATGGACTTAATTAATGTTTAAATGTGCCTTTAATCTGAAATTAGGGTTTGTAAGTAATTGAATAGAAATAGGGTTTAAAATAGTAAATGAAGTGAAACCCTAATTTCCAAGGAAATCCTAAAATTGGAATAGAAATCCTAAGGAATATGATGATATTGGATAAATAGTAATAAAAGGAAATTGGTATATTTATTTCAGGATTATGTGCATATCTGGTTGCTTGAATGGGATTTCTCTATTCTGGTTAATTCTGTCTCAAATCTGCAATCAAAGGTATGTGGTTACGATTATGAATAACTGCTATAGTTTCCCGATGGATTCTTGGATGATTAATCACATTGAATGCAACTAAACTGTTGGATGTTTATTTATTTCATGCAACTATAAAGTGACTATGATTATCACTATAAATGTGCATATATAACTGGCTAGATCCGGGTTCACCTCTGTTACTTTGAAAAGGCTAAAAAAAGGGGTAATCCTAGAGCAAGGTCTAGGTTACCGTGAGTTAGAAACTGGGCTACCTACGTATAGTGCCATGAGACTCTTTAGCATATCCCGAGTTAAGGAGTGGCCTACTTACGAGTAGTGCCATGTGACTCAACCCTAGAAACTGGTTCACTTATAGGTGGATCATGAGGGGTTTAATGGGGACAACACAGAGGATAGGGTACTCTTGGATCACGGAGTTATATCTAAAATGTAATCTTGGTTATTAAATGATTAATTGAATGATTACATTGTTATCATAGTTGCATGTTTATTGTTTCCCCCACATACCAGCTACGGCTGACCGACATTTTGTTTGTCGGCGTTTTAGGTGCAATGAAAAGAACAAACAGTAAAGTGGCACATGTGATACTAAATGAGAATTAAAGTGCAAGGGAGGACTAGATAGATTAATATCGGTGTGGATAGAAGTTTAGAGATCCAAGTTTTCAAAAGGTATGCAAAATTTTATTTTCTTACAGCTTTCAGTATAGTATGTTAAAATTTGATAATTATTCTTGGTTAATTGTCGAACCTTTGATCCGGAAGTCATGGGTGCGGCTTCTACCTCTCGATCTCCCTTAATTGGGGGTTATCAGGAGGTGGGGTCATAACACACAGGTTGCAGATCGAATCTCGTTAGGATACTACAAGAAAGAGATAAAGGTCTTTTGCGGTAAGGGTGAGCAGAATTTGATTAATAAATGATTAACCGAAGGATTAATTTTATTTGGATAATTGGGGTCATTTGGTTAATTTAGTTAATTTATTTAAATTAATTGGTTAAATGGTTGATTTGTTGGTTAAAAATATTTTGTATTTGGTTAACCGACTTAACCAATAGCCACAATTTATTTCAAAAAATATCATATACATATAAATATGTATATAAATGTGCTTTTATTTCAAAAAACTTCTATGCTTATATTGAAATTAAGTTTTAATGAACTATATGGCGCTATATTTATATGCAATACTATTATAATATAATAATGATTCAAAATTGTATGAGTATTTTTTTATAATATCATTCAAAGAGTGTTATCTGGTTAATCGAAATAATCAACCAGATTAACCATTAATCGATAAACCATAATCAAAGTAACTAACAATAATTAAGTTAGATTAATGGTTAAAATATGAAACTACGAATTAACTATTTAACTGAACTAAATTAACCACAACTGACAGAATTAATCGAATGCTCACAACTACTTTGTAGTTCTAACTGGATGTTCCTCCCTCTTGGTTATAAAAAGATGCTAAAACCCCACCATTAAAAAAATACTTCTATGATTGCTAATCATTTCTTTCTACTTTAAGCAAATCAAACTCCACTTGCAACGATATACACACTTTTTCATTTTTTAGTTTGTAATCCATTCTATTATAGTTGTACTGGAACTCTACAAACCAGCATATAAAACACCATTGTTGGAGGTTGCGAAGCTTGTAGAAACAACCTAGCATGTGCAGTTTCATCTTCTACTAGTGTTTCAGGGGTCGTTCTCCCCATTAATTTTTTTGACCAAGTTTGTTAGTCACTCCCCTTTTATGTTATATACTCCTACTTTCTAATGTATGTATTTTTTGTAACAAGAATCAACTGAAAATATATCACTTTCACTTTTAGAAAACATTGATTTTTAAAAGATGAGGTGGGGTGGAAAGTTTTATAGCGGGGTGGGTGATGTCAAAACAATTTCTCAAGTTAATTCTAGATATCCAAGTTATATTCTTTTATGTGAAGTAATAGTGTTCAAAGACTTTCCAGTCAGTTTTAATTTCAGCTAAATTGTACTTTTTGAGCTACATCCATATGCATCGAAGAGAGCAGCTTTGCCTATCATACAATATTCATTGTCAAGCTCTTATTATTGAGCCTCACACACTTGAGAATATTAACTCCACCATTGATCGCAAGTGGAGGCGTATCTGAATCCTCAATCTCACATATGGAATGGATCATTTTTTGTTGTGATTTTTGAATGGACAGAATAGGATATTGCTTATTAATGAAATGCTCATCCCTTTATAAAAAAAAACTCCTAAACTAGACTAATCATGCACATGGAGCCTCTTTGTCAAACCTATAGAGTTAAGCCCAAGAACCAACTTGATCTTGGTCCAACTACACTTCATCAAGATTCACAGTTGAAGTACAATTCAACTCACAGACAATTGAAGTGTATTCCTATATTTTTCATAGAGCCTCTAATAACTTTAAATCCAAAATACAATAAATCCCTTTGACAAAAAAAGGTTTAGTTTGACTCCCACTGAGTCTTTGGGCCTTGTAGAGCTTTGTTGGTGAATTACTCTAGTGTTCACGCAGCCTCAATTCTTAAAATAAAAAATTCTTATTCCATTGCATCCATAGTACATCAAAAGTTAAATCTATTGATTCCAGAATTGCACCTATGTGCCGCTAGAAGAATTGAAACTTCCTCATGACCATAACTTTTGGAATTGATTCTAGAATTGCATCTATGAGTATATATATGTGTAGATTGATAGACAATCTTATTAAATACTTGTATGTATGGGATGCACATCCCATAGAAAGCAACATTTGATGAAATTATGTAAGTTTGCTTTATTTTCCATTAACACCTAATTAATTAAAGTGGATCTCTTCCTACAATACAACATATGGCATATGGTGAAAACAAATGATGAAGCATGAAGGAAACACACAAGAAAAGTTAACAAGGTTCTCTAACGCTAGCTAGATCTCTTCAACATGGTAAACGAGGTATCATTTTGGATATATAATTTATGACTCAAACATCATCAACGACTTAAGTGCTTTGGGAAACAACATTGATGATAAGGTACAAGTAACCAAATTGATGTGTCCCTTGAAGTCTCACTTAAAAAATAAATCAACAACCATCTAATGATCTTCTAAACTCATCTTCCTTCTAGGAAGAGAACTCATCAACAACTTTGTAATATGTGAAGTAAAGTTGAAGGGAATGGAAAGACAAGAGGAGAAAATAAAAAGAAGAAAATCTTAACAATTTCAATCCATTACATGTCATCCAATACAACAAAAAAGGTTCCCGATTCCAAAGGTATTAGATTATGAAAAAAAACTTTAATGTTCTTTAGTGGATAATGAAATCAGTAATGTTGAATGTGGTAAGAATGACCACTTCAACTACATGAGTATCCTATTCTATAGAAGGAGAGGAAAGTGTAAATAAGAAAACAGTAAGAAATTATATATCTTGACTTTACTTATCTCTTAGCATTCATTATCCTACCAGTATTTCTCCTTGTGATCATCATTATGAAAGTAGGTGTCTCATCCAAGTTTACATGGCATGAAGGCATCCTTCCTGGGCTCATCCTGTATGGTGACGTTCTCTCTAATTTCAAACACTCATACATCAAACATGTAAGCATCCTACCAAGGTCGGTCTTCGTAGTCATACTCATGTGACATTCTAAGAACATTGTTCATTCATTTAGGGTAGTCATAAACATACTCTACATAGCATAACATTACAAAGATATGGTATATAGTATATTTTCATGTTCAACCATCATAAATATCATTTAATTAATACCACTATCAACATCATAATTAATAAAATCATATTACAACATGATACATATCATATTTTCAAAATAGGAAATACTAATAAACCTTAACATAAATCTAAGCATAATCATAATCATAACAACAAATATGTAAAATAATTCTACATCTCCCCCCATCACATTACTACTATCATAGGATGTTACGACCTACACAGTTGTATCTCACAAGCTCATGTTTTGGCTTGCACTCCCAATCTCCATATTTTCATGTGGAATTGTTGTAAGATAAATCATGTTGAAACCAGCTTCACAAAAATATCAGATCAGGTTTAGGATCACTAATTGTCTTGCTACGTTCGATTTTGTTTTCTATATTACCCCTCCTAGGATCTATTTTCTTGAATGTGGGTTTCCAGGTTCCACAACATACATTTATGACTTAGTAACTTATCTTCTTATTATTAAATATTATTATATTTAATATTTAATGATTTCATCACATAATTATTATTTTTGTTGTATTTCACTATGAATTACCTATATTTTCCCTATTTCACATTACTATAACATATGTAAAAAAAAATTCTGCTAACTTAAATAGATTTCCCATAGGTAAACCCTCTTATATGAATTTGTTTCAATTACCCGTCTTCATTCCATATGAATGATATATTATCATACTTATTTCACATGGCTTTATATATTTTTTAATACACTTACTCATACATAATCATACATGTTCTTATATATAAGACGAATATTGCTTATTGAAGGATGTAATTATATATTTTTAGATACACTTACGCATACATAATCATGCATGTTCTTATATATATACGATGAATATTTCTTATTAAAGGATGTAATTATGTGTTATAAAACATGATTAGGTCATAATTATCAATCCAAGATGTATTCCAAAATTTAATATAAACTATAACTATAGATAGTTATCCAAAATTTAATTAATGTTAAAAATACATTATGTGTTACCTTTGCTACACAAATAGTTGATAATATAGTATTGACAATAAAACCATAAAACAAAAGTGGGTTATTATTACACACATGATATGATATCTTTGCACAATTTTGATGCATCTTTATTTTTTAATTCCCAAAATACACTTATGAGTATTTCTTAATATGTTAATCCTACAAGTACAACATAGAATGTCAAGACTTGAGATTTTCTTATCATGGCTAACATAATAATATTCTTTCATAATTTTAGGATATTCCCACTATGTTGTATTACATATATACCATTGAAGTCCATAAAAGCCTCTTTTAAATTATTTGTAGAATTAAAAGTCAAAGTACATAATACTAACATTTCTTCTATTTTATGTAGGTTCTAGGATTTATATCAATACATGGTTTCTATGGTTTGGACTTGTAGACGTCATGATTTAAATTTTCAAAAAGTTACCCCAACAAGAGGTTGAAATCATTGATTTTCCACCCAAAATATAACATTAAAATTCATCACTACTCAAATGATGCACCAAATTTCATTTCAATTAATCTTTATGTGGGAACCATGGGTAGAAGAAACCATTTACTCCATTGGTTCTCCCTCTAAAACTGTCATTTTCTTCTTGGGTGTAACAGATGTCCACCACAAGGTTGGTGCTCTATTGACCCTCTACTCCTTCTTTGAACGTCCTACAAAGGAGATATTTTCATTGTCAACCTCTTCCCATGCAAGGAACAATTTATACTTATCTAAGTACGGTTCAGTTGGGTAATTTTGTTACTTTTTTTCTAATGCATGCATCACTAATAAATGATAATATTTAATTAGATTTTTTGGATTTGGTTATATATTTAAACAATATTTGATTAAATGAATTATGCCTTGGCAAGTTAAAACTCAAGTTTAATGAGTTGGGTTATGCATAATTTGTTCAAAATTTAATGCATAGGTTGTAGAAAGTGATTAACGTGTAATCTTGTTTGAATTTTATGATGTGAAAGTTGTTCTAGCAAATCACTTTTTATATTTTGAAACATATTTTTATGAGAAAAGGATTCATGTCCGGTGTTGCAAAACACTACCTTTTTTAGATTAGTGTTTGAGGGCACATCAGCTGCAAAATATGTTGAATTAATATATACTGATGAAATAAATATTTATAATACCATAATAAGGTTTGAAGATATATGAGCATTTTATCAAATCCTAAATTTTGTTGGAAATTGTAGATATTCATATGGGTTAATTTGAGGGGTCTTTGTGCAAGGTTGGAAGATTTAGCCAAAAAAGGAGTCAAAATGTAAAAAAAGAGTAAATTAGGAGAAAATGCAACTTACCCAAGCACCTCAGTTGATGTAAATAGTTCAATATGGACTTAAGCATCTCATATAAATGTTCTACCATGTATATTTTGATAGTAAGAGGAGGAGAGGAGATTTGGAATTTGGTTTGGAGACTCTTCCCTAATTGTGATGGAGCTAAGGTGTCTAGCAAAAATTGTCGCTAAACTTGGAAAAGACATTTTTCAACTATAAATTTATGAAAATTTTAGCATATTACATAATTTTAAATTACTTCTTCCTAATATCTTCTCCTATCCTAATTCTAAACTCTTTTCTCAGTTTCTTGCATGAATGATCATATATGAATCCCCATAGATGGTGATGGTGGTGAATTCCACATTATAAATAGATTGGACAAAGTTTTGATGAGATCCAAGTTCATCAATTTGGTATATGGATTATGAATTTATGATACCCATTTTAAGGATTTATGCATGTTTTACTATCATTTCAGCTAATTCATTATTGTAGATTACTAGCAAACTTGGTGATTTGGGGAACTTTGGATGATTATAGGCAAAAACCCAAATTTTAACTTTCATTTTAGAAGTTCATTATTATTTATTTCGTCAACATTTTCAAGAAAATGGTGTTCATGACTTATTTTGCAATAAATTTCCCAATTTTATCAAATCAAGTCAAATTTTATCTTTTTGCCTATATGCGTCCATATATAAATATATTTGAGAGGAAATTTTCATCTTATATTTTCTACTAAATGCCAAGGGATTCACATGTTTTAATCCAATGTTAGCATAAATGTTTTTTTCTTTAATTATTCATGTCTAGCAAATTATGCCCAACTTTTGTAGTTTTGACCGTTTAAGTTGTTTTTGCATAATTGAAATTTGGTACTGAGGGTATCCTTATTGTAGTTTGGATTCCTTGGTCCATGACCTAATCACCTAGACATCATAAAATTTATATAAGTTCATATGTATTCTGTCTTCACATCTTCAAAATTCTAACTCCATACCACTATTATAAGTTAGATGGGGTTTTTTCTTAGATTAATTAAAACTCAAATGTAAAACCACTTTTAGTTATAGGTATTAGATTAAAACTAAAAAGTTTCAGATCTTATATAGACATAATACTCATATGAACCAAATTAGTCATCTTATTCACTAATATATGAGTGTATACATCATTAAATGAGAGAAAACTTCAAACATACTCACATATACTATTATTAATAAGTTCATTATTTAATTAGAGGGAAATATGATAGAAATAATATCTCATAACATATAGACTAAATATTGCCGCACATATAATCATTAATTACCTCACACGATTACCACTTAATTCCAAAATCAAGTTCTATAATAATGATACATGAAAGTTTGACAAAACTTTGAAACAAGTAATATTACTATGTATTATGGTTTCTAGAAAGACACAATATTGTTTCATAGTAAAACTATTGGTGAAGTACCCAAAATATCCTTAGTAGGGTTAGTAATTTTTATTGTTCACCAAAAAAAAATCAGGATTTGAAATTATGTCAAACTTAACAAAATACATCTGCTACTATTGTTAAAGATCTTGCGATAAATATTAATATATAACAACAATAAATATTAAAATATTATATGTTTTAGTACACAAAATGTATACATTCTTAAACATCATGATCATTGGTTCATATTTTTTTAAACATAGTATGCTATAAATACTTTCTACCAATACCTTGTGCATCCAAATTGTATGACTGTGTTTCAAGTTATGCTTGTTCAAACTTATTGCATTCTCATAAATTGATGGTTGTTAAATTTTTGATCTAGTGGCCAAGATCACACCACATTGTGCACCCATAACTGCCATCTCACAGATACTTGTCGAGATCCAGCTTGTGCAACACCCAACATACTTGATAGCCCAGCAACAACACCCAACAGAGTTGCACATTGTGAAACATTGTGTTGACATTACTGTAGTGAGATGGAGACTGTAACAGACTCACTTTTTGGCAACCCCCAATTAAGGAAGGTCTTAATAATGAGAGACATAACCTAAAATTTTCCCAAGGATCCCAATTTAAACAAACAATAAATAATAGCAAACAGTTTCCATTGATATAAATATATCATTTACAAGTTATTCCTCTAGAACTTGCATAACTTTCCATCATCACAATTGTACATATGAGAAGAAGTATCTATGTAATCCTCCTTACAAGATTAACTTTAATGTCTTCAAGTAATTTCATTTCACCATCACATCTTGATATCATCTTATCTAGCATGTACCTAAAAGGTTGTGAAATAAAATCATATATCAACATATCAAAATATACTATGTATGTGGGGTGGATGCAAAAGTTTGCAAGTACATAACAACATATAAAATTTAATTACTTGCAATAAGAATTTTCATTTTTCTTCACATAATCTTTCTTTATGATATGCTCATCCAACAGTTTAGTCGAGGACAAACACGCAGAGAACACTGGTTAAACTAATGAGGTTAGTCATAGGCGTAACCATGAACATCAATAGTGATCCATGTAGATCATGCAATTATACTTCAAGAATATTATCCAATCAATCAATCAAATCAAAAAATCAACTTCAATATGCATGTATGGAAATTTGAAAGTGTCACCATCACATTATATAGACCAAACCCTACTTTGGTCCTAATCTAGGGTTTAGGTTTCCTGGGTATCATATGAGTCATTCTTCAAAGCCCTAATCACTATATCCAACATATCCTTTTGTGATGATCACTTAGATTTGGTTAGTTTCATTATTAACATAGCAAGGTGTGACACTTAACCCTAAATCTTTATATGCATGATTACTCATATTAGAAATTGTAATTATCATCATTATGATCAAGATCATCTTGGATCACTATTAAACTAAATGTATTTAATGTGTTTGACATGTTAATACCCAAATCTAAGGTTTTCATAAATTAATCACTTACTAAACATGGATTCAAGGAACTTATGAAATTTGAAGAATAATTAGGTCTCAAATATATTTTCTTTGTGTTCCTCTCATTTTTCTGATCAAAATGATAAATAATTTTACTATATTTGGGTATCCCTAGATATTTCTATGATTTAATGAAATGATATTGTATACCTCAACATATGACCATGTGGCGAGCATCCATTGGTCTGCTCTATAGGGACCACTGCCATGTGGTTAAGTTGAAACCTTATCCACTCTCAGTTCCTCTCTGGACTGGCCAACCAGGGACAACCCAATTGGACTCCTACTTTGTGACTCGGCCATGCACGAGGCCTCCCCCTCATGGCAATGGTGATGTAGACACAAACACGGGCACGGCTGCAGGTGCATTACTACGGGCACCATTGAGAACAACCTCACTGGCCAACTCCCAGGCTTCAACTGCCACCTAAATTCATCAGAGATGGTCATACGAGGGGTCATACCCTCGTGACGGTTGCCAGTATCTTGGATCCATGTCCTCACCATCCTGGTGTTGGCATGTAGAGAACAATACTAGAATAAGAGCACTTCTTACTTGTTTTGGGGATAGGTCAGCAATTGCCCTTCATTTTGTACGTGAACTAGCTTCTCCTTAGGCCCTAGGGTATCTATCAACCTACTCCTTCTTCTTCTAGAAACTAGTGCTCGATCTACATCCTGGTCTATAGGGTCTCAGGCCAACCGTTCCTAGAGGCGATGACCTCCATACCTTCCTTTATAGTAACTAGATAGGGTTCTTTAGGGTTTGAGGAGGATGGTAGGAAGGGAAGAAGATGAGCAAAAAACCTAGTTTGCATACATGTAGGAAGAGGAAGGTGAAGGAGAAATGATGATCTGACAAGGGGGCTTGTAGGGAGAGGTAAAGAAATTTATGTTGGTTTGGTTTTTGTGTAGATTCTCATGTATATATACATACTTACCCCCTAACATAATTCTCATTTCCTCCTTCTCCCTTCCAAAAGTGGTGAGGCGCTCTTTGGTGATAATTAATTGCATGCCTTCTATATTATCTTATTTTGTTGACTCTTGAACCTTTTTATTCTAAAAATCTCTTTGTCACGCGCATGAAACCTCCATCTTCCATAAAATAAGGATTTGGCAACATTGAATATAAAAGGGAAGGCAATTAATAACTTTCCAACTTATATTTGGTCTTTGAGATCTATTAGAAAACTCTCTCTTCGATATATTATTTAAATCAATCATATTTATTTAAAAAAAACTCACCAAACATCTTTCCCAATGTATATTTAGTGATTGGGATGTATTTTGTACATAAAACTTGCTCTTGTAAGGATCCCATTTAAACAACACCATTATCTCATAGAATATCCTTTTTCTCCCAATTTCTAGAATTGTCTTTTCTTTATTATTATATTTCAATAATAATTCCCAAAGCCATTAATATTTGTTTTCACACAAATCTCTTATTCCTTTTTCTTGTGCCCCAAGGACATATTTGCAACACAACTAGTTCCATAAGTAACATTATCATTCTATCAATAAAATTATTGGGGAATTATCATTTTATGGCTTATATTTATATAATTCATTTTTTATCAAAATTGAGGATTTACATTCACCTCTCCTTAAAATGAATTTTGCCCCCAAAATTCAACCCTTATAAGGATGAGTTGAAAGATAACTCATCTTAGTTTCAAATCTTAGGGTTAACATGCCTACTTAGATATCTTTCACATCTTTCATTGATATGCACATTCCTCACATTATTACTAAGATTGGTATTTGAATTCAATTTAAGGTACATACACATCCTTAGTATTTACATGATACCATATTTGGTGATTACATTTTTCACTTGTGATTTTAATTTCACTTGGTGTCTATCAGTTCAGCAAGATTTCCAACATATTATTCATGTATTTTCGTATAAGGGTGAGATAGCACCTCAAACCCTAGGTCATGTCATGAAGTTCAACTTAAGATATTCATTCTCATAACATATGTCTACCCACTCTCACTCCCTCATAATGACATGAAATAAGCATTTGACTACAACCCAAAAACAAAGTTCATCCCATTCCAAGTGCAGACATGGTATAAACACACATTACCCTAAAATGTCATAATTTAGGTTGAATCATTATCAAGATGACTCTAAACCATATATACTTTTTAATTCCATAAAATTCTCATATTTAATGAATTCAAGTGTCTTTTTCACTCATGAGTTTGTACACAAGTCCTTTATTATTACATGAATTCTTGTATCTTTTATATTTACACCTCATGTATTACGAGCCTCAGCCACTTCCTCAAGGTCTTTAGAGGTACATGTACTTTTGGAGTGATCTCATCCTTATGCATGCAGGGTGTGCCTCTCACGTTCACCCCTTGGACCACATGAACATCATGAAGGTGGCCAATCTCCTGAGTCATGGGCCTCAAGAAAACATAGTTGTTACCTCCTTACCAGATGGTCATATGCATTCAGGGAACATTCAATTCCTAATACCATTGGTCTTATGCACCTTTAATACTCCCTACTTGACCTTAGGATTGACATAGGGCTCTACTTTTCCAAGGGTTTACTGAGGGCATGTTATCTTCATATGTAACTCTTTAAACTGGATTTCCTCCATCTCTTATGATGCTCATTATTCACTTTATGTCCCTTCATTAGGCTCGTAGCGACCCTCACTTCCGGGCTTTGTCCCATATGTTAGCCACTTCCATAGTGATTTTATCTCATGTTCCTTAGAGATGGCATACTTGGGTTTACTTATACTCAATATATGTTCTTTCATATTTTATATTAGGTGACATTCATGGTTAGCTCAATTTGAAATTGTTTTATCATCTCACCCTTCTAGGGGAGGTCCTAACCTAGGGTACCTTCTTGGCTCATAGGAGGAGGTTAGGCTCTCTATCCACAACTTGAACCTAAGGTATAAGGGTTTTGCCTCCTGCTTAGGTCCTTTTCCCACTGTTGGGTTGACCCTCCCCAGGTTGGGACACCAACCCTAAAAGTTGATTTTTTTTATGTAACCATAACATGTCGAACATACATTTTATATTATAACTTCTCAACCCTTACTTGCTCAGTCACTGTGTATACCCTCTCACTGGGAGGTATTCATACTCACTTGCAGGGAGTATTTCAATGATCAACCCACTCACTGGGGGTGATCTCCATCCATACCCACTCATTGGGGATATTCACAACATCATACTCACTTGGTAGGAGTATTTCAATGATGCACCCACTCGTTGGGGTAACCTCCAACCATACCCACTTGTTGGGGTGTCCATAATATCATACTCACTTGGTGGGAGTATTTCAATGGAAAAACCACACATTGGGGGTACTCTCTATTCATCCATTCCTCAAGAGATAGTATCAGTATGATGAGCAAGTTATATTCATATTTTCATCATTTTTTTCATGCAACCTAAATAAGCACCTCTTATTTTAACCTCACCACCCTTATCTTCTTTTCTAATGGTGTGCCCTCTCTTTAGGGGAGCCTCCTTATGGGGAACCCTCTCTAAGGGTTTGGTTCATGTAGTGGACATTTCATACATAGGCCTTCCTCTCTTGGTCGGAGGTGATTTCATAACCATACATAGGCTTTCCTTTCTAAGCCTGATCACCATTCATCTCCATGATGACTTTATTCACCCCATGATCTTTAACTCACCAAATATCAATATAGGGTTTAAGCATGTTACATCCATGAATGCATTATTCATATGTTGTTTATGTTTCTTAAAACTTTTCTCATTAATGTCTTATTCCACATGCACATATGCATGGATGACTGAGTCACCTAACTCATTTAATTATATTTTCTTATCCTTTTTCAAGGTTCATATGGGTAGTGTTCTATATTACCACACTACTCTAATTCCCCACAATTAGGGTTTAGTATGTGGGTTAGGGACTACACACTGTCCCTTAGGGTTTCTATCTCCCCAGAACCAGTAGGGTTTTTCCCAAACCAACCCTAGTTATCTCTGGGGTTAGTCTCATAAGGAAAACCCATAAGACATATTTGTTTTCTTTATCATTATTTCCACATTACATGTACATTATTATTTTCACATTATATGTACATTATTATTTTCACATTACATATACATTATTATTTCCCACATTACAAGTACATTATTTGGTGGAGGATTCCTTAATCCTACTTCTTCTCAAAAACCCTAACTTTAGATGAGGAGAAAAATATATTTTAGGGTTTATTCAGCAAGAGGATGAGAAGTGGATGAAATAGACGAGAAGACTTAGAGGAAACATTACTTCAAGCTAACCCTAGGTTTTGGCCAGGCCGATATCACATTGGCTAAGGGATTCGCCATATACCAACTTAATGGTGTGGAGGAAATTATTACCAGCCCCCAAAAATATAAACCTTTCTAGGTACCACTACCATCAAGTTTTTCCTTAATAAGTTTCCTTATATTTCTATGGATTACATGAAATTATAAACTATTAAGGATTATTTGAAAAATCTGGCGCTCTGATACCAAATATAATGACCTCACTTTTCAACAACACCCAATTAACGAAGTCCTTAAAGATGAGATCTATTACCTAAAATTTTCCCAAGGATCCAGATTTAAAAAAAAATAGCAGTAATTTTGTATTAACTCAAATATATCATTTACAAGATATTCCTCCATAACTTACATAAGTTTCCATCATTAAATTGTACATATGAGAAGAAGAATCTGTGCAATCCTCCTTAAAAGATTAACTTTAATGTCTTCAAATAATTTCATCTGAACATCACATCGTGATTTCGTCTTATCTAGCATGTACCTAAAATGTCGTGAAACAAAAGCAAGGATCAGCATATCAAAATATACTATGTACGTAGGGTGCATGTAAAAGTATGTAAGTATATAACAACATATAACATTCAAATACTTGCAAATAAGAACTATCATTTTCTTCACATAATCTTTCTTTATGTGATACTCATAGTGGCATTATGATAATTGAATAGAACTAAATAAACATCCAACAATTTAGTTGTTCAATCGTTGAGAAACACTCAAAATACACCGGCAAACTGACGTGGGTAGTAATAGGAGTAACCACATACCTCAATGGTGAGCCTTGCATATCATGCAGTTATACTCCAAGCATATTATCCATTCAAGTAAGAAAATCGAGAAATCAACTTTAATTTCCATTTACGCAAATCCTGACGTGTTACAGTCACATTAAATATATCAAACCCTACTCGGGTCCTAATCTAGGGTTTAGACTTCCTAAGTATTGGGTTATGATAAGAGTCATGCTTCAAAACCCTGATCACTATATCCAGCACATCCTTTCCTGATGATCACTTAGATTTGATTAGTTTCATTATTAAGATAAGAAGTGACCTTTAACTCTATATCTATATATGCATGATTACTAATATTATAAATTGTAATCATCATCATTATGATCAATATCATGATGGATTTATATTGTAATCATAAATATTAGATTGTAATATGAACTAAATGTATTTAATGGATTCGACATGTTGATACCCAAATCTAGGGTTTTCATATATTAATCAATTACTAAACATGTATTCAAGGAACTTTTGGAATTGGAAGCATAATTAGATCTCTACTATATTTTCTTTGTGTTTCTCTCATTTTTTAATCAAAATTATATATAATTTTACTATATTATGGTATTCCTATCTATTTCTATGATTTAAATAAAATAATATGGTATACCTCAAGCATATGACCATGTGGCAAGCATCCATAGGTCTACGCCACAAGGACCCACTGCCATGTGGTTAAGCTGAAACCCAATCCACTCTTGGTCCCTCTCTCGGATCAGCTGGTCTGAGCCAACCCATTTGAACTCCTACTTTGCATCTCGGCCATGCACGAGGCCTCCCCCTCAGTGTGACTCTACCATAGACACAGTCGTGGGAGCAGTTGTAGGTGCATCACCACGGGCGCTACAGAGAGCACCCTCGTCGACCAACGCCTAGTATTAAAGTGCCTCCCAACTTCATCAGATATGGACATACCCTCATGACGGTCGACGATAGCCTAGATACAAAATACTTGTCCTCTTCATCTAGGTCTTGATGCATGGCCTGTAGAGAATGAAATGAGAAGAAGAGCACTTCTTACTTATTTCGAAGAGAGCTCAGTAATCACCCTTCATTTTGTCTGTCAACTAGCTTCCCCTCAAGCCCTAGGGTAGCTATCAACCTGCTCCATCTTCTCCTAGCAATCGATGCTCGACCTACACCCAAGTCTATAGGGTCTCAAGCCAACCTTTACTAGAGGTGAGGACCTCCATACCTTCATTTATAGCTACTAGACAGGGTTCTTTAGGGTTTTAGGAGGATGGCAAGAATGGAAGAAGATGAGCAGAAAACCTAATTTGCATACATGTAGGTAGAGGAAGGCGAAGGAGAAATGATTATCCAGTGAGGGTATTTTAGGGAGAGGGGAAAAATCTCCATTGGTTTGGTTTGTTTGTGGATCATCATGTATGAGCACATACATACTTACCCCACCCCCCCAACATAATCCTCATTTCCTCCTTCTCCCTTCCAAATGTGGTGAGGCACTCTTTGGGGAGAATTAACTAAAGGCATCCTATATTCTCTTATTTTGTTGACTCTTAAAACTTTTTATTATATAAATCTATTTGCCATTTGAATGAAACCTACATCTTCCATAAAACATGTATTTGGAAACATTGAATATGAAAGGGAATACAATTAATAAATTTCCAACTTATTTGGTCTTTGAGATCTATTAACTCTCTTTTTGATACATCCTTTAAATCAATCATATTTATTTCAAAGAAACTCACCAAATACCTTTCCCAATGTATATTTAGTGATTGGGATGTCTTTTGTACAAAACTTGCTCTGTTAAGGATCCCATTAAAACAACACCATTATCTCATAGAATATCCTTTTCTCCCAATTTGTAGAATCTCTTTCCTTTATTATTATATGTCAAGTATCTGAAAATGTAAACAGAGATAATACTATTTTATTTCTTAAACATTGTGTTTCCAATAAAGGTTAGATAATTACTCTTAATTATCTAAAACATTACACATTTTATTTTATTTTAGTAACTTGCATATTATCTTATATTTCTATTATCTAATAATTCACAAAGCCATTAATATTTATTTGCACACAAAATCTCTTATTCCTTTGTCTTGTGCCCCAAGTACATATTTACAACACAAATAGTCCCATCAGTAACATTATCATTTTATCAATAACATTATTGAGGAATTATCATTTCATGGCTTATATTTATATAATTCAATTTTTACCAAAATTGAGGATATTACAAAGACTACTTCTCAAGAAATGATACCGTGAGGAATATTATCCCTAGATTCGGCCTTACCTCCTTGGCATATATGGTTCCATCACTATGCCTCAAGAAGTAAGGGTAAAAAACCCAATGTTACATGCTCCATGCATTGTTGCATCTTCTCTTCATCATCTTCTTTGTTCTTATCCACTCTCTCTCTCTCTCAATTTCTTGTAGAAAATCTTGACAAAGACTTCATCTAAATCTAATATTACAAGTTTAGAGGCTTTGTTTCTTCCTCCTCTTTGATCTCAGTTTAGTATTTCATCTCCTGTATGGTGGTTCAATCCTTCCCTTCTTGGAGACCCAGCCACAACAAATCTTCTTTTTTCTTACATAACAATTACCTTTCTTTGACCAAACATTAGGATCTCAAAATATTACCAAACAATCATTAAGAATAACCATAGGTAGGTACCTACTAGGAAAGATAATGAACATAATACATACTTCATTATCACCATCCCATTATTATAATAAATCCTCAAAATCTCGACAGTAATAGTTGTATTTTCTTCAAACACTACCTAAAAAACCATCCAAAAACTCTAATAAAATTGTGATACCTTCATCCTTATATAATAATATTCGATAAACTTTTCATACAGATATCATGCATTGATAGTAAGAGAAAATTGGATATGGTGTTAAGGAAGAAGCGCGTGGGGATAGATAGAACCAAACTTTGTTGAGATGCAATGGTTTAAGATCCAGGGAATCTGAATTGTTCCTAAAATTATGATCGACTTCCATTGTGTTTTCTATTGATTTTTGGTGCTCAATGTCTATCTCATTGGATACCTTTTCTTTAGATAGCTTCCACGGAGCTGATTTTTGGTGTTCTATCTCAGCGATCTACTGATTTAAATTTTTTTATGGTAGTTTTCAAACTTCAAATGTTCAACATGTGATTCCACACAATATTACTCAATTTACTTTTGTGGTAAGTTCATCCCTCTATTGCATGCTTTTGATATCTATGAATTCATGAATGGATTAGAATGAGCACCAAACTAAATTGTTCATGATGATTTAGGTATCCCATTGTTTTTACTCTCTTCTTTGATATAAAAATTCCCAATTTCCTACAAATAATAATGTCATTTTCTAACAATTATATTCCTTAGAAATACACCATAAAAACTCATAAAAAAGTACAACACCTCTCAAATATATTATATGGAACCTAAGGAAAATCCAAATTCACCAATCTACTCTTTGTAGCACCTACTTTAGCTAAATGCCCAAAGTACCCTTGGTAGCATATCTTGTCCTATAATTGTCATATTATCAGCAAACTCTATAAGAACTTTAGTCTCATCATATTAATTGACCCTAAATTTTCTTGTGACTAGTATATCAACCCATATTATTTTGATACCAAAATACAATTGGGTTCTAGTTATGCATAAATAGACTTCAGTATGGGCTAAAACCTATGGAGCTTGGCCCACTTGTCATGATCTTGCGTAATTTGCATTTTAGTTAATGGAAATAACATTCATGTAGGTATATATCAAAAAACATTGGGGTTTTCAATTCTACCAAACTTGTAAGGAACTTCATTCTCTAAATTTGTCTCAACTACTACAGGATACCCCCCTTATGATTATATTAATGTTACTAATTTATACGTATCTTTTTAATCATATGAACATTTTGTACATGGTTATTAATCTGTCCACTAAAACTTTTGATGTTATTCATTACAAAACATTGATGCTCATATCTTTTTTAGAATAAAAAGATAAAGGGATAACTAATTATTCTAATATTAATACACTCAATTAATACATGCATAATTGAGTCAAGCATTCCATGGATTTTTTTAATATATATAGGTTCCTTCATATATATCATTGAATAAGTTCTTTTGTCAATTAAATGACATATTTAGTTCACTTAGGGTTCATTGCCAAGGTAACTTGCACCAATTCTCCCATGATCCTATCATTAGTAAATGTGACATATTTGAGATGTGTACCATTATCTTTGCATTCTACTTGCTAAAATAATAGTAGAAAACCATCATAATAATTTTTTAATAAATCATCAGGTCATAATTTATAGTGTTTATCAAGACCATCACCTAGCCTTCTACTTTAACATATCATGAGTCATTTTTTTACTAATTATCTAACTGTGATTCTTAAGGCTTATATAATTATTTGGTTAAAATTTTCCATATTCACATTTGATTGTAACTAAAATCTAGTTAGGTTTATATGTTTCTATTCTCAAGGCAGTAGCATCTCTTTCAATTATGGCTATGTACTGCCCAGTTTAGGTCAAAATGACCTTCTATGAGGATATTATCTCTAGGTACTACTTATCACATGCAGTTGTGAGCTTCATGGCTTTCTTACTTTCATAAGGAATGTAACCTTAATCCTACTTCCTAATACTGGGTGAACTTCAACCTTTCCTGATTTGTGCTTATGAGATGTAGGGAGTAGAATTTTCTATGTGATTTATGTTGTCTTTACTCGTAGCTAAGCATGTCTATAAGATTGAATTTAGTACCACTTTTATCACTATGTGGTCACAATAGGACATGTTAACTGTTACAACCCCAATTTTGGGTTCATATGGTTGGAAATGTAATTTCCCCAATAAATATATGATTATGGGAATTTGTATGAATTATATGTATTGAATGGATCCCCTTTATAATATTCTCTTTGTGCATGTGATTTCGTGGATCATAATATATTAATGAGTCCAATGTGATTAAAAGAAAAAGAAGAAATCAAATATTACTTTATTAAAAAAGAAATTTAAGATAATGAGGAAAAGATAAGAAATATGTGGAAATATGGATAATGGGATCATCATGAAAGAGATTTTGGGTCCACATGGTTTCTAATGGTAAAAGGAATCTAAATAAATGATATTAAAGAATAGGAGAGAGAAAATATGTATAAAATATTCCTTATTAAGATATAACTTGCATATGAAGAAAAGTCTCTCATAATTTCGAGTTTGAGTCCCAAAGTCAAAGCAATCAAAGAAAGCATCACGGCAGGGGAAGCGGGCGGGACCCCCCATTTGTAGAACGGAGTCACCCGTCTTGGTACACAAGTAGATTAAGTCATTATGGACTTTATCCTAAAATTTGGGATTAAAAGGATAAACTGATTGAGAGATACGATTTTTCAAAGTTTCCTAAAGTGAGTGGATATCAATAAATGTTACAATATTAGTTGGATTAGATTTTTGTTTTCAAGAATGCGATAAATGTGGACCGTTGGATCTGAGATCCAATGGTGTTGGGCTATTCCTTGCCTTATTTGGAAGGTGGGAACCAGTGGCCAGGTAGGATGGATTCTGAATTGGTTTTCTCACGATTGAGAGTGCGAGAGGAGTTGGAATTAATCCCAACATCTTCGGGAGTACTAGAGGAGGCAAGCGATCCTAGGTTTGTAGTTGTTTTGGGGATCCTATTGGATTTGTCCAATTTTCTTGGAACCTACAGTGAGCCATAGTCTAGGTCTATAAAAGGAGGGGGCCAAATGCCCCTCTGTAAGATTGAAAGATTGTTTGCTAGATGCTATGCAATCTCAAACCCCCTCCTCTGCCTTCGATTTCCTTCCACGTCTTGACCCCCATAGATGTCCATGACCAATAAGCTCGCTGGAGATTGGCCTTCCGGCCATGATGACACAGATTGCCACCGGGGAGTTGGAAGGTGACAGTGAGTTTGGCAGAGCGGGGCAAAGGTAGCGGACCTCTTTCCCACCGAGGGGAGGAATTGGATCGCGGGGTCAACTCTCGGGTTACCATGGTCAGGAGTTGGTTCACGAATAGGAGAGCGTCGAAGGAAGGAGATGAAGTAGGGGAAAAGACCCATCTGCCCCCGACTCCAATAAAGAAGCAAAAGGGCAGGAGTGTATTTCTTGCGTTACTTGGGGCCAACCCGCGTGAAAAAGAAAAAGGACTCGTTTGGCTGATGTGGCTGCCAAAGATTGGCCCAAAGGTAATTAACCTTGCAAAAATAGTAATTAATTATTTCTAGCTCTGATCGTGACAAAATGTATATGAAAATTGATCATAAAAATTCAAGGAACCCATTGAAAATGTAATTGAAGCCTAATTCTACTTGAAATTCAAAAAGTGCTTAAAGTTGTCACATTTAATATTGTTATTAATGAAAAACACTATATTTTGATGATTAGTGATTTGGGAAGGGTTATATGGATGTTTAAAGTGGAAATTAACTTGTTGTTAATAAAAGGATGACTTAGATATAAAAGAATGATCTTTATACATAATTGGCTCAATTTTGGGTTCCATGTACATGATTATGCTTTAATGGGCTTAGAAACCCTAATTTTGGTAATTATGAATTTTAATGGTTTTAATTATGCAATACATGAATAAAATAGAGATATGATGATCCCAAGCCAATTTGAGTATAAAAGATCCTTAATGTGGATAATTTGAGTAATTAGGGTTTTTATGAGTAGAAAACCTGTTTTAGGGTTGTTGACCTAAAAAGGATAAAGTTTGAGAAATTAATCTAAGAAACCCTAATGAATACTACTTAGACTTAGAAACCTTAGAAAGGTGTCCCAAATCGATAAAGATTTGTTTGGATGACATGGTAAAAACTAGGTGTTATACATGTTTTCAGGATCAATGTTTGCTTGGTTGATTGATTGGCTTGCTTGATTGAACATCTAGTTGGATTTGGATATATTGATTCTCTGAGACTCCAAATTAGGTATGTGGTTAGGCTTATGGTTAAATCGCTTTAGTTTCCCGGTGATTACCGAGGTTTTAACGGTTGCTTGGAAATAATTGCTTGATTTACTTTTATTTCATGCAACTATAAAGTGACTATGACTATCACCATAATTATATATGCATGACTAGCTCAAATCTCGGTCCTCCTCTATAGCTCTGATGATGATGAGAAGGATGACCTAGTATATGATCTACATGTGAGGTAGAATCATCAGGTTATAGGATTACCTAGTACATGGTCTACTCGTGAGGTAGGAACATCAGGTTATCATGAGTCGATGTGTTGGTCTACCCTCGGGTAGGACCATACAACTCCATAACCCTATGTATTGATCTACCTGTAAGGTAGGATCATGGGGGTTAGTTGAGATTTACCACGTGAGAGGTAGTATGTATGTCCACTGTAGGGACAACACAGAGGCTAGGGTATGTAAGGATTGAGTAGTCATGTTTAAAACGTAAAGTTTGTTTTGTTAAATCACAATTTCTTACAATATTTTGTTACAATTAAATGCAAGATTTTGGTTCCCCCACATACCAGTATAATTCATTATACTGACTGGCTTTTGTTTGTCAGCATTTTAGGTTTATCAGAAAATGGATATTCCTTTAAAGTGACATTGATGGAATCAAACCTAATAAGGAATTGGAAGAGTGTAGATAGATGGTTCGCATCTGGGTAAAGTCCCTCAAATCCTATATTTTGCAAGGTATGAGAAAAGAAATTTTTTATCCTATTTCAAGATTAGTTGTGGTAGAATTTATTAATTATTTTTTATTATTTGCAAAACCATTGATCATGTTTTGGGATAACGGCTCTGACTTCTTGGTCTTCCTTAATTGGGTATTACCGGGAAGTGGGGTCATTACATTTGGTATCAGAGCATGGTTTTCCATTTAATCTCTAATAATTATTAAATTGTACAAACTCTTTAGAACCCAAGGGAGTTATTAAAGGACTTTCCAATGATGGAGGTGTCTAGAAAAGGATCACAATCTGGGGGCTGGAAAGATTTTCCTCTGCCCCGCTAGTCGGTCTACGAGGACTCCCAGATTCTGTGTGACTGCATGGACAAAATCAAAGGATTTGACTTGAAATAAGATACCTCTAGGTCTCCTCATCTAATTTCGTCCCTTCTTTACCTCTTATTTCTAGAGAAACATTAAGTACTTAGGGTATTCTCTCTCTCCACCACCCTCCTATGTTTGGGATAAGAGTAATAAGGATTAAGGAATCCTCCACCAAATAATGAAAATCATGTAAGCAAGATTCCATGGACATAAGTTTAAATAGTTTAAGCGTAAACTAAAGATTAGTTACATGCTTAGGCTGCATGGCATGTGTTGTCGTACCCTCAGGAGAATATTGAGGTTAGACCATCTTGTAGGATGAGGAGGAGAGAGATAACCTTGGAGGAAGAAGCCTCCAGGAAGAGGAAGAGACTAGACGCATCCTTTGAGGATGATGCTAACCCAATCCCTAAATGGTAGTTAGAGAAAGAGAAGACATGCTGAGTTGGATATCATAGTTGACTATGCATGTATGTACATGGATTTGACATGCATGCTTTACGTAAAAGTTTTGAGTACCATGAGAACCGTGAACCATGGGTGGTTGTTGACCCTGGTGCCTTTTAATGACCCAACCTTGGGTGGGTCGTACCTGTTAGAGCTAGGGATAGCTCCCTCATTGAGAAGGTTAGTGGTGCTCATATAGGAACCCTAACATATATATATATATATATGAGAAGAAAAAAGCATGTACCTACACAGAAAAGAGTAGTAGTAAGGCTGGAAGTAGGTGTTAGACCTAATCCAGATAGGTTATGACTCATGGTTATGAGATGAACATGCAGAGCTCTGGATGATCTTGGTCGAATATAGGACTTGATAGTATGTTCCATCCAATTAGGAATAGATGTGTATCCTTTAGATCTTGACCCGTCTTCTGAGAGAGAACCTCCAATGGTAGGACTAGTTGTAGGGTTAGCTCTAGAGAGAGATCAAGACCCAATGAAGAAGGTTGGAGACCTTGACTGCAAGACATGAGAAGTTGGGTATGATATGGCCTAGAATGGATGACCCTAAGTAGATGTATGTGGTTGCCTCATGTGCGATCCTTAGAAGCTTTTTGTACCTTGTTTGCCTTTAGAGAAACAAAACCCTAAAAAGAGAAAGAGGCTTTGTGAACGAATGTACAGATAATATAAGTGCCTACCTTTTAGGTGTAGGAAGGAGAGTTCCAAAGACCCTAAAGAGGTATGGTATGATAGCAAGTTGTGAGGCCTCACACCCAGTTGGTTGTCTTGGTGTAGGACTCTAAAGGTTGTTCACATGGAAGAGTGTTAGGATGTATATGCCCTATCTAGTATAGGTTCGGTTCATGGTTGAACAGTCGAGCATGCAGTTAGGTAGCTGATGTATAAGAGGTGAACCTGGGGGTTCCTACACCAAAGAGGGGAAGTAGTAGTACCTGATGCACATGATGCTCACGAGGCTGATTGAGTTCATAGTATTTGAGTATGGCACCCCTCATGTGTTAGAGAAAAAAGAAACCCCACTCGAACTGAGATATATGTTGATGAACCACCCTCACAGGTTGGTGACATATGCATGTATGATATTGTTTCGACCTTGAGGAATGATGAATATGTATGACATACCAAGGAACTTAGGATGGCTTAGTAGGTTGTCTTCTGGCTGGCTACGTGTATAAGTAGCATGGTAGGGCTAAGCATGCACATGATGATGTAAACCCGGGAAGTAAGGACGTTTGTGACCTTTGTTACTATCAAGAGATAAGTTTTCTCCCATCCTGGGAAGGAACCATTTATGTAGGGTGAGCACCAACTTTTGATTAGGTTTGAGGTAACCTAAAGAGGTCTTTGATAAGAGCTTGATGAGCTAAGTGTACGAGCACATGGTGTGAGCATGAATCTATAGACCCATGTGTGACCATCTCTAAGGGGCATGAGGATATGTTGTTGTGGAGGTAACCTGTATGGGCCAAACCCAGATAGGTAGGTCGCCATGACTCCCATGAAGGGATGTAAGTTGACCACAAGTGCCCAGAGATATGATGGAATTTCGGGTGAGGATTCAAGTTTGATATGTACCATGATAGAATCCTAAGTCAATACTAGGGTCGGGAAGGGATAAGACCGATGGGAGTAGGAGTTGTCTGTTCCCTGAATGCACAAGACCATAGGGTTGGGAGGTAACAACTACCTTTGCCCAAGGACCATGGGTTATTAGGTTGGCCACCTTCATGAGTTCATGGGGCCTAAGGGGGTAAATGTGAGAGGCACTCCCTAGATGCATAAGGGTCAGATTACCCCAAAAGTGTCGGCACCCTAGAGACCTTGAGGTAACAACTAAGGATTGTACATAAAAGAGATATGTTAAGATCCAGAGGTGATGGGACTGTGGGTTTAGACCCATAATCAAGATGGTCATGATGTATAGACATGTGATGTATGTTTCATCTTGGATTGGAAATGTTATGGCGATGTATGATGCACTATCTCTACTATTGGAACATGTTGAACTTTGTATTTGGACTGCAGCCAAATGTTTATTTCATCTTGTTATGGGTTTGAGAGAAAGGACAAAATGCATGCCATAATGAGGATAAAGGTGATATGAGTTGAAACCCTTCTACTATGTTTGAGGATAGAGGAAGTACCACACCTTTTGAGGGTACGTTGGATATGTGGTTTAGAAACATGAAGAGAACAAAGGTAATCATCATATGAGGACGTTCTTGTCAAGAGTAGTTTGGATCCTAAGAGTTGCATCTTGGGTATGGTAATCGAGATGATGAGCTTGAAGTTTTCTTGACTTAGTTAGACTTAAAACCAAGATGAGGGTGATGAGTGGAGTATATGAAGGTTTATGTTTACACCATCACCTAGCACATAAGGAAATTGATGTGGTAACCAATACTCTTTGTCGAGATACAACTCAGGTGTACAGTTGCCTTGTTTAGCTGATAGAGAGAGCTGAAAGAGGTTGCTAGGTGAACCCTATGATCGTTAGAAGACTAGACCTATGTGGCTAACATCCAGATACAACAGACCCATTAGTCAAGTTGGTGGTTTCCCAGTTAGCTAGCCCAGAGCTTGATGAGATAGAATGACTGCTGTAAGAACCTCAGATACACCTCTTAGGAAAACAAGGTGGTGAAACCCACTAGAGTGTTTTAGGGTTTATGAGGAGTCACCCTTAAGGAATCATGTCATGCAAGTCGTTCATGATTTTATGTACACCATACACTGTGATACTACTAAGATAGTTAAGGTTTATAGTAGTACTACGAAGACCTGAGATGAAAAAGTATATAGAGTTGCATGAGGCCAGTTTCCATGCATGCTAGAGGTTGAAGGCTAAACACCAGTAACGCAGTGACTGTTGCGGATAATGAAGAGTCCCCAAGAGGGAATTGGAGCAGAGTACCAAGGACATTGTGGTAGGTCTCCCATGGACCTAGAGTGGTCATGATGCAATATGGGTTATGGTAGATCACCTTACCAAGTTGACCTAATTTGTTGCCTAAGAGAGAGAACTGTTAGTATGATAGTTTTGGTTGAACTGTATATATGAGAGAGAGATAGTTCAACTACACTGTGATTCGAGTTCAAATAGTATTGAGTATGGCCTTAAGTTCGCTTCCATGTTGTGGAAGTAGGTGTAAGAAGAACTCGATGCTAGATTGAAGTTGAGTACAACATATCACCCCTGACTGACGGACAGTCAAGAGAGTATGATCCAGACATTAGAGGGTCTGATGAGAGCATGTGTGCTCATTCAGGGTGATTCATGGGAGCAGTTCCTGCTCCTAGCAGAGTTTACTTTTCATGATAGCCACCATGTCCAGTATCAGGATGCATGAAGCTCTGTAAGGGAGGCCTTGTCGGTCACCGCTTCACTTAGATGATGTCAGTGAGAGGACCTTATAAAGGTCAATGAGACCACAGTGGATGCAGATGAAGATGCTTTGATCAAGTAATGGTTGAGAAAGTCGAAGATCGACATGAGTTGTGAGATGATGCAAAGTAGACTGACATGCAGTTCACTGTGGGTAAACATATGTTATGAAAACTCGACCCCTCTGAGATACAGCTAAGGAAGTTGAGTCCCTGATACATGGGTCCATTTGAGATGGAATGGTGGAGTTGCTTATGTTTAGCCTTACCCCTCGGGATAATATGATGTATGATGTGTTCCATGTGTCCAATCTAGAGCACTATGTGAGGTACCTGAGCCATGTGTGAGCATTGAACCTATTGAACTCCAGGGGAGGCTAACTTACCTTGAGTCACCAATGAGGGTACACAATACCGAGGTGAGAGAGAGATCAAGAGTAAAGAATAGAAGATGATAATAGTTCTTCGGAAGCACCATGGAGAGGATGAAGCCACATGGGAGCCAATGATGGATATGGAAAGGTCTTATCTTGAATTTTTTGTATGCTTGATGGAATTTTGAGGGAAAAATTCTTATAAGAGGGGAAGGATGTTACAACCAAAATTTTGGGTTCATATAGTTGGAAATGTAATTTCCCCAATAAATGTATGATTATGGGAATTTGTATGAATTATATGTATTGAATGGATTCCCTTTATAATATTCCCTTTATGCATGTGATTTTGTGGATCATAATATATTAATGAGTCTAATGTGATTAAAAGAAAAAGAAGAAATCAAATATTGCTTTATTAAAAAGGAAATTTAAGATAATGAGGAAAAGATAAGAAATATGTGGAAATATGGATAATGGGATCATCATGAAAGAGATTTCAAGTACACATGATTTCTAATGGTAAAAGGAATCTAAATAAATGATATTAAAAAATAAGAGAGAGAAAATATGTATAAAATATGCCTTATTAAGATATAACTTGCATATGAAGAAAAGTCTCTCATACTTTTCAGTTTGAGTCCCAAACTTGGTACACAAGTAGATTAAGTCATTTTGGACTTTCTCCTAAAATTTGGGATTAAAAGGATAAATGGATTGAGAGATACGATTTTCAAATATTCCTAAAGTGAGTGGATATCAATAAATGTCACAATATTAGTTGGATTAGATTTTCATTTTCAAGAACGCGAGTAACGTGGACCGTTGGATCTGAGATCCAACGGTGTTGGGCTATTCCTTGCCTTATTTGGAAGGCAGGAACCAGTGGCCAAATAGGATGGATTCTGAACTGGTTTTCTCGCGATTGAGAGCGCGAGAGGAGTTGGAATTAATCCCAACATCTTGGGGAGTACCAGAGGAGGCAAGCGATCCTAGGTTTGTAGTTGTTTTGGGGATCCTGTCAGATTTGCCCAATTTTCTCAGAACCTGCAGTGAGCCATAGTCTAGGGAAATAAAAGGAGGGGGCTAAAGACCTCTCTACAAGATCAAAAGATTGTTTGCTAGACGCTATGCGGTCTCAAACTCCCTCCTCTGCCTTTAATTTCCTTCCATGTCTTAACCCCCATAGTAGTCCATGACCAGCAAGCTCACTAGAGATTGGCCTTGCGGCCACAACGACTAGGATTGCCACCAGAGAGTTGGAAGGTGATAGTGAGTTCGGCAGAGCGGGGTGAAGGTAGGGGACCTCTTTCCCGTCGAGGGGAGGAACTGGATCGTGGGGTCAACTCCCGAGTTGACCATGGTCGGGAGCTGGTTCGCGAATAGGAGAGCGCCAAAGGAAGGAGATGAAGTAGGGGAAAAGACCCCTCTGCCCCCGACTCTAGTAAAGAAGCAAAAGCACAAGAGTGTCTTTCCTACGTTACTTGGGCCCAACCCGCGTGAAAAAGAAAAATGACTCGTTTGGCTGACGTGGCGACCAAAGATTGGCCCAAAGGTAATTAACCTTGCAAAAATCATAATTAATTATTTCTAGACCTGATCGTGACAAATTGTATATGAAAATTGATCAAAAAATTCAAGGAACCCATTGAAAATATACTTGAAGCCTAATTCTACTTGCAAATCAAAAAGTGCTTAAAGTTGTCACTTTTATATTTTTATTAATGAAAAACCCTAGATTTTGATGATTAATGATTTGGGAAGGGTTATATGGATGTTTAAAGTGGAAATTAACTTGTTGTTAAAAAAGGGATGATTTGGATATAAAACAATGATCTGTATACATGATCGGCTCAATTTAGGGTTCCATGTACATGATTATGCTTTAATGGGCTTAGAAATCCTAATTTTGGTAATTATGGCTTTTAATGGTTTTAATTGTGCAATCCTTGAATAAAACAAAGATATGATGATCCCAAGACAATTTGAGTATAAAAGATCCTTAATGTGGATAATTTGAGTAATTAGGGTTTTTATGAGTGGAAAAGCTATTTTAGGGTTGTTGACCTAAAAAGGATAAAGTTTGAGAAATTGATCTAAGAAATCCTAATGAAAACTAATGAGACTTAGAAACCTTAGAAAGGTGTCCCAAGTCAATAAAGAGTTGTTTGGATGTCATGGTAAGAACTAGGTGTTATACATGTTTTCAGGATCAATGTTTGCTTGGATTGATTGGCTTGCTTGATTGGACATCTAGTTGTATTTGGATATATTGATTCTTTGAGATTCCAAATCAGGTATGTGGTTACGCTTATGGTTAAATCGCTTTAGTTTCCTGACAATTCCTGAGGTTTTAACTATTGCTTGGAAATAATTGCTTGATTGACTTTTATTTCATGCAACTATAAAGTGACTATGACTATCACCATAATTATATGTGCATGACTAGCTCAGAACCTGGTCCTCCTCTATAGCTCTGATGATGATGAGAAGGATGACCTAGTATATGATCTACCTGTGAGGTAGGATCATCAGGTTATCGGATGATCTAGTACATGGTTTACTCATGAGGTAGCATCATCAGGCTATCACGAGTCGATGTGTTGGTCTACCCTTTGGTAGGACCATACGACTCCATAACTCTATGTATTGATCTACTTGTAAGGTAGGATCATGGGGGTTAGTTGAGATCTACCACATGAGAGGTAGTATCCATGTCCACTGCAAGGGCAGCACAGAGGCTAGGGTATGTAAGGATTGAGTAGTCATGTTTAAAATGTAAAGTTTTTTTGTTAAATCATAATTGCTTGCAATATGTTGTTACAATTAAATGTAAGATTTTGGTTTCCACACATACCAGTATAATTCATTATACTGACCAGATTTTGTTTGTCGGCGATTTAGGTTTATCAAAAAACGGATATTCCTTTAAAGTGACATTGATAGAATCAAACCTAATAAGGGATTGGAGGATTGTAGATAGATGGTTCTCATCTGGATAAAGTCCCTCAAATCCTATATTTTTCAAGGTATGAGAAAAGAAAATTTTATCCTATTTCAAGCTTAGTTGTGGTAGAATTTATTAATGATTTTTTATTATTTGCAAAACCATTGATCCTGTTTTGGGATAACGGCTCTGACTTCTTGGTCTTCCTTAATTGGGGGTTACCGGGAAGCGGGGTCATTACATTAACACTACCATATATTGATGTCTTTTGACACTGCTCATTCCATTGTGTTTAGGTGATTGTCTAATGCAAGCTCTTAGTATCAACTCTTTCTTGTGGAATCTTTCTGATACATATCATATACACACACACAGACACACACACACACATATATATATATGTGTGTGTGTGTGTGTGTGTGTATGTATGTATATATATATATATATATATATATATATATATATATATATATATATATATATATATATATATATATGAAGATGGCATGCCTTGTCATATTATAGTTATCTCAATACCTAACTACTATACATGTACTCATGCACTTTTAAGTGTTAAACATTCAGATTAAGATGTTTTGATATGTGTTTTGGACCACGTTGAAATAGAAAGCCATGGCATAGGAATATGTAGAGTTAACACATCAAGTCTAAGGCAAGATGGTACCTAACCCTAAAGTAGACATCTAGCACAATCCATACTATATGTTAATCATTTATTCAATAACAATGGATACTAACTTCCTCTCTAAATCTATATTCTAGTCTAACTAGATTTTGGTTCAGTTAATTTGTCATACCCATTATCCCATAATCTCCCTTAGATCATAGGATTAGGGTCTGAGGTGATTAAGTTGGCTAACACAAACACATATAAACTTTTTCTTTCATTTTCTTTGGATATCCTTACATTGTATGAAACAAAAATAATTTTCTTATAATAACCAGTCTCATTATCAAATCACAAGAACAACACTTGATAGTTAATCTCATTCTAATACATGGATCATATATTTACAACCATTCTATAAGGAAGGAAGTTAAAAAATTTTAAACTTGACTATATATTTATTTTTTCTCATTGTAGGACTTTGAGTGGATAGGTACTGGTTTACGAATTCTACCTTGAAACATTGCTAACAATCTTCTATGGAAGGAATTTATGAAATTTGTATATATCTTCATCATCAGTAGGTTTACCTAAGTAATTGTTCAATAGAGTGTGACCTACTGGTCAGTGAATGGAAATTCACCAAGTAGACAAGATAGCACGGATGTTCTTAAAAAATGGATTGCATATAAGCATACATAAACAAGCTATTAACTATTAAACTAAAAGAGAAATAATGTAGCATTCATCATCATTCCAAATACCAAAAATAATTGGACATACATTTCTAAATCTATATAACTAAAAAAATCTTGAATCTAGTTCCTTAGTCTTTCAATCACTTTATTAAATCCCGAGACCCACATAGGTATAACACAAAATGTGAAAGCATCATAGCAAGTTATGATCTCACCATATAAGACTTTGAGTTGACCTAGGATTCTAAGTCTGCTAACTAGTTACCTAGTCTACAATAGGCCTCGCCAAGTCTGGCCTCATATGCTATATCAGTTGGTCAAAAAAAAACTACACTCCTCTGAACCTTGATACTCAAGAGGAGAGTCAAACTTGAACTGTCAATAGTAGTGGTTCCACAGGGACTGACTCACTGAGTAGTAACTAAACTAAATACCACCAGGATCTCCACTTATTCTTGGATACTTATTTATAGCTCTACTGAAACTTGGTACCACCAAGATCTCTGGTTATTTTTGGATACCATAAGAATCTCAGGTTAATGTTGGATACCCTTCTATAATTCAAGAGGTCATCCATAAAAGGCTTAACATGTGGCATCCAACTCACAAAAAACATGATTTACTTAAGCGGAAGCGTTCGTTAACAGTGGATTACTGAAAATCACTAAAAATTAAAACTTTTTACAAAGAGATCCATACATTGGAAAACTCTTTCAAAAAGAACCAAAGTAATTCTATTACATTCTGGTTCACAAGTACACGTCTTGTACCATTCCTTATCGAGGATCACATACATCGACTGCCCTGTTAAAATGTACATGGGTAGCATAAAAACATTGAGGCATCAAGCCAAAATCTTAGATCGGTTCATTAAACTAACTACTGACTCTAAGGACTTGAGAGTATAGAGACGACACATAGGACTCTATATACAAACATGACAGCCAGTGTCTCCACCTGGATGTCACTATTGTCCCTTCTGCTGCTACTGTTGTTCTTCACCCACTGTAGGGTTTCTACTTCTTCTACGTCTACCTAAAAAGTTGGATCCCACAGGGGTGAGATAATTGAAATTGCCCCAACGAGAGATATAACTCTCCACTAGAAATACTATTATTGCAATTTAATGGAATAAAACTGAGCAAAAGAATCATAAGTATTTAACAGCAAATAAATCAATTATTTAAGGATATTAGAGCAATGTTCTTCTTCAAAGTATTTCAAGTTACATAAGGATATTAGAGCAATGTTCTTCTTCAAAGTATTTCATCTTGTAACTTGATAAAAGAGTATGTCATTTACCCAATAAGGAATATGAAGAACATGTATAACATTTATCCATCTAAGATATACTAAGCAAGATATCATCAACCAATGATTATCGTATTTCAACCTTAAGCAAATATGCTACTCGGTCGATTACAATTTACAATCAGACTTAAGCCCTGAGGAGATGAGGTATACCGCTCATACTCCAACCGACCATTGCAAAATTGAAATCGGTACCATACATAGGTTAATGGAAGAGCCGGATTCCCACGACCTCATCTTCCTCAGTCACTGTGAGGACCAAATGCAGGACATCTTATGTCTCTGCTAAATAGCTTTCCAGGGTATACTGGCAACTTCGCTATTAGAGTTACAGTGGCATGTTGTACTCTCTTCGCAATCGAGAGATTTCATGTTTATCCCACATCGATCCAGCATTATATCGGGAGATTAGTGATACATCCATCTCGGCATTTGGGAGATTAGTGATACATCCATCCTGACATATATATAATGAAGGATTGAGAGATTTAATGTTTACCTCACATCAATTCCTCCATTAGTGTGTAAGGATATTCGTGCCCATAACCCCCACATACTCAATAGTATCCCCTCCAGGAGTTCCCAAAATTTGTTTCACCATCACCAGTTACTGACGATGATGGATCTATGGTCAGGGCTCTACATGATAAGATTTCACTTGATTAATTAAGTACCTTACTATGTTCTTTTCGCATCAGTCAGGTTTTCAAACATAAATCATTATAACAAATGCTACAAAGAGTGAGAATTATATCTATCAGGTCCTTTTCAAAGCATTATAAAACATTGGGATCTCAATCCCTTGTCACATTAAGGGTATTCTTATCCCTTAACATCTCATCATCATGATTATGGAATATAGGTATTCAAACCTTCAATTCATCAAGAACACTTGTTACAACTTATCAGGTAGTTGATACCTTCAGGTCATCTGACCAAGGTAAACATGATATTTACAATACAGGTATCTCATATGGCTCTTAAGGCTCATTAATATCTTGTTACCTCTTCCTAACAACACATCATATTATGGCTTACAGGACCCATAAAACAATTCCAATAGTAAAACATCATAGCTCATACCTGGCTATGTCCAACATCTCATGATACTTGCATGATTAGTGCACATGATAACAGTTATATCAATTACGTATCAACACTTATGCAATGTGAGAGTAACATCACTATTTCTTCATTAGAACTAGGATTTCCCAATTCATGTCAATTAGGAATACACATCCCATTACCCAAATTAGGGTTATGGTCTATCATCATATTGCCCAAGATTAGGGTTTCACTTAACATCACCCTTAATTAGGGTTTCACATGTCATCACCCTTAATTAGGTTTTCACATGTCATCACCCTTAATTAGGGTTCCACATGTCATTATCCTTAATTAGGGTTTCACATGTCATCACCCTTAATTAGGGTTCCACATGTCATCATCCTTAATTAGGGTTTCACATGTCATCACCCTTAATTAGGGATTCACATGTCATCACCCTTACTTAGGGTTTCACATGTCATCACCCTTAATTAGGGTTTCACATTACCCTAGATTAGGGTTACACCTATCAATGTCCTCAATTAGGGTTAGGGTTCATCAACCTTCTCAATTAGGGTTTCATGATCTCTTTATCAAGAATCATACCCTAATTACATATTTTATTCATATTGCAAGTATTGAGGATTAATCACTGCATGTTTATCACTCATGTATGGATTCCTCTCTCTCTCTCTCTCATCCTCTCTAGGATGTTGATCACTTCAAACTTAATTAGATTAGGTCAACTCCTAATTTAGGTATACACACTTAGAGTTAGTTTAGTATGTTGGGATGTTGCTTCCATAAGCATCAAATATTGACCACTCAAATGGTACCAATTACTTAGGTACCTTGAAGGTACAACCATTGTAATTAATCTCCTTTGATAAACATCATCAACAATTATGGGGTTGATTAATCTTTCATAGCTTTGAGACTATTAGATATCCAAAAGGTTTTGTTACTTTTGAACCTTCCACGGTTTTGACCTCCTTGACCTTCAAACGGTCTTGGAATCACATGACCTTCAAACGGTATTGAATACCATTTGACCTTAAACGGTCTTGGTTTAATTATATTTCCATATGGACTTGAGGTGCTTGACCTCCAATCGGTCTTTCCCTAACTTCTTCAATCGGTTTTAAAACCGTTTTCTCAATTGATATTGAATGAACCTCAAATGGTTTTTGCCCTCCTTGACCTTCAAACGGTCTGAGGACCGTTTGATCCAAACCACCTTGAAACCGATTGGACCAATTAGGGTTTCCTCCATCCAATTGATTGGTTTTAGGATTTGCTTTATTGAATCGATTATCAATTGAACTATTGAAAGTTATCCAATTACAGCCCTTGGATCTTCAACCATCCATCACAGCCTTTGAATATCCAAACGGTCTTGAGACTGTTTGGTCTCAAATGGTCTTGAGACTGTTTGCCTCCAAACGGTCTTGAGACCGTTTGGACCATCAACCAAGTAATCGATCCAATTCAATTAGAAATTCTTCAATCAATCAATTAGGGTTTGCTCTCCATTGATCATCCTTCTAAAATTAATTGTAATCAAATCAATTTGAGCCATTACATCTTCATCAATCACATTAGCAATTAACCCCAAATGATTTTGAAGTTTAATTAACCATTCGGTCTTGAGATTCATTACCCATTCAGTTTGGACTCAATTAACCATTCTATCTTGAAGTCAATAACCCATTCAGTTTTGAAGTAATTTATCCATTTGGTCTTGGGTACAATTACCCATTCGATCTTGAGTAAATTATCCATTCGATTTTGAGTTCAACTACCCATTCGGTCTTGAACTCAATTGCCCATTCGGTTTTTAAACCGAATCAATTCAATTGGTTTTGAAATCAAATTAGCTCATTCGGTTTTGCAAACCGTTTGCACCTTCCTTGGTTGAGGTGTGTGCTTAAGATGACATCATCATCTTCAAGCTTCAATCCTTCGAAATCAATTGCAATTCTTATGGGGATTTCAATAACTAATTAAAAGGAAATTGAGAGAGTAGAAAGGTTCAACACAAATTGAATAAATTGCAAGTAATAATGACATTTAAGGGTTCAAGTTATATAACCCACCTTTAAACTTGAATCCAAGCTTCAAGATCCATGTCTCCAATGGTGAATGAAGCTCTCTCAACTGCCCAAGGTCCATTCTCAAGTCTTTGAGTGAAAGGATTGGCTAAAGTTGAAGATTGAATGAAGAAAAGAAGAAATCAAGAATTGATTTTCTATTTCCACCATGAAATCAAGGTTGAAGATGACTATGGAGCTTACCTACAGGTTGGGGCACGTCCTCCTATTTCTCCTTAGCTCCTTTGTGCATGGCCAAATTAAGGAAAGAAAGAAGGGTCGAAAAAGCCTTTCATGTGGGTTGAAAATGGGATGTATATAAGGAAATTCCAATGAGAGAGAAAGTGATAATTAATTCCTTCAACTCCCAAAATTAGTGCGACATATTCCCCTCCATCCCTTGCATACGAAGCCATCTCCCCCACCTTGTAATTCCTCTTCATTATCCATGAATTAAAAGAAAACAAATTAAGCACCTTAACCATTATAATAATAATATCCAAAATTGAGTGGGTATTACTTTTCCTTTTACTAATGTGAGTGGGCTCTCCACTCACTTTAGATATTTTGTGGACATTTTCAAGGCACAAGGACATTCACACTTATTCAAATTCAACCATCTCATTTTTGGTTGAAGGGCACTTCAATTAATATATTTATTTTTGCATTAAATTGAATAACGGTTTCAATTATGTTTAAATCTTGATTATTTTAATATCAAGATTCTCTCTCCTCCAAAGTGATTCAAATGAGACGCCCCTCTCATTTTATTTTCTATACATGATGCCAAGAAATATGAGGGACTCTCTAGAAGTGGTATTTTGCATATTGAACCCTAGTGTTTTGGGTAAATTGCATATTACACCAAAACTAGGTTTTAATGCACAAACATTGCTCAATAAGCTCTTTCGTGGTACTCAAGATACCACAATCTATAACTCTGCATCATTTTCATTCTTATGATGTTTCAACACTTTAGGAACACTTTATCATGTAACATTTGCAATTTAACCCCTCAACTTGGGTGATTTGCACTTTAGTCCAAACCAAGCAAAACAATGTTTCAACATTATTCAAAAAGGACTAAAATTGAAACATAAGTTCCTCTTAAGCCTTAATTACTTTTCAATAGATAAAAGCAAGCATATAATTAACTTCATTAAGCAAAGCATCTAGGGTTAAAGCATAACCCAGGTCAGGGATGTTACAAATTATCCACCCCTAATAAGGATTTCATCCCCAAAATCATCAAGAGAAAATAGAAGGGTACTTCCTCCTCATCTCTTCCTCTAGCTCCCACGTAGCTTCTTCAATGCCATGACGATGCCAGAGAACTTTCACAAGACATGTGCCTTTCTTTTTTAGCTTTTTAATTCTTTTATCAAGGATCATCACAGGTCCTTCAACATATGATATATCATCATTTAATTCTACCTCCACAGGTTGCAAAACTAATTTTGTGTCAGGGTGACACTTTCTTAGCATGGAGATATGGAACACTGGATGCAACTTATGCAACTCAGGTGGCAACTCCAACTTATAAGCTACCTTTCCAATCTATTCAATGATTAGATAAGGCCCCATAAATCTAGGAGCTAACTTTCCCTTCTTTCCAAATCTAAGGACACCTTTCCAAGGTGAGACCTTGAGGTATACTCTATCTTCAACTTGGAATTCTAAAGGTCTTCGCCGTTTGTCGACGTACGACTTTTTTCTATCCTGTGCAGTCTTTAACTGTTGTTGTATTACTTTAATCTTCTCAGTTGTCTGCTGCACAAGCTCAGGATCCAAAAGTTGATATTCTCCTGTTTCATACCAACATAGAGGAGATCTACAATGTATACCATATAATGCTTCATATGTCTCCATGTCAATATTGTACTGATAGCTATTATTGTAAGCAAATTCTATCAAGCTCAGGTGTGGATCCCAACTCCCTACAAACTGAAGGACACATGCCCTAAGCAAATCCTCCACAGTTTGTATGGTCCTCTTAGATTGTCCATCTGTCTGTGGGTGAAAGGCTATACTAAACCTTAATTGTGTACCCAAAGCTTTATGTATTCATTCCCAAAAATGACTCGGGAACTGGGAACCTCTATCAGAAACAATTGTAGCTGGGACCCCATGCAATCACACTATCTCATCTACATATATCTGTGCCAGCTTCTCAGTAGTGTAGGTTGTTTTGACAGGAAGGAAATGTGATGTCTTAGTCAACCTATCAACTATCACCCATATGGAATCATGACCTTTGGTTGTTCTAGGCAAACCAACCACAAAGTCCATGGTCACATGATCCCATTTCCACTGCGGTATAGGCAAAGGTTGCATTGTTCCTACGGGCTTCTGATGTTCAGCTTTAACCTGCTGACACACCGGACACCGCATAAAAAACTCAACTACATCCTTCTTCAATCCTGGCCACCAATACATATCTTTCAGGTTATGATACATTTTGGTACTCCCTGGATGCATTGCATACATCGAAGAATGAGCTTCCTCTAAGACTAACTTCCTCAAGTCATTGGCATCAGATACCACCATCCTTCCATGGTAGCAGACTGCCTAATCTTCTGACTCATGAAAGCCAACCCGTTCCTCACTACCATACTCTGACATGATCTGCTGAACCACAATATCAATTTGTTGTGCTTCTTTAATATGCTGTCTCATAGTAGGTTTTATGTGCATCTCAGCTAACAGCCCGACTAACAATGATACTTTAAGTTGTATATTGTTTTTCCTCAAGGAGATAAACATATCTCTTTTAAAGCACACTAAGGAGTTCAACTGTGCTTTATCTAAGGCTGGTGATGATGATTTCCTACTTAGTGCATCAATCACTACATTAGCCTTCCCTGGATGATAATCAATTGTACAACCGTAGTCCTTGATTAACTCCATCCAGCGGCATTGCCTCATGTTCAACTCATGTTGTGAAAAGATATATTTTAAATTCTTATGGTCTGTGAAAATCTGGAATGCCTCTCCATAAAGATAATGCCTCCAGAGCTTTAAGGCATGGACCACAACAGTTAGTTCTAGATCATGTGTTGGATAATTCTCCTCGTGTTTCTTACGCTGTCGAGAGGCAAAAGAAATCACTTGATTATCCTGCATCAACACACAACCTAGACCATTATTAGATGCATCACAGAAAACTATGTACCCCCTTGCCTTACTCAGGTAACACTAGCACAGGTGCACTTTTTAACCTTTCTTTCAATAGTTGGAAAGAATGTTGACACTTGTCATTCTAGACAAAAGGAACCTCCTTCCTGGTCAACTTGGTTAGGGGTAAATCTATAGAACTGAAGTTCTTAATGAACCTCCTGTAGTAGCCTGCTAGTCCTAGGAAACTGTGTATCTCTGTCGGTGTCTTTGGTTGTTCTCATTGTAGGACAGATTCTACCTTCTTAGGATCAACATGAATACCTGAGGCAGATATTATGTGTCCTAGAAAAGAAACTTCTGGTAACCAGAACTCACATTTGCTAAACTTAGCATACATCTTATGCTTTCTTAGCAAAGTTAAAGCTTGACGGAGGTGTTGTTCATGTTGTTGAGCATCTATACTGTATATAAAGATATCATCTATGAAGACTACTATGAACTGATCAAGAAAAGGTCGAAAGATTCTATTCATGAGTTCCATGAATGCAGCTGGAACATTAGTTAGTCCAAACGACATAACTATGAACTCATAGTGACCATACCTTGTCCTAAAGGCAGACTTAGGTATGTCACCCTCCTTAATACGCAACTGATGATATCCCGACCTCAGATCTATCTTAGAGAAGATAGTTGCACCACGCAACTGATCAAACAAGTCATTGATCCTTGGCAGAGGATACTTATTCTTTATAGTTACTTTGTTTAACTATTTGTAATCAATGCATAACCACATTGATTCGTCCTTTTTCTTTACAAAGAGAATCGGAGCACCCCATGGTGAAGTACTCGGTCAGATAAAACATTTCTTAAGAAACTCTTGCAATTGTTTCTTGAGCTCTGTCATCTCAACAGGTGCCATTCTATACGGTGTTTGTGATATTGGTTGCGTGCCCGGAATTAGATTAATCTCAAAATCAATCTCTCAGGGCAGAGGTATACCTGGAAGTTCCTCAGGGAATACATCTTCAAACTCCCTAACTATTAGAACTTCAGAAAGATTAGAGCTCTCCATTGTGGTATCTACCACATGTACCAAGAATGCAAAGCATCCTTGTCTCATCGGCTTTTCAGCTACCATAGATGACACAAGATTGGTTGGAAGGATCTTTCTATCTCCCTAAAAGATCCATGTGTCACTATCATCTGTGAACACAGCTTGCTTGGACTCACAATCCAAGACAACCTTGTACTTTTCTAGGGTGTCCATCCCAAGAATTATGTCAAACCTGTACATCTCAAGTGGTATAAGATTCACCTGAATGCGATGTTCAGAAAAGGAAAGAGTGTAGGGAGAATGCACCTCCCCCAGCACTGCAGATCCCGACAAAGGGGTTTCTAATAACAAACTATCTGCTCTATGACTGACAGTCATGTTGCAGTCATGGATCACTCTTCGAGTGATAAAGGAATGTGTAGCACCCAGATCAATTAAAATAGATACGAAGCAGGATGTAGACATAATAGAATGAAATAGTTCCATCTAACCTGTCACAACTTGAGGGTTGACTACTGCTTCAGGTTGATTCATCTCATAGAATCTTGTCGTTGCTTGTTGTTGACCTTGTTCTCGATTGTTGGGTGTCGACGAACCAGCTTGGGATGTTTGTCCACATCCTCTAGTGCCACTCGGAAACTGTCACCTCTGAGAGCCTTGCTGACTCTGCCTCTGAGGTTGAGTCACACTTGCTTCTCTAGCTCGACAATCTTTCATCAAATGCCCCATCTTTCCACATATAAAACAACCATTGTTTCCCAGTTGTGGCCTAGGTGGTCCTATTACTGACACTGATGCTGAGCTGTGAGCTCCTTCTAGTGGTAAACTACGACCTCTACCCCTATTTGACGTCAATTGCATCTGTGTATTAAACCTTGGTGGTGCTATTGGTGCATAAAATCTCAGTTTCTTGAAACTTTTAGACCCTTGTCCTTGAAACTAAGTATACACCTTCTTACTCTTAGTCTTTCACTTCTCAATCACCGACCTTTCTATCCATCTCACGGACTCCACAAAGGTGGCGAACCTCTCCCTGTTCTCTAAGGAAGATACAAGAGTGGTCAAATCAGTGTTCAGCCCCTTCTCAAAATGTTGAATTCTTTCTTCATCAGTAGCTACCATATGCGAACAGAACTATAAAAGCTCCATGAACTTAGCCTCATACTCGCTAATGTTCATTGGTCCTTGCCTTAACCTCTCAAACTGAGAGATTTTCTCATCTAGAAACGTCTTAGGAAAGTATCTATTGACGAATTCTCGTCTGAATACTTCCCATCCGATCTCAACACCTGGCCTCTTGCCCTCTTCTATGGTCCACCAGTGGCCAGCACTCCCTTTAAGAAGGTACACTGCATGTCTAACCTTCTCAGCTTCTGGGATATTAAGGATTCTGAAGGCCTTTTCCAGCTCAGTTATCCATATGTCTGCATCTGCTGGATCAGCTGTTCCAACATATTATGTGGATCCAACCCGGCGAAGTCATTCAAAAGTCTTGCCGGTGCCCTATCCTTCATGGTGAGTGGGTGCTCTAGGTGCAGGCGGTAGCATCCTATCTGCCATATGCGTCATAGTTTCCATGAACTGCCCAAATAGAGTGTTGAAAACTAGATTCTCTATCATGGCTAGGTCAAACTGGGGTTGTTCATGTACAGGTTCCTCCCTAGTTTGGTCCCTTGCACCTCTTCTTGGTGCAGCAACGCTACTCTTAGCAGCATGTTCCTCGTGTGATCCAGACATCTTCAAGTTCTTCTTCTCCTCCTATATGAGCAGAAGACACTATCAGACAACTGGAAGACACTTGAACAGACTCTACAACCTTAATCCTATGTTTCTGTAGACTCAACGAACCTAGAACTCTGATACCACTAAACTTGTGGCATCCAACTCATAAAAAACATGATTTACTTAAGCGAAAGCATTCGTTAACAGCGGATTATGGAAAATCACTAAAAATTGAAACTTTTTACAAAGAGATCCATACATCGGAAAGCTCTTTCAAAAAGAACCAAAGTAATTCTATTACATTCTGGTTTACAAGTACATGTCTTGTACAATTCCTTCTCGAGGATCACATACATCGACTACCATGTTAAAACTGTACATGGGTAGCATAAAAACATTGAGGCATCAAGCCAAAATCTCAAATCGGTTGATTAAACTAACTATTAACTCTGAGGATTTGAGAGTATAGATACGACACATAAGACTCTATATACAAACATGACAGCCAGTGTCTCCACCTGGATGTCACTACTGTCCCTGCTGCTGTTGTTGCTACTGTTCTTCACCCGTTGTAGGGTTTCTACTTCTTCTTCTGCGTCTACCTAAAAAGTTGGATCCCACGGGGGTGAGACAATTGAAATTGCCCCAGCGAGAGATATAACTCTCCACCAGAAATACTATTATTGCAATTTAATGGAATAAAACTGAGCAGAAGAATCATAAGTATTTAACAGCAGATAAATCAATTATTTAAGGATATTAGAGCAATGTTCTTCTTCAAAGTATTTTAGCTTGTAACTTCATAAAGCAGTATGTGATTTACCCAATAAGGAATACGAAGAAAATGTATAATATTTATCCATCTAAGATATACTAAGCAAGATATCATCAACCAATGATTCTCATATTTCAACCTTAAGCAAATACGCTACTCGGCTGATTACATTTTACAATCATACTTAAGCACTGAGGAGATGAGGTATACCGCTCATACTCCAACCAACCATTGCGAAATTGAAATCGGTACCATACATAGGTCAATGGAAGAGCCGAATTCCCACGACCTAATCTTCCTCAGTCAGTGTGAGGACCAAATGTAGGACATCTTGTGTCTCTACTAAATAGCTTTCCAGGGTATACTGGCAACTTCTCTATTAGAGTTACAGTGGCATGATGTACTGTCTTCGTAATAAAGAGATTTCATGTTTATCTCACATCGATCCGGCATTAATATCATCGGGAGATTAGTGATACAACCATCCCGACATTCGGAAGATTAGTGATACATCCATCAGGCATATATATAATGAAGGATTGAGAGCTTTAATGTTTACCTCACATCAATTCCTCCATTAGGGCGTAAGGATATTCGTGCCCATAACCCCCACATACTCAATAGTATGCCCTCCAGGAGTTCTCGTAGGAAAACTTGTTTCACCATCACCAGTTACTAACGATGATGGATCTACGGTCAGGGCTCTACATGATAAGATTTCACTTGATTAATTAAGTACCTTACTATGTTCTTTTAGCATCAGTCATGCTTTTAAACATAAATCATTATAACAAATGCTACAAAGAATGAGTATTATTTCTATTAGGTCTTTATAAAATATTGGGATCTCAATCCCTTGTCACATCAAGGGTATTCTTATCCCTTAACATCTCATCATCATGATTATGGAATATAGGTATTCAAACCTTCAATTCATCAAGAACACTTGTTACCACTTATCAGATAGCTGATACCTTCAGGTCATCTGACCAAGGTAAATATGATATTTACAATACATGTATCTCATATGGCTCTTAAGGCTCATTAATCTCGTGTTACCTCTTACTAGGCAACACACCATATTATGGATTACAAGGCCCATAAAAAAATCCAATAGTAAAACATCATAACTCATACCTGGCTATGTCCAACATCTCATGATACATGCATGATTAGTGCACATGATAACATTTATATCAATTACATATCAACACTTATTCAATGTGAGAGTAACATCACTATTTCTTCATTAGAACTAGGATTTCCTGATTCATGTCAATTAGGAATACTCATCCCATTACCCAAATTAGGGTTATGGTCTATCATCATATTGCCCAAGATTAGGGTTTCACTTAACATCACCCTTAATTAGGGTTTCACATGTCATCACCCTTAATTAGGGTTTCACATGTCATCACCCTTAATTAGGGTTCCACATGTCATTATCCTTAATTAGGGTTTCACATGTCATCACCCTTAATTAGGGTTTCACATGTCATCATCCTTAATTAGGGTTTCACATGTCATCACCCTTAATTAGGGTTTCACATGTCATCACCCTTAATTAGGGTTTCACATTACCCTAGATTAGGGTTACACCTTTCAATGTCCTCAATTAGAGTTAGGGTTCATCAACCTTCTCAATTAGGGTTTCATGATCTCTTTATCAAGAATCATAACCTAATTACATACTTTATTCATATTGCAAGTATTGAGGATTAATCACTACATGTTTATCACTCATGTATGGATTCCTCTCTCTCTCATCCTCTATAGGATGTTGATCACTTCAAAATTAATTAGATTAGGTCAACTCCTCATTTAGGTATACACACTTAGAGTTAGTTTAGTATGTTGGGATGTTGCTTCTATAAGCATCAAAGATTGACCACTCAAAAGGTACTAATTACTTAGGTACGTTGAAGGTACAACCATTGTAATTAATCTCCTTTGATAAACATCATCAACAATTATGGGGTTGATTAATCTTTCATAGCTTTGAGACTATTAGATCTCCAAGGTTTTGTTACTTTTGAACCTTCCACGGTTTTGACCTCCTTGACCTTCAAACGGTCTTGGAATCACATGAACTTCAAATGGTCTTGAATATTGTTTGAGCTTAAACGGTCTTGGTTTAATTATATTTCCATATGGACTTGAGGTGCTTGACCTCCAATCGGTCTTGCCCTAACTTCTTCAATCGATTTTAAAACGGTTTGCTCAATTGATTTTGAATTAACTTCAAATGGTTTTTGACCTCCTTGACCTTCAAACGGTCTAAGGAACGTTTGATCTCAAGCGGTCTCAAGACCGTTTGGACTCAAACGGTCTCAAGACTGTTTGGTCCAAACCACCTTGAAACCGATTGGACCAATTAGGGTTTCCTCCAACCAATTGATTAGTTTTAGGGTTTGCTTTATTGAATCGATTATCAATTTAACTATTGAAAGTTATCCAATTACATCCCTTGGATCTTCAACCATCCATAACAGCCTTTGAATCTCCAAACGGTCTACCATCAACCAAGTAATCGATCCAATTCAATTAGAAATTCTTCAATCAATAAATTAGGGTTTGCAATCCATTGATCATCCTTATAAAATTAATTGTAATCAAATCAATTTGAGCCATTAAATCTTCATCAATAACATCAGCAATTAACCCCAAACGGTTTTGAAGTTTAATTTACCCATTCGGTCTTGAGATCCATTACCCATTCGATTTGGACTCAATTAACCATTCAATCTTGAAGTCAATAACCCATTCGGTTTTGAAGTAATTTATCCATTCGATATTGGGTACAGTTACCCATTCGGTCTCGAGTAAATTATCCATTCGGTTTTGAGTTCAACTACCCATTCGGTCTTGAACTCAATTGCCCATTCGGTTTTGAAACTGAATCAATTCAATTGGTTTTGAAATCGAATTAGCTCATTCGGTTTTGCAAACTGTTTGCCCCTTCCTTGGTTGAGGCGTGTGCTTAATATGAAATCATCATCTTCAATCTTCAATCTTAAATCCTTCAAAATCATTTGCAATTCTTATGGGGATTTCATTAACTAATTAAAAGGAAATCGAGAGAGTAGAAAGGTTCAACACAAATTGAATAAATTGCAAGCAATAATGATATTTAAGGATTCAAGTTATATAACCCGCCTTTAAACTTGAATCCAAGCTTCATGCTCCACGTATCCAATGGTGAATGAACCTCTCTCAATTGCCCAAGGTCCATTCTCAAGTCATTGAGTGAAAGGATTGGCTAAAGTTGAGATTGAATGAAGAAAAGAAGAAATCAAACATTGATTTTCGATTTCCACCATGAAATCAAGGTTGAAGATGACTATGGAGCTTACCTACAGGTTGGGGCACGTCCTCCTGTTGCTCCTAAGCTCCTTTGTACACGGACAAGGCAAGGAAAGAAAAAAGGGTCGAAAAAGCCTTTCATGTGGGTTGAAAATGGGATGTATATAAGGAAATTCCAATGAGAGAGAAAGTGATAATTAATTCCTTCAACTCCCAAAATTAGTGCCACATATTCCCCTCCATCCCTTGAATACGAAGCCATCTCCCCCACCTTGTAATTCTTCTTCATTATCCATGAATTAAAAGAAAGCAAATTAAGCACCTTAACCATTATAATAATAATATCCAAAATTGAGTGGATATTACTTTTCCTTTTACTAATGTGAGTGGGCTCTCCACTCACTTTAGATATTTTGTGGCCTTTACAAGGCACAAGGATATTCACACTTATGCAAATTCAATCATCTCATTTTTGGTTGAAGGGCACTTCAATTAGTATATTTATTTTTGCATTAAATTGAATTAGGGTTTCAATTATGCTTAAATCTTGATTATTTTAATATCAAGACTCTCTCTCCTCCAAAGTGATTCAAATGAGACGCCCCTCTTATTTTATTTTATCTACATGATTCCAAAAAATATGAGGGACTCTCTAGAAGTGGTATTTTGCATATTAAACCCTAGTGTTTTGAGTAAATTGCATATTACACCAAAACTAGGTTTTAATGCACAAACATTGCTCAATAAGCTCTTTCTTGGTACTCAGGCTACCACAAGCCATAACTCTGCATCATTTTCATTCTTATGATGTTTCAACACTTGAGGAACACTTTATCATGTAACATTTGCAATTTAACCCCTCAACTTGGGTAATTTGCACTTTAGTCCAAAATAAGCAAAACAGTGTTTCAACGTTATTCAAAAAGGACTAAAATTGAAACATAAGTTCCTCTTGAGCCTTAATTACTTTTAAAGAGATAAGAGCAAGCATATAATTAACTTCATTAAGCAAAACATCTAGGTTAAAGTATAACCCAGGTCAAGGATGTTACATAACCCCTCATGCCCCCACCAAGATGCTCCAACTTCCTCTCTAGGACATTTCTCGTGGGTAAGTTGTTTCCTCCATTGTGTTGCAGACCTCTGCAAGAAATCTATGGTGTTCGGGGCATCTAATTGTCTAATGATTATCTAGTTTTACTTTTCAATGAGCTACTGAACTTTTCTTAGCTTTATCCTATATTGAAATCAGCCCATTTCTTTTTCAGGATGTATTTTGGAATAATACTTTGGATACGGCACTGCATAAATATGTGTATTTTTTATACTTAAAAATGGACATATAAATGAATTGCTAACTTTCAATACTATACTGAAACTATAATATCAATCTTTTACATTGAATGCAATTTGTTTTGATCTCACTCATATGTACTAAATTGAATTGCTAACTTTTATTATTGTATTTTATTTATATTGATCATTGTATATCATGTATACTTAATACTTGAGCATTTCTAGATTTATTAACATAGTTTGTGCTACAGGGATATCACATATCTTCCATACAAATTGTACTTATTCTGTTTTAGCTTTTTTGTACTGACTGGTCGATATTCACAATTGTACATAACTTGGACTGGCTAAATCAAGCATCAAATAAATAAATTCTAGAAAGAGTTATAAATTATATCATGTCATACTCATAAGAGAAAGGAAACCAAACTATATAATATCACTTCTTAGCATGTATTTTATTAATGATGATTTAGGCAACTCAGACACACGGGTGCCTCTAGATTTCTTTGTATTTAAAATTCATAAATATCATGTACAAGAATTTGGGAACTGAGATGGGGATAGCACGTGTCCACCGCTGCTCTCTGACAACCCAGGCTTCTCCGCTTGCATCTATCGCTGATCGGCGGGCTCCCTAACACACCGTCCGGCTTGGCACTCCGCCATCCAGCGGCTACCGATCTCCCTCCCCCTGGTGGTTTCCCTTCTCATGAGACACTTCTCTAAACAATTTGTGAACCTTATCCAAAGATCAAGGCAACCGCGTGATTCACAATCTGGTCACTATTATGGAAGTAACTGAAGACGACAGTATGTCCCTACTGAAGAAGATTTATGGAGAGGGTCTTCCTACTGTCGCCGCAGGTGTGATGGAAGATGTCCAGAGACAAAACCTTTCTTTTGAAGAGCTCCGGGGTGTGGAAGACATTAGGCCTACTGTCAAACAAAGGCCCAATATGCACGCAACTGAATAGAGGAATTAGTCTAGAGTAGCACATCTGCCTCACCTAGGGGCTGAGAGACTGATCCTTCACCAGCGCTCGCAAGGTGCTCGACCTTTGTCAATGGAGTATCAGGGGTCGAAGGAAACATGTTTCTGCTGTCTTGAGAGAGGCCATTTGATAAGACAGTGATCCAAGCTGATAACCTGCTTTGTTCCTCAACAGCCTCCTCCAAATATGAGATCTCTGTCATTTTTCACTCCGCTCCTCCCCACGCCTGGGGCTGGCCGGAGAGGGGTACTCCACAGCACATTGCAAAGTGTATTTCGGTAGTCATCACTCCCTCCATGAGGCGCCAAGACCCAGGATAAGGCGTTCAGTAAAGCTATTGAGATTTCCTGGAAGATGAACCAGTTGTGGGATGATCTTTCACTCTTTCTTTGAGGACACTAGCCTTCGGCGAAGGACTGCTACCATTTTGCATAGCACAAAACAGACTTGTTCTTCACGAGTGATGAAGAAGCTAAAATGCGATAGGGAAAGGAATCTCAGATACAGAAATGAAATGTTAGTGGTTAAGCAATTCGATGTGATGGGGAAAGCAGCCCCAAAGGAACTCTCTTGGTACTGAGTGACGGACCTACCAGTTATCTACAGAGATGAGGAATCCATTCATGAGATTCTCTAGGTGTGCGGTAAGGTAAAATACATATCAAAGTGGAAGCGGTCATCCAATGATGAAGTAGGTTGTTTGATTTTGATGGAAGCGTTTAATGAAGATATCCTCCAATGCATCCAATAGATAGCACCTCATGATTCAAACGGAAGATGATTTTGGAAATTGCTACTTTATCACTATGGTTTATGCATTGTGAAACTCTTATGCTGGAAGAGAGAGACCTTTGGAGAGCACTGGTACAACTTTATTCTGTAATAGGAGATCAAAATTGGGAGATTGTGGGGGAGTTTAATATGATTAGAAACCATAATGAGAAGAGAGGACATGGGGATGTTAATCTTAACAGCATGAATGAGTTCAATGAGTGGATAATTGGTCTAAATTTAATTGAGATTCCTTTTGAAGGTAGCAAGTTTACTTGGGTCGATAAGTAGAAAAGAACGCCTACCACTTGGGAGAGATTGGACAGGGATCTTCTCAATCAGGCTTGGCTAGCGAATACTCCTTCGATGCTGAACTATCACCTTATGCATTTCAGAGTTTCAGATCATTGTCCTATTCTTGTTTCTTTTGGTGATGACGTTGGTGTTGTTTTTCTGCAACCCGTGCCTTTCCATATTCTTGATATGTGGCTTTCACATAAAGATTGCATGGACATAAACAATAGAGGCTAGGACATGGATGAATGGGGTAAACCCTCTTTCCATTTCTTTGGTAAGATCAAGAATCTCAGGAAATGTCTTAAGATGTGGAGTAAATAAACTTTTGGTAACTTGGCTCAAAGAAAGAAAGACATTGAATATGTGATACACACACTACAAATATCTTTTGATGATTCCCAAAGCGTTGAAAATGAACTTTTGCTTATTGAGACTGAGAGAGAGTTAGATAACATCTTAGAGCAGGAGTCTTTGCTCACGGAAAAAGTTGATTTCCATTGGCTCGACAACGGAGATCGAAACACAAGATTCTATAATGTTGTGGTTTAGAGCATAAGGAAGAGACGTGTTGATGAAGTCCTATTTTAGGGCTTCATCTTGTGTCTTTTTGCATCTCAATCACAGCTAAACATATTAGAAAACAAGTTAATTTTCTCAATATGCATATTACTATCAAATTCACTTATGGACGTTCTTTGCATATTTTTCAAGTACTTGGACCATTCCTTAGATGGATGAGAGAGAAGAAAGAGTTTTGAGATTCCTCTGTCTGTGGAGGGGTCCACAGATTCTCATCATTATGATTCACTACTAGAGAAAATCAAAACTAAAGTCACTGCGTGAAAAGAAAACTTACTCTCTTTTCTTGGACAAAAGATTCTCATCGATCATACCCTATCTGCCATCAGTCTGTATAGTATGGCAGCAACTGGTACCCCGGTGGGAGTGATCAAGAAGATAAATTGCATGCTCTCATCCTTTCTGTGGAGATCCAGAGACACCTATAGCAGAAGGGCTTGGGTTGCTTGGGACAGAGAGGCATTACCGGAATATTTTGGGGGCCTAGGAGTGCCCTCTCTTCAATCACTGCTAAAGCGTACCATATGAAGGCTTGTTGGGAAATCCTCACTGGAAATTCTATTTGGGTGAAGTTTTGCAGACAGAAGTACATTGGCTTGCACTTCAACCATAGCGGTATGTACCTGTAAGGTGGGAAGTTTTGCATCCCCTTTCTACAAGTAGCTCTAGTGATGCTTACCGGCTATGATCCCTTACTACTTTTGGATTACGGGAAGATAGAAATATTTCTTTTTGGTATCATGTTTGGTGTAACCAATATCTTTTCCCTTATGCAATCCACCAAGTAGACACAAGTCTTGATTTCAGAGTAGCAGATTTTTTGATGGATGGGTCGAAATGGGACTGGGTCGCCCTTGTGCACATCATCAATGAGGAAGGGATCAGAATTATACGTGACTCGCTTGCAGCAGTTTCTAAAGATGAAGATATCTTTGCTTGGCATCACACCAGCAACGGTGATTTCTCTTTGAAGTCGACCAAACAGTTGATTGTGAGTAGCAGGCCTGGCATCAACCGGTACAAGCCATGGTATAGGCACTCGATTGCCTCGCCTAAAGCTATCTCCCTGATTTGGAAGGTGATTCACCGAGCAGTTCCTACTGATGATGATGTTAAAATATGTTACATCCCTATGGCATCGTTGTGAAATTGTTGCATTCACCCTGCCAATGAATCCGTGGAGCATCTTTTTCTTGAAAGCGAGACAGAAAAAAATGGTGTCGCGTGGATAAGATCCTACATAAGGAGCATTTCCGGCATGTATCTAATCTAACGTAGTTCTTCGAGTATTGGGAGAAGGAGCATACCACATCTAGCCTTTATGGGTGGTTGTTATCTTGCCGTATTCCCCTCATTTTTTGGGCAATTTGGAAGCACGGATGCTCTTGCATGTATGATAATAAGCGGATGAATCTACCATTGTTGCGGGACCATATTGTAAACAGCACCAATCACAAGCTCAATAGTAAAGTCTTCAAAAAGCTTGAGCCTCCCATTTTCTACAACACTCTCCAAGACAACGGCATTGTGATCCCAAGAGTCAAGATACAATGTGTTTCCCTTATCAAGTGGGAACCACCAGATATGATTAACCTAAAGATGAATTGAACAATAAGGAAAGCTATCCATATGTATGGGGAATTCAGGTATTGGGTGGCGGGAGTGGTTAGAAATTTCTAGGGATACATTAGACTAGCATTCAGGTTATGGATCGTGAGCAGCAATGTGCATGAAACGTTCTTGCAAGGATGCATTGTAGGGCTAAAGATAGTTGATGATCAAAATCTTGTGATTTCCTCAATGGAGATTGATGAGAAGCGCATCATTGATTGTGTATGGGGTAATGGATCCTACCCATGGCGTCTAACTATGTGTATTAGGGAGCTTAAAAGCCAAGCGGTAGTGAGGAGTATCCTTGGGTTCTTCTGTCAAAGTTTGGTGAATTTAGTTCCGAGGGAGTTAGGAACTTGGGGTACTGATAGAGAAGAGCCCCATGTGATCAGTGAGCCAGTATTGTTGCCGGTGAGAGTCAGAGGACTCGCCATTTTAGACATAAGAGGTGTACCTTACATAAGTAGTGAATGGATAGATACTTAATGCTCACATAGATAGACATGTTGACTTTTTGTTGTTTTCATATAGGTTGTGTGGTTTGGTTATTCCTTTTTGGGGGGCTTTTGGATTTTGTGGTTGGGTCAACCGATGTTTTGAGCGGAGATGTGAATCTTTTTTGACCGATTTTGCCTACACAAGGATGGTAGGATGAATAATATAACCTCTTGGCTTAACAAAAAAAAAACCATTTTGGTATTGAAACCATTCAAATCTCATATTTTTTTAGTTGTTTCAATCACCTATATTGTAGAATTTTGAATGAGAATTTATTGGGCTAAGAACAATAAAATAGGAAACATGAAAATACATGTTTTTTCTTATATTATATGAAAATCATGGCTAAAGATAAATTTCCACTCACTTATATTCAATCTAGCTTATTAATCTTCAGTTTAGGCTTGATAGACTCATATTCCAGACTATTGGGCTTCGATTCCATCTCCAGACCTTACAAACTAGCTCTGAACAGCTTGATGTCTAGTCAATAGACCCTAACAACGCTGCTAGAGGTAGGATACAAAGGAAGAAAGTCAAAGAAAACCCTTTATTGATGAATAAGAGAGTTTCGAGAGAGGAACCACATTGAGAAAGAGCGATCAACGATTAAAAACTGCTTATCAAGTGTCTATAGTGAAACCTTTAGTTTTTGTTGTTTTGTGTGTTTTCCCCAAATATTGTCTTAAAAGTCATCTTCTAGTTCATCTTTTCATGATTTGAGGCTTTTTGTGTAAAGGGTTGAAATACGAATCTAATAAAACAAATTTTACCAAATTTTGATAAGTATAGCAAATATTATGGTCATTTTTGTGATTGGATGTTCTTGGCAACTCTGATTGGTCACCATCGGTCAAGCCAAATGATCTCAATCATCAACAATCTTTGATCCGTAATCCTAATCATCTAATGATCTCCAACAATCTCAAATGATCTCTCTCACCCAATAATCTTCATTCAATAATCTTGAATGAACAATCTTTCCAAAAAAGAATAATTATTTTATAGAAAAATTTTTTCCCAAAAAACTATAATATTTTAAAAAATAACAAAAATTTCAAAAAAGAATGATAAGATTTTTTCATTTAAAAAATCAATAACCGTTTACAAAAAAAAAGAAACTAACTTTTTCAAAAAAGAACCATCTTTAAAAAATCTTTTCAAAAGAAAAAACTTTTCAAAAAAAGATAGAAATTTTTCAAAAAATGAAAAAAAAATATTTTCATAATAGAAAAGTCAACAATAAAAGAAATGTTCTCAACAACAAAAAACCTTTTCCAAATAATACTATTTTCAAAACAAAAAGCATTTTCAAAAATAGAAAAAATCTTTTCAAAAGTAAAATCTGTTCAAAAACAAGTTATTTTTAAATAATAAAAAAGAAAAAGCTTTCTAAAAAAAGAAAATCTTTATAGAAAACAAAAAGTCTTTTCAAAACAAAAAAATATTTCCAAAAATAAAAAATAAAAAACTTTACCAAAAATAACTATCTCTTGGAAAAAAAGAAAATCTTATCAAAAATTTCAGCAAAAGTGAACCCTCTGTCATAACTCAACAAAGTTGAAAAATACTCTCAAAACTCAACAAAATTAAATCGTATTTCAGTGAATAAAAATAAAAAGTTGAAAATGTTTTCAAAACTCAACTAAAAGAAAGGAAAATCTTTCCAAAGTTAAACAACCTTTTCAAAAATCATCGGACTTGATCTACACTAAAAGGTTGTCTGATTGTGGTCTCTTCTCATGCGCCACCAGTCATTCCTAAAACCCTCTGTCATAACTCAACAAAGTTGAAAAATACTCTCAAAACTCAACAAAATTAAATCGTATTTCAGTGAATAAAAATAAAAAGTTGAAAATGTTTTCAAAACTCAACTAAAAGAAAGGAAAATCTTTCCAAAGTTAAACAACCTTTTCAAAAATCATCAGACTTGATCTACACTAAAAGGTTTTCTGATTGTGATCTCTTCTCATGTGCCACCACTCATTCCTAAAACCTCTGATATCCTCTAAAAGACTGTCAAAAATCTATTCAGATCCTTTGAATGACCTTTGATTTTCGTCTTTGACCACACATGAGCTTAAGATTCATCCATTTTGGGAAAATTCTTTAGAATACTTTGACCTCTTGATAACTAAATTTTCAAACCATTAGCCTTATGACAAGAGGCTACCCAATCTATCCTCCAAGTCTTTTACTCTCATGATCAAATCACATACACATTTGCATCATCCACTCCATCCTTGAGCTATACATGCACATGTCTACCCAATAGCTACATCCTTGAAGGGCCTCTACTCAGCTTCATCCTTGCAAGACAAAGCTTCACCAATACACCAAAAGGATACACAATCCTCAATATTGAATATAACTTCCAAATCATTACTGAAATATTGACTCATGTTCTAAGCATACCAACTCCGTCAGATTCAAAGCATCTTCCATATTTATTGAGATGTCACTTAGTAGAATGTGGTCCACCCATCTTTGCCTACTATACACCATGGCCCCAGACCACGAATTAAAATTGGGCCAAAACCTTGCTTTTAATTTCATATCCACCTCGATTGAAACTTGTTTTCATATCTATACGGTCCCAGACCATGACCTAAAGTTGAACTAACACACCCACTTTTCTTTGTGAGTGTTTTTCTCATAAAATCTCCCATGAGAAGAGAGGAATCTCACACATGCATATCCATCGAAAGTCGCTGGCCACAAGGGGGTCACCTGGTCCCTAGGTACCCCTTTCCTTGTGGTATTTGCTCATAAAATCTCCTCAAAGGAGAGAGGAATCTCACACATCAATATTCATCCATATCTCTAGCCCCGACAGGGTCACCTTTTTGTGGATACCCTTCTTTCTGTGAGAATTTCTCTCATAAAAACTACCCTTAAGAGAGAGTAACCTCACACACACATATCTTGCCACAGTCTCCAGCCCCAATAGAGTCATTGTGTCCATTGATATCCTTTTCTATGTGAGTATTTCTCTCATAAAATCTCCCCTGGGGAGAGAGGAATTAGGCACACATGTATGTAGCCTTCAATCGTTGGCCCCTAAAGGACCTTGTCCCTGGATACCCCTTTTTGTAAGTATTTCTCTCATGAAATCTCTCCTGAGGAAAGAGGACTCTCACACAAGCATATCCAGCCACAATCTCTAGCCCTGAGAGGGTCACCTTGTCCTTGGATATCCTTTTTTGTATGTATTTCTCTCATCAAATCTCCCCTAAGGAAAGAGGAATCTCACACACCATATCTAGCCACAGTCTCTGACCCCGAGAGGGTCACCTTGTCCATAGATGATTTTTTTTCTTATGAGTGTTTCTCTCATAAAATCTCCCTTGAAAAGAGAGGAATCAACAACGCCCATATCTAGCCATAGTCTTTGGCCCCTAGAGGGTTACCTTGTCCCTCGATACCCTTTTCCTTGTGAGTGTTTCTCTCATAAAATTTCTTCCGATGAGAGAGGAATCTCACACACTCATATTTATCCATAGTCTATATCCCTAAGAGGGTCACCTTATCTCTAGTTACCCTTTTCCTTATGGGTATCCATCTCAAAAAAAAATCCCTTGAGGATAGAGGAATATCACACACCCATACCCAACCAAAGTGACTAGCCCTTAGAGGGTCACCTTGTCCCTATGTAGCCTTTTCCTTGTGAGTATCCCTCTCATAAAATCTCCCTTGAGAAGAGAGGAATCTCACAACCTATATCGAGCCTCAGCCTCTAGCCCAAGAGGGTCACCTTGTCCCTAGATACTGTAACAACCCCACCTCCCGGTAACCCCCAATTAAGGGAGACCCGAAGGATAGAGCTGTTATTCAATTAACAAGATCAAAGGTTCGACAAATAATCAATAACAATTAATAAATTTTACCAACTAAATTGAAAACTGGTATAAAATAAAACTTTGTTTACCTTTTAAAATCTGGGATTTCTAAACTTCTATCCATGAGGATGTTAATCTAACTAATCCTCCTGTGTACGTTACTTCTCATTTAATTCCACATATGCCACTTTACTGTTTGTTCTTTTCATTTGTACCTAAAACGCCAACAAACAAAACGTCGGTCAGCGAGAAGCTGGTACGTGGGGGAACCGATAATCATGCAACTACAATAACCAAGTAATCAGACAATTATCATTTAACAACCCAGATTACATTTTAAACCATACTACTCAATCCTTTCCTATCCCCTATCTCCGTGCTGTCCCTGCAGCAGACTGAGATACTACCTCTCTCTAGGTAGATCCTTACTAAACCCCGCATGATCCTACCTGGCAGGTAGATCAATATCTAGGGTTGAGTCGCATGGCACTACCCATAGGTAGTCTAATCACTAACTCAATGTGACTTGATGGACCTACCCCATTGGTAGCCATTTACTAAGTCATTCAATGACCTGATGGGCCTACCCCCATTGGTAGCCTTTTACTAGGTCAACTCATTAAGCTACGGAGGGGACTAGGATCTGAGCTAGTAGGCATATCTATTATGTGATAGTCATATTCACATTATACTTTGCATGAATTAAATACATTCAACAGTTTAATTCAAGCCACGAGGGAAACATCGATAAAACCTCGGAAAACTAATTCGGGTAGTCATAAGCGTAACCACATACCTGATTTGATGAGTCATGCAGATTACTCAACATTTACTTCATGTATATACAATCAAGCCAATCAACAGATCCAAGCAAGTAATTCAATCAACACATATTTCTTGAAAAGAATATGTACTCTATTTATTATACATTTCATCAAGAATCTACTTTATCGACTTGGATTCTCATTCTAGGGTTTCTAATCTGCATTAAGGTTTCATTAATATTCCTTAGGGTTTCTTAGACCGATTTCACAAACTTCATCCCTTTTTAGGTCAACAAACCCTAAAATACTCTTTTCCTTTTATATAAACCCTAATTGCTCAAACTATTCATTTATTAGTCTTTATACTCAGATTGACTTAGGATCATCATCCCTACTTGTTTATGGATTTGAACAATTAAAACATTTAAAAGTCATATTCACCTAAATTAGGGTTTTCAAACTCATTAATGCATATTCATGCACGAAACCCTAAATTAAGCCAATTATATAAAAAGATTATCTTTTTTAGATCTTATTTTCACTTTTATGAACAATAGGCTTAAATTATCCATTGATCAACATTAAAACCATCTATCATCAAATCTAAGGGTTTTTCATTAATTAAATCATTAAAAAAATGATAGCTTTATGCACTTTTCATATTGCAAGCATATTTATGCACATAATCCCTAAATTAACCTAATTACGTGCAAAGATCATCATTTTCAATATTAAAGTACCTTTTTGCATTTAACCGGTTAATATCAACTCTAATGATCCATTAACCCGATTAAACACTTTATTTATATCAAAGTAGGGTTTCTTTAATCATCATTATGTTAAAGTTGATAAATTACACTAATTTTCAAACTATTATCAGATTCAAGCTATAAAACTATTTTTAATGGGTTCCTTGCATTTTTCTGATCAAAATACATATATAATTTGTCTTCATCGGAGCTACGGTTCATTAGTTACGAATTTGTAAAAAAAACTTACTTTTGGACCAATCAGATGGCACCACGTATGCGCTCCCATGCAACGAAGCGGCCCGCTTTCAGTTTATAATTGAATTACTATTATAACCTCGCGGAACTCAGGTTATCGCCGACCTGGAGCTCCTCCGCGGGTGAGTTTCCTCCCACCCTAGGTTCCCTGAACCGTCGTCGAGGGCCGCTTGGCCTCTCCCACCTCCGACGCACCAAGGGCACTGCCCAGGTCGTGCTATAATCGGCCAAGACAAGGTCTCTTGACCTGTCATGCGTGGCCGCCGCTGCTGCTATGTAGGTGTGTCTGCACGCAAGTCAGGGCTCACCCTTGATGATAGAGACATGCTATGACTCCGGGGAGCATCAGGCTCCACTTAGCAACTCCTTCTTGCCGCCGTATGCTTCCGGTTCACACTTTATCTTTATTAGGGTTTGGTTGTCAAGAACATGAAGAAGAAGGGGAAGAAAGATGTGTACGTGGGATCTCTCCCTCCTGGACTCGGCCCAGAGCTTTCCCTCCTATTATAGAGGGGGTAATCGAAGCCTTATAATGGCCATCCTCGAGTTGCCAAGTCCCTTTCTAAATAGGAAGTCATATTCCTTCATGACAAGGCAATCTTTCCTCTCTAAACAAACTTCCTCGATATCCGTTATTCCTTGGACATTATGATTTCGAAATAACTTCTTTTATTCTTTATATTACTTGCCCTTTACTCTAATGGCACGAAATTCTATTTTCATTTAATCAGAAAATACTTTCTTTTTATCAAATTTACATAATTAATGTATATGCATTATCTCTTTATTTAATAATTATGGAATTTTCTCTTTCTTCTCCTTTATTGGGGTTCCTTGGCACCCAAGAAACTTTAAGAATTCGAAATTCCTTTTAAAGGAATACTCCTTATCCTTAAATGCATCAATATGCATTATTCTCATTATCTTGTTTTATTTTTTTATTAAGATATTTCCTTTTGTGGATTTTTCTTTATTTCTCTCTTATTTTCCTCATTAGTGTTCCTTTTATTATTAGGAATCCTTGTGACACGAAATTCCACTAAGGATTACCCATTTATTCCTCTTTTCACATATTTTCCACATTTCATCAATGTTTTCAATTTCTTTATTAACAAGGAAATACTTAATTGATATTTTCTTTTCTTATTGCCTTTTCTTTGCAACATTGGACTCCTTGGAACCCAAGGAACCCAAGTGGCATGAAATCCTCCTTGGATTTGCTTTCTAAAGGTTTCCATACCTTTCTCATCTCAAAATCTCAGTTATTCATTAATTAATTGAATATCCTTGTTATTGGGCCCAATAGCCAATAAATCCCACAAATCAAACAATGAGGCTATTGTAAATGAAATCCATTCATTCAAAATATTATATCATTTATTCGTTCAAATATCTTTAATATGAGAAATTATACTTCTCAGCAAATGAACCCAAAATTGGGGTTGTAACATCCTTCCCCTCTTATGAGAATTTTGCCCTCAAAATTCCATCAAGCAGGAAAACAAACAAGATAGCCTTCTTATGTCCATCAGGGCTCCCACGTGACTTTACCCTTTCCATGGTGTTTCCCAAGAACTTTCATTATCTCATATTCTTCCATCTGAGTTCTTTCTTACCTTGGTATGTCGTACCCTCATAGATGACTCAGGATATTTCAGCCTCTCAAAAGCTGAATAGGTTCCGGGCTCAACACCTGGCTTGGGTACCTCACATAACACATTATACATCATGTTATCCTGAGGGGCAAGGCTAAACACAATCATATCCACCCATCCATCTCAAATGGACCCTTATATCGGGGACTCAGCTTTATCAGCTGTAGCTTAGAGGGGTCGGATTTTCGCATCACATATTCTCCCACAGTGAACTGCATGTCAGTATGCTTTGCATTAGCTCGTGACGTATGTCACCCCTGGCTCTCTCTTAGCCATTGCACGATCAAGCGACTTCATCTGCACACACTGTGGTTCTTTTATGACCTTCACGAGGCCTCCTTTACCAACATCATTATAATGAAGTGGTGACCGACACACCCTCCTTATATAGCTTCTTACATCCCGATAAAGGCTATGGTGTTAACATCACGTCTTAAGAACTGTCTCTTTGTATCACCCTGAACAAGCACACTTGCTCTCATCAGACCCTCTAGTCTAAATCATACTAGCCATTAGGTAGGGGTGATAAGCGGTACTAAGAATGAGTTCTTCATGTATACCTACTTCTACTTCCTGAAAGTAAACCTTTAGATCATACTTAAGAACTTTTGAACTCGCATCATGGTGTAATTGAACCATCTCTCTCATGGGTAGTTCAACCCGTTCTGTCCCTTGACAGCACGCTTTCTGTCTCATGCCATCTAGGTAAGGCGATCTACCATAACCCATATTACATCTTGACCTTCCTTGGTCTAGGGGAGACATACCACCGCATTCCTAGTAATGAACTCCCATTCCCACTCGGGAACTCTTTCTACTTTATATCCTTGCATTGGGTTACTGGTATTCGTCCTTCACCTTCTGTCATGCATGGTAACAAACCACATGCAGCCTCATCGTAAGCACCCAAAGTGGTATTGTCATTTACTATCTTGGTAGTACCAAGGTATCTCATGATCTCCTGCATTGTTATGATTCCTCGAGCTTGATACCTCGGATACCCTAAACCATTCTAATCAGGTTTCATCACATTTCTTTCCAGAGAAGTGCATCTGAGGCTCTAAACCATTCTCTCTTTACGTCACAGACTAGACTGGCTAACCAAGAAATCATTAACTGGTTCAACCTATCTCATTACATCTGAGTGTTAGCCAAAACACATCTCCTTTCCAAACTTAGGGTTAGCCGAGCACCTCAACTTCTCTTAGCCTCAAGTTAAATTAGGTAGTTGTATCTCAACCAGAGCATTCATTACCACTTCTTATCCTTAGGTATTAGGCAATGTTGAAGACATACACCTCCATGTATTCCACTTATCACCTCATCTCAAACCCTAAGTTTGTCTTCAATATTAAGAAACTCTGAGCTCATCCTCATGGTGATCAAACTCAACCTTAGTTAACTCACACATTCCACATAGCTCATGATAAAACATCCTCACAAGATGATATCCTTATACTCTTAGTGTTAGTAAACCATCCATGTACCATTCACTTCACAAGGGTATGTTATCATCTCTGTCCTCATACCTTGTAGCAATGTTTCAACTCACATTATCTTTTATCCTTGGTGTATGGCATGCGTACTGTCCTATCTCTCACTCCCATAACAAGAGGAAATAAGCATTTGGCTACAGTCCAAATACAGAGTTCTTCCTGTTCCAAGAGTAGAGATGGTACAACCCACCTCGCCAGTACACTTTCAAATCTAAGTTGAAACGTGCCACATATCATCGTGATATCAAAATTACTTCCATGGAAAACTGGTCCCGAACTTACTGGGTCCAAGCACAATCCTTAGTCATCTCCTCTAGGTCTATAGGGTGCCGGCACTTTTGGGGTCATCCCTCTTCCCTTATGCACCAGAGAGTGCCCTACTCATCTGCCCTTTGGGTCCCATAAGTTCATGAAGGTGATCAATCTCCTAACCCATGGCCCTCAGACAATGATAGTTGTTACCTCCCGACCCTATGGTCATGTGCAACTAGGGAATTAGGAAACTCCTTCTTCCGTCGGTCTTATCCCTCCCTGACTCTAGGATAGACTTAGGATTATATCATAGTACATGTTCATCATAGAACCTTACCCAATCCTTCATCATCTCTCTCTGCATTCTTGACTGACTTTCATCCCTTCATAGGGGTCATGGCAACCTGCCTACCTTGGTCAGGTCCCATACCGACTACCTCCATGGTAACACATCCACATGCACTTAGAGATGGTTATCTATGGGTTTACTGGTTCATTCTCGTACCATGTACTTTTCACTTAGCTTCTCAAGATCCTATGAAACCTCTTTAGGTTACCTCAAAACCAACAAAACTGGTATACACCCTACCCAAAGGGTTCCTCTCCCAGGATGGGAGGAAACTACAACTATTGACAACAAGGTCACAACCGTCCCTAGGGTTTACATTCATATGAGCCTGCCTAACCCAACAACTACTAAGACACAAGTAGGCCACCTATAAAACCATGCTAGGTCATACTTGTTCTCTTTCTTCGACATTAGATCAACTTAGGCGTGAAGGGTTCATCAAACATACCCTTAACTGGAGGGATATCCTTTTCCTCTACACATGAGGAGTACCATGCTCGAAACTATGGAGACTCCAATCTCACCATGAGCATTGGATACACAGCTTCCCCTCTTAGGCCTAGATTATCCTTTGGGTATCCCACAGCATGCTCAAACTCTCAACCATGAATCAAGCATATCTCAGGTATGTCATGTACTTCCCTGATCCTTTCATATGAGCAACACCACAAAGTCGAGTTCCTCCTCAAGGGCAACCAACTAGGTATAAAGCCTCACAACTAGTTACTTAGCCCTCCTCAGGGGTTAAGGCACTCTCTAACTCATCTAGTAGGTAATAACTTATACCATAGGTACCAGAAGCATCATCCTCTCTCTAGGGTTTGGTTACTCTCAAGCTAACTGAGACATCATCAACCTCCAGGGATCATGCATGAGGCAACCATTACCATCCACTTAGGCCGCATCATTCTCGACTCCCACTGTTCCTCAAAGTTTTGGGGTTTTAGGCTTCCAACTTTCTTGGCCGAGGTCTGCTCCCTCTCTCTAGAGCTAATCCTACAACCAACCTCTCTATGAGAGGTCCTGTCTTTATGAAGGATCAAGCTCTTAAGCATGCCCCTACCTGAGTGAAGCCTATACTTGAACTTATGTTTACTCAAGGTTATCCATAACCCCTTATGCTCATCTCATAAGCCATCCCTCATGATCCCTTGACTAGGGTTTCATCAATCTATACCCTACTTGCCTATGCCTATAGGGTAATTATAGGTTCTCCTCTAACCTCATCGATGAAGGAGCTATCCTTCATTCTAACATGCATGACCCTTTCCAGGGTTGGGTTGCCATAGGTACTTGGTTATCCAACCTCTCCTGGCCTGTATGACGATCCCAAGGCATGTCCAACCAAACACTTGGTCTCATCATGTCATCTCTATCTCTAACCTTCACTTAGGGTTAGCATCATCCTCAAAGTATGTGCCAGGTATCTACCTTGGATGGAGGTCTCTACCTCCAAGACTAACTCTCTCTACCCATCCTCCTGCCAAGGAGGTCTATCCTCAAGTCTCTCTTGAGGGCAATGACAACTCGTGTCATACGACCTAAGCATGTATCTATTCTTTTACGCTTACTCTATTAAGCTTATGTCCATGACATCTTATTTACATGCTTTTTATTAATTTGGTGGAGGATTCCTTAATCCTTATCAATCTTACCCATACCTCAAGAGGGTGAGGAAAAGAGAGAAAACCCTAATCCTTAAGGTCCTTAACAGAATTTGAGTTGAGAAAGGATGAACGAGATGAGAGGGTCCTAAAAGGTATCTTATTTTGATTCATACCCTAAGACTTTGGCCAGGCAGTCACACGGATCCGGGAGTCCTCATATTCCGACTAGCGGTGCGGAGGAAAATATTGCCAGCCCCCGGTCGTGATCCTTTTCTAGACACCTCTGTCTTTCGGATAATCCTCTAATAACTCCCTCGATTCTATGGAATTTGTAAAATTTAATAATTATTAAAGATTAATTGAGGAACCTATGCTCTGATACCAATTGTAACGACCCCACCTCCCGGTAACCCCCAATTAAGGGAGACCCGAAGGATAGAGTCATTATTCAATTAACAGGATCAAAGGTTCGACAAATAATCAATAACAATTAATAAATTTTACCAACTAAACTGAAAACTGGTATAAAATAAAACTTTGTTTACCTTTTAAAATCTGGGATTTCTAAACTTCTATCCATGAGGATGTTAATCTAACTAATCCTCCTGTGTATGTTACTTCTCATTTAATTCCACATATGCCACTTTACTGTTTGTTCTTTACATTTGTACCTAAAAAGCCGACAAACAAAACGTCGGTCAGCGAGAAGCCGGTATGTGGGGGAACCGATAATCATGCAACTACAATAACCAAGTAATCAGCCAATTATCATTTAACAGCCCAGATTACGTTTTAAACCATACTACTCAATCCTTTCCTATCCCCTATCTCTGTGCTATCCCTGCAGCGGACTGAGATACTACCTCTCTCTAGGTAGATCCTTACTAAACCCCGCATGATCCTACCTGGCAGGTAGATCAATATCTAGGGTTGAGTCGCATGGCACTACCCAAAGGTAGTCCAATCACTAACTCAATGTGACTTGATGGACCTACCCCATTGGTAGCCATTTACTAAGTCATTCAATGACCTGATGGGCCTACCCCCATTGGTAGCCTTTTACTAGGTCAACTCATTAAGCTACGGAGGGGACTAGGATCTGAGCTAGTAGGCATATCTATTATGTGATAGTCATATTCACATTATACTTTGCATGAATTAAATACATTCAACAGTTTAATTCAAGCCACGAGGGAAACATCGATAAAACCCCGAAAAACTAATTCGGGTAGTCATAAGCGTAACCACATACCTGATTTGATGAGTCATGCAGATTACTCAACATTTACTTCATGTATATACAATCAAGCCAATCAATAGATCCAAGCAAGTAATTCAATCAACACATATTTCCTGAAAAGAATATGTACTCTATTTATTATACATTTCATCAAGAATCTACTTTATCGACTTGGATTCTCTTTCTAGGGTTTCTAATCCGCATTAAGGTTTGATTAATATTCCTTAGGGTTTCTTAGATCGATTTCACAAACTTCATCCCTTTTTAGGTCAACAAACCCTAAAATACTCTTTTCCTTTTATATAAACCCTAATTGCTCAAACTATTCATTTAGTAGTCTTTATACTCAGATTGACTTAGTATCATCATCCCTACTTGTTTATGGATTTGAACAATTAAAACATTTAAAAGTCATATTCACCTAAATTAGGGTTTTCAAACTCATTAATGCATATTCATGCACGAAACCCTAAATTAAACCAATTATATAAAAAGATTATCTTTTTTAGATCTTATTTTCACTTTTATGAACAATAGGCTTAAATTATCCATTGATCAACATTAAAACCATCTATCATCAAATCTAAGGGTTTTTCATTAATTAAATCATAAAAAAATGATAGCTTTATGCACTTTTCATATTGCAAGCATACTTATGCACATAATCCCTAAATTAACCTAATTACGTGCAAAGATCATTATTTTCAATATTAAAGTACCTTTTTGCATTTAACCGGTTAATATCAACTCTAATGATCCATTAACCCGATTAAACACTTTATTTATATCAAAGTAGGGTTTCTTTAATCATCATTATGTTAAAGTTGATAAATTACACTAATTTTCAAACTATTATCAGATTCAAGCTATAAAACTATTTTTAATGGGATCCTTGCATTTTTCTTATCAAAATACATATATAATTTGTCTTGATCGGAGCTACGGTTCATTAGTTACGAATTTGTAAAAAAACTTACTTTTGGACCAATCAGATGGCGCCACGTATGCGCTCCCATGCAACGAAGCGGCCCGCTTTCAGTTTATAATTGAATTACTATTATAACCCCGAATCGGCTACTGACTTCCTTATGTCCCGGAGGGTAGAATCGTCAAAGTGGCTGGACCTTCTTCTTCCTCGCGGAACTCAGGTTATCGCCGACCTGGAGCTCCTCCGCGGGTGAGTTTCCTCCCACCCTAGGTCCCCTGAACCGTCGTTGAGGGCCGCTTGGCCTCTCCCGCCTCTGACGCACCTAGGGCACTGCCTAGGTCGTGCTATAACCGGCCAAGACAAGGTCTCTTGACCTATCATGCGTGGCCGCCGCTGCTGCTATGTTGGTGCGTCTGCACACAAGTCAGGGCTCACCCTTGATGATAGAGCCATGCTATGACTCCGGGGAGCATCAGGCTCCACTTAGCAACTCCTTCTTGTCGTCGTCTGCTTCCGGTTCACACCGTATCTTTATTAGGGTTTGGTTTTCAAGAACATGAAGAAGAAGGGGAAGAAAGATGTGTATGTGGGATCTCTCCCTCCTGGACTCGGCCTAGAGCTTTCCCTCCTGTTATAGAGGGGGTAATCAAAGCCTTATAATGGCCATCCTCGAGTTGCCAAGTCCCTTTCTGAATAGTAAGTCATATTCCTTCATGACAAGGCAATCTTTCCTCTCTAAACAAACTTCCTCGATATCCGTTATTCCTTAGACATTATGATTTCGAAATAACTTCTTTTATTCTTTATATTACTTGCCCTTTACTCCAATGGCACGAAATTCTATTTTCATCTAATCATAAAATACTTTCTTTTTATCAAATTTACATAATTAATGTATATGCATTATCTCTTTATTTAATAATTATGGCATTTTCTCTTTCTTCTCCTTTATTGGGGTTCCTTGGCACCCAAGAAACTTTAAGAATTCGAAATTCCTTTTAAAGGAATACTCCTTATCCTTAAATGCATCAATATGCATTATTCTCATTATCTTGTTTTATTTTTTTATTAAGATATTTCCTTTTGTGGATTTTTCTTTATTTCTCTCTTATTTTCCTCATTAGTGTTCCTTTTATTATTAGGAATCCTTGTGACACGAAATTCCACTAAGGATTACCCATTTATTCCTCTTTTCACATATTTTCCACATTTCATCAATGTTTTCAATTTCTTTATTAACAAGGAAATACTTAATTGATATTTTCTTTTCTTATTGCCTTTTCTTTGCAACATTGGACTCCTTGGAACCCAAGTGGCACGAAATCCTCCTTGGATTTGCTTTCTAAAGGTTTCCATACCTTTCTCATCTCAAAATCTCAGTTATTCATTAATTAATTGAATATCCCTGTTATTGGGCCCAATAGCCAATAAATCCCACAAATCAAACAATGAGGCTATTGTAAATGAAATCCATTCATTCAAAATATTATATCATTTATTCGTTCAAATATCTTTAATATGAGAAATTATACTTCTCAGCAAATGAACCCAAAATTGGGGTTGTAACAGATACCATTTCCCTTATGAGTGTATTTCTCTTATTAAATATCCCCTTAGGATAGAAGAATCTCACACATCCATAGCCAGCCACAATCTTTGGCCCTAATTCGGTCACCTTGTCCCTGGATGCCCTTTTCCTGACAAGTATTTCTCTCATAAAATCTCCCTTGTAGAGAGGAAATCTCAAACACATGTATCCAGTCATAGTCTCTAACCCCAAGTGGGTCACCTTGTCCCTAGATATCCTTTCCTTGTGAGAGTCTATCTCATAAAATCTCTCCTGAGGAGAGAGGAATCTCACAAATCAATCTCCATCCATAGTATCTGAACCAGAATGGATCACCTTTTTTCACTAGATGCCATCTTAACTTACCCTCTACAACCAACAAAACCAATCCACATGCCTATCATATTGCTATTGGACATATCTTAAGACAAGATAGGAAAAATGCTTCCATATCACTAAATCTAGAGGCACATCCCTCTCTTTGTATTATTGGATCTAACAATCCATTTTGATATAGAAACAATCCCTTTCCATGCAAAGGGTGAACTTTCATATTTCGACATGGTATTTGTCCCCTTCTCCATACAAGGGGCGGGTTGCATTATTCTATCATGGTTTTCAACACCCTCTTCCATACAAGAGGAAGCTTTTGTTAAACCCTACCGGAAGTGTTGGGACACAAAAAACATGAATTTCATATGTGGAAGTCTCTTGCCTAAAGTAAATGCCAGTTTGTTTACAACCATATTTCTTTCCTTTTCAACTCCTTGCTACACAAGGGGAAGATTCCCATATGGTCTCCTACTCCTAACAACCAATCATTCTATATTCAACAGAGAGGAGGGCATCACAAAAGTATCAGGTAGAAAAATGCCACAAAAGTATCGGGTAGCAAATTGTTTATTGACAATTTCAAAAAGAGCTTCCTAAGATGGTGAGCGCCAATGAACAGTCCAACATTGGTGAGGTGATGAAGACGCTGGTTGAACACTTCCACTATGAATGAAGGATATAGTTGTCATAGGATCCATCCAGTAAGCACGACATGATGAAGAACTACAAGTCGTAGAAGCACTTGAGTTCATCAACAAGCAGATAGTCAAAGCTAACATGGGTTAGCCAAAGCCACAGATAGAGGTGTTCCCCTTTGTAGGTCATATGAAACTATCATCACCATACAACCTAAAGAGTAAACAACTAAACCGTCTTGAATGCTTCCATCCAAGGGTACACCGGTTCAAGAATGTTACATATGAGCATTTTCAGTAAGAGACATATATGACACATATAGTCACGCCCATGGACAACCAAGCTGGGGATCAGATGAAATAATATAATGAACAATTAGAAGTCATTCTTTATCGAGGAAGAAGGCCAAAATCTATAAAGGATAAAAAGACCAAAATCTAGCCTATAAGAGGGGGTCTTATGTAGTTGTTCCCATGATATACCCTCCACAACATCCTAGAACTATCCTCTACTTCCAGGACCTTATGAGTACCCACCTCCTCCAGGCTTAGTCGCAGCATTGACACTCATAGTTCACTCAAAGTACCAACACATTTTTCATCACAGTATGTGAGAACTCCTACAAAAATGGGAGATCTATAGGTCAAGATAAAAAAAACTAACACCTTCATAGGTCACCATCAGAGGATGACAAAGTTCAATTGCCAAAGCATAATGAAAGGAGATACATTTTCAGAAGTGACTATCACTCAACATTGCTAATAAGGAGATACTAATGCTGAAACCAAAGAGAATGTTCACACCCTTAGGGGATTTTTAGTAGCATTCATCTATTCATTGAGCACGTATTGGAGTTTACAACCATAAGGAGTCCTCCTAATCCCTTGTTAAAGAGATGCAATTCCAACGCACAATGTTTCTTTGCATCGCAACAAGCGGAAAATAACATACTCATGTCTGCTCAAGTACAACATCAAAGATCGTATAAAGTATGAGTTCATAGAGGTGGATATTCATGGAGAAGTCACTCCAGGGTCTATCTTCAAAGTTCCAGATGCAGTCATAGAATTGATTGAATTCATACTCGATCCAGAGCATAGAAGGACCATACCAACTGATGCAGTTGTAGAGTTGATTAGCCTCCATTCGAGCCACAGCTCAGCTAAAGAGAACCAAGAGACATATTTTTCATGAGCCCCAAAGCATCCAGGGATCATGAAGGATCTATCTAACTATTTTTACTTTTTTTTTAATCAAAAGGGAAAAATTCAAATGGAAACTCAAAATTTTAAAATAAAAGGATAAGCTTAAAATTAAAAAAAAAAGATAAGCTCAAAATCAAAATGAAAAAACAACATTGCAAAATGAAAAAAAAAAATCAAAATCAATAAAACACTTAAGTACATGGACGTGTCCCTCCGTGCAATCTAAAGTGGGTCAAAGTAAAACCATATGGCCCAGGACGGAAGGAGCATGTCTGTTATTCTAAGATCCAAATGTTTGGTAAACCTAATATCACCTATAACAAACACTTAATCAGTGAAATCATCTAAAAATGGAATTGCAGAATTACATCTAAAAATTGACAAATGTTTGCTTCTTGGTCTTCTTAAACTAAGCACCCTATAGGTGAGTTCGAACAGACCCAAAAAGTCAACACATCCTAAAAACAAATTTAGATGTCAATCCCTAAAAGAATATTAATGTTTAAACATGACAACATCACTGCTCATGGGGCATAATAAAGATCGGTGAATTGGATGAAAGGGAGATTTGGATCCCTTACATCATTTTTCATGTCTCACCATCTTCCATTATGATCTAACCTAAGGTGCCTTCTCTAGTAAACTTCCATTAATCCACAATTCAAGTTCCCATCCTAAGTCTCTGAGCATCAATATCCACAACATTAAAGAATTGACTTACTAGAATTAATTGTGAGCCTAATGGGCACCAAAAATTGGATATATGCTTATCGTGAACTACTTCTGCTAATATTTTGAGGATATAGCCCATGTGGATGTCTCTGAAACTTGGAGCCTTATACCAAACGTGTGAGGAGTTTTTTCTCAAATATTCACTACATGACATAATTAAGCTCAATAAGCATGACATTTGAGACCAGCGGAGCATAAAACTCTCTTTTGGGAGTCAAAAACTCCCATCCTAAGGTTCTGAGAATCAATGTTCATTGACTTCAATGCCAAATGACCAAAAATATGAATAATGACATCCAGAAGGACACCTGACAATGTGGAGACATGTTTGTGACATATTGCATACACCAAGAAGTGTCAAGAATAGAGTCCATAGAGGTTTCTCTAACACCTGGTGTTGTAACCCAACTAGGTAGGGAATTGTCGTTTAAATGCTCGCTACATGGCACATCTTAAGTTATACAAGTATTCAATCAAGAGCCATTGGAGCATCAAATCCATCCTAGATGAATTTCCCCCTAGTGGTACATCTGGCTATGATCATCCTAAGGGAAGAACCAACATATATATATAATATATTAGGAAATCTTAAACTTGTTGAGGTATCAAATCACCTTAAACTCTAGTACTAGAAAGTGAAAAATAGGGTCAGTGGGGTAGTTGTCATTTACCATTAAACAAGCTAAAACAATTACATGACCATCACTCAAATTTCATGAAAGGCCTCCCGATTAACATGGATTGCCACCAACTCACCAAAGGGGTCTCTTTCCAAAAAACCTAAATGTTGACCGATGTCCTAAGCCCAAAGAAAAACAAAAAAAAAACCTTCAAGGGTCCTATCCTAACATTTGTCATGGTTAATAGAAATATAAGAAGCTACAAAACATGGCATGTATAAACATAAATTGGGTCATAAATCAACCTCAAAGACTAACATGATCATAGTGATGTCAAAAGAAGAATTCAAGATCATTGAAATAAAACAATGGGGCAAAATTTCACCACCATAATTGAAATCGTGATAATCCCTTAACTTGACAAAGATGAGTGAAGAAGAGAAATATCATATTATAGTGTCCCACTATATGTCAATATCACATGTCATTTCAACATTAAGAAGGTATCTTTCGGCAATCACAACATATCTCCACCAAAAAAGTCCATCGGGGAATTGTTGGCAGAGGATAGTAGGCAGCAAAAGACAAGACGAGCTATATAGTATAGAAATGGAGTCGAACTGAATTTATCTCCAGCAATTCTTGTGGACATCTTCAGGGAAAGATTCCAACAAGGCCCATCATCTCCAAATATATTGAATGCTTACAAACATTCCAAGATAGAGTAGAACCCATGAACAACGGTTACCTCTTATCAGTCAACATGGCCTCACATGGTATGCACTCTGCATAATAGTTACTAAATCAGAAAAGGGCATATAGTCCAAAAACCCTATAGAAGGACAACTCACTTATGATGAGCTCATGTCACCTTAGAACACTTCTAATCGCATCAAATCTAGCATGATACAACCTCTACTTATGATAGAAATGAGAAATTTTAGGCCTCTCCCTTCCAAGCAAGATATATTGATCACTTTTTCAAAAAGCACTAGAGACCTATCAAAAATGTGACATTTGTTCCACATAAAGAAAGAAGAATGAATGGTATGTTGGATTGTAATTCTAGACTGACACCATCATCATCTCTTTCATAGTGACATTTCTTACCTCTAGAATAGTTGAAATGAAAGAGTTAAAACATCAATGCAACATGTATTGGATTTAAGCATGACCTAGAGTCATTTATAGGTATTGACAAGTCCTCATCAGTTACATGGTCTTCTTCTCTATAGAAAGTAAGTGATACGCACTTGGGGTTTGATAGTACCAAGTTAAATTGCTCAATACATGAAGTCCTTATAACATCGTCGGTACTACTGAGATGGTTGTCGGTAGTACCGACTTTCGCAATCGATTTCATATTTTTCCCTGTAACCTCATCGATAGTACCGAGATGATGTCAGTAGTACCAAATAGTATTCAAACTTCACACTACAACAAATAGATCAAGGCACCTTTTTTAATATCAAACTAAATAAAAATGAAAATTATAGCTACAAAACTACAAATTGGAATGTAAAGAACATGAAAGATGGTTGGGCTGCCTCCCAACAAGCGCCCTTGTTTTATGTCATAGGCTCGACGATCCTAATCCCATGAGATTAATGAAGCTCCATGAGATTCAACTCATCCACCTTCCTCATGACATATCCCCCAAAGTAATGCTTAAGACATTGTCCATTGACAAGGAATGGCTCAGCCCCATTTCTAATCTCCACAGCTCCATGGGGGAAGGCTTTAATCATCTCAAAGGGTCCACTCCATCTAGATATCAACTTACCAGGATGTAGCTTCAATCTAGAATTGAACAAAAGGACCTTTTGTCTAGGTGTGAATATCCTATGCAAAACATGGCGATTATGAAATTTCTTAGTCCTTTCCTTATAAATTCTCGAACTCTCATATGCATCAAACCTAAGCTCATCCAATTCATTCAATTATAACAATCCCATTTTTACTACATTTTCCAAATTATAGTTCAATCTCCTCAGAGCCCACTTAACCTTATGCTCTAACTTCACAAGTAGATGACAAGCCCTCCCATAAATCAACCTAAAATGAGTATTACCTATAGGTGTTTTATAGGCGGTCCTATATGGCCATAGAGCATCATCGAGAAACATGCTCCAGTTAGTCATGTTGGTTGAAACTATCTTTTCCAAAATCTTTTTGATCTCTCTATTAGACATTTCAACTTGTCCTTGAGTTTGGGGATGATATGGAGTACCTACTCTATGTTTCACCCCATACTTGCTCAAAAGTACCCCAAACTTTCTATTGGTGAAATGAGAAGCACCATCACTAATCATCAACCTAGGAACTCAAGACCTACAGAAGATGTGTTACTTCACAAATATACATACCACCTGGGCGTCATTGGTGTGGGTTGGAATTGCTTCCACCCACTTAAATACATAGTCCACAACAAGTAATACATAAAGATTGAAATTTGAAGACACAAAAGGGCCCATGAAGTCTATGCCCCATAAGTCAAACACCTCAATTTCCTAAAAACCATTCAGAGGCATTTCGTGTCTTTTTGAGATATTACATGCACGTTGACATGCATCACATTGACGAACATAATTGTATGCATCATTAAAAAAAATTGGCCAATAAAAGCCACATTCTAAAACTTTAGTCATGGTCCTAGAACTAGGATGATGACCTCCTGTAGGAAAAGAATGATAGTGTGCCAAAATACTTTGAAATTCACAATCCAGCACATATTTCCTCATAATACCATCCCTACACTGCCTAATCAAGATGGGTTCATCCCATATATAATACCTTAAGGAATGGAAGAATCTTTTCTTTTCCCGGTATCCCCAATCTCCTGGAAACTCTCCACATACCAAATAGTTTACAATGTTTGTGAGCCATTGGTCTTTGCTTTTCATAGAAAAGAGTTGCTCATCAGGGAACTCTTCCACAATGGGTACACAAATATCCTTTTCATCCACCCGTTCAAGCCTAGAAAGATGATCCGCCACCACATTCTCAGTAACGACTTTATCCTTAATTTCTATATCAAATTCTTGTAATAACAAGATCCACCTGATCAACCTAGGCTTGGCATCTTTTTTCTACAGAAAGTATTTGATAGATGTGTGATCTGTCTATACCACAACCTTAGTCCCAATCAAATATTGACAGAATGTAACGACCCCATTCCCCAGGAACCCCCAATCAAGGAAGGCCAAGAAACTAGCGTCGTTATCCCAAAAATAGGATCAAATGGTTTTGCACATAATAAAAAATAATTGATAAATTCTACTAATCTAATTAAGTTTGGTACATGATAAAAATAAATTTTTCATCAATGTTTACAAAATATGGGTTTTAAGATTTTACCAAGAAATCAACTATCTATCTATATCCTTTGGCCTTACTTCATTTGTTTTCTTTCAATGTCTTCTTTCCTTGAATGTCCAATTTCCATCAAGATTACCCTAAAAATGTCGACAATCAAAATGTCGGTCAGTATAATGAGTTATATAGGTATGTGGGGGGAACAAAACTTCACAAGTAATGGTAACAACATAATTCAACAATTATTGTTTAACAAATCAAATTTAACATTTTTAGCATGACTACCCAATCTAGGTGTCTCCACCCTCTGTCATAGCCCCTCAGGGCATCATATTGTAGTATTCACAGTCTTCCCTTATTCACGTGGATGGCTTCATCTGTCTCCCTCTATTTAGGTGGGTGACTTCTCATGTACCCCCTATTCAGGATGGTACCAAATGTGCCTTCCCCTATTTAGGCGGATGGCCTTTCCATAGATCCAGAGGTTGCCTAGAAATGGGTTAGTCATGTCCATATATAATGTGATAGCCATAATCACTTTAAATTTTGCATGGAATGAAATAAACAAGCAAGCATATATTTTCAAACCATGCGCATAAATCTCCAAGAAACCATGTGAAACTACAATAATTATTCTTAGGTGTAAACACATACCTGTCTCAGGAGTATTTGCAGTCCAGATAAGAACAAATAAGATTAACCTTATAATCAACCAAGCAAGTCAACCTAAAATTTAAGGCATAACACCCATGTGTCACTATATTATTCCAAAACCTATCAAAGGACTGACTTGGTCCTCAAGTTAGGTTTTTAAGTCCACTTTCTTATATCGTAATCCATAATACTTTATTAGTACATTTATTGCCCTTTTTCACTTCCTCAATCCACAAACCCTATTTTAGGTTTGATACACATGATGTTTACCTTAAAAGGTGTCTTTTATACAAAAGTCCCCATCTTTATCATTTTTAAGTCAAATTAGGGTTAGAGAGGCAGAAAGATATATGTTTAGCACTTTTTATGTCCATTGGGTTTACAACCCCTATTTTCCATCATTTAGTAAACTTTTTATGCATAAAGAAACCCTAATCCTTCAAATTACGATGTTCATATGAGTCTAAGGTATTCATTTTATTCATAACAAATCAATCTTTTAGTATTAACATCAATTGAACAATTTAGAATCATTAAATATTGGAACTTTGGGTTCTAGTTCATTAACTAGATTAAAGATATCATCTTTAAATATTTTTCATACTAGAAATAGATTTTGGCAGTTTACAAATTTTTTTTTGCATTCCTTGGATTCTCCTGATCAATTTTTATATATAACTCAGTTCCATCCGAGTTACCAATTTATTTCTAGAAATATGTCAAGATATCATGATCAGGACCACTCAAAGGAGGCCACATCAGCAACTAAACTCCTATTTGTCTAAAACAAAGATGGGGACATAATTACAATTAAAAGATGCCACTGCCCCTTGTGCAGTGGCTTGGATTACCATGCCCTCAGAGGTGGTCTGGTCAAAATACATCTCGTCTTCTCCTACCTTCCGACGTGGGTGTGTACTATCGTGGGAGAACCAACCCGTCGATTGGCTGCCTGGACCTGGGGCTCAGGGGACCTAGGCGAAGGTCGAGCAGCTTCCCGACCCTCAAACAGACTCAATTCATACCTAGGAGGTCCCGTGGTGATCTGGGTTACAAAGGTTAATGGTTGAAGATGATATAGTAAAAGTAAACCAAGTTCTAAGGAGGCAGACGATACCTGGCCTTATGGTGTCGGTCTTGGAGATAGTGTGGCACCCTTGAGGATCCTCATGTGCCACCTGGGATCATTCACACCCCCAATCGAGTCTACAGCTTGTCCTACTACTGGTGACCAGAAACTTCGGCTGGAGGAGTATAGCACATGTACATGGTTCTGTAAGAAGCCTGCAGCAGTGAAGCTCGTGGGTGATGGCATGGAAAGGGGGTGCTTTGTCATTTTGGTGTCCCTCTAGGGAACTATATGGCATCTACTACCCATGCATGCCCAAGGTTGGGGAACCATGATGGCTAAGGTCCATTGGAAAATGTTTTGTTGTTGGGTACTTCTAGGGAGACGAGGACCCTTATGGTCCTTGTATACATCCATCCTAGGAAAACCCTAGTGGCTACCACCAAGAGAGAAGGGAGGGAGTGAGAGAACGGTTATGGGTTCCCTTACTTGGCACACAAGACGATGTCAAAAGTGGCATGATACCCTTTTTGATACAATACTCTCTTACATCTTTCTATATACCTTAAAAGGTATTTATTTTTATTCAACAACTCAAAATCTACTAGGAAGGAATATATCATCCTTATTCCTTTATAATATTATTGCCTTTTAATTTCTACAAATTCAAAGGGCATGAAAGGCACTCTCAAATTCCCATTAAAACTTTGATTTAAGGCAACTATAAGCCATCAAGGAAAATATGACACTCTATTAAATAATGATTTCCATATGGTTTTCTTATCTCTCCTTTTCCAAAATATTTCTTAATTCAATTTTGGGAATTCATTAATGTTCTTCCCACCTGGGATTTTATTGGAATATCTTTTCATTATCCAAAACTTTCTCTTTTCAACATAATTTTAAATTAAACCATTATCTCAATATATGTCCTTTTGCTCTAATTTCTAGAATTCTCTTTCTATTTTTGCCATATCCCTTATATGGATTACTTTTCCCTTTAGGAACCATGTGAACATGTAACTAATTCATTAGTGGTCTCAATGCCACTTTCTAGAGAATTCTACATAATTCTCACAAGTACTTTAATTATTATCCATTATCTTTTGCCTTTTTCTCAATGTTGTATTTTCTTCTTTTCCTTTTTCTATATATTCATTATTGGATCAACAAAAATAGTAGAAACTACAAAATTCACACCATGGGGGTTTGCAAAAGAAAACCATACTTTAAAAATAAGGCAAAACATATTTCAAATATGTCCTTATAATTGGAATATTTGTATTTCAATTATATAAATGCAAGCAAAAATTAAGGTTGTAACATTGAATTTCTCAAAGGAGTAAACAACCGCCAACAATTCCTTTTCAATTGTCATATAATTCAGTTGGACATCATTTAAAGTTTTAGATGCATAATAGATGACAATAGGAACTTTATCCCGACGTTGGCCTAGAACGGCCCCTAGAGCATAATTCGATGCATCACACATCAGCTCAAAATGTTGACTCCAATCTGGATCCTGAACAATGGGTGCGGAGACTATCTTCTCCTTCAACACCTCAAAATATTTCAAACATCACTCTTCAAATTTAAAGTCAACATCCTTTTCCAATAACTCATAGAGCAATTTAGCAATCTTAGAAAAATATTTGATAAAGTGGCAGTAAATCGGACGTGTCCTAAAAAGCTTCTTATTCCCTTCACCGATGAGTTTGGAGATCACCTCTATTTTGATCGGGTCTACCTCCATGCCTCTATTGGACACCTTGTGTCCCAGGACAATTCCTTCACTCACCATCGTGTGACATATTCCCAATTCAAAACAAGGTGAGTGTCTTCGCATCTTTGCAAAACTTTATCTAGATTGTAAAGGCAATCATCAAAGGACTCCCCGTACACTGAAAAATCATCCATAAACACTTCCAGACATTGCTCTACCATATTAGAAAAAATGGCAAGCATGCATTGCTGGAAAGTGGCCCATGAATTGCAAAGACTGAACGGCATACGACGATATGCAAATGTGCCATAAGGACAAGTGAAGGTTGACTTCTCTTGATCATGTGGCTCAATGGAAATCTGATAGTATCCTGAATAATCTTCAGGGGAATAAAAATGGGAGCGGTCGGCGAGCTTATCTAAAATCTGGTCGATAAAGGGAGTGGAAAATGGTTTTTTAGCGTTGCGGCGTTCAAACGTCTATATTCAATGCAAACACGCCACCCAATCACTAGTCTTGTAGAAATCAACTCATCATTAGAGTTTGTAGTGATTGTTATTCCTTCCTTTTTAGGAACAACCTGGGTTGGACTGACCCAGTTTGAATCAGAGATAACATATATAATACTTGCTGATAGCAGTTTTACTACCTCTTTTTTCACTACCTCAGTCATGATGGGGTTGAGTTGACATTGAGGTTGCACTACAACTTTGGATCCTTCCTTCGATCTGATCTTCTGTTGACAGAAACTAGGGGAGATCCCCTTTATGTCTTCCATAGACCAACCTAATGCAACACGATGGTTCTTTAAAACCCCAAGCAATTGCTCCTCTTCTCGAACACTTAGTGAAGCTGAGATTATGATTGAAATTTTCTCCTATGCCACCAATAAAATGTACTTCAAATGAGGTGGAAATGGATTCAACTCCAACTCTGGGGGAACTCAGTAAAGAAGGGACCAATGGTAGTGGGGGTGGTCTCAAATCCTCAAAATGTCTTGTATAGTAGCATGGAAAGATCTTGAGAAGAAAGATACACTCCTCTATAGAATAGTGTTTGGTATAATCATCTACCATATTCAGAAGACATGCCTCTAAAGGTAGTTGTGGATATGTCTGAACAAGTGTGGTAGAGGTAGCCTCCTCCATTGTTGTTGGACAATAGTCCTCTTCTTTATCATCAGGATGTTGAACCGACTTTATTAAATATATCTCATTTGTGCTATCCAAGATTTTCACCGCTAGTGTGCCCTTGTGGGCTTGTGTCATCACATGTGCCATCCCAAGAAATGGCTTTCCCAGAAATAGTGACACATTTTCTTAGACATGCTACAACATATGACATTGTGCTTTAGCCTTGGCAGTCTGTGTAGGCTCGGGCATCAAGATTTTTAATTGCTCCTCTCTATTTCCCAATGCCATCCTTCCTCTACCCATTTCTAGAATGATATCGATTATGTCTTGAAATGTCCTCCCCAGTAATAGCTCATTTCTTTTCCCATTCTGCATCTCCATGACAACAAAGTTTGTTGGGAATACAAACTTGTCCACCTTGACAAGAACATCCTCTTAAATACCCTAAGGCCTCACCACAGAATTGCCTGTCAGCTGAATAGTCATATTTCTCTTTTTGGACTCCTATAAACCTAGCTTCTTGAAGGTGGTCAAGGGCACTAGATTGATGCTAGCCCCTGAGTCACACAAGGCCTCTCCAAATTTTTTCTTCCCAATATAACAAGATATATGGAAATAGCTCGGATCCTGCCTTTTCAGTGGTAATGTACCCAGAATAAAAGCACTAACTTGCTATTTCAAAACCACCACCTCAGAATCATCTATTCTCCTTTTCTTATTAATCAGGTCCTTTAGAAATTTGCAATAGGAAAGAATCTGCTCAATTGCATCAATGAAAGGGATATTAACATGCAATTTTCTGAAGCTGACTAGAAATTTCTAAAATTGTTGATTTGCCTTAGTTGCTTTCAGACTATTTGGAAAGGGTACCAACTTTAACACTTTCCTTTGATGAGGTGGGACATATGTCTTTTTTCTTATTTCCTCTATATCATCAACCTCTTCCTAAGCTATCTTTTCCTCTACTATAGTATCTAGCTCCACTGTATCAACTGTATCTGTCTTGTCTTTAGCACTTGTAGCCTCTCCTGCATCTAAACTAGATGGTGTGCCATTTATAAATTTTCTACCACTATGAAGTAAAACTACCTTGACCTGTTGATTTCCAGAAGGTACATTAGTATTAGCTGGGAACCCTTATTGACCTGGCTTTTTTAAGGAAGCCACTTCTGCTGCTATCTGAGAAATCTATGTTTCAATATTGTGGATCTACACTCCTTGGTTCTGAAGTTCTATTTGATTCTGGTCGATAAGCACTTCATTTTGATTAACTAACTTCTCGAGCATCTCTTCAATGTGGTCAATTTTACTGGGACCCATGTCCTGTTGTTGACCAATAACCTATTGTGACTTATTATGTTGTTCCTAATATGGGTCTTCCTGGAAATTATTGGGATCCTTTTAGGAGAACTTAGGATCCTTCCTCCAAGAGTAGTCATTATTCTTGTATTGTTGTTTTTGCCGTGCAAACTTGCACTCCTCATCTTCCCCTTCTGAAGAATTTCCATCTTTTGCACATAACTTTTTGGCAATCAAGTCCATCTTCTCATTTAGTGCTAAAATATCCTTGGACTCCCTGACACTTTTAAAAGTTGTCAAGTTCTCTCTTTCATCTCCCCATGTCTAATTCTTAGACATGTTCTTTAAGATTTCATGATGGCGGGTTGGCTTGTTGTTGTGTAAGATACCCACTCCTGTGCTATGAAGTGTGGTCCTTTCGCCCTTATTGTAGACCATAGTAAATCTTTGATTGACCTAACAAATAAATACCATGATGGGGGACCTTCTACAGCATGTTCTAGAATCTCTCTCATGCCTCAGAATCTAACTCATCATCTTGTTGTCTGAAGTTGTGGATTTTCTTGACCAGGTCATTTGTCTTCTGGGGTGGGAAGTATCGCTTAAAGAAAGCATCAATCATTTATTCCCAAGTTTCAATGCACTCATTATCAATGTTATGAAACCAAGACTTAGCACTGTCCTCCAATGGTGATGGGAATAGCATCAAGTATATGACAGTCGTCGGCACCCTATCTATCTTGATCATATCGCAACTTTGAATGAAATTTCTGATGTGCATATCCTCAGAGTTTTGGCCATGAAAGGCATGTGATTTGACTAATGAGACCAACCCTGGATCAATCTTGTAGCTACCGACATTGATGGATTGTCTTTTGATTGGCCCTTTTTGAGCAGTTGAAGAAGATGCATTGATCCTTTCCCAAATTGTCTGTTCTTATGCTTGGTCACCCTTTTCTGTTGGCTCAAGTTCCTCCACTGGCTCAGGCTCTTCTGGTAGAGGTAAAGGTGGTGGAGTTCGATTAAATTTGTCCACTGATCCTACATATTCCCATCCTCCATGTAGGAGCTCTGCTTGACCTAAGCTCGGTGGGGATGACTCTCCATAGTCGTGGGCTCATGTATGCACCATGCACTAGTACCTGAAAGTAGTAAAAATGGTTGTGAGAAAATGGTACTAATGGTAAAAATAATAAGAATATTTAAAATTTAGTCTTGAATGAATAAAATAAAAATAAAAAGGGTTGGCCTAGAATGAATGACTACATCACCCATAGTGTTGAAGTTATCATTTCCCTGACAACAACGCCAAAAACTTGATAGGTGTTTTCTATACGCTCAAAATGCAAGTATATGCTATCGTAGTAATATAGGCCTATGAGGTCAGAATGTCGAATACAGGGAAATGTTACTTCAGAAACTATTACTAACTATAGTACGATCATCTTAGGCTGAAGAAACATGAGTGATTGGATAAATTTTCTAAAATAGAAAATAAACTGATTGATTGGTTGTTTTTCTCAATCTTAGTGAATTCCTTAGGATATTGGTTTCACTACAGTTAACATTGTACTTTCACCTCAATACATTAATAGAAATCTCTCCTAACCCTAAATTAAGAGCATGTAGTAAGAATTACCCACTCTCGTAGTGTAATCCACTACCTAATATAATACCAACCCCAGTCTCGTATCAATTCTGTTATTAGATAGGTGTTTTATCAAATACTCTGGATGGTCTCCACATGTTTTTAAACCACCTTTATCAAAGGGTTTTATAGAACGTGTATTTCTATGAAGTCCCACAATTAATTTTCCTTTTTCAAAGAAATTAACAGTCTAAGTACTACCTACGGTGATCAAGCATGGGTAAGTTCATTCATTCACATAGAAATAAATCTAGAAATTAAGAGAAATTAATGGATTAATGCATAAGAGCCAAATATAATGTATAACTGGGCTACTCCCAGGTTTTAAGGAATGTGGCGATTATCCCCTCATGGTTTCCATAATCAAAAACATCAAAAGAGAAAGATAAAATGTGGAGAACATGAAGAACCCCTGAAGTAGACAGTTCACACGGTCCCTTCTTCTGCACGTGCCAATTTACTACCTTCCGACTACAATTTTGTCTGGTAGAAGTGCCCAGATCATTCGGTTTGTGTCCTTCTTCTTTGCTATCCCTCCTCTTACTCTCTGTTGTCATACAATGGAAAAACATGAGATACTTAGGTCTAGTCACACGTCCCCTAAGTCATAGGCATGACTTAGGATGAGTTAGAACCTCATCCATTGGATTAAATAAAGTCTTCAGATCTTCCTTATCTCGATCCGTCAGTACTACCAATAGGGTATCGGTACTACTGACTCCTCTAATTGTACAACAACCTATCAAGTTGTCGGTACTACTGACTTAGCTGTCGATAGTATCGAGTTGCTTTGAAATTCTTTGACAAAAATGTTGTAACGTCGTCGGTAGTATCGAAAGTCCCGTTAGTACTATTGAGCTTTCTTGATTTCTATTATCGCAACATGAGCATGTTTCGGTAATACCGACTCTAAAGTCGATAGTACCATAATGTGTAGATCCTCGTACATTCACATGAAATGCATAAAATCTGAACATAAGCTCTAGAAATAGATTAATTCATTCAAAAATATTAAAATTATGTGTATCTAATGAAAATGAGTATCACATTCTAATAAAATTAAATCATGCACAATTAATATGACATTTGACCAAAAAGTGCACAAAAATCAATACAAAATAGCCTGTGAAAACGGAAAATAAATAGTGCATCAGTCATCAACTATGTGATTGGTGGAATCACACTATCTTGATCTTTTTTTGTGATTTATCTGCTAGGCATCTTCAACCATGACTACTTTAGTGGATGTTCGCTTCTAATCTTTTTGGGTCTTAGACTATGAACTTAAACTAATCCAACCTCACTTTTGACCTTGATTTTAGGTCCTAGACTATGACCCTTAAACTAGACCCCATCCAATAATAGATCTTTTTGGGTCCTAGACCATGACATAAAACTGGACCAATCATGTGCTTTATTTTTTAGTCTCTTTTGGGTCCTAGAAATTGACGCAAAATGAATCCAAATCCACTTTCCAAATCTTTTTTTGGTCTGTAACCAATACCTTATTCTAGACCACAAGCCCTGTCCCAAAAAGGCATCTTTCCTTCCAACCATAAAGCTCTCCATTCAGGTAGGCATTCGAGCCTCAAGATCAATACTGAGATAGGCATCTAAGATACATCCCTATTCTAAATGGGCATGTTTTAACCTACTTTGAGGATCTAACATGTATAATATGGAATCAGCATTCTTCATGGGTCCTATCATGAATAGGCATCCCCATTGAAGCGTTACCCTGAATAGGACTAGGAGTCTCCTTGAACTCAGGCTTTACATGTAGATAGACACACTCGATAAAGCCCTACATTTGAGTGGGCACTCCTTGCTAAATCCCTATCAATAGATATGCATCTTGATCAAAGACATGTGTATAGTAGGCAAATCCAACTCCTATCACTTTGAGCCATCTTATATTCAAGAGATGCTCTAGGGAGAAGAGAATTGTCCAATACAGTCATTGGCTCTAAATTCCACCTTAAATCTAGAAACTTGTTTAGTTCCCAACCTTATCTATCTTGAGCACTTTTAGAAAACAAGCAATGCTACGGGGAGTAGCTAGTTAATTGATACAGTCATTAGTCGTTAAGTCCACCTTAAATTAAGAAATGTTTCTAGTATCCAATCTTATTCGTTCAAGAAATGCTACACAAAGTAGACAAAAACCAACAGACACTAGTTGTGAAAGCTAACTTAAGTCTAGAAATGTTTCTAAAGCTCAATCTTATCAAAATTATCAATTTAAGAGATGATCTAGGGACAAGAAAACTGACCGATGAATGCCACTTTAAATCCATAAATTTATCTAATGCCAAACCTTATCTATATTGATCAGTCTTAGAGAAGTAGAGAGTCTGAGACTATAATTATTAAGGTCCTATTAAGAAACCTGGAACTCTTAGAATGACATGTTGATGGTATATTTATCCCTACATCTAGTAGGAGCTTTCAAATGATTGTGTATGCTTTCGTTTCCATATCTGTCAATACATTTTAAGACCTTAACAAGAGCCTTATATATTCATATCCAATCAGACTTAATACCACTTCAAGAATGAACAATTCCTAATAGGGATTTAGTTCAAAGGAAGGTTGATCAAATCATGTAGGAACTAGAGAGTCATGGATAATCACTAGTCATAAATCTAGGAGATGGATTATTAACCAATGGAGGAACAAGTCATGGAGGCCACCTCATCACTAGATGGTCACTTGATGCTCCATCTTAATATTTTAGCACTCTTCCCATAAACTTAATCCTACATAATTGTAAATGCTATAAGGAACAGATGATTAACCGGCTAAAGTCTATGGCCGTAAAGACCACCTTAACATCATATATTTGTTTGGTGCCCAATATTATCCATCTTTGGAACTTTTGAAGAACTAGAACAACCAAGACATTTGTTTACTTCCCAACCTTATCTATCTTGAGCACTTTTGGAAACTTGGAAACACTATAGGGAGAAGACAGAGAACCAATACATTCATTGGTTGTTAGGGCCACCTTAAGACTAGGAATTTGCTTGATACCCAATCTATGGTCTTGGATCATGACCTAAAACTGAACTAATTTTGTGCATGTATTTTTAAATCTTTTTATTGTCCTAGATCATAACCTAAAACTAGACCAATCCCAAGATCATATTTCCAAATATTTTTTCAGTCATGATCCTGACCTAAAACAAAATTAATCATGTGCTTGTATTTATAAATCCAAGATTATGATTGAGACTACACCAATCATTTCTCTTGAACATGTATCAAGATTTCCAATCCTTACATCTAGTACAAACTTTCAGATAATCACATATGCTATCATTTCCATATTTGTGATCCTTTCTTAGTGGGTTTGTAGTTCGAAGAAGGTTGATCAAATCAAGTGAGAACTAGGGAGTTGCAGATGATCACTCATTGAGACTCTAGGGGATAGATGATGAACTAGTGGAGAAACACATCATGGAGGCCACCTTGTCACTAGATGATCACCTAATGACCAATCTCAACCTTTTAACACTCTTTATATGAAATTGTCCTACAAGATTACAAATGATATATGGAGCACATAAGTAACTGATGCAGACACTTGCTCATAAGGTCACCTTAAATTTGGATACTTGTCGGACCCCCCAATCTTTGATATTCATCAATTGAAGCCCTATTGTAGATAGGTGAACTCACTAAATTTTACCTTTTCAAGGTTGGGTCCTAACCTTAATCCGGTGCACTCCTCCTTCACTCAAAAGAATGAGAAAAAAAACTAAAATGCATAGACAAAGAAGAGAGATAATGAATTTCCAAGATCTTTTCACATTCAAGCAGTTTCCATAATCCCCAAGGATTATAGACTCTGGATTTTAGTTAATTCTGACAAACCACCATGACATCTACTTTTTACAACCGCCTTTTCTCACTAAAACATGATTTAATGAGAGAATCATACATGTATTAATTTAGGAACTAGAGCAATGATGAGAGTCCATCTTGTGTATGATAAACCTCAAATGAATAATCAAAACTATAGGGGAATGAATGATTGATATGTTATAGGTAAGTGTCTTGGTTAGAGGCTACCCTTGTTTTGGAGAAGTCATTCATACATAATCTTATTTTTTATGAATGATTGTTTCATTAATTCATCCTTAGTGGGAAAAGACATCACATATGTTTTCCACTCTCCACAAGGTTTTTCAGAACTTTTGATGAGACTCATCTTTTTTTCCCTTTCTTGACCAAAAATGGGGGGTCAGGTTTGGCTCAAGACTATGGTTCTCACTCTTTTCTCGAACCTTACCTTTAGAGGGATAAATTGTAGTCACCCATTTTTCCTCACTCAATAGAAATTCATGATAAATATTAATTCAATGTCTAATGAGGAGTTCTTTTCAACATTTTCCACAATTTTCATATTTTATCCTTTTTTAACTTTTTCATATTTTCTGAATTCTTCCACCAATTTAATCCATTCATTTTCACCCACTTTATGCAGTTTAGTGATTTCTACAAAGAAAATTTTTAATTTGGGCTTAAATGCAATTTTCCCATTTTGCCTTTTTATAATCCATTCTCATGAACTGTCTAGTTGAATTATCTTGAATAAAATATTCACTTTTTCCTCATGGATATTCAATTGATTTTTTTCTCACCAAAAATACATATCTTTTGGATAATAATGAATGATAATCCTAAATCAGTGTATTTTCCTTGTCCTTCATTATTTTCTTGACTTTTGATTCAAAATCCAACTATTCTATGATTTTTTTCCAGAACATTCATGAAATACTAAAAAATCAGCAAACATGTTATATCTTGGTCGGGCCTTTTGATGTATCAAAGCCATTGGCCATGTGTAACATGGCAGATTGCCTCAATCTGTAGGCCATGCCTTGTAATGCATCAGTGCAATCTATTGCCTATTCCATAATCTTCTAGTTGGAAACCCTAAACCCTAATTTTTTTCCTATAAATAGACCCTCATATCCACTATATTTTGTACCCCTCTCATCTCTCCCTCTTTTATTTTTGTTGCATGTGACTAGAGGATCCTTCCTTTCGCACCAACTGCCATGTAAACACCAGTAGGCTGATCAATAATAGATTTTTTTGCTATATTCATAACTATTGATATATATGTATACCAATTTCTTAGGTCTAGATCTTGTTGAACTAAATTTCTCTCGTCTCTCTCTCTCCATACACATTGGTCCCAACCATCAGGGATAGATCTCCATTGTGGGGGGGTCCTAAGGTGCCACAATATATCTAAATTTTAAAAACCTTCGAGACATTGATGGGAAAGCCACAGTTGTCTCCAGTCGCAAAAGTTCACCAACAAAAAAATTATTTTTTTATGTTTTCCAGTATTTTATTTTATATAAACTTCAATCATTGCCAATTTAACATGATATGTCTGAAAAGGATGCAATACCGTTATCGAGAAAGATAAGGGTGCTAACACCTTTCCATTTGTAATAAGATTGTTGAGTCCACTTTTTAAAATAACACATACATTTCTTATCTACCCTTGAGTTGAATTATAATCAGGTCATTCATGTTTTCCCCCTGATTTAAACACCCACCTCTATTTTTTATTTTATAAATAAAACCAAATGGTGACTCTGAGAGTTTTGTTGAACTGTCATTTTCTTTAGTTTGTCAGTTGTTTTTAAGCAATCGGAGGATCATCCCCACCAAGAGGATATCTCGAGCCACGTCAATAGGGGTTCCAGTTTATCCCATTAATGTATGGTCAGAGAAACTAGAATCTCCAGTATTACATTATTTGTATGTAGTTAAAGCCTAATTTTGTGTAATTAATTTTAGAATATACAATATTATGGTAATTAGAAAATAAATAATCATAGATAGGGCTAAAAAATCTTACTTTAAGTTGAACAATGGCATATAGATGAAAGTAATATATTGAACAAATAAGATCCATGATTTATTCTAGTGAATTTCAAGGTCGAGAATTTGATGTTGAAGGTAGTGAAGTGGTAATTCAACTCTATGATTAAATGGATTGAATTAGCTTAATTATTAAAATTCCTCATTTTCCCTATTGTATATCCATAAATATGGATGTAATGTTTAGTTTTTAACATATGCATGACACATTAGTTTATAGGCATATTAAAATAATGATCAAGTGATGAAACAAAATCAAAAATGAATGTATCCTTCCTAATAGGTAATTAGGAATTTATTTCAAAACTTCTAGAAATTAACAAAAACTAGGGCTTTCAGACATAATCAAATTGTGGTATAGCCCAGTCAGCAATATAAATAATGAATTTTTTTGCATCCACTGATTTCATAATCTATAAATGATCAGTACTTCTTTTGCTAGTTAAGGTTTCTATTTGAAATATCTTATTTTTTGGCAAAATGTAAGTAATTGTAAGGAAATCTTGATCAATAATATTAATTGAATTCTAATCAGTAGTTCTGCAAAACACTGCAAAATGAATTGAATTATTTTAAATTAGTGATGTATAGGAAAACTAGTAATTAGTATAAATGAATGTAATAACAAGATAAATTAATAGCAGTTAGTGTATAAACATTGTACAACCTTTCCCAAAAAATCTTTGCCAAGACAATGAAATGGGTGATTAACTGGTGTATACCGAAAGAGTATCACTTACAAAATATAAAACTAGTAATTCAATTGTTCCCTACTAATAGTAAGTGTTCAGCTTTGGTTTACATGGATTTTATATATCCTTATTTAGGGCACCCCTCCTTAGTTCCTAGACACAGGGTTATAATTTTACATATGATGTTTAACCACTATTAAAATGGACATAGAAACCTCACTATAGACTAATGTTTGTTCATTTATATATCTTAAGGTCTTATTTTATACCTTAAGACTTATTTGATTAATCATGCAGTATTGTTTTGTTATGGTATGATCCATGTGAATTTAGGGCAAATAATAAAGATAGGCAAATAATAGTAGTGTCATAAAATACTTCAGTATTCATTTATCATTTGTAGACAGTGCATATGATGAAGATAAAGTAAATTAGTTCTTATTTCTATAAACTCATGATTCTAAAATGCTTAAATTACAAGCCCAATTTTTATGTAACTTCATTAGTCTATTTTTCATCAAACTTTCATTCCCGCACTACCTAATTGCTCCAAAATACCTACTTTAGTTGAATACAGTATTTTGTAGAAAATCTACTCACGGGGTAAGTAGATCACCCCGTTACTTATGAAAATTTTACAGTGATGAAAAAGGAGTGGACAAAAAACCTCAAGGAGAATCATACCAATAGATTCAATTAAGATGGTCTCAGTATTAGTTAGTTAAATACTAAAAATTTGGCTCTTAACAATTGACAATTCTAGGAATGAAAGTACAATGTTTTTTCTTGACCTAGACTTGATGTAATAAATAGTAACTATGTGTCATAAGGATTTATTTCTTCTATGAGAATGTAATATATATACTTCAGTCAAATGTTATAGACTTCAACTTTATGGTTTAATTAGATTTCAATTACCCTTGTATGTTCTTAATTTGTAAGTTGTGTCTGTCTAGAAAGAAAATTCACCAATGGTTATAGGATGAGTTTCATAGGTATACTACACATGGAACCCCAATCTTGAGGTTATGGGTACCTCAGGGTTAGTTCTCAACATGAGACTTATGTATCTAGTAGGACTCTCCATTAACCAGAGAGATTTGGATTTCTTGTAAACCAACATGGTGAGGTGTTTGTCATGGATCAAGATGGCTTGGAGTTGTGATATTAGAAATGGGTAATGTGTGTGCTAACAAGCTATGGATCCTAGTGGAACCATTTGAATGTGTTAAAATCATTGGATGGGTCTTTAAGAATAAGAATGACATGGATGGAAATTTCCAAACCTTTAAAATTTGATATGTTGGTAAAGGTTTCAAACATCTTCATGATGGTAAAACTATGTTGAAACTTTCTCACTTGTTGTCATGGTGCATTCCATCAAGATCATGCTTGTCATTATAGCATATCATGACTATGATATATAGCATATGGATGTCAAAATTACATTCATTAATGGTACCTTATTGAGTACGTGCATATGAACAAACTGAGGGCTTTGAATGTCCAAGTGAAGATGGGAAGGTATGTAAATATAATGGTTAATCTATGGATTGAACCAAGCATCTAGGAGCTAGAATATCCATATGGATGAATTAGTTAAGATCTTTGCTTCATTAAGAATGAAAATAAACCTTGTATTTACAAGAATGTTAGTGAGATCGTTATAATATTCCTCATATTGTATGTGGATGATAAAATTGATGGTAAATTGTGTTCCATTTCTGTAAAAGGTAAAGATATGGTTGGGAAATAGTTTCTCAGTGAAATACAAAGGCAAATCCACCTATATTCTAGGTATTACAGACTAAAGATATTGATATAGAAGCCATTTTTCTTGATTCAGAGTACATACATTGACAATGAGCTAAATTCGTTCATCATTCAAGAGTATAAGAAAGAAAAGTTAGCCATGTTTTATGGGATAGATTTTCTAAGGCAAGTTCTCCCAAATATTTACAAGAGAGGGATTTGCGGTAAAGCTTTTGTATGACTCAGAAATTGGATTTATAAAGTATGTAATGTCATGTAAAAGTTCAGAAGTCGCATATCCTTAAGCATCAAGAGCAAATATCAAGTAGATGTGAGTAAACATATTTTATTGTAGTCAAGAAAATCCAAAAGTACTTGAGAAGAACTAAGGATACATTCTTGATATGTGGAGGTCAAGAATTATTGGTTGTAAATGTTTACCCTTCTTGAGCTTACAAACAACAAGTATGATAATAGATCATAATATTGTTGTATTTATTTAATGTGTATGTTTTTAGTTGGAAGAGTTTCAAGAAAGAGATAGTTGTTGATTCTACAATAAAATCCAAATACATTTTTGCTTTAGATGTCATAAAGAAAGTTGAATGGGTATGGAAGCTCATTGGTGAACTTGGATTGGTTCCTGTCATTGTTGTCTTAGTATAAATCTATTGTGAAAACAATTGGGCTACCATGCAAGACAAGAAACTCTGATTGCCTTAGTATTTAAAGCATATTCTTCAACACTTCCATCTCATGTGGAAGATTATTACAAGGATATCTGCAAAGTATTGACAAAGAGAAACATTTTTGATTCCATGGTAAAGGCATTGTTGCAGCAAAAACATGAAGTTCCTATTATATTAGTTGGCATTAAATACATGAGTGGTGGGCTTTAATGCAAGTTGGAGACTCTTGGTATACATTCCGTAGAATATAATTATTTTATAAGATTCATAGGGATATGTTTTACTTTTGACTTGATTAATAAAGATGATATGTTTTCTTATGCACATTTGTTACAATGTAGTAATGTACATGATGTATACACTTAGATTGACTACTTCAAATCCATGGGACTTCAAGTACATGAATTGAACATGAGATCCCAATGGATTCTTAGAATGGTATTCTTAAATGTTCATAGTTGAGAATTATTGTGGAATTTATAACAATTTATACATGTGAATATGATATGTGTGGTGACAAATGACCATTTTCCTTGGGTTATAAGTATTGGATACCAAATTGGACATAATAGTAATTGTTGGAAAACAAGTGTACTAATTAGAACCACCTTGAGATTGGTTCAAGGACCATAATATGGTAGTCATAATTAACTATTAATATGACAATGGTCTTAGATTCTCTAACCTAACATCATTGCAATGATGACATTATGATTGCCATAATTTGACACTACTCAACATGATCTTGAACAATGTTATTATAAAGGTGGTGATCGGGTTTAGTGAAAGTAATGTTAGGCATAATGAGTGACACAGAAGTAATTTGTCCCTCCTATGTAATAGGAGTAATATCATAAGCCACTTTATAAGTAAGACTCGATAAATTCATGGCTATGCTCATGGGAGTCAGTATGTGACACTAAGCTCATATGCATTTATCCAATTAACATGGAGATTGAGGAAATGGGTTGAATGTTACAAGGATGACATTCCCATGCCTCTAGTTCAATATTAATATCTAAGATAAAGGGATTATACAACATTGAGATGTTTGTCCATACATCATTTCAATCTTGTCTGACTACTCCTACTACTTGGGTAGCAATGATATGTTGCTAGACATTGCTCATTGCTTATTGATTGCAATCTTGATTACTAAATTCATTTTTTGCATGTATTCAGATTCCTATAGGGGCACACTCATATTGAAATTTTTAAGAAAGACTATTGTGGACTTTACAATAAATTTTATGATAAATTGAGAGACTTAACAAAATGAAGAAGTGTAATAAAGGAGTGGATTTGAAATTTTGTAATTGATTTTATAGTAATGATGAACCACACCTTGAGGAAATGAAATTAAATACACATTAGGACTAGAGAAATCTGACATCTGATGTTTCCCAATTGGTGGTGAAATTTCCATTCCTTGAGGAAATCCCAAGTCTAGTTAGATAGTGTTTAAGAAATCATGGATTCTCTAAATCCTTTGTTTATAGATGTGAGAGTAGGATGTCCATGCATGAAATCTCATTTATCATTGTTTCCTCTAAGGTTTGAGAAACCCTAGAAGCAATTAGAGAGAGGAGGAGGAGGCTATCATCTCTAAATTATCATTTGAGCGGTCACATGGACATTGTATGAATGGCATCGTGTAGCAAATTTGTTTTAGTTGGAAACTTCATTAGTGTAAAAAGTTCAAGGCTGTGATTATGCACTATAGAGTGCCATAGTTCACTTCATATCATCATCATGGGATCAAAAATTCTACTAGAATCCAATCTATAGTTACCTCAATAGTCATGTGTCAACCATGCACCCTACCTGGGATCAATCAATGCACCACCTACACAACGTCATAGATTGTCTGAATTTACTACTAACAGGAGGTGAGATCATAGTATGGATCCCAAGGAAAAATCTCGATCATCCTGATCACATATGGATGCTATTTTCTCACAAGCAAAATGTATATATTATCGGATAGTCTGGATCTTCATGATGATATCAAGTTTATCTATTGAAATCTCTTTCATATAACTTAAATCTAATATGATATTTACAATTAGATGGATCATATTGTAGGGTTTCTCATGAAAATGTTAGATCGATTGTATTTTCTACTCTTGAGAACCCGACATTCAAAAGAGCACATAATATCATTGTTCATAATTATTACGTTGTATCATGCAGCTTTTTATCTGCCCATGCACAAAGTTAATTCAAAAAAATCTATAGTTTCATCCTACATAGAAATTGTAGTTGGTCCCTCCTACACTCCATATGGGTATTGCAAACATTTTTTGCCACATATGGGTCAAGCGTACTAGTTATGATGACATATGAAGCTTGGATAAATGGTAACAAGAGACCATTCTAGAAACAAGATCTAGATTACACATGTAGCACCTTGTAGACTAAGGTAGTTGATGCGATGATTTTGAGTCGCATTTGTAGACCTATTTCATATGTGTTTTATGCTTTAATTAGTCATTTTCATGGTTAATATCGCATAATTCATCTATTTTGGTCTTTGCTACTATTTTATGTCAAAACCCCTTTATTTCATCTTTTTGAGCATTAATTGTCAAAATATTATTATTTGTGTGAATTTATTTGGTTTCATGTTTGAATTTCAGGAAAAATGAGTATTTGCTTCTGTCGATACCATCGACGGAAGTCGATACCATCCACATGGTCACAGTTTGCTAGCCGAAAGAAGCAGGAAACAGTTGATACTATCAACTGGGAAGTCGATGGTATCGAGTCACCTTCAGCGTGCTGGCGAGAAATCTGTCGATAGTATCGACACCAAGTCGATACCATCGACGCACGGAGGCTACAGTGACACAAAATGATAAAACCGTCGCTACATGGTAGTCTATACCATCGACCCAAGTCGATGGTATCGACACCACATCAGGCACTCGGACGAAAGGAAAGAAGGGCTGCCGCTACAACACTGGGTCGATACCATCAACTCGCGTCGATGGTATCGACACCGTCAGATATGTGTTTGATTCAGATTGTTCCCAATCGGACGGCCGTGGTTAATTAGCGACCTAATGAGGGAGTTATACCTAATGATGGCGGCCCAGAGGGGAGGAGGATCGGATTAGCCATTGCACGAGTACCGAGGAGTGGTAGAGAGGAGAACAGAGGCTAGAAGCTCATACTTGTTGATCCGGAGGCCGAAGAAGACAGATTCCGCCACCGAAAGGCGTGAGAGCACGTGTTCTACGCAAAGGATCAACCGGTTCTTCTCCGTTCAGGGGTTTTCCCTTTTCATTCCACATTTTTCACATGTTTTCCCCTATTTCTACCATGTACTTGTGTGAGATGAACATGTGGGGCTAATCCCTTTCGTCTTTAGGACCGGGAGTAGCCCGGGAATTCATTGTATGACAGTTTTATAATAGTAAATCATATTTTATCTCTTAAATCCGTGGTATAGTTTCGTTTTCTCAATATATTGTTATGCTTGATCACCATAATAATAACCTAATGCCCTTAATCACTTTGAAAGAAGGATTAACGGCTGAAAAGAGACGAAATCTACATTAATCGATAAATCCCTTGACCAAGGTGGTGTAAAATTAATGGTGGATACTGAGAGATCGTTCATAATGCACCTAGTTTAGGGTATAGGTTACTACGACGGTGGAACCGACCTAAACCTAGGTAGTGAATTGCACCACGACAGTGGGTAATTCTGTTTTCAGGCCACTACCCGGATAGAGAGATAAGATTGAGGTATTATATAAAATTGAATACAATGAAAACCCGCGGTGAAACCGCAATCCTAAAGATACCCTTTTGAATTGATTAAATTAACATTTAATCAATCGTTTGTTTTATTTTGTTTTTGTTTTCTTTTATTTTTAACAACAACCCTAAATTTGTTATTCGGCTTAGCTGATCGCAAATAGTTAGTAGGAGTCTCCAACAATTCCGAGTATCCCTGTGTTTGACTCAGGCCTCACAAAGGCCTGTACTACTTGACGCGTTCACTTGCCTTTCTACGCACGGTAAAATCGTGTCAAGTTTTTGGCGCCGTTGCCGGGGATACGGCGAATTGTTGGCACTTTGTGTGCTAGGAGCGGCCACTCTAGGCCACAATTTTTTTTATTTTGAAACAACTTCAAATATTTTCTTTTTATTGTTCGTTAATTTTGATACTCGTCAAAGCACTGTACTAAACTTAAACTTTCCTATTTCAGGTACGTTGCATGGTGCAGACGTGTAGTACGGACTACGCGAATCGCGCACCCGAGGTTCCGCTTCCGGGACCTGAGGACGAGGAGTATTACGAGCAAGGGCATCAAGAAGAAGTAGATTCTGAATTTAAACAGGAAGAGATGGCTAAGCCACAGACTATATGGGAGAAGATCAAGGCTTCTTCCTCATCATCTTCCAAGGGGCCTATAAAGAAGCAGGCAATCAACATACCGACATATAAGATTGATCCAGCGCTGATAAATCTGGTGAAATCGAATGCTTTTCATGGGCTGAAGAATGAGGATCCTGTCGCGCACATCATCCAGTTTGTTGAGAACTGTGACATGGTCAAAATTGATAGGTTTCCACAGGATGCACTGTATCTCAAGCTTTTCCCGAGTTCATTGGTGGGAGCCGCGCGAGAATGGTTACATAATTTGGATGATGAGTTCGTGGAGTCCTGGGACCATATGGTGGAGGTCTTCTTTGAGAGGTTCTTCCCTCCTGAGAAGACTAACGACATGATCCGAAAGATTCATAATTTTACCCAACAGGCCGGTGAGACATATTCTGAGACTTGGGAGAGATTTCAGGTCATGTTGAGGTGGTGCCCGCATCACGGGCTGGATAAAGAGATGCAGGTGAAGATCTTCTATTTTGCTCTCTCTGAGCACGATAGGAGTCATCTGGATTCAGTTGGGTCAGGTTTCTTTCTGAAAAATACAGACACCAGATGCTGGGAGATACTAAAGAATATGGCTAGAAAGCAGTCATGGGATGAGAGAGAGAGAGGCCCAGTAGAGCAAGTTCGAGTAGCAGGTGAGTCCAAGGCAATGAAAGAGCTGAATGAGAAGATGGATCTTCTCGCAAAGAAGCTACTGGAAAAGGAGGATATTGAGTCCGGGGATGAGGCTCAAGTCAAATACATGAGACAACAACAAGGTTATAGGAACAATGATTATTCATGGAGAAAAGACAAAAAGTTCTCGTGGAAGGATCCGAACAATTTTCTACAGGATCCGGATGCCAAACCCCAGCCAGCTATGGAGGATAAGAGCACAGAGCTGCTCAATCAAGTTATAAAGCAAAATCAAGAGCTAATGAATACATTTGGCCAGCAAATCAAGCAGCAAGGAGAGTACATGAATTAATTCGGGCAAACATTGCAGAGCCATGGGGCTCAAATGAGGACCATTGAGACATCCATGGCACAGATGGCAGCCGAGATCGCCAGTTTGAAGAAACTGGCACATCTGGGTTTTCCGGGGAATACCAATGTTCCTGGGGGAAACCAACAAGCCAAGGCTATTCTGCTTAGAAGCGGCAAGAAAGTGTTGAATCCAAGAGCTGAAGAAACAAGCACACCACAAGCTGAAGGAGAAGGTGAAACCAATGAAGAGCAGGCCGCCCCAGTCACAGGGCAGGTTGAAGACATAGCCGTGGATGATACTGAAGAACAGGTTGCAGAGGAGGAACCTCAGAAAAAGACGCCTTATGTGCCACCTCATCAAAGGGCACAAGCTGTTCCGGTCCCGTATCCTAATAGCGCTAAGGCAAGGAAGGTAGATGCACAGTTCAAGAAGTTCTTAGACAGTTTTAGGAAGCTTTTAGTCAATATCCCTTTACTGGAAGCCATTGAGCAAATTCCTTCATACGAGAAGTTTCTAAAGGACGTCATTACTAAGAAGAGAAAAATTCCGGATACAGAGGTCGTCGTGCTAAAGGAGCAAGTGAGTGCCTTCATCATGGGCACTTTGCCGCCAAAGAGACAAGATCCAGGGTGTTTTAACATTTCTTGCTATATTGGGAAGGTTAAATTTGGCAAAGCGTTGTGTGATTCAGGGGAAAGCATCAAATTGATGCCCCTTTCGACATTCAAACAGCTAGGATTGAAGGAGTCACGGCCAAGCAATATGACGATTCAATTGGCGGACAACTCTGTGGTGAAGCCTTATGGAATCTGTGAAGATGTCTTAGTAAAGGTGGATAGGTTTGTCTTTCCGGCAGATTTTGTAGTCATGGAGATGCAGGATGAACATGGCAACGAGCTGTTACTTGGACGTCCTTTCCAAGCCACAGCCGACATGATCTTAGAGATGGGAAGAGGTCGTTTGACCTTGGGCATAGCCGATGACCGCTTTGAGATGGTCATGCCTTCCAGTACTACGTCATCTAAAGCAAAGGAACAATGCAATATGGTAAAACATCTGGATTGTAATATTTCACTCTGCCTTGGGAAGCCATTTCTGGACATGGCTCATGTGATGAGCAGGGTAGACAAGGGAACTTTGGCTGTTGATATCATGGAGCAGACCAAAGTAGTTTCTCTGTGCAAAGCTGTGGGATTCCCTAATGATGAGAATGAGGACATTCCGCTTTCTATGGAAGATGATGTGATTGCTATTTCTGTTTTTGATGCATACCCAGAATTACCGTTGGAGGCGTGCTTGTTAAATATTACACACGATTGGATGCGGAGCAAATCACTCAAGGAGTGTGCTAAAATGCTTCAGATGCTTCCATGCTTCTATGCGAGGCATTATGAAGATTTAGGTGAACTGCCCCCACCGCTTCAATCATCTCTTATAAGCCCGCATGATCTGGAATTAAAGTCGCTGCCCCCGCATCTCAAATATGTCTTTCTAGCTGAGGAAGATAAGTTACCAGTGATCATCTCTGCTTATTTGAGTGCGGATGAGGAGGAACAATTGTTGATAGTTCTAGGACACAAGGTGTCTAGCAAAGGTCTAGAGGTGGATCCGGTCAAAACTGAGGTCATTTTCAAGTTGCCCCCACCAAATTCTGTAAAAGGGGTAAGAAGTTTTCTGGGACACGCCGGGTTCTATTGGAGATTTATAAAAGATTTTTCTAAAATTGTGAAACCTCTATCTGAGCTTTTGGAGAAAGACGATGTATTCGATTTCAATGATAAGTGTCTACATGCATTCGATGTTTTGAAAGAAAAACTAATTTCTGCACCGGTTGTTCAAATGTCGGATTGGACAAAACCGTTCGAATTAATGTGTGACGCTTCGGACTTTGCGGTAGGAGCCGTATTGGGGCAGCGGGTAGACAATAAGCCCGCCGTGATTTTCTACGCTTCGAAGACTTTGAATGACGCCCAATTGAATTATACAACTACTGAAAAAGAATTACTCGCTGTTGTGTTCGCTTTTGAAAAATTCCGGCAGTATTTAGTTGGATCTAAAGTAGTTGTATGGACTGACCATGCCGCAATAAAATACTTGATGGAGAAAAAAGACGCAAATCCTAGACTCATTAGGTGGATTTTGCTCTTATAGGAATTTGACATTGAAATCAAGGATAAATCTGGGATTGAAAACGTTGTTGCTGATCATTTGTCTAGGTTAGAAAGGGTGGATGAAAAAGATTTACATATACCCATAACCGAGACGTTTCCGGATGAACAGATTTTGAAAATTACTTCTAAGGATCCTTGGTTTGATGAGATTGTAAACTATTTGGCTTGCGGGATTCTCTCAGAAGATTGGTCATATCAGGAGAAGAAAAGATTTTTCCATTCTTTGAGATATTATTTTTGGGATGATCCAATTCTTCTTAAGCAATGCAGGGATGGTATCTTGCGTAGGTGTGTGTATGAGGTGGAGTATGAGAGCGTTCTCCGTCATTGCCACGCATCACCTACGGGAGGACACCATGCCAGCTCGCGCACAGCAGCTAAGGTTTTGGAAAGCGGCCTTTATTGGCCAACTTTGTTTCGGGATGCCTACGAGTTTGTGAGGCAATGTGATTCTTGCCAACGAGCAGGTAATATCTCAAAGCGACAGGAGATGCCCCTGAATGTGTTTCAGGAAGTGGAGGTATTTGATTTGTGGGGCATAGATTTTATGGGACCCTTTGTGTCCTCAAACTCCAATTTATATATTTTGTTAGCAGTTGATTATGTGTCGAAGTGGGTGGAAGCAATCCCCACAAGGACTAACGATTCTACTGTAGTGTGCATATTCGTGAAAAAAAATATTTTCTGCAGGTTTGGGGTACCCCAGATGATAATCAGTGATGGGGGTATGCATTTTAGGAATCAGAAGTTCTTAACTTTATTGAAGAAATATGGGGTCAAGCACAACATAGGTACCCCATATCACCCGCAGACCCAAGGGCAGGTGGAGGTCTCCAATCGCAAAATTAAAACGATTTTGGAGCGTACGGCGGTGTCCACGAGGAAGAATTGGAGTGCCCTATTATCGGATGCATTGTGGGCTTACAGGACGACTTACAAAACACCTATAGGCACCACGCCTTTTAGGTTGGCGTATGGCCGGGCTTGTCACCTACCGGTAGAGTTGGAGCACAAGGCCCATTGGGCGCTTAGAAGGCTAAATTTGAGTTATGATGGAGCGGGGAGAAAAAGAATGCTTGAATTGAATGAGCTGGATGAGTTTCGGATGACGGCATATGAGAACGCACGGATATACAAGGAGCGCACAAAGCTGATCCACGATCGCCACATCCAGTTGTGCACGTTCAAGAAAGGAGATAGTGTTTTGTTGTTCAACTCACGACTCAAGTTGCATCCCGGGAAGCTAAAATCCCGGTGGAGTGGACCATTCGTGGTAGAGGAGGTCAAACCACACGGCGCGATCTTAGTGCGTGATGGTGATACCACATTCATGGTAAATGGACAAAGGTTGAAGCTCTATTTTGGTGAGAACTACAAGAGGAAGGTGAATGAGGTCAAACTCATTTCCGTTTCAGATGCATGAGGTGCCGGAAGCCGTCTAGCCTAAGATGTTAAATAAGGGCGCTTGTTGGGAGGCAACCCAACCACTGGTACCGTAGTTAGTTCATTTACATTCATAGTTTAATTTGTTTTTACTTAGTTTTTCATGTAAAAAAGATATCGTGATCGTTTTGTTTGATGTGCAGGCTGGGGCAGAGTCGATACTATCGACGCACTGGTCGACGGTATTGACCATGGAACAGGTAGACGACTGCAGATTTCGCACTGCGTCGATACCATCGACGGCCTCGTCGATGGTATCGACAGACCTACAGGCAGATCGCAATATTAAAGTTGATGGTATCGACATGCCAGTCGATGCCATCGAGATCTCTGAAGATTTACAGAAGAAATCGACTCAGTAAAGTCGATACCATCGACGGGCTCATCGATGGTATCGACATTTTCAAGTGAAAAAGGTGGCGGCCGGCCTCGCGAGGATTTACCCTAATCCAGATAGTCGATACTATCGACCCTCGTCGATGGTATCGACCATCCACATCACCGATCCGTGCAAACAAATCAACGGCAATCGCAGCTTCCACGTCATCGATCTGGGTGCAGCGTCGATACCATCGACCCATGTCGATGGTATCGACACGTCAGCGATCCGGGTTTCAAGACCCAGCCATCGACGACCGTCGATACTCGCGATGGGGGCGGATAGCATCGACTAGTGTCGATACCATCGACTCGCGTCGATGGTATCGACGGGCCAACAGTGGCGCCGACCAAGTCTATATAAGGAGATTCATTACGTCATTTGACGTCACACCTTCAGAGTGATCTTCTTCCTTTGCGCCGAGCACTCCTCCGAGCCATCCAAGCCGACGAAGATCTTCACCGAGCGGAGAATCAACTCTCCAATCTTCTCCGAGCTCTCTTTCTCTAATCCCTTTCCTCGTTGCCATATTGGTGCATACCGCCGGAGCTTCGTCCTCACACGCAACTCTGCCAGAATTCGTGCCACCACCGCCAGCGTCGGTTTCACGTCCTCGACTTATCCATCCTTCCTCGGAGGTCCGGAAGATCTACGAGGAGATCATGAGGAGGAAGATAGAGCCTACCCAGTATGTGGACCGGGATATGATCCGAGATCTCAGATTCGAGGCCAACTTGGCCTACGTTCTGAATGGGCAGGCCCGCCACACACCAATAAGGCCTGGCGAGCTGGAATTTCACCAAGATGGCCAGCCGTTCTTCGGTGACTGGCCCACGTACAAGGAATTGGTGGCGGAATTTATGGCGTCGTTGGACGTCTGTGTCGTGCCCAACGACATAGTAGCTACCGATCGTGAGTGGATCCAGGGCCGGGTGTCGTTCCGGCTATTCAACATCGACTACACCCTGACACTCTGGCAATTCAACGCGATCTTCAACTGGAACCACTCGGCACATGACTACCGGCGGCTGGACAACCGCACCGACTATGACGCCATCTTCTCCGAGTTGGTGACAGTGTCTCCGGGGAAGTCGGTGAGCTACCACAACGCCGCGGTAGCTGACTTCGAGCATCCTTTCGTCCGGGTCTTGCACCGGATGCTCAGTTCCACAGTTTTTGCTCGGGGTGATCTCGCCCTCAGCAAGTTTCAGGGGTCGGACCTTTTCTTTCTATATAAACTCCTGAAGAAACAAGAATGCAACTGGGGTGCTTTCTTTCTGCAATGAGTTTTGGATGTGAAGAGTACGAGGAAAGCGCTGATTCACTTCGGCGGGCTCATCACCAAGCTGGCTTCGTACCTTGGCTTGAATTTCCAAACCCTCACTCCTCTATCTACTAGAAGCAAGGTAAACTTGCAGCATTTGCACAGGTCCAATCTGCTACTTCTCTGAGATGGCGTGGCGTTTGCACATTTCCACGTAAATCAAGCATATCAAGAATGTTCTCTTCCCGATCCCGTTTTCAACATCGAAGGTGCACAACATTTCCGGTGGCCAATCATAGCCATCGCAGACTCCGATGAAGAAGGCGGCGATGACGGAATTGATGACGAGGCTAAGGAGGAAGAGGCATTTACACCTCTTCGAGCACGAGTGGCACCACGGAAGCGTCCTCGGATGCATCCGGGTGCATCATCCTCATCACAACCTACTCTGCCACCCCCACAGCCCTCGCAACCAAGCGAGGATGTCTATTCCATGCAAGGCATGTACACTATGCTACAAGATATCCACCAGATACAGCAGCAGCACATGGTGATGTATACCGGTATTCAAGACACTACGAACCGGGTACTGGACAACCAAAGGGCGATGTTCGAGAATGAACGTCTTCTCCTCGACAACCAACAACAGATACATAATCGGTTGCAACGGATGGAGATGCAGCAAGAGCCCTTCTACGACCACTATTGGAGCCAGAGTTACTTTGGAGGCTACCCACAACCTCCACCTAGGGCCCAGTTTGATCCAAGCTTCCAGGGGGAGTATCCTTCTTGGGACCCTACGGCTCCGTACTACCCGCCTCCACCACCACAAGATTGATCTGGTATCACTGTTCCAATCTTTAATTTGTTTTTTACTATGAGGCCATAGTCGAATTCAAGCTTAGGGGGGTAGTTGGAACAGCTTTATCTTTTAGTGTTTTTTAGTTTTCAGCTTTATTATTTGTTCTTGTTATTTGTTTCTTGCATTTTTAGTTTTTGTAGGATCCACATGCTATCTAGTGTAATCGTGGATGTCATAAAGTTGTGTCATCTCATTAATTGTGCATGGGAAATCAAGGGAAATTTAAAAAAAATTTGTGTGTTTGGAAAGCTTGTCTTGTTTAACCTTGGGAACATATCCTGCGAAAATGATTGGTTTTGTCAACTTTAAAACAAAATTTCACAACTGTACTCCTAATGATTCATGAAAGTGGATGGAAATGGTTGTTTGAGCCTAAACTGACCAAATGGTAATGAGACTCTAATTGGAAGTAGGAGAGAGAAACCTCTTGACTACTACACAAGTCAGTAAGGAGGGACACATAATATCTTTCTAAGGTTCAGTCACCTAGTCTTGTGATCTTTCCACCTCTTCGCTTTCCAAAATCCACCCAAGAATTGGAAGTAGAGTACAGTTTTAACTCTTTTTGATTGCATAGCATCTAGATAGGGCTTGCATTAATTCTTTTTCCATATGTTTTGCATAAAAAGAAAAAAAAAATTAGAATAGTGATACATGCACATTACCCTTAGGTGCATGCCATGTAGTTGCACTCATAATTTTCATGCATAAAGTATATCATGTATCTCAATTCTTCTCAAAATGGTGAATTAAATTGTTCCATACCTTCTAAATAGTGCAAATTTCTGAATATGAAGAAAATAAGCCCAATAAAATATTCTTTATCAATTATGGATATAAGGGATGGAAAATGAAAAAAAAGAAAGAGAAAAATCTGAAAAATTTGCACAATGAAAAAAAAAAGTTATTTAGAAGAAAGTAGAATAAGAAGGAGAAAGGAACGTAATATCACCTGCATTTCAGGACAATTGAGTACATGATGTAGCTTAAATAAATGTCCATTTCGTTTTGAGATGGATGGTTAGTACATGCATCATTCCACCCAATTTTAGACATTAGGACATTTTTCATGTGCATTGGCATCATTTAGGACATTTTTGTTTTATGCATGTTGAAACTGTGTAATACTTCCACTTTCTTCCATGAACCACCCATCTTCATCCACCCGTTGCTTAGATTGGTAGGCCACCATGAATTTCTCCTCACTAAAGTATATCAGGAGAACTGCTTCCATGTAGATGGTAGTTAGGGCGAGCAACGTAGTATAGGAGATCACAAGATGCACCAAGTTTGAACTGGCGAGTTTTATTATGTTAACTGCCTTATGTGATAGTGTTCATCAGTTTTGAGGTCGATTTCTCTTATGGATGATTACTATCACCTTTATGGTAATTACCGTTCCGTGGTTAGAGAGGGCCGGTATGTGAATGTCCGGTGGGAGTCATATGGGATGTTGGTTGTGGAGTGTTGTTCTTCAGTTGACATTGGCAATTCTATTCTAAGGATTAGTTACTCGAGGGCGAGCAACGTTCAAGCTTAGGGAAGTTTGATGCGATGATTTTGAGTCGCATTTGTAGACCTATTTCATATGTGTTTTATGCTTTAATTAGTCATTTTCATGGTTAATATCGCATAATTCATCTATTTTGGTCTTTGCTACTATTTTATGTCAAAACCCCTTTATTTCATCTTTTTGAGCATTAATTGTCAAAATATTATTATTTGTGTGAATTTATTTGGTTTCATGTTTGAATTTTAGGAAAAATGAGTATTTGCTTCCGTCGATACCATCGACATGGTCACAGTTTGCTAGCCGAAAGAAGCAGGAAACAGTCGATACTATCGACTGGGAAGTCGATGGTATCGAGTCACCTTCAGCGTGCTGGCGAGAAATATGTCGATAGTATCGACACCAAGTCGATACCATCAACGCACGGAGGCTACAGCGACACAAAATGATAAAACCGTCGCTAAAGGTAGTCGATACCATCGACCCAAGTCAATGGTATCGACACCACATCAGGCACTCGGACGAAAGGAAAGAAGAGCTGCCGCTACAACACTGGGTCGATACCATCGACTCGCGTCGATGGTATCGACACCGTCAGATATGCGTTTGATTCATATTGTTCCCAATCGGACGGTCGTGGTTAATTAGCGACCTAATGAGGGAGTTATACCTAATGACGGCGGCCCAGAGGGGAGGAGGATCGGATTAGCCATTGCACGAGTACTGAGGAGCGATAGAGAGGAGAACGGAGGCTAGAAGCTCATACTTGTTGATCCGGAGGCCGAAGAAGACGGATTCCACCACTGAAAGGCGTGAGAACGTGTGTTCTATGCAAAGGATCAATCGGTTCTTCTCCGTTCAGGGGTTTTCCCTTTTCATTCCACGTTTTTCACATGTTTTCCCCTATTTCTACCATGTAATTGTGTGAGATGAACATGTGGGGCTAATCCCCTTCGTCTTTAGGACCGGGAGTAGCCCGGGAATTCATTGTATGACAGTTTTATAATAGTAAATCATATTTTATCTCTTAAATATGTGGTATAGTTTCGTTTTCTCAATATATTGTTATGCTTGATCACCATAATAATAACCTAATGCCCTTAATCACTTTGAAAGAAGGATTAACGGCTGAAAAGAGACGAAATCTACATTAATCGATAAATCCCTTGACCAAGGTGGTGTAAAATTAATGGTGGATACTGAGAGATCGTTCATAATGCACCTAGTTTAGGGTATAGGTTACTACGACGGTGGAACCGACCTAAACCTAGGTAGTGAATTGCACCACGACAATGGGTAATTCTGTTTTCAGGCCACTACCCGGATAGAGAGATAAGATTGAGGTATTATATAAAATTGAATACAATGAAAACCCACGGTGAAACCGCAATCCTAAAGATACCCTTTTGAATTGATTAAATTAACATTTAATCGATCGTTTGTTTTATTTTGTTTTTGTTTTCTTTTATTTTTAACAACAATCCTAAATTTGTTATTCGGCTTAGCTTATCGCAAATAGTTAGTAGGAGTCTCCAACAATTCCGAGTATCCCTGTGTTCGACTCGGGCCTCACAAAGGCATGTACTACTCGACGCGTTCACTTGCGTTTCTACGCACGGTAAAATTGTGTCGATGGTATCGACTACCTTATAGCGACGGTTTTATCATTTTGTGTCGATGTAGCCTCCGTGCGTCGATGGTATGGACTTGGTGTCGATACTATCGACAGATTTCTCGCCAGCACGCTGAAGGTGACTCGATACCATCGACTTCCCAGTCGATAGTATCGACTGTTTCCTGCTTCTTTCGGCTAGCAAACGGTGACCATGTCGATGGTATCGACGGAAGCAAATACTCATTTTTCCTGAAATTCAAACATGAAACCAAATCAATTCACACAAATAATAATATTTTGACAATTAATGCTCAAAAAGATGAAATAAAGGGGTTTTGACATAAAATAGTAGCAAAGACCAAAATAGATGAATTATGCGATATTAACCATGAAAATGACTAATTAAAGCATAAAACACATATGAAATAGGTCTACAAATGCGACTCAAAATCATCGCATCAGTAGTTGAAAGTGTACCAAAGATCCACCTTTTGCTAGTTTCATTTCATACCATTTAATGAATCATGTTACTAACATGTATATCTCACTTCTTGTAATTGTCAATTTACTTGGTAAAGCTAGCATAAACCATTTCTTATATATGATCTACGTATTACATTATGTAGACATTCACTTTTATAATATAAGAAAACAACACGAGAATAAATAAATTTTAACAAAGTTTCAAAATTATCTGGTTTATGTTGATACTAGTTCAATGAGCCACCTCTATAAATGATTAGAATTTGGTTTTCGCACAAATGGTCTATTCTTTCTTCAAGAACCAAAGGAACAGAAACCCTAGTTCTTATTTATGCATAAATGTGAATTTTCCTTCTTAATAGGCTCGAATCTCCTTGAAATTTTTTAAAATCCCTACATATATGTAAATGATACTCATTCATATTCATTTATCTCAAGATTTTATGTTAGGGATGGTTGAAACCCAACCTGCGAGGCAAGAACTAAAATATATCATTTTATCAAATTTCAAAACATACATGAAAGTTATTTCTCCTTCAATCTACCACCAAGCACAATCCCTCAAGACTATGGTTTAGCACAGTGAAAAAATGGTTAGGAGGGAGATGGGGCAAAAATAGGGGTTTTATGAAGGAAGAAACTTGAAGAAAAAAATCCTTTTTATATCCCTGGATAAGGATATTCCCAATATTGCTTTAATGATCACTTTTGATAGTTTCTTCGGGTTAAGATAGGCACCTAGTAGCTTCATAAGTTCAAGGATTAACTCAAGAATGGCTAGCTAGGTCAAATAAACCCAAAATTTCAATTTAAATTACACACCTGCTTGGACACAGTAAGACCTTTTTTCTTAATTTTTATTGTTTAATTAACATGTCCTACTGATTTTCTATTCACCTACACATCAAAGTTATCCTAACATATTTTTTATTAGGATACATCCATTCTGAAAGTTATCAAGTAGGTCGCCCACCAAACATTCATCAAAAACAACATTTCATCAGAACTAGTAATCACCAATACAAAACAAGAGGCAGGGTGCTACAATATCAAATGGACCAACCAAACCGCAAAGCGATCTGATTTGATCCACAAATTATGCAAGCCACTTGTACTTTTAGAGAGAGAAGGAGGCTATCATCTCTAAATTATCATTGAAGCGATCGAATGGACATTGTATAAATGACATCGTGTAGCAAATTTGTTTTAGTTGGAAACTTCATTAGTGTCAAAAATTTCAAGGCTATGATTATACACTATAGAGCGCCACATTTCACTACATATGATCATCAAGGGATCAAAAATTCTATGAGGATCCAATCTATAGTTACCTCAATAGTCATGTGTCAATCATGCACCCTACCTAGGATCAATCAATGCACCACCTACACAGCGTCGTAGATTGTCTGAATTTACTACTAACAGGAGGTGAGAGCATAGTATGGATCCCAAGGAAAAATCTAGATCATCCTGATCACATATGGATGATATTTTCTCACAAGCAAAATGTATAGACTATCGAATAATCTTGATCTTCATGATGATATCAAGTTTAACTATTGAAATATCTTTCATATAACTTGGAATGCTACTATGATATTTACAATTAGATGGATCATACTCTAGGGTTTCTCATGAAAATGTTAGATCTATTGTATTTTCTACTATCGAGAACCCGACATTCAAAAGAGCACATAATATCATTGTTCATAATTATTACGTTGTATCATGCAGCTTTTTATCTTCCCTTGCACAAAGTTAATTCAACAAAATCTATAGTTTCATCCTACATAGAAATTGTAGTTGGTCGACCCTCCTACACTCCATATAGGTATTGCAAACATTCTTTGCCACATATCGGTCAAGAGTACTAGTTATGATGACATCTGAAGCTTGGATAAATGGTAACAAGAGACCATTTTGGAACAAGGTCTAGATCACACATGTAGCACCTTGTAGACTAAGGTAGTTGAAAGTGTACCAAAGATCTACCTTTTGCTAGTTTCATTTCATACCATTTAATGAATCATGTTACTAACATGTATATCTCACTTCTTGTAATTGTCAATTTACTTGGTAAAGCTAGCATAAGCCATTTCTTATATATGATCTACGTATTACATTATGTAGACATTCACTTTTATAATATAAGAAAACAACACGAGAATAACTAAATTTTAACAAAGTTTTCAAAATTATCTGGCTTATGTTAATACTAGTTCGATGAGCCACCTCTACAAATGATTAGAAGTTGGTTTTCGCACAAATGGTCTATTCGTTCTTCAAGAACCAAAGGAACAAAAACCCTAGTTGTTATTTATGCATAAATGTGAATTTTCCTTCTTAATAGGCTCAAATCTCCTTGAAATTTTTCAATATCCCTACATATATGTAAATGATACTCACTCATATTCGTTTATCTCAAGATTTTATGTTAGGGATGGTTGAAACCGAACCTGCGAGGTAAGAATTAAAATATATCATTTTATCAAATTTCAAAACATACATGGAAGTTGTTTCTCCTTCAATCTTCCACCAAGCACAATCCCTCAAGACTGTGGTTTAGCACGGTGAAAAAATGGTTAGGATTGAGATAGGGCAAAAACAGGGGGTTTATGAAGGAAGAAACTTGAAGAAAAAATTCCATATTCCTTGCAAAAAAATCCTTTTTATATCCCTGGATAAGGATATTCCCAATATTGCTTCGTGATCACTTTTGATCGTTTCTTCGGGTTAAGATAGGCACCTTCAGGGATTAACTCAAGAATGGCTAGCTAGGTCAAATAAACCCAAAATTTCAGTTTAAATTAGGCACCTGCTTGGACACAGCAAGATCGTCTTTCTTAATTTTTATTTTTTAATTAACCTGTCCTGCTGATTTTCTATTCACCTACAGGTCAAAGTTATCCTAACCTGTTTTGTATTGGGAGACATCCATTCTGAAAGTTATCAAGTAGGTCGCCCACCAAATATCCATCAAAAACAACATTTCATCAGAACTAGTAATCACCGGTACAAAACAAGAGGCAGGGTGCTACAATATCAAACGGACCAACCAAACCGCAAAGCGATCTGATTTGATCCACAAATTATGCAAACCACTTGTACTTTGGTGTGCAGTTTTCGGTCCATCGCTACTCGCATCTTTAGCAGACTGACGATGTGCCTCGTTTCATATCAACATGTAACATACTTCATACTTGGTTATTGCCGGTAATATATACACACGTGTCATTATAAAGAGCTTGGAGGGCATATAAAACTGCCCCAACATGGTTACACTAAAGATATGATCCGCAGGTGCGAGACCTGGTCCTATATGTGCACTTACTCTGGTATGAATTAGTATTAGTAATTAGTTGCAATATTGGCCTCCTGGTATAAACAAGACGTGTACCTATTTACAGAATTGTATCCTTATAGGCAGCTTCCGGGGGGTCAGGGTCCAACTTTCGGACAGACTTTGAGTTCAAACCTCCATCACCCAGTAGCAAGTTCTTCATCTCTTTGTAGCTTTTCAACTCAGCCAGTGCGTCCACAGTGGTTTTTGACCTGACAAGTGCCGAAGAAGAAACACCCTGCTGCTCCCTGACTGTGGTCTTTGACCTGAAAAGAGCCGAAGAAGAAACACCTTGCTTCCCCTTAGCTTGTTGAAGGTTACGTGATGCAGATTCTAAACTCCTACTAAACTGAACGCCTTCATCCGCAATAGGACTTTGAAGGGCATGTGGACCTCCAGATGCATTACTACGCAGGGGTGGAGCATCTCTGAGCATCCTTACCAGCGCACCGACGGCAGCATGGTTGCATTTCTGGGATAATTGCACCGCCCCTGATTCTATAGTCTCATTGTGACGATCAATCCTGTAAATAAAAGATAAATCAACTATATTTCAAAGTATAAGATTGTACTAACAACAAAAATTTCTTGTTTGACAAAGACAACAGAAACCATATAAATGCAGATATATTTATATATACATAGATGCAGATACAATAATTTCTGCACAAGCTACAAAGTTTTGGAAAAGTCGCAATCAGAGAAAAAACTCCAAATTCTAGACTTCTGCGGAAAATACCTGACATCTTCATCTTCGATGGCAAAAGGACAAGTGAAGTCGGCATCATCATAATCCTTGGAGAATGGTACTCTGTTCAGAATTCTGGCAGTGGGCATAGCAGCACGAATGCATGATGTGGAGTTTGCAGTATCATCTTTCCGGTAAGGAAAAGCAGCAAAAGCCTAAGCATTAACAAGTGCCCACCATATAAGCACAGAAAATCCATTAACATATGATTTCTGCTACACCTTGTATGATCAAATCATTTTTCAGTCATAATCAAATTATGTTTCCAGAAAAAATTTGAAAAGGATACCTTCTGGAAAGCAGCTCCTACTTGGAGATTCTGAGGACCTGCTTTCTCCTGTTTCTTCTGGAACTTTGCATCAGGAGATGAAGAAGTACTATGTCCTGTATCTCTTGCATTACAGTTTCTCTGCCTAGTACTCTTCGGAGAAGGAGGTGGCAAAGCTTGGTTAGGAAACCCCCTCGTCTTTCCTACGAGAGGTATACCGAGAGGAGAACTCACTGCATCCAAGGGATTCTTAAAATCGGAATCCAAGTGGGGAGGTGAAGGGGATGCTGGAGGAAGTGGAGAAGATGGCCAGAATTCATCTGTAGATGTTGTTTCGGTATGAGGCAGTGATATGTTGCGTAACATTTGTCTTTGGGTAGAGATATTAACCACATTTGCATGTGAGCGAGGAGGAAGACCGTGATGCAAGGCCCGTGACTCTGAGTATGGAGGGGGCGAAAGGGATACAGAGGGTGTAAAGGTGCGGTCTATACTCCAGCTGTGACGCCTGGTAAATAAAACTTTTGAAGGAGCGGACTCTGGTGTAGGCAATGATGGGAACCTCTTTACTGGTTCTGCCAACGGGCTTCCTACATAATCAGGAATAAGTTGTGCAGAAATAGGGGTAGATGGCTCTGATGAGCACATTTCATCTAGTTCAGGGATGTAGAGCACTGAGATGCTGAGCCTCCCACAAGGAGTTTCAATTGTTGTAAATGCAAACTGATTCATCTCTGCATCCTCTACGCTTGAGAAAGGTTCAAAAAAGGAAGATACCCTGTGCTCAAGGAGGAAGGGTCGAATTCCTGATGGGGAACAGAGATCACCATAAACCTTATATGCTGGTAAGAGCCTTAGAGTTGCATACAATGAGCGCATCAACAGAATCGATCTTTTGTAGACCTTTTTACAGGAAGATGACATTTCACCAGATGAGCTCAATCCAGTATGTCTCTTCGATCTTGAACTTGAATCCCTCCCATGTAAACTACTTTTGTTGTTCTCGTACTGTACAATCCATCTCTCCACAATCTTATCCCTCGCAACAGGAAAAAATTCTTCCTTCTGAATGTCCTTTGTTGATGAGCTTCGAAGTAGAGAACCAATAGCAGATGGCAGACTAAGATCCGCATCATGATTCAACTGCCTGTGAGTAAGGATGACATCAACAACCATCAGCTCAAGGTTGCTCTGCCTCCAGAGCTCCAAGTTTTCAAGGGCATCAGGACACTCCCTGAGAGCAAGGTTAAACCACTTATCCCTCGGCCTGATGCTCGACAAAGATGAGGAAGAAGAATGTCTTGATAGAGATATTTCACCACTGAAGGAGTTGTGGGAAGCAGTGCTGGGAACCCTTGCTTCCAAGATAATGTGAAGGCTTTTTGCAAATATCTCAGTAATGATCTGCTCGATCTCTGCAGATTCGTAGGGGGCATTTGAACTTGATGGTGATGCCATTATGTTTCTATCAAGCTCAAATTTCTCAATGGCCTCACAAAATGGAAACCTATATTATAAGAAAATTATATATAGGTTCAGGCTTTGGAAAGTCAAAAAGAGCTTTATAGAATTCATGAATTCGTCTGTTGTGCCTGGGATACAATAACAGAAAAGATAGGATCAGGAAAGTATATCTAAAAGATAACATCAGGCAGACATGAATTAAGACAAACAAGTAAAATAGCCAAGTCCACCAAAATCTTATCCGTCTATGCAGCAACCAGTATGAAATTCACTATCTAGCTGTCAATATATTGAATAAGACAATCCATGAGGAGTCTAATCAATACCATTCATCAAGTAGTTTTGAATTTCGTTCACCAATGACTGAATCAAACATTATACCTTAAACAAGCAATAAATATTTTTAACAAAAAGATTGGATTGAGCTGTTCACAAAATTTACTTCGATATGAATATGTAGATATGAAATAAGGTAAGACCAGCCCTGCTCAAGGGTAAAAAGAATTATCTTTGGCTTAGTCTGTGTAACCAAGAGTGTGAATAAAGACCACTGCTGAAGGGACAATCATTGGCAGTTTTGGTTTTGCTCAGCATTTAGATGCTTCACAAGGTTGCTGTTTTATGAAGTAAAGATCCCAATATCATATCCAACTAAAGAGGATGAGCAATTTCCACTTTTTGACGGTTGGGGCATAGTGGAGCAACAGCCTGGTAAAATAAACCTTGCGGCGTACATAACTCAGTATAAGGACTATAACTAGAACAGTTCATGTTCGGCAGAATTTCACAGGCGGGCTTTCCGTATGAACAGCATACAGGCAACTTTATAAAGACCAAAGCTGGTTACCACATTCACTTCAGCATAAAACAACAGAAGGTTATCATTGTGATGTGGTGCATAATTAATGCCTCAACAGTCACAAACCGTCAGCTCCATATTCAGCAAGGAACCCACAAACAGCAAGAGAAAATAATTTTAGCTCCATATTCGCAAACCCAAAAAAAAAAACTGTCACGAAAACAGCCAACAAATAGAACAAAAAGACGGAATCCTTAATGAGCCTATAACATGACCAAATTTAGTAACTCCCAGTAAGGAAAACTTCTAAACTAGCACCCCGCCGTTGAGTACCAAAGCCCTCTCATTTCCAGATTTAGTGATAAATTCTATCCTGACGAATAACTAGGCGATTCCCTGAACACTCTCTCACCGCTCGAGAGGGAGGATGTCCACTGAGGCGGAGCCATAAGCAAGCAAGGAAGAGGAAAAAGAGGGCGGCGGTGAGGATGGGCAGACCTAAACCTGGATGGGAGAAGAAGCTGGGCAACGCGCAAGCCAAACGAGCGTGACGGGGCGATCGCTGCTCGTCCTTTGAAATCCCTAGTTTCGTCGTCTTCCGGTTGACGCCCCGTTCAGTCAACTAATTGGTCCTCAGGTAAATCAGAGAACGACAGTTCATGCGGTGTCGCAGACGGAGAGGTGTGGTTTTGGCCTTGCCTCCAACGGCCGCAGTTTGAGCTGCACAGGCTTTGGGATGGACGGGGTTGGGATTGATGACAGTGATTCCTTTCTCGGCTTCCTCAGGTGTTTTAATCTTTCCCGTTTGAGCGAGTGCGACCTGGAAGTTCTAGGAAATTGTACGACGTGGATCCGGATAACTGCCGTCGGGGGGCTGAATAGAGAAAAGACAGAGATTTTGGGCTGGACGACAAACACATAGTCAGAGGCCGAATCCTACAGGATCACACAGTTCAATTTCAAATTGAGGATAATCAAGTTTTTGTTTTTTTGTTTTTTTTTATAATCAAGTTGGAATTGAAGCCGAATCCTACCATTTAAGTTCATATCGAGGATAATCTAGATGGCATTGGGGCCGAATCTACATAGGCACAGAAGCCCTCACGGCAATAAGTGTTTTTTTTTCACACACACACAAAGCTGAACTACGGTTGATCTAGTGTTTATCGAGTCTTTAATGGGAGACATAATTGCATTGAAATTGAATGGTAGATTTTAGTTGGGGTGGATACAGGTGTTTTTACAAGAAAAGACTTCATTATGACATGTCATAGACAAACAAACAACTAATGAGATAAAGAAAGACTTATAACCCTTTGCAAAGGTGCTATATAGATTGAATTCTAGAATATCATGGATCTTAGAATCTAGTTGGATGCAAAAATAAAATATGTGGAAGACTAAATATACACTCTAATAATGATAACATCTGCTTGAACTAAATTACAAAAGCATATGCCTAAAATCTTCCTAAAACTAACTTTGTAGTGCGGTGCCTCGAAAATTAACTGAATAAAGTCCAACAACATGTTTGTAGGTCAATTCAAGTTGAGTTGGGCCTAGTGCTACCATTTGCTTTTTCTGAATTAAGACGGGTTACATCATATTCATCCCACACCCATCAATAGGCAAAGACAAAGCTCTGCAAGGATCATCAATCTAACGTCTAAGAATTATGTTCCATTCCTAAGACATGAAAACCTCGTGAGCAAAAAAAAAGTAAGATTGTCTAGTGTTTGTATCTATCCAACAAAACAGTGATACATCCATGTGCAAAACAATGAAAGAGAAAAGAAAATCACAAAAGGGAGAAGATCACCCAACTAAGACTAAAACCAAGTGGACACAATCCATGTCACACTCGTCAAGACATCACACCCTTGCCACTCCAACAACGGCTACGTCCTTGTGTCACCCAAATGAGAGATATGTCGACCATCATGATGGCATCTAAAGTTGGACAAAACCACCCACAAAGCTTCCAATAAAACCAATGTGGCAAAGGCACTCCTCCTTCACCTAGCCATCAAATAAGAAGTTGTGCATTCCATTCATCTTTGATAAAATAAGCACAAGCAAGAAACAGACCCCAACAAAAAAAACTCCATAACGAATAAGCCAATAGAGATCACCAGATGTAACATCTCAGGATTTGAGGCCTAGGATAAAATGATCTTAAAATGAATGATTGGAATACCCATATCACCAAGGTGCACCTCCTTTTCAGGGAGCATGTCACTAAAGAACTTTGTGGTTAAGTGTGCTACTGCCCAAGGCTCTAGTAGAATTTTAGGAATGACGATTACCCCCACAAACCACCACTAGTTTTAACTGCACACTTTTTCCTCACTCATGCATAAGCCAACCACTGGCCAAGGCTCTAGTAGAGTTTTAGAAATGATGATTGGCCCGAAAGACCATCACTAGTCTTAAATAAACTCTTGATTGGTCTCCCTGTTGGGTTTTAGGGGAGACAGAGAAGGCAGCGGAAACAAAAAAAATTTCTCCCCCAACCCATACCGAGGAAACGTGTCAACGTCTATATAATAGGAAAGGATGGTTTGTGGAATCATACCTTGTCCCGAGGCTTGCTCGGTGACAATACCTCGCGCAATGCGCGGTCTTCAACTCCGGACTTCGACGGTGTCTGTGCAGCTCCTGGTCGCACCGGGACTGACAACTCCTACTCGAACCGGACTGTCGGATGACAGTTGTCCTCCTAAGCGACAGTGTCCTCCCGCCTCTGTAGTAGTCCACACGGACCACCTGGAACTCCACTCTCCTTGTCCCACAAGGAAGTGGAAGGAGTCGCACCCTCCTGTTGACGTATTAGTCGCCAACACGCTCTCCTGCCTCTTGTTGCAACTACAGTTGTCCTTCCCTTGCTGCACCTCCCTTTTGCGGGAAGTACTTGTTCGGGCTCTCTCACGGTTACCAAAACCAGAGAGAACGACAACTTGCAGAGCAACTGGTTGCACTGAGATGTACTTTGAGAATCCCCCAATACCCATATATATATAGGAGAGTCATGGGACAGGGTTCTCCATCCCGGGCAATGCGGGACTAATGCAGGAGTAGAAGGGTTCGAGAATTTTCCACAAAAAGCAACCATCTCGCAACTTGAAATGATCGGTTCACAACTGAACCGATCAATTCGGCCATTGAGCCGATCGGTTGGACCTGAGTCGATCGTTTGGGGCACTCCAACCGATCGGTTGGTGCCCTGAACCGATCGGTTCATGGTCCTAATCCGTCTCAAAAAGACTTTCCTTGTTTCTTTCCCAATTGGTATCGAATACCAATATTATTCCCAATCGAATTGGCAATTTGAAACCAAAGGAAAATTCTTGCCGACATGACTTTTCCCAACTGGTCGGTTGCACCAGTTGAGCTGATCGGTTCAACCCTTGAACCGGTCGTTTTAACCTGGGCATGAGCCGATCGGCCTGGACACTCCAGTCGACCGGTTCAGCAACCTCAGCCGACCGGTTCATCACATGAACCGATCGGTTGGGAGCACAAGTTGGGCAAAAATCAGTCAATTGCGATTTTAATCAATCTGATACTCCAATCAATGCGTCCAACACCTTGAACCATACGATATTGAGCTATCGACTGATTGAGTGTTTAATTGAACTACTAAACTTCTTTAGTAATCAATCTAAACATTGCTTTGTGGACAAAACTTCTCTTCCAGGTTAAATCCTATGTGTGTGACCCTACAGGTCCATTTCACGTTGGCAGTGAAAGTCCATAACACTTATGACTTCATAAGCAAAGAGCGGTGCCTAGTCACACATCAGTGCTACCCAAGTGAAAGTAGAAAGTTGGAGAACAACTTTCATCCTACAATCCGTGAATGGTGTTACAGCGAATGTATAATTCCTTTGTCACTGATATCCCGAATGAACTCGAGGCATGGAACAGTCATCCTGTCTACGTTCATTCACTTTCTTGATCTCAGAGTAGACTGGAAGAGATATGTATGACATCAGTATCATATACTGATTCACACATGCGTGCACGCCTTTCTCAATCCTACTCATCAAGTGGCCATGGATATCATACTCCCTCAGGAGGGACAAATTCCATATCTATCACTCACCCCTCAAAAGCCCCATGTGTCAAAGCCACCCAATCATCACCTTTATAACAACCCATGTTTCAGGACTGCGTTTGATGATGTCAAAGTGTGCCCAACGACATGTGTTGAGTGCAGTGATTTCAGGTCTAAGAATCACACTCACCACCATCACTGTGAGTACTAACTGTGACTACCATCTCATGGTTCCATGTGTCAAACTCACGGTGGGTTTGTCTGGTACACTTGTTCTCTAACAAGTACCTATGTGTTTGGTTTGATATCTCTATATCATGACTAATGAGATTCTGTCATCAACCAACACCACAATCTAGTCTTGTGTGTCATTGTTGTCTATCTACCTTCCACAATGACATCCGACTAGTGACATAACAAGAATGTACAAACTCTTAGCATCTGTATGATCTCATCGTTCAGGTCATGAACCTGAAGGCATACATCATTGAGTACTGTCATTCTCTAGACATTCAATCTGTTCTATCACTATCTCATATGACTGAACCAGAAAGAATTGGAAGCTCGCCTTTGATGTTTATCAAATCAATCTCAATGTATCCCACCAATCATCACATGATTGGCTCTCAGGGCATACATACCAACAGACTCCCACTTGCACTGCGAGCCAATCACCCATGAATCATATTCATAGTGATCTTCAAACATGTCCCACATGTTACTGTGCTCTAAGTGCAAACATGGTGAGTAATGGCAACACCTTGCCAAAGTCTGTACAAATTGCATGTCTCTCATCTCTTCGTTGTACGTCACACGTATGAGATGGAGTTGCCGTAATATGCGATCTAGTATTCCTTTGCTAACCTTTAGCCACATTGCATGATCAAGGATTCCAGACTTATCATCAATGAGTGGAATATAAGTTCATCTCATGAACTTTCAGATCCATATAGTATCCACTGCTGTTCACTAACACCTAGATACTCGGCATTTTCCCTTTTAAATGGCTTTATTGGAACATTTCCAATTATCAACAAACATTCTCTTTTATACATCTTATATATATTTTGCGATTAATTTTCTGTCCTTTCGGAAGTTCGCATCAATGTAACTCTTTACATTAAACTCTTCATTATCTCCATAGAACTAGTACTTCATAAGCACTTATCAAGTTCTCATGGTATTCCAGTAACCCTTACTGGAAGTAGACAGACATCCACTCGTCATGTCCTACATACGAGTTATCAGGATGAGCACATCATATTGCCATGTCCTACATACAAGATGATGAATGCATTTTATTCTTGCCATGTCATACATGCAAGATAATGGGATGATTACATACATGATAGATCCATATCTATTCTTAGTGTTCCCATTCTTCATAAGAATTGGACACTTGGCCTTGGGATACTAACTCCATGTAACATGGACAAGTTTTCTCCCACTGAATCTGTGCATACTAAACACTTCAGTACAGATTGCCAATGTATGCTCTCTCTTTCCAGGTCAAGAGATTTTCGAGAACTATCTCTATAGATCTCTATTCCTATCACATAGGAAACATCTCTATTCTTCCTTAAAGATAATTTCCACATTCGGATTTCCAATCTAGAACATTTCCATTTCACATCAATATGTGGAATGTGAACACACTCCCACTAAATCACAGATCCCTTCTTTATCTTTGACATATCAGTCAAAACCTTTGACTATATCATCAAAATAAAGATCCAATTTTGAGTTGCTTGTACTCAATCAATCACATTGATTAGTCCATTGTAACTTATAGACTTCATTTTCATTAGTGGATTCATAAACCTTATAGGATGTGTCACGTACACATCCTGGTTTTATTCCTCATAGGAATGCGGTTTTAGTATCCATATGATAAATGTCTTAGCCATTAAGTTGCAATCAATAAGCATCATCCTTCTCAAAATGTTATCCATGTGTCTTAACACTTAAGACTCATCTGCACTTATGGATATAATCCAATGAGTGCTACCATCAAGGTCATACCTTATGGTTCACATGGAAGTCATTTAGGATGTAATGATTTTAAACCATAACTCAAGATTCGGTTCCTCATATTCATCTTGATAGTTGACTCATCACATGAACAACTCATCACATAGATAATTGAGGTGTATCTGTTAAAGATATAAGAACCCTTGTGATTCTTAATTTCTTTTATTAGTGTGGGGTTATTCTTTTATTAAGAAGAATTCAGTTATTTGATAATCATTCTCTAACTCCTTAGAGTATGATTCCTTCTTGATTCAGACATCACCATGCCTTAATCATGAGTTCACTATGATACACTATCATAATCACCCATAAGGATCTCAAACATTTGGTCCAAGTATTTCATTCATTGATCTCATCAAGAATTAATACTTTACCAAATTTGTACTTCATTTATGATAATCTTGAACATTTCAAGACATTCATATTGGTATTTCTCTAAACACCATTTGAAGTATTAGCATTTATTCCAATAGGTATGTAAATACATCACATGTATTATACCTAATAGGATAATCACTCTCCCACTACATTAGTGAAGATTGATTAATCATGTCCAAGATATTCATGTCCCTTACTGGTTCTCTAACCAAAAGAGTCTAGTTTTATCCATCATATGGAAACTAGAAATGAATTTCTCATGATTAATGCTAATTAAATTGTTTGAGTTATCTATAACTTTTAGGTATCATCTTATCTTATGCATATCAAATATCACAAGATAAATAAGGCATTGCCACAAAGATCACATCTTTATAAATTGAAACATCTCTTTATTAATTGCTATCATTGTCATACAATATGCAAAATAAAGTGTTTCTATCTATTGGCAAGTATGAAATAGCAGTTCATAACTGTATTACATGCCTTATTGGCTGAAAATAAACTAAAGTATTCCTATCTATAAAGGCAACACTTGCCCCAAGTAAGAATGCTTTACACTTTACATCTTGATATCATATATCTCAAAAGTGTTACAAGTTTATTTACATGACACCTTCAAGTAGAGGCTTCAGTCGCCTCCTTCTTCTTTTGTTCTTCCAGGTAGAGAGGACAATTCCTTTTCCAATGTCCTAGCTTTTGACAATGGTGGCAATTTCCTTTCTTGGTCACGCCTCCCTTGGCCTTGAGAGCTGAAGATTGCTTGGACTCCTGGCTAGCTTCAGAACCTTTCTTAGCTTTGCCCTTGCCCTTGCGCTTGGACTTGCCTTTCTTGCTCACAATCACCATCACGGACTTAGGCTTGTCCTTCTTCATCTGTAACTCGGCTGTCCTCAACATGCCCAACAACTCTGACAGTGGCCTATCAAAGTTGTTCATGTTGTAGTTCATCACAAACTGACTGTAAGATTCTGGCAATGATTGCAGTATCACGTCAGTAGCCAACTCTTGGCTCAGTGGAAATCCCAGTCTCTGCAGGTTCTCCACATACCCAATCATCTTGAGTGTGTGAGGACCAACTGGATCTCCTTCTGTCATGACGCACTTGAACAACGCCCTAGAAACATTGTACCTCTCTTGCCGTGCCTGATCTTCATACATGTTCCTGAGATGCAGAATCATCTCTATGACACCCATGTTCTCATGTTGCCTCTGCAACTCATGGTTCATTGAACATAGCATCAAGCACTTTGCATCAATGGCATCATCAGAATGCTTCTTGTAAGCATCCCTTTCTGCCTTTGGTGCATTAGGAGCGGGTTCCTCTGGAATTGGAGTATCCAGGACATAGAGCTTACGCTCTTGAGTGAGAACTATTCTCAATGTCCGATACCAGTCGTGGAAGTTTGTCCCATTTAGCTTGTCCTTGTCAAGGACCGATCGCAAAGAAAAGTTGTTGTTGTTTGTTGCCATTTGAACTACAAAAGGAAAATATGCAATTTTAGTCCAAAAACTCATTTTTGACTTATTTGATTGATTTGAAAATTTGACGATATAATTAGGCCTTTAATTAATTATCACTCCCACTATTTTACTTCAAATTGATAGCCCTCACCATCAATTCGGAAGATTGCAGCGTACAACCTTCTAGTGGGCAAGATCCTGAAATCCTCTAAGCCATGGACTAGCTAGGGCTGTCACCCACAACATAGATCTCTCAGGTAGGCAACTTTTGCCAATTGCATCATATGCAACTCTTGATAAGATGTCATATACAACTCTTTGCAATGATCATCTCCATGCCTCAAGGTACTAGATCCCATCTAGATTACCTTGTTAAGTTCGACCCAAAGCAAACACGATGAACATGCACCCTGCTAGGGCAGACCCACACATTCATCCTTCACACTTCCACGAGGTAGACGGTGCACCACGCTAGGGCGTGCCCACACTTGGTCGAACAAGTTTTTCACATGTGTTGCATTTGGAAGGCATCTAAAACTTAATATTTTAATGAGGGATTTGGTTTTATTTACATATACATATCCAATCACCACAATACATAGTACGTATCATATACATGCTATATCCCATAGAAAACATGCACAAAATGATAAAAAGCGATGATCATGGCCATCCTAATGTGATTCCTCGAGCCAAGAGGAATCACGGTCATCTAGGTCTACATCACATGCAACCTGTACAAGATGAACTCTGTGCCTTGCCTTCCGAGTTGATCAACTCATCACATGAATGATCTGTACTCTCCAGCCGGTCGTCTGGGTGCCACCATCCGATCGGTTGGCTCCTCCAACCGATCGGTTCTCCTGGTCGTCATGCATCTCGTCATGTCCGCCACCCGCTCGTCTCGCTCCTCGAACCGGTCATCAACCGATCGGTTCACTCCTTGAACCGACCGTCTGGAACGTCAACCGATCGGTTCATGCCTTGAACCGATCGTTTCAGCTGTCGTCTTGATGTCCACCGGTCTTCGACATAACAGGAAATAAAATTCTATTCTATTTTTACATTTCTTTAAAAAGGGAAACCCCGAGTTACATTCGGGGGGAGCAAAGGTAGGAAAGAATCTTGAATTATTTCGAGTTACATCAGGAATAAGAGAGGGAAGATCGGTGCGCAGACCGAGATGCAAGCAACCACAAACAACCACACACAGATAGGGGTTTATAGGCCATAATCATGCTACATACATCCACCACAAAACTCGTTTAAGGGTGACGCGTATCGAGTGCATTAATAATACATATCATATATGTAATTAGGGATTTGTGGATTTAGGATTGGACATGCATAAAGCTGATATTATTTGCATCGTATGCAATAATTAAAGGTGACAAACCAAAATCGATCATATCGATATTCCTAAAATATAGAACAGCTGACGTGGCTCTGATACCACTGTTGGGTTTTAGGGGAGACAGAGAAGGCAGCGGAAACAAAAAAATTTTCTCCCCCAACCCATACCGAGGAAACGTGTCAACGTCTATATAATAGGAAAGGATGGTTTGTAGAATCATACCTTGTCCCGAGGCTTGCTCGGCGACAATACCTCGCGCAATGCGCGGTCTTCAACTCCGGACTTCGACGGTATCTGTGCAGCTCCTGGTCGCACCGGGACTGACAACTCCTACTCGAACCAGACTGTCGGATGACAGTTGTCCTCCTAAGAGGCAGTGTCCTCCCGCCTCTGTAGTAGTCCACACGGACCACCTGGAACTCCACTCTCCTTGTCCCACAAGGAAGTGGAAGGAGTCGCACCCTCCTGATGACGTACTAGTCGCCAACACGCTCTCCTGCCTCCTATTGCAACTACAGTTGTCCTTCCCTTGCTGCACCTCCCTTTTGCGGGAAGCACTTGCTCGGGCTCTCTCACGGTTACCAAAACCAGAGAGAACGACAACTTGCAGAGCAACTGGTTGCACTGAGCTGTACTTTGAGAAGCCCCCAATACCCCTATATATATAGGAGAGTCATGGGACAGGGTTCTCCATCCCGGGCAATGCGGGACTAATGCAGGAGTAGAAGGGTTCGAGAATTTTCCACAAAAAGAAACCATCTCGCAACTTGAAATGATCGGTTCACAACTGAACCAATCGGTTCAGCCATTGAGCCGATCGGTTGGACCTGGGCCGATCGTTTGGGGCACTCCAACCGATCGGTTGGTGCCCTGAACCGATCGGTTGGTGGTCCTAATCCGGCTCAAAAAGACTTTCCTTGTTTCTTTCCCAATTGGTATCGAATACCAATATTATTCCCAATCGAATTGGAAATTTGAAACCAAAGGAAAATTCTTGCCGACATGACTTTTCCCAACTGGTCAGTTGCACCAGTTGAGTCGATCGGTTCAACCCTTGAACCGCTCGTTTTAACCTGGGCATGAGTCGATCGGCCTGGACACTCCAGCCGACCGGTTCAGCAACCTCAGCCGACCGGTTCATCACATGAACTGATCGGTTGGGAGCACATGTTGGGCAAAAATCAGTCAATTGTGATTTTAATCAATCCGATACTCCAATCAATGCGTCCAACACCTGAACCATACGATATTGAGCTATCGACTGATTGAGTGTTTAATTGAACTACTAAACTTCTTTAGTAATCAATCTAAACATTGCTTTGTGGAAAAAACTCCTCTTCCAGGTTAAATCCTATGTGTGTGACCCTGCAGGTCCATTTCACGTTGGCAGTGAAAGTCCATAACACTTATGACTTCACAAGCAAAGAGCGGTGCCTAGTCACACATCAGTGCTACCCAAGTGAAAGTAGAAAGTTGGAGAACAACTTTCATCCTACAATCCGTGAATGGTGTTACAGTGAATGTATAATTCCTTTGTCACTAATATCCCGAATGAACTCGAGGCATGGAACAGTCATCATGTCTACGTTCATTCACTTTCTTGATCTCAGAGTAGACTGGAAGAGATATGTATGACATCAGTATCATATACTGATTCACACATGCGTGCACGCCTTTCTCAATCCTACTCATCAAGTGGCCATGGATATCATACTCCCTCAGGAGGGACAAATCCCATATCTATCACTCACCCCACAAAAGCCCCATGTGTCAAAGCCACCCAATCATCACCTTTATAACAACCCATGTTTCAGGACTGCGTTTGATGATGTCAAAGTGTGCCCAACGACATGTGTTGAGTGCAGTGATTTTAGGTCTAAGAATCACACTCACCACCATCACTGTGAGTACTGACTGTGACTACCATCTCATGGTTCCATGTGTCAAACTCACGGTGGGTCTGTCTGGTACACTTGCTCTCTAACAAGTACCTATGTGTTTGGTTTGATATCTCTATATCATGACTAATGAGATTCTGTCATCAACCAACACCACAATCTAGTCTTGTGTGTCATTGCTGTCTATCTACCTTCCACAATGACATCCGACTAGGGACATAACAAGAATGTACAAACTCTTAGCATCCGTATGATCTCATCATTCAGGTCATGAACCTGAAGGCATACGTCTTTGAGTACTGTCATTCTCTAGACATTCAATCTGTTCTATCACTATCTCATATGACTGAACCAGAAAGAATTGGAAGCTCGCCTTTGATGTTTATCAAATCAATCTCAATGTATCCCACCAATCATCACATGATTGGCTCTCAGGGCATACATACCAACACTCCCATCCTAGTACTATGTTGTGTTGAGCACGCTTAACCATAGAGTTCTTTAGTGATGGACTCTGTGAAAAGGAGGTACACCTTGGTGATATCGGTAGTCCAATCATTCCTTTTAAGATCATTTTATCTGAGGCCTCAAGACCTGGGATGTTACAATCTTCTCTACTAAAACTCTTGATGTCTCTGTCAAGGATCAATTATATGGCCTCATAATATTTCCCCATTTCAGAACAAACCCAGAGTGGCCCATGGACACCCAGCTCCCAATCACAGAATACCAGCACAAGGGTGTCTACATCACCATGGATAGCCCTTTCTAACATACCTAGACCGCACGACTCAAGACTGACATGCCACATGCATGTGTGGGCCCCACCTACTGGAGGGGTTATGGCTATAATACCATTTTGTAACACCTGGGCCCACTGACCAAGGCTCTTGTAGAGTTTCAGGTATGACAAATGGCCCCAACGACCCACACTAGCCTTAACTCCACATGTTGTCCTCACGGACACGTGAGCTAGGATAAACTTCTCATGTTGGCCCCTGGTGTGATCTTCTCAAGGTCACACACTAGCTAATTATTAGAAGGTGATTAGATTCAACCCTAATGGAAAACACATGGATCTCTTAAAATTTATATATGGACCTAGTCCAACACACTGGCTCAACTAATCACACGTACCCACAAGCGCATGGGGTCGTGTTGTAGTATAGGCAAGCGGAAAGATTAGGGTCGATCCTCAGGGAGAGATGGGGCACTAGATCTAGGTTAATGTTAGCTATGTTCCTGAAGTAGAGTGTAGGGTTAGAGGGTTTAAAGGTTGGTTTTGATTGATTATGTTATGATTGCAAGTAATTAATGACAAGAAGGAAACTAGATTAACAAAAACCTTAGATTTCCCTAGAAAGTTAAGACTAAGAAACTAGGCTAAGCAAGAGCAAGGAAAACTATACTACACTAGCAATTCTAATTATCAACTAAGAGGCAAGCTAAGCAATAAGATAAGTAAGAACCTAAGTTATCACTAGCTAACTAAATTAACACAAGAACACTCTAAAAGATCCCTAACTTCCTAAGCAAGAACTAACTATCAAGAACTAAGCAATTAGCTAAGAAGTAACAAAGGCAATTAACTAAACTAGCATTAACAAGCTAAGAGAGCAAGGGTGGATTTTAAGCAATCAGATGGATAGGTGGTCATTTGGGAATGAAACTTGATTATTAGTTGAGGGAAGGTTAACATAGCATGCAATTCTCATATTTCAATCTAGACTACCAAACCAAACAACAAGGCAAGTGCTATTGGAATATACCCTATGCTACTAGTTAGATGTAACACTCATATTTTCATAACACATGAGCGGAAGCTATATTTTTTTTCTTTCATCTGGGAGTGTCACAAACATGTAACCATTGCAATTAAAGTAAATGAAACACTTTGCATTGAGTAATACTGATTCATACATAGTCCTTGATAAAAAGGAAAACTACAACTCATCTAATATACTCTGGTAACAAGAATATGCATAAAAAAGAGATGTCTAAACTCTGGACCATCTCGGTAGATGGCACCCCACTAGGCAAGCTTGAAAATATCCTAGACCTTTACTTGTTCCTTTGACCCGCAGCTTCTCCAAATCCTGCGGACATCGCGTCCCTAGCCATGCATTGGGAAAAACAGTCGTTAGAGTAAGTGCCATGAGTATTCTAAAATATACATTGTTAAAGAACCGAAACATTACAAAAGATTCTTAGAATCATAAATATGAAACGAACATTAAACTATGATTAAATCTATAAACATATTATCTCTCATTTCTTAAACTCTTATTTTATACTCTATCTTTTCTGGAGACCTATACTCTGGGTCTCATGGCCCACACCAAAGTGTTTGGATCATAAATATATTAATTGAATCCCTCTCATCACACTCGTGGATGAGATTAAAGATATGCTCTAATCTTAAGTATCTTTTACTTATGATTTTTATCTATTTGTGGCCACCATTATACAATAAGTCCTCCTCGGTGACACTGAAGTGTCCTCTATGGTGCAACACACCCTCTGTTGGCACAACGTGCCCTCTGTTGACACTGAAGTGTCCTCTATGGTGCAACACACCCTCTGTTGGCATAACATGCCCTCTGTGACACCCGCAATGTCTGGCGCAACGCGCCCTATGAATCGTCCCGGGACTCTCTGGTGAGGACTTATTATATAATGTATTATGTGAAGGTTTTGATTTAATTATCTTAAGTCTATCTTTACTAAACTATGAATCTAAACTTATCTGAAACTGAGTACTAAACATGTACTTAGTGTTGAATCTGAAATCTGAATCTGAATCTTTGCTCTTTCAAATCTGAACTGAATCTATTATGGAATTTGGATGTGTATTTCAAATTACAACATAATTGAGATTGGTTCTATAACCCATATCATGTATCTTTATTCAAAATCTGGCTACTCACACAGTGAGTAGTCTAAGTCTAAATCTAAATCTCTTATTCTTAAGTTCTAAATTGAATTCATTGCTGGATTTGAACATATATCTCATTATCTGGGTAAACCTTATTCTAAAACTCTTATTTGGTAAGATTACTTCATTATACCAATTATATCATAAATGTGTCTAATGTCTTATGAGAAAGGATCTGACATGCATATAGAAATACTAAGTATACAAAGTATCTTAAGTCAAGCTTATGAAAGTATCATAAGTACAACATATCTAAAAATATCAATTCTGGCAATATGGTTCAATCCTTCTTATAAAATATGATGTTAGCCTAAAACTTTTCATATGAACTTACATATTAAACCTTAAATCTCAAAATAGAAATCTTATAAAATATTATATTGCAACCTAATCATAACTTAATGTGTCATTATCTTATAATGCCATCATGAACTCCTTTTTACAATACATTGTGATCCCAAAAGTACCTTTATTTCTAAAAGTAGACCATGTCTTAATATTCTGAAATTCATATTCTTATATTGTAATTAAATTCTAGATATTATTCATTCTAAGGAATCTAGTTGTTATATCTATACATATGCATGAAATCTTAATGGCATGTCTCTACTTGAAATCGTAATACATAGTTATGCCTATAAATATGTGAAATCCTAAAAACATATGTGTACTTAAATTCTCAATGCAAAACTATCCCAAATCACCAACTAAGTATGGCTACATTACTTGCATATCTTATCTACAATCTTATTCAATAATTTTGAACATTTCTAAGAAATCTTGTAGGAACATGATTCTTTAACTTTCTCATGTACTTGGTCCATGGGTCACAACTATTTTGAGCAACATGTCGCTATTTGAGATTTTGGATATTTGAACTTACATAATGATAGAGGTATGAGAATATTCTTGTTTGCATTAAAATCTTAGAACATTGAACCATATAGATTATAACAGTCTTGTCAGGAGACATATAAACATACTGAACTTAAATCATGAGTACTCATGGTCATGGACCACTTACCTCTTATACATATGGTATCAGTAAGGAAGTCTCGATTCCAAGTTCCATAACTTTAATAACCTGGATATCATCATAGCTTTATCAGTCCAAGCCTATGTTCCCTGTTCCTATTTCTAAATCTCAAATCTCATCTTCCTAACTATATATACCAACTTAGAATTCTTAAAAATAACTTTAATCTATGATCACCATAAAATCTTAGCATTGAAATAAAATAAAACTCATACTATATAATTAATATTATATTTATACTCAAATAAGACATAAATCGTCTTATGCACTAATATGAACATATACTTCATATAATGAGAACAATTCTCAAACATAGTTACATATTCTAAACTTATTGACTCAATTAGGAAATCAAAGTAGAATACCATCACGTTACTAATATCAGACCTAATTAGGCATACATATATCACTTATTGTGTCAGGATAATCATTTATTATTCCTTCATAATGGCTACTCATCTAAAACTAAATACTAATATAATAGCACAATAAACTTCATCAAATCTCTAGAAAAGTATTCATATAATGTAGGAACGATCATGTATTAAAATATCAGGCCATTTAAAAATCATATCATGGGTGAAATACCCAAAATACCCTTATTAGGGTTTACATTAAAAACCTCATTAAAACTTCCTATATGAAATATCAGGATCTGAATTAATGTTAAACATATCAAAATACACATTTAATAAAATTTGTATGAATTTCTAAAGGCGTTTACTATTTTTAATTGGCAAAATATCAAAATGATATAGTTTTATCTACCCAGAATATAATAAATAGAAGACATCAAAATCATACTTTGAAACTATTTTTGTAAGATAGTACACTCAAAGAGCTTTCCATAGATACCTTGTTTGTCCCAAACCGAGATCTATAGCTCAAGATATGAATTTTAAAAGAACGACTTTATCAAAACGATGTTAACCATTCAAGATTGATCTGATGGCTGAGAGGAATAAGCACCCAGCTTCCCAGATCTAGGCAGAGTCTTCTTCACCCAATCAAAAAGGGGATTCCTCCCCTATTTCTTCCGTAAGAATAGGGCACTATGCCCAGTGATCCACACGATGAATCCCATGATTTTGGTTGGTGAACAAAATTGGGTAGAGGTTGCCCTGGCCGTCGACGCCTCTCCTCTTCATCTCTGTCCATGCTTCATTGGCTCGATGGCTACCAAAAAATGCTCCAACTGTACCCTAGATCATCCTCCATTGTGCTCCCCTTCCACCTTCTTTGTTTTTCCATCTTGCTCTCTACTCCTCTCGATTCGCGTCGAAGCCCTAGTATAGGATGCGGCCGACCCTTGTTTGCAAGGATCAAAGGTCTTTATATCCACAAAACCTAGATCTTTGCAGAGAGACCCCATCTACTCAGACCTTTGTTTGCGATCTGTTCCACCCGAGCTCCTACTCTCGGTCTGCACTGGGCTAGGGTCCTATTCCCCCTTTCTTCTTTTGCAAAAAGGCCCAGTTTCTAGAAATATTCCTATAGCCCATTCCATGACTCCATTTGATCTTATATTTTAATATTATCTGCATATTTTTAGTATCCTATCTTAAGCAAAATATTACATCACAATTAATGTCACAACCACCACATACTTGTCTTTTGAGTAAATAATACATAATTACTATTTTAATTCCTTTGGCCACTAGATACATGACAATTATCTGAAATTTCTCCCACCATCTAATATTCTAATTATTGTTCTATTAAAAATATTTTGAGCATTCATTATGACCACAAAATACTTAATTCTCAATTTGTACCAGAAGGATCTATTTGTAAAACTTAATTGGTCCAATAGGGCTGGAATTGAGCTCTAGGGCATATGGCCCATCCCTTAGTATTTCAAAGGGTCCATGAGCTTAATTGTATTCCAAATCATGAAAATAAGTCTTCAACCAATACAATTTCTCAATTGAAGCTAATGTATGACATATGTGATTAATATTTCTTTACTTACATAACATGAAGACATAAGCTAGGTCTAAGGCTCAAGCCATGAACTGGACTCCTTATACTTCGTCCAACATTCTATTTTAATTGTCACCTCAATAATAACTTTCTAAAATTTAGGAGTATTATAGAAACTCAAATTGCACAAAAGATATATTCTACATGTCTTTCCTCTTATGTCCATATATCATGGCATTTAGATGGAAATCGTATCGTAACCATAAATAAATCTTATATTGATTTCATTCATAACTTAATCATGTATTTGCTAGGTCTCAAAAGTCAGGGTGTGACATTAGAGAACTAGGGCTAGGTGTAATTATAATAGAATTTGGCAAGTCTAGGTTTCTAGGTTAAGTCATACTAGGGAAATTGAGAGCCAAGGGTAGGAATGGGAGTAGAGATGAAGGTGTTTCACCTCATGTTACTTTCCATCTAGCCTTTAGGAAACTCTAGGCAATTGCACTAATCACACTTAAACTAGCTACTTAGAACCCATACCTACTTGTAGGAGAAGGGAGTTGTATGTAGGAACAAAGGGGGCTGGCTAGGGATCCACTAATTGGACCTAGGAGCCATTCTTAAGATTGCCACATGCATTCCATTTTCCCCTAGTAGCTAACTGTCATCAAGCATCACAAAACAAGCAACATATGTTTAAAAGCACAAACCACATGCAAGATAATGGGAAATAAGATGGAAGCAAGAGGCAATCATCATAGAATGGAAATATGTTCAATACAAGTTATTTTCCCCAATATGGTATCAAACCCACATTTTAACCCCAAACAACCCACCACTAGGGGTTTAGCTAGACATGATCATAAAAAAGAGCAAAGATAGGAGAAGAAAGTGGTAGGAATCCATGGAGATCATAGAAGATTCTTCTCCTTCACCTCCTAGCTGCTGTAGGGCATGGCTCCTCCTCCAAGGTGGGTGAAAAGCATGGAGATATGGGGGATTATGGTATGAAACCTAGAAAAGTAGGTTTGTGTGGTGGAAATGGAGTGGAATATGGTGTGGGAGTTAGGTGAGTGGAGTAAATTCAAGGAAGTGAATGAGGGTGCTCTAGAGTAGCTAGGAAGAAGCTAAGGGAAGCTAACATTCGTGATGTGGATGCCACCTATGTATATATAGGTGGTGGGTAGGCACTATGGTAAGTGGGGGCAGAAAGGGAAAAGGAGTGGAGAAAATGGGTAGGTTTAGGTGGTCACCATGGCCGTGGTGGGGGTTTCATGGCACGGTCATGGGAAGTGGAATGGCCGAGGTGGAAGGTGGAATTGAGGTGCAAGTGTATGGTGTCCACAGCCATGGCAGGTGTCATAGTCGTGTTGGATAGAGGGTACCATGGCCGTGTTGGGGACCACAACCGTGTTGGAGGAGGTAGTCATGGGACAGGTCGCTCTGAGTTCGTCTTCTTGCCAAAGTCGTGGTGTTCACCACGGGCGAGGTGGTCTTCAAGGGACATGGTCATGCTGATGGCCACGACCATGTTCATTCACATGTAAAATGAGTCGAGTCCATGTTGATTTTTGGGGTCTGATAAATAAATTGCCACGGTCGTGGCACGGACCACAGGTGAATTGGGGCTCCTTAGTCCATGGCCATTTTGATGACCACAACCGTGGTGTCTTCAGTGACCACGACTGTGGTGTCTTCAGTGACCACGACCGTGGTGTCTTCAGTGACCACGACTGTGGTCATTCTTGTACAAATTTGGCGATTTCCCTATAACTTTTTTAGCTTAATTCCTCACGATCATGGTGATTTGTCACGGTCATTTTGGGGCTTCTTACTGCTAATCTCCACTTTGACTTCTTCATTTAACCTCCTTTTACTTTGAATTGGTTCTTGTGCATATAAAGAGAGCTTGGGGAAGAGGTAGGTCCAATCTTAGGGTGTAATAACCCAAAGATGTTCTCCATCTCTCTCCCATACATCAATGCATGCATAAGTGCCCTGAAATACACATAGAAGGAGGTATAAGTGCATTTGTCATAAAAGATCATATTGGAGGAAATAGCTTGTAATCTACACAATTTAGATGTGGTTATAATGCAAAAAGACACAGGATGAAGCCCTAAAATAGGGCTGCATCACCACCCCAAACTTAAAACATACGTGTCCTCAAGTATGCTCCAACTTAATCTCTCTTTCGATTCAATCAAGGATCAAAGATAATGCAATCATTGTGATGTTTATTGGCTAAAATGAGTTCACATGAGGAATTAGGCATGCAATCCATTATTCTCTACTCATTCTCATTCTTTTCAAGTATGAATCAAGAACAGAGCACAAGAACTTGTAATATGGATCATCATTCACATATGCAAGTAATACAATTTTTATAATGCTCTGAGTAAACTGTATCATGCCTGAAATACATTCAAAATGTTAGGATCACTGTTTCACTTGCTAGCTTTACTTCATACACTTCATTTCACTGTTCATGACCCACTTGGCTTGTATAGGGGGATGAGGGCTAGAGTTGATTTACCCTAGCCCTACTAGGCATAAAAAGAGAAGAAATGGTTATGAAAGGGAGTGGAGTGCTTTTACACTCATATTTCCTTTATTTGGATGCTCTTAAATAGGAGCACCCTTTATTTCTTTTTTATTTTTCTTTTCTTTTTTGTTTCTTAGCCCTAGGTGTAGGTAGGGCATATGATGGAAAGAGTGAAGTGGGGAGATAAAGTTATGACCACTCCAAGCTTTTGGGGGTGGTCAAGGCTGATTAGTGTACTTTGGCATCCTTTCATGAGGCAGATAGGTAATAAGATGGTGGAAGAAATGTCAAATCAAAGAGGTGTGACAAGCAATGAAAAATCATGTATAATCTCACTCAAGCAAGTTAGTCTATGTAACATTCACCAATCAAACAAGTCATGCATAAAATGAACAATATAATAGATTGCATCCTTTTCACAAAGAACAATAAACCCAAGCATTCAAGACTTGCAAGAATCACACTTTTATTAAAAATCAAAAAAATATTTTAAGAGGATTGGAGAACATGCAAAATTCCTACATAGGGCTTATTCTAGCCACAAACATCAAAAGAAAGTTAGATTATCTTATATTTAATCATTTCACATCAAAACATATAGAGATTCAATTGAGACATGCTTTTGGGCAAGAACATTCAAATTTGGGTAAAATTGGCCAAAATGATGCCAATTGGCATTCAACCACATCTAAGCCTACATTTAGGGAAATTTAAAACATAAAATAGAAAATCCTAGTTAAAACACACAAAAGTTACCAAAATCTACATGGAAATGCAATGCATGACATGGAAGAGTAAAAAGAACAAAATTTTTGAAAAATTACACCAAAATGCATGAAATTAAACTACATGAATGCATGAATGCTAACAAGAAGAAATCTAAACTAGAAAGAGCAAAGTCAAACAATCCAAAATCGGGTGGAATATGTATAAGCAAAATGAGAGTCAGAGTCAGGGTGGTGCATACCGCCCTACCACCCCAAACTTTTGAATCATGTTGTTCTCAGCATGAAACTAAAGCTTAGGGATAATATGGTGAGGATCAAGGCTAAAGCTACTGATCAAAAGGCATGACTCCCTAGTATTGCTGGTATGAATGCTCTAATTGGTACTGATGAGAACTTTTTGGAGGAGGTGGAGGACCTGGATGAGCTAGAGGAAGCTAGTAGTTTTGGCCCCAATATGTGTCCGGAGGGGGATGGTAGGTCTCTTGATATCCTGAAATACCACCCCAAAAGTCTTCACCCCATTCAGGGTTTCTCTATGCTTAAGCATGGTGGTAGTAATACAAGTGGTTGACCTGATAGTGTATCTATTGTTGATCATGTCACATGTACTGTTGGGTGAGCTTCATATCTTGTTGTGTCTTTTGAATACCTTCAAGATGTGCCTGGATGGATGACATGTCATAGGAATTTGTTGAAGGCTCCTGTAGTTGGGATGTTGCCTCATCCCTTATTCTCACCCTTCGGGTCTGTCTTATTTGTTCTTCTTCCTCTTACTATGCATTTGATTCTCCTACTTCTTCATGTGCAGCACTGGGATTATAGTTTCCCCGGGGGTTGTCTTGCTCCCATTGCCTAATCATTTCTTGTTCTAAGTCAGGGGGGCCAAGGAAGATAGGAGTGGGTGAGCATGATAGGGCAACTCAAGAATTTTTGACGATGCTAAGGATTTCACATTATATATTAACCTATTGTCTTTTATCGTGATCATCTAAGAGAGAACGAGGTACTTCAAATCAACAAATTGAGCCCCCTCAGCCTCTTTAAGTCCAGTGATATCAAAGTCTAGGGCTACAACAATTGAGGTCACAATCCCTCCCGTAACAAATGGGATTTTGCTTTTGAAAGGAATTGTCCTCATGTGATCTATCAAGAGTGACCCTAGGTTAATGTGTAACTTCTTATTTAATTCATGTAAAACAAAGAGGTCCTTTTGTGAAATGATGCCCTGGTTATCATACCTCCCCCACAATCATGTTGGCGAGGACTTTCTGTACGTATCTGACTAAGGGATTGCTAATTAACATTGTCTTTGACTTTCCAGCTATGTATTTTGGCATCCCTATCAAAGTGTACCAAAATTTACCATATTCCAAGTCAACTTCTTTCTATCATTTTGTTGGCTTCTTCATGATCCTTTTCAAAGATGTAGTTTAATTCAAAAGTCGTAAGCATGTGGATTTCATTAAACATTCCAAATTTGATGGCTTTGTCCCCTTTTACCTTGACCTTTTCGAGTGTGGTGAAAAACTACTGAGTCAACTCTACGTATGTGGTTTGTGCCATGAAAAACACCTTCCACAAGCCTAGTCTCTTCAACTTGTTTTCCACTTCTGCTTTAATGCCTTGGTCTTCAATCACCTTTTTGCACCCATACCCTTGTGGAGATGACTCTCCTTGACATGCATTCAAGATATATGGGTGTGATTTGCATTTTCCTTTGCTATCTGCCATAAGAAGTCCCCTCAAGAGCTTTATTGAATCCTTTCAATCTATCTGCCTCTAGGTAGGCCATGGTATCCTTTGGCTCAAAATCCAACTCTTCCTTGTCATTACCATCTACTTCTTCATCGACCTGGTAGGATCTTGACCCTGAGCTCATGTCAAGATTGAGCGGTACCCATTTCTTGGGGTATCATTGTGGCTGATCCTTCTCCTGTGCATTCAAGAACATTTCCTCATCCAGCTGGTGTTCCTCAACTAACATCACAATGTCAAAAAATTGGTTGGCTTTATCCGGACCCACTTCAACAACTTCTTTCAATCTTTGTACATTCACGATAAACTCTCTTGCTCCATCCTTCTCACATATCACAACAACCCCATATGGATATACATTTTTATTAGATAAGGTCCTTCCCATCTAGATCAAAGTTTTCTAGGAAAGAACTTCATCCTAGAGTTATACAACCATACCCAATGTTCGGGCTCAAAATCCTTCTTCTTGATCATCTTGTCGCGAAGAAGCTTTGTCCTTTCCTTGTAGATTTTGGACAATTCATAGGCCTCATATCTCATCTCCTCAAGTTCATGCATCTGCAACTTTCTTTTCAATTCGGCAGTGTCTCCATCCATATCCATGGCTTTCAAAGCTCATAGTGCTTTGTGTTACATTTCCACAGGTAGATGGCATCTTTTTCCATAAATAAGTTCAAATGGCGTTGTCACACCCACATCCCATGATTACCACCAATCATGAGATTAGGGCATGACTATGAGGATTATACTTAATACAAAGTTCACTCCCATTTTTATTTTTATTTTTATTTCATTTCAAACTCTTTATTTTCTTGCATCCAATCACATAAACAAACTTTACAAGAGAACTAAACTTTAATCACTCTAATATGATCTCAAAATTAATGATACACATCCATACATTCATTATGTTTCTCACACTTCCATGTACATATGACATGATAATCAGATACATTCTCTCTTATCAAGGAAACAAAGATATAAACATCATTTACAACTCTCTCACATCTATACAAGGACCTAGAGTGACAGGGACCGACTAAACTTAACTAATCTCATACTTAACTCTTGAGGTAGATCTACACTGATGCTTTGACTTTCTTCAAGCCCACGTGGTTTTCCTAAAAATTGTGAGTAGATGGGTGAGCCTCCTCGCTCAGTGAATGATACTTCAAAGAATAGTCTAAAGCATTGATATAATTACAAATATACTTTTGAGCGACTGATATCAATTATAAAAACATTAATATTTAAAGAGATTAATTTTTTCACAAACATAAATATGGCACAATACTCTGAATCAGTATATGAACATGTTTGATTGATTATAAAGAGAACTAATAACTCAGAAACATACAAAGAATAATTGAATAACTACACACACTTGTTTAACCTCTCATTCATGTTATTATTCCCTGAACCCACATGAGGTGAACCACAACATGTGAAAGAATCACAACAAGCTACGATCTCACTGTACAAGGCTTAGAAGCATGCCCGGGTTCCTAAGCCTATATCTTGAGTAAGACCCTGTCTGTAGTGGGCCTCGGTACGTCTGCCTCTCGACGGCTCATGGGAGCGGCCGGATATCTCAGACTCCACCTCTCAACCTGGGTACTCAAGTGGTGAGTCAAAGCCATCAGGCTTATTGTGCATCAGTGGACCTACTGATCACTCAACATGTAACACAGGTACCATCAGCATCCTCGATAGGTGTTGGGTACCACACAACTACAAGGAGTCTTCCCTACTGGTCAAGACCCCCGCACCCTACTGATGCGCTCCAGCTTACCTCGATCTGGACTACCTCCTATCGGGAAGTTGTTTCCTCCTCACATCACAGGCCTCATCCTGTGAGGATTCTACAGTGTTGAGGGCATATACATGTCTATTTCACTCTTTAAATTCACAATTCAATCATCACATCAACATATCTTTGTTCATCTTTATAAACCATTCATTTCATAAACCATCTGATAACATTTACCACAACTGAACTGTTAAGCATCACCACATGTCAAACTCAGAAACATTGATATCACAATACTTGTTTCAATGAACACCCTATCGTTAGGGTTTCATTTACCTCATTCACTTATCATATAACTCGCATAAGGATTGAATTCATCATAAAATCATTCAATAAGAATTGCTCTCATCAGTTCACATATAATTGAACACACACACACACACACACACACACACACACATATATATATATATGGTTTCCATGCCAAATGAATTGCAAGATCTTATCTGACATATATGTAATTCGCATACAAATAAAACAACCATTCATAACCAAGGAGATTCAACTAGTCAACTTCTTTATTCAATTATACAACAATCTCAATCATAGCCAAAAATCTTAGATTTTAGTATATTCATGTAACCTCTACAAATACTTTAAAATTTCTCATTTAAATGGATTGCAGTCATTTCTAATGTAATTTCATAATCTGAAATTCATCACAATAGAGGAACAATCCATATCAAATCATCTTGCAAAATCTAGATCAAATTGACCATTCAGGGTTGTACTTACATACTAATCAATTGAAAATTATTAATGATTTAACTGATTTTTGTGCAATCTACTATTTAAAGGAAGTACCCACTCACCCTAAGGTGTGAAAACACCCTAAAAACGTAGCCCATCTTTGAAGATCTCGAATCCATATCAAGATCCTAGACAAATCCACGATTTCTTCTTCCTTTCAACCCTAAACGGGCCTTATTATAGGTACAAGACAATATTAGAGGTTAAACTAAACCTCTAAATCATTGTATCAAGGGTTTCAATCAAGTGTAAGTGAATAGAAGAAGGAATTCACGGTTAAAACCACTTACCAAGTCAAATTTTATAGCAACCCCTTTTGATTATGTTGTTCTTCACATTATTCCCCAAAAATCACCTCATAAATTTCCCTCTAGGTTGCCTCCTACTAGATCAAGATGTCTGAGATGATAGAGGATTGAATCGCAGTTCCAACGCACTTCGTTTCATTGAAAACAAATAAGTATTGCTTGAGATATGATCATTTTACGATTTGCTATCTTAGGCGGCATCATCCGCGGTCGCGGTGTAGACCGTGGGTCGTGGTGTCGACGTAGTGTCACAGTCACGGTGTAGACCATGGGTCGTAGTGTTGATGCAGCATCGGTCACGGTCCTCAATACATGTTTACTAAAAAGGGCATAACTCTCTCATTTTAACTCCGATTTGGTTCATTCTTTTTTTGTTGAATTCGTAATTGAATTATCTACAATTATAAAATATTATTATGATAATAATATAAAATGAAAAATCATTGATTAATTATTTCCTCCAATGTCATTAACTCTCATCTTGCACACATGTATGGGTTAATGCTATATTACCTCCAACTTTGATCTTGATAGTATGCTTAAGTAATTATTATAAGTTGACCAAACAAGTATTTAAGATTACCAAAGTTAAGAAAAAGAAAAATATTGAATATTACTAACAAAAGTATGCCAAGCATTAAGATTATCTTAAAACTCTAGGATTACCAGCAAAACTAGGAATGGGTTGTAACAGGTGTGGTGCCAATCGAGGCTTTTAATGCAGTCCTATATGCCCACAAAGCTTCATTGAGACATAAAGAACAATCCTTGCAGTATGGCCTCACCGTCTTCTCAAAAATAAGCTTTATCTCCTGATTAGCTAACTCAACTTGACCACTCGTTTGAGGGTGGTAAGGGGTAGCCACGTGATGGTTCACACCATGCCTTTTTAGTAGCCCCTCAAAATCCTGATGGATGAAATGGCTTCCACCATCACTAATCATGGCTTGTGGTACACCAAATCAGCTGAAGATGTTTGACTTTACAAAATCACAAAACCACTTTATGAACATTGGTTCTAGTAGTAATAGCTTCAATCCATTTTGATACATAATATGCAGCCACCAAGATGTACACATATCTGAAGGAGGGAGGAAATGGACCCATGAAATCAATTCCCCAAACATCAAACACCTCAACCACAAGAATGGGTGACAGAGGCATCATGTCCCTCTTTGAGATAGTGCCTGTGGGCTCTGATCTCCAAACCGCGATATAATCCCGATTTAAACTTAGCGGAAGCGATTCGATAAACAGCGGAAGACAAAAATCACGGGAAATTAAAACTTTTCGGGACAAGAGCTTGAATCCATAAAAACTTCTTTCATAACAAGAGATAAACTGTTTACATCTCATGATAATTACTTCTTGAGTAGTTATATACATCAAGATACAAAATCTCAAGAACTCACACAAAAGACTCCAAGACCTGAGAGTACAGAGGACACATAGGACTGACTCTAACTACACTACATGGCAGGCTAAATCTCCACCTGAGATTACTGCTGCTCCTGGTGCTGCTGCTGCTGCTGAGATTGGTCACCTGTAGATCGGTTCCTCCGTCTACGACGTCCACCTAAAAAGTTGAAGTCTACGGGGTGAGACAATTTTACATAATTGTCCCAGCGAGAGTTATAACTCTCCTCCAGAAGCTTTATTATAACATCAGAGAATATCTTAAGTAGTAAAGCTTTCAAAGTATTTAATAACAGTTGTAACTATATAACAAGAGTTCAACATTTATGAGACATGAAGAAATATAAGCACTATCACAGTGTATCATCAATCAACTAACTCGTAGTTATCTCTAGCAGGTAGACTACGTGGTTGATTATGTTTTACAAACAACATTATGCCATGTGGAGATGAGGCATACCACTCATACTCCAACTGATCGCTGAGAAGTCACATCAGTATCATACATAGGTCATTAAGAGAGCTGGATTCTCATGACCTTCATCTTCCTCAGTCAGTAAGAGGATCACTTGTAGGACATCTTGTGTCTCTACTTATTATAGCTCACCGGGGTAAACTGGTCCTTCGCTATTTTAGAGTTACAGTGGCGTTCTGTACTCTCTTCATCATCAGGAGTTTTCATGTTTATCTCCACTGATACGGATATCTATGTTTTCTTCGTCATCAGGAGGTTTCATGTTTACCTTCCACTGATACGGTAGGGTTTAGTAGTGAAGGGTTGACGGATTACACATCTACATCAATCACCTACACTAGGATGTAAGGTTCTACACATCCATATACCCCACATACTCAATAGTATGTGTTCCAGGAGCTCCCTTAGGAAATCTTGTTTCACCATCATTTGTTCTCTGACAATGATGGATCTCTGATCAGGGCTCTACATTATACTTGATTAGTTAGGTACATTTAGTATTCATTTAATCATCACACATTGTTCTTCAAACAATAATAGTAGCATAACAACTATGAAAGGATAACACTAAATGTAACAAGCCTAACTCACATCAATCATCATTTCTCATTATACTCATCACCAGTCATCTCTGAAGCATGACTTGGTGGTATTCATGGCTCTTACAGCCCATTAACTCATAGGATGCCACTGACAAGGCATCAAGATATTTTACTTATTCATAAAGCCTTTAACATGCTTTTAATGAATACAGTATCATCATCCATACCTGGATATGATCACTTTCATATCAGGACCTGCATAGTTAGTTCAACTGATAAAGGTAATTTAAAACAAGGAATATACTTCTCACTCTTATCATAAGAGCTAAGTTCTCTGATTCTTATCAATTAGAGTTTAATACTCATAAAGCATGCCGTTACCCTTGAATTAGGGTTTACTATTCACATTGAATGTCGTTACCCTTGAATTAGGGTTTACTATTCACATTGAAGTGAATTGAACTCATAACATCATCATGTATGTGGAACATCATCATTGATGCTCTCAGACTGGCTAAAGATTCATCATACATCATAATTAGGGTTTCCATGATCTCACACAGGTGGCTCATACCCTAATTATGCACATTCATGTGTATTGAAGGTTCTTTAATTGAGTTTCCACCTAAAAAGGGTACTTTCTCTCTCTAGAAGTACTCTCTCTCTAGAAGTACTTTCTCTCTCCTCATACTAGTAGATGGTGATAACATCACTCTAGATCAAGTTGAAATAAGTCATCATGGGCTATCATAGCCAAAAACATCACTAACATGTGATTAGGGTTTGATTTGATCAAGGTATTACTCAATTGACCCTTCAAGGGTATTTTGGTAATTCACCCCATTGATCACCATCATGGTTCAAATCATTAGTCACTTAATCCCTTAATGTCCTAGGTTATCATTAGGGTTTTAGGTTAGAGCATCTTTGAACCATTTATATCTCCAATTGGTTAAGTGAAGTCAACCTTTGAACACCTTAAACGATCTCAACCTTCAACATCCAAACGGTTTGAGACCGTTTGGATGGGTTGACCGTTTGCTTTGGTTGACTTCAAGACCATGTGACCTTCAAGGTCGTGAGCCCAAACCGAGAGGGGGTGTAGACCGTTTAACCATGTTGACTTCAAGACCGAGAGGCCTTACATGGTTTGAGACCGTTTGATGTCTCTCGGTCTTGAGACCGTTTGATGTCTCTCGGTCTTGAGACCGTTTGATGACTCTCGGTCTTGAGACCGTTTGATGTCTCTCAACCTTGAGACCGCGAGGCCTCTCACGGTCTTGAGACCGTGAGCCCTCAAACGGTCTTGAGACTGTGAGGCTCACATGGTCTCAACTGTTTGGTCCTTCAACAAGGTTCAAGCTTTTTAATTGATTATGTTTATCAATGTTGAAGCCCCCCAAAAGGTCAAAGCCATGGTAACCACTTATGGATTAAGTCAATTAGGGTTATGTTTAACCAATTGGTCACTCAATTGACCCTAATTGTTAACCAATTAGGGTTGAAGTCGATTCAATTAAGGTCTATCAATGTTCAGCCATCAACACTCAACAATGTGAATCAACTCAAGGTTGAACCCTTCAATTGAGCTCCACTTGGGCCCAAACTTGGCCCAAACGGTCTTGAGATAGTGTGGATGATCTCTACACGGTATTGAGACCGTTTGCCCAAGATTTCATCAAGATCTAATGTGATTTGATAGGGATTGAACCTTGATTGAGTCACAAATCAGTATTTTGATTAATTTGATAACTTATTGCAATTGGACCCTCAATTGATCAAATTACCTTAACCCTAGACCTCCAAACGGTCTTGGATTGTCACCACACGGTCTTGAGACCGTTTGGATGAGTTCCAAATGGTCTTGAGACCGTTTTCCCATCCAACTTTTGGATTCTAGTGAAAATTCTTCAAGGTTGGATCCATTGAATTGATTATTATATCAATATTTAATTGCAATGTAATTTGGTATTATTGTACCTTCAATTGGTCAACTATTCTTGACCTCAAACCTCCATACGGTCTTGGGTGATTGCCCACACGGTCTTGAGACCGTTGGGTTAATCCCCAAACGGTCTTGAGACCGTTTAGGTCAATCAACCCAAAAACACTCATTATTTTATTGTGATTTCAGTACTGATTTCAATTAGGGTTTGCCCTAGTAATCACCCTTCAACTCTTAGCTCGTTTGGAATTAGTCCATCAAATTTGGTGAGTTGTTAACTAACATTATTTTAAACAGTAATCTCATACGGTCAACGCCTGGTCAACGACCTTACACGGTCTTGAGACCGTTTTCCCAAAAAGGCTATTTCAGACCGTTTGAAAATCAGGAATAAATTCAATTAAAGTTTTTGATTAAAAAGGCCATATCTCCCGAATCCTTTGGAGTTAACCTCTCAATATTTGAGGGTGATTAGTCTACATAATTATATACAGGTTTCTTATACGGTCCACGCTCGGTCAACACTTCTATACGGTCTTGAAGACCGTTTGCCCTCTCTCGGTCTTGAGACCGTTTGCTCACCTCACGGTCTTGAGACCGAGAGAGCAAGTTGGGGAGACCGTTTAATAAAGTGAAAAGCGGTGGATTTTTCTTGGAATTAACGTCTTCATATCCTAGCTCAAGAACAGAAAGGATTTCCCACGGATTTGCTTGCAAAATAGCAAAGGAAAGTAGGGAAGAAGAAAAACTATCATCTACATGCATAATCAAGATGTATATAACAAAGCATGGGTTTAGAGTTATAAAACCCGCCTAAAGCTTGATTCTTGAGCTCCAAGCTTTCGAGCTCCAAGCTTTAATGGCGTCCTTGAGCTCTCACAGGTTGGCCAAGGTGAAAACCTCCAGGGAAAGTCAAGAAAAGATGGCTAGAAAGATAGAGCCATGAGAGCTAGACATGAAATTGACCTTGAATTCGAGTTTTAACCATGAATTTAGGCAAGAAGAGGAATCCAAACCTACCTTGCACCCTTGGTCGTCCTCCTTAGCTCCAAGGCAGTCCTTGGTCGTTTTTGGGTGAATAGAACAGTAAGGAAACGAAGGGAAAGTTCCCTTGCTTAGAGAGGTGGAGTGTATATATACTTGGGGTGGGGTTCTAATTATAAGTTCATAAATTCTCCATAATTTCAACTAAGTCCCTCCACCCTTCATAGCCCATCCTCTCTTCTTTCTTTTAAGGACAACTTCCTCTTAAGGTCAAGAAATGAGAGCAAAGAAGATCAGCTTATTACTTAAACATACCCATAAAAGGGCTATTGCACATACACCCTGATTATTCAATCACAAAGGTGTAATTCATAACTTGATTATTCAATTGAGGTGACCTCTTCATCATTTCTTCTCTAAATGATGACAAGAGTCTTAATAGATACATTAGATGATATATTTTACAAGTTTCATCCCTTAATTTGGGTAAATTGCATTTTACCCCAAATTAGGGTTTTAAGCACCGGGATTGCTTCCACAGCTGCACCTTGGTGCCCAAGCTTGGGAAATCCCTCTAACTTCAACATAATCATTCTCATGATGTCTCAACATCAGAGAATCATCTTAACATGTGCAATTTGCAAGTTAATCCTTCTAACTGGGTAATTTGCCCATAGGTCCCTGTATTACAAAACAATGCTACAATTTTATATAAAAAGGAGCAAAACGGAAAAAATATGTTTCTGAGAAACTTAATTACATGCCCAAAGTTAATCACAAGGATTTAATTACATATTTAGGCAAAACACCTAGGGTTAGCTTATAACCCAGGTCAGGGATGTTACAAATTATCCACCCCTTACAAGGATTTCGTCCCCGAAATCGATAAGACATATTAAGAGAAAAGGGCAGGATACTTCCTTCTCATCTCATCCTCTAGTTCCCAAGTGGCTTCTTCAACACCACGGTGGTTCCAGAGGACTTTCACAAGACTTATATCTTTCTTCTTTAACTTTTTAATTCTGTTATCAAGGATTGACACTGGTCCCTCCTCATAGGATATATCATCATTCAATTCTACCTCCATAGGTTGTAGAACTGACTCGGTGTCAGGGTAACATTTCTTCAGCATAGAAATGTGAAACACAGGGTGTAACCTCTGTAACTCTGGAGGCAGCTCTAGTCTATATGCTACCTTTCCAATTCGTTCAATGATTGGATAAGGTCCCATAAATCTAGGAGCTAACTTCTCTTTCCTTCCAAAACGAAGGACCCCTTTCCAAGGCGAGACCTTGAGATACACTCTGTCTCCAACCTGGAACTCTAAGGGTCTACGACGCTTGTCAGCATAAGATTTCTGCCTATCCTGTGCAGTCTTAATCTGTTGTTGTATTACTTTAATCTTCTCTGTAGTCTGCTGCACAAGATCAGGACCTAACAACTGATGTTCACCAGTCTCAAACCAACACAAAGGTGATCTACAACGTCTACCATACAAGGCCTCATAAGGTGCCATATCAATACTATGCTGATAGCTATTGTTATAGGAAAACTCTATCAAGCTTAGGTGTAGATCCCAACTTCTGATAAACTGGAGAGCACATGCTCTCAACAGGTCTTCTAAGGTCTGTATGGTCCTTTCCGACTGTCCATCAGTCTGCGGATGAAAGGTTGTACTAAACCTTAGCTTGGTGCCTAAGGCTCTGTGCAGCTGTTCCCAAAAACGACTGGTAAACTGGGGACCTCTGTCAGAAACTATAGTGACAGGAACTCCGTGCAAACGCACTATCTCTTGCACATACAACTGTGATAACCTTTCAGCAGAATAGGTTGTTTTGACAGGTAAGAAATGTGCTGTCTTAGTCAACCTATCAACAAATACCCAAATGGAATCATGTCCTTTGCTTGTCCTGGGTAGGCCAACAACAAAGTCCATGGTCACATGGTCCCACTTCCACTGTGGTATGGGTAAAGGTTGCATTGTCCCTGCAGGCTTCTGGTGTTCAGCTTTAACTTGCTGACACACAGGACACCTCAGAACAAACTCTGCAACATCCTTCTTCATCCCGGGCCACCAATACAAATCTTTCAAATTCCGATACATCTTGGTGCTTCCTGGATGCATAGCATACATGGAAGAATGAGCTTCTTCCAGGACTAACTTCCTCAAGTTATCCACATCCGGCACTATCATCCTTCCATTATAACAAGCTACATGATCATCTGAGTCATGGAAACCATCTCTCTTCTCATTTCCATACTCATATCTGATCTGCTGAACTGCATCATCACCTTGCTATGCTTCCTTACTCTGCTCCCTTAGGGTAGGTTTAATATGCATCTCAGCCAACAATCCGGCTAACAACGACACCTTCAACTGTACATTGTCTTGCCTTAAAGAGATAAGCATATCTCTCTTAGAGCATACTAAAGAGTTTAGTTGTGCTCTATCCATGGTTGATGTTTCTGATTTCCTACTCAAGGCATCTGCAACAACATTGGCCTTGCCCGGATGGTAATCAATTGTACAATCGTAGTCCTTGATTAACTCCATCCAACGACGTTGCCTCATGTTAAGCTCGTGCTGAGAGAAGATATACTTAAGGTTCTTGTGGTCTGTGAAAATCTGGAATGTCTCTCCGTAGAGATAATGTCTCCAGATCTTCAAGGCATGAACCACGGCAGCTAACTCCAGATCATGTGTTGGATAATTCTCCTCGTGTTTCTTAAGCTGTCGGGAAGCAAAAGAAATCACTTGTTTATCATGCATCAACACACATCCAAGTCGATTCTTGGAAGCATCACAAAAGACTACATATCCTTTTCCTTGTTCAGGTAGCACAAGAACAGGTGCACTTTTCAACCTCTCTTTCAACAATTGGAAAGACTGTTGACACTTATCACTCCAAGAAAAAGGAACATCTTTCCGGGTCAACTTGGTCAGAGGTAAAGCTATAGAACTAAAGTTCTTAATGAACCTTCGATAATAGCCAGCTAACCCCAAGAAACTTCGAATCTCCTTCGGTGTCTTCGGTCGTTCCCATTGTAGAACAGATTCTACCTTTGAAGGGTCAACACGAATTCCCGAGGCAGATATCACATGTCCAAGAAAAGATACCTCCGGTAGCCAGAACTCACACTTGCTAAATTTAGCATACAGCTTATGTTCTCTTAGCAAGGTCAAAGCTTGGCGAAGATGCTGCTCATGCTGCTGAGCATCCTTACTATAGATCAGAATGTCATCTATAAAGACGACAACACATTGATCAAGGAAAGGTCAAAAAACTCTATTCATGAGTTCCATAAATGCAGCTGGTGCATTGGTTAGTCCAAACGACATAACCGTGAACTCATAGTGACCATACCTTGTCCTAAAGGCAGACTTGGATATGTCACTATCCTTAATACGGAGTTGATGATATCCAGATCTCAAGTCTATCTTTGAAAAGATGGTTGCACCACGCAACTGGTCAAAGAGATCATCAATCCTCGGTAGAGGATACTTATTCTTTATTGTTACTTTATTGAGTTGTCTGTAGTCGATGCACAACCGCATTGACCCATCTTTCTTTTTAACAAACAAGACCGGAGCACCCCAAGGTGAAGTGCTCGGTCAGATAAAACCCTTCTCAAGTAACTCTTGGAGCTGTTCCCTTAGTTCTGCCATCTCGGCAGGCGCCATCCTATACGGAGTCTGGGCTATGGGTTTCGTATCTGGGATCAAATTGATTTCAAAATCAATCTCCCGAGGTGGTGGTATGCCAGGAAGTTCTTCAGGAAACACATCCTCGAATTCCCTGACTATGGGAACTTCCACAAGATTGGAACTTTCCTTGGTAACATCTACCACATGGGCTAAGAATGCATAACATCCTTGCCTCAACAACTTATCAGCAACCATAGCTGACACAAGGCAGGTGGGCAGAATCTTTCTCTCACCTTGAAAGATCCATGTGTTGCTTTCATCAGCAAACACAGCCAACTTGGACTCACAATCCAAGACAACTCTATACCTTTCCAAGGTATCCGTCCCGAGGATTATATCAAATCCTCGCATATCAAGTGGTATAAGGTCCACTTGAATGCGATGTTCAGAAAAGAAGAGGATGCAGGGAGAGCATACCTCTTGCAAAACGGCAGACCCACTCAATGGAGTCTCCAACAAGCTATCTGGCCTATGACTAACAGTCATATTGCAGTTACGGATCACTTTACGAGCGATGAAAGAGTGCATAGCACCCGGGTCAATCAGAACAGATACATCACAGGATGTAGACATATCAGAATATAAAAGTTTCATCTGACCTGCCACTACCCGTGGATTGACCACCGCTTCAGGTGGGTTCATAGAATAGAACCTCGCAGTCGTCTGGTGTTGAGGTGGTGTTGATGATCCAGCTTGAGACGCTTGTCCACGTCCTCGAGCTGCTCCTTGATGTTGTCTACTCTGAGATCCCTGTTGATTCTGTCTCAGAGGCTGTGTCAACCTGACAGGCCTAGAACGACAATCCTTCATCAAGTGTCCCACCTTACCACAGTTGTAGCAACTCCTCTCCTGTTGTTGTAGCCTGCGTGGTCCAGTAACTGACACTGATGCAGAACTGTGAGTTCCTTGAAGCGGTTGACTCCGTCCTCTACCTCTGCTCGGTGTCCATTGAGTTTGAAAACTCGATCTGGGTGGTGGAGGGTTAGGTGCAGAGAATCTAGGTTTCTTGGAATCCCTAGATGAAGAACCCTGGAACTGTGGATATCTTTTCTGAGTTTGTCTCTTCTCAACCACAGATCTCTCTATCCTTCGGAGTGACTCAACGAAGGTAGAGAATCTCTCTCGGTTTTCTAAGGCAGACACGGGGGTTGACATATCAGCATTCAAACCCTTCTCAAATCTTCTGATTCTTTCCTCCTCTGTGGCAGCCATGTGCGGACAGAACCGCATCAACTCCATGAACTTAGCTTCATACTCGCTAATGTTCATCATACACTGCCTTAGTCTCTCAAACTGAGAGATCTTCTCATCTAGGAAGGTCTTTGGAAAATATCTATTGATATATTCCCGACGAAACTCTTCCCATGAGAACTCTACTCCAGGTCTCTTCTGCTCTTCCATGTTCCACCAGTGACCAACACTACCTTTGAGAAGATAGACATCATGTCTAACCTTCTCAGCTTCCGGGATGATAAGAATCCTGAAAGCCTTCTCCAACTCTGTCAACCAAAGGTCAGCATCGGCGGGGTCGGCAGTCCCGAAGTACTCGGTAGCTCTGACACGACGAAGTCGTTCGAACGTCTTACCGATACCTTGTGCTTCAGGATGGACAGGTGCCCTAGGTGCAGGCATGGGCATCCTGTCGGTTATGTGTGTCATGGCAGTCATAAAGTGCCTGAACATAGTCTGTACAACTGGGTTACCCATGTCGGCTGGGTCAAACTGGGGTGGCTCTCTTGGTGACTCAGGTGCAGGTTGTTCTATTTCTGGAACCCTTGCACCGCCTCGAGGTGCACTAGCACTACTCTCTGCCACGTACTCATCATGTGGCTTAGCCATTCTTATGCATCTTCTTCTCCTGAGGAGCAAAAGATTCTATTAGATAAGGAAGGAGTACTAAAGATAGACTCGACATCCTAAGTCCTATGCCTCTGTAGACTCAACTGACCTAGAGCTCTGATACCACTAATTGTGGGCTCTGATCTCCAAACTGCGATATAATCCCGATTTAAACTTAGCGGAAGCGATTCGATAAACAGCAGAAGACAAAAATCACGGGAAATTAAAACTTTTCGGGACAAGAGCTTGAATCCATAAAAACTTCTTTCATAACAAGAGATAAACTGTTTACATCTCATGATAATTACTTCTTGAGTAGTTATATACATCAAGATATAAAATCTCAAGAACTCACACAAAAGACTCCAAGACCTGAGAGTACAGAGGACACATAGGACTGACTCTAACTACACTACATGGCAGGCTAAATCTCCACCTGAGATTACTGCTGCTCCTGGTGCTGCTGCTGCTGAGATTGGTCACCTGTAGACCGGTTCCTCCATCTACGACGTCCACCTAAAAAGTTGAAGTCTAAGGGGTGAGACAATTTTACATAATTGTCCCAGCGAGAGTTATAACTCTCCGCCAGAAGCTTTATTATAACATCAGAGAATATCTTAAGTAGTAAAGCTTTCAAAGTATTCAATAACAGTTGTAACTATATAACAAGAGTTCAACATTTATGAGACATGAAGAAATATAAGCACTATCACAGTGTATCATCAATCAACTAACTCGTAGTTATCTCTAGCAGGTATACTACGTGGTTGATTATGTTTTACAAACAACATTATGCCCTGTGGAGATGAGGCATACCACTCATACTCCAACTGATCGCTGAGAAGTCACATCAGTATCATACATAGGTCATTAAGAGAGTCGGATTCTCATGACCTTCATCTTCCTCAGTCAGTAAGAGGATCACTTGTAGGACATCTTGTGTCTCTACTTATTATAGCTCACCAGGGTAAACTGGTCCTTCGCTATTTTAGAGTTACAGTGGCGTTCTGTACTCTCTTCGTCATCAGGAGTTTTCATGTTTATCTCCACTGATACGGATATCTATGTTTTCTTCGTCATCAGGAGGTTTCATGTTTACCTTCCACTGATACGGTAGGGTTTAGTAGTGAAGGGTTGACGGATTACACATCTACATCAATCACCTACACTAGGATGTAAGGTTCTACACATCCATATACCCCACATACTCAATAGTATGTGTTCCAGGAGCTCCCTTAGGAAATCCTGTTTCACCATCATTTGTTCTCTGACAATGATGGATCTATGATCAGGGCTCTACATTATACTTCATTAGTTAGGTACATTTAGTATTCATTTAATCATCACACATTGTTCTTCAAACAATAACAGTAGCATAACAGCTATGAAAGGAGAATACTAAATGTAACAAGCCTAACTCACATCAATCATCATTTCTCATTATACTCATCACCAGTCATCTCTGAAGCATGACTTGGTGGTATTCATGGCTCTTACAGCCCATTAACTCATAGGATGCCACTGACAAGGCATCAAGATATTTTACTTATTCATAAAGCCTTTAACATGCTTTTAATGAATACAGTATCATCATCCATACCTGGATATGATCACTTTCATATCAGGACCTGCATAGTTAGTTCAATTGATAAAGGTAATTTAAAACAAGGAATATACTTCTCACTCTTATCATAAGAGCTAAGTTCTCTTATTCTTATCAATTAGAGTTTAATACTCATAAAGCATGTCATTACCCTTGACTTAGGGTTTACTATTCACATTGAATGACGTTACCCTTGAATTAGGGTTTACTATTCACATTGAAGTGAATTGAACTCATAACATCATCATGTATGTGGAACATCATCATTGATGCTCTCAGACTGGCTAAAGATTCATCATACATCATAATTAGGGTTTCCATGATCTCACACAGGTGGCTCATACCCTAATTATGCACATTCATGTGGATTGAAGGTTCTTTAATTGAGTTTCCACCTAAAAAGGGTACTTTCTCTCTCTAGAAGTACTCTCTCTCTTTAGAAGTACTTTCTCTCTCCTCATACTAGTAGATGGTGATAACATCACTCTAGATCAAGTTGAAATAAGTCATCATGGGCTATCATAGCCAAAAACATCACTAACATGTGATTAGGGTTTGATTTGATCAAGGTATTACTCAATTGACCCTTCAAGGGTATTTTGGTAATTCACCCCATTGATCACCATCATGGTTCAAATCATTAGTCACTTAATCCCTTAATGTCCTAGGTTATCATTAGGGTTTTAGGTTAGAGCATCTTTGAACCATTTATATCTCCAATTGGTTAAGTGAAGTCAACCTTTGAACACCTTAAACGATCTCAACCTTCAACATCCAAACAGTTTGAGACCGTTTGGATGGGTTGACCGTTTGCTTTGGTTGACTTCAAGACCGTGTGACCTTCAAGGTCGTGAGCCCAAACCGAGAGGGGGTGTAGACCGTTTAACCATGTTGACTTCAAGACCGAGAGGCCTTACATGGTTTGAGACCGTTTGATGTCTCTCGGTCTTGAGACCGTTTGATGTCTCTCGGTCTTGAGACCGTTTGATGATTCTCGGTCTTGAGACCGTTTGATGTCTCTCGACCTTGAGATCGCGAGGCCTCTCACAGTCTTGAGACCGTGAGTTCTCAAACGGTCTTGAGACCGTGAGCCCTCAAACGGTCTTGAGACTGTGAGGCTCACATGGTCTCAACCGTTTGGTCCTTCAACAAGGTTCAAGCTTTTTAATTGATTATGTTTATCAATGTTGAAGCCCCCCAAAAGGTCAAAGCCATGGTAACCACTTATGGATTAAGTCAACTAGGGTTATGTTTAACCAATTGGTCACTCAATTGACCCTCAATTGTTAACCAATTAGGGTTGAAGTCGATTCAATTAAGGTCTATCAATGTTCAGCCATCAACACTCAACAATGTGAATCAACTCAAGGTTGAACCCTTCAATTGAGCTCCACTTGGGCCCAAACTTGGCCCAAACGGTCTTGAGATCGTGTGGATGAACTCTACACGGTCTTGAGACCGTTTGCCCAAGATTTCATCAAGATCTAATGTGATTTGATAGGGATTGAACCTTGATTGAGTCACAAATCAGTATTTTGATTAATTTGATAGCTTATTGCAATTGGACCCTCAATTGATCCAATTACCTTAACCCTAGACCTCCAAACGGTCTTGGGTTGTCACCACACGGTCTTGAGACCGTTTGGATGAGTTCCAAATGGTCTTGAGACCGTTTGCCCATCCAACTTTTGGATTCTAGTGAAAATTCTTCAAGGTTGGATCCATTGAATTGATTATTATATCAATATTTAATTGCAATGTAATTTGGTATTATTGTACCTTCAATTGGTCAACTATTCTTGACCTCAAACCTCCATACGGTCTTGGGTGATTGCCCACATGGTCTTGAGACCGTTTGGTTAATCCCCAAACGGTCTTGAGACCGTTTAGGTCAATCAACCCAAAAACACTCATTATTTTATTGTGATTTCAGTACTGATTTCCATTAGGGTTTGCCCTAGTAATCACCCTTCAACTCTTAGCTCGTTTGGAATTAGTCCATAAAATTTGGTGAGTTGTTAATTAACATTATTTTGAACAGTAATCTTATACGGTCAACGCCTGGTCAACGACCTTACACGGTCTTGAGACCGTTTTCCCAAAAAGGCTATTTCAGACCGTTTGAAAATCAGGAATAAATTCAATTAAAGTTGTTGATTAAAAAGGCCATATCTCCCGATTCCTTTGGAGTTAACCTCTCAATTTTTGAGGGTGATTAGTCTACATAATTATATACAGGTTTCTTATACGGTCCACGCTCGGTCAACACTTCTATACGGTCTTGAAGACCTTTTTCCCTCTCTCGGTCTTGAGACCGTTTGCTCACCTCACGGTCTTGAGACCGAGAGAGCAAGTTGGGGAGACCGTTTAATAAAGTGAAAAGCGGTGGATTTTTCTTGGAATTAACGTCTTCATCTCGTAGCTCAAGAACAGCAAGGATTTCCCACGGATTTTCTTGAAAAATAGCAAAGGAAAGTAGGGAAGAAGAAAAACTATCATCTACATGCATAATCAAGATGTATATAACAAAGCATGGGTTTAGAGTTATAAAACCCGCCTAAAGCTTGCTTCTTGAGCTCCAAGCTTTCGAGATCCAAGCTTTAATGGCGTCCTTGAGCTCTCACAGGTTGGCCAAGGTGAAAACCTCCAGGGAAAGTCAAGAAAAGATGGCTAGAAAGATAGAACCATGAGAGCTAGCCATGAAATTGACCTTGAATTCGAGTTTTAACCATGAATTTAGGCAAGAAGAGGAATCCAAACCTACCTTGCACCCTTGGTCGTCCTCCTTAGCTCCAAGGCAGTCCTTGGTCGTTTTTGGGTGAATAGAAAAGTAAGGAAACGAAGGGAAAGTTCCCTTGCTTAGAGAGGTGGAGTGTATATATACTTGGGGTGGGGTTCCAATTATAAGTTCATAAATTCTCCATAATTTCAACTAAGTCCCTCCACCCTTCATAGCCCGTCCTCTCTTCTTTCTTTTAAGGACAACTTCCTCTTAAGGTCAAGAAATGAGAGCAAAGAAGATCAGCTTATTACTTAAACATACCCATAAAAGGGCTATTGCACATACACCCTGATTATTCAATCACAAAGGTGTAATTCATAACTTGATTATTCAATTGAGGTGACCTCTTCATCATTTCTTCTCTAAATGATGAAAAGAGTCTTAATAGATACATTAGATGATATTTTTACAAGTTGCATCCCTTAATTTGGGTAAATTGCATTTTACCCCAAATTAGGGTTTTAAGCACCGGGATTGCTTCCACAGCTGCACCTTGGTGCCCAAGCTTGGGAAATCCCTCTAACTTCAACATAATCATTCTCATGATGTCTCAACATCAGAGAATCATCTTAACATGTGAAATTTGCAAGTTAATCCTTCTAACTAGGTAATTTGCACATAGGTCCCTGTATTACAAAACAATGCTACAATTTTATATAAAAAGGAGCAAAACGGAAAAAATATGTTTCCGAGAAACTTAATTACATGCCCAAAGTTAATCACATGGATTTACTTACATATTTAGGCAAAACACCTAGGGTTAGCTTATAACCCAGGTCAGGGATGTTACAGTGCCCACCTTTTGGTACTTCAAACAACATTTATAATACTCATGAGCATCTTTGAACAAGGTTGGCCAATAAAAAACGCTTCAAAGAATCTTGGCGGCTGTGCGTTTCTCGCCGAAATGACCTCCACACACACTGGAGTGGCACATAGATAGGATCTCTTACTGCTCAATTTTCTAGAACACACCTTCTAATGAATTGGTCGAGACAATATTTGAATAGATGTGGGTCATACCAAGTATATTTTTCACCACAACAAACAACCTCTTGATCTCTTCCCTTGTCCAAGTACTTGGTATCCTCCCAGTAGCTAAAAAGTTAGCTATGTTCTTCTACCATGGCCTTTGGGTGGATGAAAGTAAGAAGAGCTGCCCATGTGGCATTGTTTCTTTGATTCGGTTCTTATCATCATAAGCTGCTTCAATGCGGGAGAGATGGTTGGCTGTAGAACTTTGACTCCCTTCTTGTCAACAATCACTAAATCAAACTCTTGGAGCAATAGAATCCATCGGATCAACCTTGGCTTAGAATTTTTCTTTGACATAAGATCATATTTCAAGGTTGCGTGATCTGTATATACCACCACCTTGTTTTGCAAGAGATAAGAACGAAACTTGTCGAGAGAAAAATTCATGGCAAGCAACTCTTTTTCCATGGTAGTGTAGTTCCTTTGGGCTTCATCAAGAGTCTTGCTTGCATAGTGAATGACATGTGGAATCTGGCCAATCCTTTGGCCCAACACAACCCCCAATTCCATATCTGATGCATTGGTCATGATCTCGAATGGCAAGGAGAAATTTGGGGGTTGCATGATAGGAGTAGAGACGAGCTTGTGCTTCAAGTGGTTGAAGGCTTCAACACATTTGTTATCAAAATTGAATTCCACATCCTTTTCAAGCAAATGGCAAAGTGACCTCAAAATCTTACTGAAGTCTTTAATGAATCGACGGTAGAAACCAACATGTCCCAAGAAAGATTGGACATGTATTATGGTGGAAGGAATGGTGAGAATGAAAATTAGGCCCACTTTGGCCTTATCAACCTCTATTCCGGCCTTGGAAAATTGGTGACCCAAAACAATGCCTTCAGGAACCATGAAGTGACTTTTCTTCCAAGATAGCACCAAACATACCTTGACACACCTTTCAAGAATGGCTACTAGGTGGAGCAAACACTCATCAAACGTCTTACTAAACACAGAAAAATCATCCATGAAGACTTCCAAGCGATGAATCAAGTATATCAGCAAAGATGGATGTCACACATCTTTGAAATGTCGAAAGAGCATTAAACAACCCAAATGGCATTCTTCTGTAAGAAAAAGTACCACTTGGATAAGTGAATGTCATCTTCTCTTGATCAGTGGGATGAACAGCTATTTGGAAGTAACCAGAGTACCCATCAAGAAAATAGTAGAAACTATGTCCAGCTAATCTCTCTAAGATCTCATCAAGGAATGGGAGAGGGTAATGATCTTTCTTGGTCTTCTCATTCAATTTTCTATAGTCCACGCACATCCTCCACTTGGATTGCTTTCTCACGGGCATCAATCCCCCATCTTCATTTTCAGCGACTGTGATCCCACCCTTCTTGGGTACAACTTGGATGGGACTCACCCATGGGCTATCAAAAATGGGATATATGATTTTGGCATCAAGTAACTTTACGACCTCTTTTGCTACAACTTATTTCAATTTTGGATTCAACCTTCTCCGCATTTGACGTGTTGGTCTAGAATCATCCTCAAGCTAGATTATGTGGACACAAATGGAGGGGTCCTCTGGCATACAACTCATAAAAACATAATTAACTAATGTGGAAGCGTTCATCAAGCAGCGGATTAGCGAAAATCACTAAAAAGTAAAACTTTTTGCAAAGAGATCCACACATAGGAAATCTTTTCCAACAAATGCCATTGTATATCATATACATTCTGTTTCAAACATACATATCATGTACCATCTCTTTCTAGAGACTACATCATCAGCTGCCTTATAAACATATATGCAGGCAACATACAAATCTCGAGGCATTAAGCCAAAACCTCAGACTGATATATCAAAAACACTGACTAAAAACTCCGAGGACCTGAGAGTACAGAGACGACACATAGGACTACTATCTATATGACTAGACAGACAATTTCTCCACCTGAGATCTTATTGTTGTCCCTGTTGTTGCTGTTGCAGCTGCTCTTTCCCTGTTCTAGGGTTTCTGCTCTGCCTTTCATGCATACCTAAAAATGTTTCCCACGGGGGTGAGACAATTGTAAATTGCCCCAATGAGAGATATAACTCTCCGCCAAAAACATTGTTATAACAGATTATGAAATTAAACTGAGCAGGGGTTACTTTTACATTATTAGGCAGAATTATTCTTCATAGAACAGAATAAGAAAATCTCCATTTTCAATAAGATCATTGCATCTACCCATGGTAGACTCATAGTTCATCCATCTACTTATAACGAATACAACAGATATGAATAATCATCAATGAACTATAGATATATAACAGAAATGTAACATCAGCCAAGTTCTCTAGCATAACTTATTAACACAAATGCTACAAAGAAACATGATACTTGTTACCCAAGCATCACACATGGCTCACAAGGCCATTCATATCTTGTCACCTCTCACTAGGCAACAACTTATTCACATGGCTCACAAGGCCATTCACATCTTGTCACCTCTCACTAGGCAACACCTTATTCACATGGCTCACAAGGCCATTCACATCTTGTCACCTCTCCCTAGGCAACAACTTATTCACATGGTTCATAAGGCCATTCACATCTTGTCACCTCTCACTAGGCAACAACAACATCAATGCACAAAAATCCAATCAACATTTATTATATAAATGTCACAGCCCAAACTTGGCTATATTCATCATCTCATCATACCTGCATGGTTATTAGGCATGATAACAGTCATACAAGATATTCATCACATCATGTGATACAATAGTAACACCATCATTCCTTAACCAGTAATTAGGGTTCACTATCAAACATGGCTTATCATTCCCTTTTCCCCAAATTAGGGTTAGGGTTCCCCATTTCTCATTAATTCAGACCCTCTTGAGTTAACCAACTTTATCTTGTATTAAGGTATTTCCCCTCTTAATACATTCCATCACAGAATACTCACCCTTAGCATATAATGCATAGGCCACACATTAGAATTGTCCAGCTATCTCACATGATATGGACTTATCTTAGTTTAAGGCATAACTTTATTATAAAGTTGCCTATAAACAATCACAACGATACACCCTTAACTAGGGTTTCACAAGGATACACCCTCAACCAGGGTTCACAATGATACACCCTCCACTAGGGTTTCACAAGGTTACACCCTCAACCAGGGTTCACAATGATACACCCTCCACTAGGGTTTCACAAGGATACACCCTCAACCAGGGTTTATAAGGATACACCCTCAACTAGGGTTTCACAAGGATACACCCTCAACCAGGGTTCATAAGGATACACCCTCAACTAGGATTTCACAAGGATACACCCTCAACCAGGGTTCATAAGGATACACCCTCAACTAGGGTTTACTAATCATATATTGGATCCATTCATTTGTTATGCATTATTGATTAGTACCATTAAGGGTATCTCTCACCTAATTACATTAGGTTTCCAAAAATGTTTGATCAATTGTACCTTCAATGACATGAGGTATCCAATTGAATTGGGGTTTTCAATGTTGATTCCTTCAATCATTGAATTCATGGAACCAATCATCAATTGGACCTATACTCATACTTCAATTGAGTTTAATAGGTCAACCTTAAACTGATTTGACCCTAAATTGACTCTCAATTGATCATCAATTAGGGTTTGATTCAATTGAATTAGGGTTTGGAATCGAAGATCCAACAACACTCATCAATGCAAGATTGGTTACTTTGAAACTATTGAACCATTATCCAAATTGGGTATGACCTGACCCCATACGGTCTTGAGGTCGTTTGGATGACTTCCAAACGGTCTTGAGACCGTTTGCCCATCATATCACTCAAATCCAAGCCATCCAATTAAGGTTTGGATCATTGGATTGATCGCCAAATCAGCATTGCATTGTATATCAACTTGGTACCTTTAGACCTTTAAACACCTAACCATACTCAATCCTAGACCTCCAAACGGTCTTGGGTGACCACCAAACGGTCTTGAGACCGTTTGGATGAGCTCCAAATGGTCTTGAGACCGTTTGTCCCATCCATCCTTTGGATTCTAGTGAAAAATCATCAAGGATTGGTCTATCGAGTTGATCAACAATTCAGCACTTAATTGCAATATGATTGGTACCTTTGGACCTTCAATTGATCAACTATACTCGACCCCAGACCTCAAAACGGTCTTGGGGTGACCCCCAAACGGTCTTGAGACCGTTTAGGCTACTCAACCCAAAATCTCAAATTAACTCATTGGAATTTCAGCACTAATTCCAATTAGGGTTTGCCTAATTGAATAGCCTTCAACTCATGATTACTTGGGAGTTAATCCCTCATATTTGGTGAGTCATTATACCAAATCATTAGGAACAGTAATCCCAAACGGTAAATGCTTGGTCAACGCACTCAAATGGTCTTGAGACCGTTTTCCCAAAAAGTTCAATTAAAACAGATTGATAATCAGCACTTAATCCAATTAGGTTTCCCTAATTGATTAGCCTTCAACTCACGATTCCTTGGGAGTTAATCCCTCAAATTTGGAGGGTCATCAACCAACGTAATTATAAACAGGAATACCAAACGGTCAACGATTGGTCAACTCACTCAAACGGTTTTGAAACCGTTTTCCCAAACAGGTCAAGTTAATCGGGTTGAAAATCAGCATTTAATTTAATTCGATTTGCCTACTTGATTGGCCTTCAACCTACGATTCCTTTGGAGTTAACCCCTAAAATTTGGTGGTTCATTAGCCTACATAGTTAGGAACAAAAATTCCAAACGGTCAACGATTGTTCAACCATCTCAAACGGTTTTGAAACTGTTTGCTCCCAAACGGTTTCAAAACATTTTCCCTTAAACGGTTTGCTGAAACCGCATAGCCAATCAAATTAAAACGATTTGGAGTAGCTATCAAAACCGTTTGGCTTGGTACCTTTCTTTGGATAAGCATCTAAGATGATGTCATCATCCCCTTCCTTTGAACAACCACGAACAGCAACCGTTCTTGATGGAAATTGCAGCAAGAAACAAGAGTGCATCAAATTGAAGAAATCAATCAACAAAGCATAGAGAATTGATGCAATAGCAATGTTTAAGGGTTTAAGTTATAAAACCTGCCTACAATTGAGCTCCAAAGCTCCAAGATCACGCCATTAATAGTGGATGAAGCTCTTACAACTCCCCTTAGGATCGTCCTCAAGCTTTTGGATGAAAAAGTTGGCTAGGGTTGAAGAGGAGATCGAAATAAGAAGGAATCCATAATTTGTTTTCGATTTCCACCATGAAATCAAGGAGAACGAAGGTCAAGGGCTTACCCGCAGGTTGGGGACGTGATCCCTGCTCCTCCCTAGCTCCTTGGTCGGTTTTTCAAGCAAGGGGAAGAAGAAAATCCGAAAAAGGCCTTGGTTTGGGCTTGGCAATGGCACTTTTATAAGGAAATTGAAGAGAGAGAAAATGCCTTATTAAAATGCATTTAATTCCAAAAATAGCACCACCTCTTCCTCCTTGGTTTTCTTGTGTACAAAGGAAACTCAAAAACACAGAACTGCCTTCCATTATCCATGGATTAAGGGAAAAGAAAATAAGCACCTCAATCCATTATAATATCAATATATATTTTTGAGTGGAAATTCTTTTCCTTAAAATAAGGTGAGTGGAATTTCACCTACTTAAGATATTTTCGATCCTTGCAAGCTCAAGGAAGGTCACACATACATATTAATCCAACCATTTTAATTTTGGTTGAAGCCCCTTTAATTAATACATTCATTTTTGCCCTAAATTGAATTAGGGTTTCACTTATGATTAAATCTTGTTTATTTTAATATCAAGATTCTCTCTCCTCCAACTTAATTCAAATGAGATGCCCCTATCATTTTATTTACTCTACATGATGCCAAGAAACATTAAGGATCTAATTGAAGTGGTAATTTTCATATTGAACCCCAGGTTTTGGGTAAATTGCACATTACTCCAAAACTAGGTTTTAATGCACAAACATTGCTTTATCAGCTCTTTCTTGGTATCCAGGCTTCCATAAGCCATACCTCTACATCATATTCACTCTCATGATGCTTCAACACATGAGGAACATATTATCATGCACAATTTGCACATAAACCCCTCAACTTAGGTAATTTGCACATTAGTCCAAAATAAGCAAACATTGCTTCAACATTGTCCAAACAGGACCAAAATTGAAACATAAGTTCCTCATGAGCCCTAATTACTTTTCCCAAGGTAAGATTAAGAATCTACTCAGCCTTATTAGGCAAAACATCTATGTTTAATTCATAACCCAGGTCAGGGATGTTACAAATTATAAACCCCTAACAAGGATTTCATCCTCGAAATCCCAGGAAAAGGAGGGACAAATTATTCATTAATCATGCCCTCAAGTCTCCACATATCATCTTAATATCATGGAGATATCATGAACTCTGTGATTCCATACAAAGCTCCTTTCATTAATTCAACCTCATCAATGCTTACGCAGAGCATAAACCCCTTACATATGATGTTCATATTATTGAAAGGAAAAAGCATAAAAGAACATACATCTATCATTATCCAAAAAAAAATATTCACCAAAAGAGAAACATATATATATAACAGAGATAATTCATTCAGCAATCTTTCATTTGTTGTTGAAAATATCCACATAGCATGTTCACTAAGTTTGTTGAGAATATCCACATAGCATGTTCACTAAGTTTGTTGAGAATATCCACATAGCATGTTCACTAAGTTTGTTGAGAATATCCACATAGCATGTTCACTAAGTTTGTTGAGAATATCCACACAGCATGTTCACTAAGTTTGTTGAGAATATCCACATAGCATGTTCACTAAGTTTGTTGAGAATATCCACATAGCATGTTCACTAAGTTTGTTGAGAATATCCACATAGCATGTTCACTAAGTTTGTTGAGAATATCCACATAGCATGTTCACTAAGTTTGTTGAGAATATCCACACAGCATGTTCACTAAGTTTGTTGAGAATATCCACATAGCATGTTCACTAAGTTTTTTGAGAATATCCACATAGCATGTTCACTAAGTTTGTTGAGAATATCCACATAGCATGTTCACTAAGTTTGTTGAGAATATCCACATAGCATGTTCACTAAGTTTGTTGAGAATATCCACATAGCATGTTCACTAAGTTTGTTGAGAATATCCACATAGCATGTTCACTAAGTTTGTTGAGAATATCCACATAGCATGTTCACTAAGTTTTTTGAGAATATCCACATAGCATGTTCACTAAGTTTGTTGAGAATATCCACATAGCATGTTCACTAAGTTTGTTGTTGGGGATGTCACATAGCTTTCCCTCTTTTGTTGGGGATGACACATAGCTTTCCCCTTTTTGTTGGGAACGACACATAGCTCTTCCCTCTTTGTTGGGGATGACACATAGCTTTCCCCTTTTTGTTGGGAATGACACATAGCTCTTCCCTTTTTGTTGGAATTGCACAAAGCATCTTACTTTATTGGAATTGCACAAAGCATCTTCCTTTATTGGAATTGCACAAAGCATCTTCCTTTATTGGAATTGCACAAAGCATCTTCCTTTATTGGAATTGCACAAAGCATCTTCCTTTATTAGCTTCATTATACTCTCTAGATTGTTTCAAAATGACTACTTGATCAGAGTAATCAGATATATAACAATCTAAGAGTTCCATACTTGCCTTATCTTCAATAACCATATACTTGGCCAGGGTATACAAGTATTGAAATTAGGTAGTATGCACTTTATTTACTATCATATTCCCCACTTTTCATACCATTATACACACAGGATTTTCGATCTCTAGATTTTCTTCAGGCATCATTTCTATATCTCTCTCTTGCCTGCTCCCATGCACCTTTTCCTAGTGCAACATTGCTTCTTCCTGCAACAACCTCCTCATGTGACCCAGTCATCTTTAAGTTCTTCTTCTCTTATACGAGCAGAAGGCACTTTCAGATACACTGGATGACACCAGAATAGACTCTACTACCTTAGTCCTATGTCTCTGTAGACTCAGCAAACCTAGAGCTCTGATACCACTTAATTGTGGCATACAACTCATAAAAACATAATTAACTAATGCGGAAGCGTTCATCAAGCAGCGGATTAGCGAAAATCACTAAAAATTAAAACTTTTTGCAAAGAGATCCACACATAGGAAATCTTTTCCAACAAATACCATTGTATATCATATACATTCTGTTTCAAACGTACATATCCTGTACCATCTCTTTCCAGAGACTACATCATCAGCTGCCTTATAAACATATATGCAGGCAGCATACAAATCTCGAGGCATCAAGCCAAAACCTCAGACTGATATATCAAAAACACTGACTAAAAACTCCGAGGACCTGAGAGTACAGAGATGACACATAGGACTACTATCTATATGACTAGACAGACAATATCTCCACCTGAGATCTTATTGTTGTCCCTGTTGTTGCTATTGCTGCTGCTCTTTCCCTGTTCTAGGGTTTCTGCTCTGCCTTTCATGCATACCTAAAAATGTTTCCCACGGGGGTGAGACAATTGTAAATTGCCCCAGTGAGAGATATAACTCTCTGCCATAAACATTGTTATAGCAGATTATGAAATTAAACTGAGCAGGGGTTACTTTTACATTATTAGGCAGAATTATTCTTCATAGAACAGAATAAGAAAATCTCCATTTTCAATAAGAGCATTGCATCTACCCATGGTAGACTCATAGTTCATCCATCTAATTGTAATTAATACAACATATATGAATAATCATCAATGAACTATAGATATATAACATAAATGTAACATCAGCCAAGTTCTCTAGCATAACTTATTAACACAAATGCTACAAAGAAACATGATACTTGTTACCCAAGCATCACACATGGCTCACAAGGCCATTCATATCTTGTCACCTCTCACTAGGAAACAACTTATTCACATGTCTCACAAGGCCATTCACATCTTGTCACCTCTCACTAGGCAACAACTTATTCACATGGCTCACAAGGCCATTCACATCTTGTCACCTCTCCCTAGGCAACAAATTATTCACATGGTTCATAAGGCCATTCACATCTTGTCACCTCTCACTAGGCAACAACAACATCAATGCACAAAAAGCCAATCAACATTTATTATATAAATTTCACAGCCCAAACTTGGCTATATTCATCATCTCATCATACCTGCATGGTTATTAGGCATGATAACAGTCATACAAGATATTCATCACATCATGTGATACAATAGTAACACCATCATTCCTTAACCAGGAATTAGGGTTCACTATCAAACATGGCTTATCATTCCATTTTCCCCAAATTAGGGTTAGGGTTCCCCATTTCTCATTAATTCAGACCCTCTTGAGTTAACCAACTTTATCTTGTATTAAGGTATTTCCCCTCTTAATACATTCCATCACAGAATACTCACCCTCAACATATAATGCATAGGCCACACATTAGAATTGTCCAGCTATCTCACATGATATGGACTTATCTTAGTTTAAGGCATAACTTTATTATAAAGTTGCCTATAAACAATCGCAATGATACACCCTCAACTAGGGTTTCACAAGGATACACCCTCAACCAGGGTTCACAATGATACACCCTCCACTAGGGTTTCACAAGGTTACACCCTCAACCAGGGTTCACAATGATACACCCTCCACTAGGGTTTCACAAGGATACACCCTCAACCAGGGTTTATAAGGATACACCCTCAACTAGGGTTTCACAAGGATACACCCTCAACCAGGGTTCATAAGGATACACCCTCAACTAGGGTTTCACAAGGATACACCCTCAACCAGGGTTCATAAGGATGCACCCTCAACTAGGGTTTACTAATCATATATTGGATCCATGCATTTGTTATGCATTATTGATTAGTACCATTAAGGGTATCTCTCACCTAATTACATTAGGTTTCCAAAAAAGTTTGATCAATTGGACCTTCAATGACATGAGGTATCCAATTGAATTGGGGTTTTCAATGTTGATTCCTTCAATCATTGAATTCATGGAACCAATCATCAATTGGACCTATACTCATACTTCAATTGAGTTTAATAGGTCAACCTTAAACTGATTTGACCCTCAATTGACCCTCAATTGATCATCAATTAGGTTTTGATTCAATTGAATTAGGGTTTGGAATCGAAGATCCAACAACACTCATCAATGCAAGATTGGTTACTTTGAAACTATTGAACCATTATCCAAATTGGGTATGACCTGACCCCAAACGGTCTTGAGGTCGTTTGGATGACTTCCAAACGGTCTTGAGACCGTTTTCCCATCATATCACTCAAATCCAAGCCATCCAATTAAGGTTTGGATCATTGGATTGATCGCCAAATCAGCATTGCATTGTATATCAACTTGGTACCTTTAGACCTTTAAACACCTAACCATACTCAACCCTAGACCTCCAAACGGTCTTGGGTGACCACCAAACGGTCTTGAGGCCATTTGGATGAGATCCAAATGGTCTTGAGACCGTTTGTCCCATCCATCCTTTGGATTCTAGTGAAAAATCATCAAGGATTGGTCTATCGAGTTGATCAACAATTCAACACTTAATTGCAATATGATTGGTACCTTTGGACCTTCAATTGATCAACTATACTTGACCCCAGACCTCCAAACGGTCTTGGGGTGACCCCCAAATGGTCTTGAGACCGTTTGGGTGATCCCCAAATGGTCTGGTCTTGAGACCGTTTGGGCTAATCAACCCAAAATCTCAAATTAACTCATTGGAATTTCAGCACTAATTCCAATTAGGGTTTGCCTAATTGAATAGCCTTCAACTCATGATTCCTTGGGAGTTAATCCCTCAAATTTGGTGAGTCATTAGACCACATCATTAGGAACAGTAATCCCAAACGGTAAATGCTTGGTCAATGCACTCAAATGGTCTTGAGACCGTTTGCCCAAAAAGTTCAATTAAAACAGATTGATAATCAGCACTTAATCCAATTAGGTTTCCCTAATGGATTAGCCTTCAACTCACGATTCCTTGGGAGTTAATCCCTAAAATGTGTAGGGTCATCAACCAACGTAATTATGAACAGGAATCCCAAACGGTAAATGCTTGGTCAACTCACTCAAACGGTTTTGAAACCGTTTTCCCAAACAGGTCAAGTTAATCAGGTTGAAAATCAGCATTTAATTCAATTCGATTTGCCTAATTGATTGGCCTTCAACCTACGATTCCTTTGGAGTTAACCCCTCAAATTTGGTGGGTCATTATCCTACATAGTTAGGAACAAAAATTACAAACGTTCAACGCTTGGTCAACCATCTCAAATGGTTTTGAAACCGTTTTCTCCCAAACGGTTTCAAACCATTTGCCCTTAAACGGTTTGCTGAAACCGCATAGCCAATCAAATTAAAACGATTTGGAGTAGCTATCAAAACTGTTTGGCTTAGTACTTTTCTTTGGATAAGCATCTAGGATGATTTCATCATCACCTTCCTTCGAACAACCAAGAACAGCAACCGTTCTTGATGGAAATTGCAGCAAGAAACAAGAGTGCATCAAATTGAAGAAATCAATCAACAAAGCATAGAGAATTGATGCAATAGCAATGTTTAAGGGTTTAAGTTATAAAACACGCCTCCAATTGAGCTCCAAGCTCACGCCATTAATGGTGTGTGAAGCTCTTAAAACTCCCCTTAGGCTCGTCCTCAAGCTTTTGGATGAAAAAGTTGGCTAGGGTTGAAGAGGAGATCGAAATAAGAAGGAATCCATAATTTATTTTTGATTTCCACCATGAAATCAAGGAGAACGAAGGTCAAGGGCTTACCCACAGGTTGGGGACGTGCTCCATTCTCCTCCCTAGCTCCTTGGTCGGTTTTTCAAGCAAGGGGAAGAAGAAAATCCGATAAAGGCCTTGGTTTGGGCTTGGAAATGGCACTTTTATAAGGAAATTGAAGAGAGAGAAAATGCCTTATTAAAATGCATTTAATTCCAAAAATAGCACCACCTCTTCCTCATTGGTTTGCTTGTGTACAAAGGCAAATAAAAACCACAGAAATTCCTTCCATTATCCATGGATTAAGGGAAAAGAAAATAAGCACCTCAATCCATTATAATATCAATATATATTTTTGAGTGGAAATTCTTTTCCTTATAATAAGGTGAGTGGAATTTCACCTACTTAAGATATTTTCGATCCTTGCAAGCTCAAGGACGGTAAAATATACATATGAATCCAACAATTTTAATTTTGGTTGAAGCCCCTTTAATTAATACATTCATTTTTGCCCTAAATTGAATTAGGGTTTCACTTATGATTAAATCTTGATTATTTTAATATCAAGATTCTCTCTCCTCCAACTTAATTCAAATGAGATTCCCCTCTCATTTTCTTTACTCTAAATGATGCCAAGAAACATTAAGGACCTAATTGAAGTGGTAATTTTCATATTGAACCCCAGGTTTTGGGTAAATTGCACATTACTCCAAAACTAGGTTTTAATGCACAAACATTGCTTTATCAGCTCTTTCTTGGTATTCAGGCTTCCATAAGCCATACCTCAACATCATATTCACTCTTATGATGTTTAAACACATGATGAACATATTATCATGCACAATTTGCACATAAACCCCTCAACTTGGGTAATTTGCACATTAGTCCAAAATAAGCAAACATTACTTCAACATTGTCCAAACAGGACCAAAATTGAAACATAAGTTCCTCATGAGCCCTAATTACTTTTCCCAAGGTAAGATTAAGAATCTACTCAGCCTTATTAGGCAAAACATCTAGGTTTAATTCATAACCCAGGTCAGGGATGTTACAGGTCCATACCCCTCATATTAGCAATGGACCATCCGATGGCCTGAATGTTCTTCTTCAAAACTTCCATCAAAGCATCTTCTTGCTCTGGAGAAAGGATAGAAGAAATGATCATCGGGAGGGTTTCATTGGAGCCTATGAAAGCATATTTCAGCCCTTCGGGAAGAGACTTGAGCTCAAGAACTGGAGGCTCTTTAAGGGAATTCTTCAATGGTTCAGAAATGGACAGGAGGTCCTCACTTGCAGCCACTAAAGCCAGCTCTTTTTCCTCATCCTCATCATCATCATCATCATTGGGAGATTCCACAATGGGCTCTAGACCTCTACCTTTTGTGGAAGTTTGAATCCATACAGGTATACACGCTTCTACAATCTCATCAAGACACTCAATCAGATAACAATCCTCTTCTGTAGCACCTATCACCTCAGCCTTAGTAGAAGATTTGAAAATGTTTAACTGAATCTTCATGTGAATGAAAGTCACATTAATGGTGTCAGTCCTCACATGGATCACTGCATCAGCTATAGCCAAGAAGGGTCTCCCCAAGATAATAAACACTTTCCTTGACTCTTTTTCCATGTCCAAAACAATGAAATCAATAGGGAAGAATGTGGAGGTCTCATCATCAAGTCTGAAGAACACATCATCAACGCACCCTCTAGGAATTTTCACATATCTATCAGCTAATTGCAAAGTGTAGTTAGTGGGACCCAGTTGTCCTATTTGCAGTTCAACAAACACATCATATGGTGTCATATTTACACTATAACCCAAGTCAAGAAGAGTTTGGTCTATGTGATGTGATCCAATGTAGCATGAGATGATGGGGGTACCATGATCTTTCCTCTTCCTTGGAACGGTGTGTTGCAGAATTGAGCTCACTTGCTCAATGAACTTGACTTTCCTCGGTGTCCTTCCTGTTGTCTTCCTCTTGAATGTGCACAAGTCTTTCAAGAACTTAGCGTAAGACAGAATTTGCTTGATCGTATCAAGCAAATGAATGTTGATCTTGACCTACTTAAAGGTCTCCATGATGTCATCAATGTGCTTCTTCTTCCTTCTTTCAGTGGATGGATCTTCCAGTGCATCTGGGAATGGAGGGAGATGTGCTCCCAACTGGCTCAAGTTAGCAGCATCATCAGGCGGCATCATAGGAATCATGGTATCATCTCTCGATATCACGGTATCATCATGGGTGCCTATCATAGTACCCTCAGCCTGAATCTCAGTATCAACATCTTTGATCACAGTATTAACTCTGTCATCACTGGTTGCACTATCAACAGAAATACCCTGTGGATGCTCCAAGGTCCTACCACTCCTCAATACTGCCACTTCCTTCACATGCTCATGGGTAGTGGAAGAGGAAGCTTGTGGAGGTGGTTGTGGTTGTTGATGTGGTGGTGGCCTTGAGTGTGGTGAATTTGGGTTCTGGAGGATAAATTCTGGTTGGGGTTGGGGTTGTGGTTGTGGTGGTTGTGGTGGATGGGGTGATATTGTGGAGGGGTTTGTTGGTATGAGTGAGGTGGGGGTATTGGTTTGGTATTTGAAATGGGGTTTTAGAGGGGGAGGAGCATAAGGATTTGGTGGTCCTTGGTACTGAATTTGGACTTTTTGTGGGACATAAGAACCTTGAGTAGTGCTTACATACCCACCATCATTGTTTGGGTTGGCCATAGGTTGAGACAGGAGGATCCCTTCTTCACAGAGGGTAGTGAAAGGGAATTTGATCAAGCCTTTGTTCAAGGCAGCTAATGTTTTTCCCTTGAGAGAATGCCTCTTTCTTCACTTCATCAAAGCTCCTTAGCCTTCCTATAACTTCTTCTTCAAACTTGGAGCTATACTTGGGCCCTTGATGTTGCCTTTTCTGCCCTTTCCCATCCTCATTTTGTTATTTCCATGAGAAGTTTGGATGATTCCTCCACTCTTGAGTATAGGAGTTAGACATCGGGCCTTGATTGTTGTGGTTGCCTAAGACATGTAAAACATTCACTTATTCATCCACAACATCAATTTCCATAGTAGATTGTCTAGAAGAACCTCCAGCTTGACTCTTCATCATGTTCATCATATCCGCCATCATTTTCATCATTTGGGGGTTGGCTTCAGTCCTTCTGGAGCTATAGGAGGGAGTGGAGGAATGTAGTTTTGGTCACAATAATCCCCCTTAGTTGAATCTTAATGGCGAGAATTCTTACTAAAATTCTCAAACAAGGGCCAAGACTCCTCTGGTGGCTTTGACATTAATGTTCCTCCATATGAGGAATCGACATTGTTTTGGCTCAACTCAACTAGCTCGGTGTAGAATGCTTAAACAAGCTTCCACAAAGGTACCTCATGATGAGGGCAGTCACATAAGAGCTTTTGGAACATTTCCCATTCCTTGTGGAAGGGTTCATTATCTTTTTGCGAGAAGGATGTAATACATCTTTGCATCTTGGTCAACTTGGCGATCGGGTAGAGCTTCTTAAGGAACTCATTCATCACTACGTTCCATGTCACCAACTCGGGCTTGGAGATGTACCACTCCTTGGCGTTTTCATTTAGAGAGAAGGGGAAGAGGGTTCTTAAGATTGAGTCATCAGTGGCAGCAGGTGTGTAGAAAGTGGAGCAAGTTTCAAGAAAGACATCTATATGGTGGTAGGGATTCTCGTTCTCTATCCCATAGTAAGTAGGAAGGAGTCTAAGAAGGGTTGGTAAAATGGAGAACTGTTGACCCAGAATTTGGTCAACAAGGGTGATAATTGGGGAGTTTTAGTTCCCTAAGGTGGAGTACTAGAGAGGGAGGTTGGGTTGTGGTTGAGCTTCACCATGAGGACTAGGGCCTTCTGTTTCAACTGATTGGTGTTGTTTGCAATGGCTTTTGTGTCTTCTTCTACCTATCTTGGGGTCATATGGCACCAAGTCGATACAAGTCAAACGTGTACTAATTATGCACAGTTGTCACCTGTACAATACACAAACAAGAAACAAGAGCCAAGTTAGAAAGCTAGTATGCAAAAGTAAACAAAAAATAAATAATTAGCAATGGTGAGGGAAGTAGGAAAAGCTAAGGTACACTAACTAGCTAGGATGAGCACCTCTATCCCCGAAAATGGCACCAGAAAGCTTGGTGTGATCTTCTCAAGGTCACACACTAACCAATTAGAAGGTGACTAGATGCAACCCTAAGGGAAAAGACATGAATCTCTCAAAATTTATATATGGACCTAGTCCAACACACTACTCAACTAATCACATGTACCCGCAAGCTCACAAGGTCGTGTTGTAGTATAGGAAACTGGCAAGCTTAGGGTCGATCCTCAGGGAGAGAGGGGGCTCTAGAACTAGGTTAATGCTAGTTATGTTCTTAAAGTGGAGTGTAGGGTTTGTGGGTTTAAAGGTTGGTTTTGGTTGATTATGCTATGATTGCAAGTAATTAGCAACAAGAAGGAAACTAGATTAATAAAAACCTTAGATTACCTAAGCAAGTTAAGACTAAGAAACTAAGCTAAGGAAGAAACTAAGCAAGAGCAACGAAAATGACACTACACTAGCAATTCAAATTATCAACTAAAAGGCAAGCTAAGTAATAAGACAAGCAAGAACATAAGATATCACTAGCTAACTAAATAGACACAAGCAAGCTCCAAAAGATCCCTAACTACCTAAGTAAGAACTAACTATCAAGAACTAAGCAATTAGCTAAGAAGAAACAAAGGCAATTAACTAAACTAGCATTAACAAGCTAAGAGAGAAAGGGTGGATTTTAAGCAATAAGATGGATAGGTGGTCGTTTGGGAATGAAACGTGATTATTAGTTGGGTGAAGGTTAACATAGCATGTAATTATCATATTTCAATCTAGACTACCAAACCAAACAACAAGGCAAGTGCTATTGGAATATACCATATGCTACTAGTTGGAGAACTACAGCTAGGTGTAATTCTAATAGGACTTTGCAAGTCTAGATTTCTAGGGTAAATGGTATTAGGGAAATTGAGAGCCAAGGGTAGTAATGGGAGTAGAGATGAGGGTGTTTCACCTCATGTTACTTGCCATCTAGCCTTTAGGAAACTCTAAGAAATTGCACTAATCACACTTACACTAGCTACTTAGATCTCACACCTACTTGTAGGAGAAGGGAGTTGTATGTAGGAACAAAGGGGGCTAGTTAGGTATCCACTAGTTGGACCTAGGAGCCATTCCTAAGATTGCCACACACATTTCATTTTCCACTAGAAGCTAAGTGTCATCAAGCATCATAAAACAAGCAATCTATCTTTAAAAGCACAAACCACATGCAAGATAATGGGAAATGAGATAGAATCAAGAGGCAATCATCATAGAATGGAAAAATATTCAATACAAGTTATTTTCCCACAACATGGTATCAAAGTCACATTTGAACCCCAAATAGCCCACCACTAGGGGCTTAGCTAGACATGTTCATAAAAAAGAGCAAAGAAAGGAGAAGAAAGGGGTAGGAATTCATGGAGCTTATAGAAGCTTCTGCTCCTTCACCTCCTAGCTATTGTAGGGCATGGCTCCTCCTATAAGGTGGGTGAAAAGCATGGAGATATGAGGGATTATGGTAGGAAACCTAGAAAATTAGGTTTGTATGGTGGAAATGGAGCAGAATATGGAGTGGGAGGTGGGTGAGTGGAGTAAATGCAAGGAAGTGGATGAGGGAGATCTAGAGTAGCTAGGAAGAGGCTAAGGGAAGCTAACCTTCATGTTGTGGCCACCACCTATGTATATATAGGTGGTGGGGAGACACTAGGGTAAGTGGGGGGAAAGGGAAGAGTCGTGGAGAAAATGGGTAGGTTTAGGTGGTCACCACGGCCGTGGTGAGGTTCCACGGCCGTGGTGGGGGTTGCATGGCACAGTCGTAGACAGTGGAATGGCCAAGGTGGAAGGTGGAGTTGAGGTGCAAGTGTGTATGGTGGCCACGGTCGTGTTGGGTAGAGGGTACCACAGCCGTGTTGGAGGAGGTAGCCATAGGCAAGGTCCCTCTGAGGTCGTCTTGTCTTTAGCTCACCACTGTTGTGGTGTTTACCATGGTTCAGGTGGCCTTTAAGGGCTGTGGTAGTGCTTATGACCATGACCGTGGTCATTTATGTTTAAAATGAGCCGAGTCCCTATTGATTTTTGGGGTCTTGATGAATAAATCGCCACGGTTGTGGCACGGGCAACGGGGGAGTTGGGGCTCCTTGGCCATGACCATTTTGCTGACCACAATCGTGGTGTCTTCAGTGACCATGGCCATTTTGCTGACCACGACTGTGGTCATTCATGTACAAATTTGGTGACTTCCCTGTAACTTTTGGATCTTAATTCCCCACGACCGTGGTGATTTGCCACGACTGTTTTGGGGCTTCTTGTTACTGATCTCCACTTTGACTTCTTCATTTAACCTCCTTTTGCTTTGAATTGGTTCTTGTGCATACAAATGGAGCTCGAGGAATAGGTAGGTCCAATCTTAGGGTGCAATAACCTAAATATGTTCTCCGTCTCTCTCATATGCATCAATGCATGCATAAGTGCCCTGAAATACACACAAAAGGGCGCATAAGTGCATTTGTCATAAAAGATCATATTAAAGAAAATAGCTTGTAATCTGCATTGTTTTGATGTGGTTATAATGCAAAAAGACATAGTATGAAGCCCTAAAATAGGACTCCACCTGCCCAGTTACTGGAGGGGTTATGGCTCTAATACCATTTTGTAACACTCGGGCCCACTGCCCAAGGTTGTAGTAGAGTTTCAGGAATGACAAATGGCCCCAACGACCACCACTAGCCTTAACTCTATACTTTGTCCTCACTCACGTGCAAGCCAAGATAAACTTTCCAATTGGTCACCCATCCTAGTACTACTCTGGGTTGATCATGCTTAACAATAGAGTTCTTTAGTGATGGGATCCCTAAAAAGGAGGTTCACCTTGGTGATATGCCCTGAAAAGGAGGTTCACCTTGGTGATATGGGTAGTCCAATCCTTCCTTTTAAGATCATTTAATTTGAGGCCTCAAGACCAGGGACGTTACAGTAGTGGCCTAGGCATTACAAATGGTATCAAAATCATAACCCCTCTAGTAGGTGGGGCCCACATGGGCAATGGCATGCTAGTCTTAAGTCATGCAGTCCATGCATGTCAAAAACTCTATGGGGACAATTGTCATTCCTAAAACTTTACAAGATCCTTGGGCAGTAGGCTCAGGCATTGCACCAGACATAAACCCCTCCAACCATAGTTGTAAAGGGTACTTTCAACCTGCCCAACCTCCACATGCGATGAAAGCAACTCAATCATACTAACGTGTACTTGAGATGTCAAAAAGGTGTTGAACTCTAAAACCTACACAAATATATCAATATTTATTCTCATTAGTAACTAAATGTCTCAAAGGGTCATTATTTACCTTAATTGAGAAACCTCTCACTGTACCATTTCACATCATCCATGTTGTCATAACATCTGCTCTGTATATCATCATCAGACCATCCTCCTTGATATCAAGAGTAGCATTGTGTCAATAATGAGAGTTGTGTTGGGAAAAATCTCTAATGTGTCTAGTATCCCTCCCTTTATAGAGCCTATTCCAATGTATTCTATCATCCACAAAGTCTCTCGGAGCACCACAAAATCTTCCAACATCTCATGTGGAAGGACCTGACAAAAACCCTTATGGTTCTCCACCAAGAAATGTTGGGATTCTAGTCAACCATGATCCTTTGATGATGTGGAGTTGCAGGATAGCAGTGGTGTTTGCTTGAAATTGATGACATGTCTCGTCATTGGTTTGATCCATAAGAACATGAGATAAAGTTGCCATTGTTTTTATATGGGAAAACATAGAAACTCATAGCAAAACTCTATGTAATGATAAGGAGGATATATGATTTGACATCTTAATTAGACTTTAGGTTACGAGTAGTGAAGCTTTAGGAACCCTACACTTTCAGATTTTGGCATTGCCTATCCTAGAATAAAGCAAACAACCAATTTTGTGAAACATGGTATCAACACCAAAGAGAATGATCTACTTCTTGCATGAATGTAAAGAATATGTAAAATAAGGGGCTAGTGAAAACTATATCATGAGGAATCACCGATATCAGGTGCTTTTATCATCACATCAATTAGTATTGAATAAAGATGGGAGGAAACTATAGTGTGTTGGAGATTTATTTACCTTGATTGAATGTCATAGAGACAAAGTAGGGGTATCCTCCTTCTATTCCCACCAAAAAACCAACATTGATTTCATCACTTACCTAGGAAGGAACCGCAAGACACTAATCTAACTAATTATTTAAGGGTGTCTTGGACTTCATGAATGATGTTAGGTGTTCTAGGGGGTTTTGAGTAGCAACCGCTTTCTATTTCCCCATACCATTGTAAATAAAGGTTGAGGGGTCATTTTATAGAGGTGGGGAGGGCTATTAAGGGTTATAATAGTGTGAGTCCTCAACTTTTGAAATCACCCTGACACGTGTTTATCATGTGTTATACGTAAGGGAACATATCAAAGTAATATAGGCCTTTTAAGGCCCGAGTCAAACATAGGGAAACGTTCTCTAGAATACTAATATTAACTATGATCTAATCAGCTAGGCCGGTAAAAGTGAATTGGTTTGATTGAACAAAAACTATTTCTGAAACAAAACAAGCTTAAAGATTAAGTTACTCAGATGAAAGGGAATTCCACAAGACAATGGTTTCACCACAGATAACATTGCAATTTACTCCACACTAATATATATTACCCCTATCCCTGGATAAAGAGCCTATAGCCAGAACTACACACTCTCACAGTGTAGTTCACTACCTATTCTAATGACAACCCCATTTCCATAGTAATTGGTTGGCATAATAGGTGACATGATAGATTGGCTTATTCTTGCTTACATTAAAAAAAAAGGTTGCATTTGTATTCATGAACAACTTTAGTGCATACCATCTTAGTTGCATAACAATTGCATGTAGATTACGTACATTTCATAGCACTCATTTCTTTTTGTCATGTGGATTGTAGTCTTCATTTATGAAGATTGAAGTAGGGACATACCTCCACATCAAAAAAGGAAGACAAAAAAGGAGTATGAACTGAAAGCCCGAGCATAAACCCAATCATGCTGAATATAAGAAAAATTATGGGCTAGAGAAAGAAAAACAATATCAAAATTTCCTAGGGTGAAAGTATGGCCTTGAGTCTTTTTTAAGAGATGAATTAATCCACATGACACATTTGTTTGTTTTTTACAGTCTCATTTTTTATGAGATAGCTTCATACATGCATCATGTGTTAAAAAGAAAAAAAAGACAGTAGGCATTAGGATTCATGCATGACATTCTTTTCACTCATGTAGGTCATCATTCTTTTTGCATAAATAAGTTGGATGTACTTGTGATTCTTCAATTGCCACCTATCTCATATCATTAATTGCTCTCATTGATAGGCCACTCAAATGATTTATCTCTTCATCCACTCTTATAAGGAGATCTACTTCCAATTAGTTGGTAGTTAGGAGAGAGCAATTCAAAATAGGGAATCACATAGTGCACCAAGAAAATTCCTGAATTATTATGATATTAATTGCTTTCTTGATAGTGTTCATTGATCAAAATGAGGACATCTTCTATGGAAATTTTTGGTCGCTTCATAGCAGTTATCGGTTCAATGGTCATTGAAGGCCGGTTTAGGGTTTGTTTGGTGGACATGATTAAGAAAAGAGTTCATGTGTTATGTCCTTTTGCTAACTTACATCAAATAGATCTAAGAGAGTGTTTCTCAAGGACAAGCAATAATTAAGATTAGGGGAGTTTTATGCATGGGTTTTTAGTCATTTTCATAAGCATATTTTCTTTGATTTTATGTGTTGATTTGTCATTTATTTGATTAATTATGCATGAAATGCTATCAACGGCATGTTCTATCTAAACACATCAAATTATATGATTTTTACTATTTAAATGATTTAATATTCATCTCAAGTACTTATCCAAGTTCTTGTGGTATTTTAGGTACAATCGAGCTTCACAGACTCGGTACTACCGACACCAAAAGTCGGTGGTACCAACTTCACGTCAGTATTGGACCAGAAGACTTGCCCAGACTCGATACTACCGACACCCAAAGTCCATAGTATCGAAACCACATCAGTAAAGAACAATAATGAATCGAGAAAACTCAGTACTACCAAGTTCATCGACTCGGTACTACTGAGATGGCATCAGGGAAGCAATTCTCAAATGACCTAAAGACTCAGTGCTATCGAGACAAGTCAATAGTAATGACATTGTGATGAATCATGGCTACCCTAGAAACTCAGTACTACCAACTTTCCAGTCGATATTATCAAGTCTGCCCGATCAGGCAATCTAAAGATAGCACTCTAATCCAAAGGTTGGCATTATTTTGTACCTTAAGTGATTCCTATGACTTGAGGGAAGTTCAGCCAGACTAGAGGAGGCAGCCGCTTTCCATTGCATGACACCAGAGAGAGAGAGGAGAAAAGAGAAAGGAACTGAGGGCTTCACCTGGGACGATCTGAGCACCTCCAGTGGGTGAATCTGTAGTCGAAAGACAATATATTACATGCACGACGTAGGGGATCATATAGATCAATCATTCTCCAGGGGTTACTTTAGTTATTCTAATGTTTACCATATTTTTTCTCTTTCTTAACCATAAATTCATCAATGAAAACCATATGGGGCTAAACCCCTTGATTCCTTAAGATCTGAGAGTAGCCCAGACATGCATTGTAACTGATTTCCATGCATTAATATCATCTTTATGCCTATTTTCTGGATATCGGTCTATGAAATTGTCTTGTTCTGTTTATGCTTGATTACCATAGATATATTATCAGACCCTTAATCATTTTGGGAGAGAGGCTAAGGGTTGGAAAGGCATAGATTTACCCATTTATTGCACCCCTTGGGAAAGATGGAGAATAAACAGGAGGAGAAACCCAGAGATTAATCGTAAGACACCTAACTAATGCCATGCAATTAAAAGAAATAAGTTGGAGCACTCGTTCATCTTGAGGTGGTGAGTCAAAATTGGATGGAAGAGATGGATGCAATCACATGATTAAGAGACAATGTCTTTCATAGGATTATGATATGTCCCTCTTCAATGACCTGTGCACGGGGTAATCTGAAGGTTTCTTTCTTAGATTTCCATTAAAGATCTTGTTAAAGGTTTGATCAGTTTAGGCTCACCAACATCATCATTCACATTCCTAGTTGATTTAGATGTTCATTCATATCCTATGTCCTAAAGTTGACTTAACCAAACACTTCTTCAAGTGGTGTTGCAGATAGAATTTTTGCAAAATTAAGCTATAAAGAGATGACCATAACCATGCAAGGATACCTATGAGTACAATCATGCATTTACTGCTCCACAAATACACTAGATAGTTGTGGATCCTAAAATTGCATAAATAAAAATAAAAATAAAACAACTAAGATAAAAATGCAATAAAAAACCAAGATAAATGGTTGTTCTAGCAACCCCCCAAGCTTGAATAATACTATGTCCACATAGTCAATACTCACACTTAAGAGGTGGAACAACGATACCATTGCTCAAAATGGAGGAGGTGGTGGATGTGGCATGTTGGGGTCATGGGGAGGAAACAACCCCTGAAAAGATAGATTCGGCTGCAGCATTTGTGGTGGTTGCAGGTACCCTCCAAAGTACCCCTTGTTTAAGTAGTGGTCAAAGAATGGCTGTTGATATTGCTCCATATGTTGAACACATGTGAGCATTCTCTTGGTTGGCCAAGAGAAGGCGTTCATTGTCATATATCTCCTATTGATTTAGGTACAACCATCCTTGTATCTCCTGCACACCATCCAGTATCGTCTGATGTTTCTTCCATCTTGTCTAGATCTCATGCAGCATCCCATACATACCCGCCATGTTGTATGGGTCGTGCTCCTCCAAAGAAGGGGGCAGGGCAAATGAAGTCGAGGCAGCGTAGGTGCAGGCCCTTTTTTACAGGACTGCTCTCTAGGTAATGGGGATGGTGGCCTCCACCTCCTCAACCTTGTCGTTAGAGTTTCCATCATCACCTTGCTACTCATTGTCATCATGAGTTGTTTCCATGGGTGTGTCCTCTTCCTCTCCCTCATCCAGCGGTCACTGAAGATGTGCAACTCCCCACAGGTCGAAGATGGGGTCAAGGAGGCTACGCTCCCAGAACCATCCTGGACGTGTGCACCTTGCATACATAATGTTATGGTGTGAGTTGAGGAGGCTCGTCTTGTGGAAGTGTTGGAGATCCACTTTATTCATAGATTCCATCGACGCGAGGGTGGATAAGTCGAGGCGAAGATGCAATGCTATTTGGGTAATCAACCCCCAAAACACAATTGGCACTTTCCTCTGCACATTATGCCAAACTGAGATCATATGGAGGAGAAGGAAGGACCTAAAGTTGATGGTTTCCCCCTCCAATAGCCTATAGAGTAAGTAGAGGTTTGTCCTTTGGACCTTCCCTTGGGCTTGTTCAGAACGAGTGAAGATAGTGTTGGTGCAGAGCCGATGAAGAACTCAAGCAAAGAGGTGCTCGATGTCAGTGATAGAAATGACATGCCAACTGATGAGAAAGCCTTTTGGCACCTTAGTCAGCTTCTCCCAAGCCAGGTTGTAGTTAAAATCTAAAGGGGTTGAGCATTCTTAGACGTGAGCCTAGTTGAAGATGTGGTTGAATCACTACAAAAAAATGGGTTTTTTGTGAAGGACTAAAATCCCTCAAAAATATTGATTTTTTGTGAAGGACCATCCTACGTAAAAAGATTGTTTTCCTTCAACCAAAATTCTTATGTAAATAAGAATTAGTGAAGGTTCCAATCCTACTTGAATGCAAAATTTCTGTCACTAGGGTTACCACCAAAATTTCCCTCCCCACGAATTAGTAATTAGAACGTGATAATTACTTCACAAATATTTTGTCATAACCGCTCCTTTCCCTACTCTCTCCTCACCCTATTTGATCGCCCATTGCGGAAGCAGCAGCTGCTCAAGGAACAAGCACCGACCGCAGCGGCGTGAGAAACAAGAAGCGGCAGTGTGAGGAAAAAGCAGTGGCCACAGCGGCGTGAGAAGTTGTTCAGTCAGGCCATGTTTGATCGCCCATTGCGGAAGCAACAGCTGCTCGAGGAACAAGCAACGACCGTAGCGGCGTGAGGAACAAGAAGCGACAACGTGAGGAAAAAGCAGTGGCCACGGCGACATGAGCAATAAGCAGCGTGAGAAGTTGTTCAGTCAGGTCAGTATATTTTTCTGTGTTGGAGCATCGGTGCCTTGTCTCTGCCTAACTCTCTCATTCATCTACTTTAAGATGAAACTGTGTGGTTAATAGTTGTATTATATAATGACCAGCGGTACCTAAACTTTTTGTCTCAATCTGCATTTAATTTGGGTGGGCGGCTACCTTGTCTCTGCTTAACACTCTAGCTGTTCGGCAGTTCCGTCATGGGACATTTGAAAATGGAACCTCCCATAGTTGGCATTGTCGGCGGCAGCCTAGACCTCACCTAACTTTTGAGAAAATTAGTAAGAGTGCCATAGCTCTTGTACGTGATGCTCAACACCTTTTTCTTCTTTGAATAATTGTTTTTGTTTACCGATGATTGATCTTCATTTCTTATTTAGATAGTTGCTTTCCATTTTTGTTGTGCCTCTTCATGTGAGTGCCTCTTCAGATATTTTGTTTCCCGATTGTTTTAATTCTAGTCCAATAATTAGGGTGCATTATGCCTATCTACTTTTCACCTCCTAGTTTGTTTTGTATCCAATTAGAATCATGATTTTTCACCTTTCCCATTTTTTATCCACCATCCCAGTCGCAGTGTCTTCATTCTCAATTCATTTTCCGTTCTTCAAGATTTGTTGAACTAGCCAAAGATACTGTAAAAATCCATTACATTACTTCCTAATTTGGCAACCTTGAAGAACCTGACAGCTTCCAATAAAAGTACCCTTGAACGTTTTCTTTCCTTTAAAAGTTGGAGGTCGGGAATAACTACTAGATTATGCCCTGAGAAGTCGAGAACTGCATTGGATATACTATCCATCAACAGGCGTGTAGGTTATTTTATTTTGTTATGTCAACTTTTAGACATGTTTTTTCTTTCATTTATTAATCATTTCACTTTTGATTTATATGAACACTTATGGATGATGTCTTTCTTTGTGAGAGTAGTTGCTTCAATTACATATTGTGTACATTGGTTAACAATTGTAGTTTTAGACAATTAAAATTGTATACTTGTGTCTCACCCAATTTGCTGATTGGTGGTCATTGAATTGAGAATCATACGGAGAACAATGGAAACTAGAGGTGTCACAAAGAGTATGATACATGGCGCAATGAGTTGAGAATCATTTGGAAGCAAGTTACATGGGATGTTAATGCCATAATGAGCATGATACATGTCATAATGGAAACTAGAAATGTCAATAAGTTGCAAACTATTAATTTACAAGAATGCAGACTAGCGTGCGTTAATGGGGTTGCAATTAAATGCTTAGCAAAGTATAGAAGTGGCTAGAATGGTCATTACTACATAGTATCAACCATATCAGTTTTGCAAGTTGCAACTGAAATGTCTAGTTTTCTGTTTGATATTCGATCGACCGCAGTATGGACCAAGTAATGTCTATACAGTAACCACTACTTGAATTTTTGTTTAATTCTTAAGCATACTATTTTAATATGAAAACATGATACACATTGTGACAAATAGGATATTGATGTTAAACAATAAAATCACAAATATAATTATATAACGTCGACAATTGAGAAATGTAACCATATAAGCAAAAAATTTGAAGACCAGTGTATACATTAGTGAACAACTAAAAGTAATTATAACATCAACAATCAACAAGTTATTACATTTTATAGAATGTTTCTAGTGGCATGCCATAATATGATTACATTGTCCCTCCAGGGCTCTTGTGGCCTGCTAGATTATAGAATGTTCACTAATCTTGTAGCATGTTTGATTATTCTTGCCGAGGTTAGTTGGCTCTACTAGAACATTTTCGACAAAGATTTGTCTAGACTCAGGTAGCTTCCCCTACGACAAGCTTATTCCTATTATAAAAAATAAGTGTGACAACAAAGATAGCCTCTATTGTTTTTGCACTTTCTTAATAACAATGAGTGTCGACCCCATCTCCTTCGTTGACTTTTACGTCTTGGTCCATTTCATTGATGCCAAAGTGAGCTTTCATCACCATAATTTCTTAGGATATAATAAGACACAAGTATAGCTTCTAGACTGAGGCAGAATCATATTATGATAATATGAGAGGTTATGCCTCTAGACTGAGGTAGAATCATTTTATGCTAGAATGGTTAGTGAGGAACCTAAAAGTCAACCATTACCAAAGGAAAGATCATCATTGGTAAATCTAATAGTCAATAGCATTTGGCTCCAAATTAAAGTGAGAATATCTTAGAAGGTGCACAAGTGACGAACATAGATTAAAGAAAAACCATTTCATATTAGTGACACAAACATGTTTAATCATAAGAAAAGTGGGTTTCGTTATTGATGAAAGACTCTATCCTAGAACACACGATCTTAGGAATTCACAAGTAAGTGTTTGCACACCCTCACCTTAGTCTAAACTAAACAAACCAAACCCTCAGTTGAAGTATGTTGACCTTGGGCTTGCATAGTATATTAACAAAATAGATATCACATTTGATTTTATACTGATGAAAAAGAATAAACGATAAAAAAAACTTATAATCTCATTATGAGAACCCAAATGAAATCTAACGATAAACCAAGGAGGCACAAACACCTTTAAAGACACAGACACTGACACAGATATAGACACGGGACATGGAAAAATTCTGAAATGTAGGACACGGACACGACATTGAGTGAGGGGGGAATATTTTTAATATATACATAGATGTGGGTGTATGATCTATGAACTGAAACTTATTTTAGCATTTGTCCATATTAATGTATTTATGGATGTATATTCTTATATGCATATAGATGTGTGTCTTTGTGTGTGTAGTAGAGATTAAACAATATGAAGTAGAAAACTAAACATGTGCTTTGTAAATATAGAATACCACAGAATATAGATACAATTTTGTGTAACTCATTTAACTAACTAATTATACTATAATTTGACTCATATATCTGATTCAGCTTTGACTTTATTTTTTTTCAACAGATTTATTTGTAATTGTCATCAGATTTCAGCTCTATGTTACATTTTCTCAGTAATAAGTCATAAGCAGTAGCTGCATATTCAACATTTACACAAGAAAATAGGTTATTGTAGTAGTAGTTACTGCAGTGATGTGTCCAAGAAGTGTCCTGGAAGTGTCCAGCTGTGTCTAGGGGGTTGAAAAGACAAAAATGAACTTGACACATCCCAGCAGTGTCCAAAACATTTTGTGCCATGTCTGGGAAGTTTCTGTGTCTAAAACATGTCCGACACGGACATGGGGCCTGTCTAGAAGTGTTTGTTATTCCTAGATGTCAACTAATGGACGAACTGACGATGATAATATATGAATCAATAATACTACAATCTAAACTTATATCTTTTATTTTTCTATTGTTCAATTTTGATTTTTAGTAGTAATGGCGTTAACTTCTTGTGTGCTTGTATCTAGATGGATTTCTTACGGGATAGAAATTGGATGTATATTGGCAATAGGATGAAAAGTGAAGTATTCCAGTCTGGTTTACAAAAATTCATTGAATTTGTACGTACCCATCAAATACCACCAAGACTGGGAAATTTAATTTACCCTTGTAAAACATGCTCTAATAGATACATTAAATCAGAGGATGATGTATTCTTGTATGTTTTACAAAAAGGATTTGTTTGTAGCTATGATGTCTGGACATATCATGGGGAGATGATCGGGAAGAATATAATAAGTGCAACGTCTTCTAGGCCTACATCTGGACGTATGCATCAAATGTTGGGAGATATACTTGGAATGGGCGATACGAGTCACGTCGGTGACTTTGAAGTCGAGGAGGATCCTATAAATCTTAATGCCCAACACTTTTTCAAGCTTCTCAAAGAAGCCGATCGGCCATTGTATAAAGGTTGTAAAACCCACTCCAAGTTGTTCTTTCTGGTGCCTCTGTTATACCTAAAGGAGGAGTCTGGATGGTCAAATAATTCTTTTACAAAGTTGCTGAAGTTGATAATCTCAGCCTTCCCAGAAGAAGGTAGTCTATTTCCTGAGACTTATTATGAAGCAAATAAAGTTGTAAAAGACCTTGGTCTCAAAAAAGTTAAAATTGATGCCTGTCGAAATGACTGCATGCTATTTCATAAAGGTTCATCAAAGAAAGACAGATGTGATACTTGTGGTGAGTCTAGATGGAATGAAAAGATATATAAAACAAAAAACAAGAAGGTAGCTGAAAAGGTGATGTATCACTTTCCTATTATCCCTTGTCTAGAGAGACTTTACATGTGCCCTTCTGTTGCAAAATATATGATGTGTCCATTTAAAGATAAAGGAAATGATGGTCATATTCATCATCCCTCTAACACGGAAGAATGGGTCTCAATAGATAGAGAATTTCCAAACTTTGCTGCTGAGCCACGAAATGTCAGACTTGCTCTAGCTACAGATGGATTCAATCCGTTTGGACTTATGAGTGCTTCACACAGCACATGGCTTTTACTATTAACCCCTCTCAATCTCCCGCCTTGGCTTCTTCTAAAGGATCCATACATAATGATGTCTATGTTGATCCCAGGTCCTCATATAGTTGGGAATGATATTGATATTTACTTAGAGCCACTAATTGACGAGCTTCAAAAACTTTGGAGTCAGGGAGTTAAAGTATATGATGCTTATAGCAAGAAGAACTTCACTATGCGGGCAATGATCTTATTGACCATAAATGATTTTCCGGCTTATGGTGACCTTTCTAGTTGGAGCACCAAAGGGAAAAAAGATTTAGGTTGCCCATCTTGTAATGTAGACACCTTATCCAAGTGGCTTCAGTTTGGCAAGAAATAATGTTATGGTTTCCATCGGCGTTTCTTAAAAATAATCATATTTATAGGCATGATAAAAAAAGTTTCAATGGAGAACAAGATTTATGTCAACCGCCTAGGTGCTGGTCAGGTGATGATATACTACACAATTTCAGGGTTGCACGAATATCACGTTCAGAAAAAATAATAAATGCAAAATGCCTACAAATGGACATCAGCAATTGCCGCCTGGATGGAATAAGATAAGTATTTTTTTCCGAATCCTGTATTGGAAACATCTGTTGCTGAGACCTAATATGGATATAATGCACATAGAAAAAAATTTGTGAGAACATCTTGAATATTTTGCTGGGTGACTCAAAGAAAAGTAAGGACAACTTACAAGCTCGTCAAGATCTAAAACAATGGGGTATCCGAAGGGATTTATGGCCTGTCGATTCAGGGAGCCATTATTACTTACCTCTAGTATCTTTCACAATGAGCAGTACAGAGAAAGAGAAGTTTCTATCTGCTTTACAAACATTGAAGGTTCCTGATGGATATTCTTTTAACATATCTAGGTGTGTCAACATAAGAGAGAAAAAATTGTTGGCATTGAAAAGCCATGATTGGCATGTTTTAATACAACAACTTCTTCATGTTACCTTACGGAATTGCATAGGCGTAGATGTTTATAAACCTATTGCAAGCCTATGTTCATTTTTTAGTGAACTTTGCTCAAATGCTATTGATGTAGAAGAATTTAAGAAGCTTGAAGAAGACATTGTTGTCACGCTGTGCCAATTAGAGAGAGTTTTTCCTCCATCATTCTTTACCATTATGATGCATTTGCCTATCCATTTAGCTTATGAAACAAGGGTTGCCGGTTTTGTACATTATAGGTGGATGTACCCCATTGAGAGGTACTTGAATAAACTCAATAATTATGTCAAAAATAAAGCTCAGCCTACCGGTTCTATTGCTAGAGGCTATTTGTCAGAAGAATGTTTGACATTTTGTGCTAGATATCTACCTGATTTTGACACAAAATTCACTCGTACTCCTCATAATGTTGATGACTCTCCTATTAGAGTGGGAGTACTAAAACACTTTGATGTGCAAACTTTGGAACAAGCCCATCGAAATGTACTATTCAATACTGACATGTTCGATGATTACATAAGGTAATCAAACTTTTTTTTTCAATGTTGAACAGTTTCTAATATAGACTAACCACAACTTTTGAATTTTTTTAATAACCAGTGAACACATGATAAATCTTCAAGAGGCTGAACCAAATATCACACTACGTTCTTTAGAAAAAAAACACAACACAGTTTGCTAGATGGTTGAGAGAGCATGTAAGTAGTTTATAAAATTACTGAAATTTTATTTTAAAAGAGTGTTTTGTCCCTCATTATTTTTATGCTGATAAATTAGGTAATGTGCATGCGAATGGATCATCCAGAGAATGTTAGTGAGGAGTTGAGATGGATATCCCAGGGTCCTTCTGTAAATGGAATGTCATATGAAGGCTATTCAGTAAATGGATATCGGTTCCACTCAAAACATGTTCAAAGTACTTCTACTACACAAAATAGTGGGGTGTATTTGGTCACAGATACATCTAGTTATGCAAGTGGGAGGGATAAAAATCCTATTACAGCTACAATTACATATTATGGACAATTGGAGGAGGTCATTGAGCTATGTTATGGTCCAAACATAAAAATATTGTTATTTTGGTGTGCTTGGTTTGATGAAAGTTCTTCTAACGGTTTGCGCATTGACAAATATGGTTTCACACAACTCAATTTCTCAAGGAGACACAATCAAGATGAGCCATTCACTCTTGCATCACAAGCAATACAATGCTTTTATGTAAAAGATCCTGATGATGATAATTGGTTCACTGCTTTGAAACTTCCACCTCGAAATTATTCTAAAGTACCTATCATTGAGGATTATCTAAGTGGGACACAAGTTCATAGTGATAACAACCACACAAGTGATGATATCTCCTAGTCAAGGAATGATATGCATGGATCATTTGTTTCTGGAGAGCCTGAGGAATAAAGTTGTTTTAATTAGTCATTGCAAACCTTAGTGAATGATCGTTCTTGTAATATTTTTCTTTGTGGATTATTATGTGTTGGTGCAAGGATATTTCCTTCTCATTTGTCCCTTTTTTAATCTTATGTAGGATGAGGAACATTTTGTGTTGATGTAATATTTTTCTTTGTGGATTATTATGTATTGGTGCAAACATAATGCCTTGTCATCAGTCCCTTTTTCTTTGTGGATTATTATGTGCTTACAATATTGTACATTTATTTTATAAACCATTTGACTAACCTCTTATGCATTTCAATAATTGTAATGTTTTCATCTTATATAGGATGAGGAACACAAGGTCAACTATGAGAGATTCTACAACTCCACCACAACCCACTGCTACTTCAGCTACAGTCTCCTCTCCTTCAACTGAAGTAGGAGATGAGCATGAGGAACTTGAGGATGAACGTGACCACCATAGATATGGCAGGGGCCCTGCAAGTGAGGTCAATCTAATTCCAAAACCAGGAGAGCAACGACACAAGGTGGAGTGGAATGCAACAGGTAATGCAGTTGGCAAGAATAGTATAAACTTGAATAGTTATTATGGCATATTAGCTAGAAAACCACAAATATGGAGTTTAGATCTACAATGGCGAGAGCAACCACAACTAGAATTTGAAGATAGAAAATCATGCATTGAGGTACTTAAATAATTACAAATTTTATTTTAGTCTAGATTTAGTGTATATTTTAATATTTTTTATTGTTTCTTAAAATCTCCACATATGTTTTTAGAAATTCTTTGATTTGGGAGATCATCCAAATGCATGGAACTACGTAGCTGCTGACATTCACAAAGCTTTACAAAGTTGGAGGTCACGGGTTAAGAAAGATTACTATCTAAAGTATAAGGATGATCGAGATTTGATGAGAAAAAAGGTTCAGCAGAATGCAATATTAGATATTCGTCAGTTTGACAATCTTATGAAATAATGGTCTTCTAAGAAGTCTGAGGTAATATCAAATTAATATATAGTCATTCATCTTTAATTTATAGTGTTAAGTAAGTAACTTTTTTTGTATAGAAAATTGCTGCCACAAATAAGGTTAACATGTCAAAAAAATAAATGCATCATACTACTGGATCCAAACCATGGAGTTGTTATAGGGAGGAAATGGTATCACATTTCACTTTATATTTATTTCCAATGAGTTCTAAATAAGAAATTGTCTAGTTAGTAGTAATAATTCAATTATTTGATTTATGAAAGAAAAATGTGGAAGGGGAGCCTACTCAAAAAGATTTTTTGAAGAAAGTATATGAGAACAACCTGTTGGTGGTAATTTATTCAATATTTTAAATCAATATTATATTAAATTTTCAAATAAAACTTATCTAGTTTGTACATTGACTTTGTTCAAAATATGATAGGACGAGATAACTGATATTGTTGAGAATGAAGTTACAAATGGTGAAGTAACTGGTCCAACAAAAATCAATGAGGTGATATGTCGTACTTTTTTGCATGTAGTCAACCCTGTAAAAAAGAATAGGGTTCGTGGTATTGGACTCGGACATGCCGCGGAAGGGAATACTGGGAAAGCCGCCAAAATTCAGTATGAAATTTTATTGCGAGAAAGTATTGTAAAAGATGTAAGTAATTTAACAAATTTGTAAGTATCATATGATATTGTAACTATTGTTTTATAAAAATATATTTCATTGCAGGATAAATTAAAAGAGACTACTCAAGAAATGAAAAATATGCAAAAATCTTGGTCCCAATTTATAACATGGGTGCAACAAAATCAGGTTATTTGATGGCAACAATTGAGTATTAGATCAAACGTATTGATATAATATTGCAACATAAATATAATTTATTTTATTCTCTTCTATGTTTTGAATAGGCCGAATCAGCTAGAAGTACACAGTTTGGCCCGGCGAGTGTGTTTTCAAATCTACCCTCTTCTGGAGTATTTCAAACTAGTGTTGGTACAACATCGTCAAATTTTGGAACACAGGTACATATATACAAAATTTTAGAATTTTTAAATGTTTATAAATAACATAAGTTGAAAATGAGAATCTTGTTTTAAAGGTTCAAATATTTCCAAACGGGACTTCTCCTGGTGTGTTTTCTACTCAAGCTACCACAAATACTATGAATGGGCCATTGTTTACATTTCAATCACATGTATAATATTACATGCATTGTTTATAACGGCTTATCTGAAAGAAACTCCTTCTCATGCTATCGATTTTTTTTGAAGCCACATTTTTTTCCAAATGGACCTCCTACTGTTGTGTTTCTGACTCAAAGTGGTACAAGTGGATCCCAAGTATAAATTAAAAATATATTACTGATATTTGCCTATTCATGTTCAACTTTATTGAAATTTTGAATTCTTCTCAAGCATCAATATTTCCCAATTGGTATTCATGTTGGTGTGTTTCCCGCTCATGGTGGTACAAGTGGATCATAGGTATATATATAAATATATTATCAAATGTGTGGTTATTCATATTCATCTTAAATTGAAAATTTAAATTCTTTGTCAGCCTCAATATTTTCTAACTTCAACTCCTATTGGTGTGTTTCCTACTCATGGTGGTACAAGTAGAGAAAATCATGCAAGGGATACTGCAATGGAAGACATTCATAATGCTTGAAGAATTTTCAACAATTTACAATAGAGTCTTTAAGTGTTGTGAAACTTCACAATTCCTAGGATATAGATAGCATTTAGAAAATGTGTATGAATTTTATTTACATTGTCTTTATTTTTTATTATCCGTGGAGAAAATTACATTTGGTCCCTATGTTAACTCATTATTGGTAAAGTTTAAATTTAATTGACTTGGGAGTAGTTGGACACTCCATATGAGACTTATGAGTTATTTATATCTATTGATACATTTTAAATTTAATTGACTTGGGAGTAGTTGGACAAATGTGAGTTTAACAGAATCTATAGCAGGTACAATCCTCTCTTTAGAATCTTGACTTTCATTTTGTTCAATATTCTCTAACTGCTCCTATAATATTTCCATGGGTACACATATAGACAATCTTGTTATTTGACAGGAAATATGATCATGACCTTTTTGTGATAGGTTTTGTGAGGACATGGGTGCTTAGACCTAGATAATTGGCAACCAATGCTTTTGGAGAAAAGATGCATCATATTTGAGCATGTAAGAAGCTATATGTGTGTCTTATTATATTATAGAGATTGTTCTATATGTAACTAACTGCCTCATATACTATTTGCAGTTGTATTGTTGGTTCCCTAGATACTAAAATCTACTTAGCTATGGGTTCATTCCCCAAGTTTCTACATAACTATAGACACTACTAATGAATCCTCCTCTCCAAGTCATTGTAATTTCCATCCTCCTATGGCACCATTGGATCTCAAAAACAAAAACTTATGAACTTCCCAAAATAAGGACGGAAACCACCAGAAAATATATAATCAGATATCAAGATAGAGACCACTCCCTTATATAGAGATAGCCATGGAAATTATCAGAAGAGAGAAGGCATCTTCTTATATAGAGATAAACACCCTTTAACTCAACAACAAACTAGATTGCATATATTAGCAAGAAAGTCCTAAAAATAGTGCATTGAAAAATGGCATCATACTCGAGCAACAATCATATTAGACAATGAGCTCTTCTACATAAACATTCTCCAGACGCAAGTCCATAGCTTTTCATTTTCTACAACCATAAAAAAATAACCAAAAATCTACACTTCTACTACTTCATGGCATCACTAGATAGGTGGAATTCCTAGCTGTAGAATAGCATATACAAGCAGCCACCACATAAGAAAACAAGCTCTCACAAAACACATTCTCCATAATAAGCCCAAACAAAGGCTTTCATCTACAACTCACTGTTGTTGACATGGTGTTGTTCCTTGGATGTTTCTGGTAGGAGTACCTCGACCAAAAGATTCTCATGAATCAACTTTTTTTATTCCTTTTGTTGTATAGTAGAAGGTTTCTAGTGAAGTTTTCTGGCTCTCCTATACATGATCTTCACCCTCATTTCTCTTAAGAGATGGCTAGGAAGATATTCCATTTGTTCTTTGTTCTCTGTAGTCGCCATGTTCCTTATGGATCTGTGTTCTATACTTTTTGGAAGATGATTTGGTGGATATTTGTCTGATATTGTTGTCATGGCTTGCAAAAGGACTGTTTCTTGCCTTCTTAGATATACTACTATGGTTTATGGCTTAGGATCTAGAACTTTACTCCCTGTTTCTAGTATATAGCTTCCCATGAATTCTAGTTGTTGACTAAGTTGGCAATCTTGGTCAGAATGGTTCTGAGCAATGTTGGTTTTCCTACTCATATTTGGTTTTGATTTCTGTTTATCCTTTGTACTTGATTTGTAAAAAAGAAACATGCAAAAGGAATATTTGTATGTGCTTATAGATGGGAGAATGTCATGGTTTTTCAACCAATAACAATAGCCTACTTAAACTTTATTATATATACACAAGTGGGCCATGGCACATTTTTTTACTGTAATGATCTTCACATTTTCTTCAAACTGATTAGTCCACAATTGAATAATGCCTGGAAAATAAGCAAATACTATCAACTATCACTTGCTAGATTTAGTGATTAAACAATAGACTTTAGAGTTGAAATGTATGATAGGTCAACATGCAAATCCTGTTAGGATATAGACAGTTGGTTGGTGCAATAAATAAATTTCATAATCCTAGTATGGAATGCCCTGGTATACGTTCCCAGATGGTATTGAACCCAGACTAGCCCAAGATCCATGTATGAGTGTTGGTATAATTGTTGCAAAAGGATAGATTCGATGTCTTCATAAGGACCAACATGTAAAGAAGCCAAAACCTCCAAGCAATAAGTATGTGTATGAGAACACAATAAAACCATAACCAGATGACTTCAAACAAACTCTAAGAAAAAGAATATATTCACAAGGCTTACCCAGAGAACATAATAGTTGTACCCAACAACTGTGCCCAGCCACCTCAAATAAATAGTGTTCATAACTCCAGCACATGACACACTAAACCAAGTCTTAGAGTGTCAAGCCTTCATCTTCAGATCCTCCAGGCACTGTATAAACTTTCATCTCCAAGAACTAGTATGCCAAGAAGTAAGCCATATAAACAACTGAGAGTTGAATCACTAAGTTGGGTTGTTGTGCTAGGACCAGTACAAGGAGTCATTCACTGTATAAAAGGTTGATCCTAGTCTCATTGAGGTTATCTTGCAAATTTTAGTTCACTCATGTACCAATCCCAGTTTCCCTCTAAGTCACCCTGACACTCTTTTTTGTCCTTTACCATGTTGGAAACATCGTTCCCTAGAGGACACATGATTTTAGACAAGGTCAGGATGTTAGATATTTAAATGGTTGTAAGGGACTCAAAGCATAATGCAACATGACAATAAACAACATGATCATACAAGAGGCAAATAAATGAGTTCGAAAACCAACAAAAAGCAATGCATACAAGAATACATAGATGATGAGGAATGACATACATTGGGAATGTAAGGCTTCTACTAACTATCTTAAACAAACAATGCAACATGTTGGACCCTCATCGGATGTCTATTGCACATAAAGAATCTACACTAGGTTTCAATGCACAGTAGATGATTAATGCAACAGAAACTAAACTCCCAGAGGCAAGGGTTTACATGTGGGATTCTAATTCTATTTCTATTTCAATGAGCTACAACCCATAGGTTGCACACTTGTTTATATTAAGATGCAATTCTAAAATAAATTCCAACATGCCAAAGTTATAGTTTGATTTTACAACTAACTGAATCTAATATTGCACATAAATCATACATAGTAGGAAGATTATTTGTATTACGTGTAGTTAAATAACCCATTACTTACCTGAAAGAAGGGTTGGAGTCCACAAGGATAAATAACTCATTCTAAGTAAAATTGAATTTAGAACAGAATCGCTTGAAGAAACTACATGAGATAGAGTTCCCTGTTAGAGCCATATTGTCAATAGGCTTGGACTACTAGTGCTAAACGTAGACTTATATTTGAGAAATTGTCTTAAGATGGGAGATGGAGTATGTTAAATTGCAAGACACATAGTATATATTAATTTGTTTGGACTTATGAAGTGGGGGGTGCTACAGCTTAAAAGTCATGTAACCACGAGAGATAAGAACCTAAAGATAAATTTATTGCAAAGGAACACAATCTTAGCAAATTGCAGAAACAACTCAAGCACACAATGGAGAATCAATGTTGGGTCGAGTGAAGACGCAAGTAGGAGCAAAGGGTGGAATATAAAGCCCGTACACAAACCAACTATCTGTTATGGGAGCAACATCAGCCGTAGTTAGCTCCCAAATCCATGGGATATGTGATAAGACCAGTTGATAAAGGACTACAAAAATGCATATGCAATGTTCAGAGGTTGGAAAATCAGATCAGATATTTAGATAATTAACCAAATGATGACAAAGGTAAGTACAAAATATCAAAGAATATATTCAACAAACAGGCTTAATAATGATGATACGAAAGACACCTCACCTAGAACTAACAGTTATCGATGTAAAATAGAAAAGAATCTTTTTGTTAATAGAGAAGGGAACTATTCTAGGTAGTATTTTGAGATGATATATAAAGCTTGATATATGATATTCTTAATCAAACACAACCAAAACTATTTTGGAAATAATATTTAAAAAATAAAGACATTTATAAGCAGCTTATCTTCACAAATGTATCAATGCAAGATGATAATCTCAATATAGCATCCGAGTATGCATTATCTCAATGTAGGACCTAGTTTTGGTCGTATCGAACAACAATAGTTTACATTCTAAAGATTATCCTTGTCTTTCAAAATGATCAGAAAATACTCATTATGCGCACAAGCAAGTAAAGTTCTCTAGTTCTTACCCCACATTTTTCTGGATGTATCTTCTGTTATCTTTTCTAATAAAAACCCCATATGTTTACATCCTTCCACTTCATGTCCCTCCAATGCAGCCAAAAATTCCACTGCTAGTCGTTTGCAAACCACATCCACAAAGTGATCTCCTCACTGACCCATTTACCCTCTGTCTCCTATAAGTTCTCATTGACATTCTTGCATTGAGTAGAGGTTGTGAGTGGAGCTGGGCGGTGCATTATTGTTCAACATTCAAGACAAACAATAGAATATGTTGTATACTTAAGCCAAATATAATTAAATGTATAGACCAACTGCATATAAATAAAGAATGAATACTAATGATGTAAAGTAATCTCCAAGGCAAGTGATCCCATTTTTTATATTGTAAAAAAATGACGAATTTGTTGGTTTAAATGAAGGCCACAATTTGACTTTTAAACAGTTTGCAGGTTGTAGCCTGTAGGCATGGTTTGAATCTCGTGCTACATATTCACTTATGTGAAAGGATTTTTTATGAGTAGGAGCTAACTCAACAATGTGGTTAGAGATGAGTGGTCACTATTAACTCATGGAGCTCAGGGCACATGTATACGAGTATGTACATTAACTTGGTTAATTTGAATTGGGTATTAGCGGAATTTTTTTGTAAGAAATCACAAGAACTAAAAATAAATGTCCAACGGATATAAGGTGTAAAATTTTTTTGCTAGTGATGCTTTCAAAGTGTACACTAACTTGGAAAATTAGAGTTGGGTATTAGCAGAAACTCTTTTAAGTACTCACAAGAAATAAGACAGTGCTCTGTAGGGTAGATTGCAAATAAAAATATAACAAGAAGAGCTACCTTATGTCTGAACAAACTTGGCACAATGCTCCTTTATTCTAAATCTAAATCTGAACGTATAAGGTGTAAAGAAATCAAATTGCCTGTATGATGCCTCATCTTCCATAGATTCCTCGTCTCCTTTAGAAGACCTATTTTCATCTAGTATAAGTAAAAACAGAAGGCATGCCATCTAATACTATGATAGTGTAATGTCCATCTAGAAAAATCAAGGTCACGTAGAACAAGCTCTATGCCTACACACAAGTACTGGATTTGTCTTCACTAGATTCATCATCATCAACTCCGGTCCATGCTTAATGCCAGACAGCTTTGTGAGAAGGCACATAGACTTCATGGACATCCCTCACGACATTATTCTTTCAAATATTGTGAAAACCACATAGTTACTATATTTTATGCCATAAAGAGGATGACTAGAAACATGTTGGGATATGGGAACGTGGACAATGAAGTCATTGTAGTTGTATATTACTCAAATGAGCGTACATACACATATTTACAAATATATAAGAGATTACCAATGAATTATAAATATTTCTTAAACATATGTTACCAATGAAGGAACTTACTTTCACGGAAGGAAGTTAGATGGGATAAGTGAACTGTGCACACCTTAGGATAGCTAGAGTTGGGAAACAATAGCCACCCTTTTCTAGAGTCCAAGAGAGCATATGTTGTGCTCCGGCACGTAGAGGAGCTATTGAAGTGCTATTGGTCTGGGAAATCTGGTAAGTCTATTTTTCCTGTCAACCATTATATAGCTATTAGAATTCTCGATCTTCGTTCCTGTATCATCGTACTGTAATTAGTATTACTGCCATTTCCTAGCATCTACTCCTTTTCCAAAATGATGTCACTATCTCTTATCATAATCATACAGTTCCTCCCGTATTACTAGGCCTGAAAATTAAAAGTAAAGATAATAGTCTCTCACATGTGGCGGCAAATTAATAGTCTCATTGCTATTAATGAATCTGATTAAGATAGTTCCTATATCGATTTCAGTTCTATTTGGAGATCGCTGTTGTTAGCATATTTTTGCTCTTTTCTTGTAGGTTTTTTTCTGGATTGAAGTCGTATAGAGACCCACATTGTCATGAAATTTTCTATTGTCGCTTATTGAATCAACTTCTTGCTATTCTGAGTTAGTACTCCCTCCAATGGGTTTACACCGTATGAGGTCATTTCCATTGGGGATTGCTGCTGCCAGCAATTTTTTGCTTTTCCTTGTCGATTTCTGCCAGATTGAAGCTCTAAATCGATTCATATTGTTGCTTATTTTGTTTAGAAGTTTTCCATTCCCGCCTATTAAATCAACTCCATACTATTCTCAATTAGTATTCCCTGCAAAGGGTTCGCCCCTAGTTGGGTCGTTGCCTCTAGATTGGAGGTGTATGTTGTCATTTATTCCCTCTTATTTACTTTTCAAGTTTCAATTGCCTCATATTTAATAAACTTCTTTCTATTTTTGAATTTTGCATTGTGTTTACTTCCATTAGTTTTGATTCCTGAACTGCTATCAATGTGAATTGAGGCTATTTCTAGTATGTGCTCTGTTGCCAGTAGTTTTATTCCATCTTGCTTCCGTATACTACATCATTTTTCAAAATTATATACTTAGATATTGTCCACTATGTATCTTTATAACTTACTCTTGAGCTTTAGTGTTTTATTATACAGCTAATTCCAGTTTATCTCTCATAATATTCATGTGTTATCAACCTCCATGGCTCAACATTATGTTCAAATGGCCCCCATAGTTTTCCGCATACCATGAATACACTAGAATCGAGACTAAGAAATCCTTATTGAACTCCAAAAATGATTCTCATTTTCATTATTGCCAGTGCAGATACATCAATGAGTTCTAGATAAATTGCCAACAATACTAAAGGGGAAAAGAAAAAGTAGATCTGTTGGTAATCACCTTACTGATTCCTCTTCAGCTTGTATGGAGAGTGCACTTTTTTCCTGATCTGAGCATTCAGGTTGTCTTGTGCTCAAGCACTATTTAAATTAGCAACTGAAATTCATATTTAAGTGCTAAAGGACTATACGAATTTTCAGTATTTATACCTAGTTGGTTGCATGTGTGCCACACTCAGTGCTAGGGACATTATTTCAGTGTTTGCAGCTACGTAATGATGGCAGAGTTTGCAGATTGGTAAGAACTTACTATGTTTGGATTTCATAAAATAATGAAGTGGCGTGCAGCTATACATTCTGAACAGAGTTATAACTGCACCTCAAATTTCTATGTTCATTATTTATGGTCTAAATGATAGTGATGTAGAAAAGACTTTTCTTGCTAACTATAATTACTTATGTGGTTGCAGGTTTACTGGTGTGCTATCAGGGTTTAGGCACTCTTATATATGGAAAGGGTTACTTCTAGATGGACGAGGAAGACCAGAAGATTGGAAAGGTGGTGCAAAAAGTAAAGGTCATTTATATCTCATTGAATGTAGAGAAGTTGTCTCTAAGTCATTCTTTGATGGCTATTACTGGAATCATAACCCAATAAATTTGATGGAGATGGCAATAATTACCTTATCATCGAAGATTATTGGAGAAAATTTGTTCATAGCCACTAAGCTTCCTCTTAACATTATCAAAGATGTTCATTGGCTAAATGAGTGATAAAGTCAAGGTATAGATATATATTTATATTGAAATTTGTATCGATTAAAGGGGAAAAGGCCTACGTCCTCCCCTATGTGATGAATAATTTTTCTATGTGAAATAAAAAAGAATGTTTCAAAAGAGTGATTTGTTATGATTATTGTGTCTTATTAACTAAATTAGTTTATTAAAATATTCTTTATGCCTGATAGAAGCCACAAATGTATTACTTCATTAAATATAAGAAAGCTAAAACCTCATTGACAAACAAGAAAATATAGATCACAATTGTAATTCATGAGAAATTAAGTATATTCGTGAAGGTCCTAGAACCTCATTCAAAGATGTTAAATTAGCCTTCACAGATGTATTTGGGAGGCCTGGGAAGTCTTTTTGTGAAGGTCAAATAGTCCTTCAAAAAAAGTATTTGTGAAGGCCCTAGAACCACATTGAAAGTTGTGAAATTACTCTTCAAAAATGTATTTGGGAGGCCTGGGAAGTTTTTTTGTGAAGGTCAAATAGTCCTTCAAAATAGTATTTGTGAAGGCTAGAGTCTCTCATCAAAGTATTTGTGAAGAGGCTTTTAGAGTAGGACTTTTTGTGAAGGAATGTCCTTCAACCGATTTTTTTTTGAAGGAGTTAATGTACATTTGTAAAGGAATCATCCTTCACAAATAGCCAATTTTCTTGTAGTGGCCCACAGAGTGATTGAGTAGTTGGTGTTGAAGAGGTAAAAACTGACTTTGCCTTCCCACCATTCACCTCCTAATTGTTGTTCAGGGGCGACAAGAACCTCCACTGATGCCAAGAACTTGAGGATGAGCTCTGTGTAGGTCTTCCAGTCGCTAAAGAAAGGGTTATCCCACTCCATTAGTTGGTGCTGACAAACCCACCGTAGGTTTTCGATGAAGCTCACTCGCTCGATCAAGGTCTGATCTCCATATCGCGTTGGCACCATCGTCCTTGTCTGAAGATCTTTGTACACCTTTCTGACTTTTGGGGATGGTGAATGTGTGTTGGTATAGGGACCAACTCTCCTTGCTCTGCCGATGTAGAAGGACCTCTCCTTGGTGACATGATGATGATGTATGAAGGAGGATGGAGAAAGAGAGGCTTGGTGAAGATCGTCGGTGCCCGGTGTAGCTTTGCTCTGAGTTTCAGGAGGAGTGGAGGAGGTGGTGTGAAGAGAATGGATTCACCACCCCTCCTTATGTAGCTGAGTCGGGAAGAGTCTGTACTACTGACTTTTAAGTCAGTAGTACTGAGTTGCAAGCATGAATTTGTGGCTCGAATGTATCAACGAATGACGTTTGATGATGTCCTGAGTGCGGATCGCTCAGAGTCGGTAGTACTAAGTCCAAGTCGGTAGTACTAACTTGAGTTTCAGATTGATACTACCAATCGCTCGATAAAGATTTCATCCAAATTGAAATGAGTGTCCATGGATTGTTGATTTCATGTTTTGGTACTATCGACTTGTCTGTCGGTAGTACTGAGTTGTCAATTCTTTCTCAGTATTTTTGAATTTTCATCTCAGTATTTTGAACCTGGGAATGCCAAAAAGCCAGTAGTACCGACTCATATGTCGATACTACTGAGTGCTTATCAGTTAGGTGCTCAAAAATCTTCAAAGACTTGGTAGTATCGACTGGTAGAGTCAGTAGTACCAAGTTTATCTTTCTTTTGCGGATGACTTACTGATGTGTGGACTTGGTAGTACCAACTATGTATGATATGCACACTCCAACAAACAAGTCAAGGTACCTCTTTTCAAGAAATAAGAATGAAAAGACAACTACAATGCTAAAATGAGCATGAATAAAGAGAAATGAAGGTTGGGTTTCCTCCCAACAAGCGTCATTGTTTAACGTCCTAGACTATATGCTCCTAAGGGTAAGAATCTAATGGATTGCCATAAGTTGCACTTCTTCTATTCTTGGCTCCATTTCCCCCACCATACTAGTGTTTTAATCTCTGGCCATTGACAAGAAATGACCTAGTCCCATCTATAATCTTCATAGCATTATGGGGGAAAACCTGCTCAATCACAAATGGTCCACTCCTTTTGGACCTCAATTTACCCATATGTAACTGAAGTCTAGAATTAAAAAGAAGAACATTTTATCCCTGGAGAAACACTCTATTCAAGATATGCCTATCATGAATCTTCTTCGTCCTCTCCTTATAAATTCTAGAACTTTCATAAGCATCCATCCTAAGCTCATCTAGTTCATTCAACTCTAATAACCACTTTCTACATGCTTCATCCAGTCCCAAATTTAGCTTTTTCAACGCCCATTTTGCCTTATGATCAAGCTCCACGGGTAGATGGCAAGCACATCCATAAACCAACCTAAAAGGCTTAGTTCCTATACGTGATTTATAGGCCGTCCTATATGCCCAAAGAGCTTCATTAAGTACAAAATTCCAATTTTCCCTATAAGTTGAGATTGTCCTTTCCAAAATCTTCTTCACTTCTCTGGTGGACACCTCAACTTGACCTTGCATCTATGGGTGGTAAGGAGTACCCACTCGGTGTTTCACCCCATAATTACTCAATAAGGTGCCAAATTTCCTATTGGTGAAATGTATTCCACCATCACAAATAATCAGTCGAGGGACACCAAATCTACAGAAAATGTTATCCTTCACAAATATGCACACAACTTGTGCATCATTGGTGCAGGTTGGAATTGCTTCCACCCACTTAGATACATAGTCAACCGCAACTAAAATGTAGATACTAGAATTAGACGACACGAATGGACCCATGAAATCAATGCTCCATATATCAAACACTTCAATCTCCTGAAACACATTTAGGGGCATTTCATATCGCTTAGAAATATTACCTGCACATTGACATGCATTACAACGACGAAAAAAATTGTGAGCATCTTTAAACAACATTGGCCAGTAAAACCCACTCTCTAAGACTTTGGTCGTGGTCCTAGAGCTAGTGTGATTCCCCCTATAGGTAGAGAATGACAGTGTGATAAAATGCTCTCAACCTCACATTCAAGTACACACTTCCTCAAAATTCCATCCCTACATTATTTAAGAAGAATCAGGTCATCCCAGATGTAAAACCTCAATGAATGGAAAAATCTCTTCTTTCCTTGGTAGCCCCAATCTACAGGCATCTCTTTGCAGGCTAAATAATTAACAATATATGCAAACCAGGGATCCTTGGTCTTGATAGAAAAAAGTTTTTCATCCAGAAAATCCTCAACAATAGGGATATATACATCTTTTTTATCCACTCTTTACAACCTAGATAGGTGATCTACTACCACATTTCCACCCCTACCTTATCTTTAATTTCTATGTCAAATTCATGTAAAAGTAAAATCCACCTAATTAATCTCGTTTTTGCATCTTTCTTTTGTAACAAGTATTTGATGGCAACATGGTCGGTCCAAACAATCACCTTAGCCCCAACTAGGTATTGGCGAAACTTCTCAAATGCAAAAAAAACCAGATAAGAGTTCTTTTTCTATGGTTGTATAATTAAGTTGTACATCATTCTAGATTTTGGATGCATAATATATGACTGTAGGAGCCTTTTCTTTGTGTTGACCCAACACAACTCCCACTACATAATCTGATGCATCACACATCAACTCAAATGGTGGGCTCCAATCAGGAGCTTGTAGAATAGGCACGGAGCTAAGATTCTCCTTTATCACTTCAAAGGCGTTCAAGCATCGTTCATCAAAAGAAAATTCGGCATCTTTTTCCAACAATTCTGATAAAGATTTAGCAATTTTTGAAAAATATTTGATAAAACGACGATAAAACCCAACATGTCCCAAAAAGCTCCTTACTCCCTTCACCGGTGTCGTTGGAGGTAGCTTGGAGATAACTTCTATCTTAACTGGGTCTACTTCCATACCCTTGTTGGACACCTTGAGTCCAAGCACTATGCCCTCACTCGCCATCATATGACACTTCTCCCAATTCAAGACTAAGTGTGTGTCCTCACATCTTTGTAAAACCTTGTCCAAATTGTATAGGCAATCACTGAATGACTCCCCATACATAGAAAAATCATCCATGAGCATCTCCAAGAACCTCTCTACCATATCAGAAAAGATGGCAAGCATACAACGTTAGAAATTGGTGGGTGTGTTACAAAGGTCGAACGACATCCATCTATATGCAAACGTGCCATAAGGGTAGGTGAAAGTAGATTTCTCCTGATCCTTCGGCTCAAATAAAATATAATTATAACCTGAATACCCATCGAGGAAACAAAAGTGTGAATGACCGATGAGTCATTCCAAGATATGATCAATGAATGGAAGGGGAAAGTGATCTTTTAAGGTGACGGCATTCAAATGTCGATAGTCTATGCATACACGCCTCCCTGTAACTAACCTAGTTAAGATTAACTCATTAGCAGCATTAGTTATGACAGTGATTCCCCTTTCTTAGGAGCTACTTAAGTGGGGCTAACCCACATAGAGTCTGAAATTGCATAAATGATACTTGCCGATAGGATCTTTCCCACTTCCTTCTTTACTACCTCAATCATGATAGGGTTGAGTCATCGTTGAGATTGAACTATTTCCTTGGCTCCTTCTTCCAGCCATATTTTGTGCTGGCACAAGCTTGGAGAGATTCCTTTGATGTCTGCTATTGACCACCCAAAAGCGGCTTGGTGGTTCTTCAGCACAGTGAGTAATTGTTTCTCCTCTTCATTGCTCAAGGATGATGATATGATCACTGGAAGCTTCTCTTCTACATCTTGGAAGACATATTTCATATGTGGTGGTAGGGGATTCACTTCTAACTCAGGTAGGCTCAATAAAGATGGGACCAATGGCAGAGGAGGTGGTCCCAAATCTTCAAAATATCTCACATAGTAGCAAGGTAGCACCTTCAGCATCAATTCACACTCTTCTAGAAAGTGGTTGCGTCAACTATCCTCCACCATGTTCATCAAGCATTCTTCCAACGGTAGCTTTAGATATGTCAGTAGCAAGGAACCATCTATGGCCTCCTCTATGGTATCTGGGTCATAGTCTTCTTCTTCATTGTTCGGGTAACACACTGCCTTGGCTAACAAGATCACCTTGGTGTTTTCCATGATATCCACAGCTAAAGTACCCCTATCTACTTTGGTCATTACATGATCTATGTCTAGGAATGGTTTCCCCAGAAATAGAGAAATCTTTCCTTCCACGTGTTGAAGCATGTTGCATTGTGCGTTGCCCCCTTTTCTTATGAGTGTTCAAGAATCTTAATATCAAACTGATCATCATGGGTGCCCATGGTAAGACATCCTCTGTCCATTTCCAGAATCATATCAGCCATGGCTTGAAAAGGCCTACCTAGTAAGAGTTTATTTCCACGATCCTCTTGCATTCCGATCACCACAAAGTCAGTAGGAAAAACAAATCTATCCACTTTTACTAGAACATCTTCACAAGTGCCATATGGCTGGACCACATAGTTGTCAGCCAATTCGATAGTCATACTACTTTTCCTAGTCTCCTTGAGACCTTGCTTCTTGAAAATTGACAAAGGCATAAGGTTGATGCTTGCCCCTGAATCACGCGCTTCACCGAACTTGGTCTTTCCTATGAAGCAAGTGATGTTGAAACAACCCAAATCCTAACTTTTAGGAGGTAGCATTCCCAGAATAAAATCACTCACCTGCTCCTTTAACACCACCACATAAGCCTCAGGTATCCTTCTCTTCTTATTGATTATGTCTTTCAAGAACTTGCCATATGATGGTATCTGTTCAATTGCATCAATGAGTGGAATATTGAAAGATAATTTCTTGAAGCCATCTACATTTTTTTGGAACTGTCGGTCTTCTTTGGTTACTTCAAGTTGTTTGGAAAAGGCACTAGTGTCCTCTGGTGAGGAGGGATGTATGCTTTTGATCTAGTATCCTCCACCTAATCATTGTGCTCCTCAATTGTTTTCTCCTTTTCTAACACATTTGGTTTATCTGCATCTGTTGTCATAGTCTGAGTTGTTGTTCCGGTAACTTCACCTACACCTGAACTTGCTGGTGCATCATTCAGAAACGTCCTACCACTGCAGAGTAAGACTACCTTGACATGTTGATTTCTAGAAGGTACGTTAGTATTTGATGGGAACCCCTACTGGTTTGGTTGTTTCAATGTACCCACATCCACTGCTATTTGAGAAATTTGTGTTTCCATGATGCATATTCGTGCCCCTTGGTTCTGCAGTTCTCTCTGAGTTTGACCAATAAGCACTTCATTATGACTTACTAGCTTTCCAAGCATTTCTTCAATATGGTCAATCTTCTTTTGTTCTTGTCGATATTGTGCTTGCCCACTAAACTGTTGTGGCTTGGGTTGTTGCGCCTGAGAAGGGTCTTGTTGGAAATTATTGAGATCTTTCTACGAGATATTAGAATCCTTCCTCCATGAATAGTCATTGCTCTAATACTGTTGTTATTGGTGCACAAACTTACATTCCTCTTCTTCTTCTTCTGAAGGTGGTTCATCATTGGCACACAACTTTTTGCAATCAGGTCCAGCTTCTCATTTAACGCAGAGATGACCTTGGACTCCCTGACACTTTTGACAGTTGCCAGAAGCTCTCTCTCATCGCCCCATGAATGGTTCTTGGACATGACCTTTAATATCTCGTGATAGTGGGAGGGTTTTTTGTTGAGGGAGAAACCTTCTTCTGCACTGTCAAGTGTGGTTCTCTCTCCCTTATGCAGACCATAGTAGAAGATCTTCTCTTGTCCCAACAAATCAATATCGTGATGAGGTCCCTTCCTCAACATATTTTGGAATCTATCCCATGCTTCAAAATAGGATTTGTTGGTCTGCTGTCTAAAATTATGGATCTTCTTCACCAGGTTGTTTGTCTTCTATGGAGGAAAGTAATGCTCGAAGAAAGCATCGAACATTTGATCCCACATCTCGATACACTCATCATTGAGATTGTGAAACCACGACTTTGCGCTATCTTTCATATATGATGGGAACAATTTTAGATATACGACAGTCACTGGTATTCTATCTATCTTGGCCATATCATAGTTCTCAAGAAAGTTACTGATGTGTGTCATCGGGTCCTCAGAATTTTGGTCGTGGAAAGCTTGGGATTTGACTAGAGAGATCAATCATGGATCGATCTTATAGATACCCACATTGATAGATTGTCTTTTGATTGGTCTTTTTTGAGCTATTAAGGAAGAGGCTTTGATCCTCTCCCATATCATCTGCTCTTCTGCTCCATCACCCATTTCTACTTAATCAGGTTCCTCTAGTGTTTCATGTCCTTCTGGTGAAGGAGTCAGTGGTGGAGTTCAGTTGAATCTGCTTATAGATCTTACAAATTCCCTTTCTCTATGAAGGAGTTTTGCTTGCCCGAAACCCAATGAAGAAAGCTCTCCATAATAGTGGGCTCTAATATGCACCATACACTAGTACCTGAAAGTAGCAAAATAATTTTCAGAACACGATAGTGGAGCTAGAAACAATAATGATGTTATGATTCAACTTTAAGTGAAATAGAACTAAAAATAAAAAGGGTTGGCCTAGAGTAGCCGACCACAGCACTCATAGTGTTGGATGTTGTTTTTCCCTAGCAACGATGCCAAAAACTAGACACGAGTTTACCGTGCGTTATACACAAGTGAACATGTTGAAGTAATATAGGCCTTTTGAGGCCCGAGTCGAACACAAGGAAACGTTCTCCAGAATACTAGTACTAACTATGATCTAATCATCTAGTCTGATAAAAGTGAAATGGTTTGATTGAACAAAAACTATTTCCGAAACAAGTTAAGCTTAAAGATTAAGTTACTCATATTAAAAGGAATTCCTCAGGGAATGGTTTTACCACAGATAACATTGCAATTTACTCCACACACTAATATCTATTACCCCTATCCCTAGACAAAGAGCTTGTAGCCATAACTACCCACTCTCGCATTGTAGTTCACTACCTATTCTGATGCCAATCACATTTCCATAATAATTGGTTGATTATTAGGTGCCTTACGATTAATCTCTGGGTTTCTCCTCCCGTTTATTCTCCACCTTTCCCAAGGGTGCAATAAATTGGTAAATCTATGCTTTTCCAACCCTTAACCTCTCTCCCAGAATGATTAAGGGTCTGATAATCTATCTATGGTGATCAAGCATAAACTAACAAGATAATTTCATAGATCTATATCTAGAAAATAGGGATAAAGATGATATTAATGCATGGAAATCAATTATAATGCATATCTGGGATACTCCCAGATCCTAAGGAATCAAGGGTTTAGCCTCGCATGGTTTTCATTGACGAATACATGGTTGAGAAAGAGAAAATTGTGGGAAACATTAGAAAAACTAAAGTAACCCTTGGAGAATGGCTGATATGGATGATCCCCTACGTCGTGTGTGCAATCTAATGTATTTTGGTAGTAGATTTGCCCTCTAGAGGTGCTCAGATTGTCCCGGGTGAAGCCCTTAGTTCCTTTCTCTTATCTGTTCTCTCTCTGATGTTGTCCAATGGAAAGTGGCTGCCTCCTCTAGTCTGGACAAACTCCCCTCAAGTCATCGGAATCATTTAAGATATGAAATAACGTCAGTTGTTGGATTAGAGTGTTATCTTCAGATTGCTTGATCGGGCAGACTCGGTAATACCAATTGGAAATTCAGTAGTACTGAGTTTCTAGGGTAGCTGTGATTCATAACAATGTCAGTACTATCGACTTATCTCGATAGCACTGAGTCTTTAGGTCATTCAAGCATTGCTTCCCTGATGCCATCTCGGTAGTACCACATCGGTGAACTCAGTAGTACCGAGTTTTCTCGATTCATTCCTACACTTTACTGATGTGGTTTTAGTACTACCGACTTTGGCTGTCGGTAGTATCGATTCTGGGTGAGTCTTCTGATCCAGTACTGACGTGAAGTCGGTAGTATCGAGTATGTGAAGCTCGATTGTACCTAAAAGTGCACAAGAACTTGGATAAGTACTCGAGATGAATATTAAACCATTTTAAATCATAAAAATCATATAATTTGATGCATTTAGATAGAACATGCCATTGATAGCATTTTATGCATAATTAATCAAATAAATGACAACTCAACACATAAATCAAAGAAAATATGCCTGTGGAAATGACTAAAAACCCATGCATCACACCCCTAGAACTGTATGTTGTGTTTCAATCAGACACCCTCTATGTGTCAATATTTTTTAATATCTAAAATGAGACTTAGTGAAAGATGTTATCATGTGATTCTTTGAAACTACTGATATGTGGGCATGCTTCTATGGCATACATATGTGTCTTTTTATAGATAATTTCATGATAAACATTAAAAAAGGTTTTGTGATAGATTTAAGGATTCTAAATGCAAGTGTGTCATACAAGGACACCCATATTGACCTTAGTCTTTGTGAATTTAGAAGGGATGGTATGGAAGGTTAAAGTGAAGGATCAGGATCAATGGAAGTTGCATGAGCTTTAGAGAGGCTCCCACTTTACAATTAATTCTCTAGATAATATTAAGATGATTGATTGACCAATCCAGTTTGGTTGGCAGGATGTGGTCAATAGTTATATGATAAGCTCGTGATGTACTTTGAAGGTAATTTTCAAGCATGGTATTTTGTGATGAAATATCTATTAATAGACATATGTTTTGGATAGATCTTTCACAATGTTCGAATTGATGTTTGAGTATATGAATGTGCCTAATCTTTTAAGATATTATATTTAGCATAAAATCAACCAATTATTTTATATAGTCATTTTATATTTTAGATACCCTAGGTTGACTGGGCGTACTACCCAACCAACTAAATGGATGCTAATAAGCCATTGTAGTAATCCATACAAGATCTAAGGCTATTTAGATTAACTAGAATCTCCTTAAAACCTTGGCCTGAAGTAAGGTATCAAAAAGGTATGGAGAACTCCAGCTAGTCCACCCTGGATATATGTTTAAAGCATAGCCCCTCCAAAACAAGCCCCCCCAGGTACACAAGTCACAACACCACAAAAAACAACATAATTACCCCTTGTAACACATCTAATTATTCATGCACCTCCACCAGACCATAGAAATTCATCGAGTCCCAAAATTATTTAAAGATGATAGGATATCATATCCTAAGCCTCCCCATATTGTGACACCCTTTGCTACACAAGTAAGATTACTAAAAAAAGCACAAAATTATCACAAACAACAATATTTCCACAAATTAGGGTAAATTAACATTGATCTCATATCAGGATCTTAAGCTCAATAACCACAATTGAGGCTATAAACTTGTGCCACTTACATTTCATTCATTGCCAAAAGAGGTTATATATCAATATTCACTGGCTATCTAGACACAACCTGTTACATATGATCACTTGTTCTCGTATACAAATCATGTTTGTATCATCATGGAATAGAGACAAAAACTCAAACCATTGTACAAATTCACAAAACACCCCCCAAGGACCTGAGTGTATAGGGCCAACACATAGGACTCTATTACTAAACATTGACTGCATATCCATGATCCAATAGCTACATCTCATTTTTATTATCAATCTTAACCGTACGATCTCTGCCTCATCATGTCTGTCCACTAGAAAAAAAAAAGTGGATCCCAAGGGGTGAGACCAAAGTCCTAGTGAGATATATAACTCTCCGCCAACATCTATTATAAGCACAAATAAGCTAAAGAATAATTTATACTATTGACAGATAAACAAATTCAGCTAAATGATATAAGCAAGGCAATTATCACTATTTAAGTAGATCAAGTATCTACAATTGAGCAGTAGATCATCTTATAGTTTAAGAAGGAATATGAAGAATAGGTATGCCTGTTATAAAATAAATATTATAAGAAACATAGCACGGGGATCATCTGATGTTATTTGTATCTGACCCTAAGCAATAACACTACACGACTGTGTTACATCTTTAATTATTTATGCCTTGAAGATTTGAGGCATACCACTCAAATCTAACTTACCATTGCTAAGTTGAAATCACTACCATATAAAATCAATGGAAGAGTCAGACTCCATGATCATCACCAGCACTACTCGGTCAGCTCGAGTCTGCAACGTGGTGACATATAGTCATACAGCAAAGACAACAACTTATAGCCAAAGCTATAGTCTTGTAAAGACAGCAAATCATAGTCAAAGCTATAGTCTTGTAAAACAACTAGCCTTCTTGGTACATGGCACAGTGCTAGAGAACAGGCTCACACATGGTCGTTCTATAATAAAACATCATACCACTATTTCAAAAGTTTAATGATACAAGGAGATATTTTCACTTGTACCCCGCATATTCAACAATATGTGCTCTGAGTTTCCCGTAGGAGTTACTCATTTCACCATCCAGCTAGATATTGATGTTGAAGATGGATCTATGGTGTAGGGCAACTACATGATTAAGGTTTCACTTTATTAGTTATGCCAATTGGGTGAATTAAGGCTCCATCATACAAGTGTACATACAAAACCCTAATTCAATCTAGCAAGCAAAATTATGAAACAACTTTAGAAGATATTAAATGTATAAGGTGTGAACTTGGCACATCATCTCAGGGCAACACTATCTCACTACCTTAAGCAAGGCCATCAACATCACCACTTGTTATCACTGCCATATCAGGCTAATCATTATTATCACATCATTGGGGATAATGATCCCTTATCACATCATAGGAGAATAAAACCTCACACTAGGCATCAAACCTTCATCAAGTCATAAGACCAATCACATCATTCTTGTGACTCATTATTATCTCGTCAGGCATATAAACTTCACCCATAGCAATCATTAGTTATGATAACCAATACATCATGTCTCATCAGGCATATAAGCATCACCCATGTCACATCAAATATACACCATAGCAATCATTAGCTATGATAATCATCTCACCTACAAAATCAATGTTATACAAATAGAGAGAGAATACTCATTGTTATCTCATCATATTGAACACTTTAGGCAATGTAAGCAATGCATCATATGTCCCCTCAATTTAGGGTTAGGGATTCATGATTAACAACATAGGGTTCCATGACATTATTTATTTACCAATCTCTAATTCATTACCTCCCACAAGTTTGGAGTGTATTAGGGTTAAGCACTATAGATTATAACTAAGTGTGCACATTCACATATTTACAAATCTAGTGCACCTCATCAAGGCTCATGTCCATCATCTAGTATCATTTAATCATATTTATAGCATTAACAAGCTATGAAACTCAATTAACCTACATGGTTAGAACCATACTAGTAGGAGAGAGAAAACATCATAATATGATAACCACTTCAAGAGAGAGAAGCAAACACATCACATGACCCAACATTAGGGTTAGGGTTCGTTATTTGTCTAATTAGGGTTTTATAACTTTATTCAATCACCAAACCCTAGGTACACCATTTCCCACTTTCTTGGAGCATATTAGGGTTAAGGAACATGATTAGAGTCAACCAAAAAATCATTCAAACAACACTATACATGAACCATTACTTGCTTACTCATACACATGTGTTGACTATATGTTCATGTATGTGTCTCAACCATCTATCACTTTAGGTGTCTCAAACACTCATGAAACAAGTGTCGTGACCACCCCCAAGCAAAGTGTCTCTCCCACCTTCATGCAAGATGTCTCGACTGTAACATGGCTAGGTGTCTTGACCTACCATCAACATGGTGTCTCGACCACCAACTCACATGGTGTCTCGACCATTTTCTCAACCACCAACAAGACCATATTTTATGACCACTAACCCTCATGAATCACAACCAACCTAATGGTTGGGTTTTAACCTTCAACAAAAGTACATGTGCAACCAAGATCAAACTATGTGTCTCAACTAAGGCCAATCAAAGGTGTCTCGGCCATAACTCAAGGTAAGATGTCTCAACCACATCATGACAAAGCATGTCTCGGCCCAAATCTAAGTATGATGTCTCGATCCAAACCCATACAGAGGTGTCTCGACCCAAAACATCAAGAGGCACATATGTCTCGACCCAAAATAGAAATCTAAACAACAAGAATATCATGAGTCACTATGTTCAAAGATCATTCAAGCCCTAGGAAAAGTCACCATGAAGGTTATCAAGCCAAACCACTTAGGAGAGAGAAAGTTGAACTTCAACATATATGAGAAATTATCCATAACTCTATGGATAACATGATGACCGAAACTTAGCACATGGTATTTAAACCAAATCTTATAATGCATATAAGATCATCCTCCCAAGAACACTTTAGAAATAAATTATACAGATTTAGGGTTTAAGAAAGAGTGTAATCTACATGAGAATACTAAAAAGTCTTAAATCCCAAAATCATAAGAACCTCGTTACCATTTAAAAAAAACCAAGTATTGTAGTACTTGTATAATCAACACTTCCACCTTTGGTTAACAAATCACGGGTGTCAACCATCAACAAAACATAGGTTTTGACCAAGACTAAAATAGAGGATGTTTTGACAACCAAGGTCAAACTAACACAAGAATAAAACTCTACTCTCAAATCAGGGATGTACCATGATCAAAATTGTAGGTTATCCTCAATGAAAATTCATCAAGATCAAAGGAGAAGAATGCCTACAAAAATGGTATCCAAAATCCTTTAAACATATATGATAAAATATTCATAAAAGAACCTCGTTAAGAGAAGTAATTATTTATGTTCAATGCATGCCAAATAGTAGCCAAGTTCATGTTACACTAGGGTACCTGAACCCCACTCATGTGGATAGAAAACATAGACCAGGAACAAGAAAACTATCCATTTATTATTCATCTCAAAATTAGATACAATGAAATTAGGGTTTAGGATTAGAAAATATTTTCATAGGACGATCATCACGGCTCAAACCCTAATTTATGTTAATACTTTTATCATGTTAAGAGTACATATCAGAGATATAAACAACATCATACAAGCAAGATTATGGTGACAAAATTGAAGAGAAAATAATTATATAACCCACCCTATGTGGAATTCCAAGCTCCAAGAGAGAAGAAGGTACTCCAACTTGATGAGCACTTTGATCACAAGATCACCTCACAAAAGAAGAACACCATGATCAAGAGATGGATTAGGAAAGAGGGCAAGAAACCCTAGGACGAACCAAAGGAGGAAGAAAAGAAAACTTCCTCTCACTAGGGTACCACCTTGTCAAAACATGGTCTTCAACCCTTTGTGATGAGGAGTTTCTCTCTATAACGACCATCATGGATGATCCATATTCTACGGCCAATAAGAAAGAAGAACATGGAGGTTTTAGAAGAGGGGAAAATGTGATTAGAGTTTAGGAGTACTTACTAAGAAGAGATCTTCAAGAATCACCATCACAAGAGTCGATCTAGCACAAATCCTTTTTCAAGAAAGGTTGATCGGCCACCATAGCTTTAGGATCAGATATCCTTTGCTCCCAAAGCTCCAAGGTTAGTTATGATGTGGATATTATCATACTACAAATTCACTATGAAAAGAATTCTTAGAGTTTACCGGAACAAACATACAATAATTACCATCCACAAGAGGATGGGTCTTATCGTAGAACAATTAAGGATCAAACCCAAAGGAAAACATTTTTAAGAATTGATTGATCAATCTAATTGAATTAGGAAAATTATTTATCACAAAAGACAAATTTTGGTTGATTACAACTAGCATGCAAGAATAAAAGACTAAAATAAAATCTAATATTATCAAATGGATGGATACACTGGGGTGAGTAGGTTTCACCACCACTACATTTATTCTCTCACTACATCACAAACACACATAAGGTAAATCCTCCTTTTGATGTTAGGATTAAGCCTGGATAGATATCCCTCTAGGCTCGATGTCGTGTTACCTAAAGATTATGTATCTGTTGCCTCAGAAAACATCTATCTGATGTCTCATCAATAGTCTAATAAAAACCAATCGATATCCTAGATCTTGTATTCGAAGTTCTCTACACCCACGATCATGACAAATATGTAAACTTATTGGCCAAATAAGAATACCAGAAATAAATGATTGATTTAACATGAACAGGGTTCATACATGTATGGATGCAATAAAAGAACAAAAGCAAGTAGTGGGTCTACTCCCCACGTCCTAGCGCAAGAAACTACTCGCAACTCATAGTGGGATCAGAATAACAACAAGAAAAAGAAAAGAGATAGCCATCAACTCAGCATGTAGGAGAGATGTAGCAATAGAGTCACCCATGACTGTCATCGAGTGACCCTCCTTCTTCATCATCCTCCTTGCTAGGATCTGGTGAGCCGATGAGAACGATCAGGTGAATAGATGGATGAAGGCGTTGTCGACCTTCCTCTGTCGAGGATAGGAGGTCGGGCCTTGGCAGAGCGGTAGAGCAGCATCCTGTCGGCTGGGAAAGAATAATTTCTTTTAACTGATGCCCTACTTTTTGTGAAAGAAGTCCAAAAGTCATGCAATAAATGAGTGGGACCTGGTTGGTCGACAAACTTGTGTCGTTCGACAAATGTTTGTCTGTCGATGGATGTCTTTCTATCTTCTTTGCCTGTTGATGGCTTTCGGACTGTCAAGCACAAGAGTCGACAGTGTTATGTAAGCACAGACGTCGATAGATGTCGGCTTGTCGACGTGGAGGTCGATAGCCTTGTCCAAGTGTGGACATCGATAGGTTTTTTATTAGTTGACTGCTTGGTTTCTTACCATACATGGTGTCGACAACCGCATGTCGATAAGTGCAGCTCGACACCTTTGATCATGAATGTTGATGTTGGTTGTGGTTGTCGACCCATGCATAAATATGATTGTCGAGCCATCCATAAATATGGTTGTCGAGGGGTGGGCTTGATAGGATAATGAATTCACATGAATAAGAGAGCTCAATAGGACAAACTATGAGCATGGCTTTGCATCTTTGATGTGATGTTTCCATGCAATGGAATATATGAGTGGCTGGTGGTATTCTTCTTGGTCGATAGCTATTCTAAATAATCAAGAGTCGGATAGCTTTTTACAATAACCAAGTGATGGACACATAACTTATTTTCTTTGCCTCGATTAGGCCTGTAAATGGATATCTGGAATCCGCAAATTCGATCTGGATTTGAGTCCGAAATTTTGAAAAAATCCAACATTTGCATAATCTGAAATGAATTTAGGATATCAAATTTCATATCCGAAAATTTTGGATAGTATTTCGGATATGACTATATCCACTCCGAAAAAATCTAAAATCTGACAAATATATACATATATTATCAAATATATATTATCTATATATAAAAAACATATATATATTATCATATATATATTCATAGTGATATCAATGTTTTCTATATATAATATATTAATAACAATATATTTATACTTTTTGGTTCGGATAGGATATTTATTCAAATTTAAATATTATTTTTTGTATCGGATTCAGATATTATCACGTGATATCCGTTAGATATCAGATCGGATTTTTTTTCCAAATTTGGATATCGGATATAGTAGTATCCGTTCCGTATTCGATCCGTTTACAGGTCTAGCCTCGATAGAATTGGCAAGTGGACATCCGCTTGCTGGATTGTAACCGTCGTGTTCTATTAAATATAATCAAATGAATTTCCTATGCAAAGCCTTACCGAAACCAATAGCTTGAGAGAATTGAATATAATCAATTGCCAACCGGTTGTTTCTATTAATTGCTTTTTGCATCTTTGACTCTTGCGTTGCCTTGCGGATTAAAGAAGGAATCCTTTATTAACGGATGCACCGATTTGGAAATAAGGGGGGAAAAAAAAGCAATGATGTGATATTTCCATGCAAATTATAAGGGTCACGAATCGCATATTAAGGAAACCATTAATAGTTTTCTTGACACCCGGTCAAGGAAATAACTTGATGACACATAAATGAATTCTTTTTCTTAATAAACAATAGGATGACTGTGATTGGCCATGAATAAATCCTTGACATTGAAATACTCATTGCACAAAACAAAAGTAACTCCATTAATAAAATCATCGTACTCACAATAAAGTTGGTAAAATTCAGATTTAATCAAAACAACCCATAAATTGTCTAAAAAGATGGGAAATCTGAAATATTAACAATTATGGGAGTCTAAGGCTGCATGAACCAATTTATTGGATAAAATGTTACATTAGGATGCAAAATTGTTCTAAGAAATGCAACTAAATTGGGATGAATATTCGTTCATCAAAATAGCCCAAACTTAAACGTTGCTCGTCCTCGAATAACACAAAATTTGAACATTCACCAAATTAATACTTTCAACATATATAATTGCATCAACCTTGGATTATGTAATTTTCCTTACAACCAAATATGATCTAAAATTCTTTTTTTGGTCAGTCAAAACTCGATGACCTAAAATTCTTGAAATCACATAACACATATTTCCATATCCTCTTTCCTAATTTTGTTTCCAAAAACACTTCTTTTCCACCATCCCCAACATCAAGCATGTCTAAAAGCTTCATGAGGGTTTAGAGGGACCTACAAAATAACAACTATGCATATGATCTGACACTGGTGTATGTCAAGATAGTGGTAAAATTTTAAGGCATTCATTTTTCTCATAGGTAGAAAAAGGAAGTGAATGGAGGTATGGTAGGTGGTAATCTCTCCTCTATTTGACTCGAGATCTTTTTTATTTCTTTGGAGCGATCTCTCCTCTATTCGACTTGAGATCTTCTTTTTTTGTTGTAGTTACATTGACCACATAATTTTGTGTGCGCATTGACATTTTTCTTGGTGGTATACTCCTATTAAATTTATGAAGGATATGGTAGAAGTGGTAGAGGGGGGAAATGGATGTGCCACCCTGAACATTGAGTTTGGCACATTTTTGTGGCTTTTTTTTTCTTTTTTGTAGAATGGAAGGTAAGAATATGGAGAAAGAAGTGTAGAAGAAAGTTCGAATCAAAATATTTGATTTACAATTCAGTGCACCGGGTTGTTCTCCTTATCACACTATGCTTAAATAATGACAAGACAGGAGATTAAGTGAAAATTTCATGCAATTGTGCCACTAGTCAGTAGAAAGCACGATATGTTTGATCTCTCTCTCTCTTTTCACCTTGCCATCTTTTCCAAGAAAACATAATATTTGGAGTCTTAGGCCACATAGGATAATTTCTAGCCATTGGTCAGTTTCAAAAATTAGTCCTTTTGAGGATTTACTTCGACTAAGAGGAGTTAATTGATGTGAACATGTATGCAAAGAAGAAAACTAAATCTAAGCCGACTATGTAATGACTTTAATTATTCTAAGAAAACTGAAAATTTTGAAAAAAAATTAGCTAAATGCAATGCATGTATGCAATGATATGATTCTAAAATCAAAATATAGAAATTTAAGATAGAAGGGTGTGGGTGGAGTAAAGTACGTACCACCCACCCTCCTCTCTAAAATTAAATATTTGCTCATCCCTAAGCAAACACTAAATTTGAAATGGAGGGGAAGAAATCAACAAAGCTCAACTAGGCGGTGCTGGAAGCTCAAAGAAGGTCCAGCTGAACAGGACGTTGATAAGTGTTGGAACCTTAAGTGGGGGAATGTCATGAATCACCCAAGGATTGGGTGGTCTTGGAAGCTCGAAGGGGATTTCTTGATGAGTGAAACAATGTTGCTTTTCACCTCACAACTCATCCAATAGGATCCACAAATCTTCCTCCATTAGTAGAGGAAATGTTGTATCTATGTGTGGATCAGCAAGAGGAGGCACATAATAGGATTGATGCCTATCGAATGTCTTCGGGATTGGTTCATTCAAGAAGGCACATGGTGAATCGCCTTTGAAGATGAAGGCAGAAAGTGATGAATCCACCATTTGTAATTGTGTTGGATTAGGCGGAGGGTTCTCCTCATCACCTAGATCATCATGTAGAAGGAGTGGTACCGTCATCAGAGGAAGCATCTCAATAGCAAAATCAGCATCTTAAATATATTTATGTGGATGTGCAACCTCCTGAAAATTCATGCAATTAATAATCTGGTCAATGGGAGACGTGAACTGAACATGTTGCCCTACTTCTTCCATGCAGGATGTTCCCAAATTGTCAATGGACACCAGAAAATCAACACTATTGTCAAATAATGGCAGAGGCATATATAATTCCTGTGGAGGTGGAATCTCCTTGTCTGGATCAACATGATATGAGATAAAAAGCAGTTGAGATGGAATGTACAACTCTTATTGAAAAGACCCTTCTTCATCTAAGATAACAGGATATGGAACTGATGTTGGTTGTTCTTCTTCTAGAATATGGTCAACCAAGGTTGGTTGATCATTGGTAACATCTAGATCAGGGTCTGTAATAAGGATGGATAGTGGAGTTTTAGGTTCTACAGCTATGAAGGGGCCATCCTCTTGATGTGACCTTTCATACTGACGTACTAAAGTCTCAATCATAGAAAAGGATGGAGTGTCACATTCTGGCTACAATTGCTCAATTTGTGCAGTTGTGGATAAATCTGGTGTTGTTGACACCAATATGGTATCATCTTCGTCATCATCAAAAGTCATCATACTTGGATGCTCCATCTGTCCTTGATAACTTTCTTGCTAGCCCCTTAACTGATATGGCAAGTTGCACAAGCTTAATCCATTGTGCAAGTAACCTCTTGCTTTGGACATCTTCTTCGATGAGCCTTTTCTCAATGGCATCCAGTCTGCCACTCATATCAGGAGAAGGCTAGTCTTCATAGTATTGTGTGTTACAGTAGCTCCCATAATGTTGTTGCTTGTAGTCTGCCACATAATAGGATTGATCTTCATAACATGATAGATCATAGAAGTATCCAGAATATTGTTGATTGAGGCTTCCTTCATTGTATGATTGGCTTGTGTAGCAAGGTTCCTCATAGTAGCCTTCTGAAAATTGTAGATTGAAATTGGCATTGTATCCACATTGGTAAGTCTTGACTTTGTGTTGAATGCCAATTCTTTAGAGTGATGTTTTAAATTGTGGGGAGGTGTTGGGGCAGTTTATCCATATATGGTCGTAATAACCACACATCTGGCATCATATGCACTGTAGCCTTATCCACTCCATCTTAAGATGATGCCTGAAAAATAAGGAGATTGTTTATGAGGGTAGCATGGAATATTGTTTAAGAGGATATTCAATAAAATCTTGTTCAAGAATATTTTTAATATTTTCAAAAGAAAAAGAATAAATCCCAACTCATCCTAATTAAATTAAATTAATCAATATTTTGTTGTCTCTGGCAATGATGCCAAATTTTAATGTGGATATTATCGCACTAGAAATTCACTAGGAATAGAATTCCTAGAGTTTACCAAAACAAATATGCAATAATTACCACCCACAGGTGGACGGGTCTTATCGTAGTATAGTTAAGGATCGAATCCAAAGGACAATATTTTTAAGAATTGATTGATTGATCTAATTGAATTAGAAAAGTTATTAATCACAAAAGGTAGATTTTGGTTGATTACAACTAACGTGCAAGAATAAAAGACTGAAATAAAATCTAAGATTATCAGATAGATGGATACACTAGGGTGAGCAGGTTTCACCACCACTACGTTTATTCTCTCACTACATCACAAACACACATAAATAATATCATGGAGGGCAGGTAAATCCCCCTTTCAAAGTTAGGATTAAGCATAGATAGATATCCCTCTAGGCTCGCTATTGCGTTACCTAAAGATCGTGTATTCGTCGCCTTAGAAAACATCTATCTGATATCTCATCAAGAGTCTAACAAAAACCAATCGATATCCTAGATCTTAGGTTTGAAGTTCTCTACACCCACGATCATGACAAACATGTAAACCTACTTGCTAAAGAATAATACAAGAAATAAATGATTGATTTAATATAAAAAGGGTTCATACATGCATGGATGTAATAAAAGAACAAAAGTAAGTAGTGGGGCTACTCCCCACGTCCTAACGTAAGTAACTACTCACAACGCATAGTGAGATCAAAATAAACAATAAGAAAAAGGAAAGAGATAGCCATCATCTCAGTGGGTAGGAGAGAGTTAGCAATAGAGTCACCCAGGACTGTTGTCAGGTGACCCTTCTTCTTCATCGTCCTCCTTGCTTGGATCTATCTCACTGGTGAGAAAGAGCATGTGAATGGATGGATGGAGGCATCTTTGACCTTCCTCTGTCAAGGATAGGAGGTCGAGCCTTGCCGAGTAGTGGAGTGACATTCTGTCGGCCGAGAAAGAGTGATTTCTTTTAACTGATGTTCTAGGGTCCTATTTATACTTTCTGTGAAAGAAGTCCAAAAGTCATGCTATAAATAAGTGGGACCTGGTTGGTCGACAGGCTCGTGTCGGTCGGCATATGCATGTCGATCGATGGATGTCTTTATGTCTTTTTGTCTTTCAATGACTTCTGGGCTGTGGAGCGCTGGAATCGGCAATGTTATGTAAGCACAGATGTCGATAGATGTCAGGTTGTCGACGTGGAGGTCAATAGCCTTGTCCAAGCACGGATGTCAATAGGTTTTGATTAGTTGACTTCTTGGTTGCTTACGATACGTGAGGTTGACAGTCACAGGTCAATAAGTGCAGCTCGACACCTTTAATCCTGAAGGTTGATGTCATTTGTGGTTGTCAACCCATGCATAAATATGATTTTCGAGCCATCCATAAATATGATTGTCAAGCCATCTATAAATATGGTTGTCAAGGTGTGGGCTTGATAGGCTACTGAATTCACATGAATAATATAGCTCGATTGGACAAACTATGAACATGGATTTGCATATTTGATGTGACGTTTCCATGCAATGGAATATATGAGTCGCTGGTGGTATTCTTCTTGGTCGATATCTATTTTAAATAAACAAGAGGTTGATAGCTTTTTACAATAGCCAAATGATTGACACATAATTTATTTGCTTTGCCTCGATAGAATTGGCAAGTGGATAGGCACTTGCTGGATTGTAACCACCGTGTTCTATTAAATATAATCAAAACAATTTCCAATGAAAGCCTTCCCAAAACCAATGACTTGAGAGAATTGAATATAGTCAATTGCCAAGCGGTTGTTTCTATCAATTGCTTTTTGCATCTTTGACTCTTGCATTGCCTTGCGGATTAAGAAAGGGAATCCTTTGTTAACGGACACACCAATTTGGAAAGCAATGATGTGATATTTCCATGTGAATCAAAAGGGTCACAAATTGCATATTTAGGAAACCATTAATAGTTTTCTTGGTGGCACATAAATGAATTCCTTTTCTTGATAAACAATGGGATGCTGTGATTGGCCATGAATAAATCCTTGATATTGGAACACTCCTTGTACAAAACAAAAGTAACTCCATTAATAAAATCATCATACTCACAATAAAATTGGTAAAATTAGGATTTAATCAAAACAACCCACAAATTGCCTAACAAGATGGGAAACCCAAAATATTAACAATTATGGGAGTGTAAGGTAGATGAACCAATATATTGGATAAAATGCTACATTAGGATGCAAAATTGGTCTAAGAAATGTAACTAAATTGGGATGAATATTCGTTCATTAGGTTACAAGGGAGAGGGAAGAGGATAGGGCCAAAAAAGTTGCTTACCTTTGAAGAGAAGGGTTTATATACCCAGAGGAGGAGGGAAGTAGGGTATATGTGAGGTGTCAACATAATAGAACACCAAAGGGACACTTGTCCTCAAAAGAAACGAAGATGCAACCACTATATGCATGCATGCACAAGATGGTGATACAACCAATGTTGGTTTTCGACCTATTTAGGTCCCCAACACATTGGTTTTGGTCGAGACACATCAAGGGGTTGAAACAACATCAAGGCACTTGTCTTAGTCGAGACAAAAGGATTATCAACATACTAGGTCGAGACACACCACAAGGAGACAACTGTCTCAACCCCAAAACACATCCAAGACCATCAAGGTCAAGACAACATCACCAAGGGAGGTGTCTCGGTTGAGACTCTCCCAAAACACACCATAAGGTCAAGACAAGGGTTGCTACACCCAAGCAACACAACACGGTCGACACTAACAAAACCCTAGAAACCCTAACATACCACATGATGCCACCTCATCAATCAAGGTTTCATAAGGTGCCCTATAGCATCATTCTCTCTCTTATGATTCTAAAGCACTAAGGGCGCACTCAACATGTGACAAATTGCTAGATAACCCCTCAACTTGGGTAGATTGCATCTTAGTCCAAAACAAGCAAACATAGCTCAAACATCATCCAAATAGGATCAAACTGAAAACATGAACACGTCACATGATAAAAAAAACATGTCAAATGATTAGAGCAAGGTTCTAAGCATCTAATTATACAAGGTAAGCACAATTTAGCATTAAGCTAGGTTAGGGGCCTTACATGTATATTCACTAATATATGGCTTTGAGCATCTTCTCACAACTCTGGGTTACTACAAGATTAACTCATTTCTCCAATCCCCTTAACAACCAATGGGAATAGATCGAAGGACTCATGGATCTACTACTTAGATCTTCTCTTGATATCTAGATTCATCATTCTATTATTACATCAACAAAAGTATGAGGCAACCTAGAAGATGAATAGATAATAAAGCGGTAAGTAGCCCCAGAAGATTAAAAAAAACAATCACATGACCCAAATTCTCTAGAAAAATGTGCACATGTCTCATCTCTAGATATTTGAGGCATTCACATAAATCAATTTCTCAATGGGACAAAGATAAAAGATCTCTTGACATTCCAATGGTTATTGCACCCCGGGCATTGTATACCAAAACTAGAGAAATGTACACAGGGACCACTTTTTTCCTCCAAAGGAACCGCCTTTGTATATTTCATCAACATAGAAGAAAGAGAATAATTTAAGTCATGAACTATAAACATATAACAATCATGAGTAGATCACTAGTTATCATCTTTTTTGTAAGACCCCTGACCTAGCCTTTTGGGATCCTTGTTTCATTTTCTTAATAAGATGCTTAAGCCTTATTATAACCTTTTGAGATGATTTTATAATATGTGACAAGCTTATGATTTTAGTATGGTCATGTTTGGACGATGTTTGAGCTTGATATGCTTATTTTGGACCAAATTGCAATTTACCCATGAGTGAGGGTTATCTTGCAATTTATCACATGTAGAGTGTGCCCTCTATGTCTTGGCATCATGAGAGAGAGAAATAAGCATATGGGCACTTTTCTTAGACCATGGTTGATGATGTGACATCACATGGTGAGATTAGGGTTTTTAGGGTTGCCTTGTTGATGTGTATTGACCTTTCTAGGGTTTGTGTTGTGATCACAAAACCACTCTTGTATGTGTGTTGTCATCGAAACACCTACCCTAGGTGTTGTTTGCTTTGACCATGGTGACCTAGGTGTGGTTTGGTTGAAGGGGTTTGTCTTTTAGTGGAGTGTTTCGACCATGTTGAGTAGGCGATCTTGTGTAGCGGTCACTACATGTTTTCCTTGTTGTGTTTCGACTGCAACAAGGTGTGTAGTGAACCTAAGTGGTCACTACACCACCTTGGTTTTGTCACCCTTTGATGCATGCATGTTTTAAGTGGTTGCATGGCTATTTCTTTGGTGGACAAGTGTCCTTTTGATGCTCTCATGTGTTGACACCTCATAACCCCCCTTGTTTCCCTCCTACCTTAAGTATATAACCCCTCTCCTTCACATGCAAATATCCTTTTTGGCCCTACTCTTTCTCTTTTCCCTTGTATTTGTCCTTGGAGCTTTCTGGAGCAAAAGAGGATTGATCTTGGAGCTTTGATGGCCGACCAACCTTGCATGTGGTGATCTTGAGCTTGATCATCTTCCTTGTGGTGTTCGTTGGTTATCTTCTCTCTTAGTAAGTGGTTTTGAACCCTTGATCTCATTTTGTTTTGCACCCTACCTCTTCATTCTTGTCCATGAGACTATGGTGAAACCATGGTGGCTATTCTTTGAGGATCTTCTCTTCACTAAGGTCAGAGACTATGGATTTACCATGATGGTACCTATGTGAGAAGAAGCCTCCTCTTTCTTCTTCTTGTTCAGCCTAGGGTTTTCACCCTCTTTCTTGAGCTCTTATTTGACCATGGTATTCTTCTCTTTTGAGGTTATCTTTTGGCTGTAGAGTTGCTTTTGGTTGGAGCTGTCTTCTCTTTCTTGGAGATCATGATCTTGGAGCTTGATTCTCTACATAAGGAGGGTTATACAACTCTTGTCCCTACTATTATTGCACCATTTTCTTGCATGAAAGTTGCTATTATAATCTCCAAAACGTGCTCCTAATATGCTAGATGAAGTGATTATGATTTAGGGTTTAAGATTTCGTAGTATTTTCAAGTAGATTGCTCTTTCTCCTGAATGCTAATCTTTGTACCCAATTTTGTGGTGATAGTGGAATGGATGGTTTTCTATTATTCTTGATTATGGATTCCCATAAACATGCATATGGTTCAAGTATCTTGGAGTAGAATGAATGTTTAGTTCTATTTTGCATGTGTTTAACGTGGGTTTTATCTCTCTTAACAAGGTTCTTACATGGTGATTTCTATGATACATGTTTTAGGGTTTTGGTGATCATCCTTGCATGGAGTTCTTTTCCTCCTTGATAGTGTTTAGTGTCCTTGATGTTTACCACCTATTTTTACCATGGTATATCTCTACTTTAAGGATGGTTATGTGTTGTTGAGATAGCTTGACCATGTTGGTCGCTACACCCTTGAGCATTCTTCAGTTGACACACCATGATTTTGGTTGATGGTCGTTATGCCTGGTATTATTTCTATCAAAGCACATGACCCTTGTGTAGCAGGTTGCTACATTGGTTCTATGTTGGTTGCATGCTTGTTTTGGCTACATTGGTCACTTCTCTTGAGTTTGTTTCGGTCGCAACATGTGCCTTGTATGGGTTTTGCCTGAGGCATGCAAGGTGATGTGTAGTGGGTCTCTACACATGGTGACACATTTACTTATGGTCTCTACCCTAACCCCAGGGGGTGTTCGTGGTCGCTACCCTAACCCTAGGGGGTGGTCGCTGTACTTTGTTTTTTTTGTAGTCACAACACTAATTTTAGGTTACTAGGTCACTACACTTTTTTGTGTTTGGGTCGCTACACTACCTTAAGGTCGCAACAGGGTCTCAACCATGGGTTTGTCGCAACACATGGTCACAACAGGTGTACCTATGGTCGCTACACTCATGTAGGTTGCTACATTTATCCCTATTGGTCACAACACTATATGCTTGGACACTACATGACAATGTGAAGATGAATGCTTAATCATAATCAATAGTGCTTAACCCTAATACACTCCAAACATGTGGGAGGTGATGAAACTAGGGTTTGGTGATTGGGTGATACTATGGAAACCCTAATCGGCTATACATGAAACCCTAACCCTAATTTTGGAATATATGATGTAACTACTTATATTGTTTAAAGTGGTTAGCATGATTATGGTATTTTCTCTCTCCTACTTGTGTAACCATAACCTTGCATGTGGAATGAATATCATATCTATGTGAATGCTATGGTTATCCTTATATAATATAGGGTGGTGATTATGTGCATTGTTGAGGCACACTGTGATATTGAATGTGCATGAATTATTTGTTTGGGTCTACTAACCTAACAAGTGCCTTGTGCCTACTTTGAGGTGAAATACTCTAGAGATGTGATTGAGGGATTGATATCCCACAGTGATGTGATATTTATGTTGGTCTTATATGGCAATTGTAACATGTGATGTTGGTGACGACCTTCTGAATGGTAGTGAGACAAGTATCATGTGATTAAGTGACAAGTTTCATTTCATATGTTTTATATCTTCTAGAGTTGTACCTTTACCCCTGTTTTTGTAGAACTTGTTTAGGTTTTGTACTTTGTCTTGATTGATGCACTAAAAGATGCTTAATTGGAATAATTAATCAAGAGAAACCCTAATCGTGTAGATGCCTTGTACCATACATACATTCTAGTGTCAGAACTTGTTGGGTAGTGAAGTGAGTCATTCCTATAGGAAACTCAGAGCTTATATTTTTTAATATGAGGAGGTGCAAGTTGATGATACATCCTTGCATCCACAATTACAGGTTTGGAGGATGACTATGGTCATGCCTCATGGTGGTGTGATTTGTGAAAGGCAGTAGTGTAACTGCGTGATTGATTCTTTCAGAACGGCCATGTGTGAGCATGTTCTCTAGTATCATCACCTATACCAAGGTTGGACTAGTTGTTTCTTTTTATCTTGACTATATGTTGTTGTTAATAGTTGACTATTATGTCTATGCGTTGTCTCTTGTACTGATCGAGAGTTGTGTGGTGAGATCATGGATTTTGACTCTTCCATTGATCTTGTATGGCACTAATTTTGACTCTATAGCAATCAATTGAATTTGGGGTGGTACAACTCAAATCCTCAGGGCAAATAAAAGATGTAATACATCTATGTAGTATAAATGCTTAGGGTTAAACATGACTCACATTGGATGACCATATGCCTTATTTCTTGTACTGATTTCTTGAATTATCATGCGGTAAGAAAAATCAACTGTTAGACATGTTCTTCATATTCCTTCTTAAAATATAAGATGTTCTACTGCTCAGTTGTAGCTGCATGAATTGCTTAGACAATGGTAACTACTTTATTCATATTATTTAGCTGAATCTTCTCAACCTGATCTTATGGTTATCTACCTATTTTAGTTTCTCTATGCTTATAATAGTTTCTAGCAGAGATTTATATCTCTCGCTCGGACATTTGGTATCACCCCATGGGTTTCCACATATTTTAGGTGGGCGTGCACGATGAGGTAGAGATTGTGTAGTTGAGGCTGAGTAGCAAGAGGAGCAATAGTTGTTAAAGATTGGACATGTTGCTAGTGTTTTGTAGTAGAGTCCCATACCTCCTCCCTATAACCTCGGGTCCTTGGGGGAGGTTTTGTTGTTATGTATATCGATATGAGTTTTGGCAGTAGGCCATGGTTGTACAGACATGGTTTGTATGTATATGTGAATTGGTTATCATATGTGAGGGGTTGTGGCATGTTAGTCATTGAACAATGAAATGTGTATATATTTTGGTATGAGATATGTAATATAGGTGGTTTATTGTGGACTGAGGTGTAACAGGCTTTGGCTTTGTACTTATGTGAAACCGGTTTAAATTTCTTGAGTTTTCTGGTAACATGGTTGATTATTACTAGTTTTGCATTTTGTTTTGAGTAATCTCACTTTTGTGTGATGAGTGTGTCACATTTTTAGCATGAAGGTCATATTTCAATATTAGGGGAGACATTCAAAGCTTCTCTTGCCGTCAAAAATTACTTCCTTGCTAAAGAGAAATGGATAATCAGCTTTTAGACTACATATAGGTACCTGAGGTATTTAATTCTAACATGCATGCATATAGACCCATCAATTAGGGCCCAAGGTTTGTGAAGATATCATCTTTAAGAAAGACAAGGTTCTATAAAAACAACATCTACCAACATACAAGCACATAACAGGAAAGAAATGATTTAAAGTTTATATTACTTGTCTGACAAGGGCAAAAGTGGTATATGTATGAAAAGCTATCATGATGCTCCTAGCTTCATGAAAAACTGCACTATTGAAGGAAAACCCTTCAAGAACCAAATCCCTTCTCTTTGGCCATTTTCTAAAGTTGTCATTCCATGGCTTAAGGCAACTAAACATGTGGTAGAAAGGTGGATACAGGGTGTATTCTACAACTGAAATCCTAGAGAATAACCACCTAGAAAATGTCCAAGAAGGAGAAGAATTGATATGAAAGTGCACCATCAAGGTTCAAACTACTCCAACCAACTCTCAAAATCCATCAATTAGATAGCCTTGCACCAATAGAGAATAAATGGAATGTTGAGTTGGGCCATAAACACAAATTGATGAAACCAAAAATATCATTGATAGTCATCAACCAATGGAATCTCACTCTACAAGACCACTTTGTTGCTCAGATGCACAAGTGAGACAAGAAGGAAAGATAAGGGAGGTATATATAGCCCTTATGGATAAAGATACGTGTTAAAACCATCATATCATCAGTTAAAAATTGTACTCTCATTAGCAAGTTACTCCATCAGTAGTGGACCTTGACTTTCTATTAATACATGTGTTGGTATGTATGCCCATAGAGCAAGTCATATGATGATTGTAATGGGATACTTTGTAAATGATTTGAATAATAATAAAGGCAATTTCCGATCTATATGTTTAAACTGTTTCTGAGATGATAGTGTAACATGATAGATGTCTAAAGAATTGTTTTACTCAATGACGTATGCTTTTGGGTTGAGGACCTAAACGATGAGATCATACGGATGTTAAGAGTATACATTCTTGTTTGGTCCCTAGTCGGTTGTTATTGTGGAAATAACCATAGACATCAATAACACTAAAGACTAGATTGTGTGTTGGTTGATGACATAATCTCATTAGTCATGATATAGTGATATCAAACCAAGCACATAGGTACTTGTTAGAGAACAAGGTATCGGACAGACCCACCGTGAGAGTGACACATGGAACCATGACTTGGTAGTCACAGTCAGCTCTCATAGTGATGGTGGTGAGTGTGATTCTTAGACCTGAAATCACTACACTCAACACATGTCTTTGGGTACACTTTGACATCATCAAACGCAGTCCTGAAACATGGGTTGTTATAAAGGTGATGATTGGGTGGATTTGACACATGGGGCTTTTGAGGGGTGAGTGATAGATATGGGATTTGTCCCTCCTGAGGGAGTTTGATGTCCTTGGCCACTTGATGAGTAGGATTGAGAAAGGCATGCGCATGCACGTGTGAATCAATATGTTATATTGATGTCACACACATCTCACCCAGTCTGCTCTGAGATCAAGGAAATGAATGAACGTTGAAAGGATGATTGTTCCATGCCTCAAGTTCATTCAGGATATCAGTGACAAAGGTATTATACATTCATTGTAACACCATTCACAGATTGTAGGATTGAAAGTTGTTCTCCAACTTTCTATATCACTTGGGTAGTACTGATGTGTGACTAGGCACCGCTCTTTGCTTGTGAAGTCATAAGTGTTATGGACTTTCACTGCCAACGTGAAATGGACCTACAGGGTCACACACATAGGATTTAACCTAGAATATGAGTTTGTCCACAAACATGTTTAGATTGATTACTAAAGGAGTTTAGTAGTTCAATTAAACACTCAATCAATTGATAGCTCAGTATCATAGTGTTCAAGGTGTTGGACTGATTGATTAGAGTATCAGATTGATTGAAACTGTGATTGACTGATTCTGCACAATCTGCACTCCCAACCAATCGGTTCATGTGATGAACCGGTCGGCTGAGCTTGGTGAACTGATCGGCTCAACTGGTGAGTCGATCGGCTCATGGACAGGGTGAAGCAATTTCTTCAAGTGTTGAAACGATCGATTCAATTGTTGCAACCGAGAAAGTTGGGAAAGTAGGATTGGTGAGAAATTTCCTTTCGTTTCACTTGCCCAATTTGATTGGAACAAGGATTGGTATTTGATACCAATTAGAAACAAAAGATGGCAAGTCAATCAGGAACTGACCAGTACCACGAACCGACCAGTTCAGAAGTAAACTGACGGTTTCATGGGTCCTAACCGATCGATTGAGGTGTCAACCGACCGGCTCAGATCCCCAATCGACCGTTTCAGTTGTGAAACGATCAGTTCCGGTTGCGCAGTTGGTTGTTTTTGTGGAAAATCTCAAACCCTTCTACTCCTGCTTTAGTCCTGCATTGCCCGGGGTGGAGAACCCTATCCCATGACCCTCCTATATATAGGGGTATTAGGGGCTTCTCAAAGCACAACCCAGTGCAACCAGTTGCTCTGTGAAGTTGTCGTTCTCTCTGGTTTTAGTAACTGAGAGAGAGCCCGAGAAAGTGCTACCCGATTAGGGAGGCACAACAAGGGAAAGACAACTACAGAAAGTGACTGGTGGAACGAGAGTGTGTTGGCGACTAGTACACCGATAGGAGGGTGCGACTCCTTTCGATTCCTTATGGGAAAAGGAGATCGGAGTTCCAGGCAGTCTGTGTGGACAACTGCAAAGACAGGAGACCTCTGTTGCTCATAGGACAACTGTCAATCCCGACAGTCCCGGTGAGACCAGGAGTCTTCAGTCCCGGTGCGACCAGGAGCTGCACAGACACCGTCCAAGACCGGAGATGAAGACCGCGCAAGGCGCGAGGTACTGTCACCGAGCAAGCCACGGGACAAGGTATGCATCCACAAACCATATTTTCTATTGTATAGACGTTGACGCGATTCCTTTTGTTTTGGATTTTGGGAAGAAATTTTTTGTTTCCGCCGCTTCTTTGCCTCCCCTAAAACCCAAGAGTAGTATCAGAGCCACCTCAACTGCTCTATATTTTAGGATTATCGATATGATCGATTTTGGTTTGTCACCTTTATTTATTGCATACGATGCGAATAAAATTGGCTTTATGCATATCCAATCCACAAATCCCAAATATACATATATGATATGTAATATTAATGCACTCGATACGCGTCGCCCTTAAACGAGTTTTGTGGTGGATGTGTAGCATGGTTATGGCCTATAAACCCTATATCTGTGTGTGGTTGTATGTGGTTGCTTGCAACTCAGTCTGCGCACCGATTCCCTTCTCCTATTCCTGATGTAACTTGAAATAATTCGAGATTTCTTTTCCTACCTTTGCTCCCCCTGAATGTAACTCGGGGTTTCACAATTCAATTGTAAATAGGATAGTTTTTATTTCCTATTATGTCAAAGAATGGCGGACAACCTGAGACGATCGGTTCAAGGCGTGAACCGATCGATTGGTATTCCAGATGAACGGTTTGAGGAGCGAGATGAGTGGGTGGTGACTTGAGGAGATGCACGACGACTGATGAACCGATCGACTGGAGGCGCCAGTCGATCGGCTGGTTGCACCCAAACAACCAACTTGATGGTGAGTCGATCAGTCATGGAGATGAGCTTATCAAACCCAGAAAGGTAGGCACAAATTTCATCTTGTATAGGTTGCATGTGATGTAGACCTAGATGACTATGATTCCTCTTGGCTCGAGGAATCACAATAGGATGGCCATAATCATTGCTTTTATCGTTTTGCATGTTTTTCTATGGGATATAGCATGTATATGATATGAACTATATATTGTGGTGATTGGATATGTATATGTATATAAAAACCAAATCCGTCATTAAATATTAAGTTTTAGATGCCTTCCAACTGTGACACACGTGAAAAGCTTGATCGACCAAGTGTGGGCACACCCAAGTGTGGTGCACCGTCTATCTCATGGAAGCATGAAGGATGAATATGTGGGTCTTCCCAAGTAGGGTGCATGTTCATCGTTTTGGCTTTGGGTCGGACTTAACAAGGTGATCTATATAGGATCTAGCACCTTGAGGCATGGAGATGATCATGGCAAGGAGTTGCATATGACATCTTTCAAGAGTTGCATATGATGCAATTGGCAAGAGTTGCCTACTTGGAAGATCTGAGTTGTGGGTGACTACCCAAGCTGGTCCATGGCTCAAAGGATTTCAGGATCTTGACCCACTAGAAGATTGTACGTTGTAATCTTCCGAATTGAAGGTGAGGGCTGTCAATTTGAGTCAAAATAGTGGGAGCGGTAATTAATTAAAGGCCTAATTAACTATCGTCAAATTTTATTCAAATCAAATCAAAAGGAGTTTTGACAAATGCAATTTTCTCTTGTAGAATGGCAAAAGAATCATCTTTTAAAATGGGCAAATTAATTGAGAACAAATTCCATAACTGGTTGAGGACTGTGAGAAGTGTTCTGCACAATCCAGATATACCAGGAGCCTTTGAATCCACTCTATGTATGCTTAATGCATTGGTGAAGAGGAAAGAAAGTTCATTGATAGAGATCAATGGAACGAATGGTAAGGGAGAGAAGGTTTCTCTCGCCAAACCAATTTCTTCTACATGGAGAGGATGGAAGGAACGATGGAAGAAGAAGTCAGAGATAGAGATCTCTACTTCTGGTGTATATGTGATAGAGATTAACTTTACTACTTCTTCATCATGGGTACTTGATACCGGATGCAGATCTCACATTTGTTCAAATGTGAAGGATCTTAAGAGAAGTAGGCCTTTGGGGAAAGGCGAGGTTGAACTACGTGTTGCCAATGGGGAAAGGGTTTCCGACAGTGCCGTAGGAACCTATGAGTTAACTCTACCAAGTGGGCTAATAATAGAGTTGAAGAACTGCTATTATGTACCTGCCATAAATAGGAATATCATTTCCGTCTCTTGTTTGGACAAGGATGGATTTGAATTTCTTATTAAGAATGGAAATTGTTCCATTTCTAAAGATGGGATCTTTTATGGCAGTGCCCCAATGTCTTATGGTCTATACTTGATAGATCTAGAGACAAATTTATACAACGTAAACGCCAAAAGGCAAAAACTCAACAACTCAAACGAAACATATCTTTGGCATTATCGTCTAGGGCACATAAATGAGAACCGCATTTCTAGACTCCATAAAGATGGTTATCTAGACTTTTTTTATTATGAATCAATAGAGACATGTGAATCTTGTTTGTTGGGCAAGATGACCAAGAATCCCTTTTCAGGTAAATGTGAGAGAGCTAGTGATCTATTAGGACTCATACATACTGATGTATGTGGGCCTTTTAGAACTAATGCTAGAGGTGGGTATCAGTACTTCATTACCTTTATTGATGACTTCAGTAGGTATGGCTATGTGTACCTGATGAAACATAAGTCAGAAACCCTTGAAAGGTTTAAGGATTTCATGAATGAAGTATAGAACCAACTTGGTAAAAGTATTAAGGCACTTCGATCTGATTGAGGAGGAGAATACTTAAGCCAGGAGTTTGAGGACCTTCTACGAGCCCGTGGTATTGTATCACAATGGACTCCGCCTGGAACACCACAGCATAATGGTGTGTCTAAAAGAAGGAATCGCACATTGTTAGATACGGTGCGATCAATGATGAGTTTTGTTGATCTTCCAATTTCCTTCTGGGGTTATGCTCTTGAAACCGCCGCGTTTACACTTAACCGAGTACCATCTAAATCGGTTCAAAAGACACCATATGAGATATGGATTGGGAAGCGTCCCGATTTGTCTTTTCTAAAGATTTGGGGTTGTGAGGCTTATGTTAGGAAAATGTTTCCTGATAAGCTTGGACCCAAGTCCGATAAATGTTATTTTGTTGGATACCCCAAGGAAACGAGGGGATATTATCTATACCACCCTACTGAAAACAAAGTGTTTGTTGCCAGGACAACTGTGTTCCTAGAGAAGGAATATTCGATTTGATGAGGAAGTCAAAGTGTTTGGCTTTACTCAAAATGAAGATGAACCTTGTGTGTACAAGAAGGTTAGTGGGAGCTCAACCACATTCCTCATATTGTATGTAGATGACATACTTTTGATGGGGAATGATGTCTTAGCCTTAGAGAAGGTAAAGACTTGTCTTGGGAATACTTTCTCAATGAATGACTTAGGAGAAGCATCCTACATTCTAGGAATTAAGATCTATAGAGATAGATCTAGAAGGCTTCTTGGACTAAGTCAGAGCACGTACATCGACAAAGTGCCGAAGCGGTTCAGCATGGAGAACTCAAAGAGAGGCAACATCCCCATGCTACATGGAGTCACCGTCTCTAGAGCTCAATGTCTGCAATCTTGTGAAGAGAGGGAGCGTATGAATGGGATCCCATATGCATCAGCCATCGGATCCATCATGTACGCTATGTTGTGCACATGCCCAGATGTCTCGTATGCTCTCAGCATGATGAGCAGGTACCAGTCAGATCATGGGGATGCTCACTAGACAGCTGTAAAGAACATCCTCAAGTACTTGTGAAGGACTAAGGATCAGTTTCTTGTTTACGACGGTGAGGAAGAGCTGGTTGTAAAGGGTTACACCGATGCAAGCTTCCAAACTGATAAAGATGATTACAGGTCGCAGTCAGGATTTGTGTTTTGCCTTAATAATGGAGTTGTGAGCTGGAAGAGTTCCAAGCAAGAAACAGTTGTCGATTCTACTACAGAGGTCGAGTATATTGCTGCTTCACATGCAGCAAAGGAGGCTGTGTGGATCAAGAAGTTCATCTCTGAACTTGGTGTAGTTCCCAGTAGCTGTGATGCAATTGAGCTTTATTGTGACAATAATGGAGCTATTGCACAATCTAAGGAACCCATATCACATCAGCGGTCCAAGCACATACTGCGGCACTTCCATCTCATAAGAGAGATCGTACAACGAGGAGATGTGAAGATTTGCAAAGTACCAACTGAAGACAACATAGTTGATCCACTGACTAAGGTCGTTTCTCAGCAGAAGCATGATGGTCATGCTAGGTCACAAGGATTGTGATTCCTTGGTGACTGGCTCTAAGTGCAAGTGGGAGTCTGTTGGTATGTATGCCCATAGAGCAAGTCATATGATGATTGTAATGGGATACTTTGTAAATGATTTGAATAATAATAAAGGCAATTTCCGATCTATATGTTTAAACTTTTTCTGAGATGATAGTGTAACATGATAGATGTCTAAAGAATTGTTTTACTCAATGGCGTATGCTTTTGGGTTGAGGACGTAAACGATGAGATCATACGGATGTTAAGAGTATACATTCTTGTTTGGTTCCTAGTCGGTTGTTATTGTGGAAATAACCATAGACATCAATAACACTAAAGACTAGATTGTGTGTTGGTTCATGACAGAATCTCATTAGTCATGATATAGTGATATCAAACCAAGAACATAGGTACTTGTTAGAGAATAAGGTACCATACAGACCCACCGTGAGAGTGACACATGGAACCATGACTTGGTAGTCACAGTCAGCTCTCATAGTGATGGTGGTGAGTGTGATTCTTAGACCTAAAATCACTACACTCTACACATGTTGTTGGGTACACTTTGACATCATCAAACGCAGTCCTAAAACATGGGTTGTTATAAAGGTGATGATTGGGTGGCTTTGACACATGGGGCTTTTGAGGGGTGAGTGATAGATATGGGATTTGTCCCTCCTGAGGGAGTTTGATGTCCTTGGCCATTTGATGAGTAGGATTGAGAAAGGAATGTGCATGCACGTGTGAATCAATATGTGATATTGATGTCACACACATCTCACCCAGTCTGCTCTAAGATCAAGGAAATGAATGAACGTTGACAGGATGACTGTTCCATGCCTCGAGTTCATTCGGTATATCAGTGACAAAGGAATTATACATTCACTGTAACACCATTCACGGATTGTGGGATTGAAAGTTGTTCTCCAACTTTCTATTTCACTTGGGTAGCACTGATGTGTGACTAGGCACCGCTCTTTTCTTGTGAAGTCATAAGTGTTATGGACTTTCACTGCCAATGTGAAATGGACCTGTAGGGTCACACACATAGGATTTAACCTGGAATAGGAGTTTGTCCACAAACATGTTTAGATTGATTACTAAAGGAGTTTAGTAGTTCAATTAAACACTCAATCAATTGATAACTCAGTATCATAGTGTTCAAGGTGTTGGACTGATTGATTAGAGTATCGGATTGATTGACACTGCGATTGACTGATTCTGCATAATCTGCACTCCCAACCGATCAGTTCATGTGATGAACCGATCGGCTGAGCTTGGTGAACCGATCAGCTCAACTGGTGAGTCGATCGGCTCATGGACAGGGTGAAGCGGTTTGTTCAAGTGTTGAAATGATCGATTCAACTGTTGCAACCAAGCAAGTTGGGAAAGTAGGATTGGTGAGAAATTTCCTTTCGTTTCACTTGCCCAATTTGATTGGAACAAGGATTGGTATTTGATACCAATTAGAAACAAAAGATGGAATTTTAATGGGGAACTGACCATGACCACGAACTGACTGGTTCAGAAGTGAACCGACCGTTTCATGGGTCCCAACCGATCGGTTGAGGTGTCAACCGACCGGCTCAGATCCCCAACCAACTGTTTTAGTTGTGAAACGATCGGTTCAGGTTGCGCAGTTGGTTGTTTTTGTGGAAAATCTCGAACCCTTCTACTCCTACTTTAGTCCCACATTGCCCGGGATGGAGAACCCTGTCCCATGACCCTCCTATATATAGGGGTATTGGGGGCTTCTCAAAGCACAACCCAGTGCAACCAGTTGCTCTGTGAAGTTGTCGTTCTCTCTGGTTTTGGTAACCGAGAGAGAGCCCGAGTAAGTGCTACCTGATTAGGGAGGCACAACAAGGGAAAGACAACTACAGAAAGTGACTGGTGGCAGGAGAGTGTGTTGGCGACTAGTACGCCGACAAGAGGGTGCGACTCCTTCTGATTCCTTATGGGACAAGGAGATCGGAGTTCCAGGCAGTCTGTGTGGATGACTACATAGACAGGAGACCTCTGTCGCTCGGAGGACAACTGACAGTCCTGGTGAGACCAGGAGTCTTCAGTCCCGGTGCGACCAGGAGCTACACAGACACCGTCCAAGACCGGAGGTGAATACCGTGCAAGGCGCGAGGTACTATCACCGAGCAAGCCTCGGGACAAGGTATGCATCCACAAACCATCTTTCCTATTGTATAGACATTGACGTGATTCCTTTTGTTCTAGGTTTTGGGGAGAAAATTTTTGTTTCCGCTGCTTCTCTGCCTCCCCTAAAACCCAACAGTGGTATCATAGCCACGTCAACTGCTCTATATTTTAGGATTATCAATATGATTGATTTTGGTTTGTCGCCTTTATTTATTGCATACGATGCGAATAAAATTGGCTTTATGCGTGTCCAATCCACAAATCCCAAATATACATATATGATATGTAATATTAATGCACTTGATACGCGTCTCCCTTAAACAAGTTTTGTGGTGGATGTGTAGCATGGTTATGGCCTATAAACCCTATATCTGTGTGTGGTTTTATATGGTTGCTTGCATCTCAGTCTGCGCACCAATTCCCTTCTCCTATTCCTGATGTAACTCGAAATAATTCAAAATTTCTTTACCTATCTTTGCTCCCCCCGAATGTAACTCAGGGTTTCACAATTCAATTGTAAATAGGATAGTTTTTATTTCCTGTTATGTCAAAGAACGGCGGATGACCTGAGACGATCAGTTCAAGGCGTGAACCAATCGGTTGGTGTTCCAGACGACCGGTTTGAGGAGCGAGAAGAGCGGGTGGTGACTTGAGGAGATGCACGATGACCGGTGAACCGATCGGCTGGAGGCGCCAGTCGATCGGCTGGTGGCACCCGAACAACCAACTTCATGGCGAGCCGATCAGTCATAGAGATGAGCTGATCAAACCCAGAAAGGCAGGAGAAAATTTCATCTTGTACAGGTTGCATGTGATGTAGACCTAGATGACCGTGATTCCTCTTAGCTCAAGGAATCACAATAGGATGGCCAAAATCATTGCTTTTATCATTTTGCATGTTTTTCTGTGGGATATAGCATGTATATGATACATACTATATATTGTGGTGATTGGATATGTATATGTATATAAAAACCAAATCCCTCATTAAATATTAAGTTTTAGATGACTTCTAAATGTGACACATATGAAAAGCTTGATCGACCAAGTGTGGGCACGCCCAAGCATGGTACACCGTCTATCTTGTGGAAGCTTGAAGGATGAATGTGTGGGTCTACCCAAACAGGGTGCATGTTCATCATGTTGGCTTTGGGTTGGACTTAACAAGGTGATCTAGATAGGATCTAGCACCTTGAGGCATGGAAATGATCATGGCAAGGAGTTGCATATGACATCTTTCAAGAGTTTCATATGATGCAATTGGCAAGAGTTGCCTACCTAGAAGATCTGAGTTGTGGGTGATAGCCCAAGCTGGTCCATGGCTCAGAGGATTTCAGGATCTTGACCCACTAGAAGATTGTACGATGTAATCTTCTGAATTGATGGTGAGGGTTGTCAATTTGAGTCAAAATAGTGGGAGCGGTAATTAATTAAAGGCCTAATTAACTATCGTCAAATTTTATTCAAATCAAATCAAAAGGAGTTTTGACAAATGCAATTTTCTCTTGTAGAATGGCAAAAGAATCATCTTTTAAAATGGGCAAATTAATTGAGAACAAATTCCATAACTGGTTGAGGACTGTGAGAAGTGTTCTGCACAATCCAGATATACCAGGAGCCTTTGAATCCACTCTATGTACGCTTAATGCGTTGGTGAAGAGGAAAGAAAGTTCATTGATAGAGATCAATGGAACGAATGGTAAGGGAGAGAAGAGTTCTCTCGCCAAACCAATTTCTTCTACATGGAGAGGATGGAAGGAACGATGGAAGAAGAAGTTAGAGATAGAGATCTCTACTTCTGGTGTATACGTGATAGAGATTAACTTTACTACTTCTTCGTCATGGGTACTTGATACTGGATGTGGATCTCACATTTGTTCAAATGTGAAGGATCTTAAGAGAAGTAGACCTTTGGAGAAAGGCGAGGTTGAACTACGTGTTGCCAATGGGGCAAGGGTTTCTGCCAGTGCCGTAGGAACCTATGAGTTAACTCTACCAAGTGGGCTAATAATAGAGTTGAAGAACTGCTATTATGTACCTTCCATAAATAGGAATATCATTTCTATCTCTTGTTTGGACAAGGATGGATTTCAATTTCTTATTAAGAATGGAAATTGTTCCATTTCTAAAGATGGGATCTTTTATGGCAGTGCCCCAATGTCTTATGGTCTATACTTGATAGATCTAGAGACAAATGTATACAACGTAAACACCAAAAGGCAAAAATCAACAACTCAAACGAAACATATCTTTGGCATTGTTGTCTAGGGCACATAAATGAGAAGTGCATTTCTAGACTCCATAAAGATGGTTATCTAGACTCTTTTGATTATGAATCCATAGAGACATGTGAATATTGTTTGTTTGGAAATATGACCAAGACTCCCTTTTCAGGTAAAGGTGAGAGAGCTAGTGATCTATTAGGACTCATACATACTGATGTATGTGGGCCTTTTAGAACTAATGTCAGAGGTGGGTATCAGTACTTCATTACCTTTACTGATGACTTCAGTAGGTATGGCTATGTGTACCTGATGAAACATAAGTCAGAAACCCTTGAAAGGTTCAAGGATTTCATGAATGAAGTATAGAACCAACTTGGTAAAAGTATTAAGGCACTTCGATCCGATCGAGGTGGAGAATACTTAAGCCAGGAGTTTGAGGACCTTCTGTGAGCACATGGTATTGTATCACAATTGACTCTGCCTGGAACACCACAGCATAATGGTGTGTCTGAAAGAAGGAATCACACATTGTTAGATATGGTGCGATCAATGATGAGTTTTGCTGATCTTCCAATTTCCTTCTGGGGTTATGCTCTTGAAACCGGCACGTTTACACTTAACCTAGTACCATCTAAATTGGTTCAAAAGACACCATATGAGATATGGACTGGGAAGCGTCCCGATTTGTCTTTTCTAAAGATTTGGGGTTGTGAGGCTTATGTTAGGAAAATGTTTCCTGATAAGCTTGGACCCAAGTCCGATAAATGTTATTTTGTTGGATACCCCAAGGAAATGAGGGGATATTATCTATACCACCCTACTAACAACAAAGTGTTTGTTGCTAGGACAGTTGTGTTCCTAGAGAAGGAATTTATTTCCAAAGGAAGCAGTGGGAGGAAGAGAGCTTGAAGAGGTTCAAGCCCAACAAGAAAACATTGAACCAGTAGATGTACGAGAGGAAAATGGAGATTCACAAGGTGTTGTAGAATCTAAGTCTCCTCAGGTAACACAAGGACCTCGTAGATCTAGTAGGACCCACCTTGAACCTGAGAGGTTTGGATACCTTGTAACTCAGGAAGGTGGTGAGTTGATCATAGATGATGATCCAACTACCTACGTAGAGGATATGGAGGGACCAGATTCTGAGAAATGACTTGAAGCCATGAGATCCGAGATGGAATCCATGTACTCCAATAAAGTATGGACTTTGGTGGAACCACCCGATGGGGTAAAACCCATAGGGTGCAAGTGGGTCTTCAAGAAGAAGACCGACATGGATGGCAATGCACATACTTATAAAGGCAGATTGGTTGCGAAGGGATTTCAACAAGTTCAAAGTGTTGACTATGACGAAACCTTTTCTCCAGTTACCATGATTAAGTCCATCAAGATCATGCTTGCTATTGCAGCTTATTATGACTACGAGATTTGGCAGATGGATGTTAAAACCGCATTCCTTAAAGGGAACATAAATGAGGATGTGTACATGACACAGCCTGAAGGTTTTGTAGATCCAAAGAATGCCAATAAAGTCTGTAAGCCGCAAAGGTCAATCTATGGATTGAAGCAAGCATCTCAGAGTTGGAATCTTCGATTTGATGAGGAAGTCAAAGTGTTTGTCTTTACTCAAAATGAAGATGAACCTTGTGTGTACAAGAAGGTTAGTGGGAGCTCAACCACATTCCTCATATTGTATGTGGATGACATACTTTTGATGGGGAATGATGTCTTAGCCTTAGAGAAGGTAAAGACTTGGCTTGGGAATACTTTCTCGATGAAGGACTTAGGAGAAGCATCCTACTTTCTAGGAATTAAGATCTATAGATATAGATCTAGAAGGCTTCTCAGACTAAGTCAGAGCACGTACATCGACAAAGTGCTGAAGCGGTTCAGCATGGAGAACTCAAAGAGAGGCAACATCCCCATGCTACATGGAGTCACCGTCTCTAGAGCTCAATGTCCGCAATCTTATGAAGAGAGGGAGCGTATGAATGGGATCCCATATGCATCAACCATCGGATCCATCATGTACGCTATGTAGTACACACGCCCAGATGTCTCGTATGCTCTCAGCATGACGATCATGTACCAGTCAGATCTCGGGGATGCTCACTGGACAGCCGTAAAGAACATCCTCAAGTACTTGTGAAGGACTAAGGATCAGTTTCTTGTTTACGACGGCGAGGAAGAGTTGGTTGTAAAGGGTTACACCGAAGCAAGCTTCCAAACCGATAAAGATGATTACATATCGCAGTCAGGATTTGAGTTTTGCCTTAATAATGGAGCTACGAGCTGGAAGAGTTCCAAGCAAGAAACAGTTGCCGATTCTACTACAGAGGCCGAGTATATTGTTGCTTCACATGCAGCAAAGGAGGTTGTGTGGATCAGGAAGTTCATCTCTGAACTTGGTGTAGTTCCCAGTAGCTGTGATGTAATTGAGCTTTATTGTGACAATAATGGAGCTATTGCACAAGCTAAGGAACCCAGATCACATCAGCGGTCCAAGCACATACTGAGGCGCTTCAATATCATACGCGAGATCGTACAGTGAGGAGATGTGAAGATTTGCAAAGTACCAACTGAAGACAACATAGTTGATCCACTAACTAAGGCCCTTTCTCAGTAGAAGCATGATGGTCAAGCTAGGTCACAAGGACTACGATTCCTTGGTGACTGGCTCTAAGTGCAAGTGGGAGTCTGTTGGTATGTATGCTCATAGAGCAAGTCATATGATGATTGTAATGGGATACTTTGTAAATAATTTGAATAATAATAAAGGCAATTTCTGATCTATATGTTTAAACTGTTTCTGAGATGATAGTGTAACATGATAGATGCCTAAAGAATTGTTTTACTCAATGACATATGCTTTTGGGTTGAGGACCTAAATGATGAGATCATACGGATGTTAAGAGTATACATTCTTGTTTGGTCCCTAGTCGGTTGTTATTGTGGAAATAACCATAGACATCAATAACACTAAAGACTAGATTGTGTGTTGGTTGATGACAGAATCTCATTAGTCATGATATAGTGATATCAAACCAAGCACATAGGTACTTGTTAGAGAACAAGGTACCGTACAGACCCACCGTGAGAGTGACACATGGAACCATGACTTGGTAGTCATAGTCATCTCTCACAGTGATGGTGATGAGTGTGATTCTTAGACCTGAAATCACTACACTCAACACATGTCGTTGGGTACACTTTGACATCATCAAACACAGTCATGAAACATGGGTTGTTATAAAGGTGATGATTGGGTGGGTTTGACACATGGGGCTTTTGAGGGGTGAGTGATAGATATGGGATTTGTCCCTCCTGAGGGAGTTTGATGTCCTTGGCCACTTGATGAGTAGGATTGAGAAAGGCATGCGCATGCACATGTGAATCAATATGTGATATTGATGTCACACACATCTCACCCAGTCTGCTCTAAGATCAAGGAAATGAATAAACGTTGACAGGATGACTGTTCCATGCCTCGAGTTCATTCAGGATATCAGTGACAAAGGAATTATACATTCACTGTAACACCATTCACGGATTGTAGGATTGAAAGTTGTTCTCCAACTTTCTATTTCACTTGGGTAGCACTGATGTGTGACTACACACCGCTCTTTGCTTGTGAAGTCATAAGTGTTATGGACTTTCACTGCCAACGTGAAATGGACCTACAGGGTCACACACATAGGATTTAACCTGGAATAGGAGTTTGTCCACAAACATGTTTAGATTGATTACTAAAGGAGTTTAGTAATTCAATTAAACACTCAATCAATTGATAACTCAATATCATAGTGCTCAAGGTGTTGGACTGATTGATTAGAGTATCGGATTGATTGAAACTGCAATTGACTAATTCTACGCAATCTGCACTCCCAACCCATCGGTTCATGTGATGAACCGATCGGCTGAGCTTGGTGAACCGATCGGCCCAAATAGTCTTGGTCACTTAGACCCCAAACGATCTTGACTAAATAGATTCCAAACGGTCTTACTATAATAACCTCCAAATGGTCTAAGACCGTTTAGACCTCCAAACGGTCTTGATTACATTGGCCATTCAATTGGTTTGAAACTGTTTAGCCAAATCAAGTTGAAACTGATTGGACATATAAAACCGTTTAGACAAAACATTTTGAAACCGAATGAACTTGGGTCTCCAAATGGTTTGAGACCGTTTGGTCCCAAATGGTCTTGAGACCATTTGGACTCAAACGGTCTTAAGACCGTTTGGTCCAAACCTCTCAAAACCGAATGGACCAAAAAGATATCCATCAACTAAATTGATTTTAGGGTTTCACCTGTTGAATCCACCTATCAATTGAAACAATGAATTAACCTAAATTGAACCATTAAATCACCCTTCAATTGAACCATCAATTAGGGTTTTAAATTTAAGAAACCATCAATTAGGGTTTTAAACTAATTGGATTAGGGTTTGAAATCGAGATACCTTCAATTGTTGACATTGTAGGACTAATTCTATTGAAATCATTGAATCACCACTTAGACATGTCATAACCTGACCTCAAACGTTCTTGAGGTCATTTGGATGACCTCCAAACAGTCTTGAGACCGTTTGACTAATCCCATCATTGAAATTTGCAAAATTCAATTAGGTTTGCATCATAGAATCGATCATCAATTGAGCTATTGATTGTATTTCAATTTGATATCACTGGATCATCAACCATCTAATCATACTTCATCATAGACTTCCAAACAGTCTTGGTTGACCTCCAAACGGTCTTGAGACCGTTTGGGTTAGTCAACCCAAAAATTAAATCAATCAATTGAGAATTTCAGCACTCAACCCGATTAGGGTTTGATATTTGATGGATCTTTAACTGATGAACCCTTTGAAACCAATAAATTGGATTTAATGGGTCATCAACCATTAACATCAGCATATTAAATCCAAATGGTCAACCGTGGTCAACTATTCCAAATGATTTTGAAACTGTTTGGTTTCAAACGGTTTGATGAAACTGTTTGGCTAACTTTATTGAAACCGATTGGACTCAAATTTTGAAACCGTTTGCTATAGATATTTGTGGAGGTGTGTGCTTATGACGATGTCATCATAATCAAGATATAAACCCACGAAGCTTTCTGTGATTTTCATGGTGATTGCATCAATCAATCAAATAAAATTTCGAGAATGAAGAAAGGATCAACAATTGATAGAGGTATGAAATCAATAATAGCATTCAAGGGTTCAAGTTATATAACCCGCCTTCAATTGAGCTTCAAAGCTTCAACCTCAACATCTTTAATGGTGAAAGCCACACCTTCCACTATCCCAAGCTCGTCCTTAAGCTTTGAGTGAAAAGGAATGGCTAGAATTGAAGATGGAATGGAGATAAGAAGAAATCATACATTGATTTTTTATTTCCACCATGGAATCAAGGTGAAAATAGGTCATGGAGCTTACCAACAGGTTGGGGGTCATCCTCCTAATCCTCCAAAGCTCCCTTGGTCGTTTTGCAAGCAAAGAGTGGAAGTGGTTTCGAAAAATCCTCTCAATTGAGTTGTAAAAGATGTTTTTATAAGAAATTCAATGAGAGAGAAAATATTTTATAAAATCCTTTTAATTCCAAAATTGGTGCCACCTCTCCCCCCATCAATTCCTTGCATAAAAATCCATCTTCCCCTCCTTAGAATTCCTCTTCATTATCCATGAATTAAGGAAAAGCAATTTAAGCACCTTAAATCATATAATACTAATATCCCATTTTTAGTGGATATTACTTTTGATTTAACTAATGTGAGTGGGTTCTCCACTCACTTAGATATTTTCGTGCCTTTGCAAGGCACATGCTAGTACAACCTTATATATTTTAAACCATTACCATTTTGGTTGAAGGGAACTCCGATTAACATATTTATTTTTGCATTAATTTGAAGTAAAGTTCCAATTATGCTTAAATCTTGATTATTTTAATATCAAGATTCTCTTTCTTCCAAAATGATTCAAATGAGGCGCCCCTCTCAAATTATTTTCTCTAGATGATGCCAAGAATCATTAGGGACCCTCTTGAAATGGTATTTTGCATATTGAACCCTAGATTTTGGGTAAATTACACATTACACCAAAACTAGGTTTTAATGCACAAACATTGCTCAACATGCTCTTTCTTGTTATTCAGGCCCCTACAAGCCATACCTCTGCATCATTCTCATTCCTACGATGATTCAATACTAGAGGAACATTTCACCATGTAACATTTGCAATTTAACCCCTCAACTTGGGTAATTTGCACTTTAGCCCAAAACAAGTAAAACATTATTTCAACATTATTCAAAAGGACTAAAATTGAAATATAAGTTCTTCTTGAGCCTTAATTACTTATCAAGAGATAAGAGGAAGCATATAATCAACTTTATTAAGAAAAACATCTAGGTTTAAGCATAACCAGGTCATGGATGTTACAATAAGTTTGGCCAACAAGGTCAAAGGTCACACCATTACTAACATCATATTAACAACAAGATAACCACTATCCTCTCAACATTAAAGGTAAGTAATAGAGCAAGAGACATATCAAACAAGATGCAAGTCCGATAAAGATCATATATGAACATGCAACATAAAAGAAGGTAGTATAGCTAGGGTTAGGAGTTATGTAACCTGCCTCAAGCAAGCTCATCAAGCTCCAAAGCTCCAAGCACCAAGCTTTAAGCTCTTAGCTCCAAAGCACCCCACCTTCGACCACCACAAGAAGAGAAGCAAAGCTCATAACCACCATGGCCGAAGAACAAGCAAGAAGGATAAGAAGGTGCTAAGGAGAGAGAGGAGATGCTTACAAAGGAAGCAAGACCCTTCTAGGGTTCGACCACCACCAAGAGGAAGAAGAAGAAAGACTCCACCAAGCTTGCTCTACCAAGGGAAGGTGTATCGGCCACCTAAGGAGAAAGGAGAAACTAAAGGAAATAAAGAGCTAAGCAACTAAAGAGAGGGTTGTATATATACAAGAGGGTCTATGGGGCACCCACCTTGGTGTTGCTCCACATGTGCATGTCCAAGGCACCACTTGTCCAAAGCCATGCCACCTTGCTAAACTACATGCACATGTCATGCCACCAACTAACAAAGGATTGACCACTTGTCCAAGGTATGGTGACAAAAACAAGGCAAGGTCAAAGTGGTCACTTTGGGTGATACAGCCCACTGGGCGACACACCCCATCTGGGTGACAGAGGTCACAAAGGTGCTCTTTGCACGACACAAGACCTCAACAAGGCAAAGCAAAACCCAAAAAATCTCAACAAGGCCCAAAAATACTCAAGCAACGAGCCCAACCCATCCTCTTAACCCTAGAGGATGCAAGAAAAGAGAAAAATATCTCTCAAGGTGACAAACTTGCACATCAACCCTAAAACTTGGGTTATTTGCAAGTTGTACCTCCAACTCTCAACAAAGCACAAACGAACCCTAATCACAACCTCATGTGATTAGAAAGCATCTAAACACAAGGTTTAGGCAAATAAAATAGGGTAAACCCAAAACGAAGGTTAGGATCCTTATAGCCAAAATGACTGGACAATTGGGTGGTGAATTTTCATCGATAGAGTATCAGCAGGAAATTTGCACCATGTCTACTATTGGTATCTATGTGAGATCTCTACCAACAATGATCCATGGTGTATCATACTATGGATTTTTAAATAACATGTATTAATGAGTTTAAGCAATGAGAAAATTTGGTTTTCTACTTACTCCTACTAGTGAGATGCCTAACAACATGTTGTTGGGTTTTAGGGGAGGCAGAGAAGCAGCGGAAACAAAAAATTGCTCCGCAAAACCCAGAACAAAAGGAATCACGTCAACGTCTATACAATAGGAAAGATGATTTGTGGATGCATACCTTGTCCTGAGGCTTGCTCGGCGACAGTACCTCGCGCCTTGCATGGTCTTCACCTCCGATCTTGGACAGTGTCTGTGCAGCTCCTGGTCACACCGGGACTGAAGACTCCTGGTCTCATCGGGACTGTCGGGATTGATAATTGTCCTCTGAGCGACAGAGGTCTCCCGCCTCTGCAGTCGTCCACACGGACTGCCTGGAACTCCGATCTCCTTGTCCCACAAGGAATCAGAAGGAGTCGTACCCTCCTATCGGCGTACTAGTCGCCAACTCACTCTCCTGCCACCAGTCACTTTCTGCAGTTGTCTTTCCCTTACTGTGCCTCCCTAATCGGGTAGCACTTGCTCGGGCTCTCTCTCGGTTACCAAAACCAGAGAGAACGACAACTTCACAAAGCAACTGGTTGCATTGGGTTGTGCTTTGAGAAGCCCCCAATACCCCTATATATATAGGAGGGTCATGGGACAGGGTTCTCCATCCCGGGCAATGCGGGACTAAAGCAGGAGTAGAAGGGTTTGAGATTTTCCACAAAAACAACCAACTGCACAACCTGAACCGATCGTTTCACAACTGAAACGGTCAGTTGGGGATCTGAGTCGGTCGGTTGACACCTCAACTGATCGGTTGGGACCCATGAAACGGCCGATTCACTTCTGAACCGGTCGGTTCGTGGTCCTGGTCAGTTCCCATTTGACTTTCCATCTTTTGTTTCTAATTGGTATCAAATACCAATCCTTGTTCCAATCAAATTGGGCAAGTGAAACGAAAGGAAATTTCTCACCAATCCTACTTTCCCAACTTGCTCGGTTGCAACAGTTGAATCGATCGTTTCAACACTTGAACAAATCGCTTCACCCTGTCCATGAGACGATCGACTCACCAGTTAATTAATCAAAACCATTTGGATGTCTAAGGTGATTGAAGGTCAATCCACTACTTGATTATTTTATGATGAAAATCAATGATGATTACAATGGTTGTACCTTTAAGGTACTAGAGTGATTGGTATCCTTAGTGGGGTTAACCTTTGAATCATATTAATACAATAGTCCAATACATTATGATAACCCTAATTACATGTATTTGAATAAAGAATAGAATCAATTTGATTAAGATTGGAGTAGAGAACATCCTAGAGAGGATGAGAAAGGGAAATTTATACATGTATAATAATCATGTAGCAATCAAGCCCAACACATTCAAAATGAATGGGATATATAATTAGGGTATGATCCTTAATAAAGAGATCGTAAAACCCTAATTGAGTTAACTGATGAACTTAAACCCTAATTTAGGGAAATACTGAGTGAAACCCTAATCTAGGGGAAAGATGTGATCCTAATATTGGATAATGACATGAGAAACCCTAATTCATGGTATTTTATTGTAAACCCTAATTGGGATGAATAGTAAACCCTAATTTGGGGGAAATGTTGTAAGAAACCCTAATTCAGGGTATTTTATTGTAAACCCTAATTGGGATGAATAGTAAACCCTAATTTGGGGAAATGTTGTAAGAAACCCTAATTCAGGGCAATTCTCAATGAAACCCTAATTCAAGGTAATGATGTGTAAATCCCTAATATAGGGTGATGAATGTGATACAAAACCCTTATCCAAGGTGATGTTATGTAATGTTACAGTAAACCCTAATTTGAGTAAAAGGACATGATAAACCCTAATCTGATGTGAATAGTGCATCCTAACCCTAAATTGGGTAATAGGATATAATAAACCCTAAATACAGGGTGATGCTATGTGAAATCCTAAGACAAAGTGATCCTATGTGAACCTCAAATACAGAGTGATGAGTTATGAATGTAATAAGAAAACCCTTGTATTGCATGGTACTGATATATAATGGATATAATTGTTATCATGAGTACTAATAATGCAGGTGTGTTGAGATGATGAGCATAGCCAGGTATGAGCTATGATGCTCTGTATATTGAGAATGTTTTATAGGCCTTATAAGACTTCATATGCTTTGTTTCTTAGTGAGAGGTAACCTGAAATTAATGAGCCATGTGTGCCATATGATGTTTTAATTATTGAAATTGTTTATGGGCTTCATAAGCCATAATATGCCTTGTTGCCTATTAAGGGGTAACAAGAGGTGATATGAGCTTTGTGAACTATGTGGAATGCTTGTGTAGCAAGAATCATGATTACCTTGGTCAGATGACCTGAAGGTATTAAGTTACTTGATAAGTGGTAACAAGTATTCTATGATGAATTGAGGGTCTGAATACTCATATTCTATAATCAAGATGATGAACTTGTTAAGAAATAAAAATGTACCTGATGAGATGAGGGATGAAGATCCCAATACTTCATTAAAAGGGTATGGCTACATGCCATGACTCCACAATACAATACCAAGCATTAGTTGTGTGATCTAAGCCTGAAGTGAGTATATGTTACGGCTATAACTCTATAGCGAAGATGTCAATATACCCTGGCCAGCTAATTGTAGTTTGATATGTGATGTCTCTGCCATATAATCTCGTACTGACCGAGAAGGTTGATGTTACTCTGCTTAGCATATCCTAGAAGGATAAATGTTATACATGTGCTTTAATTCCTCACTAAATAAGTATCATGCTGACTTATCAAGTTATAGCTGAAATGCTCGAGATAAGAATACTACTTTAATCTATTTAGACATTGATCTATCTACCGTTAAATATATAATTCCTCTGCTCAGTGTTAATTCAATAACTACAATAATAATGTTTTGGCGGAGAGTTATATCTCTCGCTGGGGCAATTTACAATTGTCTCACCCCTGTGGGATCCATATTTTTATGTGGACGCAGACGAGGAGGAAGGAACCCTTCAGTAGGTGAAGGACAGCAGCAGCATCAGGAATAGCAGTGAATTCTCAGGTGGAGACACTAGCTATCAAGTTTTGTATATGTGTGAATAGAGTCCTATGTGTCGTCTCTGTACTCTCAGGTCCTCAGAGTCCGGAGTTGGTTTTAATGAATCGATCTGAGATTTTGGCTTGATGCCTCAATGTTCTTATGATGTCTGTATACAGTTTAATAGAACAGTTGATGTTGTAATCCTTGAGATGAGATGATACACGATATGTACTAGTGAGACAAAATGAAATAAAATTACTTTGGTTCTTTTCAAAAGAGTTGTCCTTTGTGGATCTCTTTGAAAAAGGTTTTAATTTTTAGTGATTTTCAGTAATCTGCTGCTAACGAACGCTTTTGCTTAAGTAAATCATGTTCTTGTGATCAGTGTGTCACAATTTAGTGGTATCAGAGCTCTAGGTTCGCTGAGTCTACAGAGACATAGGATTAAGGTTGTTGGTCTGTTCTAAGTGTCTTCCAATTTATCTGATAGTATCTACTTCTCACATAGGAGAAGAAGAACTTGAAAATGTCTGGATCACATGAAGAACATGCTGTTGAGAGCAACATTGCTGCACCAGGAGGAGGTGCAAAGGATCAAGCTAGGGAGGAGCCAGTACCTGAACATCCCCAGTTTGACCCAGAAATGATAGAAAATCTAGCCTTCCATACCCTGTTCGGCCAGTTTATGGCGACCATGACACACATGGAAGACAGGATGCCACCACCTACACCTAGGGCACCAGCCCATAATGAGGGACAGAGAGCCGGAAAGACTTTTGAGAGACTTCGTCGGGTTGGAGCCATAGATTATGCTAGTACATATGATTCAGCAGATGTTGATTTGTGGCTGACGGAGCTGGAGAAGGCTTTTAGGATCCTTGATATTCCTGAAGTTGAGAAGGTAAGACATGCAGTGTACCTCCTAAAAGGGAGTGTTGGTCATTGGTGGACTATAGAAGAAGACAAGAGGTCAGGTGAAGAAGTTGGATGGGAGGTATTCTGACGAGAATTCGTCAGTAGATACTTCCCTAAGACGTATCTAGATGAGAAGATCTCTCAATTTGAGAGGATCAGACAAGGACAGATGAACGTTAGTGAGTATGGAGCTAAGTTCATGGAGTTGTTGTGGTTTTGTCCGCATATGGAAGTTAATGATGAGGAAAGAATTTGGCATTTTGAGAAGGGGTTGAACGCTAAACTGACCACTCATGTGTCTGCTTTAGAGAAAAGGGAGATGTTTGCCACTTTTGTGGATTCGGTAAGGAGGATACAGAGGTCTGAAATAGAGAAACAACAGACTAGTGGTAAGAAGGTATACACTCAGATTCAAGGACAAAGATCTGAAAGTTTTAAGAAGCTGAGATTTTCTGCATCAACAGTACCATCGAGATTCAATACCCAGACGCAATGGACATCAAGTAGGGATAGGGACCGTAGTATTGCTTCAAGTAGAGCCCCTGACATAGCATCAACATCGGTGACTAGATCCCACAAACCCTATTTTGTGACCAGGGTCTGTTACCAATGTAGACAATCAGGACATCTAGTAAAGGATTGTCCAGACAGGAATTCAATGGTGACTCTAACCCCAAGGCAGAGTCAGCAAGGCTCACAAAGGAGGCAATTTTCTAGTAATAATAGAGGACAAGGACAAGCATCCCAAGCTGGTTCATCAACACCTAACAATCAAGCACAAGGTCGACAACAAGCAACTATGAGGTTCTATGCAATGAATCAATCTGATGCAATAGTCAACTCTCAGGTTGTGACATGTCAGATGAAATAGATTCATTCTGATATTTCATTTCATGATTCTATGTGTTAAAAATAAGAAAGTAGTTGTTTTTGAACTTCCTCTTACTAGTCCTATAAGGACACAAGGAAGATGAGAATTTACATTTTACTCAGTATTCCTTAAAATGCTTTATAATCTCTCTTATCTATGTGATAAAAGATGAGATATAGAAGTGATGCCTGAATAAAATCTAGGAATGAAAAATCATGTGTGTATAATGATATGAAAAGTGAGGAACATGATAGTAAATAAAGTGCATAATGCATACTACCTAATCTCAATATTTTTATACCCTGGCCAGGTATATGATTATTGGAGATAGGGCAAGTATGGAACTCTTAGATTGTTATCTTTCTAATTACTCTGATCAAGTAGTCATTCTGAAATAATCTAGTGAGTATAATGAAACCAAATAGGGATTGCTGAGTGAAATTTCCCAATAACATAGGGATTGTTGAGTGAACTTTCCCAATAGCATAGGGATTGCTAAGTGAACTTTCCCAATAGCATAGGGATTGCTAAGTGAACTTTCCCAATTATATAGGGATTTCTAAGTGAACTTTCCCAATTACATAGGGATTACTGAGTGAACTTTCCCAATAACATAGGGATTGTTGAGTGAACTTTCCCAATAGCATAGGGATTGCTAAGTGAACTTTCCCAATTATATAGGGATTGCTAAGTGAACTTTCCCAATTACATAGGGGTTGCTAAGTGAACTTTCTCAATTACATAGGGATTGCTGAGTGAACTTTCCCAATTACATAGGGATTGCTAAGTGAACTTTCCCAATAACATAGGGATTTCTAAGTGATCTTTCCCAATTTCATAGGAATTGCTAAGTGAACTTTCCCAATAACATAGGGATTTCTGAGTGAACTTTCCCAAATAACATAGGGATTTCTGAGTGAACTTTCCCAATTACATAGAAATTGCTGAGTGAACTTTCCCAATTACATGAGGAATTGCTAAGTGAACTTTCCCAACTAATGAGGAATTGCTAAGTGAACTTTCCCAAACAAATAAAGGATTCCTGAGTGGATTATCTCTGTTAAATATATATGTTTCCCCTTTGATAAACAACCTTGGGTAATGACAGGAGTATGTTCTTTTATGTTACTTCCTTTCATTAACATGACAATCAAGTAAGTATTATGACATTTGAGTTACATGGATTATAAATAATCCGTTGTTGGATACTTAGAAAAGTATCAGTTTGCTTTGGACTTTGGTTCCAAGATAATGATATATGGAACAAGAAATGTCCTAAAATAAAAATAAAAATACCTTGTGCATGTATACCTTTGGTGGTAACAACAGAGATATGGATATGATAAAAATGAGATGTGTTCTCAACACATATGATGAATACCAAAGTAAGGATTATGGTACCTGAGAAATAATAGATGATTTATGTTGGTTACCTATATTGGCCAACTTTGAAATCAATCTAGTTACATAAAATAATATGGACATCCTATGTTAGGGGTTTATGCTATGCATAAGTATAAACATTGATAAGGTTGAACTAATGGAAGGAACAATTGTAATTGGTGGAAAAGTTTATCAAGCTAAAAATATTTTCATAGAATAACCCTGCGTGGAAGAACTTTGTGTGGAATAAAGATCTATGGTATCTCCATGACATTAATATGTTATGTGGAGACTTGATGGTATGATAAATGAATAAAATATGTCTCTCCTTTTCCTGGGATTTCGGGGATGAAATCCTTGTTAGGGGTTTATAATTTGTAACATCCCTGACCTGGTTATGCTTAAACCTAGATGTTTTGCTTAATAAAGTTGATTATATGCTTCCTCTTATCTCTTGATAATTAATTAAGGCTCAAGAGGAACTTATATTTCAATTTTAGTCCTTTTGAATAATGTTGAAATAATGTTTTACTTATTTTGGGCTAAAGTGCAAATTATCGAAGTTGAGGGGTTAAATTGCAAATGTTACATGGTGAAATGTTCCTCTATTATTGAAGCATTGTAGGAATGAGAATGATGCATAGGTATGGCTTGTAGGGGCCTGAATAACAAGAAAGAGCCTATTGAGCAATGTTTGTGCATTAAAACCTAGTTTTGGTGTAATGTGCAATTTACCCAAAATCTAGAGTTCAATATGCAAAATACCATTTCAAGAGGGTCCCTCATGATTCTTGGCATCATGTAGAGAAAATAATTTGAGAGGGGCACCTCATTTGAATCATTTTGGAAGAAAGAGAATCTTGATATTAAAATAATCAAGATTTAAGCATAATTGGAACTTTACTTCAAATTAATGCAAAAATAAATATGTTAATCAAAGTGCCCTTCAACCAAAATGGTAATGGTTGAAAATAGATAAGGTTGGACGAGCATGTTCCTTGAAAAGGCACGAAAATATCTAAGTGAGTGGAGATTCCACTCACATTAGTTAAATCAAAAGTTATATCCACTAAAAATGGGATATTAGTATTATATGATTTAAGGTGCTTAAATTTCTTATCCTTAATTCATGGATAATGAAGAGGAATTCGAAGGAGGGGAAGATGTATTTGCATGCAAGGAATTGATGGGGGGATAGGTGGCACCAATTTTGGAATTAAAAGGATTTTATAAAATATTTTCTCTCTCATTGAATTTCTTATAAAAAAACACCTTTTACAACTCAATTGAGAGGCTTTTTCAAAACCAATTCCACTCTTTGCTTGAAAAACGACCAAGGGAGATTTGGAGGATCAGGAGGACGACCCCCAACCTTTTGGTAAGCTCCATGACCTCTTTTCACCTTGATTCCATGGTGGAAATAAAAAATCAATGTATGATTTCTTCTTATCTCCATTCCATCTTCAATTCTAGCCATTCCTTTTCACTCAAAGCTTAAGGACGAGCTTGGGATAGTGGAAGGTGTTGCTTTCACCATTAAATACATAGAGGTTGACTCTTTTAAGCTCAATTGAAGGTGGGTTATATAACTTGAACCCTTGAATGTTATTATTGATTTCATACCTCTATCAATTGTTGATCCTTTCTTCATTCTAGAAATTTTATTTGATTGATTGATGCAATCACCATGAAAATCACAGCAAGCTTCGTGGATTTATAGCTTGATTATGATGACATCATCATAAGCACACACCTCCACAAATATCTATTGCAAACGGTTTCAAAATTTGAGTCCAATCGGTTTCAATAAAGTTAGCTAAACGGTTTCATCAAACCGTTTGAAACCAAACGGTTTCAAAACCGTTTGGAATAGTTGACCACAATTGACCGTTTGGATTTCATATGCTGATGTTGATGGTAAATGACCCATTAAATCCAATTGATTGGTTTCAAAGGGTTCATCAGTTAAAGGTCCATCAAGTATCAAACCCTAATCGGGTTGAGTGCTGAAATTCTCAATTGATTGATTTAATTTTTGGGTTGACTAACCCAAACGGTCTCAAGACCATTTGGAGGTCACCCAAATGGTCTCAAGACCGTTTGGAGGTCAACCAAGACCGTTTGGAAGTCTATGATGAAGTATGATTAGATGGTTGATGATCCAGTGATATCAAATTGAAATACAATCAATAGCTCAATTGATGATCGATTCTATGATGCAAACCCTAATTGAATTTCACAAATTTCAATGATGGGATTAGTCAAATGGTCTCAAGACTGTTTGGAGGTCATCCAAATGACCTCAAGACTGTTTGAAGTCAGGTTATGACATGGCTAAGTGGTGATTCAATGATTTCAATAGAATTAGTCCTACAATGTCAACAATTAAATGTATCTCGATTTCGAACCCTAATTCAATTAGGTTAAAACCCTAATTGATGGTTTCTTAAATTGAAAACCCTAATTGATGGTTCAATTGAAGGGTAATTTAATGGTTCAATTGAGGTTAATTCAATGTTTCAATTGATAGGTGGATTCAACAGGTGAAACCCTGAAATCGATTTAGTTGATGGATATCTTTTTGGTCCATTCAGTTTTGAGAGGGTTTGGACCAAACAGTCTTAAGTCCGTTTGAGTCCAAACGGTCTCAAGACCATTTGGGATCAAATAGTCTCAAGACCATTTGGGACCAAACGGTCTCAAACCGTTTGGAGACCCAAGTTCATTCAGTTTCAAAATGTTTTGTCTAAATGGTTTTATATGTCCCATCGGTTTCAACTTGATTTGGCTAAACGGTTTCAAACTGATTGAATGGACAATGTAATCAAGACCATTTGGAGGTCTAAACGATCTTATACTGTTTGGAGGTTATTATAGTGAGACCGTTTGGAGTCTATTTGGTCAAGATCGTTTGGGGTCTAAGTGACCAAGACTATTTGGGAATTGATTAATCAAAACCATTTGGATGTCTAAGGTGATTGAAGGTCAATCAACTACTTGATTATTTTATGATGAAAATCAATGATGATTACAATGGTTGTACCTTTAAGGTACTAGAGTGATTGGTATCCTTAGTGGGGTTAACCTTTAATGCATATTAATGCAATAGTCCAATACATTATGATAACCCAAATTACATGTATCTGAATAAAGATTAGACTCAATTTGATTAAGATCGGAGTAGAGAACATCCTAGAGAGGATGATAAAGAGAAATTTATACATGTATAATAGTCATGTAGCAATCAAGCCCAACACTTTCAAAATGAATGGGATATATAATTAGGGTATGATCCTTGATAAAGAGATCATAAAACCCTAATTGAGTTGACTAATGAACTTAAACCCTATTTTAGGGAAATATTAAGTGAAACCCTAATCTAGGGGAAAGATGTGATCCTAATATAGGATAATGACATTAAAAACCCTAATTCAGGGTATTTCATTGTAAACCCTAATTGGGATGAATAGTAAACCCTAATTTGGGGAAATGTTGTAAGAAACCCTAATTTAGGGTATTTTATTGTAAACCCTAATTGGGATGAATAGTAAACCCTAATTTGGGGAAATGTTGCAAGAAACCCTAATTCAGGGCAATTCTGAGTGAAACCCTAATTCAGGGTAATGATTTGTAAATCCTTAATATAGGGTGATGAATGTGATACAAAACCCTAATCCAGGGTGATGTTATGTAATGTTACAGTAAACCCTAATTTGAGTAAAAGGACATGATAAACCCTAATCTGATGTGAATAGTGCATCCTAACCCTAAATTGGGTAATAGGATATAATAAACCCTAAATACAAGGTGATGCTATGTGAAACCCTAATACAGGGTGATGTTATGTGAAATCCTAAGACAGAGTGATCCTATGTGAAGCTCAAATACAGAGTGATGAGTTATGAATGTAATCATAAAACCCTTGTATTACATGGTACTGATATATAATGGATATAATTGTTATCTTGAGTACTAATCATGTAGGTGTGTTGAGATGATGAGCATAGCCAGGTATGAGCTATGATGCTTTGTATATTGAGAATGTTTTATAGGCCTTATAAGCCTTCATATGCTTTGTTACTTAGTGAGAGGTAACTTGAAATTAATGAGCCATGTGTGCCATATGATGTTTTAATTATTGAAATTGTTTATGGGCTTCATAAGCCATAATATGCCTTGTTGCCTATTAAGGGGTAACAAGAGGTGATATGAGCTTTGTGAACTATGTGGAATGCTTGTGTAGCAAGAATCATGATTACCTTGGTCAGATGACCTGAAGGTATTAAGTTACCTGATAAGTGGTAACAAGTATTCTATGATGAATTCAGGGTCTGAATACCCATATTCTATAATCAAGATGATGAACTTGTTAAGAAATAAAAATGTACCTGATGAGATGAGGGATTAAGATCCCAATACTTCATTAAAAGGGTATGGCTACAGGCCATGACTCCACAATACAATACCAGGCATTAGTTGTGTGATCTAAGCCTGAAGTGAGTATATGTTACGGCTATAACTCTATAGAGAAGATGTCAATATACCCTGGCCAACTAATTGTAGTTTGATATGTGATATCTCTGCCATATAATCTCGTACTGACTGAGAAGGTTCATGTTACTGTGCTTAGCATATCCTAGAAGGATAAATGTTATACATGTGCTTTAATTCCTCACTAAATATGTATCATGCTGACTTATCAAGTTATAGCTGAAATGCTCATGATAAGAATATTGATTTAATCTATTTAGACATTGATCTATCTGCTGTTAAATATATAATTCCTCTGCTCAGTGTTAATTCAATAACTACAATGATAATGTTTTGGCTGAGAGTTATATCTCTCACTGGGGCAATTTACAATTGTCTCACCCCCATGGGATCCATATTTTTAGGTGGACGCGGATGAGGGGGCAGGAACCCTTCAGTAGGTGAAGGATAGCAGCATCACCAGGAATAGCAGTGAATTCTCAGGTGGAGACACTAGCTATCAAGTTTTGTATATGTGTGAGTAGAGTCCTATGTGTCGTCTCTGTACTCTTAGGTCCTCGGAGTCCATAGTTGGTTTTAATGAATCGATATGAGATTTTGGCTTGATGCCTCAATGTTCTTATGTTGTCTATATACAGTTTAATAGAACAGTTGATGTTGTAATCATTGAGATGAGATGATACATAATATGTACTAGTGAGACAGAATGAAATCAAATTACTTTGGTTCTTTTCGAAAGAGTTTTCCTTTGTGGATCTCTTTGAAAAAGGTTTTAATTTTTAGTGATTTTCAGTAATCCACTGCTAACGAATGCTTTCGCTTAAGTAAATCATGTTCTTGTGATCGGTGTGTCACACCTATGATTAGGTTTTCCTTTGGGGCAATACCCCTTTCTGTCTTTGGTTTTGAGGAGTGAGTTCGAGCTCTAGTGGTGTAGGCAAAACCCCTCTCACTTGGTTTTTGAGAGGTGAGTCTATACTCTAGTTGCTTGGACAACACCCTTCTCTCACCATGGATTTGAGAGGTGATCCTTTGGTTGTTGATGATCTAGTTGAGTATGGAGTGTTGCCCAATATGTGATGGAGGTTGTGCAAAAACCCTCTCTTTTAGTTGTTGAGAGGTGAGCCGACTCTCTTGATCTTTTAGGGTTTGATGATGTTGGTCTTGAGGTTGAAGATGACCAAACTGATGTGGTTCTTGTGCCCTTGCAGGATACCCTTTTTGGTGCTTTGCACGATACCTCTCATCTAACGTTTGTCTTGGATGTTATGCTTAGTTGGGTTGTGTTAACCTTGTTTCCCGATATAGTGTTTGGGTGATGAACCATAGGTAGATGCCCTAGTGTTGATCTTTATGTTGTGCCTACCTTAGTTGGACGATAGGCCCCTGGGCACCATGGTAGGTGACTGACATGTGATGCCCACATACTTCCTGATATCATCCACCCTAGAGTGTGTAGGTGTGCCTAGCTTGGGGCAACACCAGGGTCAAGTGCATGGCCGATACCCCATATGGAGGCGTGTTACCCTTTGACCAATCTGCCTTTCTCATCACATGTCTCCTTTTGGTCAGTTATTCATCATAGGTGCATGATAGCTTGGATAGCTCTAGAGTTAAGAGCTAGGCCGATACATGTGTTGAACATGGATGGTGCTTTAGACGATACAAGTTGAAGGGTTGAGTCTTGTCCGATATGTGGACCCAAACCCTAGCTGGACGATAGGGTGTCTTGGGTGACATGGTGGAGGGTAGTAGAATCCCTTGGGCATTATGAAGAGCTTGTTGGGCGTTAGGGTTTGCTCTTGGCTGACATGACCTTGAGCGCCATGGTCTTGTCCGATATGGTGATGAGGATGGCCGATAGGTAACCCTAACCCTAGTGGATGATATGGTCATGGCCGATAGGTGAGTGTGTCCTTGTGCATGATACATCCCTTGGATCAGGTTGCATGACACATCACTAGTCCTGGTTGCACGATACCCTTGGTGCATGGGTGCACAACATGGATGGCCGACATGTGTGGCTAAGTGCCCTAGACGATAGGCTTTTAATGAGGGATGTTATCCTACCCGCTACCCCTTTAGGTGAGGGATAGTTCTGCCCGCCACATCTCTAGTAAGGGAATACAGTACATTTGGTGAGGGTTGTGCTTAACCCGGGAAACCCTAGTAGTTACTTTCTTGTACCTTGTGGATGATGGGCTATGGATGAAAGGTTGTGACCAATGATGTACGACTAGGCTATGGTTGTGTAATAATTAGGGATGTATTCCTTGATAATGATTATGTTCATGAGATATCAGGGCATAATGAATGCTCGTGGTTTGATTACAATAATGTAATTTTTCTACAGATACAACTTTGTGCTTCATGTAGCTATGATCATGGATGTTGTTCCAATCATGTACCTTCAACCCTAATAGAATGATAATCATAAAGATCTATGTTTGGTGATTCAGTTATTTCTCTTGATATGCATACTAACCATGTAGGTGAATCAAGTGAATTCATAGCCAGGTAAGAGCTATGAGGTGTAAATGTTCTGTATAACACCCAATGATGATAATTCTTGTTGATAAGATAACATGTATAACCAGTATGATGTGAAGGTCTATTGACCTGATGAAGGCTGAGTGCCTAGTTGAGGTGTTATCCTATGATTTTGAGATAAGGTATTGCTATCCCATGGTGATGATGTAAGCCTTGAGAGGCAGTGGCATTCTGTGACGAGGGATTGAGATCCCATGGTAATAATGTAACTCAATGTTGTTTATGTTTTACAAATTGGTTGCCTCAACAATCCACTTGAAATATACTAATTAATTACAGTGGAACATATCATGTAGTTTGCCTTTTACATAGATCCATCATCATCAGTAATTGGTGATGGTGAAATAGGTTTATCCTACGGGATTACCTGGAGCGCATATTGTTGAATATGTGGGGTTTCTCCTAGCCGAAAGTAGGAGGATTTGAGTATAATTGTAGTTGTGTATAGAGCATGGTGAATAGTCCCATGGCTCAGTGATTATAGAGCATGGTGAATAGGCTCATGGCTCAGTATTATATAAGGGTAGCCTACGGAGATGACCCTATGGTTGAGGCCACTCAAGCAAGAGACTGTGGTCCTGCTTTGGTTTTCATACACTAACCACGAAGAGGTGAGGTCATGGAGTCCGGCTCTCCTAATGACCTTGTATGGCACTGGTTTTTGGGCTTCGCAGCCAAAGGTTGGATTTGAGTGGGACGTCTCACTTCCTCAGGGCATAATAAATCGTAATCCAGCTGTATAGAATATATTGCTTAAGGCAAAACATGGAACATTGATTGAGGCCTTGCTTGTATAGTTGATCCAGATATGCCTTGTAGCTATTTGTACGTTCCTTATGTTTTGTGATAAGTTCTTATAAAGCTTATATTTTCAATCATGTTCCATAAAGAAATATTTGGTTATATGCCTCCTAGATATCTGGTAAGATTGTCAATAAAATAAGTTCTGCTCAGGATGCTGCTCTTATGATCTGCTGATATCAGTTATCTGCTTTACCTGCTTTTCCTGAAGTTTTATAGTTTTGGCAGGGAGTTATGTTACTTGCTGGGACTGTGTGTCTCACCCCGTTGGGTTACAACCTTTTTAGGTGATCGTGCTAAGTGTGGTGGTGGTCGTGAGGTTGTATCTGAGCAGCAAGAAGAGCAGTAGGAGGCAAAAGATGGATATGCTACTATTTTGGTTGTTTTGTAGTAGAGTCCTAGAGTCATCCTTGTACTCTCAGGTCCTTGGAGGTGTTTTGATGATGTTTTACGATGTATAGATAATGTAGCTTTGTATATCCTACTACCGGCCTGATGTGGCCCGTTATGAATGTATAAACAGGTAATGAACTCTGGTGCTGACAGAACAGCTGGTTCCTATAGGTTGTGGACATATATCAAGGCTTGTAAATGTTTATATGGCATGTTTTCCTTACAGGATGAGGATCTGAATGTAATAGTTCCCTTTTATCTACTTTCTGCAAACGGTTTTAATTAACCTGTGTTTTTGGTAACATGTGGTTTATGGTGTTTCTGCACATTTTCGCGTGGCATTTCATTGTCTGTGTGATAGCGGGATGTGGCGTGACATTGGCGGTCATCGACTAAGGAAACACTAAAGGTGACACATTCGACCTCTTCCATCAGTCGTCTATTGATGGAAGGTAGAACTATGTTTTTGGTCTTCAACTAACAAAGTTGAGCATACAAGGATCCAACTAAAAGGTAGAAGAGCCTCGTCAGTCTTCAACTAATGAAAGGCCAGACATACTTCCATCACTCTTTGACCAATGGAACGTCAGACGGATTCCATCGATCCGCAACCAATGCAAATGCATCTAGGCCAGGAGACAACCTAAGAGAATATACCTATAGCCAGGCAAGGGAAAGGAGAATACAACCATCATGCTATGTACAAATTACATGAAAACCCCTAACTAAGGGTAATTTTTATATTATACCACCAAATAAATGCTCACCAACTAAGCATGTTGTCACAATCCCAATTTTTGGGCTTATACTGATTGAAATGCAATTTCTCAAATAAAATGTACATGTGTGAAAATTGTATGATATATGTTCAATGAATGAGTTTCTTTTGCAATATTTCCTTTAAATGAGTATTTTTTTGGATCCTAGTGAGTTAGTGAGTCCAATGTGATAAAAAGGGAAGAAAAGACAAAAGAAATTCCATAATATTAAAAAGGTAATAGAAATAAGGATAATGGTGAGAATTATGTGGAATTCTCTAGAATGCGGTATGGATGACATTTATTGATTAGGTTTTGAATCCACTTGGTTTCTAATAAGAAAAGAAATCAAAATAAGAAAATAGAAGAGAAAGAAAGAGAAAATATGAATTTCAATTGCATAAATGTGCCTTTTGAGTTGATAACTTGCATATGAAGAAAAGTCTCTTTTACTTTTGAATTTTATTCACAAACTTGGCACACAAGTAGTTTAAGTCATCATGGACTTTCCTTTGAAATATGGGATCAAACGGATAAGCGGTTTAGGAGATATGTTTTTTGGAAGATTTTCTAAAGCGGAAAGGTAAAGAAGAAATACATTAAATGTCACTAATTTGATTCATATTAGAACCTTATCCAGTTCTTTTATTCTGTAGCATGGCTTAGTATTCGTTGGATCTTTGATCCGACGGTGGGTCAGTTGTCTCCTAGCCAAGGAAGGGAGGAACATGGGAGCCAAATTTTCCTGGTTGAATCCTTTGCGATCCATAGCACATACAATTTGGGAAATGGTCCCAAAAAGTTCGGGGGGTCAATCGGAGTTGATATACCCCAGGTTTCTCTGGGTTTCATTGCCTTTAGGTTTTTTTCTCAAATCAAGATCCAAGGACTTCTCAGCTGCCATGGATGGGTCTATATATATGGAGACATGGACTTCCTCCGAGGTTGCGATTTGTTTCTGCAGCTACGGCCGAGTTCTACAAGCAATTATGTGCTATCAATTTCTTTATTCATCTCAATTGTCACCCATGTCGACGTGAGTAACTTGTTGAAGATTTGGAATGTCATTTTCTCGTATCCAACTTCCCTCGAGGCAATTGGGACCACTGGTGATTTCGGTAGGTGAGGCGAAGGCCGAAGAACCTTCATCTGGTGTGAAGGGCAATAGGAGCGCAGAGTCAACACGAGAGGTGACCCCTATCAATGGTGTATCTACAAGGAGAGACTCACTGGAGGAAGAAGATGAGGAAGGGTAGAAGTACCTTTCTAACCTAGGCACGTGACAACTCTAATTCATCGACGCAGGGGCAGGAGGGTCATTGCGCACCCTAACTTGGGTTGCCACCCAAGCGGGCCGCGTGTAGAGTTGGCTGTAGCCGATTGGCTCAGTCGATCTAGGTGGAAATAAGGTAAAAAGCCGTCTTTTATGACATGGCTCGTTCTGATTGGTTGTTTTATGCTTAAACTTGTGGAAATTTGATAAATCATATGGTGATCAGATGATGACATAGGATATATGAAAATTGATCAAAAAAATGCAAGGAACTCAATAAAAATATGATCAAGGCCTAAATCTACTTGCAATTTTAAAAGTGTATAAAGATTTCATTTTTAATGGTTTTATTAATGAAAAACCCTAAGTTTTGATGATAATTAGATCTAATGATGTTCCCTAAATATTTTGAGTTGCATATTAACTTGTTTTTGATAAAAGGAAGAATTATATCTAAAAGGATGATCTTTGTGCATAATTGGCTTAATTTAGGGTTCCATGTATATGAAAGTGCATTAATGGGCCTAGAAACCCTAATTTTGGTAATTATGAGTTTTAATGGTTTTAATTAGGAAAATACATAAGTAAGACTGAGATATGATGTTCATAAGCTAATTTGAGAATAAAGACCCTTAATGTGGATAATTTATGTAATTGGGGTTTTTATGAGTAGAAAAGATGTTTTAGGGTTCATTGACCTAAAAAGGATAAAATACGAGAAATAGATCTAAGAAACTCTAATGAATCCTAATAAGGATTAGAAACCTTAGAAAGGAGTCCCAAGTCAATAAGGAGTTGTTTGGGATGTGATTGTGATTAGGCATTATACATGCTTTTCAGGATCAAGATTTGCTTGATTGGTTGCTTGACTTGCTTGATTTGACTTATTGATTGGATTGGATATCTTGCTTATATTTGAGACTTCAAATCAGGTATGTGGTTATTCTTATGGATAATCTCTTTAGTTTCACAGAGATTTTTGAGGTTTTATCAATTGCTTGCAATTAAATGCTTGAATGAACTTTAATTCCTGTAATTTATAAAGTGACTATGATTATCACCATATATTGCTTATGACTTGTCCAAACCTGCATACCACCTCTGGATTATGATTTAAGAGATCATGATGATAAAATACCAAGCCCAGGAGAGAAGGTTAGACCAAGCCCAAGATGGGAAGGTCATAGGTGGTCAAGCCCTGGATGGGAAGACTACATGGCACCTAGAGAGGTGGCCCATAAGGTACCAATATCAGGATTGAGAAGGTAGCCTAATGTCCACTGCAAGGACTAAACCCCCAAGAGAGGGTATGCCAGAGGATGGGTAAGAAAATGGTTGGGAATTTATAAAGAAAATGTAAATTTTGGTTGGTAACAAATATTTGATGTGGATATGTTGTTATAGGATATATGTAAGATTTTTGTTTCCCCCACATATCGGTATAATATGTTATACTAACTGACATTTTGTTTGTTGGTATTTTATGAATATATGAAAGAGGATGAATACTTAAAGTGACATTTGAAGAATAAAGCTAAATAAAAATTGGGGGATTTAGTTAGATAGAACTCTACTATGGGTAAAGTTCCAAACTCCTATTTTTGAAAGGTATGTGAAAAGAAAAAATTTATCTTGCTTTTAGTTGTGGTAGAATTTATTAACTATTTTTTATTATTTGCATAACTAGTTGATCTTGTTTTGGGATAACGACACCAACTTCTTAGCCTTCCTTAAATGGGGTTTGTTGAGGGGTGGGGTCATTACATTTGGTATCAGATCCTGGTTTTCCATCTAATCTCTAGTAATATTAAATTTTACAAATTCTTTAGAGCCCAAGGGAGTTATTAGAGGATTTTCCAAAGATGGAGGTGTCTAGAAAAGGATCATGATCCGGGGGCTGGAAAGATTTTCCTCCACCCTGTTAGTTGGTTTACAAGGACTCCTAGAATCTGTGTCACTGCTTGGCCAAAATCTGAGAATTCGACTCGAAATAAGATACCTCTATGTCTTCTCATCTGTCTTAATCCCTTCTCTACCCCTTTTCATTGAGCAACTGTATGTAAGTTCTTAGTGTTTTCTCTCTCTCTCCACCTCCTCCTAAGTTTGAGGGTCAAGATTACTAAGGATTAAGGAATCCTCCACCAAATAATAAGAAGGCATGTAAGAAAGATGTCATGGACATAAGTTTTAATGATGAAACTTAGACTGAGATTAGTTACATGCTTAGGTTGCATGGCTCATGTTATCATGCCCTTGGGCACCCCTCAGGAGAATGATGAGGTTAGACCATATCGTAGGAAGATAAGGAGAGGGATAGCCTTGGAAGAAGAAGCCTCCAGGAAGAGGAAGGACCTGATCTATCCTTTGAGGATGATGCTCAACCCAAAACCTTAAGTAGTGGATAGAGAAAGAGAGGACAATATGAGTTAGATACCTTATTTATCCATGCATTCAAGTATGTGGGTTAGACATGCATGCTTAACATAGATATTTTGGGGTACACATGATAAACATAGACAGTGTGGTTGCATGACCCCTAGTGCATTTGGCTGACTCGACCTTGGGTGGGTCATGCCTAATGGGGTGAACAGATCTAGGAGAGAGGGATAGCGCCCTAATTCAGAAGGTTAGTGGTGTCTGAATAGGAACCCTAATGATCATATATAAGTAGGAAAGAGGCATGCACCTACATATAAGTGAGCGACAACAAAGCTGGAAATAGGTTTTAGTCCCAAGCTAGAGGGGTTTTGCCTATTAGTTTATGAGATAGGCATATTGAAAGATATAAATAGGGAGATTTGTGTTGATCTTGGCCGGACATAGGATTTGATAGTACATTTCAACCATGTGAGAATAGATGTGTATCCTAGGAGCCTTAACCCCATCTTCTAAGAGGGAATCCCTAGAGTGAGACCCAGAAGGAGAAGGTTGGAAACCTAGACTCCGAGACATGAGGAATCATAAGAAGGTTTGGTATGATATGGCCTAGAATGGATGACCCTGAGTAAATGTGTGGAGTTGCTTCATGCATGATCTATAGATGCTTTTTGTACCTTAGATGCCTTTAGATGAACCAAACCCTAGAAATGAGAAAGAGGCTTCTTGTACATATGTGTAGCTGATATGAGTGCCTACCTATTTAGGTGTAGAAAAGAGAGTTCCAAAGACCCTGGAGAGGTATCGTATGATAACAAGATGTAAGGCCTCACACCCAGTTGCACACCCTGACTTGGGTTGCCACCCGAGCGGGCCGTGTGTAGAGTTGGCTGCGGCCGATTGGCTCAGCCAATCCAGGTGGAAATAAGGTAAAAATCCACCTTTTATGACATGGCTCGTTCTAATTGGCTGATTTATGCTTAAACCTGTGGAAATTTAGTAAATCATAGGATGATCAGATGATGACATAGGATATATGAAAATTGATTAAAAAAATCAAGGAACTCAATAAAAATGTGATCACGGCCGAAATCTACTTGCAATTTGAAAAGTGTATAAAAATTTCATTTTTAATGGTTTTATTAATGAAAAACCTTAAGTTTTGATGATAATTAGATCTACTGATGTTCCCTAAATATTTTGAGTTGAATATTAACCTGTTGTTGATAAAAGGAAGTATTAGATGTAAAAGGATGATCTTTGTGCATAATTGGCTTAATTTAGGGTTCCATGTATATCAAAGTGCATTAATGGGCATAGAAACCCTAATTTTGGTAATTATGAGTTTTAATGTTTTTTATTAGGAAAATCCATAAGTAAGACAGAGTTATGATGTTCATAAGCTAATTTGAGAGTAAAGACCCTTAATGTGGATAATTTATGTAATTGGGGTTTTTATGAGTAGAAAAGATGTTTAGGCTTTGTTGGCCTAAAAAGGATAAAAATGAGAAATAGATCTAAGAAACCCTAATGAATCCTAATAAGGCTTAGAAACCTTAGAAAGGATTCCCAAGTCAATAAGGAGTTGTTTGGGATGTGATTGTGATGAGTAGGCATTATACGTGCTTTTGAGGATCAAGATTTACTTGATTGGTTGCTTGACTTGCTTGATTGGACTTCTTGATTAGATTGGATATCCTGCTTATATTTGAGATTTCAAATCAGGTATGTGGTTATGCTTATGGCTAATCACTTTAGTTTCATGGTGATTTCTGATGTTTTACTGATTGCTTGCAATTAAATGCTAGGATGAACTTTATTTCCTGCAATCTATAAAGTGACTATGATTATCACCATATATTTCTTATGACTTGCATGAACCTACATACCACCTCTAGATTTATGATTTAAGAGTTGGTGATAAGAGACCAAGCCCAGGAGAGAAGGTCAGACCAAGCCCAAGATGGGAAGGTCATAGGTGGTCAAGCCCTGGATGGGAAGACTACATGGCACCTAGAGAGGTGGCCCATAAGGTACCAATCTCAGGATTGAGAAGGTAGCCCAATGTCCACTGTAGGGACTGAACCCCCAAGAGGGGTTATGCCACCATATGGGCAAAAAATGGTTGGGAAGTTATATAGAAAATGTAAATTTTGGTTGGTAACAAATATTTGATGTGGATATTTTGGTACATGATATATGCAAGATTTTGTTTCCCCCACATACCAGTATAATCTGTTATACTGACCGACATTTTGTTTGTCAGCGTTTTAGGAATATATGAAAGAGGATGAATTTTTAAAGTGATATGATGAATAAAGCTAAATAAAGATTGGGGGATTTATTTAGATAGAACTCTACTTTGGGTAAAGTTCCAAACTCCTTTTTTTGAAAGGTATGTGAAAAGAAAAAAAAATTATCCTACTTTGAGCTTAGTTGTGGTAGAATTTATTAACTATTTTTTATTATTTGCAAAACCAGTTGATCCTATTTTGGGATAACGACACTAGCTTCTTAGCCTTCCTTAAATGGGGGTTGCTGAGGGGTGGGGTTGTTACACATGTGCTAAATCAAGCATCTAAATAGGCAAAAAAGGGTAAAAACAACATTAAGGGAGTTAATCTAGGTCAGAGGTAATAAAACTATAAACCCCTAATAGGGATTTAAACCCCAAAATCCTAAGAGACTTCATGTGCATCTCCTCTTAGAGTTTCCAGGTTGCTTTTTCAACAACATGGTGATGTCATAACACTTTCACCACAAATATATCTTTCTTCTTATTTTTTTATTATGGAGGGAAACCCACCCCCTAGGTGGAGGCCCATATAGCAGGGATGGTAAACCAGGGAGACTCGTACACCCACACAATGGCATATCAATAAGTCACATCAGAGGCCGACTGACACTGTCAGAAATTCATTTCCTAGTGGCACTTCCATTAGGAGTCGAACCTCGAGATGTAACTAGCTAGGCTACTGCTCTCTGACTATATCTTTCTTCTTTAGCTTCCACATGTGCTCTTACAGGGTCAAAATTGTACCTTCCACATAAGATATGTCATCATTAAGATACAATTCTACCAGTTGAATCATCTTATCAGTTCATGGATGACACTTCCTAGACATGGATACAAGAAACATGTTGTGTAACCTTTGAAGTTCTGATGGTAGCTCCCACCTATAAGACACCTTCCCAACTTGTGCAATCACATGATAGGGTCACGTAAATCTGGGTGCTAGCTTTCCCCTTTTGTAAAATTTGGAACCCCTTTCTACAGTTGAACCTTGAGATAAACCATATAACCCACTTGAAATTCCTAGGGTCTATGATGATTATCTATATACTAATTTTATCTCTTTTGAGATTCCTTGAGTTGTTTACTGAACATCTTGATTTTATATGTGGTTTGATGCACCAACGTTGGTCCCAATAGTTGGTACTCCATGGCTTGATACCAACACAAGGGTGATATACATCTTCTCTTGTATAGGGCCTCATATGGTGCCATACCTAGGCTCCTGTGATAATTATTGTGGCAAGAAAACTCTATTAAGATAAGATGATCCTCCCAACTCCTTATATTTGTTAAACTTGAGACCTAAACTAGTCTTCTAAGGTATGTATCATCCTACTTGTATGTTTGTTGATGGAAAGGTTGTACTAAAATTTGGATGTGTGCTCAAGGTTGTGTGCAACCTATTCTAATACCTAATAGTGAAATGAGATTTTCTATCTAGTATTATCATTTCAAGTACCCTATGCAACCACACAATCTCATCTATGTAGACTTGTGCCAAACTCTCACCTATGAAGGTAGTCTTAATTGGTAAGAAGTGTGCCACCTTGGTTAACATGTTTACTATTACCCATATGGAATCATGTCCTTTAGAGTTCCTAGGAAATACAACCACAAAGTCCATAGTCATGTGGTCCCACTTCCACTCTAGAATAGGTAGGACTTGTAAAGTTCTTGTAGGCTACCTGTCAAAAAATTGGACACTTGAGTACAAACTCTGCCACATCCTTATTCAAGATGGGACTCCATACATGTCCTTCAAATTATGAGACATCTTGGTGTTACATGTATGCATCACATACATGGATGTGTGTTGTTATTCTGGAATATTATGTCTCAATATATCCACATCATGTACCACCATCTAGTTAGGATAACAAAGGACCCCTTGATCTGACTTATGAAACCCTCATGCTTACCACTTTCCAACTCTATCTTAACATTATGTATAATAGTATCATGAGGTTGTGTGCATCTTTGACCTATTTTATAAGTGTTTGTTTAATCTGTAGGTGGGTCAAAATTCCCCCTAGCACGGAGACTTCCATTTACATCTTCATTTTCTGTAGAGACACCAACATGTCCCTCCTTGCATAGACTAGTGAATACAATTATGTCATCCCTATGGTGGTTGATAACAATACCCTTCTTCTCAAGGCATTTTCCACTACATTGGCCTTCCATGGATAGTACTCTATAGTTTAATCATAGTCATTTACTAGCTCTAGACACCTGTCCTAACACATTTTTAGCTCCTTCTTTGAGAGGAGATATTAGAGGTTATTATGGTTGGTGGAAATCTAGTATTTCTCCTTGTGAAGATATTCTCTAGATATTTAGTGTCAACACAACTTCCACCAAGTCCATATCCTGGGTTGGGTAGTTGTCCTAATGCTTCTTCAATAATCTTGAAGCAAACATGATTATGTGTTTATCCTACATCACTACACACCAAAGACCTTCCTTAGAAGCATCACTAAAAACTATATATCCCTTCCCAAGATCTAGAACACACTAGCACTGGAGCAGATGTCAGCTTCTCCTTTGATAGTTGGAAGGTGTGTTGACACTTCTCTAGCCAGATAAAAGGCACATCCTTCTTTGTCAACCAAGCTAAAGGCAAGGATATCACACTAGATTCATTTATGAATTACTTGTATTAGTCTTCTAGTCTAAGAAAACTTCATAATTTTGTTAGCATCTTTGACTATTTCCATGACAACACTTTGGTATATATGCCCATAAAGCCATCCCAAGTGATTGCATGGAGTCGGATATTAATTAATCAATTAATACAATTATTTGGTTGATTAATGAATTATAGAATATTCTAATTAATCCATGAGTGTTTTAATTAACACAGTGTTTCTGTTTATCGATGGTTTTAGGAAACCCTACTTCCCTTCGTATCCTATTTAAAGGAGGTGGACAGCTGATATCTATATAATATATTGAGAGAGGCTTTTCGGTTTATGCTCACGTACGTAAACCCTAGCCGTCACCATCCTTACGGGAGAAAGGAGAGCAACACGCCGCTAGCACACTGCCACACAGACACGACTCCTTTCCACCGGCTTAGAAAGCATGACATGGAGTTCCAGTCCATCTGCGTGGATGAAGTAGAGATGAAGACATTGAGACACCTGTGTTTGGAAGACATAAATGACCATCCGTGCGTGTTATGAGCAGTGTACATCATCGCACGAAAGGAGCACCGCTGGATCTTCCCACACAGCAAATGGGAGAGAAGTTCCGTCTGTGTAGACAAGCGTCATTGCACACCTTTTTGCAGTGGGACATTGCCAGACTTGCTCCGTGATAAGGTATATCCCGCAAACACTCCTTCCAAATACGCTGTTGTCGACGAAATCATGTTTCGGGTTGAGTGGAATTTTGTTGCTTCCTCCGCGCATGTTTTCTCCACAAAACCCAACAATGGTATCAGAACAGCGTCGATCTACAACGTATTTGGATTGGTTTTGATATGATTGAATCGTTGTATACTATTTTTATGTTTCATACGATGTGAATTAAAACTGCTAATGTGCAAATCTAAACCTAATTCCACATATGCCGCATCCTTCTATTTTTGACGTTTTGGACGGGTCGACTATGGAAAATATTAATTTTCCTAAGTGCACGGAAGTAAAATTCTGATGCCCCTATGTACCCCGCATAGTCTGCGTGGGAGTCAAAAATTTATTTAATGGGGAATGTCCCGCATTACAAGTAATGTAATTTTAATATGTATATATATGTAGATATACCTATGATAGCATACATGTCACCTTTAAAATCTATTTTATGTGGTGAATGCATGCACGATTATGGCCTAGTATCCCCTTTTGTGAATGAATGTGGATATCGATCTTGTAGATATGTTTCTTTATGAATGTTATGGATGTACAATGGTTGCATATGGATCCTTTGTATAAAGTATTTGGCTTGCATGTCGAGCCTCATATCTTATTTCAAAGTGTAATTAATTCTTTCCCTTTATATTTGTACTCATATAATGTAATAGAGATAGGATTAGTTTTAGTTTTTGTAAACTTGATGTAAGGAGGCCACTTGAAGATCCAACTCCAAGGATTATCTATGGAGAAGCACCATGAAGATCTAATTCCAAGAAGCAACCTAAATATCCAACTCCAAGGAGCGTCCATGGAGAAGCAACAAGAAGATCCAATTCCAAGAAGCAACTTGAAGTTCCAACCTCACGAAGCATCCATGAAGTTGTTCATTGTAATGTTGATCATTACATGCGTACAGGTTGATTCATAGGTGTTGCATGAGATGCATAAGACCATAGGTGGACCGTAATCCTTTGTTGCTCTACAGGATTACAATAGTATGGCCATAACTGATGTATTTGTGTTTGTGATTGCATGTCTATCGTTTGTGGTTGTGAATATAGTAGTATATGATACGTACTATAAGTATGTGGTGTTTGGATATGTATATATATTAATAAAACCCCTCAATTAATAATATTAAGTTTTATTTGCCTTCCATAAAGCAACACACATGAAAAGCTTGATCGACTATGTGTGGGCACGCCTCCGCGTGGTACACTGTCTGTCTCGTGGAAGTGTGATGGTGGGTGTGTGGGTCTGCCTCCACAGGATGTACACTCATCGTGTTGGCTTATGGGTTGGACTTAACTAGGGAACCTTGATAGGATCAAGTACCTAGAGGCACACAGATGCATCATGGCAAGGAGTTGTGCATGATCATCTATCCAAGAGTTGCATATGATGCAATTGGCAAAAGTTGCCTACCTTAGTATTTGGACTTTGACGCCAGCGTTGGCTGGGCATTGATCCAATTATTTTGGATATTGGCTCACTAGAAGGTTGTGCATTGCAATCTTCCGAGTTGATAGTGAGGGCTATCAATTTGAATAAAATAGTGGGAGCGTAATTAATTAAAGGCCTAATTAATCTCGTTTATCAAATCTTTACAAGTCAAAATGTTTTGGACTAAATGCAAAATTTTCTTTTGTAGCAATCAAATGGCAAACAACACTCACACTTTCTCATTGCGATCGGTCCTTGAGAAGGACAAACTTACCAGAACCAACTTTCAAAACTGGTTTAGGACACTAAGAATTGTTCTCACACATAAGTGTAAGCTCTATGTCCTTGAAACACCAGAGCCAACGGAACCCGCCGTAAATGCACCCAAGGCTTAAAAGGATGCTTACAAGAAGCACCTTGATGATGTCGTGGATGTCAAGTGCCTGATGTTGTGCTCAATGAACTATGAGTTGCAAGAGTATCATGAGAACATGAATGTCATGGAGATGGTAACACATCTCAAGAACATGCATCAACATCAAGCAAGACAGGAGAGATATGATGTCTCAAAGGCTTTGTTCAGGAGCAAGATGAAAGAGGGAGACTCAGTTGGCACCCATATACTCACTTTAATTGGGTACGTGGAAAGCCTATCCAAGCTGGGATTTCCCCTAGGTCAAGAGTTGGCCACTGATGTGATTCTACAATCGTTGCCTGAATCATATAGTCATTTTGTCATGAACTACAACATGAATAATCTTGACAAGTCGTTGTCAGAATTGTTGGGCATGTTGAGGACAGTTGAAACACAGATGAAGAAAGACAAGCCAAAGTCTGTGATGATGATTAGCAAGACAAAGGGAAAGTCAAAAGGCAAAGGCAAGGCTAAGAAAAGTTCTAAAGTCGGGCAGAAGACAAAGTCATCCACGCTCAAAGCTAAAGGTGGGATCTCCAAAGAAGGCAGTTGTCACCATTATCACCAGGCTAGACATTGGAAAAGAAATTGTCCTCTCTACCTGGAGGAACTGAGGAAGAAGAAGCAGTGGATAGAGATCTCCACTTTAGGTATATACGTTATTGAGATAAACTTAAATACTTCTTCATCATGGGTACAGGATACCAGATGTGGATCTCACATATGTACTAATATGCATGATCTGATAAGAAGTAAGCCTTTACGAAAGGGTCAAGTCGAGCTACGGGTCGCTAATGGAGCAAGAGTTGCTGTCACCGCAGTTGGAGTTATTAGTTTATCTTTGCATACGAGCTTTGTAATAGAATTAGAGAATTGCTATTATGTACCTGCCATTAATAAAAATATTATTTTTGTATCTTGTATGGACAAGAGTGGATTTGAATTTCACATTAAGAATGAAATTATTTCTATTTCTAAAGATGAGATCTTTTATGGCAATGCCCCAATGTCTTATGGTATCTACTTATTAGAACTTGAGACCAGCATATACAATGTAAATACTAAAAGGTTAAAACTTGACAACTCAAACAAAACATTCTTATGGCATTGTCGTCTTGGGCACATAAATGAGAAGTGCATATCTAGACTCCATAAGGATGGTTATCTAGACTCTTTTGATTTTGAATCATTAGAGACAAGTGAGTCATGTTTATTAGGGTAGATGACCAAGACTCCTTTCACTGGACACAGTGACAGAGCTAGTGATCTATTAGGGCTCATACATACTGATGTATGTGGACCTTTTAGATCAAATGCTAGAGGAGGCTATCAATACTTCATTACCTTCATTGATGACCTCAGTAGGTATGGCTATGTATATCTTATGAAACACAAGTCAGAAACTCTTGAAATGTTCAAGACTTTCATGAATGAAGTAGAAAAGAAACTTGATAAGAGTATTAAAGCACTCCGTTCAGATCGAAGTGGCGAATACTTAAGCCAAGAGTTTGAGGACCTTCTGAGAGACCGTGGTATTGTATCACAATGGACTCCACCTGGTACACCACAACATAATGGTGTGTCAGAAAGAAGTAATCATACATTATTAGACATGGTACAATCAATGATGAGTTCAGCCAAACTTCCAATATTGTTCTAGGGATATGCTCTTAAAGTTGTAGCATTTACACTTAACAGTGTACCTTCCAAATCGGTTCAAAAGACACCATATGAGATATGGAATGGGAATTGTCCCAATTTGTCTATGTTAAAGATTTGGGGATGTGAAGCTTATGTTAGGAAACAATTTCCTGAAAAGCTTGGACCCAAATCGGAAAAATGTTATTTTGTTGGATACCCCAAGGAAACTTGGGGATACTACTTCTACACACCAACTGCCAACAAAGTGTTTGTTGCTAGGACTGATGTATTTCTTGAAAAGGAATTTATTTCCAAAGGAATTAGTGGGAGGAATGTAGATCTTGAAGAAGTTAGAGACCAACAAGAAAGCAGAGAACCTGAGGAGGTACATAACTAACATGAAGACTCACAAAGTGTTGTGGAATTTCAAGTTCCAAATGTAACACAGGAACCTCATAGGTCTAGTAGGACATGACTTGAGCCTGAGAGATTTCGATTTCTCATGAATCAAGACAGTGATGAATTGGGCATAGCAGATGAGACAACTTCCTATCTAGAAGCTACTAAGGGACCAGAATCTGAGAAATGGCTCGAAGCCATGAGATCTGAGATGGAATCCATGTATACCAACAAGGTATCGACCTTGGTGGATCCACCCGAAGGGGTAAAACCCATAGGGTGCAAGTGGGTCTTCAAGAAGAAGACTGACATGGATGGAAATGTTCAAACCTATAAAGGTAGATTGGTTGTGAAAGGATTCTATCAAATTCAAGGTGTTGATTATGACGAGACCTTCTCACCAGTTGACATGGTTAAATCCATCAGGATCATGCTTGCCATTGCAGCTTATCATGACTATGAGATTTGGCAGATGGATGTTAAAACAACATTCCTTAATGGGAATTTACTCGAGGATGTTTACATGACACAACCTGAGGGTTTTATCGATCTAAAGGAAGCCAATAAAGTCTGTAAGCTACAAAGGTCAATCTATGGATTGAAGCAAGCATCTCGGAGTTGGAATCTACATTTTGATGAAGTAGTCAAAAAGTTTGATTTTTAGTCAAAATGAAGATGAACCTTGTGTTTACAAAAGGGTTAGTGGGAGCACAATCATATTTCTCATATTGTATGTGGATGACATACTATTGATGGGAAATGGCATCCCTACTCTTCAGATAGTAAAAGCTTGACTAGGGAAGACCTTCTCTATGAAGGATTTAGGTGAAGCATCCTATATACTAGGGATCAAGATCTATAGAGATAGATCTAGAAGTCTTCTAGGCCTAAGCCAGAGCACATACATTGACAAGGTACTAAAGAGGTTTAGCATGAAGGGTTCTAAGAGAGGTAACTTTCCCATGTCCCATGGGGTTACGATCTCTAAAGCCCAATGTCCTAGTTCATGTGATGAACGGGCACGCATGAGTAAGATTCCATATGCGTCAGCAATTGGATCTATCATGTACGTGATGTTATGTACTCCTCCTGATGTGTTGTATGCTTTGAGCATGACAAGCCGGTACCAGTCAGATCCAGGTGAATGACATTGGACAGTCGTAAAGAACATCCTAAAGTACTTGAGAAGGACTAAGGATCAATTCTTGGTATACGGTGGTGAGGAAGAGCTCGTGGTAAAGGGTTACACCGATGCTAGCTTCCAAACTGACAAAGATGACTACATATCACAATCTGGATTTGTGTTTTGCCTGAACAACAGAGTTGTGAATTGGAAGAGTTCCAAGCAAGAGACGGTTGCAGATTCTACAATAGAGGCCGAATATATTACCGCATCTAATCCTGCAAAGGAAGCTGTGTGGATCAAGAAGTTCATTTCTGAACTTGGAGTGGTTCCAAGCACTGGTGATGCAATTGAGTTGTTTTGCGACAACAATGGAGCAATTGCACAGGCTAAAGAACCAAGATCGCACCAATGTTCCAAACATATTCTACGGCAGTTCCATCTCATACAAGAGATCATACATCGAGGAGATGTGAAGATTTGCAGAGTACCTATAGAAAGTAATGTGGCTGACCCGCTCACAAAAGCACTTTCATAGCAGAAACATGATGGACATGTTCGATCACTTGGATTGAGATTCATGAGTGATTGGGTATAAGTGCAAGTGGGAATCTGTTGGTATGTATGCCCATAGAGACTATCATTCGATGATTGTAATGGGATACTATGTAAATGATTTGTAATACTACATTGATCATATCAATAAAGGCAAGTTTCCAATCTATATGTTTGTGTTTTATATTGTAAGATGACCATAAAACTTATAGATGTCTATAGAATAATATACACAATGACATATGTCTTCGGGTTGATGACATGAACAATGAGATCATATGTATGCTAAGAGTATGTATTCTTGTTTTGTCCCTAATCGGTTGTTATTATGGAAATATCCATAGACATCAATAACACATAAGATTAGAATGTAAGTTGGTTGATGGAATAATCTCATTATCCATGATATGGAAATATTAAACCAAATACATAGATACTTGTTAGAGAACAATGTATCGGATAGACCCGCCTTGAGAGTGACACATGGATACCATGATTGGTAGTTAGAGTCACATCTCATAATGATGGTGGTGATTATGGTTCTTAGACCTAAAGTCACTACACTTATCACATGTCGTTCAGTGTACTTTGACATCATCTATCATGGTCCTGAATAAGGATTTCCATAAAGATGGTGCTTGGGTGCAATGTGACACATGGGGATGACTGTGAGTGATGTAGATGGAATTTTTCCTTCCTACGGGAGTTTGATATTCTGGCCACTTGATAAGAGAGACTGAGAAATGCATGGCCATGCTGATGTGAGTCAATATGTGATATTGAGCTTACATATATCTCAGACAGTCTGCTCTAGTTCAAGGAACATGGATTGAACGTTGAAGAGGATAACACTTCCATGACTCGAGTTCAATCTCGATATCAGCGACAAAGGAACTATACAATCATTGTAACACCAGTCACGAATGATAGGTTAAGTTGTTCTCCAACTTATCCAATTACTTGGGTGGCAATGAAGTCTTTCTAGATACCAATAATTGCTTGTGAAATCATAATATGATTATGGATATCACTGCCAATGTAATTTGGAGCCTAGCGGGTCACACACATAGGATGTGTTGGAATAGGAGTATGATTGTGGATTTGATTGGAATTGCTCTGAATCACATTGATTACTAAAATGTTTATGTAATTGATTAGAATAATATTGGAGTGATTGGCTCTAAGTTCAAGTGGGAGTCTGTTGGTATATATGCCCATAGAGCCATCCCAAGCAATTAAATGGAGTCGGATATTAATTAATCAATTAATGTGATTATTTGGTTAATTAATGAATTCCAGAATATTCTAATTAATCCACGAGTATTTTAATTAATGTAGTGTTTCTTTTTACCGATGGGTTTAGGAAACCCTACTTCCCTTCATATCCTATTTAAAGGAGGTTAACGGATGATATCTATATAAGATATTGAGAGAGGCTTTTTGGTTTACGCTCACGTACGTAAACCCTAGCCGTCACCGTCCTTAGGAGAGAAAGGAGAGCAACGCGCCGCTAGCACGCCGTCGCACAAACACGACTCCTTCCCGCCGACTTAGGAAGCATGACGTGGAGTTCCAGTCCATCTGTGTGGATGAAGTAGAGATGCAGACGCTGAGACGCATGTGTTCGGAAGACATCAATGACCATCCGTGCATGTTACGAGCAGCGCACATCATCGCACGAAAGGAGCACCACCGGATCTTCCCACACAGTGAACGGGAGAGAAGTTGCGTCCATGTAGACAAGCGTCATTGCACACCTTTGTGCAGTGGGACATTGTCGGACTTGCTCCGCGATAAGGTATATGCTGCAAACACTCCTTTCAAATATGATGTTGTCGATAAGATCCTGTTTCGGGTTGAGTGGAATTTTGTTGCTTCCGCCGCACATGTTTTCTCCACAAAACCCAACAAACACTAACTCCACTTCTTGGGATCTACACAAATCTCGTCTAAAGATGGCATGGCCAAAAAAGGATAATTTTGTCAACCAGAATTCATATTTGCTAAACTTAGCATGTAGTTGATGATGCCTCAACAGTACAAAGTCAGATGAAGGTGTTTCTTGTGTTGTTCTTGATCCTCGGAGTAGAACAAGATGTCATCTATAATAATGACCACAAATAGGTCTAGGTACTTCTTGAATACCTTATTCACTAGGTCCCTAAAATTTGTCGGTGTTGGTTAGCCCAAAGGACACAACACTAAATTCATAGTGTTTGTACCTAGTTCTAAAAGTATTTGGTATGTCTTCAACCTTAATCATCAACTAGTGATATAAGATCACAAATCTATCTTGGAAAAAATTATAGCCCCTTTCAAGTAATCAAACAAAATACCAATTCTCAATAATATATATTTGTTCTTTATACTGACTTTGTTTAGTTATTGGTATTCTATGCATAACCTCATTGAGACATCCTTCCCCTTAACAAACAAAACTAGTACATCCAAGAGGACGTGCTAGGATTGATGAAACCCTTTTAGTCACTCATGCAATTATTTCTTCAACTCCTTAATTTCTGTCAGCACCATCTATGGTGCTAGTGTTATGGGTTGTGTGTAGGAAGAAGATTGATCTCAAAAGCAATATCTTGAGGAGGTGGGATGTCTTGAAACTCATCAGGCTATACATCTTCAAACTCTCTAACTAAATGTACATCACAAACACTAAAACTAGCTAATTTAGCATTGACTACGTGGGCCAAGAAAGCCTAACAACCCTACCTCAACAACTTCATAGCTATTATGGCAACCCCCCATGCTCAATGAGATTAGTCAAACCAACATGTTGATCAAATATTAATTAACCATATTACTAAAAAATTACAAAATTAAAACCAAATAAAAATTCCAGACATTACATGGAAAACTTGCACAAAGACCAAATATCACACACATATATACATATCACATGTCTTTAAATGAATATCCATGGACTCAACCACAACCTATAACAAAATGTGTTGTCTTCATAAATACAACATTCATAATATACAACCAAAATTCAAGCCGATATACATGATATACAAATCCCCTTGCCCAGACCTGAGAGTACAGGGATGACTGTAGGACTCTAACAAGAACCACACCAACCTTTCAGCTTCATTGGTATCCAAACTGAGGGTCTTAAACACCATGGATATGCCGCACTACTTATCACCTAAAAAGGTGTAGAAACCCACAAGATGGGTCTACAAGTCCCAGTAATATGACATAACATATAATAACATTTATTGCTTACAAGTAGGCTATGAAATAAAATCAATAAAGAAAATATTATAACATGTTAGAGAACTAATGAGAGTCTATAAAATAAATAAGTATAAGTAAGGGAACATGTATAGATAAATTATTATGTAAGGATATTATCTACACATTATACTAGTGAGAAGATCAAATCAAATAACTATCATCCACATGTGATTTGCCAAATAACCCTAACAAGTATACTATACAAATGGATTACATCTTTGATTAAGCTAGGAGTAGTTTAAGATATACCACTTAAACAACTAGTAGAATACTATGAAGACACAATCAAACCTGTATAAGATCTAGGATGAATCCAAAGAACTCTTCCCCTCAATCAGTATGAGTGACAAACTATAATGTCACCATGACCCAGCCTAATAAAGACAAAACATGGTCCATCATGGGTACACACACCACAACATCAAAACTAGGATATAACCCTCACACATGAGTTATTACTGCAATTACTCTCTCATCATCATCATCATCATCATCATCAACAACAACAACAACTAAGCCCCAATCCCAACTATGTTGGTTGGGGTTGGGTACATGGATCCTTCTTTTCCATTCAACTCTATCATGGGTCACATCACTAGTACAAAACTGACCTTTAGTGTCGGTTATTTAAAGCCTTTGGCGTCGGTTTCAAAGTGACACCCAAGTGGGTACCACTAAAAGTCGAAATCTTTAGCGTCAGTTTTAACACCGACGCCATAACCCTTCCCGCCACCAAAAATGAGCCAGCAAGGGCACTATAGGCATCAGTTATTTAATAAAATCGATACTATATCCAGGTCAAAGACGTCGGCGTTTCACAAAAACTGACACTATATAACCCTTCCCGCCACCAATAAAACACGCCAGTAAGGGCATCATCAATGTCAGTTTTTATATATAACTGACACCCATATCAACATCGGCATCAGTTTTTTTCTAATAACTGACATTGTATGTCTTTGTTGTCGGTTTTATACTAATAACTGATGCCTATGTGCTGATTTTTTTTCTTATCAGTTTGCAAGCCTACTTTATGGCTGGTCAGTAGGATGCATAACCTACATTTCAATTCTGAACTGTAGGTATACAACATACATTGATATCAGTCAAAAATAGGCCACAAACCTACAAAATTAGCAAGATTGACAACAATTTATGATCACACACATGCATAAGCACATTTATTTCATATTATTTTTCATCACACACATGTAGAAATCAGTAGTTCCATTTCAATTTTCCTCCATTTTCACACACATTTAGCAACCTGTAGTTCCATTCATTTCATCACTTTTCACATTCAGACACATGTAGAAACATTCATGTATTGATCATCTTCACATTCACACATATGACAATTCAAAAAAATTCAGTCACATTCACACAAAAATAGTTATGAGAATAAAGTTTAGAAATACCATTCTTTATTCATCATCGTCATTATCGCCATTAGTATCCCAATTATATTTAAAAATTCCCACTACTTATAGGGCTTTTGCCCATTCTTCTCTTACATCATCTAATTCTTCCCTCGTATAGGGAGTATGTACATCTAATAATTTTCCACCTATAGTCAAGTTGGTTTTGAACACCTGCAAAGAGAATGATGTATATATATAATTAATAATATATAATAAGATTGATATATTTCATATTATCTAATGAGACTATATATAATACCTTATGTATAGTATCGATTTCCATTGCGGCATGTTTGATGATTAGGTTCATAAATCGCATCACATAGTATGCACATGCCCAACCGTTGTCTTGTGTAGCACACTATAAATTGAAACATACAAAATATTCAAAAATACAAATAAGCACAGTTCACATAAATAATATATACATTGGAGTCGGGAAATTATTTTTACATTCTCCCAAATTAGAGACTGATTCTTTTTCTTGGGGACCTTTCCTCCAGCTCTTTTGAACTCATTTAAAGCCCTACATGTTAATGTAACACATTAAATTTCATAATTAAATAGTAATGTAATAACATATGTTAACATATATAAAAATATGAAATATTTCTCACGGGAATAATGGCTTTTTCATTGTGTGTTCATATTATGTATTCAATTCATTCACCATAGGATCTAGATAATAGGCAGTGAATGTCTTAGGGACAATAACTAGTAACTCCCAATGCCTACCACTACAGGGAAGAAAGTTAAAAATTAATAACTCAAAATCCACAATAAAAATGTAATTTTCTTAAGTCCAAATTATAAGCAAAGTAAACTTACTCGACATTGAATGGAGCTATTATCACCGTCTTCCTTTTTTGCCAAAATATTTAAAAGCAGCACAACAGTATGAAGTAGCAGAAGAAGGGTCTTTATCTACAAGACTAATCAAAGATGGAACCAAAAATCCCACATGGGAAAATGAAAAATATGTACATATTGTATGTAAGTAGCTGCAAAACATGTATTATGTATGCATTAATATATAAGAAACCAAATCACCGTATATAAAATAAGGTATATCGATGTATAAACAAGATCTCACCATATCCATAGCTCTATCATAGATGTATTCAACCAATCATAACGAAACAACTCCAAAATATCTTGTATAAATAGCTTGTTATCGTATGATTGACCTGCAACATCCTCCAGAATAGAAACATTTATAGGGCAATTTGGATCATGTTAGCCTATCCATACTACCATACCCTTACAATTAGGACTTAACGAGGTGTGTAGGTCCTTCGGAAGGCAACTTGGTACTTCATAAGGTGGAGGTGGAGGCTGAGATGTAGCGGGTGTCTTCCTGTTGACATGTATATATAATTTCAGATCAATTGAATCATATATACACACTAACAAATTAACATAATGTAAATTTACCATACAATATTAGTATATATGACATCTGCTTTGGGCCACATTATCACTCCGCCTTCTGCCTCACCAAGCATTTCAGAATCTGGGTGGGCATATGGCAATGAAAGATCCCTCCAATTGGGGAGTACATGTATCGGGCTCACACGAACTGCACCAGCTGGTACTGGAGTCCCATGAAACATGTCCCCTGGAAGGGTTGGGTAAGCATGTGCCTCGGCAATGATATATTCTTGACTTTTTAGATGGTATGACTTCAACCCCTACAAATTTATATAAAGAATGTTATATACATATATACATAAACATAGCATCTTAAAAAGACTAGCTACTATATATGTCATAAAAATACTTACAGCGGATGTGCTAGGTAGTGGGTCTACATGATTACTCCCAACCACCTCTACAGTAGGAGAAGAGTGGCACGCCACAGGTATTGTCTGAGTGGCAGGCTGAGACACCTGCCACTTACTAATTACTTCATTGAGTCTCTTATCAAGTGCTTCCTTGACTCTCCTATCAAGTGCTTCCTCGACTCTTCTATTAATTAACTGATCTACCTATACATGGATAAAAAATGCTAGCTTCTAATTATTGAATTCTCGTTCGCAATAACATTCTAAAAAAAGAATAGGTTACCTCAGCTTGTGAAAGTCCCACTTTTGGGATAGGTTTGCATTGGGATGGCTCAAAGAATGCTTTGATGCCCACACCAACTCTTGCACCCCTAACACGTCTAGGATGCTCTGGGTTACCCAGAGAAACTGTCAATTCATCCCTTGTGCCCTCAGGGATGAACTTGCCTTCCTTCCTCTTCTCGTGAAGCTCCCCCTAATCACCATCAACATAAATTGGTAAGTAAACATAACAATAATCAATATCGATTGCTCTAAGAGTTGAATTTTACCATTTTTGCAGCCGCCTCAGTAGTTGTGGGTTTCATTATATCTCCCTTCTTATTTTGCCTCCTAGCTATCAAGCATGGTGAGGCAGAGGTGCAGGACCAATGGTAGAGGACTATGTAGTCTCCTGAGTAGCAGCAGACTGAGTAGTAGACTCAACATGTAGTCTTTGGCGAATGCCTACATAGCCTCTTGGACCCATTGTGTTGTCATGCACATTTAGTGCACCCCTTCATCTTTGAGCATTGTTGATAGCCTTGTTAGTAAGCACATTGATTTGGTTAGTAACACTAAAGGTTAATCTTGAATGGGTGAATACATAAGAATGTATATTAATTAAATTGGGAGTGGCGCTTAATACCTCGAATTCATCCATTTTTCTTTGGATAACAAACGCCTCCCAGTCTTTGGGGTCCAGGTAGTTCCATTGCTCAGTGGCTGCCTTCTTCCTAAATTTATTTTTTAAAGAGAGTATAAAGAAAAATTATTAGTGTAGAGTTAGTCAAAAAGTGATCGATGTCTAGAATTGGAAATCAATCAAGAACATGTTCTCAGCATCGTGTATGTAATCTCAGGTGAGATTTGTCCTATAGTTCCTTAGGACCCTCCCACAGTGTTGCATCACGCATTTACGATGCAGCTTTTCATCCAGATCAAATATACTCTGCAAAATAGAATTGCTATTAACTAGTATCCTAAAAATTAGTAATCTATAAAAATAGAATTGCAAATAATAATAACTCACACATAGTTCCTTCCATACTAAGTCTTTCTTCCCCTTAGGAACTTTATGCCAAGATTCAAAATTAGGGATACAATGGCTATGAGTAAGAACCCCAAGATATGAAATAAACGAGTTGTGGTTCACTCCAACTGGATTTCCTGCATGATCGAAATCCACAGCCAGTTTGGTTCCATTGCCCCTTTGTTGTAGTAACTTGTTCATCATTGTGATGCCCCTCACTTTCTCAAAAAAAAATTACTGCTCATCAAGTGCCCCAAGTTCTTCAGGGGGTACATCATCAACCTAAAATTTGACAAAATAAACACACTTACAAGATATAACTATAAATGGACATATAGATAGAAATATAGGATATATTTTTAAAACTTACATTGTGAGGTGGCACATTGATATCCTCACCCTCACGGTAATCATCATCACGGTCATCATGCTCATGCTCAGCCATCTGAAAGTGTCATTAAAAAATCAAATAGTTAGCATTTGACATAACTCGAAGATAATAAAACATTGTAAAGTTCACATTAAGAAAAATAAAACACTTAAAAAAGTATAAACATGCATGCCTCTAATATTGCGATCTTTTATCAATTAACAATCCTTCATTGTGATCTCCGCACACATACAAGTCATCATTAATGGTGGTGTTGGCAACCCAACTGAGAATGGACTGGAGTCATCATACTTATCATAGTACTATTCTTCATCTATAGGATCTTCAATGAACTGTCTTTTGCCATGAAGAACAACCGACCATTTATCATTTGTAGGATCATCGATATAAAATATGTGTTTCACCTGTGATGCCAATATGAATGGTTCACCCTTCTCGCCAATCTTTTCAAAGTTCACTAATGTGAAACCCAATTCATCCACTATAACTCCTTTGGTGTTATCAACTCAATTACATTTAAAGAGCGGAATTCTGAAATCTACGTAGTCAAACTCCCATATGTCTTCAATGACACCATAATATGAAATTTTAGCTTCACATGGACTCTTATCCTTTGCACTTGCAAAAAACAATGAAGACGCTCGAAGGGTGACCCCATTGTTTTGTACGACACTCTTATCATCTTGACGCTTTGTGTAATATGAGAATCCATTTATGTCAAACCCTTCATAAGACATAACATTCAATTTTGGTTTAAAGGTGAGACATTTGATAGTTTTAGTAAGATTATCTGGTGTTTGAGATAGTTGATGTAAGACTTTATCTTCAAACCACTTAATAAATGTATTGTTATGCTCTCTAGCAAGCCACATTGAATTAGTTCGAGGATATTGTCTCTTGATGAAATTGGTATGTTCCTCGATATAAACACTCACTTCGTCGATGTTGTGTAAAATATACAAGTGACCTTGTTCCAACTGCTCACGGTTGATTACTTTCATCTGTGATCCCAAAATTCCTTTGCCAAATTTCTCCTCAATATTCTTGTCATTAATAGGAGCATCATTAGCACTCAGAAAGTCATTGCAAAAAACCCATAACCTCTCTTGTCACATAACCCTCAATAATACTCCCTTCAGGCCGATAATGGTTTTGAACATCACCTTTAAAAACGCTCATGTATCATTCAAAGGGATACATCAAATTCAAGAAAACTAGTCCCAACATTTTCATTTCCCTAGTCAAGTGGACAACAAGATGTACCATGATATCAAAGAACGAAGGAGGAAAATACATCTCAAGCTGACATAGGGTAACAACCACTTCTCTTTGCAATTTATCGAGAGTATCATGGTCAATAACTTTGCTGCATAGACTGTTGAAAAAGAAACAAAGTTTGGTGATTGCAAACCTTACATGCTTCGGAAATATAGATCAAATTGCCACGGGTAATATTTGTTGCATTAGAGTGTGACAATCATGAGATTTAAGACCTATCAACTTCAGATCGTTCATTGATACCAATCTACAGATGTTGGATGAGTGCTTTCTTCTCCTTTCTAGACAACGTGTAACAAGCGGGAGGTAAGTATGTTCTCCGATCACTACTAATTACTTATGTTAATTATGTCCTTATTCCCATTTCACGTAGGTCCATTCTGTATTTTATCCCATCTTTAAGTCTTACCTGGTATATTCAACAGAGTACCAATGATACTATCACAGACATTTTTCTCAATGTGCATGACATCGATACAATGCCTGACTTCCAAAGAACTCCAATAAGGAAGATATCAAAATATTGACTTCTTCTTGAATAAAGATTTGTCACTCTGTGTGGCCATGGTATATTGTGATCTCTTACCAAATTCATTGGCAAAGTCTTTTACTCTTTCATAAACAACCTCCCCCGGTATAGGTTTAGGTGCACTCCGTTCCTCATTTTGTCCATTAAATGCTTTGCGCAACCTACAATATAGATGGAACTTTGGAAGAAACCTTCGATGACCAAGATATGCAGTCTTGCCGCCATGTTTTAGTCATATTGAATCAGTGTTCTCTTCACATATAGCACACGCTTTAGATCCTTTGACACTATATCCAGACAAATTCCCATATGCTGGAAAGTCATTAACAGTGCAAAACAACATAGCATGCAAACAAAATGTCTCTCTTTGTGAAGCATCATAGGTCATCACACCTTCACCCCCAGAGTTTCTTTAAGTCATCAATCAGAGGTTCAAGATAAATGTCGATATCATTTCTAGGTTGTTTAGGGCCCGATATCAACAACGACAACATAACATACTTATTTTTCATACACAACCAGGGAGGAAGATTGTATATAACAAGCATAACTGGCCAAGTGCTATTTTGGCTGCTCAATGTCCCATACAGATTCATCCCATCTGTACAAATCCCAAGTCTTAGATTCCTAACTTCTTCACCAAATTTAGGGTACAATAAATCAATCTTCTTCCACTGTGGGGAATCAGACGCATGTCATAGGATCCCATCATTATTTTTCTTAACATCTGCATGCCACCTCAAATTCTTCACATCTATCGGATTGGCAAACAAGCATTGAAAATGTGATATTATAGGTAGATACCACATCACCTTAGCAGGAGAACCAGTTTTGGACTCCCCCGAAGTCGTCAATTTATATCTTGACACACCACATTTTGGAAAATCTTTCAAATCCACATAGTCCTTTTGAAATAATACACAATCATTCAGACATGCGAGTATCTTCTTGGCCTCCATTCCCATTGGGCACAACAATTTCTTTAACTGGTATGTTGAGATTGGAAGCTCGTTTCCTTCAGGAAGAATTTCTTTCAACAAAGACAACAATGACGTGAAGCTTTTGTCACTCCATTTATTGTTAGGTTTCAGCTTATACATTCTCAACACAGTGCTAAGCTTCGTAAACTTAGTACACCCTGTGTATAATGGTATCTCATCATCATGCACAATGTTTCTAAACATGGTAGGTGGATCGGTGTGCTCTACCCTACAACTATCCAACATCGCATCAATGATGTTTACTGGAACTGGTTCGTTCACATCTACATCATCAGAGGCATTTTTTTCTTCCGTACAAGCACTGCTATTGACATCCACTGATTTTAGGTTTGAAATCTCTCCATGCCAGTGCCATTCTGTATAGCCTTATACAATCCCGTTGCACATGACATGACTTTTGATTTCGTCACCAGTGCTGACTTTCAAGTTGTTATCGCAATGCCTACATGGACAGTAGAACCTATCTCCAGGTTGTTTCCTATGTTCCTCGGCAAATCTAATAAACTGATCAAGACCAGAAATAAACTCTGGGGTGCAGCGATTTGGAATGGACATCCATGATCTATCCATTCTATGAACAAAGAGAAAACAAGTATATATTAGGGTTTAGGGTTAAAAGATTAGGGTTTATGGTTAAAAGTTTAGGGTTTAAGGTCTTATATATAATAAATGTATACCACCTATCCCATTCTTGAACACCTAATCTGACTAGTAAGTGTATAATGTGTATTGGGTTTTCAAGAAAATTTCGGCAGCATTTCTCCGCTATTCTCCAAGTACATATGTACTTAGAGAACAAATGGGAAAATGCTACCGAAATTTTGTTGAAAACCCAATACACATTATACACTTACATCCTAAGTGAGATTAAGTGTTCAAGAACACTCCCAAACCGGGGACTATCCAAGATTTACTCCTAATGAGTAAATCTTGGATGGGTTTCTAGGCCAACAAATACATGTATGTTGCCATTCTTATACCTACAATCCTAGTTTCATCATTCATATCCTAAGTTTTATGTAACATCATTTAATCATGCTTGTCAGTAAATACTAAACAGTAAATAAACCATGATTACATATATTAAAGATTTGAATTAAAATGAAGCCTAATGGCACATTGGGAGAGTGAGAATATTATACCTCACTTGAAGGTTGAAGAAGAAATATATGCAAATCAACATGAAGTCAACAACACCTGCAACAACACAAATGCATGATTCAATTTTGTTATAATGTATTAATTAGGGGTCAATCTTGAAGTTTTAACTAGAGTTTCATATATCAACATACATACTAGGTCATATTTCAAGTCAAGATTTAGGCGTTTAATCACCTTAGGGCACATACATGATTCACAAGGTATTTGGGTGCACAAAGAATAATAGATGTTACTGATTTAGGAGTTCACATAATCATTTTAGAAATAGAAGACCCACATGTGAGTTAAGTTTGAGATTCAACATCAATGTATATTTAACATGCATGTTTCAAGGTTCAAAGCACATAATCAAATCAAATTAGGATGCTAGAATGGACAAGTTTGAATCTTATTTCAACATGCATCAAATTTTATTGAATTAGGTCAAGCATGAGGATTCAAAGCACAAATATATGCAAGTATAAGATTTTTTCATATCATAGGTTGATTTACAATATAAACATCTTGTAGTCTTAATCATACCCTAGTCTAGGTATCGTATTCTATATCATTGATTTCAACATCTCCAATGTACATGCATGTTCATCATCAAGATAATCATTACGCACAAATGTAGGTATCCTATCATTCATAATTGAGCAATATAGTTAATACACTATTAGGATAAAATGTGTATAAGATTAGGTCTCAAATATAGCAACATGCGCATTAGGTCACATTCCATTTGGATTAGTTAATAAAGAGAGAAAGCAAACATTATCATCATCAATCTACATCATACAATATGGATTCACAGCACAAAATCAGTCACCACGGCCATGCTACCCAGCACGTCCGTGCTACCACCATGGTCGTGCTGCCCAGCACAACTGTGAAAACTTGTGATTTCACATAGAACAACCTCCACCTCGATTAGAGGATAGGGTGACACATCACTACTAAATCAGAGAACAAACATATATATGAACAAACCTGGCGAGGCTGGCTGTTGTAGGCTGGTAGCTGGAGGAAAAGAAGGGGAAAGAGGACCGACAGTGGAGGAGGTAGAGTGGCTGGAGGTGATGGATAGAGCACAATGGTAGATGAGCAGGAAGAGCGGTACCGGCGGCCAAATGAGCAGCAGTTGGAGCTAGGCAGCAGTAGGGGCTCTAGTGTATTCCCAAGCTTTGATGTTGCCTCTCAAGCGAGCAAAGGGAGCAATGGCAGCGGGGGAAATGATGACGGGGGAGCAACGACGGCATGGGAGGAACGACAACGGGGGAGAAATAGCGGCAGGGGAGCAATGACGAACGACAACAATCGCCATACCTAGCGGGTGAAATTGCAATGATACAGAGAATGGGGAAGAGTCAATTTCACGTAGGTGCTATTAAGTTTACCATCATCGTCGGTTGTTTTAGAAACCGACACCTAAGTTCCAAAAGCGTCGATCACCACAAAAAATTGACGCCAAAGGGGGGTAAAAGTTTTCGCAGGGACAGCGCGCGAACACACATTAGCGTCGGTTATTGTAAGAAAACCGACGACAAAAATGGGGCCGATTTCTGTCTCACAAAAAATATTTAGTCATCGGTTATTTGTTAAACAACTGACACCGTATGTGAAATTTTGGAGGTAATTTTTTTGCACTGGAAAATTAAATTTGGTGGGTGATTTTAGGCGTCGGTTTGTTATTGCACAATCAATGCTAAATAAAAAGCGATACCTGTGTCTGGCCGGTCTTCACATATAGATGTCGGTTTGTGTATACAACCAACGTTGTAGGGTTCAGGCATCAATTTCTTGGATACAACCGACGCCTCTAAATGTGACGTTATAAGCCATTTCTATAGTAGTGTATTCTGGTTGAGATGTAGAGATTCAAAATTTCTCTTTATAATCTCTTCCCATATGAGTTATTACTGCAATCACTCTCTATCACATAAAATCTAAGACACGATCTCAACCGCTCTCTATTTCCTTAGTTCAGGATGGCCAATATATACCCTCCCTACGCCCACATATACTCAACAATATATGGATCTAGACTCCCTTCAGATTACTAGTTTTACTATCTAGAAGGTTCTTCCACTAAGATAGTTCCATGGTGACATGGTAATACATGTTTATTGTTACTCTTTCTTAATCAATCATGTTAAGTGTCTTTGACTGCATCAACGAAGTTACATACACATACCTAAATAGTTCTTGTAAAATAAGTCATAGATTGCAACTTCATAATACATGAAATTTATGAAACATGTTCCATGTTACTCCATCATGGTATGTGTATTCAATCTTGTGCACAAAGAGACTAAACCTCAAACTAGGGTGCATAATAACCCAAATTTCCAATAAGACTAAAATTGTAGTAACTCTTCATATGAATCTCTTTAGCATCTAAAAGTTTGCATGTATCTTAACAAGATTAAACAAGGTAGCACCCTAAATTCTAGCTTAAAATTTCAATGGATGTAAATGTTATGCTATTTCTAAGAATGAGGCAATAATATACTCAAACATAGCATGGATGAGCTACTTTCAGCACTAGACGTTCGTCCAAATATTATTACAACACCATAACAATAAATAAAAGCCATATTAATTTCATAGAATAACCAACACGCAACACTATTCAATTATGTGTGTAGAATCCCCTTTCAATGGGTATTTAAATATCGTAAAAGTGACCTCTTTAAGAATACTTGTATTAGGAATTTTAGACTTTGTGTGTTCTAACAAAAGTTTACTTTATATAAAAAATGTAGAAAGGGTTTGAAGAAATCTTAATGATTCATATTATCATCTTACTTATCCAAAAAAGTGTATAAAACCCCCCCTTTTAGAATATTATGGATTGTTAAAACAAGATTTACATTATGCATGTCACAAGTAGGCAAGAAATGCATAAAATGTTATAATCACTTGTCTCAAGGTGAAGGAACACGTCCAAACAATAAGACAATATGAGAAAGAGAAGTAAAAATCCTAGCTTTATCCTCGTAAAACTCCAAAAAGCTCCTATTTGAAAAATGAGGTGTATCTAGAGAAAAGAGAGAAGAAAGAGGATTCTCCATCCATGCACACAAGTTTCTAGCTAGAAGCACCATATATCTCGACCATGGTATAGGATATAAGGGGAAAATAGCAAGAGAAAGAGTAAGTAGAGAATATCTTACACGTATGAAGCAAGAACTAGGTAAGGAATGCTTAGATCCATCCTAGAAGAGCTAGATCTGAAGTTTACACCAACATGCATTCATGATCTAGCAAGGTTTCGTCCCAAGGAGCATTCCCATCATCAACTAATGGTTTCCCATTGGTCTATAGCAGTAACAATGAGTCTGAGTAAAAGGTTTATTTTAAGGAAGTGGGGAGGGGTTTTATAGCTAGAAAGAAAGAGAAAAGAGGTCAAAGGATCAAAACTACATTTTGATTGGTCAAAAGACTAGGTTTTCCATTGATCTATAAGACCAAAACCTCCAGTGGTTTGCAATTGTGTAGAAAAACATTTAGTAAATGAACATGCATAATTTCCTTTAGTTTGTGAGCATATGGAAAAATATTTGATTATTGAACATGTAGAATAACCATTAGTTGTTGAACGTGCAAGAAAACCTTTGGTTGTTAGTACCCAGAATAACCATCGGTTGTCAAAACCTAGAACAACCATCGGTTGTTCAACATACAAAACAACTTTTGATTGTCAGCACCTAGAACAACCTTTGATTGTTAGCACATAGAATCGCCATCGGTTGTTAAATGTGCAGAACATGTTGTGGTTGTCAGTGCACAAAACAACAATTGGTTGTTGAATGTGCAAAAAAAACCTTCATTGGTCAACACCCAGAACAACCATATGTTGTCAGTATGTAGAACAACCATCAATTGTTAAACAAGTAGAAAAACCTTCGGTTGTTGAACCAAGAAAGCATCAATAGGGGCTCTTACCATCGCTTCCATACAAAACTAATATAAGGGATTGGTACCTTAATGCAACAAGTTTCAAAAGCATTAAAAATAAAGTAAACTTTGCCAACTTTCAGGATCACCATGTGACGGAATATACATGCATCAATATAGGTCTCTAAAAAAGAGAAAATTGCAGATATGTCCACAAAAGTACATAAAATTGCATAACTTGACCAAACAAAGGTAGAATTAGATTAAATTTGAAACATAACTTTGTCAACTGATATAAAAACATAATCTAAAGTTTAATTACAAAACTAAGTACTCAATTAAGACAGCCAAGAATGTTTATATATAAATTTAGGTTAAGAGCCTTACAACCATAAACTCCTAACAAGGATTTTACCCCCAATATCCTATGCAAACAAGGATGGGAACTTCCTACACACCTCATCCTCTAAATCACACACAACTTACTCTACACCATGATGATGCCACAACACCTTCAATAAAGGTATATCCTTCTTCCTCAACTTCTTCACATGCCTATCTAAGTTCAAAACTGGAACCTCAACATAAGAGACATCATTATCCAACTCCACTCCTTTGGTTGTATCATCTGCTCCATGTTTGGGTGACACTTCCTTAACATAGAAGCATAGAAAATTGTACACAATTTGTGCAACTATGGCGGTAACTCTATCTCGTAGGCTACCTCCCCAACTCGAGTTGTGATAGCGTAAGGTCCCATGAACCTAGGGTCCATCTTACCCTTCTTTCCAAACCTCAAGACACCCTTCTAAGGGGATAATTTGAGATGCACATGGCCTCCAACTTGAAGTTCCAACTTTTACTACCCTTCTCTCTCCTCTGGGGCTATATATAACCCCCTTTTTCTCCTCCTTCCTTGTCTCATTTGTGCAGGTTGATCTTAGAGAGCAAGAGAAACAATGAGACGTCAAAGGTTGACGTCGAATGATAAAAATTCTACTTTCATAGATCTTCATAGATTTTGTTGCTAGCTTCCCTCCTCTTTACCTATGAAAATCAATGCTTTTCCTTGTGTCTTCTGAACCTAGATCCATGTAAGTGGAACTCTTGTCTTTGGTGATCCATTACCCTCTTCCTCCTGGGACCATTCCTTGATGATTTTCTTTTAGGATATATACTACATTATTCTTATACCATGTTACCCTTCCCTTCATTTGTTTTCCTCTCTTAGATCATGGATATTCTATTATGGGGAGCTTTTGGTGAAGAAACCTTCGAGTTTGTAAAGATTGCAGCTTCCTTCTAGATAGATTACCTTAGATCTTTTAGAATAAAGATCAAAATTTATCTACATATTCTTTGAGTGGATCCATAGTTTGTTAGGTGAGTATATAACTTTTGATGCATTTACTACCCACCATATACATGCATATCAAAATATTGTGGTAATCTCCCTTAAAAATGTTAAAATAGTGAAATATACACCATTCTTACTAGTAAAATGAAGATACATAGTTTCATGTTGTTTTAGAGTTCATAAGTAGCTATTGATGCTATAAACATAATATTTTAGCATACATTTCATAGGTTTAATTCATAATGTAAAAATGCAGTTAAAGATTGTACCTTTTTATAGACGGTGACTATGAGTACATAGTATGTCTGAACTACATTTCACCTTTGTTGACATAATTTTCCAAAGAATGTTTAAGGCCCTTCTTACTAGATGTATTTCTTGTTGGATCTAAGGGCTCTAGAGCGGGGGGGGTGAATAGAGCTATACAAATTCTCACAAAACAGATTAGAACTTCAAATCATATCAATTTGGAGCAATAACTAAATGGCAATTTGAAGTCCTATCTAAACAAATATAGCAAGGATGAGAGAGATTGATAGCATGCACTTGACAAAGGAATGTAGAGTGGTTCCACACTTCAAATTAGAAGTGAGTCAGTCCACTACCTAGAGAGGTCAGCCTCTAGGACTTTGCAAGTGCTTTTCTCTATTATATCACCAAAGAGATTTACAGTAAAGGACCACCAAAGGACTTACCCGTCCAAACACAAGGAGATCTCCATCTTACCAAGGAACTTACCCACTTAGCTTGAGTCTTCAGCCTTCACCTAGGTCTTACCCACTCAAGCTCAAGTCTTCCGCCTTGAAGGACTTTGCTTCTCCTCTTGCATCTTCAGCCTTTGCCTTCTCCTTCACTTGGAGAAGATCACCACCTCTTCAACAACCTTTAATACGACCAACTACAACTCCTTCTTCACTCAATGGAGCTTGCTTCATCTTTTCTTCATGAGAGAAGGGGATAGGTGGTGCGTCCCCGCTAGTGGTGCTTTTACACCCCTCGAGGTCGGAGTGCACGGGATATGTGATCTTATGCTTTTGAAATTTATGTTATCCCTAACCGAGTCGATCACTAAGACTAAAATAGGTCGCCCGCAAGCGTACGGGGTACTGTCATAGCATAGGTGATTGGAAAGATAAGGGGTCGAACCACAGAGATATAGGGGGCACTAGAGTTAGACAGAGTGGGCTATGTTCCTTTTGTAGAGCTTAGGGTTTTAAAAGGTTTGGGTTGTTGATTAAGCTAATGAGCAAGTAAGAAATGCGAGATGGAAACTAAGTTATGGAAGAGCAAGCAAATTAGTAAACTAAGTTAACAAACTAACTAAGCAAGAGCAAGAAGAGCTACACTACTCTAGCAAGGCAAGAAGAAATTAAGAACTAAACTAACCACTAGCAAGATGTAACACCCCTCCCTAGGGTTTCTTACATAACCAGCGGAAGCACAGCCTAATCCCCAACATTATCCATATTGTGGGGTACTTGGCATATTAGGGAGGGATTGTCACATGCATGATCTCATATCAAGAAACAAATAACACTTGGCATTATTGAAACATAGATTCATACATAAGTTCTTGGAATAAAAGCTACATCAGGTTTCCAAAGATATACTAAACATAAACTAGAAAATCATGAGGAAGATAGGATCTCCATAGATGGACGTCCCACCAGGAAACAACTCCTTGGATCTCGGGGTACTTAGTATTCTCAAGGTGATTCCTTCTCTTTAGCTCCAACTCCTACGGACATCACGTCCCCAGCCATGCAAAGGAAACAAACATAGTAAGTAAGCGGCATTGGCATGTTATAGACATAAAAATAAAATATACATGTGGCTTAACATAATTATGAACATGCATTAACATTAATCATTTTTTGATGTCTTTTACATAAAGAAATTGACTAGAAGAATATGCTCCTCTCTTAATGCCCCATAAGGAGCCCATAATGCTCGGAAAGCCCATAACAAGGTGCATATAAATCTAAATCAATTTCTATTAATCATGATCTTTCTTAAACTTAGCTTATCTTCTTAATAACCCAAACTTTGATATTAATTGGAATTTCTCCCTTTTGAACATGATTGGGATTTCTCCCCATGACCATAATGGGATTTCTCCCTCTTAAGCATGAATGGGAAACTTATTCCCTCTTAATCTTGATTTCTTGTTCCTTAACCATAATTCATAGCATAAATGTGGTTTCTATATTTAGACTTATACTATAGCAAACAATCATTCAATAATTATATACTTGAAGGAAGACATGCATTTGTCATGACTTAAACATTAAGTGCATAAACATATCATAAACATCCAATAACTCAAATTTACTATGCCAAGGGCATGGCCCACTTACCTTGAACTAAATCACCTAAGTCAAACCTAGTTTGACTGATTGGATCCCCTTAAACACCTGAAATTAGATTAGAATATTATATGTACATGAATTCATAGCCTCAAAAACCCTAATTCGTTCATATAAGAATTGAGATGTGAAAACAGAGAAATCAGGTGATCAAAACTAGAAAATCGAATTCCTCATCAAAAATCCTTTCCAAAATGTATTTTTTCATAATTTTCCGATAAACAAGCGATTTACTATCAATTTTCAAAGAACCGGCCAATGAAAAATCTGAGAAAAAGCCACGTGGGCGTTTTTATCTGAGTTAGCATCTATTGGGCTCGGGCCCGCTATGAGTTGGGCTAATCATGCGTGGCCAACTCAGCAGCGAGGACTGCCTCTGAGGATTCACGATCAAAGACGGGAAGGCATGTAAAAACCCTAAAATGCCCTCGCGGTGAAAAAAAACAAAAGAAGAAGATAGGGCACTAAGGTCATTTCCTGACCTGGTTTGTTCCTGCCCAAACCATGGCGCTCGACGAGCAGCCAGTCATGGACTCCAGGGATTCAGATCGTGAATCAGTGTGTTTTGTTGAAAACCGATCGCAGCAAACTCATCAGCTTCACCCAACGAACTCACCAAGCCCAAGCGTGGGCTCTGCGGTGACCAGGAGCTCGAGAACGCTCCTCCGCAAGGCTGGAAACAGGGGAAACAAGCCGGAAGTTGCTCGCGTAGACTCAAGTCGGAAAAACACAAAAATGAGGGTCGAGAAAGATCCGGCGGAGTCGTGCGAAGCCACTGGCAGTGTTACCTTGGCCAGCGAGGCCCTGAGGCGCCATGGCGTCAAGGCGCCTGTAAGGACCTTGCGCAGGTCCACAGGGTACAACACTTGGGGCTAACACGAGGCAAAAGGAGGTCGGGAAGACAAAGGAAAGGCTCCGAGTATGCTCACCGGAGAGGTAATTAGGACGAGATGACCAGAGAAGGTCGGACAGACTCAAGGTCGCCGGAAACTAAAACTGAGTAGGTCGAGGTTGCTGGGAGAGCCGGGGGAGAAATTGAGAGCGGAGGAGAGGCGGTACGGGGCTGATGATGCTCTCGGGTGGTTTAAATAGGAAGTAGAGGCACGGTCGTGCCCTCTGCAACTCGGGAGTCGAAGCCCTAGATTGGGCGTTTCTTGTAGAGAGAGAGATGAGAAGCGAGTAATAGCTTGTTGGGTTAGGCTTGACCTCGCGGTCTCACAGGTGAAAGAATCGGGAGGAATGGTGGCTTGTGGAGTGAGAACTAGGTTGGAGAAAAACAGCCTGTGAAACAGCCTTAGCTCGCGAGAAAAACGGAGGAAGAAGACAGCAGGCGTGCCATTGGATCTTGATCCAATGGTCACTATGTATGCGCGTGAGTATTAAAGCAAAAAGTAACACGTGACCAACATATTAATGCGAACCATAGGTTATATGATGAAATTGTATTCAAATCTTGGCCATACTATATTCAAACCTTTCTCCAATTAATTGGAGGGTCAAACATAGGCCAAATGAGTTCAAATTTGAACCATAGGAAAATTAGAAGGTCTAGAATATTCCTGTGGGGTTAGATTTCGGACTTGTACCAATTTAGGCCTAAAAATAGCAAAACCCTCATGTATGCTTAAATGACCACAATTAATGCAAATAAAGCCATTAATTCTTCAAATAAGAATTGAAAAACATAAAAACGTGCCCTAAATATTATTAAATTTCAATTAACAATATGGAGGCCATTAAGTAAATAATTAAACAAGTAAATCACTAATTATCATAAGAGAGAGAAAATTGGACATAAAACATTTATTCTAAATTTTCTTCAACAAAAGGGCATAGATATACATGAAAAGATTTTCTTTAATCAAAATAAGGATAAGAGAGCCATTGGACATAATAAAATGATGTTGTAAAACTTAACATGGGCAAATTGCAGAACAAGAGTGGGATGTTACAATACTACCCACCTTAAATAAATTTCCTCCTCGAAATTTCCTAGAGTTTCTACCCACCTTAAGGATTACACGTAAACTTGCAAATTTTCCATACAAATTTTCATTATAAAAGAGGCATACATAAACAAAGCATTATGATTCAACATAAATCACTTAACTACCCTTACCTTGATCATTTTCCTCTTCTCCATCAGACATTTGCATGGTGAAGAGCCTTGGTTTGACCTTGGGTGGAGGATTAGGGTTCTTAGCTTAGTTGTGGTTGGGATCCTTCTTTGCAAGCTTAGGGCAATTAGGCTTGATATGCCCTTCCTCACCACAATAGTAGCAAACAGAAGTCCCAAACCTACAAGGACCACCATGGTTTCTCTTACATTTGGGGCATGGGGTTCTCCCATTCTCAGGGGAAGGCTCAGGGGCTTTTCTCTTGTTGTTGGAGGGTGGAGGGGGTTGATGGTGACGATTGTTTTGGGGTACCTCCTTCTGATGATTCCTCCCAGGATGCTCCTCCAATTCTAGGGCTGCATCTAAGGCTGATTGCATGGTCCGGTGTCCTCTACCCGACAAGGCATAACTTAGGTCAGGTTTAAGCCCTCTAATGAACTTCTTAGCTCTCTTTTGCTCAGTGTACTCAGGACCATACTTTTGGATCTTACAGAACTTCATGGCATACTCAGTGACAGTCATGTCACCCACTTGCTTAAGGTTAACAAATGCATCCTCCTTTCTTTCTAACATAGCTTCGGATACATAATGGTCGTTGAAGACTTCCACAAACTCATCCCAAGAGAAAGGAGGGTCATCATCTTCCCTAGAGGCTAAGAGGTTTTCCCACCAAGTACGGGCTGCACCCTTGAGCATATGGGTGGCAAATCTAACCCTGCTATGTGGGGGACACTCTAGGTCTCTAAAGAAATGTTCCATGTTGCTCAGCCACTCCTTAGCCTTGGTTACTACATCAACCTCATCTTCACCATGGAAAGCATCGGGTTTAATCTTCAAGAAGTCTACAAGGGAGATATCATGTGCTCTAGGTGGAGCTCTAGGTTGGAGGGCATTGGTCAAGGCTGCTACTAGGGCATCTAGGGTGACTGGTGGAGGGATGTGGTTCATGTCTTCAGTCTTATCACCACTAGAGGATCCGTGTGAGTGCCTTGACTCACCGACCTTCTCCTTCTTCTTAGGGGCCATCTGAAAGGGTAAACATAACATGATATTAGAACATAATATGAATCTCTAATGTTGCCTTAGTGGCCATCTATTCCTTGCTCTGATACCATTAATGTAACACCCCTCCCTAGGGTTTCTTACATAACCAGCGGAAGCACAACCTAATCCCCAACATTATCCATAATGTGGGGTACTTGGCATATTAGGGAGGGATTGTCACATGCATGATCTCATATCAAGAAACAAATAACACTTGGCATTATTGAAACATAGATTCATACATAAGTTCTTGGAATAAAAGCTACATCAGGTTTCCAAAGATATACTAAACATAAACTAGAAAATCATGAGGAAGATAGGATCTCCATAGATGGACGTCCCACCAGGCAACAACTCCTTGGATCTCGGGGTACTTAGTATTCTCAAGGTGATTCCTTCTCTTTAGCTCCAACTCCTGCGGACATCACGTCCCCAGCCATGCAAAGGAAACAAACATAGTAAGTAAGTGACATTGGCATGTTATAGACATAAAAATAAAATATACATGTGGCTTAACATAATTATGAACATGCATTAACATTAATCGTTTCTTGATGTCTTTTACATAAAGAAATTGACTAGAAGAATATGCTCCTCTCTTAATGCCCCATAAGGAGCCCATAATGCTCGAAAAGCCCATAATTGCTCGGAAAGCCCATAACAAGGTGCATATAAATCTAAATCAATTTCTATTAATCATGATCTTTCTTAAACTTAGCTTATCTTCTTAATAACCCAAACTTTGATATTAATTGGAATTTCTCCCTTTTGAACATGATTGGGATTTCTCCCCATGACCATAATGGGATTTCTCACTCTTAAGCATGAATGGGAAACTTATTCCCTCTTAATCTTGATTTCTTGTTCCTTAACCATAATTCATAGCATAAATGTGGTTTCTATATTTAGACTTATACTATAGCAAACAATCATTTAATAATTATATACTTGAAGGAAGACATGCATTTGTCATGACTTAAAACATTAAGTGCATAAACATATCATAAACATCCAATAACTCAAATTTACTATGCCAAGGGCATGGCCCGCTTACCTTGAACTAAATCACCTAAGTCAAACCTAGTTTGACTGATTGGATCCCCTTAAACACCTGAAATTAGATTAGAATATTATATGTACATGAATTCATAGCCTCAAAAACCCTAATTCGTTCATATAAGAATTGAGATGTGAAAACAGAGAAATCAGGTGATAAAAACTAGAAAATCGGATTCCTCATCAAAAATACTTTCCAAAATGTATTTTTTCATAATTTTCTGATAAACAGGCGATTTACTATCAATTTTCAAAGAACCGGCCAATGAAAAATCTGAGAAAAAGCCACGTGGGCGTTTTTATCTGAGTTAGCAGCTATTGGGCTCGGGCCCGCTATGAGTTGGGCTAATCATGCGTGGCCAACTCAGCAGCAAGGACTGCCTCTGAGGATTCGCGATCAAAGATGGGAGGGCATGTAAAAACCCTAAAATGCCCTCGCGGTGAAAAAAAACAAAAGAAGAAGACAGGGCACTAAGGTCATTTCCTGACCTGGTTTGTTCCTGCCCAAACCATGGCGCTCGACGAGTAGCCAGTCATTGACTCCAGGGATTCAGATCGTGAATCAGTGTGTTTTGTTGAAAACCGATCGCAGCAAACTCATCAGCTTCACCCAACGAACTCACCAAGCCCAAGCGTGGGCTCTGCGGTGACCAGGAGCTCGAGAACGCTCCTCCGCAAGGCTGGAAATAGGGGAAACAAGCCGGAAGTTGCTCGCGCAGACTCAAGTTGGAAAAACACAAAAATGAGGGTCGAGAAAGATCCGGCGGAGTCGTGCGAAGCCACTGGCAGTGTTACCTTGGCCAGCGAGGCCCTGAGGCGCCATGGCGTCAAGGTGCCTGTGAGGACCTTGCGCAGGTCCACAGGGTACAATACTTGGGGCTAACACGAGGCAAAAGGAGGTCGGGAAGACAAAGGAAAGGCTCCAAGTATGCTCACCAGAGAGGTAATTAGGCCGAGATGACCGGAGAAGGTCGGACAGACTCAAGGTCGCCGGAAACTAAAACTGAGTAGGTCGGGGTTGCTGGGAGAGCCGGGGGAGAAATTGAGAGCGGAGGAGAGGCGGTACGGGGCTGATGATGCTCTCGGGTGGTTTAAATAGGAAGTAGAGGCACGGTCGTGCCCTCTGCAACTCGGGAGTCTAAGCCTTAGATTGGGCGTTTCTTGTAGAGAGAGAGATGAGAAGCGAGTAATAGCTTGTTGGGTTAGGCTTGACCTCACGGTCTCACAGGTGAAAGAATCGGGAGGAATGGTGGCTTGTAGAGTGAGAACTAGGTTGGAGAAAAACAGCCTGTGAAACGGCCTTAGCTCGCGAGAAAAATGGAGGAAGAAAACAGCAGGCGTGCCATTGGATCTTGATCCAATGGTCACTATGTATGCGCGTGAGTATTAAAGCAAAAAGTAACGCGTGACCAACATATTAATGCGAACCATAGGTTATTTGGTGAAATTGTATTCAAATCTTGGTCATACTATATTCAAACCTTTCTCCAATTAATTGGAGGGTCAAACATAGGCCAAATGAGTTCAAATTTGAACCATAGGAAAATTAGAAGGTCTAGAATATTCCTGTGGGGTTAGATTTCGGACTTGTACCAATTTAGGCCTAAAAATAACAAAACCCTCATGTATGCTTAAATGACCACAATTAATGCAAATAAAGCCATTAATTCTTCAAATAAGAATTGAAAAACATAAAAACGTGCCCTAAACATTATTAAATTTCAATTAACAATATGGAGGCCATTAAGTAAATAATTAAACAAGTAAATCACTAATTATCATAAGAGAGAGAAAATTGGACATAAAACATTTATTCTAAATTTTCTTCAACAAAAGGGCATAGATATACATGAAAAGATTTTCTTTAATCAAAACAAGGATAAGAGAGCCATTGGACATAATAAAATGATGTTGTAAAACTTAACATGGGCAAATTGCATAACAAGAGTGGGATGTTACAATACTACCCACCTTAAATAAATTTCCTCCTCGAAATTTCCTAGAGTTTCTACCCACCTTAAGGATTACACATAAACTTGCAAATTTTCCATACAAATTTTCATTATAAAAGAGGCATACATAAACAAAGCATTATGATTCAACATAAATCACTTAACTAACCTTACCTTGATCATTTTCCTCTTCTCCATCAGACATTTGCATGGTGAAGAGCCTTGGTTTGACCTTGGGTGGAGGATTAGGGTTCTTAGCTTGGTTGTGGTTGGGATCCTTCTTTGCAAGCTTAGGGCAATTAGGCTTGATATGCCCTTCCTCACCACAATAGTAGCAAACAGAAGTCCCAAACCTACAAGGACCACCATGGTTTCTCTTACATTTGGGGCATGGGATTCTCCCATTCTCAGGGGAAGGCTCAGGGGCTTTTCTCTTGTTGTTGGAGGGTGGAGGGGGTTGATGGTGACGATTGTTTTGGGGTACCTCCTTCTGATGATTCCTCCCAGGATGCTCCTCCAATTCTAGGGCTGCATCCAAGGCTGATTGCATGGTCCGGTGTCCTCTACCCGACAAGGCATAACTTAGGTCAGGTTTAAGCCCTCTAATGAACTTCTTATCTCTCTTTTGCTCAGTGTACTCAGGACCATACTTTTGGAGCTTACAGAACTTCATGGCATACTCAGTGACAGTCATGTCACCCACTTGCTTAAGGTTAACAAACTCATCCTCCTTTCTTTCTAACATAGCTTCAGATACATAATGGTCGTTGAAGACTTCCACAAACTCATCCCAAGAGAAAGGAGGGTCATCATCTTCCCTAGAGGCTAAGAGGTTTTCCCACCAAGTACGGGATGCACCCTTGAGCATATGGGTGGCAAATCTAACCCTGCTACGTGGGGGACACTCTAGGTCTCTAAAGAAATGTTCCATGTTGCTCAGCCACTCCTCAGCCTTGGTTACTACATCAACCTCATCTTCACCATGGAAAGCATCAGGTTTAATCTTCAAGACGTTTACGAGGGAGATCTCATGTGCTCTAGGTGGAGCTCTAGGTTGGAGGGCATTGGTCAAGGCTGCTACTAGGGCATCTATGGTGACTGGTGGAGGGATGTGGTTCATGTCTTCAGTCTTATCACCATCCGTGTGAGTGCCTTGACTCACCAACCTTCTCCTTCTTCTTAGGGTCCATCTGAAAGGGTAAACATAACATGATATTAGAACATAATATGAATCTCTAATGTTGCCTTAGTGGCCATCTATTCCTTACTCTGATACCATTAATGTAACACCCCTCCCTAGGGTTTCTTACATAACCAGCGGAAGCACAGCCTAATCCCCAACATTATCCATAATGTGGGGTACTTGGCATATTAGGGAGGGATTGTCACATGCATGATCTCATATCAAGAAACAAATAACACTTGGCATTATTGAAACATAGATTCATACATAAGTTCTTGGAATAAAAGCTACATCAGGTTTCCAAAGATATACTAAACATAAACTAGAAAATCATGAGGAAGATAGGATCTCCATAGATGGACGTCCCACCAGGCAACAACTCCTTGGATCTCAGGGTACTTAGTATTCTCAAGGTGATTCCTTCTCTTTAGCTCCAACTCCTGCGGACATCACGTCCCCAGCCATGCAAAGGAAACAAACATAGTAAGTAAGCGGCATTGGCATGTTATAGACATAAAAATAAAATATACATGTGGCTTAACATAATTATGAACATGCATTAAAATTAATCGTTTCTTGATGTCTTTTACATAAAGAAATTGACTAGAAGAATATGCTCCTCTCTTAATGCCCCATAAGGAGCCCATAATGCTCGGAAAGCCCATAATTGCTCGGAAAGCCCATAATGCTCGGAAAGCCCATAACAAGGTGCATATAAATCTAAATCAATTTCTATTAATCATGATCTTTCTTAAACTTAGCTTATCTTCTTAATAACCCAAACTTTGATATTAATTGGAATTTCTCCCTTTTGAACATGATTGGGATTTCTCCCCATGACCATAATGGGATTTCTCCCTCTTAAGCATGAATGGGAAACTTATTCCCTCTTAATCTTGATTTCTTGTTCCTTAACCATAATTCATAGCATAAATGTGGTTTCTATATTTAGACTTATACTATAGCAAACAATCATTCAATAATTATATACTTGAAGGAAGACATGCATTTGTCATGACTTAAACATTAAGTGCATAAACATATCATAAACATCCAATAACTCAAATTTACTATGCCAAGGGCATGGCCCACTTACCTTGAACTAAATCACCTAAGTCAAACCTAGTTTGACTGATTGGATCCCCTTAAACACCTGAAATTAGATTAGAATATTATATGTACATGAATTCATAGCCTCAAAAACCCTAATTCGTTCATATAAGAATTGAGATGTGAAAATAGAGAAATCAGGTGATTAAAACTAGAAAATCGGATTCCTCATCAAAAATCCTTTCCAAAATGTATTTTTGCATAATTTTCCAATAAACAAGCGATTTACTATCAATTTTCAAAGAACCGGCCAATGAAAAATCTGAGAAAAAGCCACGTGGGCGTTTTTATCTGAGTTTGCATCTATTGGGCTCGGGCCCGCTATGAGTTGGGCCAATCATGCGTGCCAACTCAGCAGCGAGGACTGCCTATGAGGATTCACGATCAAAGACGGGAGGGCATGTAAAAACCCTAAAATGCCCTCGCAGTGAAAAAAAACAAAAGAAGAAGACAGGGCACTAAGGTCATTTCCTGACCTGGTTTGTTCCTGCCCAAACCATGGCGCTCGACGAGCAGCCAGTCATTGACTCCAGGGATTCAAATCATGAATCAGTGTGTTTTGTTGAAAACCGATCGCAACAAACTCATCAGCTTCACCTAACGAACTCACCAAGCCCAAGCGTGGGCTCTGCGGTGACCAGGAGCTCGAGAATGCTCCTCCGTAAGGCTGGAATAGGGGAAACAAGTCGAAAGTTGCTCGCGCAGACTCAAGTCGGAAAAACACAAAAATGAGGGTCGAGAAAGATCCGGCAGAGTCGTGCGAAGCCACCGGCAGTGTTACCTTGGCTAGCGAGGCCCTGAGACGCCATGGCGTCAAGGCACCTGTGAGGACCTTGCGCAGGTCCACAAGGTACAACACTTGGGGCTAACACGAGGCAAAAGGAGGTCGGGAAGACAAAGGAAAGGCTCAGAGTATGCTCACCGGAGAGGTAATTAGGCCGAGATGACCGGAGAAGGTCGGACAGACTCAAGGTCGCCGGAAACTAAAACCGAGTAGGTCGGGGTTGCTGGGAGAGCCGGGGGAGAAATTGAGAGCAGAGGAGAGGCGGTACGGGGCTGATGATGCTCTCGGGTGGTTTAAATAAGAAGTAGAGGCACGGTCGTGCCCTCTGCAACTCGGGAGTCTAAGCCCTAGATTGGGCATTTCTTGTAGAGAGAGAGATGAGAAGCGAGTAATAGCTTGTTGGGTTAGGCTTGACCTCGCGGTCTCATAGGTGAAAGAATCGGGAGGAATGGTGGCTTGTGGAGTGAGAACTAGGTTGGAGAAAAACAGCCTGTGAAACGGCCTTAGCTCGCGAGAAAAACGGAGGAAGAAGACAGCAGGCGTGCCATTGGATCTTGATCCAATGGTCACTATGTATGCGCGTGAGTATTAAAGCAAAAAGTAACGCGTGACCAACATATTAATGCGAACCATAGGTTATTTGATGAAATTGTATTCAAATCTTGGTCATACTATATTCAAACCTTTCTCCAATTAATTGGAGGGTCAAACATAGGCCAAATGAGTTCAAATTTGAACCATAGGAAAATTAGAAGGTCTAGAATATTCCTGTGGGGTTAGATTTCAGACTTGTACCAATTTAGGCCTAAAAATAGCAAAACCCTCATGTATGCTTAAATGACCACAATTAATGCAAATAAAGCCATTAATTCTTCAAATAAGAATTGAAAAACATAAAAACGTGCCCTAAATATTATTAAATTTCAATTAACAATATGGAGGCCATTAAGTAAATAATTAAACAAGTAAATCACTAATTATCATAAGAGAGAGAAAATTGGACATAAAACATTTATTCCAAATTTTCTTCAACAAAAGGGCATAGATATACATGAAAAGATTTTCTTTAATCAAAACAAGGATAAGAGAGCCATTGGACATAATAAAATGATGTTGTAAAACTTAACATGGGAAAATTGCATAACAAGAGTGGGATGTTACACAAGAGCAAGAGCCTAAGTTAACACTAGAGAGCAAAACTAAGCAATTAACTAGATTAAGAAAAAGTGACTAAACTAGATTATCATGAACAAGCAAGCAGAGCAAGATGGGTTTTAAGCAAGGTGATTAAGGTGGGTGGGCTGTCTGGGGAATGCAACTTTGATATTAGTTGGGGGAAGATCATTAAACATGCATGGTTCTCAATTCATATCTAGATTACCAAACCAAACAATAAGGTCAATGCCATTAGAACATACCCTATACTACTAGTAGAAGACGAGGGTTAGGTGTAATTCTAATGAGATTTAACCAAATATAGGTTTCTAGGATAAGTGATAGTAAGTAATTGAGGGTTGAGGGTAGAGATGGGAGTAGAGATGAGGGTATTTAACCTCATGCCACTAGCCATCTAGCCTTTAGAAGGCCCTAGACAATTACATCAATCTCACTTACACTAGCTACTTAGATCTCACACTCATTTGTAGGAGGAGGGATGTTTATGTAGGACCAAAGGAGGCTAGCTAGGGATCCACTAATTGGACCTAGGAGCCATTCCTAAGATTGCCACATACATCCCAATTCCTCCTAGAAACTAAGTGTCATCAAAAACCTCAAAATAAGCAATTCATACAAGAAGCACAAACCACATGCAATAAGATAGGAAAAGAGATAGAAGCAAGAAGTAATCATTATAGATATGAATTAAGTTCATTACAAAAAATTATCCCCCAACATGGTATCAAAGTTACATTTAAATCCCAAACAGCCCACCACAAAGGGCTTAGCTAGACATGATCAAGAAAACAAGAAAAGAAAGGGGTAGAAGAAGTAGGGACTCCATGAAGCTTGATGTAGAAGCCCCCTTCTTCACCTCCAAGCTTGCTGTAGATGTCCTCCCTCCTTTAAGGGTGCAGGGGTGCATGAAATGGTAGGGGATTATGGATGAAAACCTAGGGAACTAGGTTTCCATGGTGGAATGCGGGTGAAAATGGTGGATGAAGAGCCCAAATGCAAGGGATTGCACAAAGAGCTCAAGGATAGAGAGTGGAGCTTGGAGCAGTTGTAGGGGCGTCTAACCTCCGTGCCCTAACCGCCACCTATGTATATATAGGTGGTGGGGAGCACTAGGGTAAGTGGGGGGTAGTTTAGGAAAAGCAGTGAAAAGTAGGGTAGGGTTGGTGGACCACCACGGCCGTGGTGGTGTGCCACGACCGTGGTGAGGGTGGTGGAGAATGGTCATGGTGTGAAGGAATTGGGAAAAAGGTCAAGTATGGTGGTAACCACGACCATGGCGGGATTCCACGGTCGTGGTGGGTTAGGGGCACCACGGTCGTGTTGGGTAACATAGCCATTTTAGAGGAGGAGGTGACCGTGGCACAACAACACATGCGTTTTACTCTTCATCGGCCACGGTCATGGCAGAGGGCCACGGTCGTGATGATTTGGGGGTGACAACCTATAACTCTGGCCAAATTGGTGCAATAATTCCCACGACTGTGGCAGGGTGCCACAACCGTTTTCTCTTCTACTGACCACGACCGTACTGATGGCTACGACCGTGGTGTCTTCAATGGCCACGATCGTGGAATAGGGCCATGGCCGTGGGATTCTGTGGGATTTCCATGTTGAACTTGGCACTTCATTGCTAAAAAACGCACAACCGTGGCGAGGCTTGCATCACTTTATTACACTTTGATCTTCATCATTCTTGGATGTCTTTGCTTGGGGATGATTCTTGACCATTGGAGGTAGGTTGAGGGAGACTTTGGGGCCTTCTTTGGGTCCCTCCATGAGTGGAGGAACCCTATAACTCTTTCTTTCTCTCTCTTCCATCTAAGCATGATTCAAGTACCTGAAAAACAGTGCAAAGAACATCCATAAGCATATTTGCAATGATAAGCATATTAGGGGTAAAAAGCTTGTAATCTACATATTTAGATGTGACTTAAGTACAAAATGGCACATGATGGAGCCCTAAAATAGGGCTACATCAATAGGGAAGTAGTGGAATATTTGATAGCTTTACATGTACAACGGTGAAGCTCTCTTACAATAGGCCTAACTCACTCACAAATCATGAAATAAAGTGCAAACTAGAGAGAGAACGGGGGTCAAGGAGTAGTAGCACACTCAACTATAGTAAGGACCTTGTATGTAGTGAATGAGAAAACTTGGAATGAACTCCAAGGGGTCCTATTTATAGCTGGGGGTGCTCCCTTGAGTTGGGGAACACTTAGGGCCAAAATATAGCCATTTTTGCTCAAGGAAATAAATCTATTTTCGTCCAAACAAGTCACCAATGGTTATTCTGCATTTTTCGTACAATGCATTCAGTCGAGTTTCAATAAAGGTAACTCGACCGATCGACTAAAAGACAAACCCAATTTTCAAACTATCGGTCAAGTTTGTTATGGGAAACTCAATCAATCAGCCAAAATTGCATTTGGTTAGAAGGTCATTCGGTCAAGTTCTGTGAATGCACAACTCGACCGATTGCTACTTTTAGAAAATCAATATTTGGCAACTAAGTGATTAAAACTTGGTATTAAGTGTCCCACATATTTTTCTCATCTTAGTTACAAGTCATATAATCAATACAAGTGATTACAAAAATCTTATAAGGTCATTTGAAGTGATTTCCTTATTAGCACACTTACATTGCATTTGACTTGAACTTTGACAAGCTAGGGCTTGTGTAAAATGGTCCTTTTCATGTACCTAAAGCCCGAGATCAATCTTGAACACACATATTAGACACATATGAATGGAGTGGTGAAGTCGTTATCAAAATATGGATAATGTATAACCTCTAGGTCAATATTGCTATCAAAATTTATGTGAATACAAAGCTTCTATATAAGAACAATGCATCCTTATTGTATTTTCAATTATTGTCTTTTGATGCTCTAAAAAATAGTCTTGTAATGACTTATATAATGACCTTGAAGTGGGTTTTGATTGTGGTATGGTTTTGATACACTTACAACCGTTGGAGTTTGATTTCTTATGATAGTCCTTGATGTGGTTAAGAGACATGATTGTGTACCATGCTTGAGAAGTTACCATATCATAATTGTACATTCTATATCTTCATTAAGTTTTATGGTTGGATTAATTTTTTAATTTTTGTGTTTTGTTTTATATAACTGATGTGTCCTCAGTTAGTGTTGGGAACACTGATCATGTAGATGGACCAAACTTTAAATTTATAACCTGGAGCCTTTAGGATGCCCACAACTCAATATGAAGTCCAAGTAGATATACAGAGTCAAACACATGGACATGGAGACATTTAGTTGCCTAAGATATCAATCTTACTTATTTAAGTAAATTCAAGGTAGATATATGTTTATAACTAGAGTGAGTTAAACAAAACAAAACAATACAAAAAATAAATAAAGAAAACATATTCTATCGGATCATACTAATTGGGAGGAGTTCCAGACTATGAAACAACAAATTAGACATTTTATGGACCTTGTCATTAAGCATAGACAACAATCGAACATCCAAGAAGGCAACTAAAATCCCAACCCAACATGTAGCATGGTAGCTACTCCTATGAGGGTCATCCCACTCACTCTCGAGAAGTGTGACTAAAACCTCATCAACAATCCAAACCCCTCTCTGATTACTTTTAGCTCAAACAATTGATTTTTTATCCAACATAGAGCAGCGTCATCAGAAGTGAAAGACTTGTAATGGTAGACAACTGAAGTTTGAAAAGCATCAACATAATAATCATCTAATTTAGGATTCTAGACATGGACAAAAAATTAATTGTCATGGATTACCTCTTGAGTCCAAGACTGCTATGGGCATTAGGAATAACAACAGTGAGTCGGGTATCCAACATGGGCATGCTCGAATTTGACTAAATTCATGCTCAAATTCAACTAAATTCATTCCTGGGTTGGATCTTGAGCAAACCTTCCTTGCTCTATCATCCTATCAGAGTCGATATCTAGTTTGTCTTATCTATCCATTTTTACCACTTATCTCTTGAGGTTAATGAAAATGAAGGTTCATGCAAGATAGAGATCAACCAACCAAACAATCATAACCAAAAGAGACGATAGAATTACAACATGATATATAAGTATATTAACTACTTCTATAGAGTCAAAGTACATAAACATACCCAAAATGGGCTACATAGCCTAGAAGGATCTCAACTATATATATACAAGCATAATTTTCTTTTGTCAAATAGACAAGCATAGTCAACACTAAACAAAGATGGAAATACATTGTAGCATAAGAACAAAGAATGATAGTAGAAGAGAAGAGAAAGAGCAAGATATTAGACTATGAAGGAGAGGTGGGTCTCTCTCCTTAGCCTATATGTGGGTGGATCTCATCCTTTGCTTTGTCCTCCTTGATCTCTTGGACTTCTTTGCCCCCTTCTTCATGGAGTGCACCCCCAAACAACAACAATATGGACAAAATTTGGTAGATCTATGGATGGAAGGCATAGTGGAGGATGGTGGATGGTTAGGAATCACTACCGACACGGAGATGCTCAAATTCAGGCATGAATTTGGACACCACATGCTTGAATTCAAGCAGTTTCCGCTCTTGCACGGTTAGCGAGCATGAAAGGGTGGAGGAAGCATAGGTGGATGGTGGAAATCAATGGAATTGGGTGTGAACCAATGGGAATGGGTGTAGGGTGAGATCCTTGGCCCTATTAGACCTCAAACCCCCAAGATGGAGATGTGGGAACCAAAAGGTAGAAACCTTATCTTGGAGGACAAGGAGAGTATATCTATAGTTGGTAGGTCAGACAACATTAGGATTTCTATAGGGTTGGATCAAATTTAGACAAGTCTAGTAGAATTCGAGTGAACTGAACCAACCATCAGAAGGTGGAAGCCATTGGTTGAGGGGTTCCATCGGTTGACAACATCCAATAGTCTATCCATCAGTTAACAAAGCTACTAACCGATGAAATCACTACTGGAGAAGGTGTGGCTCAAATCCAGACATGAATCCAGACATGCCCAGTTGAATTCAAGAAAACTAGACCACCCGTTGGAAATTGGATGCCATTAGAAGACAATGCTAGTGGGACCATCAGAAGATGGTGGCAGCACTATCATCAGAAGGCAATGCCAACATGATCATTAGAAGATGGTAGCAACACTACCATGGATAGGAAACACCAACAAGACCATCAAAAGATGGTGGCAATACTACCATTGGAAGGTGTACTGCTCAAGATCATTGTAGGTAGGCAGAGATAGTGGGACCATTGGAAGATGGTATCCGTTAAGAAAATTAGTTGATGACTGTAGTGCTTTCTTTAGGATCAGGTCCATCAATTGTTCACAATCATAAACCAACATGATAACTACTTGCCTTGAAATTGATGGTTTCTTCATCAGTTGTGAAGGTCGATGATGATGATGCTTTAAGAAGTTCCATCTCTAATTCAAACATGAATTCATGTAGGTAATGACCAAATTCGATCAAAGTTGACATGATCTGTGCCATCGGCTTTTGGAGCATCAATTGTCAAGGTTGATGGAGTGGAGTGGGGAGGAATATGACCTGATTTGATCCAAGGTTGGTCTTATTCTCTCCAATAGGCTTTTTTTAGAGAAACTACTTGTGAAGATCCAACTGCTCGAATTCTATAATTGTTGATATCCAAATTCAAGAACAAGGTGGTAGAATTCAAGCTCAAGGTGATAGATTCAAGCACCAGGTGGTAGAATTTGAGCACAAGGATATAATTCAAGCACCAGGTTTTTCCATCCCGGATTGCATGTGTTAAGATACAAACTATTCCTTTAATGTAGGCCAAGGTAGTTGACATGCTCTTCATTCGTTCTTGGTAGTATTGTAATGTTCAACCAACAACTCAATGTGGTCCATTATAAACATTACACCTTATAAATTGTTACACTTGATCTACACTCATTGTGCACAACTGATTAGTTTTAGGCTATCAATATTTGCTCTAATGTGCTTGGAAGTTGGAACGTAGGCACTTACTTGTTCCGTATTTCCGTATTCCGGATGTATGTATTGCTCGTAAATGCATGTTGCACACAGACTTTGTATGGGCCTGTTGTGGGCACCAGTAACGACGAGGATGCAGTATTTGATATAGCCCAGCCACGAATTAGTGCGGCTCCTAGTTAGTCGGCCTGGCGAGACGCGGATCGCGATCCGTGGACAGGCTGAATACTTCATCGAGATCGTCCATAAAGACGAGATCCGACGCCCTATATTCATTCTCTCACACCGAAACCTCCAAAATCTCCAACTTCATTTCATCCTCGCGCCCACAGCCCGCTCTCTTATATAACTCCCCGCCGGCCAGCCTTCCCCATCATCGTAGCCTGACTTTCAAGCAGTGCCACTTTCATCTCTGGCATAGTCTTTTCTTTGTTATCAACTCTGAAAAATGGCCCGCACCAAGCAGACTGCCCGTAAGTCGACCGGCGGCAAGGCGCCAAGGAAGCAGCTTGCCACCAAGGCTGCCCGCAAGTCTGCCCCTGCCACCGGCGGCGTGAAGAAGCCCCACCGTTTCCGCCCCGGAACCGTTGCTCTCCGTGAGATCCGCAAGTACCAGAAATCCACCGAGCTCCTGATCCGCAAGCTCCCGTTCCAGAGGCTTGTCCGTGAGATCGCCCAGGACTTCAAGACGGACCTCCGGTTCCAGAGCTCCGCCGTCTCCGCACTCCAGGAGGCAGCTGAGGCTTACCTGGTTGGGCTTTTCGAGGACACCAACCTTTGCGCCATCCATGCCAAGAGAGTCACCATCATGCCCAAGGACATCCAGCTTGCCAGGAGGATCCGCGGGGAGAGGGCTTAGGTGATGCCCGCTGGTGGCCGCAAACTGTCCGTAAAGCAGCCCACGGTTGGATTAATAGAGCTAAACTCCTCGTTTGATCTATTGACTGGTCGTTGGGTTACCATAACAGAATTGACGGATCTTGTATTGGACATTGCCGTACCTGTAATTTTTGTCGTGACGTTAAAGAATGTTGTTGCTAGACCAATTACTTTTTGTTGTTCTTTAGCTATCGCCGCGCGCTGATAATCGTTCAATTTCTACCTCCAATGGTCCCTTTTACCCGAGTAGAGTACTAAACGAATCTACAAAAATCAACCTGTGCTAAGTTTTGCATCTCAAGCTCTTTAGTGAATTTACTTTGATGCTGCTCCAAGTTTCTTGGTAGGCAATTTCTGAACCTTTCATGTCACAAAGGTTACAGGTATGATAACCTATACAGGTATGATAGCCTACCCGTATGCCGCCGCATCGTTTATGTTATTGATAAACTACTATCTACCCCTCCCAAAAAAGAGAGGAAAGGTTCATGTGATTCTAACTAATCCATCTATTATTGCTATATACCCTTAGAAAGAGTAACTTTTAATCCTGGGTCAATGTTCATAATTTTGATACCATTTTTCTATAATAAAAAATAGAAATTGGTTTGTCCTTCAAATATAGCTTAAATTTTTTTGTTTGATAACATATAAAAATATATCAATTCCAAAGCTTGCCCTGCTCCCCCCCCCTTAAAGTATCATATTCAAATTGATATAGTTTGGCTTGTTCAAAGTGCAAGATGTGAATTGTGAAGGGCAATGATTGTTGGCATAACTTTGTAGTTTTAGGTTCACAGGGTTGTTGGATAGCAAAGATGTTTTTCATTTGTCTTAGCTCTTGGTTTGCGCACCATAGGTGTCAAGCCTTCACTTGGTTTTGTGCTCATGGTTGAAGTTTCTTTTCCTTGAACTTTTAAATTTGCATATTTAAGGTAAAAACCTTTCTTATAACATGTGTAATCGTAGATATGTTTCCTGTCTATAAATAAAAAGTACTTCATAGATAACCAAAATTCTTTGTTGCTTATAACATTGCATCATAATTAGGGTATATAGATGTGAGTGCTTGCTTTGCAACTAGAAATCTCTGGTGGGAAGTATGTTTGATAGCCCTAATATAGGTTGTAGAGCTAAAAGGATGGAGTATTTGACATCTATCTTGCTGAGGAAGTAAAATAAGCACCCTACACTATTGTGTTTGATTGAATTTTGATAGACATTGACAACCAAAACAAAATATTAGGCAAAGAAAGTGTAGGGACCACCCTCTGGGTTATCACTAGTGAAACCTACACATAAACACAGACACAAACACACACACACACACACACACAAGAGATTGCATGTTATTATGTATTGGATTTATGTTCTTTTTATAATTGATATGTGAATCATGATAAACTAAGTAGTATTAAGGTTCCTATCCAATGGGGGCCCCTAAAGGCCTATGTGTTGTTTTGTGATCATTTCCATAAAAGAAATTGTTCAACATTATTTATAGAATTTCCCTCTAGTTATTTCTTTATAGTCTTCCCCTAAAAATAATGATGATTTAAGAAAGTAAAGATTCTACTAAAAAAATTATTAGTTATTCAAGAAATTTAGGTTGTCATTGTAGTACCTGAATAGTCAAGGAACCTGAACGTGATATAAATACATTATATTTCTTAATTGAATGTTCTCTTAATAATGATGATTAATTTATTACCTTTAGTGTTGTTAGGCACACAAAGTCCAATTTTTTTTAATAAGCTAACTGCACATTGTGCTCATCATACTTGTTGTCTATCCAATTCTTTATGATTTTATAGATAATGGAACAAGTGACAATTTAAGTTACATTTGAACTAGATGCAGATGATGTGATTGGGATATCTACTCTATCTTAGTTAGATTTAATCAGTTAGTTTCTTTCTTTATGTTGAAATCACAATTTAGTGTCCTTTGACATGAAATTTTATCTTTTGTTCTACATATGTACCTAGTTTTTCATTAACAGAAATAGAGTTGGATATTATAAGGATATTTCTCTATTGTGGTCTCTGGTATTGATATCAAAGAGAACATGTCAAATCATCTTGATGCAAACTGCCAAAATGAATACTACTTTAGCTAGGCTGTGTACTAGTTGGATTGGATATTTTGAGGAGGTTTATGTTGAAGGTGTGGAAAACAATATGGGAGTGCAATGGGATATTTTCTTATTAATAGAAGGGAAACTTTCCTCCGATATATAAGAGAGGAGGCAAGTACAAGGAAAGTAAAGTTAACCATAATGGGCCAAGACAATTATGACCATATGAAACAATAAACTAAATAATAATAATTCTAATACCCCCCCTCAAGTTGGAGTATGGGTGATAGACATATCCATCTTAGACTTACAAGACTCAATTAGATGACCAATAGAAAATAAAAATATCACTCCCATACAAGCTTTTCTACTCCCCCTTATATATGACCCTGCAACAAATAAGTAATTGAATCCACCCTTGAAGTTATGTCTTGTAGGTTGGAAATATTCGAGCTTTGGAGAAGGTCTTTTGAAGTGCATCTAGAATGAAGAACATCTGATAAGTGGAATCCAAATGCCATAGTAATAACTCACTGTTGGGAGTTTTACTAAAGAGATCCGATCTCACTAATTTCCCGCAAGTGTACAGGGTCAGTGTAGTCGAGTTTCGAACACAAGGAGCTAGGTTAGTTAGGCGCAAATTCGTTATCTTTCATTAATCCAAGTCGGGTTACAAAATTCAGGCTGTTTATAGAATTAGAAAGCTAGAAAAAGTGAAAGCTAAAGGTTAAATGGTTGAATAAGAAATTAAAGACTTGGACATTAGATTTCACTATCATACCATCATGTCATATGGACTACAAAATCAAGACTACCGTCAATATGTAGGGGGTTGTCATTGTCGTTCATTTCTCAATGTCACGAGATATTTCTCAACTTGACATAACGCTCTCGCGTCTATGCCTAGCACTGAACACAACCTTACCCTCAATATTCTCAAGCCACTCCCGTGGTCAAGAGCATATTGCCATGGATTCTACTCCTTACTTCATCATACATTCTCCCGAAGCACAAGGTAATCATAAAATATGTATGAAAAGTGGCCAGCCAAACATACAAGTAAGAAACACCATAGACATCCACGGAAAAGTAAAATTAACTAGCAATAAACATAGATTTTGAGTTCACAAGAACAATGGCATGAGAATTACTCTCCCATGCCCAAGAAAAGAGTTCTACTCATCCATAACGTAGATGTACAGACACAATGCAAAAAATCCAGAGTTTTGCATGCTTAAGAGAAGAAAAAGCTAATGGAACCAAAGATGTAGACAAATGAGAGTAGAACTCCAGCTAGAGGACAAAATTCCACCCTTAGAACTGCTACAACTTGGACAATCTTCCCTCCCAGAAAGCTCGAATGAGAGGACTAAGCTCTGCTGAACCTTCGAGGAAGAAACAGAGAAGAAATGAAGAAGAACGGGGGTTCTTTGCCAAGAAACCACCTTCTTCTACCCCAAAATCACCCTCCTTAGCTCTGGAACTTCTCTTAGATGAAAGACACTTTCAAATGATGAGAGATAACTACCCATTGGGTTGCATTGGTCTTTAAAAATGAGGAGTGGCTGCTCTCATTTTTGCAGAAACTGATAGTGACATGGCTTGTCTGTTAGAGAACATGTCGTGTCCCGTTGTGCAAATCTGTTGGGTCTTGTTGCTGCTGTGAGGTACACGTCATGTCTTAAGTAAGACACGCCATGTAACTTTCTTATGTAGTCAATTTAGGTGAAAAGCACACGGTGTGTTTGAATTAACACACGTCGTGTGCATTGGCAACAAGTTGTAGCCGACCTTCTGGTCTTGTGGACATGCCGTGTCCTAATTCGGATATGATGTGTTTGCGTTCTTCTATGTTTTGGCATTGGGGTCACTGGATACTCACACATCATGTGTTAAATACCACATGACTTGTCCTTCATCATATGGAGTTTTCTGGGAAGGGACACGTCGTGTCTTAAATAAAATACATTGTGTCCAATGTTGTTTTTGTAGAAATAAGCTCTGAATCAGCTACAAGTTGGGGAGAAGTCCATTTGGGGTCAGATTTGAGTTGAAATATCTCCAATTTGGCTCTTTAAGTGCGTATCTACAATCAACATCATGGGGTAAGCAAAAATAACTAAAATGTGGCAAGATTAATACGAATAGAGGCTAAAGGAATGCATAATGAACTGAATTTGTGTATGAGATTGTAGAAAAAGTCGATATGAAATACACACATCACTCACCACCATTAATATGGAACAGATGATAAAAAGCACCATGACTATGCCATCTTCAGATGAGAGGAATGCGTGAGTGGTATAAGTGCAGTCAGCACATCCCACATATATAACACGACATGAGCACATAGGCACAATATCGATGTAGCAGTATAGATATCTTCAAATTGTTTGAGAGGTGTATCAGATTGGAATTTGCATAGAAGATTACATACATGCATAATGTGGCAAGAACACAAACTGGATGAGGTGTTGATGACTGTCATGCTGGTTCCATCAATTTGGCACATGAATCTTAGGACTTGATAGGAATGAAAGGAAAAATCAAGGATAAACCCAGTAGTAAACTAGAATAAGGAAGTACAAATATCCAACCTATGTACATATTATGGCATGGACACAAAAAAGTATAATTTCATTGGGAAAGAGATACACCAATGACACATTGAAAGCACGATGATTAGTGGGAATGAAGCACCACAAAGACATTGAAAGATGGATGTGCTGAATGAAAAGAAGCTCCATGGAGATATGTACACTCTAGATTGATGTATACAATATTTCTCATACTTTCTCTCCTCTATTCCCACCCGCACATCAATTACAAAGTGATTGAGTAGCTGGTGTGGAAAATAAACAATACACCCCTCTACATGGAAGTTGATGCACACACGAGGAGTGGTAGGGGATATTTTTTCTAACAAAGAGGAAAGAAAAAAGCACAATGCCCCCAGGGTGAATTCACTTATTTTATCAACAAACTCTTTGCTAATTTGTCTCTTCTAGTTCAGTAAGTCAAGGTTTTTTTGAGGATGCCAAACATTTTTTTGGGTGCTTTGTAGTCTAGCATGTGGTCATTTTTTTATCTTTATCTGGTTTATCTTTTTCTCTCTCTCATTGTTTTGCTCTAGTTTCATTTTTTCAATTTAGTATGTTTCCTTTTCCAATTTCTCCTTCATTCCATTTTCATTATTTTTATGTAACATAATAGTCCCCACAATTTTCCTTTTTTTTTTTACTTCTAGTCATAGATGGCAATTAATAAACTGCATGATTTTTTTTGCGATTAGTAGGAACCAACAAAGTAATATGTAATTCTTTTAAAAAGTAGGAATAAAAAAGATACATATAAAACTCCCATAGTTTCTTGTGATTATATAAATAAATAAACAAATGAAATGTGCTATCAGAAAGGAAAGTTACCATTAAATAAAAAGATGGCGTGTGATGAAAAGGGAAAGATTATTGAAAGTCTGGAGGAGAAGAAGGTTCTATTTGCATTGCATTACCTAAAGAGAGCATACTATCTCCATTGGAGAAATTACACTATTTCCAGATGTTTTGGCCTAGCTATGTCTTATGTTGAGGTCATCAAGGTCTTTACGACCCGCTTCATGATTACATTTAAGAGAACATAGAAGGAACATTACTTTAGTGAGCTTAGAGAATAAGTGTTAAGCTAGTTACAATTGCCATAATGAAGAATTTAAAGGAAGAACATGATTTATCCATCCAATATGAGCATCCTTAGGATTCCATAAACCCTCATAAGTTGGATATTTAGGGCTATTTAAGGCCTCGACGAAAGTAAAACCTGAGAAAAAGTCACAATGCCATGGGTGTGCTTGGGGAGGGGTTAAAGGGAAGCAATGGAGGAATGGTGACCAAGGTGGTCAGTAAACAGAATAATAGAGATATCTACCCAAGCAAAGAATGAAGTAGAAAACAACAAGGATAAAAGCCCTAAGTGTTTTATTTTCCATGAAAGTGCATGTCAATTCTAGAATTGAGTTTTCTTTGATTGCAATTAAGGCACTTTATTACTGTCTGCCCTAAAGAATCTCCTTGTAGTGACTCACTTGCCCACCTTGATGTAATATAGAGCATAGGCCAACTAGTATCTTTGACATCAATGTAGATCAAAACTATGCAAATCAACTATGTTTGATAGAAGGTACCCTTTATTAAAGATTTTTTCACCTCTTATCTTAGAAATGCCTTAAACTTTGAATTTTGGATTATAGAACCATTCCTTGAAACATATGTTGATTATAACGTTTTGTGACTCTGGATAAACACATACTTTTTGTCATGAAATCTAGTATCTATTCTAAGATTGTAAATTCATGATATGGTCCATGTCTTGTATGTCACTATCCCTTATAGGAATATTTATACCTCATTTTCTAAAACTTAATATCTTCCAACTATATATGAAAATCATGAAATACCTATTGAATTCATTCTTCTATTTATGGATAAATATGATATCATCCTAATAATGGATTGGTTCATACACACTCTACAAAACTTGATTGTCAGGGAAAGAAAGGGGTCATCTCTAAAGCGAGTTCTCCTCCTTCAATCATTTATGGCAAGAAAGGATCATTTTGGAAATGTGTTCATATCAATAATCATATATCAGAACTTTTAATGTAGTGGATTTCAAGCCTTCCTAACCCTATCTTGAGGTTGAGCCCAATATGAACACAATAGAGATTTTAGAGGTAGTGTGGGATTGGATGTTTCTTTTCCAAAGTACTACCACTACGGAAAAAGAGATCTCCATAGATTCAATGTCGATAATCACTTCTCTCAGGACACACTACTACAGAAACAACATTAAGTGTCACTTTTCTGGGCGTCAGTTATTTACATACACCTACGCCTATAACATTCCACGTCGGCTATTTAGTAAGTCCGACGTCTATATTTGAAGACCAGCCAGACACGTGTACCGCTTTCTATTCAGTGTCAGCTAGGTAAAACACACCGACGCCTAAAATCACCCGCGAAATCCAATTTTCGAGTGAAAAGAAAAAGTGTCACATACAAAGTCAGTTATTTAGATAGAAACCGACGCCTATGTATGATGAGAATTTGTGCGAAAAGTGTCACATTCAATGTCGATTATCCGTCGATAACCGACGCTGATAGTGGTTCCCGCCAAATAATTTCGGGCAAATATTGTCCAATTGGACGTCGATTTTTACGATCCACCGGCGCTGAAGAGGTTTAGGTGTCGGTTTTGTAAACAACCGACTCCGTTTATGAACTTAATATCCCACGATCACTTGACTCTTTCCCTTTCTTCTGTTTCATTGTGAGAATCTCCCCCGCTGCTGCTGCCGCCCGACCCTCCACTGCTGCTGCTTGTGCTTGTGCGTCACCCTCCGCTGCTGCTGCTTGTGCACCACCGCCGCCGCTTCCTGCTCCTTCTGTGCCGCCGCCGCTCCCTGCTCGCCGGTGTCACTGCCGCCTGCCTGCCCTGTGGCTACCTGCCTGCCTTGCGCCGGTGGTCCTGGAGCTCGCCGGTGTCGCCGCCGCCCACCTACTCGACCTCACCTCGCCTCGACCTCACCCTGCTCGCTTGCCTAGGTACCTGCCGACCTACCCAGGCGGCACCCAGGTGCGCCTAGGCAGCCAGGCTTTCACCTAGGGTCCCAAACCCAGGCGCCCAGCCTAGTTAGGCCTCTGGGATGCCTGGGCGATGCCTGTACTGATTTGTATTGCATACCTTCTACAATTATTGAGTCCAATCATTCTAATGGCCAGCTATTTTTAGCTTCTAATCAAATTAATTAGTTTAGATTCATTCAAACATCTTTATATGGTAATTGTATATGTGATTAAACAATAGAGAATTCAACATACCTTGCTACAGCCAACAAAAGTCATTTTACAATTTTCCTTTGACTCTGTTCCATTTAATTGAGCTAAATTAACTTAGTCTTATTGTTTGTTCTTAATTAGATGTCTATTCATAGAGTCACAAATTGATATAACAGTCATAATTTTAGTCTTTTCTTATATATACCAACCTTGGATATGTACCTGCACACATAGATGGATAGTAATGGAATTTCAACATCTAAGGAATTGATTACCTATAACTATTAGTAGTAGCTTTATTAATTTACTAGTAGCTAGAAATTTTGAACGCCTACTTTCAATTGTAAAAGAAGGAACTAGTTAGAGCCTTTGTTCATTAACCTTTTTTCTATAAAATTCTTTTATCAAATCAACATTGCTGGGTTTCCTGGGTTTTATCTTTAGGAGGATCTGTATAGAACAACATTGCAAATGTTAAACCGTATTGGATATCTATAGCAAATAATAACTTTATTTTGTTTTAAAGATGGTTAAAATTTAACTTATTTTGTTCGATGTCTGATATGATGGTATTGGATGCCTATATAGATGTGATTCAATCAGGATATCAATTTGTGTTTATTTATGTACTGATTTGTATTTATTTATGTATTGTTTCAGGAATTAATTGATCATCTACTGCTGCCCGCCGTCTCCCTGCCCGTCGCCTGCTCACCTGCCTACTTGCCTGCCTACTCGCCTACCCTCCGTCTCGACCTCTCTCCCTGCTGACGCCCGACTAGGCTCAAACAGAGGTAAACCCTATTTTATTACACTGCTTGATCTTTAATCACATAGACTTAATCAACATTGCTACTTGTACACTCTAGAATCAAGATCTAATACTCACTAAATTATATACTATTTGTATGGGACTGTTCTTGAACACCTAATCTCACTAAATTATATACTGTTTGTATGGAGTCCGGCTTCATTGTAGATAATAGGAGTAAATCTTGGATAGGATGTAAGTGTATACCCTAATCTTGTCCTAATATATACTTGTTTTCTCTTTGATCATAGAATGGATAGATCACGGATGTCCATTCGCAATCGCTGCACCCCAGAGTTTATATCTGGTCTGGATCAGTTTATTAGATTTGCCGAGGAACATAGGAAAAAACCTACAGATAGGTTCTACTGTCCATGTAGGCATTGCGGTAATAACTTGAAAGTCAACACTGATGAGGAAATCAAAAGTCATGTCATGTGCAACGGGATTGTACAAGGCTATACAGAATGGCACTGGCATGGAGAGATTTCAAACTCGAAACCAGTAGATGTCGATAGCAGTGCTTGGATGGAAGAAGAAATTGCCTCCGATGACGTAGATGTGAACGAACCAGTTCCAGTAGACATCATTGATGCGATGCTGGATAGTTGTAGGGTAGAGCACACCGATCCACCTCCTATCTTTAGAAACATTGTGCATGATGCTGAGATACCGTTATACACATGTTGTGCTAAGTTTACGAAACTTAGCGCTGTGTTGAGATTGTATAAGTTGAAAGCTAACAATAGATGGAGCGACAAAAGCTTCACTTCATTGTTGACTTTGTTGAAAGAAATGCTTCCTGAAGGAAATGAGCTGCCAATCTCAACATACCGGGTAAAGAAAATGTTGTGCCCAATGGGAATGGAGGCCAAGAAGATACATGCATGCCCGAATGATTGTGTATTATTTCAAAAGGAATATTTAGATTTGAAAGATTGTCCAAAATGTGGTGCGTCACGGTATAAATTGATGACTTCGGGGGAGTCCAAAACTGGTTCTCCTACCAAGGTGTTGTGGTATCTACCTATAATATCACAGTTTCAACGCTTGTTTGCAAATCTGAAAGATGCGAAGAATTTGAGGTGGCATGCAGATGTTAAGAAAAATAATGATGGGATCCTACGACATGTGTCTGATTCCCCATAGTGGAAGAAGATTGATCTATTGTACCCCAAATTTGGTGAAGAAGATAAGAATCTAAGACTTGGGCTTTGTACAGATGTGATGAATCCGTACAGGACATTGAGCAGCCAACATAGCACTTGGCCAGTCATGCTTGTTATATACAATCTTCCTCCCTGACTGTGTATGAAAAATAAGTACGTTATGCTGTCGTTGTTGATATCGGGCCCTAAACAACCCGGAAATGATATCGATGTTTATCTTAAACCTATGATTGATGACTTAAAGAAACTTTGGGCTGAAGGTGTGATGACCTATGATGCTTCAGGAAGAGAGACATTTCGTTTGCACGCTATGTTGTTTTGCACTATTAATGACTTTCCAGCATATGGGAATTTGTATGGATATAGTGTCAAAGGAGATAAAGCGTGTCCTATATGTGAAGAAAACACTGATTCAATAAGACTAAAACATGGCGACAAGACTGTATATCTTGGTCATCGAAGGTTTCTTGCAAAATTCCATCCGTATCGTAGGAAGCGCAAAGCATTCAATGGATGGAATGATGAATGGAGTGCACCTAAACCTATACCAGAGGATGTTGTTTATGAAAGAGTAAAAGACATTGTCAATGAATTTGGTAAGAAATCATAATGTAGTATGGACACACGGAGTGACAATTCTTCATTCAAGAAGAAGTCAATATTTTGGGATCTTCCTAATTGGAGTTCTTTGACAGTCAGGCATTGTATCGATGTAATGCACGTTGAGAAAAATGTCTGTGATAGCATCATTGGTACTCTGTTAAATATACCAGGTAAGACTAAAGATGGGATAAAATCCAGACTGGACCTACGTGAAATGGGAATAAGGTCAGAATTAATAGAATTATGTGAAATGGGTAATAAAAGAACATACTTACCTCCCGCTTATTACACGTTGTCTAGAAAGGAGAAGAAAGCTTTTTGTGAATGCTTGGTAAATGTTAAGGTGCCACATGGTTACTCATCCAACATCCGTAGATTGGTATCAATGAAAGATCTGAAGTTGATAGGTCTTAAATCTCATGATTGTCACACTCTAATGCAACAAATATTGCCTGTGGCAATTCGATCTATATTGCCGAAGCATGTAAGGTTTGCAATCACCAGACTTTGTTTCTTTTTCAACAGTCTATGCAGCAAAGTTATTGACCCTGATACTCTCGATAATTTGCAAAGAGAAGTGGTTCTTACCCTATGTCAGCTTGAGATGTATTTCCCTCCTTCATTCTTTGATATCATGGTACATCTTGTTGTCCACTTGACTAGGGAAGTGAAAATGTTGGGACCAGTTTTCTTGCATTGGATGTATCCCTTTGAACGATACATGAGCGTTTTTAAAGGTGATGTTCGAAACCGTTATCAGCCTGAAGGGAGTATTATTGAAGGTTATGTGGCGAGAGAGGTTATGGATTTTTGCAATGACTTTCTAAGTGGTAATAACACTCCTATTAATGACAAGAATATTGAGGAGGGCAAAGGAATTTTGGGATCACGGGTGAAAGTAATCAACCGTGAGCAGTTGGAACAAGCTCACTTGTATATTTTACACAACATGGACGAAGTGAGTGTTTATATCGAGGAACATACCAATTTCATCAAGAGACAACATCCTCGAGCAAGTTCAATGTGGCTTGCTAGAGAGCATAATAAGACTTTTACTAAGTGGTTTGAAGATAAAGTCTTACATCAACTATCTCAAACACCAAATGATATTACAGAAACTATCAAATGCCTCGCCTTTAAACCAAAACTGAATGTTATGTCTTATGAAGGGTTTGACATTAATGGGTTCACATATTACACAAAGTGCCAAGATGATAAGAGTGTCGTCCAAAATAGTGGGGTCACTCTTCAAGAGTCGACTATGTATTTTGGAAGTGCAAAGGATAAGAGTCCACGTGAAGCTAAAATGTCATATTACAGTGTCATTGAAGACATATGGGAGTTTGACTACATAGATTTCAGAATTCCGCTCTTTAAATGTAATTGGGTTGATAACACCAAAGGAGTTATAGTGGATGAATTGGGTTTCACTTTGGTGAACTTTGAAAAGATTGGCGAGAAGGGTGAACCATTCATATTGGCATCACATGCAAAACAAATATTCTATATCGATGATCCTGCAAATGATAAATGGTCGGTTGTTCTTCATGGTAAAAGACAGTTCATTGAAGATCCTATAGATGAAGAAGAGTACTATGATAAGTATGATGACTCCAGTCCATTCTCTGTTGGGTTGCCAACTCCACAAAATATTGAAGCTAATGATGACTTATATGTGCGCGGAGATCACAATGAAGGATTGTTAATTGATAAAAGATCACAATTTTAGAGGCATGTATGTTTATATTTTTTTATTGAAGCTAAATGTTTGCTTTTTTAATATCAGTATCATTTTTAGATTTGATTTTTCATTATCTTCTAGTTAATACAAATGCTAAATGTTTGCCATTTTCTAGTTAATACAAATGCTAAATGTTTTCCTTTTTCTAGTTAATACAAATGCAAAATGTTTGCCTTTTTCTAGTTAATACAAATGATAAATGGAATGTTACATGAAAAGGATCTAAAATCCAAAGCCCTAGAATGGGTCAAGTTCAAGTCAAAATGGCTACAAGTGTGCGTTTTGGGTTTTCTATGTAAACGACCTTAGAACATCTATGTAATCACTTGTAATGATGAATTGACTTGTAACTTAGAAGAGAAAAATGTTTGGGACAAATTTCACCAAGTTCTAATCACTTTAAATGCAAATTAGAAAATGGATTACATGCACTTGGTCGGTCGAGTTTTCCTGGATTGAAACTCAACCGATCATCCTTGGTCGATTTTCTGAAGATTGCATCGGTCGAGTTGTGCACTCACAGAACTCGACCGATGCAATATTCAGAAAATCGACCAAGGATGATCGGTCGAGTTTCAATCCAGGAAAACTCGACCGACCAAGTTCCTGTAATCCATTTTCTAATTTGCATTTAAAGTGATTAGCACTTGGTGAAATTTGTCCCAAACATTTTTCTCTTCTAAGTTATAAGTCAATTCATCATTACAAGTGATTACATAGATGTTCTAAGGTCGTTTACATAGAAAACCCAAAACGCACACTTGTAGCCATTTTGACTTGAACTTGACCCATTCTAGGGCTTTGGATTTTAGATCATTTTTAGATTTGATGTTTCATTATCTTCTAGTTAATACAAATGCTAAATGTTTGCCTTTTTAATGACATTTTCAGATGGCTGGCCATGATGAGCATGAAGTACATGATGAGCATGCTGTCCATGACAAGCATGGCGAGGATACCAATGTAAGTTCTAAAAACATATCCTGTATTTCTATAAAATTCATTGTCTTCTAGTTATGTCATATATCCCATATTTCTATATTGCGCTAATTCAGTGTGTTTATTTTTATCAAATTTTATGTTGATGATGCACAGGTACCCACTGAAGCACTGGAGCAACTTGATGTGCATCACCAAACACTTAACAAGAAAAGGGGCATCACTCTGTTGAATAAGTTAATAGCGCTAAGTGGCAGTGGATCCAAATTGGTTGTGGAGTTTGATAATGGAGGAAATGCAATTGGAGTGAACCGCAATAATTTTGTAAACTATCTTGGGTGTGTCACTCGAAGCCATTGTGGTGTTAAGTATGATAATTGGCATAAAGTTCCTCAGGGGAAGAAAGACTTGATATGGAAGGATTTATGCGTGAGTTATTATTATTTGCAATTCTATTTTGTAGATTACAAATTATATTATTTGCAATTCTATTTTTGGATACTAGTTAATAAGAATTCTATTTTACAGAATCTGTTTGCATTGGATGAGAAGCTGCATCATAAAAGCGTGATGCAACACGCTGGAAAGATGCTTAGGAACTATAGGACAAATCTCAACAGAGAATACATAAAAGATGGTGATAAGAAGAATAAGTCAGCCCTTGAACAGTGGAACTTCTTGGACAAAGAAGTATCTGAAGAATTCAAGGTATTAGGCGTCACTCCCAATTTAATTAATATATGTTGTATTCACCTATTCAAGATTAACATTTAGTGCTACTAACCAAATCATTAATGTGCATACTAACTAGGCCCTCAGTGAGGCACAAAAATCAAGGCGTGCACTGAATGCGCATGACCACACTATGGGTCCAAAGGGCTATACAAGCGTTCACCAAAGACTACAGGCGGAGTCTGCGGCTACTCAGGAGTCTGCTGCTACTCAGGAGTCTGCCACACCCATGCCTCGCCATGATATATGGATAGCTGGGAGGCAAAACAAGAAGGGTGAAATAAAGAAGCCCGTAACTGCTGAGGCGACTGCAAAAATGGTAAAATACAACTCTTAGAGCAATCGTTTGAATATTGATTATTGTGGTGTTAACTTACCAATTTCTGTTGATGGTGATTAACGGGAGTTGCACGAGCATAGGAAACAAGGCACGTTCATCCCTCAGGGCACAAGGGATGAATTGACAGTTGCTCTGGGTAACCCAGAGCATCCTGGACGTGTTAGGGGTGCAGGCGCTGGTGTGGGCATCAAAGCATTCTTTGGTCCATCCCAGCACAAACCCAGAGCGGGACTTTCACAAGAAGAGGTAACCTATTCTTTTTTTAGAATGTTACTGCAAAAGGGAATTCAATAATAAGAAGCTAATGTTTCTTTTATCCATGTATAGGAGAATAAGAGAGTCAAGGATATAGTTGCTAAGAAGGTCAATGATATAGTTGCTGAGAAGGTTAAGGAAGAAATAGTGCGGTGGAAGGCATCTCAGGCTTCCAATCAGCCTATGGTGACCCACTCTTCTCCTGATGCACATACTACGAGTAATCCTGGAGACCCATCGCCTAACACGTCTGCTGTAAGTATTGTTTATGACATCGTAGCTAGTCTTTTCAAGATGATATGTTTTCAAGATGATATGTATATATGTATAACATTATTTACATAAATTTGTAGGCATTGAAGCCATGCCGCTTAAGAATGCAAGACTATGTTGTTGCAGAGGTGCAGGCTTACCAATCCCTTCCTGGGGCAACGTTTCATGGGACTCCAATGCCGTAGGGCTACGTTCGTGTGAGCCCGATATGTGTATTACCCGATTGGAGGGAAACTGCATTGCCATATGCCCACCCAGATATTGATACACTTGGTGAGGCAGAAGGCGGGGTGATATTGTGGCCCAAAGCAGATGTCGTCTACACTACTGAAATTGTAAGATAAATTTACATTACTTTAGATTATTAATGTGTATATATGAGATCAATTGATCTAAAATTATATATACAGGTTAAAAAGAAGACACCCGGAGCACCTAGGCCTCCACCTCCACTTCCTACATTACCAAGTTGGGTTCCAACTGACCTAAAATACCCGTTAGGTCCTGCTTGCAGGGGAATGGCATGTTGGCTACGGGCACATAATATACATTGCCCTATAATTGTTTCTTTAGAAGCAGATTATGCAGGTCAATCATACGATAACTCTTTATTTATACAAGATATTATTGAGCTGTTTATGTATGATTGGCTGAATACATCAATGATAGAGACATGGATAAGGTGAGATCTTATTTATACATCCATGTACCTTGTGTAAGATCTGGTGATCTAGTTTCTTATATATTAATGCATACGTAATACATGTTTTACAACTACTTAGTCGAAGATCAATGCAAACAATTTGCATTTGATCATGTGGGTTTTTTTATTCCATCATTGATTAGTATGGTAGCTAAAGACCCTGATAGTGTTCAACAATACTGTATAGATGCTTTTACAATTTTTGGTCAACAAAAGAAGACGATAATAATAGCTCCATTCAATGTCAAGTAAGTTTACTTTATTTATAATTTGGACTTAAGAAAATTCCATTTTTATTGTGCATTTTGAGTTATTAATTTTTAACTTTTTTACCTCTAGCAGTAGACATTGGGAGTTACTAGTTATTGTCCCCGGGACGTTCACTATTTATTATCTAGATCTTGCGGGAAGTACATTGAACACTAAAATTGGACACATATTGAGAATGTCATTATTCTGGTGAGAAATATTTCATTTTTATATCCGTTAACATCTGTTATTACATTACTATTTAATTATGCAATTTACTGTGTTACATTAACATGTAGGGGTTTAGATGCATTCAAAAATGCTGGAGGAAATGTCCCAAGGAGAAAGAACTAGCCAATAATTTGGGAGAACGTAAAAGTAAGTTCCTGACTCCAATGTATATATTATTTATGTGAATTGTGCTTAGTTGTATTTTTTAATATTTTGTATATTTCAATTTATAGTGCGCTACACAAGACAACTGTTGGGCATGCACATACTATGTGATGCGATTTATGCAGATGATTATCCGACATGCCTCATTGGATATTAATACCATACATGAGGTATTATATATAGTCTCATTAGTTAGTATGAAATATATCAATCTTATTTTTATATTATTACTTATATATACATCATTCTCTTTGTAGGTGTTTAAAACTGACCACACTATAGGTAAACGCTTAAAAAATATACATGCTCCATATACGATGGAAGCATTACATGAAGTAAGAGAAGAATGGGAAAAAGCCATACAAGCAGTGGCGATTGTAAGATATAATTGGGATGCTGATAGCGATGCTGAATGATATTTTGTAAATGAATATTTCTGAATGTTTATACATGTCTGAATGTTTTTACATGTATTTGAATGTTTCTACATGTGTGAATGTGAGAATTGAATTGATGTATGAATGTATCTACTTGTGTGAAAAAATATTTGTTAATTTTGTAGGTTTGTGGCCTGTTTGTAGGTTGATATCAATGGATGTCATAAACCTACAGTTTAGAAAACTGAACTACAAGTTCTCATCCTGCTGAACAGCCACAACAGGCCTGCAAACTGATACGAAAAAGAAATTAAAGTATATGCGTCGGTTATTTATAGAACACCGTCATCAAAGGCCTACATCGTCGGTTATTAGATAAAAACTGACGCCTAATATGACAAACAACCCGACCGTGCAGGAAAGCACGACCGTGGTGGAAACAACATCACTTATTCGTATAAAACTGACGCCTATAGTACTAAACACGGCCGTGCAGTGAAGCACGGCCGTGTCATCTGGGAGTATGGCGTCAGTTGTTCAGTTGTTAACCGACGCAGAAAGTGTCCTAGGTGGTGCCCTTTTTTGTGGTGTGAACCCTATAGACGTCGGCTAACTATATATAACCGATGCCTATAGATCATATAGGCGTCGGTTAGAAAACCGACGCTGAAGAGTTTGACCTTTAGCGGCACCCACATAGGCGTCGCTTGAAAACCGTCGCTAAAGAGGGTTAAACAACCGACGCCAAAGGTGTATTCTGTAGTAGTGACATATACCCACATGGATCTAACCAAAATAGAATTAAACAAACAATTGCAAGAGCTTCTTGACGAGGGGTTCATTTAATCTAGTGTGTCTTTTTGGGAAGAATCAATCCTCTTTTTGAAAAAAAAGAGATGTTTATGCACAGGTGGACATTTGATCAAGAAATTATAAAAATTAAGTATCCTTTGGGTCTAAATGATGACCTCTTCAAACAAATTTGGATAGAATAAGCATTTTCTTAGACAGATATACAATTTAGTTACCACCATTTATTAGTAGAAGAGTTTGATATCCCTATAAATATCTTGCAAACCACATATAACTACAATATCTAATTATGTGAAGTAAGAAAGGGTTTTTATTTATGAACCCTAGATACTATTAGTTATATGAACTTTCTTCTATTCTAAATCCAACACTATGATAAATGAACGTAGTCTAGTAGTTTCTAGTTAGTTTATTTCTTGTATTATCATCTCCTTGCTTAGTTGAAGACATATTTGAAGAAGAGGAAAATTGCTGAAGAAGTTTATGTAGGGAAATATGGCTACAAAGCAGGCAGTGGAAATATTTTTTTAATCTACCATATTCCGATAATCAACAGATTGTGTCAAAAACTATAATATGAGAAGGATGGTTTTGAGGATACATGTGACGACCGCTATCAAACTGACAGATTAATCACACAAAACTATGCGGAATTAATCATCAACAACAGATTACCAAAAATCACTAAAAATTAAAACCCTTTTGCCAAGAGATCCACTACTAGGAAACTCTTTTCAGAAAGTACCAAACCATATATATACATCATGGTTTACTTGTACATACAATGTTCCATCATCGTGTAAGGATTTGGTACAACAGTTGCTTTGCCAAAACATACACAAAAGCAACATTATGCGTCGAGGCGTACTAGTCAAAATCTCATATTGATTATAAAACTCTTTAGACACTATCTCCCAAAGGACCTAAGAGTACATGGACAATACATAGGACTTTATATCTACAAGACACATAGCAACACACTCAACCTGAGTTGTTACTGCTGTTCTGGCTACTGCTGCCTGCTCTTTACTGCACGATCTTTACCCTTTCGTGCATGTCCACCTAAAAAGTTGTGAAACCCACATGGTGAGACAACTTGTCCCAGTGAGAGATATAACTCTTCGCTAATAACATTATTATCACAATTAAACTTTTTTTAATGAATATAAAAGAAACCTTAATTGAATTAAATCGTATACCTACTGATTTTATGATAAGAAGAGCAGTCTCAATATCTTATTAGTTCAAGAATATTCAACTGAGAAATAGATCATTTAATCACTTTTAAAAGGAATACGAAGAACATGTATAACTATCATAAACTAAATAATATTAAACTAAAGCAAGGCATCAACCAATGTTTCTGTATTTGGCCCTTAAACAAATATGCTGCACATCTGATTACATCTTTAAACATTCCATCTTATTATGACCTACAAAGATGGGAATATACCTTCCATCTCCAACTAACCACTGCGAAGCTAGCATCAATACCATATAGGTCTGTGGAAGAGCCAAAATCCACGACCTCTCCTTTCTCAGTCAGTACGAGAGTGGCAGTGACATTATGAGTCTATCTTCATTTAGCTAGCCTGGCGTATAGAGGCTCTTCTCTATAGAGATACACCACGTAGCATGTTCCCTGTCCTGGGTATGACCTACAATCAATCCTGCTTGTATATATTGAGTCATGGCCTACAACCATACTCTGCTGGGGGTATGTCTTTACCGCCAATCCCAATGTTGCATTAGAGCTACGACCTAAAACCACACTCTTTTTAGGAAAATGGCTCAAGGCCAAATACTGGGGTTTGAAGGAAGCAAGGTAATACTTGTCTTGCACCCTCACATATTCAAAAATATGCGCTCTGAGTAAAACTCATTTCATCATTCAGTAGATCCTGACACTAAATGATTCTATGTTCAGGGAAACTACATTTTTAGTTCACTTGATAGATTAAGTGCATTACATCATCTTTTAGCATCAATCAAGTTACAAGCATGAATTATAGATAAATGCTATACAGACAGGTGTAACATATTTTCAAGAGATCTTGTATCATTCAGTACATATCTGGTTACAATCATCCTGGGATCTCAGTCCCTTGAACACTAACTTGGGGCCGATATGACTTGTGATACTTTAAAGCAATATGTAGTTGTTAGGTTGATATGTTAGTTGATCTAAAAATGATATGCCTCAAAGGCGTTAGCTTTTCATGACCGAGAGATTTCTAGTAAAGATAGAATATCAAATGGTGATACTTTGGTTGAGTGTAGAGGCCGACATGGTCTACTCTAACCCGAAAACTGATATCCTTATTGATGGTATGGCCGATACCTTTGCCCATGATCTAGTCAATACCTTAGTTGATGTTGAGGGGCCGATACCCTAAGTTGATGAAGAGGCTGACACCCTAGTTGAACGTGAGGCCGAAATACAAGGGGTTGAAGTGGACGATACCCTAGTTGTTGGTGATGCCGATACATAAGTTGATGGTGTGGCTGATACCCTAGTTGTTGTTGGGTGGCCGATACATTAGTTAGTTGAGGTGACCGATATACAATATCACTGACGGATTCAAAATTTTGAGTTGGGTGAGGTCGTCTGTGACACCCCGCCATCACACACACAACAAGGTGACACACGAAAAACACGCGGAACTTCCATAAACTTCATATTACCAAAAACACGGGTTAATTAAAACCGTTTGCGGAAAGACATATAAAAGAGAACTATTATATTCAGATCCTCATCCTGCAAGGTAACATGTTATATGAACATACACAAGCCTGATATATGTCCACAGCAGTTCAGAAACCAGCTGTCCTATCAACATATGAGTTCATCACCTGTTTATATGTACATAACAAGCCACATAAGGCCAACAATAGGATGAATAAGAGTACAACAACTATACATCGTGAAACGTTGTCAAAACACCTCTGAGGACCTGAGAGTACAAGGATGACTCTAGAACTCTACTACAAAACACCAAAACATGCAACATGTCCATCTCTTGCCTTCTACTACTCCTCTTCTTGCTTCTCAACCACAACCTCATGACCACCACGTCTAGCATGATCACCTAAAAAGGTTGTAAACCAACAGGGTGAGACACTCAGTCCCAGCGAGAAAAATAACTCCCTGCCGAAACTATAAAACTCAAGAAAGCTTAAAGCAAGAAAAGTAGATAACTGATATAAGCAGATTATATGAGCAGAACTTACTATATCATCCATCTTACCAAGATTACGGGAGGCATATAACCTGATTTTCTTTATGGAACATGATTGACAAGATAATATTTATAAGATCTTATAACAAAACATAAGGAACGTATAAGTAACTATAGGGTATAACAAGATCAACTACACAAGCAAGGTCTCAACCAATGTTCCGTATTTGTACTAAGAAATAAACACTATTCAGCTGAATTATGTATTATTATGCCATGAGGAAGTGAGCCGTGCCGCTCAGATCCAACCGAAGGCTGCGAAACCCAAAGTCGGTGCCATACAAGGTTAATGGAAGATTCAGACTCCATGACCTCTCCTCCTTGTAGTCAGTGCACGAGAACCAAAGCAGGACTGTAGTCTCATGCTTTAAGTGGACTCAGCCACAGGGTCAGCTCTGCAAGCTACCCATAACTCTAGCCCACCTTGGTACAAGTCTCGACACTAGTAAAACTTGAGCTACGGTCCTGTTCACCGTGCTCTGAGCCATGAACACATTCATGCTCTTTCACATATCTTGAGCCATGGGCCTGTTCACCATGCTCCATATATCCTGAGTCTGCAACCGTAGTTGCACTCAAATCCTCCTATTTTAATCTAGGAGAAACCCCACATATTCAACAATATACGCTTCGGGTTAACCCATAGGAGAATCTGTTTCACCATCACCATCTACTGATGATGATGGATCTATGGCCAGGGCAGACTACATGATATATTCCATTGTAATTAATTAGTATATTTTCAGTGGATTGTTGAGGCAACCAAGTTGTAAAACATACAAGCAGTGAGTTATATTATTACTGTCATCATCACATCGTCCTGGGATCTCAATCCCTTATTATAGAAAACCACTGCCTCTTAAGGCATCATCACCATCTTACATCACCACTTGGGATAAGAATCCCTGTCTCATCAATAAGAGGATAATACCTCACTAGGCACTCAGCCTTTATCAGGTCCTCAGACCTATCTTACCGCACTGGTGATACATATATATCTCATCAACAAGAGTTATCCTCATGATACAATGTCATTCAAACACATGTGACTCATAGCTCTTACCTGGCTATGAATTCATCTTGTAACCTTCATGGTTAGTATAAAAGAGACATCTTTAAAATCACTAGGCATACAACTCCACTGTTTATCATGTCATCAGGTTCTATTATATCAATCACATTACTTACTATCAAAACGCGGGCATCTAGTTATGCTTTCATATACATAAAATATCATCATACTATCTTTATTTGACATTACTTTTAAGCATCCAACAAGCCATTGGTTTACAAACCATTATCCATTTCGCATTATCAACAAAGATGTGACTATAAGATAAAGAACCATAAACTAGGTTTTCCGGGTTAGACCTATCCCTCACTAAAGATGGTATCGGGCAAGGTCATACCCTCACCAAAAGATAAGCGGCTAGGGTTTTAAACCCTAAAGCACATGTTACCATGACGACCAACCAAACTGCACTCTAACATGCACTAGATAGCATCTAGCACAGAGGTGTGTCGTGCAGCTAGAACTAGAGGAGTGTGTGTCATGCACAAGGCACAACCTCCATCGATCAAGGCACTCTATCGCCCACAACATCAAACCATATCATCCATGAGCATGGTAGCATCATATCGGCCAACCCTTAAAGGAACCTATTAGGGTTTCACCATACAAACATACAAACACCATAACGGGCACCAAGCCACCAAGGCTCATCTCCACTTCATCATATCGTCCAAGACCAAACTCAAGGCAAGGGGGGTTATCGGGAAACCTCTCCCCCGAGGGTATCGTGCAGAGCACTAGGTCTAAGGTGTATCACCCAAGCTCACTACCTCGGTCAAGAGGGCCATATCGGGCACCAAGTCAACAACACAACTTGATGTATCAGCCAAGGGTTAAACCCTAGACAAAGAGGTGTCAGGCAACACTACTAAAGAGCATGTCGTGCAAAGCATGAAGCATAGCCCGAAAGGGTCATCATCAACCTTAAGATCACCATCTTCACAACCCTAAAAGATCAAAGGAATTGGCTCACCTATCAACAACTAAGAGAGAGGGGTTTTACACAATCCTTTATCACAAATCAGGCATCAAGATGGATCACCACCACATCTAGGTCAACACTCCACCTAGGCTCACCTATCAAATCCATGGTGAGAGAAGGGTGTTGCTTAAGCATCTAGAGTATAGACTCACCTCTCAACATCCAAGAGAGAGGGGTGTTGTCTATAACACTAGGCCTCAAACTCACTTCTCATGACCAAGGAGAGAAAGGGGTATTTCCACCAAAGGAAACCCTCAACTATGGGTTCAGCCAACTAGATCCAAAGGTAAATCCACATCATATCCAAAAGAGTAAACAAAATCATATATCAATAAGATCAAAGGTATAATTAAGCAAGAAGTATATTCAACAAGTTGCATGTCCGAATATGATTATACATGAACATACAACAAAAAGGGAAGATAGTATAGTTAGGGTTAGAAGTTATGTAACCCGCCTTAAGCAAGCTCCTCAAGCTCCAAATCTCCAAGCTCTAAGCTTCTAGCTCCAAAGCACACCACTTTCGGCCACCTCAAGAAAAGGAACAAAGATCATAACCACTATGGCCGAAGAGTAGGCAAGATGGAGAAGAAGATGCTGAGGAGAGAGGGAATATGCTTACCAAGGAAGCAAGGTCCACCTAGGGTTCAACCACCAAGCTAGAGGAAGAAGAAGAGATCTCCACCAAGGGGGATCGGCCACCAAGCACACCAAAGAAAGGTGTGTCATGCACCAAAGAAGAGAAGAGCAACAAAGAGCTAAAAGGGATCCTAAGGAAGATATATATAGAAAAGGATCAAAGGTGAACCAAGGCAAGGTGTCATCTTACTTAGGGACACTTGTCCAACGTCTTTCCACCTTGCAAACCACATGCAACATGTTATGCCACCACTCATCAAGAGATCGGCCACATGTCCAAGGTATGGTGATACAACCAAAGTAAGGAGGTCAAAGGGGTCAAAGGCCGACACACACACCACCACCTTGGACGACACACCCATGGGCGACACCCTCCATGTCCAACACAAGGTGCTCCTGCCTGATACAAAGCTCATCAAGGCAAGGCAAGGCCCAAATAAGGTGAAACAAAGCCCAACAGAGCTCAACAAGGCTCGAGGAAACTCAAGAAATGAGCCCAACCCTTCCTCTCAACTCTAGAGGAAGAAAAGAGAGAGAAGAGCATATCTCAAGGTGACAAACTTGCTCATCAACCTTAAACTTAGGTTAATTTGCAAGTAGCACCTCCAACCCTCAACAAAGCACAAGCAAACCCTAATCACCACTAAAGGTGATTAGCAAGCAACTAAGCACAAGGTTTAGGCAAAGCAAACAAGATAAGCCCAAATTAAAGGTCAGGGTCCTTACATCGTAACACAATAAACTATTTTTAGTTCATAATGTTGCAATACATAAAAACAGATGGTATATGATGATTATTCTGGACACTTGTACAAAAATGATTTTTTACATCAAAAGAAGATTTATTACACGTTTAGAAAAATACATGTTTTTGAAATTATATGAAAAATAATACAATGAACCTTGATTTGTCAAAGATTCATACTTATCATGTCCAACTAAGGCTAGACCTTGATTTGAGGAAAATCTTATACAATCAATTATCGTCTTGCAAATGAAATTTACTCTTTTGTTGTTTTCATTATCTAGGTAAAATAATTGTTATATGTTGACTATCATTAATCAAATATTCACATTGTTCTTTTTGAGTATTTGAATAAAAGTCTATGAAGATAAAATATGCATCTTTAACGATGATATATGTAACCAATTTGAATGTTCTGTCAAACAAAATTCTTTAAAAAAATCGTCTCCTACACCATATTCTTCCCTTAGGAAGTCGTGGCCACAAAATTGTCACGTTGGGGGTCGTAATTCAAAAAAAGAGGACATAGTCCAAAATATACTATTATATCTCCTACTTTGATGAGTGATGCCATTGCTTGACTAAATCTGAATATTTCTAAAATCTCGTGCATGATAATCACATAAATTAGAATTAGGTTGAATTTTTTTCATCAATGGCTAACTCAAACTTTCTTCCTGATTAAATATTTATTCATAATAGGTAGATGAGTCTTTGTTAAGTGTACACATCACCCTTTATTTGTATTATTGTCACCACCTAATAGAATGAAATAGTTGTAAAAAGGCTCTCTTATTCTTAGATGTGGGCTGTATAATATTATCTTGCTCTGAATACATGGAATGACATATATAAATAAAAAATATAATCTATGATATAATTTTCTATTTCTATATGTGTTCTCTAAAATTTGTAGTCGTAAAGAAGTATCGTTAACTTTCCTTTCCTAGAATACCTCTATGTTTCTCTCTCCCAATTTATTGTGTGAGATACTAACTCCTCTTTGAATGCTTTTCCTTTCCATCTCTATACCATCCCTCTCCACATTTCCCTATCTCTCTCTCTTTGCTTCGTTTAGTATCTCTTCCTCACTAATCTCTCTTTCCTTTTCTTATTCTTTCACTTCCACATACCTCTTCCTTTTCTAACTCTCTCCCAGCTCCCTTAACTCTCTCATTTTCTCTGTAATCTTCTCTCCTTTCTATAATACTAATCCACTAATACTCCCCACATTTCAAATTTAGGCAGTTATGTTCTCAATAAAGAAGATATTAATTACAAGATAATTACTTCCATTGGCCATCTAACAAACTGCAATGGAAGTGGGACTGAAAGAGGGTGAGGCCACTGAGATTACAACCTTCAATATCAGTGAGATTTATTCCGCACAGGTGAGGCCATGGCCTCAGGTGGCCTTCATATGCGTCCGCCACTGTACAATATGATGGTATGACCGACACACACAAGAATACTTTATGGATGATATACCTCAAGCACCATACAAATGATACCACTCTAAGCATCTGTAAAATGATAGCATTTGATATGATTTGGCTGACACAAGTAGATGTGTCTTGGCTGACACAAGTATATGTGTCTAGGCTGACACAAGTGATGTGTCTAGGATGATACAAAGATTGGAATGAAGGTTGATACACCTTGATGAGTGGAGGTTGATACACCTTAATGAGTGTAGGTCGATACATATTGAATACAATCAATGAATGCATGAAAGTAATAAGATGAATACACTTTAATAAGTGTAGGTTGATAACCATAAAAGAAGGTTAAATCAATGTAATAAGTATGTTGAAGTCAATATCATAGTAAGGATGAGAAAGAAACTTGTACCTCATTTTGACAATCAATTGATGATATTTGATGAAGTATGCTTGAACATTTATGGCAACTAAATAGCTCTTATAATGTGAATAAGGGTTTGATTGATAAATATGCACTTGGAAACCCTAAATCAGTTACAAGGGAAAACCCTAACCCTAATTAAGAGAGGATTGCAATTTGAATGATTCTCTTTATGGCATGGTCATGATATTTACTGATATTTCATTTGTTGTGAAATCCGAACCATGCCGGTGTTATGAGATAATGAACATATCATGGTGCAAACATATGTGTCAACTTGGATATCTTATAGATATCAGCCTACCATATTCTTAGCATTAGGTGAAAGGTTAAACACTTATGATAATAGTATAACTACTTAAGAAATGAACCCAAAAGGATAGGAGTTCATATGTATCAGTTTCCATACTTATACCCTTGTATCGGGTTAGGGTTTCCCACAAACCAATATTAGTTTGTGCATATTAGTTTCATCATCTTCAAGCTCAAACTCTTCATCCATAACTACTCTATTTCATGGACAATAGCTCTGTATATTCATTAGAACCATCATTAAAATAAGAAAATCGAAGTAGAAAAAGAATCACCAAGTATTGCATGATAGAAAGTGAATAATAATAAAATTGGGTTCAGTTATTGAACCTGCCTCAAGATCAACTCAAGAGCTTAAAGCTTCAAATCTCCATGTTCCAAGGTTGAGGATGACTTATCAAAAGTCTAAGACTCGATCACAACACTTCTTTATGAAAGAAGATACCATAGTTAGGAATTTGGTGAAGAAAAAAGAGAAGGAAAGAATCATGATCAGAGAAGCATAGTCTTTTCAAGGTTGAAGACGATCATGGATTCACCTTAGGCAAGATGCTCGAACTTCTCTTTGTTCCTTGATCTCCTAGGATCGTCCTCCAAGCAAGAAGTAGTAAAAGATTCGAAAGTTTTACTAAGAGGTGAAAAGAGAGGTATATATAGTTGGGGTTCATGAAAGAGAGTGTGTATAAGGTGTGACCACTATGTACACTTAAGTGACACATGTCCATGCATGGTAACTTCAAGCAAAGATAATTATATTACCATGCAAACTCTTAAGGATAATCCATAGGCATGATATCGGCCATTTGGGTATCTTGCTGGACAAGATATAATCGCCCAATGTTGCTTTATGTACAATCCCATACCACTTTTGCAAGGAACATGCAAACCATTAGGATTCACCTACTTGAGGTGCTTAGCCCATCATGAACACCTTTAAAGGTTAACAAACCAATATGGGACCTCCTCTATGGCTTCCAAGCCGATAGGCACTCCCATATACACTTCAAAACTTGATACAACCTCATCTAGGGTTCAAGACACTCAACACTTCTTTGGTTCTTTTACCTTAAAGAGTGTTATCATTCAACCAAGACTCAAATAAGGTGCCCCATTCTTTCTCTTTCCTCTAGTTGATACTAAGAGAGTGAAGGAAAATTCTAGAGGTGATAGATTGCACATAAACCCTTCATTTGGGTGATTTGCAATTCTTACCAAAGTTATCATATAAGGCACAAACAATTTCAATTAAGTTCAAAATTGAGAAATCAACTCTTCTCAAATCTTAATTACTTTTCAAAATATTAAGACAAGGTTTTAAGCAACTTACTTAAGAAAAGCTTCTAGGGTTATCCCAAAACCCAGGTCAAGGGTGTTATAAGTTATCAACCCTTAACAAGGATTTTTTGACGACCGTTAATGCGGTAGCGTTTCGTTAGCAGCGAAATTAATAAAAATCACTAAAAATTAAAACTTTTTGTAAAGATATACACAAACGGTAAAACCTTTTCATAAAGAAACCAGGTAAGTTATTTACAAACTGATCCATCATTACATCTTTGTCATATCACATCTCGAGAGTCATAACACTGACTGCCCTATTGAACTGTACATGAGCAGTATACAAAAATCCTTGAGGCATTAAGCCAAAAATCTCAGATCTATATTAAACCATCTACTGACTCCTAGGACCTGAGAGTACAGAGATGAATACATAGGACATTCTATCTACAAGACTTGACAGATAGTGTCTCCACCTGTGGATCACTGCTGTCCCTGATGTTGCTGCTGCTGTTGTTGCTCACCCACTGAAGGGTTCCTTCTTCCTCAGCGTCTACCTAAAAAGTTGAATCCCACGGGGGTGAGACAATTGAATAATTGTCCCAATGAGAGTTATAACTCTTCTCCATAAGCATTGTTATTGCAAATAAATGAATAACACTGACCGATAGAATTATAAATACTCAACAACAGGCAATTTATTGAATAAACTAAGTAGAGCAGTATTCTCTATGCAATCATTTCAATTATAGCTTGATTGAGTAACAAATCATTTAATCAATAAGGAATATGAAGAACATGTATATTATTTGTCCAACTAGAACATTATAAACAATGTATCATCAATAATTGTTTCTCGTAGTTCAGCTTAAGCAAATATGCTATACGGCTGATTACATTTTACAAACATAATTATGCCATGAGGAGATGAGATATACCGCTCATACTCCAACCGACCATTACGAAATCGCAATCGGTACCATACATAGGTCATCAGAAGAGCCGGATTTCTATGACCTCATCTTCCTCAGTCAGAGTGAGGATCAACATGCAGGACATCTCGTGTCTATGCTAAAATAGCTTTCCAGGGTATTCTGGCAACTTTGCTATTAGAGTTATAGTGGCATGCTGTACTCTCTTCGCCATCGAGGGATTTCTTGTTTATCTCTCATTGATGCGGGATTAAGAACATCATCAGGAGATTAGTGATACATCATCCCGACATAAACATATAATGAAGGATTGAGAGATTTGATGTTTATCTCACATCAATTCCTCCATTAGGACGTAAGGATATTCGCGTCCATAACCCCCACATACTCAAAAGAATGCTCTCCAGGAGTTCCCTTAGGAAAACCTATTTCACCATCATTTAACTTCTGACAATGATGGATCTATGGTCATGTCTCTACATTATATCATTATACTTGATTATTTAAGTACATTATGGCATTCTTTTAGCATCAAGCATGTTTTCAAACATAAACTATTAAAAACAATTGCTGTAAAGAAAGAGTACTATTTGTATCAAGTTCAATTCACTTCTTGTTAATATTGGGATCTCAATCCCTAACCATCTCATCATTGTGATTCAGGAATATGGGTATTCAAACCCTTAAATCATTAAAACACTTGTTACCAAGTAATCATACTGCCTTCATGTCATTGGACAATATAAATAAGATAATAACAATGCTGATATTTCATATGGCCTATCAATCTCTTATGTTACCTCTTTACTAGGCAACATAACATGTCATTGCTTACAAACTTAATAAATACTTTTGATAAGCAAAGCTTCATATCTCATACCTAGCAATGTTCAATATTCCATAAAACCTGCATGATTAGTACAGATGAATACAAACACATCTATTTTAGATCAACATAATGCAAAACATTAATAACATCACTATTTAAGGGTTGCACCACTATGCCCTTGCCAGGGTTAGGGTTTCCCTTTTTAATTCAATTAGGGTTAATGACTTATCATTGCATTACCCAGCCATAGAACTTCATGTTATACAACATAACCCAAAATTAGGGTTTACTATTCACATTGCATCACATTACCCTAGATTAGGGTTTACTATTCATATTGCATCACATTACCCTAGATTAGGGTTTACTATTCATATTGCATCACATTACCCTAGATTAGGGTTAACTATTCATATTGCATCACATTACCCTAGATTAGGGTTTAGTATTCACATTTTGAATTATGATCATACCTTCATCATATATTAGGGATATTTCCATTACTACCCTCAAATTAGGGTTAGAATTCATTAACCATCATAATTATGGTTTCATGATCTCACTAACATGGATCATACCCTAAATAGGCATTCTTTTATATTGAGAGTTCATTACTTGATTACATAAGAAATATTTTCTCTCTCATCCCTTATATGAGTTGATGCTTTCATCACTCTTGATTAGGCTAAGTCAACTCAACATTAAGGTCATGGCTATATCATTACTATTGTGATCATTAAGACTTACTCATTCAAAAGAGTACTTATTACTCCATCCCTTCAAGGGTACCTTTATTATGATCACCATTGATCACAACATGTCTCAATCAGCTAATTACTTGGTCCTTTAGCCACTTTAAGTATCTATGGGGTTTGGGTTAATCAACCATTAAACCATCTTGACCACTAAGGCATCAAACGATCTTAACCTTTTTAGACCTCAAACGGTCTTGTACACTAAACCCCCAAACGGTCTTGGACAAACCTTAAAACCATTTGGTGTTGAAGACCGTTTGGTCATGTTGACTTTTGAAACCGTTTGGTAAAGTGCACACTCAAGACCATTTGCCCAAGATGGGGGTGAAGACCGTTTGGTCTTGAATACCGTTTGGTCTTGTTTGACTTTGAAACCGCATGGACACAACCAACCTTGAAACCGCATGAGACCAAACGGTTTGGGATCGTTTGGTCCCAAATGGTCTTGAGACCATTTGGACCCAAACGGTCTTGAGACCGTTTGGTCCAAACCACCTCAAAACCGCAAGGACCAAAAAGTGTCTCAACCTCTTCAATTGAGTTAGGGTTTTCAATGTTGAACCCCTCAATCAATCATGGACTTGTTAGCCACTCATCAATTGAGTCAATTAGGTCAAATATCAACTGATTTGACCCTCAATTGACCCTCAATTGATCATCAATTAGGGTTTGGATCAATTGGATTAGGGTTTGAAATCGATTACCCTTCAACATGTTTCAATGTGAGTCTAATTGATTTAAACCCTGTGAACCATCATTCGATTTGGTCATGACCTGACCCCAAATGGTCTTGGGATCGTTTGGATGACATCCAAATGGTCTTGAGACCGTTTTCTCATTATTTTATCAAAAACCAAGTTTTTCAATTAAGGTTTGAACCCTAGGTTTGGATACCAAAACAACAATCAATCATTCATCAACTTGATATCATTGGGCCCTCAATTGGCCAACCCTACTTAACCCTAGACCTCCAAACGGTCTTGGGTGATCACCAAATGGTCTTGAGACCGTTTGGGTGATCCCCAAATGGTTTTGAAACCGTTTGGGTCACTCAACCCAAACTTCAACTTAACTCAATTATTGAAATCAACAATTGACCCGATTAGGGTTTAGATGGTTGATGAGCCTTCAATTGGTGAACCACTTGGAATTAATTGATGATTACTTATAGAATTTTGATCTAAATGTTTTTCAACAGACCCCCAAATGGTCAATGCCTCCAAATGGTCTTGGACCATTTGCTTCTATGCAGTTTGGTTGAAACCGTTTGCAATCAAATGGTTTGAAACTGTTTGCTCCCAAATGATTTGGGAAACCGTTTGAGCAAGGGTTGGAGACCATTTGCTAAAGTAGGTTTTTGGATAAACATAGGAATTAATGTCACCTTCGTCTACCTCAATAACAGGGGTTGTTCTTCACAGAATTGCTAGCAAGAACACAAGAGTAGCAAAGGAAAAAGAATAACTAACAATTTTTCATGGAGATGAAGATGCATAAACAAAGCTCAAGGTTTAGAGTTATAAAACCCGCCTCTAGGACTGATCGAGAGCTCCAAGATTCATAAATTTAATGGTGTCTTGGGCTCCAGTAGTTGTCCAAGATCTTTCCTCCACTTTTTGGATGAAGAAGATGGCTAGAAAGAAGAATCGTGTGAAGAAAACCAATAAACCAACCTTGTTTTAGGGTTTCCACCATGAATTCGAGTTAGATGGTGATCCATACTTACCAAACCAGCTTGTTCGTCCTTCCTCTACTCCAGATCTATCCTTTGGTCGGCCAAGGCAAGAAGATAAGGAAAAGAACTAAGGGAAACAATCCCTTGCATTGTTGGAAAAAGGTCCCTTATATATTTATGAATTTTTAGGGAAAAAGGAAAAAAAGAGAGTTATCTTCTTTTTATTTTTCAACTAAATCCACCAAAGCTTGATCCATCCTTTGGATACATGGACACCTTCTAATCTCATGCAAACTCCTCCATTATCCAAGATTTAAAGGAAAACATCTTAATAAGTTGTATATATTAAAGGGCCATTTGCTTAAATCTTGATTATTTTAATATCAAGATTATCTTTCCTACTTGATCATTCAAATGAGGTGACATTCTAATTTTATTTGCTCTACTAGATGCCAAGAAACATGAGAGATCCTCTAGAGGGTATATTTTACATGTTAGACCCTAAATTTTGGGTAAATTACACTTTACACCAAAACTAGGTTTTAAAGCACAAGGATTTCTCTACAAGCTATATCTTAGTCCTCAAGCTTGTGGAATCCATACCACCACATCACATTCATTCTTATGATGTCTCATCATCAGAGGAACATGTTAACATGTGCAATTTGCAAGTTAACCCCTCTACTTGGGTAATTTGCACTTTAGTCCTTTATTAACAAAACAATGTTTCAACATTATGCAAAAGGACTGAAATAGAAATATAAGTTCCTCAAAAGCCTTAATTACATTTCAAAGGATAAACACAAGCATCTAATCACTTATTTAAGCAAAACATCTAGGGTTAGTGCATAACCAAGGTCAGGGATGTTACAGATTTCATCCCCAAATTCTCAAGAGAAAAGAGAAGGGTACTTCCTCCTCATCTCTTCCTCCATCTCCCATGTGGCTTCTTCAACACCACGATGATGCCAAAGAACTTTTACAAGCACTATTGCTTTCGTTTTCAGCTTCTTGATTCTTCTATCATGAATCAACAGCGGACCTTCCACATAGGATATATCCTCATCTAATTCTACCTCTACAGGTTGAATTACAAGCTCTGTATCAGGGTGAAATTTTCTCAATATAGATACATGAAACACTGGATGTAGTCTATGCAACTCAGGTAGAAGTTCCAACTTATAGGCTACCTTTCCAACATGTGCTATCACCGGATAAGGTCCCATAAATCTAGGAGCCAACTTACCTTTCTTTCCTAATCTGAGAACACCTTTTCAAGGAGATACCTTGAGATACACTTTATCTCCAACTTGGAATTCTAAAGGTCTATGATGATTATCAGTGTATGATTTCTGTCTGTCTTGTGCAGCTTTAAACTATTGTTGTATTACTTTAATCTTTTCTGTTGTCTCTTGTACAACTTCTGGACCAAGAAGTTGGTATTCTCCTATTTCATACCAGCATAACAAAGATCTATAATTTCTACCATATAATGCTTCACATGGTGCCATGTCAATGTTGTTCTGATAACTATTATTATAAACAAACTCTATCAAGCTAAAAGGTATATCCCAGCTACCTACAAACTAAAGAACACATTCCCTAAGAAAGTCTTCCAAAGTCTATATAGTTCTTTCAATTGTCCATCTATTTGAGGGTGGAAAGCAATACTAAACTTCAACAACATACCCAAAGCTATATGTAATCGCTCCCAAAGTGACTTGTAAATTGAGGACCTCTGTCTGACACAATTGTTGCTGGGACCCCGTGTAACCGTACTATCTCATCTACATAAACATGTGCAAGTGTAACGACCCATACTTTTGAGTATCTAAAAGACCTTAAATTTGCGAATCATTACTCATAAATTCTAGGATCAGATTCAAGAAATAATATGAAATAGTAAACAATTTCCATTCTAGAACAACTATTTACATGTTTGCATAAAAATCTCCTCATAGGAGTTACATAAATTTTAGAATGAACCAACTTATACATGTGTGAAGATATACCATTATGACTAAACATTCAAGAATAACTTTAGTGTCTTCAACATCTTTATCATGTAACCTCATGTCCACGAATCAAGTATACCTGATACCTAAAATGCCGAAAAACCAATACATGTTCAATATATTGCTATACTAGTACGTGGGTTCAACCAATAATCATAAGTAAGCATATAACTAACATTTGTTATTTGCAGATAAGAACATAAACTTGTTTTCATATTCTAACCCATATCTGGTCTACTATCTTAGGTGTCCGGGGCTTGTGTGCATTACCCTTAAGATCAGTCTAACCCAGGGTTCAAAATATTGTTATTTACTTTTCATGATACTCATAGGAACTTTATAATTTGCAAGTAGTAAATAAACAAGCAAGCAGTTTATCTTTTGTTCAATCTCATTGAGAAACCTTGGCAAACTCCTAATTCGATACATGTATTCATAAGCGTAACCACGTACCTTATGTCATTGTAGAAACTATGCTGACTATCATATGCACTTTAAGAATGCATCCAAACATCCAAGAAACAAAGCATGCAATCAACATAATCTGAAACACACATACTACATAGGTGTCACCATGTATTCACATTACATTAATCAGATCTAGATTCACTCCTAAATTAGGGTTTAGGATTATCTCATATTTAAACTAGGGATTAGGATTACAAACCCTAATTCTATCATATCATGGTTTCTAATATTACAACCTTTAATTATGCATATTAGGTGAAACTCTAATCATCAACTTAAGCATATTAGACTACTCATGATACCTAGACCACATTATCAACATTAGATCATAGTAAGATGTCGACATTGGTTTTAAAACCCTAAATCAACATGAATAATATTATTAAATCTAGAAACATCAATTATTCATCATTATCAAGGATTTCCTCACTATACATGTCTAGATCAGGTATTAACACAACATAAATGAATCTACCCAATTAAGCATCATATTAAACAAAACTAGATTTTCCGTTTCATTAAACATGTTAGGACATGTATTGTATATACTTTTGGAATAGGAATCTTAGTTAGACTCTGCTTATATTTTCTTTAGATTCCTCTCATTTTTCTAAGCAATTTGATATATAGTTGTACTATATTTGGGTATTCCTAGCTATATCTAGGATTTTCAAAACATTCATCTTATAAAAGAAATTATACCTTAAAGTGAGGCCACGCGGTGCCTCATTATTGGTCCCTGCTAGGCTGACGCAGCTTCGAGCTGCCAGGTTGAGATGTCGGTTCAAGGTCAGTGATTGTTTGGGCCGCTGGTTATTTGGCTAAATCGGACATCAGATATGCGAAGGGAAGGGACCGGTTCGGCCCGACCTTCCCTTTCCTTCGGCGACGACGGGAGACCCAGGAATGCTCCACGCGAATCACAATGCCTCCCATAGGCACAACTTCTGCCCTTCCTATGGGCCCATCTGTACATCCATGTGGTCGAGATAGGAAGCCCCTACAGCAAGGTGTCTCTCCGGTCCTCTTCCTCCCTCTCTCTCTCCTCTTCCGTCCATCCTTAACAAGTGTTGGTGTGATGGCAGACGACCGCTGCTGTCATTCTAAGCGATCACCGGCTGTTAGGATTCAGCCAGGGACTCCTTCTCACGGATGAGAAGAAAGGAGTTCGACGGACTGAACCTATGGTTGCTGAATAAAAGGTGAGAAGACAGAGAGAATTGAGATGCGAGGAGACAGAACTGGGGTAAAAAATCAGCTACCTCCCTGGTTCGGTCTGTGCTTACTATTTATTCACACACATAAGAAACATTACAACCAATCGACGCTCGATGGTGACGCAGACACTAAAGATAATTGGACCACGTCAGCCCCTCGCTATACTGGACTATATATCTATCTTTAAAACATAGCAAGAAGGAGAAAAGACAGAGTCGACGCAAGTCAGCAGTACAACTGGATGAGTGAACTAGCGGAACCGTAACACTCCTCCCCCCTTAAGCATTGGCATCGTCCTCGGCGGCCAACCAAGAAGGAAAAGCTGAGCGGAGCTTCTCGTATCGTTCCCAGGTCGCTTCGTCTGCACTCTCACCAATCCACTGAACCAGGACCTCCGATGCTGCTACCTGGCCATCCCTCACCATCCTTCTTGCCAACAGTTTCTCTGCAAACCTGGAAGCCATTGCCCAGTCCCAATCTAGAGGTGATACGATATGTGCTGGTTGCGGCCCATGAAACGGCTTAAGCTGAGATACATGAAATACTGGGTGAACTAAGGCGTCATCCGGTAAATCCAACTTATAAGCAACAACCCCAATTCTTGCTGTAATCGCATATGGCCCAAAAAATTGAGCTATGAGCTTCTGAGAATGACGATGCACCACCGTGTGTTGTCGATAAGGCTGGAGTTTCAACCAGACCCAATCACCTACCGCAAATTCTCTGTCGCACCTTCTTTTATTTGCCTGCTTCCGCATCCGATCGCGAGCACGATCTAAATTTCGCTTCAGTCTCTTAAGGATCCAGTCCCTTGCTGTGAGTAGTTCCTCCACTACCGGTGAGGATGTTGTTCCTACTTCATGAGGCAGCAAAGAAGGTGGTTCCCTCCCATACACCACCTGAAATGGTGTGAATCCGTGAGCTGAATGTTGCAACCTGTTATACCATAACTCCACCCATGGTAGCCAACGTAACCAGTCGTGAGGCTGAGTATTGCAGAAACACCTTAAATATGTCTCGAGACAATGATTAAGCACCTCTGTTTGTCCATCCGACTGGGGGTGGTAAGCGGAGCTTCGACAGAGCTTCGTCCCGCTACACTTAAACAATTCCTCCCAAAATTTACTAGTGAAGACAGGGTCACGGTCGGAGACAATGCTCACCGGAACTCCATGGAGTCGAACAACTTCAGCAATAAAAGCTTCCGCCACTGATACTACAGTATAAGGGTGGCCCAGGGCAATGAAATGGCCATACTTGGATAAACGATCCACTACCACGAGTATCACAGACTTCCCTTTTACCGTGGGCAGACTTTCAATAAAGTCCATTGAAATTTCTTCCCAAATGGCCTGTGGTGAAGGCAGCGGTTGCAGAAGACCAGAGGGTGCTCGAGTTTCATATTTATTCTGCTGGCAAATAAAACAATTCTTCACCATCTCCTTAACCATCTTCTTCATGCCTACCTAAAAAAAATCTCGTTTGATTCGATGCAGTGTCTTAGCAAAACCTGAATGACCCCCAATCTTAGAGGTGTGACTATCCTGCATAATTATGTTAAGCAAGGTGGACTGCTGGCTCAGATACAGCCGATCCTTGTAATACAGTAACCCCCTTTCTTTGTATATAGCTGTGAATTTAGCTGGACTGCCTCCCAGCTCTGCATTAGGGTCACCATATCTGCCAGATGGGTGGATTCTCTTCGAGCTTCATCCAGCCAAGATGATGTTATAGTCGTGAGACCATAGCAAGAGGTGCCATCTTCTTTGCAAGATAGGGCATCCGCCGCTTGGTTTTGGCTTCCCTTTCTGTACTCAACCTTGAATGAGTATCCCAGTAACTTATGCAACCATTTTTCTTGAGTGGGCGTGTTCATCCTTTGCTCCAAAAAAAATTTTAAGCTCCGGTGATCTATCCTGATCACAAACTCATGTCCCAGAAGATAAGGTCTCCACTTTTGCACACATTCTACAATTGTCAAGAACTCCTTCTCATAGGTTGATAAGTGTAGTTTCTTTCCCTTCAAAGCTCTACTGTAATAAGCTACTGGATGCGACTGTTGAGATAGAAATCCCCCAATTCCCACCCCTGATGCATCACTTTCAATAGTAAAAGTTTTAGAAAAATCGGGAACTGCCAATACAGGAGCCAATGTTAGAGCCCTCTTCAATTGATCGAACGCCTGAGCTGCTTTATCACTCCATTGAAAAGCGTCCTTCTTCAATAGAACAGTGAGTGACCACACGATTATTGCAAATCCTTTAATAAATTTCCGGTAATAGCCTGCTAATCCCAAAAATCCCCTCAACTATTTAATGGTCTTTGACACTGGCCACTGTTGGACATCAGTGACCTTCTCTTGTTCCACTACTACCCCTTTTGCCGAAATGACATGGCCCAGGTACTGCACCTCCTCAACTGCGAATGTGCACTTACTCATCTTTGCATATAATTTGTGCATCTTCAGTATCTCCAGGGCTTTTCTCAAGTGCTCTTTATGCTCTAGCAATGTCTTACTATACACCAGGATATCATCAAAGAAGACCAAGACAAACCTGCGAAGTATTGGTCTGAATATTTCATTCATCAAATGTTGAAATGTAGCTGGCACATTTGTCAACCCAAATGGCATCACCACAAATTCGTAGTGTCCTTCATGTGTGCGGAAAGCCTTCTTATGCACATCTGTCTTCTCCATGCAAATTTGATGATATCCAGAGTGTAAATCCAACTTCGAAAACCAGCACGCCCCTGATAGCTCATCCAGAAGCTCGTCGATGACCGGTATAGGATGTCGATCTTTGATAGTGTGATGATTGAGGGCTTGATAGTCGACACAGAACCTCCATGTTCTGTCATGCTTCCTGACCAGCAGCACCGGCAAAGAGAAAGGACTATTACTTGGTCGTATCAGCCCCTGTTCCCTCATCTCTCTTACTTGGCGTTCAATTTCATTCTTCTGAGCATGAGCATATCAATAAGGAGGTACCACCACTGGTTGCTTTTCATCCTTCAATGGTATTTTGTGATCCACCACTCTTGGAGGGGGTAGCCCTTTTGGTTCTACAAACACCTGCTGATAATGCTCCAATATATCCCCCACCAGCGATTCTATCAATGTTTCCCTTGATTCCTCCTTCGCCCTTTCATTTGTTAATTGCAACATCAAGGCCCATGAAGCTCCTCTCAATTATGTCAGTAACTCCTTCCCTGCGATCTCCTTAATTCCCTGGGGTTTGAGACCTTGCAGCACAAACTCCCTTCCTTCCTCTTTGAATTGCATTGTCTTCTCCTTGTAGTCCTGGGTGACCGGTCCTAGCTTCTCAAGCCACCCCAACCCCAACACCAATTGCCGACAGCCTAATGGTAGCACGAATACCTCCTCCTCAGTTCGGTATCCTTGTGTTTGAACTTGGCAGTGGGGAAGAAGTCCACACAATAGTAGTTCACCTCCACCCCTACCTCTACTGTCATGGTTGGTGTTGGCACTACCTGTAGTCCCCATTCTCGGACTAGTGTCAAGTCTAAGAAATTATGTGTGGCTCCGGAGTCTACAAAATCAAACAACATTTTCCTTCCACCATCCCCCACAACTTAAATTGCTTTGTCATCTCCTCGCCAGTCACCGAATGTAATGAAATTTTGCTAAGTTGTGGCTTCCCAACATCTTCCAATTCCTCCTCCTCGACCTCATCTCCTCCATTTCTGGATATGACCTCCCATGTGTCTTCGTCCTTCTCACAGATCAGGCACAGAAGTTTTCCACTACACCGATGTCCAGGCGTGTATTTCTTATCACATCTGAAACACAACCCCTTCACTCTTCGATCCTCCCTCTCTTCCCACGAGAGTTGCTTGATCACAGGCGGTCCCGATCCCCCTTTTGTCCCCGCTCGCTGCGGTTTCGGTGTTTCGAATCGACTCCTTCCTCCTGAAGCCATGAATTCCTTCTTTTGCAACCTACATTTATCTAACGCTGCAGTCGCTTTCTCGTACAGATCCATAAGATCCCCGTATCCTGACATCTTCAACTCCACTTTTATCTCCGGCTTGAGTCCTCCTTTGTAGATCAGACAGAGCATTGCCTCGGACATCAGAGGACACATGTTCATCAGCCTTTCAAACTCCCGCTGGTACTCCCTCACCGTCCCCTTTTGAGACAGATGCGAAAGAGCTCCGATCGGTCCATCCTCCAATTCCACTCAAAATCTCCTCTGAATTGCGATTTGAAACTCCCTCCAGTTTCCTACTCTTCCCAATTTCTCACACCACATAAACCAGTTTAGTGCCTCACCTTAAAGAAATTGGGCGATCGAATTCAGTTTCTTCGGCTCCGTGATCTGAGGATTTTGATCCAAATACCTCTACGCGCATTGGATCCAGTCCGCCAGATCATCCGCTCTGTTGTACGTTGGTAACTGGACTCGATTCGACCATTGCACCATAAGCTCTTCGTTGTTGTAGCCTGAAGTATCGCCGGTTCTCCAGTTGCCTTTAGATTTGAGATCCTCCATTCTCTTCTCCATTCCTCACTGCCACATGGTGAGCTCGTCCAATTGCACCATCATCTGGACCATCAGCTGCCTCATCTTCTCAGGTGGTGTCTCAGTCTCGTGCACCCCTTTCTCACCGTCGTCGTTGAAGGTAGGCTTCGCCGCGCTGGACATTTTCTCACCACCATCCAGGAACAGACTCCCTCGCACCAGAGGTGGTGAATCAGGAAGCGGTAAGAGCGGTGGTTGCTCTGATACCAAGATGTTAGGATTCAGCCGGGCACTCCTTCTCACGGATGAGAAGAAAGGAGTTCGCCGGACTGAACCTATGGTTGCTGAAGAAAAGGTGAGAAGACAGAGAGAATTGAGATGCGAGGAGATAGAACCGGGGTCAAAAACCAGCTACCTCCCTGGTCCGGTCTGTGCTTACTATTTATTCACACACATAAGAAACATTACAACCAATCGACGCTCGATGGTGACATAGACACTAAAGCTAATTGGACCACGTCAGCCCCTCGCTATACCGGACTATATAGCTAGCTTTAAAACATAGCAAGAAGGAGAAAAGACAGAGCCGACGCAAGTCAGCAATACAGCTGGATAAGTAGCTAGCTGGATGAGTGAACTAGTGGAACCGTAACACCAGCGCCCCTCCTTCATGTCTATCCGCATCACTTCCCAGGTGCTCCTGCAGGTTTCGTCCACCTTCTCCCACTCTCGCTACATCCATAAGGAAGGCTTCTTCTTCCTCCGATCTTCACCAGCAGTAGACCCGGTTCCTCCCACGGGGCATGGGGCCCCCACCCACATTTGCTCATGGACGACGCAACTCCTTACGGTCTGACTTTTCTTTGGAAATGCCTTATTTCTCTGGCTTCCATAGAGATGGATAGCCATGCCAGCACCACCAAAATTCATGCATCAGGTTGGTGAGGATAACACAGAGAGATGGACTCCACAGTTTACAAGTCCCCACACAAGAAGGTTTGGGATGCATTATCATTGTGAGATCACAAGGAGGGATGAGGGTCGGTTGTGTACCCATCAAGTATCAGGAGGGATCATGTATATATACACATATGGACTCCTCATATAGGAAACATATATTGGAAGGGATTAGATAAGGCCCACCATATTTCCTTTACCAAAAATCCTCCCCGCATGAAAACTCATCAAGTCCTTTTCCAATTATACTTCATAATCAGGATTTGTTGGGTATCCTTTGTATACCAAACTTCTCCTTTTCTTAAACTATGGTTCCTTTTTCTTTTAGAAAACTTACATATTGTTCCTTTATTTGGCTTCTAATAAAAGGTGGATAATCCCTTTAATCTATTACTTAGATCACTATATGGTTTAGTTTATCTTGGATTTTCATACATAATCCTATATATATGGATTATCCTCATATAAGATCATCATGATCATTTTCCATGTGCTCTAAATACTCATCTTCCAATCTTATATCCCAGGGACTCATATATAAATGCCGATTAACCAATTGGACTGTAAAGTGTCCCTAAGGGCCACAAACCACATCCTGGGCCTTCCAAAGGTTCCTTGAGCTCAAATAGGTTCCTAATTACCAAACTTAAGGATTCGATAATTATTTCATCTAATATTAGTCTTATTCGAACACATATGCTCAAAAGAACATTATTTACATCAAATTGAACATTTAACCTAATTCTAGGGTTTGGAATTATCAACCAATATCCCTCAATTCACTTCATTGTTATTTGTTCCCTAATTTCATTTAGGCTTGAAATCTACAAATTTCAAGGATGTAACAACAAGTTTCTCAGCAAACTACGTTGTCTTAACAAGACAAAAAATGTGCCGACTTTGTCAATCTGTCAACAATCACCCCAATGGAATCATAACCCTTGACTATTCTAAGCAACCCAAATACGAAATCCATTGTCACGTGATCCCACTTCCACTGTGGTATAGGTAATGGTTGTAATGTTCCTACTGACTTTTGGTGCTCAACCTTAACTTGCTGATACACTGGACACCGCATAATGAACTCAGCTACATCCTTCTTCAAACCAAGCCACCAATACATATCCTTCAGATCGTGATACATCTTGGTACTTCTTGTATGCATAGCATACATAGATGAGTGATATTCTTCCATAACTATCTTCCTTAAGTCATTAACATCAGGTACCGTGATTCTACCATGGTAACAAATTGTTCCATCTTTTGACTCATGAAAGTCATCCCACTTCTCACTGCCATATTCTGATCTGATCTGCTGAACCACAATATCATCCTGTTGTGCTTCTTTAATTTGTTGTCTCAGTGTAGGTTTAATTTGCATCTATGCCAACAATCTAGCTAGCAAAGATACTTCCAGCTGAATATTTATTTGTCTTAAGGAAACTAGCATGCCCCTCTTATGACATACCAAAGAGTTCAACTGTGTTTTATCTGTGAATGAAGATGACAACTTTCTACTAAGTGCATATGCCACCACATTAGCCTTTCATGGATGGTAATCAATCGTACAATCATAATCTTTGATTAGTTCCATCCAGTGATGCTATCTCATGTTTAATTCTTGCTATGAAAAGATGTACTTTAGATTCTTATGGTCTGTGAAAATCTGACACTTCTCCCCGTACATGTAATGTCGCCAGATTTTCAAGGCATGAATCACTGTAGATAATTCCAAATTGTGTGTAGGATAATTCTCCTCATGTTTCTTAAGCTATCAAGAGACAAAATAAATCACTCCTTTATCATGCATCAACACACATCCCAAACCATTCTTTGAAGCATCGCAAAGACAATGCTTGCTCGGGTAACACTAACACTGGTGCACTGGTCAACTTTTCCTTCAACAACTGGAAAGAGCATTGACACTTGTCATTCCAGATAAAAGGAGCATCCTTCCTGGTTAACCTAGTTAGGGGTAATGCTACAAAACTAAAATCTTTGATGAATCTTCTATAGCAACTTGCTAAACCTAGGAAACTATGAATCTCTATTGGTGTCTTTGGCTGTTCTAATTCTAGAACAAATTCTACCTTTTTAGGATCAACATAAATACCTTTAGCAGATATAATATGCCATAGAAAAGATAATTTTGACATCCAAAACTCACATTTGCTAAACTTAGCATATATCTTGTGTTGTCTCAACAAAGTCAATGCTTGTCTAAGATGTTGTTCATATTGTTGGCTATCTCGACTGTATATTAGAAAGCCATCTATGAAGACCACTCTATGAAATGATCAAGGAATGGCTGGAACACTCTATTCATCAAATCCATGAACGCTGCTGGTGCATTAGTTAGTCCAAACGACATAACTATAAACTCATAATGACCATACCTTGTCTTAAAGGTTGATTTGGGTATGTCATCCTCCTTAATCCGTAACTGATGATATCCTGACCTCAAGTCTATCTTAGAGAACACTGTTGTACCTCACAACTGGTCAAACAAATCATCTATCATTGGCAAAGGATATTTGTTCTTTATTGTCACCTTATTCAACTATCTATAGTCTATACATAGCCTCATAGACCCATCCTTTTTCTTTACAAAAAGTACCAGAGCACCCCACAGCGATGTACTTGGTCATACAAATCTTTGTCAAGTAACTTTTGCAACTATTTCTTTAATTCTACTATCTCAGCTGGTGCCATCCTATAAGGTGTTTGAACTATCGATTGCATACCAGGAACTAGATTGATCTCGAAATCAATCTCTCGAGGTGGAGGAGCATCAAGAAATTCCTTAGGAAACACATCCTTAAACTCCCTGACAACTGGCACATCTAGAATACTAGGAATTTCTACCTTGATATCCACTACATGTGATAAGAATTCCTCACACCCATGTCGCAAGAATCTCTCAGCTACCATTGCCAATACTAGACATGTTGGAAGAATCTTCCTGTCTCCCTGTAAGGTCCATGTCTTACCACTATATATAAACATAGCTTGCTTGGAACCACAATCCAAGACTACCTTATATTTTTCCAAGGTGTCCATCCCAAGGATTACATAAAATCCATACATCTCAAGTAGTATAAGATCCACTTGAATGCTATGTTCTGAGAAAGAAAGAACACAGGGTGAACATACCACTTGTAATACTGCAGAACCAACTAACGGAGTTTCTAACAACAAGTTATCCATTCTACGACTAACAGGTAAAATACAGTTATGAATCACTTCTCGAGTGATAAAGAAATGTGTAGCACCCGGGTCAATTAAAATAGATATGAAGCAAGATGAAGACATATTAGAATGAAATAATTCCATTTGACATATCATAACTCATGGGTTGACCACTACTTCTGGCTGACTCATAACATAGAATCTCGTCGTTGCCTACTGCCGACCACGTCCTCTATTACCTTGTGCAAATAAACCTACTTGAGACACCTATCCACATCCTTGTCCTCCTACACCTCTACTAAATTGTTGCCTCTGAGAGCCTTGCTGGCTCTGCCTCGATTGTTGAGTTACTTCAATATCTCTTACTGGACACTCTATCTTCAAATGTCCTTTCTATCCACACTTGTAGCAAATTCTAATCTCTTGCTATGGCCTAGACAACCTTATCACTGACATTGACACCGTACTTTGGCATCTAAAAGGTAGAAAATTACAGCCTCTACCCTTACTTGACGTCCACTACGTATGGATACTCAACCTTTATGGTGTTGACGGTGCAGAAAACCTTGGTTTCTTGTAGCTTCCGAACCTCTGTCCTTAGAACTGGGCATGCCCTTTCCTATAATTAGCCTCATGTTTATCGGTTACTGGCCTTTCTATCCTCCTAATTGATTCCACAAACATAGCAAAGCTCTCTCTATTCTCCATAGCAACTGCAGGTGTAGTCAATTCAACGTTCAAACCCTTTTCAAAATGATGAATCCTCTCCTGGTCTATAGTAGCCATGTGTAGATAAAACCACAAAAGCTCTATGAACTTAGCTTCATACTCATTAATCTTCATAGGCCCTTGCACAATCCGTTCAAACTATGAGATTTTCTCATCCAAACACGTATGAGAGAAGTACCTATTGGTGAACTCACGTTAGAATTCCTCCCATCCAACCTCAACATTAGACCTTTTCTCCTCTTCGATGGCCCACCAATGGCCAACACTCCCCTTCAAAAGGCACACAACATGCCTAACTTTATCAGTTTCTAGAATGCTAAGGATCTTAAAGGCTTTTTCTAACTCAATGAGCCACACATATGCATCTGTTAGGTCAGATGTTCTAGCATATTCTATGGCTCCCACACGGTATACCCATTCAAAAGTCTTACTAGAACTCAAAACTTCATTAGGAACTGGCTCCCTAGGGGATGGTACTAGTATTCTATCCGCCATATGTGTTACTTTCGTCATAAATTACCCAAATAGAGCATGGAAAGTAGGGTTCTCCAGCATAGTATGATCCACCTAGGGATTCTCAGGCACTTGGTCTTCTCTCGCCTATTCCCTTGCACCTATTCCTGGTGTAGCAATGTTGCTCTCAGCAATATGTTCTTCGTGTTCTCCAGACATCTTTGAGCTTTACTTCTTCTTCTATATAAGTAGAAGTCACTATAAGATAAACTAGAGGATACTAGAACAGACTTAACAACCTTAATCCTATGTCCCTGTAGACTTAGTGAACCTAAGGCTCTGATACCAAAAATTGTGACGACCGTTATCAACCCGACAGCTTAATCACACAAAACTATGCATAATTAATCATTAACAGTGGATTATCAAAAACCACTAAAAATTAAAATCCTTTTGCCAAGAGATCCACTACTAGGAAACTCTTTTTAGAAAGAACCAAACCATATATATACATCATGGTTTACTTGTACATACAATGTTCCATCACCTTGCAAGGATTTGGGATAACAGTTGCTTTTCCAAAACATACACAAAAGCAACATTATGTGTTGAGGCATACTAGCCAAAATCTCACAACGATTATAAAACTCTTTAGACACTATCTCCCAAAGGACCTGAGAGTACATGGATGACACATAGGACTTTATATCTACAAGACACATAGCAACACACTCAACCTGATCTGTTACTACTGTTCTGGATACTGCTGCCCGCTCTCTACTGCACGATCTTTACCCTTTCATGCACGTCCATCTAAAAAGTTGTAGAAACCACGGGGTGAGACAACTTGTCCTAGCAAGATATATTATTCCCCGCCAATAGTATTATTATCACAATTAAATTTTTATGAATGAGAATAGAAGAAACCTATATTGAATTAATCGGTATAACTACTAATTTTGTGCAGAGAAGAGCATTCTTAATATCTTATTAGTTCAAGAATATTCAACTGAGCAATAGATCATTTCATCACTTTTAAAAGGGATATGAAGTACATGTATAACTGTTATAAACTAAATAGTATAAAACCAAAGCAGGGCATCAACCAATGTTTCCATATTTGGTCCTTCAACAAATACACTACACAACTGATTACATCTTTAAACATTCCATCTTATTGTGCCCTATGGAGATGAGAATATACCTTCCATCTCCAACTGACCACTACGAATCTAGCATCAGTAACATATAGGTCTATGGAAGAGCTGGAATCCATGACCTCTCCTTTCTTGGTTAGTACGAGAGTGGCAGTGACATTATGAGTCTATCTACATTTATATAGCCTGGCATATAGAGGCTCTTTTCTATAGAGATACAACATGTAGCATGTTCTCTATCCAAGGTATGACCTACAATCAATCCTGCTTGTATATATTGAGTCATGGCCTGCAACCATACTCTACTGGGGGTATGGCTTTACCGCCAATCCTGATGTTGCATTAGAGCTATGGCCTACAACCACACTATTTTTAGGAAAATGGCTCAAGGACAAATCATGGGGTTTGAAGGAAGCAAGGTATTACTCATCTTGCACTCTCACATATTCAAAAATATGCGCTATGAGTAAAACTCATTTCACCATTCAGCAGATCCTGACACTGAATTATTCTATGGTTAGAGCAATTACATTTTTAGTTCACTTGATAGATTAAGTGCATTACAACATATTTTAGCATCAATCAAGTTACAAGCATGAATTATAGATAAATGCTATACAGACAGGTATAACATATTTTCAAGAGATCTTGTATCAATTAGTACATATCTGGTTATAGTCATCCTAGGATCTCAGTCCCTTGAATACTTCATTAGGAATCTCATCCCTTTAACGTTATCATTATCATGATCATATGTTTTGGGCATCAAACCCTTAGTTCATTATTGAACAATATCAGCTCTCATTAGGCAATAACCAACTCTAGGTCATCAGACCCATATATAAATCATACTTGTTGTACAAGTATATCACATGGCTCACAAGACCTTATATAATATGTATTATACTAAATCATCATAGCTCATACCTGGCTATGTTCATCATCTCATAACACCTGCATGGTTAGGATTTCATAGCAAATGCAATATCAAGTAAATATCATGACCATCCCATAAAGAGAATAATTCAAATTGCAGTCCTCTCATAATTAGGGTTAGGGTTTTCCCTTATAACTGATTTAGGGTTTCCAAGTGCATATTTATCAATCAAACCCTTATTCACATTATAAGAGCTATTTAATTGCTATAGATGTTCAAGCATACTTCATCAAATATCATCAATTGATTATCAACATGAGGTACAAATCTCTTTCTCATCCTTACTAGGATATTGACTTCACCATACTTATTACATTGATTTAACCTTCTTTTAGGGTTATCAATCTACACTTATTAAAGTGTATTCAACTTATTACTTTCATGATGCATTCATTGATTCTATTCAAGATGTATCGACTTACACTCATCAAGATGTATCAGCCTCCACTCATCAAGGTGTATCAACCTTCATTCCAATCTTTGTATCGACCTAGATACATCACTTGTGTTGGCCTAGACACATATACTTATGTCGGCCAAGACACATCTACTTGTATCGGCCATAGCATATCAAATGCTTTTGTTTTAGAGATGCTTAGAGTGGTATTGTTTGTATGGTGCTTGAGGTATATCAGCCATAAAGTATTCTTATGTGTGTTGGTCATACCATCATATTGTATATCAGCCACCTCAACCTACTAGTGTATCGGCCACCCAACAAGAACTAGGGTTTTAGCCACACCATCAACTTATGTATCGGCCTCACCAACAACTAGGGTATTGGTGACTTCAACCCCTTGTATATCAGACTCACCTTCAACTAGGGTATCAGCCTCTTCATCAACTTAGGGTTTCGGCTACTCAACATCAACTAAGGTATCAACTAGATCATGGGCTAAGGTAACGGGCATACCATCAACAAGGATATCGACCTCATCTTCAACTAGGATATCAGACTCACCTTTAATTAGGGTATCAGTCTCCTCAATCAAGTAGTGTATCGACCATTCAACATCAGCTAGGATATCGGCCTAGATATCCCTTTGAGTATCCGACATTGCCCAATATAGGGTATCAACCTCTAGGGTTTATATTGTATAGGATGAACCCTCATTCAACACCTTAGTTTTTACACCTATCAGCATCAACAGTACTTGGTGTATCGGCCAAGGATTCTAAGAAAGTATAGTCTATACTTCTACAAAGTATGTCGGGCCAAGGGTGTCGCCCATCACACATGCATTGGGCAAGAAGAGATATCGGATTGTGAGTGTATCAGTTTTCAGGTTAGAGTAGACCATGTCGGCCTCTACACTCAACCAAAGTATCACCATTTGATATTCTATCTTTACTAGAAATATCTTGGTCATGACAAGTTAAAGCCTTTGAGGCATATCATTTTTAGAGAAACTAACATATTGGCCTAACAACACCATATTGCTTTAAAGCATCACAAGTCATATCGGCCCCATGTTATGGTGCAAACATATGTGTCAACTTGGATATCTTATATATATCGACCTGCCATATTCTTAGCATTAGGTGAAAGGTTAAACACTTAAGGGAACAATAGTCCTACTCAAGAAATCAACCCAAAAGGATAGGAGTTCATATATATCAGTTTCCATACTTATACCCTTGTATCGGGTTAGGGTTTCCCACAAACCAATATCAATTTTTGTGCATATCGGTTTCATCATCTTCAAGCTCAAATTCTTCATCCATAACTACTCTAGTTCATGGAAAACAACCCTATATATTCATTAGAACTCATAGAACCATCATTCAAATAAGAAAATCGTAGTAGAAAAAGAATCACCAAGTATTGCATGATAGAAAGTGAATAATAATAAAATTGGGTTCAAGTTATATAACCCGCCTCAAGATCAACTCAAGAGATTCAAGCTTCAAAGCTCCATGTTACAAGATTGAGTATGACTTATCAAAAGTCTAAGACTTGATCACAACACTTCTTTATGAAAGAAGATACCATATTTAGGAATTTGGTGAAGAAAAAAGAGAAGGAAAAAATCATGATCAGAGAAGCATAGTCTTTCCAAGGTTGAAGACGATCATGGATTCACCTTAGGAAATATGCTCAACCTTCTCTTTGTTCCTTGATATCCTAGGATCATCCTCCAAGCAAGAAGTAGTAAAGGAGTTTAAAGTTTTACTAAGAGGTGAAAAGAGAGGTATATATAGTTGGGGTTCATGAAAGAGAGTGTGTATAAGGTGTGATCACTATACGAACTTAAGTGACACATGTCCATGCATGGTAACTTCAAGAAAACATAATTATCTTGCCATGGAAAACTATTGAGGATAATCCATAGGCATGATATCGACTATTTGTGTATCTTGCAGGATAATATATCATCACCCAATGTTGCTTTATGTACAAACTAATACCACTTTTGCAAGGAACATGCAAACAATTAGGCTTCACCTACTTGAGGTGCTTAGCCCATCATGAACACCTTCAAAGGTTAACAAACCGATATGGGACCTCCTCCATGGCTTCCAAGCCGATAGGAACTCCCATATACACTTCAAAACTCGATACAACCTCATCTAGAGTTCAAGAAACTCAACACTTCTTTAGTTCTTTTACCTTAAAGAGTGTTATCATTCAACCAAGACTCAAACAAGGCACCCCCTTCTTTCTCTTTCCTCTAGTAGGTACTAAGAGAGAGAAGGAACATTCTAGAGGTGATATATTGCACATAAACCCTCCATTTGGGTGAATTGCAATTCTTACCAAAGTTATCATATAAGGCTCAAACAATTTGCAATTAAGTTCAAAATTGAGAAATAAACTCTTTTCAAGTCTTAATTACTTTTCAAAAGATTAAGACAAGGTTCTAAGAAATTTACTTAAGCAAATCTTCTAGGGTTATCCCAAAACCCAGGTCAGGGGCGTTATAATATACCTGGTCCAAGAGAAAGTCCAACGACAATCCTCATCGTTGTAGTTGTACAACTCTAACTCCTAGTTGCACTGGGTAGACGGTAGACTCGAGCGTCATCTTTTGCAGTAGCTCCTCTTGTCACGAGCTGCTGGCTGATGATGTCCTTCTTAGCGGTAGACAATGACCTCCCACCTCTAGAGAAGTCCACACAGACTTCCTAGAACTCATGTCGTCTTGCTAGAACGAACATGAAGGAGTTGTCCCTCCCATTGGCATACTAGTCACCAACCTGCTCTCCCACAACAATGAACTCAGTGGTTTCTCTCCCTTGGCTATCCTTCCCTAGTCATGTAGGACTTGCTTGGGCTCTCTCAGTTACCACAAATAGAGAGGACAATATTTGTTAAAGCAACTAATTCTCAATTGTCTGTGTTGTGTTTTGGGAAGCCCCCAATACCCCTCTATTTATAGTAGAGGCCAGGGTCAGGGTTCCCATTCGATGTGGAAGTGGAAGGGACTGGAAGATCTTGATTTTTTGTAACCTGTGACCATCCAAATGGCCTTAAGGCACACCAAACGGTCGTCTGGCATGTGAGACGGTCATCTCATACTACGAGATGACCATTTCACAACTTCCCAATCGTATACAAAATTGGCTATTCATTTTCCATTAATTTCATACATTAATTTCTTGCACAACAAGTAATGTGCAATCCAAATGAATCCAGAAAGTATCTAGAACCTTCCATCGATCGACTTGACCAATCTTGACCATGTGAGATGTCTGTCTTGGTCACCCAGACGGTCGTCTGGTGAACAGAGTTGGGCTGGTCGGTTTGGTCAATTTGCCACTTAGCCAATTTCAACTCGAATCAACCCTGATCCTCCAAACACCCATCTCAACCCTTGAGACGACCGTTTGGCACTCCAGATGGCCATCTCATGCCATGAGATGGGAGTTTGGCAGTATAGTCAGGATTCTTGTTGTGTGAATCAATTACCTAAAATTTTTACCAATTAATTCATATGCCATTCAAGATCAAGCTCCTCTTCTAGGTCAAGACCTATGTGTGTGATCCTATAGGTCCCATATTACGTTATAGTGAATTTCCATAACAACTTATGACATCACAAGAAATGAGTGTGCCTAGTCGCCAATCAATGCTACCCAAGTAAATTGAAAGTTGGAGAACAACTTCAACCTACAATCTATGTATGGTGTTGTAGTGTTTGTATAGTTCCTTTGTCACTGATGTTCAAATTGAACTCGAGTCATGGAGCAGTCATCCTCTTTATCATTCAATGTTGTTTCTTGAACCAGAGCAGAATGTCTGAGATATATGTGAGCTCAATATCACATATTGACTCACATATGCATGGCCATGAATTTCTCTGTCCTGCTATTCAAGAGGCCTAGAACATCAATCTCCCATAGGAGGGAAAAATCCCATTTCTATCATTCACAGTCTATCCCCATGTGTCTAAGTCACCCAATCATCACCTTTATAACAACCCATGTTTTAGGACTGTATTTGATGATGTCAAAGTGTACCCAACGACATGTGATGAGTGCAATGATTCAGGTCTAAGAATCACAACCACCACATCAGTGTGAGAGTTGACTATGACTTCCATAAAGATGGCTTCCATGTGTCAGTTTCATGGTGGGTCTGTTCGATACACTATTCTATAACATGTATCTGTGTTCTTGGTTTGATACAACAATATCATGACAAATGAGATTCTGTCATCAACCAACCCACACTTTGATCTTATGTGTTATTGTTGTCTATCAGCCTTCCACAATAACAACTGATCATGGACATAATGAGAATATGTATTTGTTCTCTTAACATCCGTATGATCTCATTCCACAAGGCTAATACTTGAAGACATACATCATTGAGTAATAATATTCCTTAGACATTCATAATGTTACATCATTATCTCATAATTGAATTAAACATAATAAATTGGAAGCTTGACTTTATTAATAATAAAATTGTTTTTACAAGTTATGCCATTACAATCATCACATGATTGGCTCTCTGGGCATACATACCAACAGACTCCTCTTGCACTTAGAGTCAATCACCCGCAAATCGTATTCCATGTAATCTAACATGGAAGTCATGCTTCTACTGTGAAAGTGCCTTTGTTAAGGGGTCTGCAACACTGTTCTTAGTTGATACTTTACAAATCTTTACATCTCCTCAATGTATAATCTCTCATATGAGATGACAATGCCTTTGTATATGCTTTGAGTGCTGATGTGATCTGGGTTCCTTAGCTTGTGCAATAGCTCTATTATTGCCACAATGTAGCTCAATTGCATTTTTGATGCTTGGAAAGACCCCAAGTTCTATAATGAACTTCTCGATCCATACAACCTCCTTTGCTACACTTGATGCAGCAATAAACTCAGCCTCTATTATAGAATCGACAACTATCTCTTGCTTAGAACTCTTCCATCTTACAACTCTTTTGTTTAGACATTACATGAATTTGGATTGCGATTAGTAATCATCTTGATCAGTCTGGAAGCTTGTATCAGTGTAACCCTTTAAAACCAACTCTTCCTCTCCGCTGTAGACTAAGAACTGATCCTTAGTCTTTCTCAAGTACTTGAGGATGCTATTCATGGTTGTCCAGTGAGCATCACCTGTATCTAACTGATACCTTCTCATCATGCTCAAGGCATACGAGACGTCTGGATGGGTACACAACATTGCATACATGATTGATCCAATTGCTGAGGCATATGGAATCAGACTCATGCGTTCCTTTTCTTCACAAGATCTGGGACATTGAACTTTAGAGGTGGTCACTCCATGCAATGCAGACATGTTTCCTCTCTTTGAGTTCTCCATATTGAACTGCTTCAATACTTTGTCAATGTATGTGCTCTGACTTAGTCTAAAAAGCCTTCTGGATCTATCTCTATAGATCTTTATCCCCAATATGTAGGATGCTTCTCCCAAGTCTTTCATAGAGAATGTATTTCCAAGCCATGTCTTTAGCTTTTGTAAAGTAGGGATGTCATTCCCCATCAATAGTATGTCATCTTCATACAATATGAGGAATGTCATTATGGTCCCACTAACCTTCTTGTACACACAAGGTTCATCTTCATTTTGAACAAAGACAAACCCTTTGACTATCCATCAAAACAAAGATTCCAGCTCCAATATGTTTTTTTCAATCCATAGATTGACCTTTGTAGCTTACATACTTTATTTATAAATTTTGGATCTATAAAACCTCAGGTTGTGTCATATACACATCCTCAATAAGATTCTTGTTAAGGAACGTGGTTTTAACATCCATTTACTAAATCTCATTGTCATGATAAGCTACAATAGCAAGCATGATCCTGATGGACTTAACCATGGCCACTGGAGAAAAGGTTTTGTCATAGTCAACACCTTGAACTTGTCTAAAACCCTTTGCAACCAATCCACCCTTATAGGTTTGAACGTTTCCATCCATGTCTATCTTCTTCTTGAAGACCCAATTGCACCCTATGGGTTTTACCTATTTAGGTGGATCCGTCAAAGTCCATACTTTGTTTGTATGCATGGATTCCATCTCATATCTCATGGCCTCAAGCCATTTCTCAGACTATGGTCCCTCAATAGCATCTTGATAGGATATTGGCTCATCATCTATGACTAATTCACTACCTTTCTGAGTTACAAGATATCCAAATTTATCAGGCTCAAGGCATTTCATATTAGATCTATGAGGTTCCTATATTACTTGAGGAATTTGAGATTCTACAACACCTTGTAATTCCCTTTGTTCCTCTAGTTCATCTATCAATTCAATGTTCTCTTATTGGTCTCAAACCTCTTCGAGTTCCACTTTCCTCCCACTGAATCCTTTGGAAATGAAATCCATCTCAAGGAATGCAACATCCCTGGCAACAAACACTTTATTGTCAGATTGTGAATAAAAGTAATATCCTCTAGTTTCCTTAGGATATCCAACAAAATAACATTTATCAAATTTAAGACCAAGCTTATCAGGAAACATTTTCTTGACATAACCTTCACATCCTGAAATCCTCAAAAAAGACATATTGGGACACTCCCATTCCATAACTCATATGGTGTCTTTTGAACTGATTCATGTGGTACTCGGTTTAGTGTAAATGCAGCAGTTTGTAGATCATACCCCCAGAAGGTAGTCACAAGCTCATCTAAACTCATCATCGATTGCACCATATCCAGTAATGTGTGATTCCTTCTTTTTGACACACCATTATGCTAAGATGTTCCAGGTGGAGTCCACTGGGATACAATCCCATGGGCTTTAAGAAGGTTCTCAAACTCTTAGTTTAAGTATTCTCCACCTCGATCAGAATGAAGTGCCTTAATAATTTTACCAATTTGGTTCTATAATTCATTATAAACTCCTTGAACTTTTCAAGAGTTTCTGACTTATGTTTTGTGAAATAAACATATCCATACCTACTGAAGTCATCATTGAAGGTACTGAAGTATTGATACCCGCCTCTAGTAGTAGTTCTAAAAGGTCCACACACATCAATATGTATGTGTCCTAATAGATCACTACCCCTCTCATTGTTACCAGTGAAAGGGGTCTTAGCCATCTTTCCCAACAAAGAAGATTCACATGTCTCTAATGATTCAAAATCAAAAGAGTCCAGATAACTATCTTTATGGAGTCTAGATATGCAATTCTCATTTATGTGCCCTAGACGACAATGCCAAAGGTATGTTTTGTTTGATTTTTTGAATTTTAGTCTTTTGGTATTAACGTTATATACATATGTCTTTAGATCTAACAAGACCATAATATATTGGGGCACTGCCATAAAGGATCCCATCTTTTGAAATAGAACATCGACCAGTTTTAATATGGAATTCAAATGCATCCTTATCCAAACAAGATATAGAAATGATGTTTCTATTTATAGAAGGTGCATAATAGCAATTCTTTAACTCTATTATAAGATAGAGATACACTATATGTTCCAACTACATTGGCCACAACTCTTGTGCCATTAGCAACTCACAGTTCCACCTCACCTTTTCCCAAAGGCCTACTTCCTTTCAGATCCTACATATGAGAACACATGTGAGTTCCACATCCGGTATCTATTACCCATGATGATGAAGTATATAGGTTTATCTTAATAATGTATATACCTAAAGTGGAGATCACCATCCCCATCTTCTTCTTCCTGAATGCCTTCAAGTACAAAGGATGAGATCCTCTTGTACTTTTCTTTATCCTTATCTTAAGTGTTAATTATTTGGATTTAGGCATGACCTCAGAACTCTTCTTGGACTTGCTTTGATCCTTGGACTCAGCCTCGTTGATCACCATCATGGGATTGTCCTTCTTCAATTTTGCTTCACCATGAATCAACATGGCAAGAAAATCTGACATTTTTCCAACCATATTATTCACATGACAACATGCAATAAATCAGCTATATGATTCTAGAATTTTCTTTAGAATCATATCAGTGGCCAACTATTGGCTCAAGGTGAATCCCATTTTTTAAAGATGATAGACATGTCCAATCATATTGAGCACATGTTCTTCTACTGAGGTTCCCTCTGTCAGTTTAGACTCAAGAAGCACCTTCATGATATCATCCCTTTCTTGCTTTGTAATACCAAATGTCACTTTCTTAAGATGTGTTACCATCTCAACAACACTCATGTCTTTACATTACTCATGTAATTTATAGTTCATGCAAGTAAGCATAACATACTTTATCTCTAAGGCATCATTGACATGCTTCTAGTTAGCATCCACTTATGCCCTAGGTGCATCAGGAACATGTATTTCTGGCACTGGTTTGTCAAGGACATAGAGCATGCACTCTTCATTGAGAACCCTTCTCAAAGTCCAAAACCAGTCATGGAAATTTCTTTGGTCAAGTTTGTCCTTCTTTAGGACCAATCGCAAATCAGATTTGTTCGTCATTTGATTCTACAAGAGAAATTTTGCATTTGTCAAAACCTTTTGATTTTTTTTAGGAAGTCGGGAAGCTATTTATTCATCTTGCCTTCCCCCTGCAAGAAAATTTAAAATAGGAGTACAATCACTAATAATAGAACTAAACCTGGTAGTACTACTACCATTACATGAGATGGCCTCATTAGATATTAAACTGCTAAGTGTAACAGGTGGATTACAATAGGTGCGGATACCTTCATTATTTTTGAGATGATGCTTAGCAAGAAGATCTGAAGCAGTGTTACATGTTCTTTTTACATATTTGACGTAGTAGTCCTTCTCCTCCATCAGTTTATTTATTCAGGCAATAACATTAGCAAAAGACAGACAATCCATACCATCCTCTTGGATCATTCTTGTCGCAATAAGACTATCAGTCTGAAACTCAATAGTTCTTGGGAATTTGATGCTAGCATATTCCATGGCTTTGATAATACCAGTGAGTTCTGCATAGAGGACTTTAGTAGTAGCAACTATCTCACCATAACCCCCCATCCAATGGCAATGCTGGTTTCTAACCACACATGCAATAGTAGAATTGTTTATTTCCGATGGCAGCATCAGAGTTGATAGTGAGCTGCATGGTACTAGCCGGCGACCAAAGCAATTTATCCAAGATTCTTGTGCTGGGATTGATGGTACCAATAGCTAACTCATTCATATTAATAAGGTGAGTTATACGGTTTATGATTCCATCCATAGTTCATTTTATGTTGTTGAAAACTTCATCATTTCTATTTCGCCATAGGGTGTGGCAGGTAATAGCAAAAATTCTGGCCTGACGATTGTCTTTGCTGATATATTTGAACATCCAACTGATGCCTTCTACATCATTCCAAAAGTCGTCATTGAGGTTGTTGTCCAGTACCGATCTCCAGATGGATTTGTTCTGTCTGCAATCCCTGAGTGCATGTAACATAGTTTCATTTTGAAGATGGCACCTAGGGCATAGGCTGTCTGTAGTCATATGCCTTTCGTTTCGTCGAACATTAGTAAGAATTGCATTATGTCCCATCATCCAGAGCAACAATTTGATAGAAGGTGAAACTTTCAGTTTCCATATGGATTCCCATTTGCCTTGCGCCAACTGAGCCTAGTTGGGACAACAAAGAGCATAGGCAGAAGCAATGGTGAAAGCGCCATTATCAATGTGCACCCAGGCGTGAGTATCTTGTTTAGGAGTGTTAATAGGTGTGTTGATTTGAAGGATATCTTGCACAACAGTATTGGGTAACCAGTGCTCAAGGAAGTTATGGTCCCATTCTCCATTCAAGTTAACAACACTTCCAACCTTCAGATTAGTAAGGTCCCTTGGGATTGCATTGAGTGCTAAGTCTCTAAGACAGCTATCATGGTTTGTCCATTTGTCTTCCCAAAAATTTATGCTCATCCCATTAACATGTATCATTTTAGAGTTGTTAAGGATAATGTCTTTCGATTGGAAAGCATCTATGCCCATTCGAGACACATTGATCAGGCATTTGTCCTCGTAGCCATTGAAACGCTTCTGCAGGCCAATGCACCATTATGATTTTCTATTAGTGACCAAGTCCCAAGTGTTCTTGAGAGTGAGCACAGTATTCCAATTCCTCATGGATCTAATTCCTAGACCGCCTGTGACCTTAGTTCTAGTGAGTTTCTTCCAACCAACAAGGGAAACAGGTTTATCTTTGAATCCTCCTCCCCAGATGAACTTCCTTATGTTGCTATCAATCTGATGGCACAGCTTGAGAGGCAGTCTAGCTTTTTGCATGACATAAGTGGGTAGAGTGGTAAGCGTTGTCTTGGCCAGGAAAACCCTTCCGGCCCTGGATAAGCATTTAGATGACCATGCATTCACGTGGCTATTAACCTTTTCAAGAATAGACGAATAGGTGTTCTTGTTAATTCTGTTGTGCATGATTGGAATGCCCAGATAAATTCCCAAATCAGAAGTAACTTGGAACCCACTGATCGTACTGATTCTTCTTCTAACCCAGTTGCCAATAGAGGTTGAGAAGAATATGTGAGTTTTGGCAGATGAAATGGATTGTCTAGAAGCATTACCTAAGTCTTCGAAACATTTCAGAATGTGTTTAATCTGGTCTTCTTTGGCCCCAGAAAAAAGAATTATGTCGTATGCAAAGTAGACATGAGCAATGTTGGGTCCATACTGGCTAATTTTGAGCGGCTTCCAGTCACCATTACTGACGCTATTTTGTATCATCTGGCTTAGCCTTTCAAGACATAAAATAAATATGTAGGGCGACAGGGGGTCACCTTGTCTTAGGCCTCTGCTGGCTTTGGAGGGTTGGGAGCTGCATCCATTCCAAATGACAGTGTTGGATCCTCCAGTGATGGAATTCATAATGAAATTCCTTATATTGGTCGGAATACCTATTTTCTGTATTGTTTCATCAATAAAGGACCAGGCCATTTGATCGAAAGCTTTGGTTAGATCAATTTTGATAGCCATAGCAGGCTTGCTATTTTTAGGCTTCATTCATTTGATAAGTTCTTGAACCACTGCGATGCTATCTGTAACTCTACATCCAGGAACAAAGCTACTTTGTTCGGGTGATATCCAGCCCGCAATGAGCGGTTTGATTCTGTTAACCACAACTCTAGCTGCGAGCTTCAACTTGATGTTGTTCAGAGAAATAGGTCGAAAATGTTCACACCTTTCTGGGTGAGGAACTTTCAAGATCAGAATAATAGTAGCATTACACATATCTTCATTTAGGGGTAGACCTGCAACTGCATGTGCAATAGTTTTAGTGATGGCTCTCTTAAGCACTGGCCAGTTGTTTTGGACAAACCCGACATTGATGCCATCGGGTCCGGCAGCCTTGGTTGGGTCCATCATCTTTAACGAACTATGGATTTCCTCACAGGTGGGAATGCTAGCTAATGTCTGTAATTGCTGCATAGATGGCCTACTAAACCTGCCCAACACCGCAGTATGAGAAGCATCATCCCGGGTATCAGATTTTGATAAGATTTTCTTGAAGTGGCTAGAGATCATAGCCTGCAGTTGGTTGGGTTCCGTGATCCAGTCGTTGTCATTGTTTTTAAGAGATAGGATGGTGTTGTTCCACTTTCTTTGATTGACCCATGCGTGATAGAATTTAATGCATGAGTCACCATTCTTCAGTCAGTTGATATGAGCTTTTTTCTTCATGTCGACGTCCTCCTTATGTAAGAGAGATAGGAGTTCCTCCTCCATTTCGATGCACATATTGTCTAATACGCTGTCGTAGCTCTCAGCAATCACACTTTGCAACATAGATATATTCCTGGTGAGACGTACCTTTTAAGCTTGTCGCTGCTTGTGTAAGTTTTTGCTCCAGGTGTTTATTTTGTTCTGTATTATGAGAAAGTTGGAACTGAAGTCCCCATCTTGTTTCCAGTTGTCAGCTATAAGCTTTGTGAAAGTAGCTTCCCCTCGCCAGGATTCTCTAGTCGTGAATCGGGTTTGCCCACGATTTGATTTGTTCATCTTCAGCAGGATAGGGCAGTGGTATGATGAGAGGTGATGGAGGTGTTCTAGAGAGACATTTCCCCATTTTAATATGAAGTAGTCATTGGCTACAGCTCGGTCAAGCCTTTCGTGCAACATACCATGTTTGTAGGTATAGTTCATTCCAGTGTACCATATGTCAGTGAGTCCGGCCTCCGTCAGGGCATCGCAGAAGAGGTTGGCCTCAGATTCAACAAACCTGCTACTCCCAAATTTCTCGGAAGGGTGGGTCATAGCATTAAAATCTCCTAGGACAACCCAGGGTTCTTTGTAGACCAAATTGAGCTCTGCAAGTCTTCTCCACAAAATCTTTTTCAGGTTGAGGTGGGTGTTGGCATATACAAAGGTGATGATAACTGCATTGTTGACTCTACAACTGATTTGATTTGAAAAATATTTTGACGATATTAATTAGGTCTTTAATTATTATCACTCCCACTATTTATTTAGATTGATAGACCTCACATATCAATTCAGAATATTGAAACATATAATATTCTAATGGGCCAGATCCAAGATAATTCAACAATGGCCCGATCAACACGGCAAACCACAAACAATCATCAAGGTAGGCAACTCTTGCCAATTACATCATATGTAATTTTGGATAGATGATATGCACAACCCCTTACCATAATCATCTGCACACCTCTAGGCCCAAACACTATGATCACCAGTCAAGCCTGACCCAAAAGTCGACACAATAATAATGCAACCCGCGGAGGTAGAACCTACATTATTATCATCACACTTCCATGAGATAGACGGTACACCATGTGGAGGAGAAACTTACACTTAGTCGATCAAGCTTTCCATGTGTTCCGCTTTCAAAAAGCATCTAAGACTTGATATTTTATTTGAGGGTTTTTTTATAAATACATATACTTTATCCAGTCACCACATATATAGTATGTATCATATACATGCTATATCCCACAACTTAAACATGCAATAAATGAAAGTGATGGTTATGGCCACCCTAATGTAATTCCTTAGAACCACAAGAAATTATGTCATCCTAGGTCTACATCACATGGAAAATCATGTTGTTGATGAAGACTGTGCTTTCCAATCAGGGTTGATCAATTCGACCCTTCAATTGATAGGCTCGCCTCTTGGCTAGTTTTTTGTTCGTCTCACTGGTTTCCTGGTTCCTTTGGTCCACCATCTACTAGCTCCTCCGGTTGATCGATCGGGTTCACCAGGCGGTCAGTTTGACTCATCCATATGATCCTCCTTGGTCCTCCATATTGTAGGCTCGTCTTCGGGGCGTCATCTTCTTCGTCATAATAGGAAAGTAAACTATCCTACTTTTACATGATTATAGGGAAACCTCGAGTTACATTGGAGTGGAGCAAAGGCAGGAAAAAATTAACTTTACATTAGGAATATAAGGTAGAGGCTCAATGCACAGACCAAGATAAAAGGATCAACCAACCATACAATCATGCACAAATAATAGGGGTTATTGGCCATAACCATGCTACACATCTACCATAATAACTGCTTTTAGGGCGTCATGTGTAAATTGCATATACATATCATATTATATATATATATATATATATTAGTTTGGGATTATCGTGGTATTATATTTGACAAGATATTATCGTATCGCATGCAATGATAGAATGATAAAAACCAAAATCCAATCATATCGATTATCCCATAATATAGTAGATTGACGTTGGCTCTGATACCACTTAAGGGAAACATGGCTACATAGTAGGCATCGGAAATAAAAGTAATTATCTACCATATTCCCCATAATCAGTAGATCGCGTCAATAAATATAATATGAGAAGGATGGTTTTGAGGATATACCTGGTCCTGGAGCAAGTCCGGTGACAATTGTCATCGTTGTAGTTGTGCAACTCTGACGCCTAGTTACACTATGACTCGTAAGACTGCTCCTCCATGGACAAAAGACTTGAGTGTCACCTTCTACAACAGCTCCTCTCATTACAGATTGCTAGCTAACGATGTCCTCCTTAGTGTTAGACAATGACCTCCCACCTCTAGAGCAGTCCACATGGGCCGCCTAGAACTCCTCTCATCCTGCTAGAATGGAAAGGAGGGAGTTGTCCCTCCCGTTGGCGTGCTAGTCACCGACCTGCTCTCCCACAATAATGAACTTAGTTATTTCTATCCATTCGTTATCCCTTCCTTGTTGGGTAAGACTTTCTTGGGCTCTCTTAATTACCACAACCAGAGCGGACAACATTTGTCAGAGCAATTGATTCTCAATTGTCTGTGTTGTGTTTTGGGAAGCCCCCAATACCCCTCTATTTGTAGTATAGGCCATGGTCAGGGTTCCCATTCGATGTGGGAGTGGAAGGGAATGGAAGATCTTGAATTTTTGCAACCTAAAACCATACAAATAGCCCTCTGGCATACCAAATGATCGTCTGGCATGCGAGATGGTTGCAGTTTCCCAATTGCATATGAAATTGGCTATTCGTTTCCTATTAATTCCATACATTAATTCCTTGTACAACAAGTAATGTGCAATCCAAACGAATCCAAAAAGTATCTAGAACCTTCCATCCAAACAACTTGACCAATCTTGACCATGCGAGACAACTATCTCGGTCACTCAGACAAGTAATGTGCAATCCAAACAACTTGACCAATCTTGCCCATGCGAGACAACTATCTCAGTCACTCAGACAGTTGTTTGGTGACCTGAGTTAGGCTGGCCGATTTAGTCAATTTTCCACTTAGCCAATTTCAACTCGAATCAACCCTAATCCTCCAAACGCCCATCTCAACTCTTGAGATGACCATTTGGCATTCCAGACGACCGTCTCATGCCATGAGATGGGAATTTGGAAGTGTAATCAGGCTGCTTATTGTGTGAATCAATTATGTAAATGTTTTAGTTATTAAATCATATGTCATTCAAGATCAAACTCCTCTTCTAGGTCAAGACCTATGTATGTAATCCTATAGGTCCCATATCACGTTGGTAGTGAATGTCCATAAAAACTTATGACATCACAAGTAATGAGATGTACCTACTCACACATCAATGCTACCCAAGTAAATGGAAAGTTGGAGAACAACTTCAACCTACAATTTGTGTATAGTGTTTGTATAGTTCCTTTATCACTAATGTTCATATTGAACTCGAGGTATGGAGCATCCATCCTCTTTATCATTCAATATTGTTTCTTGAGCCATAGAAGACTATCTGAGATATATGTGAGCTCAATATCACATACTACCTCACATGTGCATGGTCATGCATTTCTCAGTCTCGCTAATCAAGAGGCCTAGAACATCAAACTCCTGTAGGAGGGATAAATCCCATTTCTATCATTCACAATATATCCCCATGTGGCTAAGTCACCCAATCATCACCTTTATAATAACCCATGTTTTAGGTATGTGTTTGATGATGTCAAAGTGTACCCAATGACATGTGATGAGTGCAATGATTCTAGGTCTAAGAACAACAACCACCACCATCATTGTGAGTGCTGACTATGACTTCCATAAAGATGGATTCCATGTGTCAGTCTCACGGTGGGTCTATCTGATACAATGTTCTCTAACATGTATCTATGTGCTTGGTTTAATATAAGCCATATCATGACAAATGAGATTATGTCATCAACCAACCCACACTCTGATCTTATGTGTTATTTTTGTCTATCAACCTTCCACAATAACAACTGATCAGGGAAATAATGAGAATATGTACATGTATTCTTAACATCCATATGATCTCATTCTACAAGGCTAATACTTGAAGACATACCTCATTGAGTAATATTATTCTCTAGACATTTATAATGTTACATCATTATCTCATAACTGAATTAAACAGAATAAATTGGAAGGTTGCCTTTATTAATAATCAAATCATTTTTACAAGTTATGCCATTACAAGCATCACATGATTGGCTCTCTGCGCATACATACCAATAGTTTAGATCTAAGTGATATAATATTTTATAGAGCTAAATTTGAGATCAGAATTAGGTTTTGATAATTAGAGGTGTGTAGATTTTTCTGCCAACATTATCAACAATAAACAAATAATGGAATATGAATATAAGTGATGTATATATATTGTACTTATTATTTGTTATAAAATCTTAATTATAATTCAAAAGAGATTCAACTATTTTGATTTTTATTTTAGCCCCTTAAATTCGAACTATATTAGCATCATACATGATTTATATATTTAAAATGTCATTCCTAATATGAAATCTGAAGGCACAAGAGTTAAACAAAATTGATTTTATATTCCATTCAGTTATTTCATGAATTTATATAGATATTATTTTGTATTATCCAATTAGTCTTTGTTCATGTAATAATTGGAAATTGATAAGTTATATAGTAAAAAACCTTGGTTTGACTACTTTTGGAAAATAAGAGGATTTTAATACTATATGAATTAAGAAATAACAATAAATGAATAATTAAATTATTTAGCTAACAAACAATTATTTAGATTTTTGGATGACCTAGAACCTTATATTCTATCACATAGGCCTACTTTGAGATGGAGGAAACCAACATCATACAGATGGTAGAGTCCAAGATGAGGTAGGCCAGAGTGTATTTAGTCAATTTACTGACAATGTGGGGGATCAAGATATTAAGTAAAATGATCTCCTTAGTTTAATTGAGTATCACAAAATAATTAAAGAGCTTAGTCGTACTCTAATTATTTTAGTTACCAACAAGATACTACTCATTAGGCCTCATGTAGTGAGTTAGCCCTATTGGAACTACTTCACTGGGTTTATGTGCCTTTGATTATTAGCATCCCTCTTGAGCATATAGGATACAAGACTGATTTTATTAAGTAGTTGTTTATCCACCAAGATAGAGATCACATATCTTAATGCAAATTAAGACAATTAATTGGGATAGTCTTGAGGTCACATCTTTCATCTTAAGACTTATACAACGAGTCCTCAAGTCAACTAAATGAATTTTATTTTGCTTACATCCTAAGTGAGCTAAGAGGAAAAATTATAATGTCTGAAGATTCCAGTCATATAAAGATAATTATGCTTACTTCTATATATTTTAATTATATATTTGTATCTTCTTTTTTAATAGTGCTATGCATAACATAGTTTTCATGTTTAGTATTTACTTGCTAAATTCTCCTACAAATTCATGCACATACATGTTCTAGTTTATTAAACACTTACATGTATATAGTGTATCAGTGAGGAATTTTACTTATTAAAACAATATCTCAAATTGTACTCAACATCATTTTAATGCCATGATAAGGATTTGAAATGAAAATCGATGCAGTTTGTCATTTGTTTGTCCTTATGATGGTGAAGGGATAATAGCTAGTTAGTAGTAAAAAACTTCATCACTCCAACTCTGATGAGTGTAATAAAATATATGAATTCGATTAAATAGTTATAATCTCTTTTTCAGTTATATGATATGCATATATGATAGATATATAATTTCAAGTACATCTATTTAAATATATGTAATATGCTTAGTTAAACAATTTATTTAGTAATTCTATTGAATTTTGTTATTTTACATGTTTGAGAAAGAAAAAGGTAATATATTCTTATTATTCAATTTTTTTTTGGATTATCATAGCAAGTGTTGTGACGCCCCATCATGGCATGCGAGATTACTCAAAACAAAACACACAATCAACTACTAATTAACCACACAACTAGGAAAAATAGTATATTAAAATCGATTTAAACATTACCATCATGTTTAGAGATATTTACATAAAGCTCCATCATATTGCATATCAATGGATACCATATCAGGTATATACACGTATGCCCAGTGGTTGAAGACACAACATGTTTCAAAAGATATGATTAAATTATGTGAGGATAAGTGCAAGATTGAACATCATAACATTTACTTGCAAATATATATTAATGAACTTTAGGATATTAATATTTGGTTAGAATTGTAACTGTATTCCTTAAACTCGAGTTGATGTACATATCATCTACAAACCATCCCCTGTCCGAACCTTAGAGTACAAGGATGACTCTAGGACACTACTACAACTAACCAACCTTCATCTCCTACTTCTCTCCAAGCTCCTCCTCTTCAACACCCTGAACCTGGCCACATCATTGATGATCACCTAAAAAGATGTGGTGACCCATGAGGTGACCAGCGTCCCAGCGAGAGATAAAACTCTCAACAACATTTATTGATTATAACAGACGATAATATTCAACAAGTTAAGCAAATGACACAGATTAAGCAGGTAGGCATAACAAAAACTATGGTTATCAAGCATGTAAAGGAACATATAAGACTATCATTTATTTTCATTGTATAACAATGAAGCGGTATAAGAAACAAGGCAAGGGTTGACATCCAAATGTGAATCATGTTTAACCCTTGTTAGATATACTACGCAGCTGTATTACATCTTTTAGTAAGACATGGGGAATCTGAGGTATACCACTCAAAGTCCAACTAGCCATTGCTAAGTCAAAATCAATTCCTACAAAATCTAGGAGAGAAGGAATCCTAAGATCTCATATGCCCTCGGCCAGTACGAGTAAGCCACAATGACATATAGGCAAGTTGCAAAACAACCTAGTTTTCCTGTAGTATATAGGTCGCGACACTAGTAAACATGGTATCATAAACCCAATCATCCGAGGTACAAATACAGTTGTCCTCAATCATATCATGTATACTGAGTCATAATAATCTAAGATACGGCCTTGACCATTCTCATGTCGAGGTATGACTATAGCCTTCCTCAAAACTTGCATATACTCAATAGTATATGCCTTCGAGCTTCCATTAAAGGAATACTCATTTCACCATCTAGAAAATCCTGACATTGGAATGGATCTATGACATAGGGCACTACATGATTAGGGAATCACTTGATTAGTTAAGGCCAATTAGGTGAGTTAAGGCTGCATCAATCAAGTTACATACAAACCCTAAAAGAATGCTACAACAACATGGGTATCGTGCAACTTCAGAAGATATAAAACGTATGAGATATAAATCTTATCACATCATCATATTATATCAATCCTTGTCACGCCATGAAGAGGATCACACCTCCAATAAAGGATCAACCATGCCCAAACCTCATTAAGACCACCACATCATTCCATGTAAGAACATCATCATCTTTCCATGCCTCACCAAAGTCTCATCAACCCATAACCATACATGTGATATATATGTGTTTGGCATAAAGTTGTATTTAGGAGTTCAAGATGTTCATATAGAAACAATTAGGGTTACAAAAACATAGAGAGAGAGAGAGTATAACTCATCATACCAATCATTCAAGGAATATAAGTATGATTATCCATCATCATTAACTTGTATCAGGGCTAGGTTCAACTAAGATGAGTGAATTAGGGTTACAAAACAACATTAAAGATAAACCCTAATTCTTAGTATATCCATCAATCATGAAAGCATAAGGTCAAGCATAACCATTGACCATAGAGTCAGGAAATTCCATCAACCACCTAGGTCATGGAAACATAGCGACCACATAGGTTAGGGATGCCTTGGTGACCTCTAGGATTAGATCACTTCAATGAACACTATGGTTAGGTAACATTGGTGACCGATGAAGACATAAAGTTGGCCACCAATTGAAACCACAACTCTTGGCAACCACTACGAGTCCCATTCTTCATTGCCCACTAAAGGTCCAAAGCTTGGCGGCCATATAAGGGAAAGAACTTGGAGACCACTCATATGTCAACATTCTTAGAGACCAATCAAGGAAATCAAAACATTGGCGACTACATAACATCAAGGTCTCATCGGCCACATTGCACCAAAACTTGGCGACCACTAACATCAAAATTCTTTGGAGACCAATCATGGTGCAAAATCCTTGGTGACGCATAAGAGTTCAAAACCTCAATGACCACATAGGTGAAATCTTGGCGATCATTTAGTTTAGAGTCTTGGCGACCATAGTGGATGAAAATCTTATCGACCACTTTTAAACAAAATTATTGGTGACCATGTAAGATCAAAATCCTTGGCGACCAATCATGAGTCCAAAAACATTATCGACCATCATGGGTTCAAAAGGCGAACACATAAGATACAAAACAACAACAAAGTCAATGCCATCGGTTGGTATAAGGCATTCAAGTAAACTGATCCAAAACCAAACCATCAGGTACCATTCCATGGTGGAAAAACCAGCTTGAAACCCTAGAATTTCACCATCATTTGGAAGATAAAAAGCAAACATTTTCCACATGCAAGCAAGGTCTAGGGTTGCTACTTCCATCAAGAGAATCATGCACAAGGTGTAGGGTTCATCCAAGATTATAAAATACTCAAGAACTATCCCCTAAGTTTAGACCCTAGGAAAAGTTAGCTTCTTCATGCTTAGAACTTCATTTAAGAACAAGATCATGTACATGCAAGGTAAGAGTAAACAATAATCATGAAGAAAGTTATATAACTCGCCTTAGAGATGATGTAGAAACTCCAAATATCAAGGTAGCTTGAAGAAAAAGAAGCTAGAAACCCTTGCTTGAGCACTCTCCTCGGCCAAGCTAGTCCCTTCTCCAAAAAGGAAGCAAACCCTAGGTTGAAAAGGCAATAAAGAAGATGTTTTCAACCACTAGCTCAAGATTCACCATGGATCCAACCAAGAAGAGGGTAGAAGGGGGTAGGGAAGCAAGGAAAATAGGGAAATAGTGAGATCTCACTTACCAATGTTAAGAAACCAATCAAGGAAGCACCAAACGATCTCAACTAGGGTAGATCCAAATCCTAGGTACACATGCTAGTAAGATTGGTCTCCTTATTCAACCTTGATCTCCTTCTTCACCACCAAGCAAGAGGGGACGAGCTACAAAAGAAATAAGAGAGATAGAGGGTTCAAAGGATTTGGTTGCATGAGAAGAGGGAGGTATATATGACTATGGGTGAGAGAGGAAATAAGATAGAGGTGTCTAACTATGTTTGCCATGTATCCAAGGTCAAAGCATCTCGTCCATGCAAGCATATCATGAATGAAACTAGGTTGACCATATAGATCAACACTTGATGACCACAACAAGAAACCCCATCGACCAAACTTGTTAAAAAAAAAAGCAAACGACCGCTAAGAAGTTGGCGACTAACAGATAAAAAAATCCAAACGGTCGCTAACCCTAGGAAACCTTGGCGACCAAGATGAGTTAGGAACCTCATTGGATGCCAAACCTAGGCATCACAAGGAACCTTGGAGACTGACAACCCTAGAGAGAACACAAAACTTTGGTGACCGCCAACACAAGGTGATCATCATGCCCAAGGTCAACCATTGAGCTAGGGTATCAAAAGTAAACCTTAATCTCAACATGAGGTGTCACCACTCAAACCAAGGTGTAACAAGGCACCCTAAAGCACAACTATAAAACATGATTTGAGAGGATGTGATACACAACAAGCATGTGATAAATTATAAGAAAAACCCTAGATATGGGTAAATTGCATAAAAGTCCAAAACAAGCACATATATGCATAACTTGCTAAGACAATGTCCAAACTGGAGAAAACTTGAAACTTAAGATTGTCACATGATATCAAAGTATATTTTAAGGTTTGATTCATTATTTAAACATCTAATTATGATAAGCAAGCATGTTCAACCAAAAAGCAAGGTCAGAGGTTGTACAAATGTGGCACCCTAATCTAGTATCTCATAAGGGGTATGAGAATGGGTGCCACACTATTCTTTAGTCTCCTTTTACTATTTAGTTTACTAGTGGTAAAACAAACTTAAAATACCATACAAGGTCAATATTTCTTTTATGGATACAAGTTATACTCAACAACTTATGATACTAGTTGGAGAGACCACCTTAATTGTTTATGTAATCACTTTACACAATAGGAAGAACAACCCCTCCAAGCTTAGTTGTAAAAGGCCACCCATAAATCCAACGCAAAATAAATGACCTATTGTATATTCTAGTTTTTAGGTGACTAATTTGATAATTTAGTTCATTCTTCTTTAAACAAATAGATTATCTCTTGAATAAAGAAAGAAGTGAAAAATCATCTCCGAAAAATAGGTTGAATGCATAGAACTTTCCTAAAGTATTAATTGGATTTAATTTAACATCAACAATAAGCTTGGATAATTGATTCACCTCTATATAGAATCTATGAACATAAATATACCTAGGTGACCATTGCATTAATGTATACTAATTGGTTGAAGTTAAAATTCCTTAACTTATCTCTTACCATATGGTCTCTAATAAAGTATAATTGTGAAATTTTAAGGATAATTGATAAGGAATATACAATTTGACACAAATACAATAAGTCTACATTGAATATTATACCATCTTCCCTCAAAACCTAAAATAGAAGTGATATTTGTGTCTCTCATGCTTATTTGACTAGTAATATAATTTAGAATTAATTGGACTCAAATTGAACGAGAAACAACAAAAAATGAAAAATAATCAACTGATACATAATATATAATTTAATATAAATAAATGAATATATCAGTACTATGATATTATTTTATCAAATAACTTTATCTTTAATTTTAACTTTATTCAACATAGAATTCATCACACCCATTAGACTTGATCATAGTATCATGATGTGTTTCTCTACATCAAGTCAAAGATGCATAGTAGCGCTATTTCTTTGTCTCTAAATCCCCCCTCTCCCAAAGGTCCATTCAAAATGTGGCTTAGTTTGGTGATATGTCAAACCTCTTTCTCTTTTAATAAGTTATTATATGAGGTTCCTTATATAGTATTATTGAGGCAGAAAAATAGTTCAAAGTCATCCCTTGCATATTCATGGAGACATTTCACTACTCCATTCCACCAGAGTGGAGGTAAATCCAACGAACCCAGTGGAGGTAAATTTTGTGTGCCTTCTTGTGTCCATTTTAATATTGAAACACTTTTGAAATGGGCTAAAAGCTTTACAATTGTTGTTGGACTCTATTTTATCATGGAGAGAATTTGGGTTACTAGTCATCATTATAGTATTTTAGGCAAGCCCATGACTTCCAACAAGTTTTGTTGAGTCTAAAAAAATGTAATGGAGGTTACATCATGTTTTGTAGGGCATGAGAAAATCAAGGTCATATTGAGATGATATAGTTTTAAGTGCTTTCAAAGATTTTGTAATGTTGATTTCTTAATATTATACAACTTGGACAAAAGTTCCCATGAGATTTTCATGTGTTGATTTATTTAGCATGGACATTTATGTCATTCTAGTCTTTAGCTACTTGATGCCACACACATTGAAAATATTGTCATATGATCATTTCCCCATGTTACATGTTGTAGTTATGATGCATGATATGGGGACACCATCCTCCATGTGTTGTAATAGAATTTTAGATCATAAATTATACATCTTACATAATTAATAACAATCTCTTTCTTTGTTTGAAAAATATGAATAACATTCCTTTCATTATATAAATATATTTAATTCTTTTGTGATTTATTTAACCTAATTTCCTTATCATAATAACTTGAGTAAATATGGTTTTATAAGTAAATGTAATATCAAATTCATATTTTGTATGCAAAAGACTCTGATTTAAGGAGCTAAGGGACAACAAAAATAGTATCACCAATTTGAGGTATGTTACATACTTGTGATTTCATTCTCAACAATAGTCTCTAATATTACTTTACCTCCAAATGGATGAGCCTTTTTTGTGCAATAATCCTTTTGTCTTTCTTTTGACCTATTCTTGAGATATCATCTCATCATTTCTACTAATATTTGAAGTTGGACTCTTTCTGCATCTTTTGTGCTTATACTATACACTTGTAATATTAATTGTGAAATTTATCCATTTTCAAATGAAATTCCATTTGACATTACTTATCTTGCCTCAATATTTTTTCATTTATGATTAAAGATCTCTAAAGTGATGTAAATGGTAGTACTTCTTTAGGTGGTGTGCCTACTATATTTGTATATACATACATTTGGATTTACCTAATGAATCTGTTTATTTAGTACTTGGGTGTTTCTTCCATTCTCCCTTTTTATATACTGGACTAGTTGGTGGTGGTGTTCTACTCCTTTGGATTGAGGTGGAGGTGCCTCATACAAACTATTTATTATAAACATATTTCTATATTTACCTCTTAATCCTACTTTGCACGCCTTTGATCACCTCTATTATGATAATTCCATGCATTGACATGCTAATTAAGGTTCTTGTGTATAAAATAATTGGATACTTAATGTTCATATAAAATTCCTAAGTGATTTTTATTAGAATTGTATCTTGAATGCATAAACCCTAAATTTTGTTAAGAATTGAAATGATTAGCGTGAAACCCTAACTTGATGAGTATGTTGAGCATGTCTAGATTATGATATAAACCTAACATATAAGAGATGCATTATGCTTTTTCATATTGTAGTTTATGTCCATATATGATAGATTATATGTTGCAAGGCTTGATGCATGTATACATGGCCAAATCAGGGTTTAATATGCACAAATTGGAGTTTATATACCTAGAAATATGTTGTTGGATAGGTGGCCATAAAATTTCTAAATTCATGGAAAAATCAACTGAGTTGATGATGTTCTTGTTCAAATATTTGATGCAAACTCAATTAGAGTTCTTAGATACTAGACATGCTTTTAGTGCCATGAAATCAAATAAATTGAAGGCAAATTGGTTGAGTTGGTTGGAAATCAACTGATTTGATGGACTGACCAAATCGACCGAGTTGCTAAAAAGTTGGTCAAGTTCCCAAATGACCTACTTTGTTTTTGTTGCATCGGTATCCCAGATTCCCAATGTGAGCCCATCAATTTTAGAAAAGACTGAATATACATGAAATCAGTTGATTTCTCTATTGTCTTGACTTTTTAGTTAGGTAGTTGTTTTGTCGTGTTGTTGTCCTCTATAAGATCATTTGTCTCTTAAGTCATGTGTAAATCTTCATTTATTCCTATTTGAGGTGCTTTCTCTTAAAGGTTGTATCCCTTGTCTTAGATAAGGCTATTTTTGGATGGATATTCATGGAAGCCAATGCTTAAAAGCTGGAAATTTCATTCTATTATGTTCTTCTTCTTATTATTATTATTTTTCTTCTTCTCCTCCACCTCCTCCTTATCCTATCCTTGGAGCATTGGATGATCTTTTTGAGGGTTTTTCTAGAGGATCTTGAGTTCATGCTGGTGTTAGATGGCAAACTTATTGATAGAAGGTCATTCCTTTCTATTTGGTTGCTCGAGGTTGCGAATAAGAGTTGGTCTTGGATTGGTTGGCATTTTGAGGAGTGTGATACTTCTCCCTCACTGCATATGTGTAGAAATTGGATGGGGAATAAGGAAAATGCTTATATTATGTTTGTATGATGATTATTGATGTTGGCATGTTGCCTTCTTAGGCTTTTGTCATGGAAAAATTATAGTTTTGATAAGTTACATCAATTGCAACAACTATATGTTATGTTGAAGATTGCAACTACACATCCCTGTATCATAAATGATGATTAATATTTAACTAAGATACTACCATGTTAGTATAAAAGTTTAAACTTAATGTAGCATACTGAGTTTTGGCTATCCTAACTCTAAAAACCCTAATTTACAAGAATAGGAGATTAGTATGTTTAGTTCTTTAGATTTTACCAAACAAGTTTATTGATACACTGACATGCTTGGTCATGCCCTAATAAACATATATTGTGCAAATAATGAGTAATTTACTTGCATGTAGCCTAATACATATTTAATGAATGAACCTAATGTATGTGTCCTTAGTGACATTCTTGATGTATTAGTGACTTTAGGTTCCATAGTCACATCATATATCATGATACATTCATTTTACCTAATAACCTAACCATGACTTAATATGTGAATGAGTTCATAAAATATATGTCATATTGTTCACTAATACACATATAATGACCTAAATGTGATTAATAAAATTGGAATATAAACGTACATAAATGGTTGGGATGGTATTAAGTTTGCTTAATATGTGTAATGGGCAAGAGGCATGTAAATGATATTGTTCTTAATCAGTTGTGCCTTGTGGCTAGATGGTCAAGGATAAGTAATTTAATAATCTCTACATTAGGTACAATCTTTAAATAATTATATGACTATGGTTTTCTTGTTGAAATGTGATATATATGTATGCTTGTTTACTTACTCAAATATCACCATGTATTATTATAGTATTGTATTTGATGTTTATCTCATTGTGGTTATTTTATAACTTGCAAACATAATATTGAAACTCCATTATACAAACCTTGTATACGGGGTAAGGACACGAGGGCAGACATCCTACTTGAGTTCTCAAGATAGGGTGGACCATGTTGATAAAAGGGTTAGCTCTTAGCAATGGCCTTGATATCCCTTATGTAGAAAAGAGTTAGCTAATCTTGAGCACCGTTATAGACTTTTCCAATGGGAAGTTAGTCAAAAAGGCCTTATGATATATGATTTTGTTGGTATAATTGGAGTAAAATGATGTTAAACTCAGATTCTCGCTTTACTAAACACTTAACTTTTTTATTCTCATCTGTTACTTCTACAAATCTTTTCAAACTGTGCAAAGTTTATATATGTATCTTTCATCCAAGTACTCACCACCATGTGTGTAACGACCCCGCCTCTCGGTAACCCCCAATTAAGGGAGACCCGAAGGTCAGAGCCGTTATTCAATTAATAGGATCAAAGGTTCAACAAATAATCAATAATAATTATGAAATTCTACTAACTAATTGGAATTTGGTATAAAATTAAAACTTTTCTTACCTTTGAAAACTTTGGAAATCTATCTATCCAGAGCTTGAATTATTCTATCTAATCCTCCTTGCACTTTACTTCTCATTTCCACAATGTGTCACTTTACTGTTTGTTCTTTCAATTGTTGTTCCTAAAACACCGACAAACAAAATGTCGGTCAGTATATCGAAATATACTGGTATGTGTGAACAACCAAAAATTTGCACATAAGGATAACAATCTAATTATCACAATCAAGTTAATTAACAAGACAATTTACACTGTTTAGTATGACATTCTCCACCACTTTTGCCCTAACCCTGGCATACCCACCTTAGGGTTCCCTTTGCCAATGACTTAAGGCCACCTTCTCAATCCCGAGCTTGGTGCCTGGGGATCACCACTCATGGTGCCCACTTAGCCATGCAATAGCATAGGCCACCTTCTCATTCCCGAGCTTGGTGCCTGGGGGTCACCACTCAAGGTGTCCATTGGTCTACCCATATGGGCTTGACCTTTGGCATCATCCATCAGGGTGGCATGTAAGTGTGAGAAACCATACTTCTATTATTAATGTGATAATCATAGTGACTTTATAGTTTGCAAGTATGAACCTCCAAACTAATCATTTGCATTCAATGCGATTAACCATCCGGAAAATCCTCGAGAAACTAAGGCGGTTATTTATAATGAACCACATACCTGATCTGACGATTTGAATAGAAATATCCATGCAAATAAGAATCCAAGCAAGCAAGCATTTTCAACAAGATCCTGAAATAATCATGTAATCCCCTTTTTATTATTCATGTCATCAAGATCCATTAAACCTAGCTCGCTTCTTAGGGTTTCTAATTCACTCTTAGGGTTTCTATTGCAATTAGGGTTTCCTTTCATCTTTCACTATTTTAAACCCTAATTATTCACAAAAGATATTAAGGTTATCCCTTAACAACATTTAACCTTATTTTCGAATTAAAGGCATCATTATCCATCAATTAAACCCATTAAACTTATTTTACATTATAACTGTCATTTTTATCCTTTTAATCCATGACAAGATCATTATACTTATTTATCATCAATTTATAGTTCATTATGGTCCAAATCACATATGAACCTGATTTGTCATTAATTCCACCTTTTATTCATGAGAAAACCCTAATTACTACATTTAGGGTATTTATCCACAAATTAGGAAATTTAATGATAGAAATAGCTTTTAATCATGAAAACTCAGTTCTATACATGAAATCAAATAATTAAAGCCATTAGTAGTCCTAATTACCAACATTAGGGTTTCAAGGCCTATTAAAACATATTTATGCACAAGAAACTCAAAATTAGCTAATTATGTGCAAGGTTCATCCTTTTTGTTCCTAATGTTGCTTTTTATCATTAACAGGATAATATCAACTTTAATCATTAATTAAACCCTACTAATCACATTAATCATATCAAAATAGGGTTCTTTAATCATCATTACATTAAAGTTAATAACTTTTATTACTTTTCGAACTGAAATAGGAATCAAGCTTCAATTATATTTTTAATAGATGCCTCTCGTTTTTCTGAGCAAAATACATATATTATTCATACCCATGCGAGCTACCGATTATTAGATATGAATTTTGCAAAAATACTTACTTTAGGCCAATCCAGGAGCGCCATGTGGTCTTTTCCATGCAATGTGCGTCGGTTTGCAAATAGAGTTGATTGATTGTTTTGCCCTTGTTTAGTTTGTTGGTTCTTTAGCCCGCAGAGGGGCACATCGGTCCAATGCCTCTCTACCCTTCTTCTTCCTCGTGAACCCAGTGACGCCGCTAGGGTAGAGGTCTGCTGCTGTGTTGCCTCCCCTCCCTGGTACTCGAGAAGCGCCGCAGAAGGTCTCCTTACCTCCGTCGACCTCCACCGCACCCACGGGGGCCTTCGGTTGTGGTCGAAGTGTCTGGGTTTAGACCTGCTGCCGGTCTTCATCGGCCGATCATGCAGGTGGGGGTACAGGCGGCTGGGCGACGAGATGATGTACACGGGCATCTCCTTTGTTGTCGTCCTGACTGGAAGGGTGTTCCCTCTCTCCGCGAACCTGGTTCCATTACTAGTTGTTGCCCAGAACTCACTTTGTTCCTCACATTTATAATCAAGAAGGAAGCAAGGTTGGGAGAGAACCGGGTACTACCTCAGATCCCTCCGATCTCGGCACCCCTTAGTCTAGACTTTCTATAGGTTGAGATAGCAAGGAAGGTGTGAGGGCGTGGTTGGGTTTAGAGCCCTCAGTTCCATTGGGAAAAGGAAAGATTCTTCCCAAAGAGGTATCTATGCTTGGAAATAAACTAATTCCGAAAATATGATTGTACTACTCTCTTGAGAACATACTTTCCTTAACAAGCAATGAGGTAAAATGTTCCCATCTTTTAACTTTCTTTTACCAAATAAAACAAATTACATACCAAAGATTAAATGGTCTGAATATGTCCTTTTATCATATTCCTTACACATTCTTCTTGCTTTCTATTATTGGTATATTCTCTTTCCTATTTCTTCATTGGGGCTTTTTGGACCCCAAGAAACTCTAATATTTCGAAATTACTTTTTATTGGATACTCATTATCCTTCTAGATGCATCTACATGCATTATTCTACATTATCTTGTTTATTTCTTACTAAAATAGCTCTTTTTGAGAATCTCTCTTTATTTCTCTTTTATTTTCCTCATTAGTATTCCTTTTATCATTAGGAATCCTTGGAATACGAAATTCCACTAAGGATAATTCAATTATACCTCTTTCACTTGTTTTCCACATTTTACCATTGTTTTCAATTTCTTTCTAACTAAAGAAATACTTAATTAATCTTTTCTTTTCTTATTGCTTTTCTTTGCAAATTTGGACTCCTTGTAACCCAAGGAACCCATGTGGCATGAAATCCACTTTTGGATTAAGTTCTTTACCTTCTAGAGGTTTCCACATCTTTCTTTTCTCAAATATTCAATTATTCATTTACTAATTGAATTTTCTTATTATTCGGGCCCAATAGCCAATAAAGCCCACAAAACAATCATCAAGGCTATTGTAAAAGAAATCAATTTATTCAAAATAGATTATTCGTTCAAATATCTTTAATATGAGAAATTCCATTTCTCACCAAAAGAACCCAAAATTGGGGTTGTAACATCCTTCCCCTCTTATAAGAATTTTGTCCTCAAAATTCCATAAGCAAGCAAACAAACAGGATAAGTCTTTCTTATGTCCACCAGGGCTACCATGTGGCTTCACCCTTTCCATGGTGCTTTCCAAGAACCTTCATCATCTCATATTCTTCCATCCGAGTTCTTTCTTACCTTGGTATATCATACCCTCATAGGTGACTCAGGACATTTCAGCCTCTCAAAAGTTGAATAGGTTCAAGGCTCAACACATGGCTTGGGTACCTCACATAGTGCTCTAGATCAGACTTATGGAACACTTTATTCATCATGTTATCCTGAGGGGCAAGGCTAAACACAACCATCTCCACCAATCCATCTCAAATGGACCCATATATCGGGGACTCAGCTTTCTCAGTTGTAGCTCAGAGGGGTCAGATTTTCACATTATATTCCCCCACAGTGAACTGCATGTCAGTCTGCTTTGCATCCTCTCATGACTCATGCCACCACTGGGCTCTCTCTCAACCATTGCACGATCAAAGTGACTTCATCTACACACACTGAGGTTCTTTTCTGGCCTTCGTGAGGCCTCCTTCACCAACATCATCTTAATGAAGTGGCGACCGACACAACCTCTCTATAAGATTTCTTGCATCCCAATAAAGGCTATGGTGCTTAACATTACATCTTAAGAACTATCTCTATGTATCACCCTGAATGAGCACACGTGCTCTCATCAGACCCTCCTGTCTAGATCATACTGTCCATTAGTATGGGGTGATAAACTGTACTATCATCGAGTTCTTCATGTATCCACTTCCACCTCATAGAAGTGAACCTTGGTCATACCCAAGAACTTTTGAACTCACATCATGGTGTAGTTGAACCATCTTTCTCTCTTAAGTAGTTCAACCGAATCTGTCTCGTGACAGTACTCTTCCTTTCTCATGTCATCTAGGTAAGGCGATCTACCATAACCCATATTGGATCTTGACCTTCCTTGGTCTAGGGGAGACTCACAACATCCATAGTGATGAACTCCCACTCCCTCTCAGGAAAACTTTATACTTTATATCCATGTACTGGGTTACGGGTGTTCACCCTTCACCTCATGGCTTGCATGGCCATACTCTACATGCAACTCACATCAAGTAGCCAAAGTGCTACTATCACTTGCTATCTTTTGTAGTATTATGGTGTTTAGTGATATTAAAACCATGATCTCTGATTTGTCATGATTCCTTAAGATCGATACCTCGGAAACCCTAACCACTCTCATCAGGGCTTCATCACTTTCCTTTCCAAAGATGTACATCTGAGGTTCTACAACCATCCTTTCATCATATCATGTACTAGACTGGCTAACCAATCAATCATTTACTTGATTAACCGTTATTGATATATCTGGGTATTGGCCAAACTTATCCCTTTTTCTCAACTTAAGGTTAGCCTAGCAACCTCAACTTTTTCTAGCTTCCAGCTAAACTAGGCAGCTATATCTCAACCAGAGCCTTCATTACCCCTTCTTATCCTTAGGTGTCAGGTAATGTCAAAGACATACACCTCCATGTATTATGCTTATCATCTTATCTCAAAATCTAAGTTGGTCTTCGTCAAGAAGCTCTAAGCTCATTCTCATGGTGATCAAACTCAACCTTGTATAACTTGAAAATTTCACAAAGCTTCTACTAGGAACATCTTTACAAGGTGATTATCTTAATACTTTTATCGTTTGTACCTGTCCATGTATCATTCATTCCACCAAGGTATGTTATCATCTCTATCCTCATACCTTATAGCAACGTTCCAACTCGCATCATCTTTTATCCTTGGTGTATGGCATGCATACTGTCCCATCTCTCCCTCTCATAACAAGAAGAAATAAGCATTTGGCGGCCATCCAAATACAGAGTTCTTCCCATTCCAGGATTAGAGATGGTACATCCCACATTGCCAGTACACCTTCAAAACTAAGTTGAAACGTTCAACTTATGTCTCTACTTCTCAGTCATCTTGATATCAAGGTTATTTCCATGGAAAACTGGTCTCGAACCTACTTGGGTCACCACACAATCCTTGGTCATCTCATCTAGGTCTGTAGGGTGCTGAAACTTTTTGGGGTCATCCATTTTCCCTTATGCATCCAGAGAGTGCCCTACTCATCTGCCTTTTGGGTCCCATGAGTTCATGAAGGTGATAATCTCCTAACCCATGGCCCTCAGACAATGATAGCTATTACCTCCCGATCCTATGGTCATGTGCAACTAGGGAATTAGGCAACTCCTACTTCCATCGGTCTTATCCCTACCTGACCCTTGGATAGACTTAGGATTCTAACACAGTACATGTTCAACTTAGAACCCTACCCAATCCTTCATCATCTCTCTCTACATTCTCGACTGACTTTCATCCCTTCATAGGGGGTCATGGCAACCTTCCCACCTTGGTCAAGCCCCATACCGGTTACCTTCATGGTAACACCTCTATATGCACTTAGAGATGGTTATGTATGAGTCTACAAGTTCATTCTAATTCTATGTACTTTTCACTTAGCTTCTCAAGATCCTATGAAACTTCTTTAGGTTACCTCAAAACTAGCAAAACGGGTATACACCCTACCAAAGGGTCCCACTCCCAAGATGTGAGGAAGCTACACCTTGATAACAAAGGTCACAAGCGTCCTTAGGGTTTACATTCACATGAGCATGCTTAATCCAGCAACTACTAAGGCACAAGCGTACCTACTAAACCATGTTAGGTCACACTTGTTCTCATCCTCAACATTAGACCAACTTAGCTGTGAGGGGTTCATCACACATACCTTTAACTTAAGGGGTTTCCGTTACCTATGAGGAGTATCATGCTCGAAACTATATAGGCTCAAATCTCATCATGATCATCGGATACACTACTTCCCCTCTTAGGCCCAGGAACTCCTTTGGGTATCCAACTGCATGCTCAATCTCTTAACCACGAACCAAGCATGTCCAAGGTATGTCATGCACTCCCATGATCCTTTCATTCGAGCAACACCTCAGGGTTGAGTCCTCTTCAAGGACAACCAACTAGGTATAATTCCTCACAACTGGTTACTTAAACCTCCTCAGGGTCTAAGGCACTCTTTGTCTCATCTCAATAGGTAACCACTTATACCATAGGCACATAGGTACCAGAAGCATCATTCTCTCTCTAAGGTTGGTTTCTCTATAGGAAACCACGATATCATCAGCCTCCAGGGGTCAAGCATAAGGCAACCACTATCATCCACTTAGTTTGCATCTTCCTCGACTCCCCACTATTCCTCATGTCTCAGAATCTAAGCCTCCAACCTTCTTTCTTGGGTCCTGCTTTCTCTCTCTAGATCTAACTCCACATCCAGACTTACCACTAGAGGTCCTCTCTCCATGAAGTTGGATCAAGCTCACAAGCATGCCCCTACCTGAGTGAAGCCTATGCTCAAACTTATATTTACTCAAGATCATCCAATCCCCTTATGCTTATCTCATAAGCCATCCATCATGATCCCTTGTCTAGGGTTTCATCCTACTGTCAGCACTATTGACGTACTCTGGGTGCAAGCTATATCCTACTTGCAACAGCCCATAAGGACTCTATAGGTTCTTCTCTAACCTCATCCATGAAGGAGCTATCCTTTTCTCAAACATGCACGACCCTTCCCAGGGTTGGGTTGCCAAAGGTACTCGGTCATCAACTTCTCATGGTTCATATGGCATCCAAGGCATGTTTATCATGACATCTAACTCATCATGTCATCTCTCTCTCTAACCTTCACTCAGGGTTAGGGTTAACATCCTCCTCAAAGGATTTGCTAGGTCCCTATTTTTAAGGGAGATCTCTACATCCATGACTAACTCTCTCTCTCTCTTCTCATCCTCCAGATAAGAAGGTCTAGCCTCAGGTCTCCCCTGAGGGCAACGACAACTCGTGTCATATGACCTAAGCATGTATCTATTCCTTTACGCTTACTCTATTAAGCTTATGTCCATGACATCTTATTTACATGCTTTTTATTAATTTGGTGGAGGATTCCTTAGACCTTACTAACCTTACCCATACCTCAAGAGGGTGAGGAGAAGAGGGGAAACCATAATCCTTAAGGTCCTTAAAAGAATTTGAGTTGAGAAGGGATGAACAAGATGAGAAAGTCCTAAAGGTATCTTATTTTGATTCATACACTAAGACTTTGGCCAGGCAGTCACACAGATTTGAGAGTCCTCGTATTCCGACTAGCGGTGTGGAGGAAAATATTTCCAGCCCCCGGTCGTGATCCTTTTCTAGACACCTCTGTCTTTCGGATAATCCACTAATAACTCCCTTGGGTTCTACAAAATTTGTAAATTTTAATAATTATTAAAGATTAATTGAGGAACCTATGCTCTGATACCAATTGTAACGACCCCGCCTCCCGGTAACCCCCAATTAAGGGAGACTCGAAGGTCAGAGCCGTTATTCAATTAATAGGATCAAAGGTTCAACAAATAATCAATAATAATTATGAAATTCTACTAACTAACTGGAATTTGGTATAAAATTAAAACTTTGCTTACCTTTGAAAACTTTAGAAATCTATCTATCTAGAGCTTGAATTATTCTATCTAATCCTCCTTGCACTTTACTTCTCATTTCCACAATGTGTCACTTTACTATTTATTCTTTCAATTGTTGTTCCTAAAACGCCGACAAACAAAACATCGGTCAGTATATCGAAATATACTAGTATGTGGGAACAACCAAAAATTTGCACATAAGGATAACAATCTAATTATCACAATCAAGTTAATTAACAAGACAATTTACACTTTTTAGTATGACATTCTCCACCGCTTTTGCCCTAACCTTGGCATACCCACCTTAGGGTTCCCTTTGCCAATGACTTAAGGCCACCTTCTCAATCCCAAGCTTGGTGCCTGGGGGTCACCACTCATGGTGCTCACTTAGCCATGCAATATCATAGGCCACCTTCTCATTCTCGAGCTTGGTGCCTGGGGGTCACCACTCAAGGTGTCCATTGGTCTACCCATCTGGGCCTGACCTTTGGCATCATCCATCAGGGTGGCATGTAAGTGTGAGAATCCATACTTCTATTATTAATGTGATAATCATAGTGACTTTATAGTTTGCAAGTATGAACATCCAAACTGATAATTTGCATTCAATGTGATTAACCATCCGAAAAATCCTCGAGAAACTAAGGCGGTTATTTATATTTAACCACATACCTGATCTGACGATTTGAATAGAAATATCCATGCAAATAAGAATCCAAGCAAGCAAGCATTTTCAACAAGATCTTGAAATAATCACGTAATCCCCTTTTTATTATCCATGTCATCAAGATCCATTAAACCTAGCTCGCTTCTTAGGGTTTCTAATTCACTCTTAGGGTTTCTATTATAATTAGGGTTTCCTTTCATCTTTCACTATTTTAAACCCTAATTATTCACAAAAGATATTAAGGTTATCCCTTAACAACATTTAACCTTATTTTCGAATTAAAGGCATCATTATCCATCAATTAAACCCATTAAACTTATTTTACATTATAACTGTCATTTTTATCCTTTTAATCCATGACAAGATCATTATACTTATTTATCATCAATTTATAGTTCATTATGGTCCAAATCACATATGAACCTGATTTGTCATTAATTCCACCTTTTATTCATGAGAAAACCCTAATTACTACATTTAGGGTATTTATCCACAAATTAGGAACTTTAATGATCGAAATAGCTTTTAATCATGAAAACTTAGTTCTATACATGAAATCAAATAATTAAAGCCATTAGTAGTCCTAATTACCAACATTAGGGTTTCAAGGCCTATTAAAACATATTTATGCAGAAGAAACTCTAAATTAACTAATTATGTGCAAGGTTCATCCTTTTTGTTCCTAATGTTTCTTTTTATCATTAACAGGCTAATATCAACTTTAATCATTAATTAAACCCTACTAATCACATTAATCATATCAAAATAGGGTTCTTTAATCATCATTACATTAAAGTTAATAACTTTTATTACTTTTCGAATTACAAGAGGAATCAAGCTTCAATTATATTTTTAATAGATTCCTCTCATTTTTCTGAGCAAAATACATATATTATTCGTACCCATGCGAGCTACTGATTATTAGATATGAATTTTGCAAAAATACTTACTTTAGGCCAATCCAGGAGCGCCACGTGGTCGTTTCCATGCAATGCGCATTGGTTTGCAAATAGAGTTGATTGATTGTTTTGCCCTTGTTTAGTTTTTTGGTTCTTTAGCCCACGGACGGGCACATCGGTCCAATGCCTCTCTGCCCTTCTTCTTCCTCGTGAACCCAGCGACGCTGCTAGGGTAGAGGTCTGCTGCTGTGTTGCCTCCCCTCCTTGGTACTCGAGAAGCGCCGCAGAAGGTCTCCTTTCCTCCGTCGACCTCCACCGCACCCACGGGGGCCTTCGGTCATGGCCAAAGTGTCTGGGTTTAGACCTGCTTCCGGTCTTCATCGGTCGATCATGCAGGTGGGGGTACAGGCGGCTGGGCGACGAGACGATGTACACGGGCATCTCCTTTGTTGTCGTCCTGACTGGAAGGGTGTTCCCTCACTCCACGAACCTGGTTCCATTACTAGTTGTTGCCCAGAACTCACTTTGTTCCTCACGTTTATAATCAAGAATGAAGCAAGGTTGGGAGAGAACTGGGTACTGCCTCAGATCCCTCTAATCTCGGCACCCCTTAGTCTAGACTTTATATAGGTTGAGATAGCAAGGAAGGTGTGAGGGCGTGGTTGGGTTTAGAGCCCTCAGTTCCATTGGGAAAAGGAAAGATTCTTCCCAAAGAGGTATCTATGCTTGGAAATAAACTAATTCCGAAAATATGCTTGTACTTCTCTCTTGAGAACATACTTTCCTTAACAAGCAATGAGGGAAAATGTTCCCATCTTTTAACTTTCTTTTACCAAATAAAACAAATTACATACCAAAGATTAAATGGTCTGAATATGTCCTTTTATCATATTCCTTACACATTCTTCTTACTTTCTATTATTGGTATATTCTCTTTCCTCTTTCTTCATTGGGGCTTCTTGGACCCCAAGAAACTCTAATATTTCGAAATTACTTTTTATTGGATACTCATTATCCTTCTAGATGCATCTACATGCATTATTCTACATTATCTTGTTTATTTCTTACTAAAATAGCTCTTTTTGAGAATCTCTCTTTATTTCTCTTTTATTTTCCTCATTAGTATTCCTTTTATCATTAGGAATCCTTGGAATACGAAATTCCACTAAGGATAATTCAATTATACCTCTTTTCACTTGTTTTCCACATTTTACCATTGTTTTCAATTTCTTTCTAACTAAAGAAATACTTAATTAATCTTTTCTTTTCTTATTACTTTTCTTTGCAACTTTGGACTCCTTGGAACCCAAGGAACCCATGTGGAACGAAATCCACTTTTGGATTAAGTTTTTTACCTTCTAGAGGTTTCCACATCTTTCTTTTCTCAAATATTCAATTATTCATTTACTAATTGAATTTTCTTGTTATTCGGGCCCAATAGCCAATAAAGCCCACAAAACAATCATCAAGGCTATTGTAAAAGAAATCCATTTGTTCAAAATAGATTGTTCATTCAAATATCTTTAATATGAGAAATTACATTTCTCACCAAAAGAACCCAAAATTGGGGTTGTAACAATGTGTGTTTGACATTCGTTATTTCATACATTTTATAGGTTCAGAGATGGCTAGAAGTTGATGGGCTTGGTGAGATATTTAGGTGTACTTGTTGTAAGATCCCTAGTATACATGAGCAGACTTATAAAATTTTACTCTTTAATATGTAATTGAAATCTTGTAAGAAGACAATGTTGTTTAATAATACTTGTTGAATGTTGAGATTATGATTGCTGATTTTATCTTGTTATCTATTCTTGCATGCTAAGATTTACACTTCCACATTTGTGTTTTGTCAATACCATGCTAGGGAAGGACATCTAGGTCCTATCACCATTAACTTATAGACATTCAGAGTTAGGAGTTGGGTCATAAATAGTTCCATGACATAAAGTGTAGCTATGGTATTGATTACATAAGATTGTCCAACTAAAAGTGGAACATCAGACCACAAAAATCCATCATGAGAAAATTAGGTTTAGTGTACAAATAGCACAATATAGATCATATCCACCAATTTGGGTTCAACCAGAGAAAGCATGAACAATATTACAAATCTTAGTTGTCAAAGTTCAACATCAACTAATAAATGTCAATATAATAACCAATTTCAATATTTGATACTCAAAATAACTCAAATAGATATCAAAGGATGAATTTCATGCATATATTTCAATTGGGTCAAAGAGAGAGGGGTCAAATGAGAGAGAGAGAAACTAGGTCCATTGCTTGATATAGACTCAGAGGGGATGCAACATACCTCCATGATGTGTGTAATAGGTTAAGGTCAAAACCCTAGATCCAGATTATGCACTTTCACTTAATAACATATTGGACATATAATTCACTACTTGATGTGTAAATTACAAACCATACCATTTCGACTTCCTATTATGTTGAGTTTAGGTTATGAAACCTACATCACCAGGTAACGTACTTTTTCATAATTTTTTGATAACTATATAATTAGTTATGAATTTCACAAAATAAAACAATATAATAATATTCTCAAAAAATAAATATAATAAAAAGACTGAAACACCCTTGTATGATGCATGAAAACATTGATGTGTAACAAGGCATCAGGGGTCATTTTCCCAAAATAAAGCCCCCACACGATGACATTGAAATCAATTGGCAAAAGACAACCTTTGCCTATGTAACGTGTGACAATATTAAACCAAAATCAATGTGAAATATCATAAAAGAACAAAAGGTCATCTTCTTTATATGAACCCTTCACATGAGAAACTTAGAGCTTTGTGAAGCTCAAATCTAGGAAAAAACTTGTGATCTTCAGCCAAAAATTCAACCATAATGCCGCACAAAGGATATACAAGAGATGGCAGACTGAGAGACCTTAAGATCAAGTATACCCTATATTCACTATCCTTCGTACATGACTTCTATCACTTTAAATCATAGGAAGAAGGAAGGAACCTATGGGAAAATAGCTTGAGAAGCAACACAATAGAGAAAGAGGGTATCAGACACACAACAACAACAACAAGATGTAGCTAAAGTAGAAGAGACCAGTATGACCCCAAGTAGAAAGGTCGACATTGACTCTTAGATTCAGAAACAACCATGACAATGAAATATAAAGGGAAACATTAATTAGGCTAAGAGAAAGCTTCTAAAGCTTTGAAATTGGTCGCCCTATAGTTCTGGATGTCTGTCTGATCCCCTGGTGACCCCAAGTGGTTGCCAAACTGACTACTTGGATCCCAGAGAAGACATATGAGGGGGAAGAGGTTCAAGGTGATTGGTGGTACATGAAGACCATGAGCCGAAACCTTGGCATTAAAAGGGTGTATAGGAACATACATATATAAGGGAAGATGTCAGGAGCAACTGGGAATCTAGATGGAACTTGGAAGTAGTGGAAACATGAGACCCCTTTCTCGACTAGGAGATTGGTGAGATGAAATCCAATCGAGATATGGCTCATCTTACTCGACGTCACACAAGGAATGAAGAGAGATATAGAGTTAGAGTAAAGGGGGAAAGGAGAGAGAGTGGGGCAAGAAAAAATGGAGAAAAATGAATGGACTTTGTGGAGTCCATGAACAAGGGGTGAACCACAAGGAGGAAGAAAGTTGTGATCGGTTGGATCTCGATCCAACGATGATGAAGAAAGTTGGATCCAAATAGTCCACGTGACACACAGACTATAGCAAGGAACAAAAATCTAGGAATGAAGCATGTGAAATCTAGATGGGAAAATTGTGACCAGTCAAATAAATGCATAGTCCAATACACATTGGGTTAGTATTTTAGAATTTTGTTTTTAATTAATTTGGGTATCATATATTATCTAATTGAGTTGATAATATGCACCTAGGCTAATTGGTACCCAAATAATACCAATTTTGAATTAGTTTTAGGTTTCGAGATTATCTTGTATGAGTCCAATGCAATTAGGATTTAATTCAATTATATTAGTATTTATTATTATATATTAACACTATCCTCAAAATTTAGAATTTAGAAATCTAATGCCCTCATATTATCACCATCAGGGTTATTCTAGATTACCTCATACGAAAAAGAATTAGGGACATTTATGAGAAATTGGGTTGATTAAGATCCTCATTTAGTTTAAATATGCACAAACAATATTGATTTCATGATTAGGAGGATATATGATCATCAAAGGTTCAAGCTTAATCATAAATATGCATTAAATGTGTGCATGTATAGACAAAGATCATATTTTTAGAAAAACAAAGACACCAATGGGAGATTCAAGATCTTCAATTATTCTCATCAGGTAGATCTCATTAAGATGATCAATTTGATATATAATTTTTCCGATTTTGTTCGTAGGAGTTGGAAGGAATGCATTTTTGAAAGTATATTGAAACTTTATAAATATCGAGATACCAACTATACCTTCATGTCACGCACACCAAGGCCCTAGGATCTGAATCGTGAGTCTGTGATCATGCGCCAATTAGGCTTGGCAGTAGCAATAGAGGAGGGGGGCACTATGGTCAACGCCAACGCCCAATAACTTCCTATCGTCGTTGAACACATGGTGGTGTTTTTGCACTATTTCTCACTCAATCTCACTGTATGCGACTGCTCCACACCGTCTCATCATCCTGGGTCTACCTGTGCCAGTACAGAAGTACTTCATTTGCCCATGTTGGGGCCCGCCCACTAGTGTTGTGCTTTTGGTGTCCTACTGGGAGTGATCGATTGGCATGTGTTGGAATTTGGGTCTCCATCCAAAGCTCGTGGTTGCACAACCAACCTTAGGAAGGAAACCACCGTGTGCAGCGGAATGGACCTCACATGTGCAAGGGACTACCCTATATTGGAACCATGCAAGTAGATGCAAGGATGTCATTTCTCCTTGCCTAGTTCCCATAGAGTCGGGGCCAACTCCATCACGTCCAATGGTGACCTGGACCAAAAATGCCCAAATCTCGGGCCAGTGGCGGTCACCATGGTCATTATAGGCAGGGGAGCTCGAAACAAGTAGCCCTAGGGTGAGGTTGAGAGGGAAAAATAAAGGATGTGTCAATTCAAGGAGGGTCGATGTTTTATTGGGGCAAAAAGGTGGAGAAATGGTCGTTGATTTGCTGGAGAAAAGTGAAGTAGTTCTCCTTGCTCGGGGGTGTGTAGGGAGCTACGAGACAACTCCTACATCGTTCAATTCTAATCCATCACTCCATATTGACCCAGTTTGAATATGGGTTTGGAATGGGCCGCATGATGCACATGCCCAGCGGCAACCCATGAGGGCTATATCTGTTCCAACACGGATACAAAGAGGGTAAAAAAGAGATTAAAGTCAAGTTTCAAAAGTCCACTTTCCAATGGTCATAACTTGAGAAATACAGGTCTGATTGAGGTCATTCTTGCACCATTAGATTCATATTTGAACCCTCTACAACATGTTTCATATTATAATGTAATAAAAATAGATTGAGTAGGTTCAATTTTAGTTGCAAGGTGGTAGTTCATCAAAGCATGTCATTGTGTTCAACGTTACTAAATAATGGTACATATTGCCAAAATTAATCGTTGATGTGATCCAATTGGGCTTTTGCAACCCCCTAATTATGAAGTTGATATGGAGTTGAGTAAAAAGGACAACTGATGAGAGAGAGATTACAATAGAGGAGGGAGAAAATTATAGGTTGTCACATCCTTCCCTCCTTAAAAGGAATTCTATCCTCGAAATTCATCCAAGATTGTAGTTGAGGGTCAAAGTTTCATATAAGTTGTTTTTAAATTAACTATCCCATAAGTGTCAAGGCATATCCCATCATTGGGTGCACACATATGTTATTATCATCAAAGGTGTACCCATCCTGCAAGTATACATATTACTTGATGTTTTATCATATAATGAAATCATTTTGACATTAGGGTTTCATAACCCTCATCCCTATAAACTTAGGATTTTTCTCTATGCTCATAAAGTTCAACGTGTGATTGTAAAAATATTTTTTATTAATTCTCAAATGAACATTTTCATTATAATGCCTTTCAAACAAGATGTCCATTGAACTTGTATTTCATCATTATTCTAGATTTCATGCATATTTTAGTTTTCTTTCAAATTCTACCAATTATACTCTACTATATTAATTGATTTCTATCTTGGATCTGAAGTTAAACATTGCATCTCATTATTATTCAATCTGAAATATCAAGTCATCATCATTTCCAGATAATCATTCCAAACTTAAATCTTTCATGTATGTTGTGGTTTCATAGCAGGTCTAGCTTAGGAGAGTGACTGATCGTGCATATGTCAAAGTTTTAATGTAAGTGAGATGTTTTATGTATCAAGCATCATTTTAGGAGCAACATTATCATCAACATCAAGGTTTCATAATTATCTCACTTGTATCTAGAAAGAGCTCCACAAGCTCGAGCCACTCAAGCTAAGACCTACCTATGTTAAATAATACATGCTAACCACAATCATCTACCCATAACAAGAATAACAACCCAAATTTTAAAAAACCAAGGGAAACCACTAGATTCCTTTAGATAGAACTAATAACCCAGGTACGAGGCCCATCATGAAGAATACAAATCATATACATCATCTTAGGGTCTTGGGACATCTCCCTCACCTATATAGAAAACATCATATATTCAATTGCCTCTTTCTCTAGGGTTAGGTATTTTCATAGGAGATCTAGGGTTCAACATTATCATTTGATACACACATTAGGTGACTCAACTCATATACTTAGAAGTATTATATATAGGGACTCATCATCATGTATTTCATCGTTCATATTTTTCAACATTTCACATATATTTTGGAGTTTAAGTACTCTGACCTTCTCCCGGTGTTGGGTTAACTCATATCAAAGGTTCACCCTATTTTTATGTCCCATGCTAGAGGTCCTACTTTGTAAAGAGATTGAGGTTTGTGTTGGTCTCAAGCCATATACCGCTAAGCATATATTGACATGTATAAGACTAGACACAAGTAAGCATGCTAACCCACTAGTTATGTTCCACACATCAATCTAGTCATATGTTCCATACATCGTTCTAGGTTTAGCTAAGGTTGCATGGTCCAACACAACTCATATCATCAAGCATACCTGAATCCTCCAACATTGAACATAGGTCATCATGAAGCAAACTCATATAATCAATGTCAACATCATCATCAATGTCGTCATCGTCATCATCATCATCATCATCATCATCATCATCATCATCATCATCAACATCATCATCATCATCATCATCATCATCATCATCATCATCATCATCATCATCATCATCATCATCATCATCATCATCATCATCATCATAGGTCATCTAGGGTACTTACTAGCCTAACCTTTATCATGGCTCAAGACAACTCTATAGACTACAACCATCATCTAATCACTCTCATCTAGACTTCGAGTTACATCTCTTTCTCTTAGGTTAGATGGACACTCACTGCCTTTCTATGTGTGGTAACATTTTCATATGTACATATATACTAATATTTCAAATACACTTTCTCCAACGTTGAAAAAGATGATGGAAGCCACCATATTCCATTCGAATAAAACCAAAACCAAAATGATCTACCACACTCACTAGGTAGTCTAGTACCATGACACCTAGAGAACTAGAACAAACATGGTGCACACTTGTGTAGATACCCTAAGAACATGCCACAAACATATGTCTAGGTTTGTAGTAAGATCTCCCTTTTCTCACCCTCTTGAACCTACAACCCATAATACAAGATAGAAGGAGGAGAAAATAAAGGGTTCTAGGAATTACATAAGTCTACACCTAGTTCTAGAACATCGGGGTTCTAACCTAGAGGCTAAGTCAAATTAGTCCCCAAAGGACAACTCATTCAATTTCTAGGGTTGAGAATAAAGATGAGTTTAGTTTGCATTTCATGTGAGCAATGTTTGGTGTAGTTATCATTCATGCTCTGATACCATATGTCAAGGAACCATTTATTACCCAAATCCTAACTCCAAATGACTACAAAGTCAATGGTTATCAGACCTAGGTGTCTATCCCTAGCATGGTATTGACAAAGTGCAAATGCAGAAGCGTATGCTTAGCATACATGAATAGATAACAAGATAAACTCACCAATCATAATCTCAACATTTAACAAGTATTACTAAGCAACATTGTCTTGTTACACGATTTCAATTACATATTAAAGAGTACAATTTTACAAGTTTGCTCATGTTCACTAGGGATCTTACAACAAGTACACATGACATGGCTCACCAAGCCCATCAATTTCTAGTCATCTTTGAACCTATAAAATACATGAAACAATGCAGGAAAACACACAAGGTGTTGAGTACTGGCCTGAAAGATACATATATATAAGTTTTTCATAATTTGAAAAGATTTGTAGAAGTAATGAATGAGAATAAATAAGTTAAGTATTTAGAAAAGAGAGAGCCTGAGTTTTATATCATCTTACTCCAATTATACCAAAAAAATCATATATCATAAGGCCTTTTTGACTAACTTCCCATTGGAAGAGTTTGTAGGGGTGCTCAAATCAGCTAACCCTTTTCTACGTAAGGGACCTCAAGGCCATCACCGAGAGCTAACCCTTTTATCGACATTGGACGCCCTATCTTGAAAACCAAGCAGGACGTCAAGCCTCGTGTCATTACCCTGAGAATACAAGAAGGTGAACAAGGTTTGTATAATAGAGTTTCTATATTATGTTTGCAAGTTATAAAACAACAACAATGAGATAAACATCGAGTTCAATACCAGAATACTACATGGAAATATTTGAGCAAGTAATCAAGCATACATATGTATCACATTTAAACAAGAAATCCATGTCATATAATTGTTTAAATCCTATACCTAATTTAGAGATTCTTAATTAACTTATCATGACCATCTACCCACAAGTCACAATTGACTAAGAACAAGATCACTTACATGTATTAGTTTCTCATCATTAACCCTAATTAGTTGCATTTTAGAGTTTTGGTCAAGTTAGTTTCAAGGTTGGTTACTTACATGTTTCATGATCTTATAATGATTTAGAGCCCATCATCAAGGTATGGTTCAAGTTTCATGTCAATTTGATGTTCCATTCATCTTATATGGACATTACATGATTTAGGTCACTTATACTCATAACTAGGTCATAAGACTTGCAATAGGGAAAGAAGGGCCATATTTTTTTAAGTCGCTAGATCCAAGCATATGAGATGGTTTAGATCAAAAATCATAGTACATAATAAGCATAACCAAAGTTGGGTGGATGTCCTCTAGGGTCTAGGCATCATTGGCCAAACTTGGCATCCATAGATCAACATGCATTCCATATCCAACATACATGATTTGTATCATTAGGGTCCATCATATGACCAAAGTGGGACCTCCACATAAAGGGATCAATGATATTTGAGATAATTCTATTTTGAAAGGAGAGAGTATAAGAAAAGGATTCATAACAATTCCAAAGCATAATACAATTAAAGACACATAGGGAACATTAGGAAAATAAGGTACGTTGTGATGCTATATGCATCTCACACTACATAAGAGAGATGGACCGTAGGCATTTGAGTCATAAAGTTTCACTAAATTTCTAGTTTTATATATCCCAAAGAGTATACTACATAAGTTAGGTCAAACATATCATTGGTTCAAGGTATAACCCACCATTCACATAATAGGGGTACATTTATGCATATAGGGTCATATAGAACAACATAGGCCATTGATTCTAGTATCATATAGAGATAAAGGATTACTATTTTTGAAGGATTATTGAATGTTTGGTGTCATTAGGGAGAAATATTACCATTAAAAGAGCAAGGTACATCATTAAGATCCAAGCAAGTCACATGTGTACAATTAGGGACATCCATGAGCAATCAGAGTGATTAGGATCCTCATTTAGTTTAAATATGCACAAAAGATACAGATTTTTTGATTAGGAGGATATATGGTCATCAAAGGTTCAAGTTTAATCATAAATATGCATAAAATGTGTTCAAGTATAGACAAAGATCGTATTTTTAGCAAAATATAGACACCAAGAGGAGATTCACGATCTATAATTATGCTCATCAGATAGATCTCGTTGAGCTGATCAATTTGATATATAATTTTACCCATTTTGACCTTAGGAGTTGGGAGATGTGCATTTCTGAAAGTTTGTTTTGGAACTTTATAAATATCGTGATACCAACTATACATTCATGTCACAAACACCCAAGGCCCTAGGGTCCATATCATGCATTTGTGGTTGTGTGTTGATTAGTCTTGACAGTAGTAGTAGAGGATGGGGTCGTTGTGGTCCACGCTGATGCCCAATCACTTCATATCTTTGTCGAACACCTGGTGGCATTTGTGTGCTATCATCACTCAATCTCACCGTAGGCAACAGCTCCATACCGTCATCTCACCGTGAGTCCACCCTCACTAGCAGTGTGGTACTTCATTGGCCTGCACTGGGGCCCACCCACCAACATGGAGTTGTTAGTGGCCTATTGGTAGTGATCGACCGGCCCGAGTTAACGGTTGGATCTCCATCCAACGCCCACGGAGGAGCCACCCACCTCAAGAAGGAAACCACCGCCGCAGCGACATGGACCTTGTTGGCGTAAGAGACTACCCTAGATTGAGAAAATGTAAGGATCTTTTTTCTCCTCACCTGGTTCCCACAGAGTCGGGGTTATCTCCATCATGTCCGATGGTGCCCTAGACCAAAAATGCCCAAACCTTGAGCTGGCGGCGACTGCCACGGTCACTGTAGGAGTGGGAGATTGAAACAGGTAGCCCTAGGGTGAGATTGAGAGGGAAAAAGAAAAGGTGTATTGAGGCAGGAGGCTTGGGGTTTATTGGAGCAAAAAGGGGGACAACCAACCGCCGATTGGTTGGAGCAAAATGGAGAAGTGCTCCTTGCACTGGGGCATGTACAAAGCTAGGAGACAACTCCTACACCATTTGATCCTAATCTAATGTTTCAAATTGACCCAGTTTGAATATGGGTGGCTAAGTGGCCGCACAACACATTCACCCAACACCGGCCCACGAGGGCTATATTTGGCTCAACATGGATACAAATAGGGTAAGAAAAGAGATTAAAATCAAGTTTAACAAGTTCACATTCCAATGGTCATAACTTGAGAAATATAGGTCTGATTGAGGTGATTCTTGCCCCCATTGGATTCATATTTGAACCTTATACAACTTGGTTCATATTATAATATAATAAGAATAGATTGAGTAGGTTCCATTTTAGTTGTAAGGTGAAGTTCATTAAAACATGTCATTGTGTTCAACATTTCTAGATAATGGCACATATTACCAAAATTAATCGTTGATGTGATCCAATTGGGGTTTTGCGACCCCCTACTTATGAAGTTGATATTGAGTTAAGTAAAAAGGGAACTTGATGAGAGAGGGAGAGTACAATAGAGGAGGGAGAAAAATATAGGTTGTCACACTTGCCTCTACATTACAACTTGTTGATTTAGTTTTACTAGGGTTTTATAATATGCTTCGGTTTTTGGGTTATGTGCCCATTATGTTTTTAGGATGGAGGTCATGTGCCCCATACCTGGGTTTTCTACCCACCTTTATATATTTGGGAGTTTGATTATGTGGCATTCTCCATCAGGTTTAGGGTTATGTGCTCTAGATGTCATTGTTTTGTTATATATTTTGCTAGTGCTATACTTATCTCACATGCATGTTGATTATTCGATATTATTGATGGATCATGTGCCCTAATTTATATGCTTATGATTTTAAGGCATACTTTGTTTTAATTCATGGAAAGTACATCTATTTATTATCATATTATTGTAATGTCTTCTTTTGATATCCACTTGGATGATTCTTTTCCTTCTTACTATGAGAAACCTTGTTATATTTGTTGTCTTTTTTCCCATATAATTGCTCAATCTCTAATATGTGCACATACTGGATTTTATGGTAACAACATCCACTTTGTCTTCTCTTGTGGGGTATGCTTCCAAACCCTAGGTGGAGAGCAAGGAGGAGTCAACCAAAGTTGACCAAGATTTATCCAAGTGTAGTTGATCTTTCTTGGGAGGTATTTTGAAGTGGTTGATTTTTCTCTTTATGGCTTATTTCCTATATTTTTCTTTCATGTACACCCTACGCGATGAGGGACACTGTTAGACATAATATTTTTATATTAGTTATATGTTTACCTTCCTATGGTACCCTTTATCATGAATGATACAATACATACTTGAATTTTAGTTCATCATCCTTTGTAAAAAATTAGTATCAAATTTGACATTAGATGGTTTTCTATTATTCACATATCAATAAGTGAGTGACTCCCCTATCATTTCCCACTCCTTATAAGTATGGTATCAGATCTAAGGTAGTCAGTTATCTGACTATTTCAATCTTTATCTCCTTTAGGTGTTTTTCCTTTCCCATAAGTTCCTTATAAGAGTCATAAATTATATGGAAACTCTCTATATGACTTGCTTTACCATATAATCTACCATGATTGACCATTTTAGGATGAGAGAAGCATATAGAATCTAATATATGATATGACATGATAGTTATGAGTAGGATGATCATCTTTAGATTGGACATCATGTGTTGTTTCCCCAAGGTGTTTGGTGTGACACCCATGTTTATGTTTTGAAACTAGGAGATATGTCTTAAGTGTAAAATTATTTGACAATAATTATGGAGTAGGTGATAGTTGATATACCCAAACTAGAACCATGTTGATTGCGTAGACTACCCTTGGAACCTAGAATTTGATGTATGGTGATATTGAAGAGTATGTGATGAAGTGATAGATTGTATACATGGTTTTGTTAAACTCACCCTTGTACCTCTAGTTTTGTTTGACTTATTAGGTTACACCATTTAAGAGGTGGAGTGTAGTAGTTTGTTAGATTATGAATATGCCAATTTTGAGGACGAAATCCTTTTTAAGGGATGGAGTCATGTAACATATCGAGTTTTGTCTATCCCGACCCTAGGAACCCTAATTACAAGAATGGAAGATTACTATGCTTGATTCTTTAGATTTTACTAAACAAGGTTAGAGTTATTGTGGCAATCCACCAAGCTAAATGAGATCACTCCAAACCAAAAATAGTGATTCAACACTAATTAACCATGTTACCAAAAGGTACATAATTAAAATTGAGTAAAAATTTCGACATTTCATAAGAAATATTTATACAAGTGTCCAAATTCACACACACAAATATATATATATATACATATATATATATATATTCATACCAAGTAACTTTACATGAGTTAAGCAACCTCAGTCACAACCTATTAACAAAGATGTTGTCCACATATTTACAGCCTTTTCATTATTCAAGGTATACAACCAAAAAATTGAGCTGATATACATGATATACATAACCCCATGCCCGGATGTGGGAGTGAATAGACAACTCTAGGACTTCATACCCCAACAACCTCTTTGTCTCTATATATATTCAAATTGTGCCTCCTTGCCACTCTATGTCTGACCATGATATTGATCACCTAAAAGGGTGTGGAAACCTATGAGGTGAGACCCATGTCCTAGTGTTATGATATAATCTCTAATAACATTTATTTCTTACCAGCAAGTTATACACTTTAAACACTTAAATCAAATAGTATAAAGTTGAAAGACTATGCAACTTATACAACATATTAGACATAGTTAGAGTCACAAATATAGTTGATTTCTCTTAATGCATTATACATGACATATACTACGAAAAAGAAACCTAGCATATATCATCATCCAATGTAAATATCCAAATAGCCCTAAAAATTATACTACACAGCTGAATTACATATTCTACAAAGCCCTAGGTGGTTTGAGATGTACCACTCAAACTATTAGTTGAACACTACAAAGTCAGATTCAACCCTGTATAAGATCTAGGATGATCATAATCCTAAGGATCTCTTCCCTTGGTCATTACGAGTAACAACTGTAGTGGCACATCATCCTAGATACTAAACAACCTAATCCATCACGGGTACACAAGTCAAATACCACTTACCAGGGTATAAACACTTAAATTTGAGTTACAACTATTTTCACTCTCAATCACATCAACATCTGAGACACAACCTCAACTACTCTCTAAAACCTTAGAAATTAGGATGACATAGATATACCCTCCCTACACCCGCATATACTCAACAATATATGCCTTCAAGCTCCTTTCAAATTACTCATTTCACTATCCATCTAGTTTTAACACTAGAAAGTTCTATGGTCACATGGAACTACATGATTAAGGTTACACTTGATTACTTAAGTGAGTATAACATTTTTGACTGCATCAATCAAGTTACATACAAGAAACTTAAAGGTTTGTACAAATTAATTGGGGTTTGCAACCTCAGAAGATATAAAGCATATAAAAGTATGTTCATAACATTCCATCGTAATGTATGTATCTATCCTTGGCCAAAAAAAATTGACCACAACTAAAGTATATCAAGCCAAATGCATCACTACGATCAAAATAATATTAAGTTCAAGTAAGAGTATCTTCAACATTTAACATGGATAATTTACCTTCCATATTATGGTTTTGTCCAACCATCATTATGTTATCATAACATAGAGTACGACACCTAAAATGACACAAAAGGGGCTCAATGAACTATAGGGCAGAGCATATAGATCAAAGTGTCTCACTCTTTGGCTACCAAGACGTTTACTTATATGAAATTTTAGGAGTTCAAACACTTATATTATGAATTTCAGACCTTTCATGCTCAAAGAAAAGTTAATATACTACATGAAATGTTCATGAAGATTATGTAAAGCTTAAGAACTCATAATCATCATATTATACAAAACAATACCTAAAAAGATTGTCTTTTAGCATTTTAAAAGCTTCTAGAGAAAGATTAAAGTCATGCATGTAGAAAGTAGGTAAGAAATGCATTTAAGGTTATATCACTTGCCTGGTAAAGAGAAAATCTGAAGCCTAATAATGGGAAAGCTTGAAAATCAGCAACAAGGCACCAAGTTCAAACCACTAAAACACCAAAAATGTCTCCTACCTCCATGAACAACGTGATTTTGGAACAAGGTAGGAAGAAAGAAGAGCTCTTAATCCTTATGTGTAGGTTTCCAGCAAGAAGACACCATGGAACTCGGCTGTAGGAGGGAAGAGGGTGAAGAAAAACAATGAAAATGGGTATACAAGTAAGGATCTTACACAAATGGAGCAAGGAACAAGATCAATGGCATTAGATCAGTCTAAGGAGAACATGAACTCGGACATGCATCCACAAAAAACTCACAAAACTGACCCCAATGGGTCTCATAGGCCTCTAGACTCACCACCAATCTCAATAAAAGGTGAGAGGAGAGGGAAAGAAAGGGGTATTTATAGATGGGTGGAAAGAGGTGTCATTTAGTCAGGTACTTTGAGCAAAGGTTGTTGGTATGTATACCCTGAGAGCCAATCATGGGATGATTAGTGGGATACATTAAGATTGATTTGATAAAGATCAAAGGCAAGCTTCCAATTCTTTCTGGTTCTGTCATATGAGATAATGATAGAAACATATTGAATGTCTAGAGAATGATAGTACTCAATGACGTATGCTTTCAGGTTCAGGACCTGAACGATGAGATCATACAGATTCTAAGAGTTTGTACATTTTTATTATGTCCCTAGTCGGATGTCATTGTGGAAGGTAGATAGACGGTAATGATACACAAGACTAGATTGTGGTGTTGGTTGATGATAGAATCTCATTAGTCATGATATGGAGATATCAAACCAAACACATAGGTACTTGTTAGAGAACAAGTGTACCGGACAGACCCACCGTGAGTTTGACACATGGAACCATGATATGGTAGTCACAGTCAGTTCTCACAATGATGGTGGTGAATGTGATTCTTTGAACTGAAATCACTACACTCAACACATGTCGTTGGGTACACTTTGACATCATCAAACGCAGTCCTGAAACATGGGTTGTTATAAAGGTGATGATTGGGTGGCTTTGACACATGGGGCTTTTGAGGGGTGAGTGATAGATATGGGATTTGTCCCTCCTAAGGGAGTTTAATATCCATGGCCACTTGATGAGTAGGATTGAGATAGGTGTGCATGCATGTGTAAATCAGTATGTGATATTGATGTCATACATATCTCCTCCAATCTACTCTGAGATCAAGAAAGTGAATGAACATTGACAGGATGACTGTTCCATGCCTTGAGTTCATTTGGGATATTAGTGACAAAGGAATTATGCATTCACTGTAACACCATTTCATGGATTGTAGGATTGAAAGTTGTTCTCCAACTTTCTATTTCACTTGGGTAGCACCGATATGCGACTAGGCACCGCTCTTTTCTTGTGAAGTCATAAGTGTCACTGCCAATGTGAAATGGACCTGCAGGGTCACACACATAGGATTTAACTTGGAAGAGGAGTTTATCCACAAATGATGTTTAGATTGATTACTAAAGGAGTTTAGTAGTTCAATTAAACACTCAATCAATTGATAGCTCAATATCATAGTGTTCAAGGTGTTGGACCAATTGAATAGAGTATCGGATTGTTTGAAACTGTGATTGACTGATTTTCACAGTCTGCTGCCCCAACCGATTGGCTCATAGGGTTGAACCGATCGGCTCAGGTTGTTGAACCGGTCGGCTCAAGTTGTGAGTCGATCGGATCATGTGTCATGAAATGATCGGCTCAATTATTGAACTGGTCAATTTGTGTGACCAATCGAGATCGTTTGGAAAGTCAGAAGACTATTTTGCAAATACAATTTGTTTCACTTGCACAAATTCGATTTGGACAAGGATTAATATTTGATTAATTGGAAACAAATATGAAAGTCAATTTGAGTTGGACCAGGACCACGAACCGATCGGCTCATACTTGAACCGATCAGCTCTGGTATTCCAACCGATCATTTCAAGTGTGAACCGATTGTCTCAGGTCCCCAACCGATCAGTTCATGCTTGAAACGATCGGTTCAGGTGGCGCAGTTGGTTGTTTTGAGGAAAATCTCAAACCCTTCTACTCCTGCTTTAATCCTGCATTGGCCGGGGTAGAGAACCTTGTCCCATGACCCTCCTATATATATAGGGGTAGTGGGGGCTTCTCAGGAACAACAACTCAGAACACCAGTTGCTCTGCAAAGTTGTTGTTCTCTCTGGTTTTGGTAATCGAGAGAGCCCGAGCAAGTGCTACCTGATAAGGGAGGCACAACAAGGGAAAGACAAATGCAGAAAGGCAACTGGTTGTAGGAGAGTGTGTTGGTGACTAGTCTGCCGACAGGAGGGTGCGACTCCTTCTGATTCCTTATGGGACAAGGAGATCAGAGTTCCAGGTGGTCTGTGTGGACTACTTCAGAGGCGGGAGACTTCTGCTGCTCAGAGGAAAGTTTTCAATCTCGGCAGTCCCGGTGAGACCAAAAGCTGCATAGACACCGTCCAAGACCGGAGGTGAAGATCATGCAAGCCGTGAGGTATTGTCTTCGAGCAAGCCTCGGGACAAGGTATGTCTCTACAAACCATATTTCCTATTGTATAGACGTTGACACGATTCCTTTATTCCGGGTTTGGAGAAGAATTTTTTTTTATTTTCGCTGCCTTCTCTGTCTCCCCTAAAACCCAATAGTGGTATCAGAGCCACGTCAACTGCTCTATACTTTAGGATTATCGATGTGATTGATTTTGGTTTGTCTTCTTTATTTATTGCATACTATGCGAATAAAATTGTCTTTGTGCATGTCCAATCCTAAATCCACAAATCCCAATATACATATATGATATGTAATATGAATGCACTTGATACACGTCGCCCTTAAACGAGTTTTGTGGTGGATGTATAGTGTGGTTATGGCCAATAAACCCTATGTTTGTGTGCTTGGTTGTATGTGGTTGTTTGCATCTTGGTCTGCGCACCGATTCCCTACCTCCTTATTCCTGATGTAACTTGAGATAACTCGAGATTTCTTTCCTACCTTTTCTCCCCCTGAATGTAACTCGAGGTTTCCCAATTCAAATGTAAAATAGGATAGATCTTGTATTTCCTGTTATGTCAAAGAATGGAGGACATATGACGATGACTGAGATGATTGGTTCAAGGCATGAACCTATCGGTTGGTGATCTAGATGATCGGCTCGAGGAGCAAGATGAGCGGGTGGTGACTTGAGGAGATGCACGGCGACCAGGCGAACCAGTCGGTTGGAGGAGCCAACCGATCGGTTGGTGGCACCCAGACAATAGGCCAAAGCAAGCAGGTCATTCATGTGATGAGTTGATCAACTCGGACAGCTATAGCACTTCATCATGGAAAGGTTGCATGTGATGTAGACCTAGATGATCGTGATTCCTCTTGGCTTGAGTAATCACATTAGGATGACCATAATCATCACTTTTGTCATTTTGCATGTTTTCTGTGGGATATAGCATGTATATGATACATACTATGTATTGTGGTGATTAGATATGTATATGTACCTATTAAACCAAATCCCTCACCTAAATATTAAGTCTTATATGCCTTCCATTAGCGGCACACGTGAAAAACTTGATAGACCAAGCGTAGGTTACGCCAAAGCATGGTGCACCGTCTATCTTGTGGAAGTGTGAAGGGTAAACATTTAGGTTCTTCCAAAGCAGGGTGCATGTTTACCATGTCAGCTTTTGGGTTAGACTTAACTGGTAATTCTTAGAGCGTCTAAGCCCAGAGGCACAGAATGTTCATGGCAAGGTGTTGTGCATGTTCATTCATCAAGAGTTGCATATGATGCAATTGGCATGATAGCCTACCTAAATAGTCAAGATTGTGGGCGATCAACCAAAGCTGACTCATGACTTGATGAAACATGGATCTTGACCCACTAGAAGATTGTACGTTGCAATCTTCCAAATTGATGGTGAGGGCTATTAATTTGAAAAAAAATAGTGGGAGTGATAATTAATTAAAGTCCTAATTATATCATCAACCTTTCAAATCAATCAAATAAGTCAAAATTGAGTTTTGGACTAAATTGCATACATTTCCTTTTGTAGAACAAATGACAACAAACAACAATCACTTTTTGTTGCGATCGGTCCTTGAGAAGGAAAAGCTGAATGGGACTAACTTCCATGACTACTTTAGGACATTGAGAATTGTTCTCACTCAAGAGAGAAAGCTCTATGTCCTGGATACTCCAATTCCAGAGGAACCTGCTCCTACCGCACCAAAGGCAGAAAGGGATGCTTATAAGAAGCATTTTGATGATGCCATTGATGCAAAGTGCTTGATGTTGTGCTCCATGAACCACGAGTTACATAGACAACATGAGAACATGGGTTTCATTGAGATGATTCAACATCTCAAGAACATGTATGAAGATCAAGCACGACAAGAGAGATACGATGTCTCCAGGGCACTGTTCAAGTGTGTCATGACAGAAGGAGATCCAATTGGTCCTCACACGCTCAAGATGATTGGGTATGTGGAGAACCTGACGAGACTGGGATTTCCCCTGATCCAAGAGTTGGCTACTGACGTGATACTACAATCGTTGCCAGAATCCTACAGTCAGTTTGTGATGAACTACAACATGAACAACTTTGACAAGCCATTGACAGAGTTGTTGGGCATGTTGAGGACAACCGAGGCACAGATGAAGAAGGACAAGCCTAAGTCTATGATGATGATTAGCAGCAAGAAAGGCAAGTCCAAGCGTAAGGGCAAGGCTAAGAAAGGTTTTGATGCTAGACAACAACCCAAGTTGTCTTCAACTCTTAAGGCCAAGGGAGGCGTGACCAAGAGAGGCAATTGCCACCATTGTCAAAAGCCAGGATATTGGAAAAGGAAGTGTCCACTCTATCTGGAAGAACTAAAGAAGAAGGAGGTCACAGACATCTCTACCTGAAGGTGTCATGAAATAAACTTGTAACACTTTTTAGGTATATGATACCAGGATATAAAGTGTAAAGCACTCAATAAATGGGGCAAGTGTTGCCGCCATCAAATAGGAGTACTTTAGTTTATTTTCAGCCTTGAAGGCATATAATAGAGTTATGAAGTGTTATTTCATATTTTCTAATGGATAGAAACACTTTAATTTTTGCATATTGTATGACAATGATTGCAATTAATAAAGTTAATGTTTCAATTTCAAAGATATGATCTTTGTGGCAATGCCTTGTTTATCTTGTGGTACTTGGTATGCATAAGATAAAATGATACCTCAAAGTTATTGATAACTCAAATGATAAAATTAGCATAAATCATGAGAAATTCATTTCTAGTTTCCATATGATGGATAAATCTAGACTCTTTTGGTTAGAGAACCAGTAAGAGACATGAATCTCTTGAACATGATTAATCAATCTTCACTAAGGTAGTGGGATAATGATTATCCTATTAGGTACAATACATGAGAGTTAATGCTAATACTTCAAATGGTGTTTAGAGAAATACCAATATGAATATCTTGAAGTGTTCAGGAATATCATAAATGAAGTACGAATTTGGTAAAGTGTTAATTCTTGATGAGATCAATGAATGAAATACTTGGACCAAATGTTTGAGAACCTTATGAGTGATTATGATAGTGTATCATAGTAAGCTCATGATTAAGGAATGGTGATGTCTAAATCAAAAGGATTCATACTCTAAGGAGTTAGAGGATGATTATAAAATAACTAATTTATTCTTAAATAAAGAATACCCTACACTAATAAAGGATATTAAGAATCACAAAGTGTTGTGAGTTCTCAAATTCCTTAATAGATACACCTTAAATATCTATGTGATGAGTTGGTCATGTGATGAGTCAACTATCTAGATGAATACGAGGAACCGGATTTTGAGTTATGGTTTATGGCTAGGGGGTTTCAACTTATCCTTTTCGGAGAATTAGAAAGTCTTCCCGAGCAGGCCTTTTATTTGGTGGGTAACATCGATGAAGCTACCGCGAAAGCTATTAACTTAGAAGTGGAGAGAAAATTGACGAAATGACCTTAAATCTTTGTGTACTGACTCCTAATCGAACTATTTGGAATTCAGAAGTAGACGAAATTATTTTATGTACTAATAGTGGCCAAATTGGTATATTAGTAAACCACGCTCCCGCTGCTACAGATGTAGATATAGGTCTTTTGAGAATGCGCCGCAATGACCAATGGTTAACAGTGGCTCTTATGGGCGGTTTCGCTAGAATAGGTAATAATGAGGTCACCATTTTAGGAAATGATGCGGAGATTAGTACTGACATTGATCCACAAGAAGCTCAGCAAACTCTTGAAATAGATGAAGCTAACTTGAGTAAAGAGGAAGGTAAGAGACAAAGAATTGAGGCAAATCTAAATCTCAGACGAGCTAAGACGTGAGTAGAGGCCGTCAATGCTATTTCCTACTAGTCAATCTACCAAAAAGTTCTTTTTATTTCTATACTCTTTTTTTATTCCGCTAATTGAATACAATTAAGTCTAATCAAAAAAAAGAGGATGCACAAAAAACTTATTAGATACCGGAATCGACGGTATCTAATAAGTTATACCTACTATTGGATTTGAACCAATGACTCCCGCCGTATGAAAGCAATACTCTAACCACTGAGTTAAGTAGGTCATTTATCACTACAAATAAAAAAAGAGACCCATCACTTCGTGAATTATAGATACAATATTACTTCTAGGCAATACTAATCCTTAATAAGAAACAGATTAGAGAATGATTCTATGGATCATAAAATATTTGTTTTGACAAGAAATTTATATCGATACATCCTAAATGACTTCCATGTGAACCATAAGGTATGACTTTGATGGTAGAACCCATTGGGATGAAATCCATAAGTGTGAATGAGTCTTAAGTGTTAAGACGCATGGATGACATTTTGAGAAGGATGATGCATGTTGATTGCAACTTAATGACTAAGAGATTTGGCATACAGATACTAAAACCACATTCTTGTAAAGAATAAAACGAGGATGTGTACGTAACACAACCTATAAGGTTTATGAATCCATTAATGCAAATGAAGTCTATAAGTTACAATGGACTAATCAATGTGATTGATTAAGTACAAGCAACTCAGAGCTGGATCTTTACTTTGATGATATAGTCAAAGGGTTTGACTGATATGTCAAAGATAAAGAGAAATATGTGATTTAGTGGGAGCGTATTCACATTCCACGTGTTGATGTGAAATGGAAATGTTCTAGAATGGAAATCCAAAGTGGAAATTATCTTTAGGGAAGATAGAGGCATTTCCTATGTGATAGGAATAGAGATCTATAGAGATAGTTCTCAAAAACCTCTTAACCTGAAAAGAGAGAGCATACATTGGCGATCTATACTGAAAGGTTCAGCATGCACAGATTCAGTGGGAGAAAACTTGTCCATGTTACATGGAGTTAGTATCCCAAGGCCAAGTGTCCAATTCTTATGAAGAATGGGAACACTAAGAATAGATATGGATCTATCATGTATGTAATTATCCCATTATCTTGCATGTATGGACATGGCAAGAACAAAACACATTTATCATATTGTATGTAGGACATGACAATATGATATGCTCATCCTGATAACTCATATGTGGGACATGATGAGTGGATGTCTGTCTAGTTCCAGTAAGGGTTACGGGAATACCATGAGAACTTGATAAGTACTTGATAAGTACTAGTTCTATGGAAATAAGGAAGTGTTCACTGTAAAGAGTTATACTGATGCGAACTTTCGAAAAGGATAGATAATTAATCACAAAATATATATGAGATATATAAAAGTGAATGTTTGTTGAATAATGGAAACGTTCCAATAAAGTTGTTTTAAAGGAAATGCTGAGTATCCATGTGTTAAAGAACAACAATGGATACTATATGGATCTAGAAGTTCATAGAGATGAACTTATAGATATTCTGGTCATTGATGACAAGTTAGGAGCACTTGGTCATGCAATGTGGCTAAAGGTTAGCAAAGGAATACTAGATCGCATATCACGGAAACTCCATCTCATACGTGTGACGTACAACGAAGAGATGAGAGACATGCAGTTAATACCGACTTTGGCAAGGTGTTGCCATAACTCACTATGTTAGCACTAGAGCACAGTAACATGTGGGACATGTTTGAAGATCACTATGAATATGCTTCAAGGGTGATTGGCTCACAGTGCAAGTGGGAGTCTGTTGGTATGTATGCCCTGAGAGCCAATCATGGGATGATTAGTGGGATACATTAAGATTGATTTGATAAAGATCAAAGGCAACCTTCCAATTCTTTCTGGTTCTGTCATATGAGATAATGATAGAAACAGATTGAATGTCTAGGGAATGACAGTACTCAATGACATATAATTTCAGGTTCAGGACCTGAACGATGAGATCATACATATGCTAAGAGTTTGTACATTCTTATTATGTCTCTAGTCGGATGTCATTGTGGAAGGTAGATAGACAACAATGACACACAAGACTAGATTGTGGTGTTGGTTGATGACAAAATCACATTAGTCATGATATAGAGATATCAAACCAAACACATTGGTACTTGTTAGAGAATAAGTGTACCGGATAGACCCACCGTGAGTTTGACACATGGAACCATGATATGGTAGTCACAGTCAGTTCTCACAGTGATCGTGGTGAATGTGATTCTTTGACCTGAAATCACTACACTCAACACATGTCGTTGGGTACACTTTGACATCATCTAACGCAGTCCTGAAACATGGGTTGTTATAAAGGTGATGATTGGGTGGCTTTGACACATGGGGCTTTTGAGGGGTGAGTGATAGATATGGGATTTGTCCCTCGTGAGGGAGTTTGATATCCATGGACACTTGATGAGTAGGATTGAGATAGGTGTGCACGCATGTGTGAATCAATATGTGATATTGATGTCATACATATCTCGTCCAATCTACTCTGAGATCCAGAAAGTGAATGAACATTGACAGGATGATTGTTCCATGCCTCGAGTTCATTCGGGATATTAGTGACAAAGGAATTATGCATTTGTTGTAACACCATTTCACGGATTGTAGGATTGGAAGTTGTTCTCCAACTTTCTATTTCACTTGGGTAGCACTGATGTGCGACTAGGCACCACTCTTTGCTTGTGAAGTCATAACTGTTATGGACTTTTACTGCCAACGTGAAATGGACCTGCAGGGTCGTTGTACACATAGGATTTAACCTAGAAGAGGAGTTTATCCACAAATGATGTTTAGATTGATTACTAAAGGAGTTTAGTAGTTCAATTAAACACTCAATCAATTGATAGATCAATATCATAGTGTTCAAGGTGTTGGACCAATTGAATAGAATATCTGATTGATTGAAACTGTGATTGACTGATTTGCACAGTCTGCTACCCCAACCGATCGGCTCACAGGGTTGAACCGATCGACTCAGGTTGTTGAACTGGTCGGCTCAAGTTGTGAGTCGATCGGCTCATGTGTCATGAAACGATCGGCTCAATTGTTGAATCGATCAATTCGTGTGAACAACCGAGATCATTTGGAAAGTTATAAGACTATTTTGCAAATACAATTTGTTTCACTTGCACAAATTCGATTTGGACAAGGATTAATATTTGATTAATCAGAAACAAATATGAAAGTCAATTTGAGTTGGACCAGGACCACGAACTGATCAGATCATGCTTGAATCGATCGGCTCAGGTGTTCCAACCGATCGGTTCAAGTGTGAACCAATCGGCTCAGGTCCCCAACCGATCGGTTCTTGCTTGAAATGACCGGTTTAGGTGGCGCAGTTGGTTGTTTTGTGGAAAATCTCAAACCCTTCTACTCCTTCTTTAATCCCGCATTGCCTGGGGTAGAGAACCCTGTCCCATGACCCTCCTATATATATAGGGGTAGTGGCGGCTTCTCAGGAACAACAACTCAGAACACCCGTTGTTCTGCAAAATTGTCGTTCTCTCTTATTTTGGTAATCGAGAGAGCCCGAGCAAGTGCTACCCGATAAGGGAGGCACAGTAAGGGAAAGACAACTACAGAAAGGCAACTGGTTGCATGAGAGTGTGTTGGTGACTAGTACACCGACAGGAGGGTGCTACTCCTTCTGATTCCTTGTGGGACAAGGAGATCAGAGTTCCAGGTGGTCCGTGTGGACTACTTCAGAGGCGGGAGACTTCTGCTGCTCAAAGGACAGTTGTCAATCCCGGTAGTACCAGTGAGACCAGGAGCTGCACAGACACCGTCTAAGACCGGAGGTGAAGACCGTGCAAGCCGCGAGGTATTGTCGCCGAGCAAGCCTCGGGACAAGGTATGTCTCTAGAAACCATATTTCCTATTGTATAGACGTTGACATGATTCCTTTATTCTGGGTTTGGAGAAGAATTTTTTTGTTTTTGTTGCCTTCTCTGACTCTCCTAAAACCCAACAAAGGTCTCATCAACCCTCAATTCTTGTCGGGCACAAGAGCAAGTTGTCTGCTCATCAACTGGAACTCATCACTCTAAACTCATCGACCAAAGCATAGTCGATCAAGCCTTGTCAGAAAACTTGTTGGTCAAGCACACATACACACATACACATATGAATCCTGATCAACCAATGAAATCCTTAGTTGTTATCCAGTAATCCCGTCAGGAAACAAAGACTCAACAGTCACTGAGAACTCATTTACCATTGATCTGAAAAATCTCATCGGCCAACTATTCGTCAAGCACCGGGGATCTATCAGCCCGATGAGAGGCTAGATTCCATTGACCGATGAAAACACACCCTCTTACTAGTAACAATCTATATAAGTATGAATCTCATGAAAAGTTCAAAAGCATCCAAAGTAGAAGTAAAATTTTAAGATTCTTAAGAACATCATGGAGAAACTCAATTAAGTATTAAAATTATGTTTACACCCCTAGAAAAGGGAAAATTTGCATAAAGGTCCACACATTATTGAATTGTAAATTATGGTTACATCATTACCCAATATGAAATTTCTAAACGAAGCATCCAATTTAGTCAACCAATTATGTTTATTTGTTAATTAGGGTTAGGGGCCTTATAGTTATACCCTGACATGCTTGGTCGTGCCCTAATAAACATATAATGTGCAAATAATGATTAATTCACTTGTTTGTACCCTAATACATAGTTAATTACTAAACCTAATGTATGAATCCTTGGTGACATTATTGATGCATTAGTGACTTTAGATTCCATAATCACATCACATATAATGATACACATGTCTTTACCTAATAACCTAACCATGACTTAATATGCGAATATATTCATAAAATATATGTCACCTTGTTCACTAATATGCATATAATAACCTAAATGTTATTATTGAGGATTAGATGTATAATGAACTTACATAAATGGTTCTGATGGCATCTAAGATGCTTAATATGTGTAGTGGGATAAGAATTAGAATTTTCATGTAAATAGAAATGATTAATGTGCCATTATTCTAGTTAATGTGACGTTAATGAACTAAATGATAAATTGGATAAAACAACCTATTTTGTGTGAGATAATATAGTATAATCCTGATGGTGATAATATGAGGGCATTAAAACTCAAACTCCTAAGTTTTGAGGATAATGTTAATATATAATAATAAATATTTAGATAATTGAATTAAATCTTAATTGCATTGGAACTCATACAAGATAATATCAAAACCTAGATCAAAATCCCAATTTAGATTTTTTTGGGTCCTAATTAGTCTAGGTGCATATTATCAACTTAATCGTATAATATTTGATACCCCAATTTAACTAGAGAATAAAATACCTAAAGACTAACCCAGTGTGTATTAGACTATGCTTTTAATTTGATTTAAAAAACAATTTTCCCATTATGATGTCACACACTTTATTCCTTGATTTTCTACTCCTCACTATAGTCATTGTGTCATGCAGACTCTTTGGATCTGACTTTCTTCATCGCGGCTGGTTTGAGATCCAACCAATCACAACCTTCTTCCTCCTTTGTTCCCCCTTGTTCCTGGACTCCACATAGTCCAACCATTTTCCTCCATTTTTGTTTGCTTGATTCTCTCTCCTTCCCTCCTTTAATCCATCTCTATCTATCTCTATGTTCCTTGCATGAGGCCAAGTTAGATGATCCCTATCTCGATTCATCTCATGAATCTCCTGGTCGACAAAGGGGGTTATTGTTTCCCCTGCTTCCAAGTTCATGTAGGATTCCCATATGGTCCTGGCATATTCCCCTATATATATGTTCCTAAAAAACCTTTGAAATCTAAGGTTTCGTTTCATGGTCTTCATTCTTCTTCAATCATCCTGAACCTCTCCCCCTCCTCCATCTTCTTTGTCATACAAGTTGTTAGTTTGTCAACCACTTGGGGTTACCAGGGTATCGACCAGACATCCAGATGTCTTGGGTGACCAGTTCTAAAGCTCTAGAAGCCTTCTATGGCCCAATTTGAGGTATCAAATGTTTCCCCTTTTCTTTTGTTGTTATGGTGGTTTCTAAATCCGAGAGTCAATATCGACTTTTCTACCAGGGGTCACAGACTCTCCTACTTTATCTCTACCTTGATGTTGCTAGGTGTTTGATACCCTTTGTTGTGTTGCTTCTTGCATTGTTTTCCCATAGATTCCTTCCTTCTTCCTCTGACTAGCAGTGATAGAGGTCACAAATAAGGTATCATGAATCTAGGGTACTTGATTTTAAGGTCTTTGAGTTTGCCATCTCTTGTGGATCCTTTGGGTAGCGTTGTTTTTGAGTTTTTGGCTTATGATCATTGAGCTTTCCCCTTTATTTGAGCTTCATAAAGCTCTATGTTTCTCATGTGAAGGGTCAAAATGAAGAAGATGACCTTCCATTCTTCTATGATTCCAACCATTGATTTTAGTTTAATATTATCACACGTTACTTGGGCAAGGTTGTCTTTTCTCATTTGATTTCAATGCCATCATGTGTGGGCTTGATTTTGGGAAAATGACCCCTGATGCCCTATCACACATCAATGATGCATGATGCAAGGGCATTTCACTTTTTTTTTTTAATAATTTCAGTAAAAAAAAAAGTATCTTGTAAAATTCACAACTTTTTTATAGTTATCTTAAAATTATGCAAAAATATGTTCTAGAATTAGGAAAATTAAGTCTACCCAGTGGTATAGGTTTCATAACCTAAATTAAATGTAATAAAAAGTTGAAATTGTAGGGTTTATAATATGCACCTTCATTAATGACTTATATACCTAATGTGTTATTAGGTGAAAGTGCATAATCTAGATCAAGGGATTGGACCCTGACATGTTACACACATCTTTGAGGTATGTTGCATCCCCTCTGAGTATATATTGAGTAATGGATCTACTTTTTCTCTCTCTTTTGACCCAATTGAAATATATATGTGAAATTTATCCTTTGGTATCTATTTGACTTCTTTTGAGTCTCAAATATTGAAATTGGATATATATTAACACTACTCAGTTGACGTTGCACTTTGACATCTAAGATTTGTAATCTTATTCATGCTATCTCTAGTTGAACCCTAATTGGTGGATTTGATCTATATTGTGCTAATTGTACACTAAAATCCTAATTTTCTCATTATGGATTTTTATGGTCTGATGTTCCACTTTTAGTCAGAAAATCTTATTTAATTAGTACCATCACTACACTTTACTTGCCTCTACGTTGTATGCTTGTTGATTTAGTAGTACTGGGATTTTATGATATGCAATGGTTTTTGGGTTATGTGTCCATAATGTTTTTGGGATGGAGTTCATGTGCCCCATATCCAGGTTTTGTGCTCACATTTATAACTTTGGGAGTTTGATTATGTGCCATGCTCTATCAGGATTAGGGTTATGTGCTCTAGCCACCATTATTTTCTTATATTTCACTAATATATGCTTATCTCATCTGCATGTTGATTATTTTTTGTTATTTATGAGTCATTTGCCCTAATTTATCTACTTATAATTTTGAGGCATACTTTATTTTCATTCATGGCAAGTACATATATTTATTATCATATTATTGTAATGTTTTCTTTTGATATCCTTTTGGATGGTTCCTTTTGCTTTTTGTCTAGGAAACCTTGTTATAATTTTTTTTCCTTTTCCCATATAATTTCTCGATCTCTATTATATGCACATATCGACTTCTATGCTGACAACATCCACTTTATCTTCTCTTGTGGGGCATGCTTCCAACCTCTAGGGGGAGAGAAAGGAGGAGTGGACCAAAGTTAACTAGGATATATCCAAGTTTAACTAATCTTTCTTGGGAGGTATATTGAAGTGGACAATTTACCCTCCATGACTTGTTTCCTATAGTTCTCTTTTATGTACACCCTGCATGGTGAGAACAATGTTAGATATAAATATTGTAATAGTTAAATTTTTATGTTCTGCTACTACCCTTTATGGTGAATGAGTTAATACTACAAATGAAATTTTAGTTCATCATCCTTTGTGAAAAAGTACTATCAAATTTTGGCATTGGATGCTTTTCTATTATTCACATCTCAATAAGTGAGTGGCTTCCCTTTCGGGTTCCAACCCTTACATTTAATATCTATGTGCATGTTTGAATAATTGAAATGATAGCCTTATACCATTGTATATGATTGTATTAGTAATGGAATTCTCATTGGTTATATTATTCTTACACGATGTGCATCATATTTATGTAAGTAGAAAGAATTCCTAATTGATTAAAAGAAATCTAGGGTTTCCATATGAAACTATCTAATCCTTGCCTATGTGATCTATATGAAATAATGAATCTTGATTTTGCAATCCCTAATGATTCCCAGTGAATCTCACTTAGTAAACCCTATGGATATTACTTTCTAACCGGTAGTATATCTGGTGCATTTCTGCCAATGGCGTTACACACTACTCAATTGAGATTTGAATAGATGCAACTCCGCGAACAGACACACAGTGAATTCACTTTCAGAATTTATAAGGACCTACACAAACAACCTACTTCTACTAAAATGCTAACCTGAAAGCGCACATGGTCGTGTCGTAATATAGGTAAGGTGGCAAGTATAAGGTCGATCCACAGGGAGAAAAGGGGGCACTAGAGCTAGGTTAGTTTTTGGGCTAGGTTCCTACTATGTAGTCTAGGGTTGAAGGGTTTAAAGATTGATTTGTTGATTACACTAGAGATGAACAAGAAAGCAAATAAAGGAAAGAAAGTGAGAAGGGAATTAAACTACACTAGACTAGAAAATAGGGCAAAAGAGAAATTAAAGACCTAAACTAGCATGAACAAAGCAAAAATAAGGCAAGAAGCTAACTAAGCAAGTAAAGAGCTAACTAAGATCACACTAGCTAAGCAAGAAGATAATTAGGGTTTTCAAGAAATTAAGGGGAATGTGGGTTGTTTAGGGGATGCACTTATCAATTAGGTTGAGGTGCCATAAGAACATAATGATTAATTAAGATTATCAAACCAAACAACAATCTAGAGTCTAATGAATTATCCTAAACTACTAACTGGCCATGGATATGCTAGGTTGGATATAGGGGAACTAGTCCCTAACACTCCTTGCTACCCTTGTGAGGCTCAATTGGGTTAGGGTTTAGGTGTAATTCAATTAGAGTCTAAACAATCCTAGGTCTCTAGGTTAGATGATCCTAGGATGATTAGGGGCTTAGGTTAGTAATGGGAGTATAAGTGAGATTGTAGACCTCCCATCACCCAATTCTAACCTTAAGAAAGCTCCATACTAAGTACACAAAATTTGTAATGACCCATTTTCAAATTAGTCATCTAATTAGGGTTTACTTGGATGATTGTATGCTTAATTAAGTTGATCATTGTTTAAACCTTAATTAATGATGGTAGTTAAGTTTTGATGCTTTAAATACAATAAGAAGGTTTAATCATACTTTGATTCACATAATTGGGGTTAAGATTTGGAGACCCTAATAGGCCCAAATTAGGGTTTTGATGACATATGAATACATAATTTGATAAGTATAGTGTCTCACTAAATGATTTTTAGTATTTTATATGTAAATTTGATTTAATTAAAATTTGGATATAATTTGTATATCTAAAATTTTAACAATATTGAAAAATATCAGAATTTTTGAAGAATGTTCTCACTTGTTTATCGGTCAAGTTTCAAACTCGACTGACCATATTTTTAGATTGATATAGAAGTGTGGTAATTGAATTTTATATTTTTATTGGTATATCAAATTGATAGTAAATTTCAACCATAGTTGTTAATATCCATTATAGACATACTGTTAAATTTTCGTAATTTTTGGATGATATTTGATCTCTACAAAGAGGGGTGTCGGTCGAGTTCTGTGAAGGACAAACTCGACCGACCATGCTGCAGACTGCAATATAGCAGTATATTATTTGATTTTTAATTATTTACTGGTAACTCCAAATGATCTAAAATGTTTACTATTTATTATAAACTCTATTTCAGACATTGGATTAAAGTTTCATAACTTTATACTAGATTTGAGTTTTGAAAAGTGTGGTGTCGGTCGAGTTTATAACTCAACAGACCAACGAGTCTGAGCAAAATAAAAATATAATGAAGGGCTTGTTTGCAATTGTTCTAAGCACCTCAATTTATCTATATGACTAACCTAACACACAAGGAGCTCTCATAACTTGTCATTCCTATCAAAGAAACAAAATTATTGAGAGAGAGGAGAGCTAGGGTTTTGAGTAGAGAAAGTGGTGGAGATGTTTACCTAGGGTTTCTCTATCCAAGATATGATGAAATCAAGTAAGTTTAGCTTCTTTGCATAGCATTTCATGGTGAATATTCTCTCACATCTTAGCATCCCATCCCTCCTCAGATTTGATTCAAAATAACATCAAACCTCCCCCTTTTCTCACTCTTTCTCTTCTAATTCCCATTACTAGGGTTTCTGAGTTGATAGGAGAAAGAATTGGATTCATTTGCGAGAGTTTGATTGGGTTTCCAAAAATTCAGAGGTTGACCTACATTTTTAAGGTGCTTGGCACCTGAGGTGAGTGTTTTTCTCCCTCCTAAGATTTGTATTCATATTGAAAGGATAATTCTATCCAGTTAAAACAACCAAAAACCTTGTTTGTATATGTATGTGATCGAATTTGATTTGGGAAAGATATTGGGGGATCCAATTCTACTGATTTTGATTATTTCTCATTGATTGGAACTTGATTAGTTCCTGATATATTGATTGAGGATCCATGGGTATTCTTATGGGTAGATGAATATGTTATTTCATGTGAATTTTTCCTAAAAATCAGCCCAATGGCCGATATGCTTGGAATTGAATTGACATGTATAAAATCATATTTGAATTGTACTAGATTGTATTATACAAGTGTATTTTTGAATGTTAATAGAATTGAATGACCACATATCTTGATTAGGATTTGTTTTGAGGAAGTGAATCAAATGAGTCAATTAATCAATGTATACTTACGATTGATGAATGAAATGTGTGAAAATGGAAACTAGGGTTTCCATGTTTGGGAATAACCCTAATGAACCCCTGAGTCATGATTGGATTATTGAATGATATGATTCTTATGATATGTTGAACTAAGGAATGACTTCTTGAAAACCCTAAAAGTTTATTATTAAGACGGTTATGAGTGATAAAACTAGAACTTGTATATGATGTTGTAAATGTGATCAAATGCTGAAGTTGAAAGTATTAATACATCAATTGAATATGATAAGTCTTTCTAATATTATCTAAGTCTAATGCATTTGTTTTAGTATAATAAAGAATGATCATTGTTGATTATGGGAATAACATTAGAAGTCAATGAAATGGTACACTTATATAAATATAAGAAATGATATGAAGAAAAAATGTATTGATGGTGATGGCAAGTTAAAAATGAAACTAATGAAGTTATTATGATGAAGTCTTTAATCCTTTGTTATAATTACATGTGGCTTAAGCCAAATTGAATGAAACATACTAAAACTAGACTTTTATGGATATCAATGAAAAGAGAAGTATTGTATATCAAGTGAGTTAAAAATGATGGGTTCCAGTAACTTCATGAACATGACATGAGATAAGTTGTGATTAATGAATATGAATTGAAGGAAAAAGATGAGAATTAGTAGATGAATTTAAGAATTTCTAACCCAAAAATGTTGAACTAGATGGTGCTAATGAATAAAAATATCAAATGAGGGATTAAGGAATGTACATAATTGTAGTTTAATTCAATTAAAAGATGAGGTTCAAGCATTTGAATTGTTTTACAAGAATGTGTTCTTGTATTGTGATTGTTTGATAGAATACTTGTACTATGAGAATGAACTGTTTTGATGGAATTCAAATGATAATCAACATGTGTTGATTAGTAACCCTATGTGAAGAATGTGAAATAAAAGAAGAAGAGAACTAAGTATGTTATGCATGTATATGCATGAAATTTATTTACAACTATTGAGATTGGATGGAACAAGCATATGTTGTATGATAAATCTATTCTGAATATGATGAATGATACATGATGTCTATATGATTTTTTGTTGCTAGTTCTAATGCCTCTGCTTATATTTGTTAAGAACTGTGATATACAATGAACTGATAAGGAATATGTTGAAATTGAATTTAATATGCACTCCTTACATTTTGAGAAACCCTAATAAGGGTAAATGTTGCATAATGAGATTATGTCTAGGGTTGAAAGCCCACTGATGATGATAAAACTGTAATGGGGTAAATGTTGGACAATAAGATTATGTCTCGGGCTGAAAGTCCACTGTTGATGATTTCTATGAGATGAAGTAGAAGATAGAAATAATCATATGTGTTGCAATATACAAATTTATTGTGCTTCTTGCTTTGATCATTGCCCTTATTGATAAAAATAATCTGTTTCATGTTATTCTAGTTATGCGAGAATACACATATATGATATATGACGTTTTGAATTCTTTTAAGATGAGTAAAAGAGATTAATAATAAGTGAAATGATGAAACATCTAGTTAGGTGCCCTGAACACCGTGAGTTTCCTTGAGGACCACACTAGGGAAACAAAATGGGTCTCCTTGTAGCAATCAATGAATTATGAGAAGGATTTTCGGAGTGTGGATTGAGACCTTAAAGGTTAGACCTCCAAGATTTAGGAATGAGTCATCTGGAGTGGCTCTGGACCTAAATCCTTACTGTGAAAGTCTATGTCCAGATGGAATAGACTCTTATGAAATGAAATATGTGAAATGTGAAATGAAAAATACGTGAAATACTATGATATGTGATATACTGCTTTGCTGGTTCCTATCTCGTGTACCCGAGATGAGGACGTGAGCCTCTTTAGGCAACCCTGAGGTGGCCAGGGTCTGTTGTTGATATCTTAGGGTGGCCGACTAAACCCTAAGATAGTGACAGTGAGTCGTCGACACAAGAATAGGTGTGGGGACTTCTACTTGGTGAGGTACAAGCCAAGTAGTTTCAAGGAAAATGAATAAAAGATGATAAGCCGTGTAGAACATGATGTGAATGGTTGTTACATTCCTTGTACTACTACTTGATGATTTGTAATTGTTGATTATGCTTCTTGTTGTGGAAAGTAATCAGGAGCATATGGACATTTTCTATTTCATATTATGATATGTCATGTTGACAAGTTATAAATGATGGGATTTATATCAATTCTAAATATGAGTTGGATTGCTTGCTATTTGATAATATTGTTTGGTAGATATGTATTATGTGTACTTCAGCTTCAGGACTGTAGGATGTGTTCCTGGTCCGGCTGGTGGAGTGTCACAAATATAATGTTATTGTTATGTATTGATTCAAAATGCTTAGAACTTGACTTATTACTCATGCAGTAGGATTCTTAATCTGAACTAAGAAGTATCTGCTGATTTGTTCATAGACATGCTTTAAAAGATGTTTCAAAGTTATAATTGGTTTAAGTGATTACCTTATCTGTTGGATTAGATTACCATTGTAAGATAGATTTGACTTATGATAGAACAATATGCTAGACTTTTTAATATCTGCATGTTTCTTTTGAGTTTATTATACTTAATCTGATGTTGATGCATGTACCTAGCTTGAGTGGGAGGTATCCACTCACTGGGGCTCTATATGAGTCTCATGAGGTTCTTTCAAATGTTTTTGGGTATAATGCTATCCAGTGGGGAGGTCGTGAACAAAGAAGATATAAATAGCATAATCTATATAGATTAGAATGTCCATGTACTCTCTCTTTCCCGGGATGGGTTGTAGACTAAGTTTGTTCATCAATGTACATGTATCTGATGTAAACTGAACTACATATGAGAACGATTTTGATTCTGGTTTTAATGGAGTTGAATAAGATTTATGATGAACTTGATTAGTTCCTAATATATTGATTGAGGATCCATGGGTATTCTTATGGGTAGATGACTATGTTATTTCATGTGAATTTTGCCTAAAAATCAGCTCAATGGCCGATATGCTTGGAATTGAATTGACATGTATAAAATCATATTTGAATTGTACTAGATTGTATTATACAAGTGTATTGTTGAATGTTAATGGAATTGAATGATCACATATCCTGATTAGGATTTGTGTTGAGGAAGTGAATCAAATGAGTCAATTAATCAATGTATACTTACGATTGATGAATGAAATGTGTGAAAATGGAAACTAGGGTTTCCATGTTTGTGAATAACCCTAATGAACCCTTGAGTCATGATTGGATTACTGAATGGTATGATTCTTATGATATGTTGAACTAAGAAATGACTTCTTGAAAACCCTACAAGTTTATTATTAAGATGATTATGAGTGATAAAGCTAGAACTTGTATATGATGTTGTAAATGTGATCAAATGTTGAAGTTGAAAGTATTAATATATCAATTGAATATGATGAATCTTTCTAATATTATCTAAGTCTAATGCATTTGTTTTAGTATAATAAAGAATGATCATTGTTGATTATGGGAATAACATCAGAAGTCAATGACATGGTACACTTATCTAAATATAAGAAATGATATGAAGAAAAAATGTATTGATGGTGATGGCAAGTTAAAGATGAAACTAATGAAGTTATTATGATGAAGTCTTTAATCCTTTTTTTATAATTACATGTGGCTTAAGCCAAATTGAATGAAACATACTAAAACTAGACTTTCATGGATATCAATGAAAAAAGAAGTATTGTATATCAAGTGAGTTAAAAATGATTGGTTCCAGTAATTTAATGAACATGACATGAGAGAAGTTGAGATTAATGAATATGAATTGAAGGAAAAATATGAGAATTAGTAGATGAATTTAAGAAACAAACTGTAACCCTAAAATGTTGAACTAGATGGTGCTAATGAATAACAATCTCAAATGAGTGATTAAGGAATGTACATAATTGTAGCTTAATTCAATTAAAAGATGAGGTTCAAGCATTTGAATTGATTTACAAGAATGTGTTCTTGTATTGTGATTGTTTGATAGAATACTTGTACTATGAGAATGAACTATTTTGATGAAATTCAAATGATAATCAACATGTGTTGATTAGTAACCCCGTGTGAAGAATATGAAATAAAAGAAGAATAGAACTAAGTCTGTTATGCATGTATATGCATGAAATTTATTTGCATCTACTGAGATTGGATGGAACAAACATATGTTGTATGATAAATCTATTTTGAATATGATGAATGATGCATGATGTCTATATGCTTTTACTGTTGCTAGTTCTAATGCCTCTGCTAATATTTGTTAAGAACTATGATATACAATGAACTGATAAGGAATATGTTGAAATTGAATTTAATATGCACTCCTTACATTTTGAGAAACCTTGATAAGGGTAAATGTTGCATAATGAGATTACATCTAGGGTTGAAAGCCCAATGATGATGATAAAACCCTAATGGGGTAAATGCTGGACAATGAGATTATGTCTCGGGCTAAAACTTCACTGTTGATGATTGCTTTGAGATGAAGTAGAAGATAGAAATAATCATATGTGTTGTAATATATAGATTTATTGTGCTTCTTACTTTGATCATTGTCCTTATTGATAAACTTAATATGTTTCATGTTATTCTAGTTACACGAGAATACATAGATATGATATATGACGTTTTGAATTCTTTTAAGATGAGTAAAAGAGGTTAATAATAAGTGAAATGACGGAACATCTAGTTAGGTGCCCTGAACACCGTGAGTTTCCCCCGAGGACCACACTGGGGAAACAAAACAGATCTCCTTGTAGTAATTGATGAATTATGAGAAGGATTTCAAGAGTGTGGATCAAGACCTTAAAGGTTAGACCACAAGGATTTAGGAATGAGTCATCTGGAGTGGCTCTGGCCCTAAATCCTTGCTGTGAAAGTCTATGTCTAGATGGAATATACTTTGATGAAATGAAATATGTGAAATGTGAAATAAAAAATATGTAAAATACTATGATATGTGATATACTGCTTTGCTGGTTCCTATCTCGTTTACCCGAGATGAGGACATGAGCCTCTTTAGGCAACATTGAGGTGGCCAGGGTCTGTTGTTGATATCTTAGGGTGGCCAGCTAAACCCTAAGATAGTGACAGTGAGTCGTTGACACGAGAATCAGGCGTGTCGACTTCTACTTGGTGAGGTACAAGCCAAGTAGTTTTAGGGCAAATGAATAAAAGATGATACGTTGTGTAGAACATGATGTGAATGGTTGTTACATTCCTGGTAATACTACTTGATGATTTGTCATTGTTCAGTATGCTTCTTATTGTGGAAAGTAATCGAAAGCATATGGACATTTTCTATTTCATATTATGATATGTCATGTTGACAAGTTATAAATGATGGGATTTATATCCATTCTGAATATGAGTTGGATTGCTTGCTATTTGATAGTATTGTTTGGTAGATATGTATTATGTGTACTTTAACTTCAGGACTGTAGGATGTGTTCCTGGTCTGGCTGGTGGAGTGTCACAAATATAATGTTATTGTTATGTATTGATTCAAAATGCTTAGAACTTGACTTATTACACATGTAGTAGGATTCTTAATATGAACTAAGAAGTATCTGCTGATTTGTTCATAGACATGCTTTAAAAGATATTTCAAAGTTATAATTGGTTTAAGTGATTAACTTATCTATTGGATAAGATTACCATTGTAAGATAGATTTGACTTATGATAGAACTATCTACTAGACTTTTTAATATATGCATGTTTCTTTTGAGTTTATTATACCTAATCTGATGCTGATGCATGTACCTAGCTTGAGTGGGAGGTATCCACTCACTGGGGCTCTATATGAGTCTCATGAGGTTGTTTCAAATGTTTTTAGGTATAATGCTATCCAGCGGAGAGGTCATGACAAAGAAGATATAAATAGCATAATCTAGATAGATTAGAATGTCCCTATACTCTCTCTTTCCTGGGATTGGTTGTAGACTAAGTTTGTTCATCAATGTACATGTATCTGATGTAAACTGAACTGCATATGAGAACACGGTTTGATTTTGGTTTTAATGGAGTTGAATAAGATTTGTGATATCTAAAAGGTGATGTCCTTGATGTGACATTGATTTATGAATTTTTGAAGAAAGAAAAAGGAAAAAAATTACCTATGTTTTTCGTATATTGTTTAATCGCCTGTGTCAAGAATTCATTATTTCATTCCATAATTTGGGTTTAGGTTTTGGGATTATCTCTAATGGTTGGTATTTATGTTGATCAAAAGTGCGAGTCCTGAAAAAAATCATCTAAAATAGCTACTTAGATCTCTCAACTAGGGTTTGGAGAATTGATTAGAATGTAGGAGGATGGGTAGCTAGCTAGGGATCCAAGAATTGGACCTAGGAGCAAATCCAAAATTCACATATATAAGCAATTTCCCTAAATTCCTAGGTGATTTCAAGCACAAACCAACAAGTACTTCATGAAGAATGAGATATAAATAGAACATAATCATTAGAAAATGAAATTACAATGTTTATATATCATTTCCCCCTAACATGGTATCAAAGTAACATTTTCACCCCAAACAACCCACCCAAGGGGCCTAGCTACTCATAACAATGCAAAATACAAAAAGAAGGGAGAATGAGGTAGAGGAAGCCATGGAGCTCAGTGTAGATGAAGAAATCCTCCACTTCAACTGTTTCAAGACATCCTCCTCTCTCCTCCAAGGTGCAATGGCATGGGATGATGGTGGAATAGGGGCAAAACACTAGGAAACTATGGTTTTGGTGGTGGAAATGGTGAAATGGAGTGGAATGGAGGTGGAAATGTAGTTGAATGGGTGGAATGCGAAAATGGAGAGCTAAGAGGTGGTAGAAGGTAGCTAACCTCATGATAGAGCCACCACCTAGGTATATATAGGTGTGGGGGAAGCAATAGGTCAAGAAGGGGCAAAGTGGGAAATGCAGTGCAAAAGTAGCTAGGTTTTTGTGAGTAGCGCGACCGTGGTGGATGGGAATGACTGAGGTGAGAAATGGGGAAAATCAGAGAGACTTGGTTGGTTTTAAACAGGAATTTGCATGGCCATAGTGGTCACCGCGATCGTGGTGGTGCAAGGGTAGCATGGCTATGGTGGCTTGGATTTCTCTGCTCGTTCTTGACTCCACGACCGTTCTGCTCTGAAGGTCACACAGTTGTAAAATGTGGCACGACCATTCTATAGTCATTCTACCATGACCATTTTGAGTGGAATGGCTACGGTGATTTCTGCTTTGCTTGTAGGTGACTCTATTGATTTGCAAGTATGCTAGCATGGCCGTTCTGTGGTACTACGGTCGTGCTGGCCTCTAGATCAAGACTTGGACTTGTTTCTTTGGATTTTCTTGGACATATTTGCTTCAATGAAGCTTTGGCCACTAGGGGTAGGTTGAGGGAGCATCAAACTTCACTTTAGGACTCTCCAAGGGTAGAGGAACCCTAGGATCACTCCTCTCTCTCTTCCATCAAGGGTGGTCCAAATGCCTAAAAACATGCAAATAATGTCCATAAGTGCATTTTATACAAAAATGCATATTGAGGGAAATAACATGTAATATAACTAGTATAGATGTGATTGAAATGCAATATGACACAAGATGAATACCTAAAATAGGACTGAATCAATATCTAATGTGGATCATATGATAAATGTTCTTCTAGTATTTGTATTAGCATATTCTTTGATTTGGATTTGTTACACAAGATGATTGGTTAATATGTAGGTTATGGAGAAACCTAATTGTATGACGATCATATAACTTAGCAGTACATGAATACTTATTGAATGAAGATAACCTAATGTAAAGATAAACATGCGAACAATTATTCATAATTATGCTCAAGTCAAAAATGAAATCTATGCTTAATGTAAGGTGAATGGTATATTAAATACATTCTCAACATGTTAATGCCTAATGACTCATGATATTAGAATGATTATCAATAGCTATAGTGTTGAATGAAAATTGTGTATGAACATGAGAGAGGTAATGAATGGTATGTGATGATGATGGTGATGACGATGAAGACATGAGATGGTCTATGTAGAATATGAATATGCGAGATTCCTTGTGATAGGTGTACATGTTAGTTGGGACCCACATAGATGGTAAGGCCCACATTCATAGGATTAGGGTGACCCATAGAGACGGGATAGAGATCCCATGGAAAGAGTGAGTTGAACCTTAGCTTCACACTCCTCTCCTACTGGGATGTTGGACCCTTGTCATGTCTCTTGAGTTTTTTTATCCCTTTTACCGCTACTAGAGAGGCCTAAATGTCATACCTTATATGTATCCTAGTAGCCAGATAGACAATATTGCAAATGAATGATCTATGATGGGGAGATGAATGCAAATACAATGTATATAATAAATATGCCTAAATGATGAGATAAAGATAATAGACCAACATGACATGTTGTCTGTGTGATTATACCTTGTGATGTTTATTTATTATCTTTCTCAATAATATCTTGCCATGATATGTGTAGCTGCTCAGTAATCCATGTAGTGATAATAAATGTTCCCTAGATATGCTTCTATTCTGGGTGGGAAGGACCCACTCATTAAGGCGACAACAACTCATTAAGTATGTTGTTGATGGTTCTAGATGTCAAATTTGCACAATGAATGTGTGGTGTTTTTGAAGTTGTTGTGGACTTGTAGTGAGGTTGTGAATCTACTTAGCATTTTTGCACACTCATTCCTGGTTGAGAAGCATCAAAAAATTGGTGTTTGTTGTATTTTTTTCGTTCTTGTTGTGGCTGTCATGCCTATTGAACTTGATGATATAACAAAAGATAAATACAAAGTGATATCATGTGCTCAAAGAAATCTACTATCGTTGTTGTTATATGAGAAACATGCCTTGATGTGATACCTTTTAATAAAAGACATGCTCTTGTGCTATAAGTAGATGTAAGCTTGAGATCGACCTTATATCTTGTTGAGTATAATGTAATTATGTCATGATGAGGCTACCTGATATGTTTTTAGGCTTTTGTGTTTATACTTTCACGGAGTTGTGTTTATCTCATCGAACTTTCTTTGAGCTTTCTCGATTTTTATTGACTAGTTGGATTAGTTTACCTCTTTAGCCTCGCCTTTGGGGTTACGTGAGTTAATGTGAGAGGAGGGTGCTATATTTAATATACATGTTATAATTTTTATGATTTGTGCCTATTTATTTGTGTCATCAACACATGAAAGTAATTGTATTATTCTTCTTATATGTTGTGCCTCATCATTAAATTATTGTGAAATCCCTTTGAAGTCACCCTTGTATAATTGTAAAATCCCTTTAAAGTCACCCTTGTATAATGTTTTCCCTCTCATTGACGGGATATTTACTTTCCTCTTGGTTCTCCTTGCTTTCTCCCCCTTTGTATCACCCAAAACTATTACATTAAAATGCATATACCTGCTTATACTTAATTTCTCTCTGCTTATCTCTTCTTTTTCAATGAAGTTCCCAAATTTCAGAAGTCTTTTCTGAGAGAGACCCAATTCAGAAGCCCATACTATAGTAAATGACCTTTACGAGGATAATGTCTTTCTAGATGCGTTGGGTACCCTATGCCAAGTTGGAGCGACGACATCCTTCACATCCTTCGACCGTGGTTGTGTCACACGTCCCGATCCATGAAACGACAAGAAGGCGACTTGAGTGTGAAGAATAGTAGGAGTCAGCTCGCAGTGCGACAATACATACAAATGTATTAGGATACACAAGGCCTAATTTAGTCCATAAAATAGTTACATGCAAGGATTGCAAGCAATGCTTCTCACAAATTTTCATATATAGTTCGGCAAGAGTTAATATGTACTATGATAAAACAAAGACAAAAATCACATTCACCCTCTTACGACCTTTCATATAATCTTATCAGAATATACAAGGATCAATTTGTAATTTTGAAGTTGCATCCATACCCTTCTATGCTCTCACAAGGCTATCCTATCAGAGAATAAAAGAGTAAGTTACAATTATAACTATAAAAATGTACATACGTCACCTTCAAAACCTTTTGCTCTATTGTATACATTACGATATAAGAACTACTTTGTAATTTAGAAAAATTGTGTAAAAAGTTCGGAAAAGACCCTCCACAACTCTTTTTTATATATAGTATAGATTCATATCACATGATGTTTTATCTCTATGTTTGGCCTCGTTTTCTCATACTATTTTCTATTGTTTCCAAGTACGCGGACAGGTATGCGCGAAAGGATGCTACTGCTAATGTATTTTATTATAAATTTTTTTTTTGAGCCCAACCCTCCCGACGTCGTTTGGCAATTTGCGCACCAACAATCCCTGCATACACCAATTGGCCCTTTCTGATTGGTGCATCTGGTAAAGTCCCGGATCGCTATCCATACACTAATAAGATGTTCCATCCAGGCCGTTAATTGTGACGTAATCGGACGCCCTAATCCAGAGACCACTTCCGTGCTCCCCAAGCGCACTTTCAAACTCAATCTCGCCTTCAGCCTCCCGCCGGTACTGTATATAACGCCCCAGCCGGCCCCTGGTATTCGGCATCGCAATCTAAGAGTGAAGCAGAACAGCTAAAAATCGTTCGTACTCTACCTCTTAGCATCCACACCTCCGGCTCTTAACCTTTGCAATGGCCCGCACAAAGCAGACTGCTCGCAAGTCCACCGGCGGCAAAGCCCCAAGGAAGCAGCTTGCCACTAAGGCCGCGCGCAAGTCTGCCCCCGCTACCGGCGGTGTGAAGAAGCCCCACCGCTTCCGTCCCGGTACCGTCGCCCTCCGTGAGATCCGCAAGTACCAGAAGAGCACTGAGCTCCTCATCCGCAAGCTCCCGTTCCAGCGCTTAGTCCGCGAAATCGCCCAGGACTTCAAGACAGACCTCCGGTTCCAGAGCTCCGCCGTCGCCGCTCTGCAGGAGGCCTCTGAGGCATACCTCGTGGGGCTGTTCGAGGATACCAACCTGTGCGCCATTCATGCCAAGAGAGTTACCATTATGCCCAAGGACATCCAGCTCGCCAGGAGGATCCGCGGTGAGAGGGCTTAAGCCGATGACGGACGGGCTGCTGTATTTTCACAAAAAACGACTCGAGATTGATGTAATGGTGCTAACTGCCTCGTTAGCCTTATAAACTGCTTGTTGTTGGTGGTTTACCAGAGTATAATTGACGACCGTTTATCGGGTATTATGGGAATATATAAATCTCATGTGTTCGTTTTATCTGCTTAACCACCCATGTCGTTGATAAAGCTAAAAGATTATCAAATTTTAGTCTTTTGTAACAGCAACAGAACCCCCCTAAACTATTTTGAAATATCAGTGATGTTGATCGTTGGGAGTCGGGAGTAAATTTCTCAACTAGGTGAGAATTGAGTATATAATTGACTATCTTTTGCGTCTGAAATCTAGATGGCAACCGGATCGCTTCCTCGCGTCTCTTTTCTTTCCCCTTTTACTCTCTTCTTCTTCTTCCTCTTCCTCCTACTTCCACCTCCTCCAACACTAATCCAATCCAATTAAGTGTATAATTGATTCTGCCCACTCTAATCCTATCCATAGTAAGCGGGGTTTTGGGGTTTGCGTGTCCTCTGCTCGAAGGCTCGGGGCAAACAAGTCTCTCCTCCTGTGGACTTCATCTCTCATCGTACTCCTCATCAGTCATACATGTTGCTCTGGGTCGAGGTTTGGGCTCCGTTCTGACCTTTTAAAATATTTTTTCCTGTCCAACTAAAGTGGGGGGATTAGATTCTATTTTTGACTTGCTTTCTATCCTAATTTATGTTACGTTTCGAAGAATAAGTTTTGCCATCCAAACAAAGTTGGAGGCGCAACTTGTTGTTTGTCTACTTTCTATCTTGATATAATTTTCTTTTGATTCTCAAATTGAGTGTCACATACTTCTTTCTTTCAAATTTGAATTTTTAGAGGGTTTTGAGGGATTTGAAGGCAAGCATTTTGTGCAAGTGGTACGTGTTTATTTTTGGAGTGAGGAAACTAAGAAAAAAAATAAAGCAATGGGGGCTTGGACACAACCATGCTCAACTAAGATAGGTAATGTTTGGCTGATATGGTAATATTTTAACCCGGTAAATAAGAGTGGTAATATATAATATGAATGAAGATGCGGAACCCTAGTCTAAATTCATGTAGAGAATATAGGGCTAAAATGGTCATAGGTATACCACGTATACCCACAAATTCATACTCTTTTAAACTCCCCACATGTGTAGATTCTCATAACCACATACCCATAGACATGTAGTTAATCAGGTTCCACCAATGAGTAAAGAACCTATTTCAATAATATGATATTTGTATCATACTCAACTACTCTAATGAATATAATATAGAATTGATGTTATTTACTATACTATAATCAATATGATTGTTAGGACAATATGAGAACTAATTACTCTAATTACAAAAATAAACTTAAGTAACGTAAACTTAAAGCTAAATGTAACGACAGTCGCCAAATTGACAAACAAATCGTTACTAATTAAGCGGAATAAACATAAACAACGGATTAACAAAAATCACTAAAATTTAAAACCATTTTTTTGCAATGAGATCCTTGTACAGAAAACTTTTACTGAAAGATCCAAAACTCATACATATCATGATTAACATTATACAACATTATTTCATCTCATCTCGAGGACAACATATAACAGTTGTTCTATCAAAACACATACTGGAGCAACATAAAACCTCGAGGCATTCAAGCCAAAATCTCATATTATTCTTGAAACCAGTACGAACCAACTCCAAAGACCTGATAGTACAGAGACGATACATAGGATTTCTATCTACAAGACTTGACAGACAGTACACTCAACCTGAGCTGTCACTGTTGTCCCTGCTACTGTTGTTCTTTCTCTGTAGTACGGTCTCAACCCCTCTCGTGCACGTCCACCTAAAAAAAATGTGGATCACACGGGGTGAGACAATTGTAATTGTCCCAGCGAGAGATATAACTCTCCGCCAACAATGTTATTACCATAGTTAAATAGTATTAAACTGAGCAAATGATAAGCAGTTTAGAATATTCTCATATTTTAAAGCATTGCAACTATCTACGATAGAGCAGTAAATCATCTATTTTCTTTATAAGGAATAGGAAAGAACATGTATATCATTTACCCATCATACTATATCAACATCTCAAGCTTATCCTGTGATACTCATCATCATGGTATGCCATCCATGGATCGTTCTCATTTCTATCTGTTGGCCTCAGCTAATATGCTAACCAGATATTGAATTGTACCAGTCATGTGAGTATACATCATCATATTCTGTCCAGGCATTGGACTATGCCAATCCTGTGCAACCATTCCAAGCATTGGACTATGCCAATCCTGTGACATTATTCCAGGCATTGGATTATTACCAATCCTATGCAATTATTCTAGGTATTGGGTTATTACCAATCCTGTACATTTCAGGTATTGATCTATGTCAATCCTGTGACATTATTCCAGGTATTGGTTTATGACCAATCCTGTGCATTCCAGGTATTGGGTTATGACCAATCCTGTGATATTATTCCAGATATTGTGTTATGACCAATCCTGTGATATTATTCCAGGTATTGGGTTATTACCAATCATGTGCATTCCAGGTATTGATCTATGTCAATCCTGTGATATTATTCCAGGCATTGGACTATGCCAATCCTGTGCATTCCAGGTATTGATCTATGTCAATCCTGTGATATTATTCCAGGTATTGGGTTATTACCAATCTTGTGCATTCCAGGTATTGATCTATGTCAATCCTGTGACATTATTCCAGGTATTGGGTTATTACCAATCCAGTGCATTTATTATAGGCTTCATGCCTCTGCCAGGTATTAGACTTTAACCAATCTTGATTACACAGCCAGGCAGTGGACTCTAACCACACTTGATTACATTTCACTATTACTTGGCATTACCTTGGTCAAGCCATCATACTCATCCACATTCTTTATATAATACAAGTATTCCTCATGTCTCATTTTAACATATTCAAAGTACCATAGCCCTTATTTTGGCTATGACTATAATGCACGTATAACCAAGATTTCATTATTACCTTTGTAACCATTTATTATTATTATTATGTTACAGGGTTCCCATTTACCTGGTTTATTTTAAACATTACCAATTCTTACATCAATCTTTAGATCAATATCTTGTCACCTCTCATTAGGAAACAACTAATCACATAACTCACAAGGTCCATTAAACATCTTGTCACCTCTCACTAGGCAACAACTATTCACAAGGCTCACAAGGCTATTAAACATCTTGTGACCTCTCACTAGGCAACAACTATTCACGTGGATCACAAGGCCATTAAACATCTTGTCACCTCTCACTAGGCAACAACTATTCACATGGCTCACAAGGCCATTAAACATCTTGTCACCTCTCATCATTTATCATTAAATGAATCATCAACACAAGGTATGAGTTCGTCTCTCATCCTTACGAGGGTGTGATTACATCATACTTTATTAACTTGGCTTAACCCTTTCTCAAGGTATGTTAGCCCACACTTATCAAAGTGTATTAAACTTATTACATCTCAATGTAACAATTTACATAACACACTTCATGTGTTACTCATCCAAGTATATTGGATTTAAGGTGCATCAAGGTACATCAACCTTGAAATGCTGGATGTGATATCTATCATGTCTTGATGTATCACTTCCCTCGTCACTTTTAACTTACTTAAGTTCATCAACTTATCTTGTATTAGGGTATTTCCCATCCTAATACTTTATGCACTAGCCCATCACATTCATTCTGTAGTGTATTGATCATAAGTCATACATTTGAATTACCCAACTATCATCAATGATATGGGCTCATCTCGGGTCAAGGCATTGTTAATATAAGGTTGTCCATTATCAACCACTCTAGGTGTTTCACCTATCAAGATATTAGCCACACCATTACTTGGTGTTACCCTCATCACTCCTAAGAGTGTCTTGCCCTCACCTTTACAATGTATCTCGGGTTAGAAGTGTGCATATGATCACCATACCGGGTTGTAAGTACATTCAATCACCCTATCGGGCTAGTCACCATCTAGGGTTAGCCATGACGGGTTAGGGTTACCATATCGTCTAAGGTTGTGTATTGTGCAACCCTATCGTGAAACCATGTCGTGTAACCATGTCGTGCAACCATGTCGTGCAACCATATCATGTAACCATGTCGTGCCATAGCAATTGTTACACTTCACTTATATCGGGTTACCCAAATTAGGGTTTCTTGTCAACTTACAAGTATACAATTGACCTTGTATTGTGCATGGAGTCTATACTTGACTCCCTATCGTGCAAGAGGTGTATACTAAACCCCCCATATCGTGCAACAATGTATTCATTCATATCCATATCGTTCAAGTGAAGTAGGTGCATCATCATATCGGGTTAAAGGTACTTTCTTGTGTGCTTGCACCCGATATCACTTTTATAAAGTGATACCACTACCTTCAAGCTCTAGACATTATTTATAACTGTTATAGTTCATCTCAACAGGTCTAAGAAACTAATATAACTCATAATATCATCAACTATTTCAGCAAATTTCGGAATTAAAAGTATTTCACTAATTATAGCAATTCAGGTGAAGAATAATAACATGGTTGAGTTCAAGTTATATAACCCGCCTTAAGAATGACTTCAAAGCTCCAAGCTCCAAGGCTACACGTTCCTAAGGTTGAAGATGGGCTTCACAACTCCTCTATATGCAATGAATCACCATGGATAAGTAATTGGTGAAGAAGAAAAGAAAGGAAGATCAAAACCGTAAATTCATGCTTCAATCCAAGGTTGAAGATGACCTTATCCTCACCTTAGAGTTAAGTATGAGCTCCTTCTTGATACTTAACACCTATGCATGATACACTAGTGTCCTTGCACGATATGACACCCCTATTGCACGATATGTCACTCACCCTTGCACGATATGACACTCACTTGGAGTCAAAACTTCACTCTATGGCCGATATCACCCTATATGGCCAATATCACCTACTTAGGCGATATGCTCTTGCCATGGGCGATATCCCAAGGCCCATGCACGATAAAAAAACATCCCTTCACTATATGGGAGCTATATGCACGATAACTTAGAGTAGGAGGATGGTAAGGGTCACAAAATTGCACTAAGGGGTGAAACTAGGGGTGTATATACTTGTTGTTCATGAAGGAAGGCAAAAATGAGGTGTCAACATTTTGAGCTAGTAGGTGCCACGTGTCATGCATGGGTTACACGTGTACATGCATGTATAAACATTTATATTGTCTTGAAAAATGGTTGAGGATCATCTTGAGATGCAAATTCGTCCATTACTTATCCATTTGGATAAGTCATCTAGGTTTAATCACTATTTTAAATCAAGCCGATACACTTTTTCTAAGGAAACTTGTTGTCCGTCACACCTCACCTCCTTGAGGTGCTTTGCACGATATGGACTTTTCCAAGAGTTCACAAAATGATATGAGACACCTCTTTGGGCTCCTTGGCCGATAGGCACTCATATATAAGCTTTTCAACTTGATACAACTCAAGTTAAGCTTCCATATTCAACCCTTTTCTTGGTCATTTCATCACCAAGATTACCATCATTCATAATTGATTCAAAAATGGTGTCTCATTCCTTATCTCTCCTCTAAATGATACATATAGGAAGTAGGAACACTCTAGAGGTGGTAATTTTCATATTAACCCCATATTTTGGGTAAATTACAATTTGTACCAAAATTGGTGCACAAGGTACCAACATTGTTCAAACAAGTTCAAACTTGGAATTTAGGCTTTCCACAAGCTACCACCTTTCATAATTCTCTCTATTATTATGCTAAAACATATAAGGCACGTTAAAAATGTGACATATTTCAATATAACCCCTCAACTTGGGTAAATTGCACTTTGGTCCAAAACAGAGAAACATAGCTCAAATAGCATTCAATCAGGACCAAACTTGAAACATAAGTGTGTCACATGATAAAAAAGAACCTTAGAGGATTATATTAAAGTTCTATGAAACGTTTTTAGCCAAAACAAATAGGGTTACCTCATAACCCAGGTCAGGGTCATTACAAGTTATAAACCCCTAACAAGGATTTCGTCCCCGAAATCCCAGGTAAAGGGAGACAAATATCATTCATTCATCATATCATAAAGTCTCCACATAACATCTTTGATGTTGTCATGTTTATGTGGGGCATAAACCCCTAACAAATGGTATCCATACTACATTATGTAACTGGACAAATTTCAGAGTTGGCCCCTCTAGGTAACCAAACATTACTTCTTATCAGGAGTCATGTTCCCATTTCCTCATATGATTGAAAGTTCTTGGATACTAGGATTATTTACCTTGGTACCCATTATATGTGCCATAAAAACATCACATCATCATCATGATTACTAGATCTGGGTATTCAAACCCTCAATCCATCACTGAACATTGTTACCTCTCATCAGTAACTGTTACCTCTAGGTCTGAGGACCAGGGTATACATTATACTAAACATCTTCTTTTGTTTATCAGTTGATCTATGATTAACTCATATTTCTCCATATATCAATTAGGATGTCGTAGAAATATCCATGCCACATATTTGACTTCATTATGCTCTTTAGATTGTCTTAGAATGACTGCTTGATCAGAGTAATTAGAAAGATAACAATCTAAGAGTTCCATACTTACCTTGCATTCAATAGATGAATACCTGGCCAGGGTATTCAAGAACTGAAATTAGGTAGTATGCATTTGTTTTATATTATGTTTCATACTTTTAACATCTCTTTAAATTTACTACTTAGTATCTCAGATTTTCTCTGGGTGTTTCTTTTACATGTCTTCCTTTTCTACATGAAGAGAGAAATTCCAAAACATACAAGAGAATATTGGACCGAATATAGGTTCTTATCCTTCTTATCTCTTCCTCATGTCCTTATAGAACTAATTACAGGAAGCTCAACAACAACTACCTTCTTATGATTATCAGATAAAATCTAGAGAAGACATATCAGAATGAGAAAGCTCTATCTGACTACCATCCCTCACAGTCATCCACCACTTTTGGTTGACTCAAACATAGAGTCTAGCTATTTCATGTTGTTTCTTTTGCCTTTTTATACTATTAGGTTGTAACTTTCATAAGCCCTGCCGAGTCTACCTCGGTTGTTGGGTCATTTACTCCCTTCTTTTTGAATAAAAGGGTTTAGTATGCTTAACATGTCCATGTCTTATCCTCATACCATAGTCTTATCGGTCTCATTACCGATGTAGAGACTAAGCCATGGGTTATTACATGTGGAAAGTTAGGACCTTTGCCTTTACTTAGTGGCTATTGCCCTGGTACACTAGGCATTTATTGTGCTGATGGCATAAAAAACTTTGGCTTTTTAGTATAACTATGCAAATGTCTCTAGAATTGTAGAGACCTTTCCTTAATTCTCAACTTATTGCCCCTCCTTGGGCATTGCCATCACAGATGTACTATCTATCTATACTTATGGCAGAGTCTATTTTCTTGCCATATGTTAATTCTTCCCACATTTCCACTGTTCCGACATGACTATGTCATTTAGGAACCCTTTGAAAACCCAAAGTTTCTATATTGAGGACTGGTAATCTCGGTTGTAATGCTAGTATCCAGTCTATTATATGCATCATTGTTGTTCTAACTTGCCTCACAAGAGCATAAAAACATTCTCTATCCTGATTAGGCCAATATAGGAATTCTCAGTCACTCATTCTTTTCTTGCCTGATCCCTTACACCCTTTATTGGTGCAACAACATTGTTCTCAACAATATGTTCCTCGTGTTCTCCAGTCATTTTAAACTTTACCCTTTCTTCTGCATAAGCAGAAGTCACTATAGGGTATACTGGAGGACACTAATACAGACTCAACACCTTAGTCCTATGTCTCTTTAGACTCAGCGAACCTTAAGCTCTGATACCAAACTTGTAACGACAGTCGCCAAATTGACAAACAAATCGTTACTAATTAAGCGGAATAAACATAAACAACAGATTAACAAAAATCACTAAAATTTAAAACCATTTTTTGCAAGGAGATCCTTGTACAGAAAACTTTTACCGAAAGATCCAAAACTCATACATATCAGGATTTACATTGTACAACATTGTTTCATCTCATCTCGAGGACAACATATAACAGTTGCTCTATCAAAACACATACTGGAGCAACATAAAACCTCGAGGCATTCAAGACAAAATATCATATTATTCTTGAAACCAGTACGAACCAACTCCAAGGACCTGAGAGTACAGAAACGATACATAGGACTTCTATCTACAAGACCTGATAGACAGTACACTCAACCTGAGCTGTCACTATTGTCCCTGCTACTGTTGTTCTTTCTCTGTAGTACAGTCTCAACCCCTCTCGTGCACGTCCACCTAAAAAAATGTGGATCACATGGGGTGAGACAATTGTAATTATCCCAACGAGAGATATAACTCTCCACCAACAATGTTATTACCATAGTTAAATAGTATTAAACTGAGCAAAGGATAAGTAGTTTAGAATATTTTCATATTTTAAAACATTGCAACTATCTATGATAGAGCAGTAAATCATCTATTCTCTTTATAAGGAATAGGAAGAACATGTATATCATTTACCCATCATACTATATTAACATCTCAAGCTTATCTTGTGATACTCATCATCATGGTATGTCATCCATGAATCGTTCTCATTTCTATCTGTTGGCCTCAGCCAATATGCTAACCAGATATTGAATTGTACCAGTCATGTGAGTATACATCATCATATTATGTCTAGGCATTGGACTATGCCAATCCTGTGCAACCATTCCAAGCATTGGACTATGCCAATCCTGTGACATTATTCCAGGCATTGGGTTATTACCAATCCTGTGCAATTATTCCAGGTATTGGGTTATTACCAATCCTGTACATTTTAGGTATTGATCTATGTCAATCCTGTGACATTATTCCAGGTATTGGTTTATGACCAATCCTGTGCATTCCAGGTATTGGGTTATGACCAATCCTGTGATATTATTCTAGGTATTGGGTTATGACCAATCCTGTGATATTATTCCAGGTATTGGGTTATTACCAATCCTGTGCATTCCAGGTATTGATCTATGTCAATCCTGTGACATTATTTCAGGTATTGGGTTATTACCAATCCAGTGCATTTATTATAGGCTTCATGCCTCTGCCAGGTATTGGACTTTAATCAATCCTGATTACACAGCCAGGCAGTGGACTCTAACCACACCTGATTACATTTCACTATTACTTGGCATTACCTTGGTCAAGCCATAATACTCATCCACATTCTTTATATAATACAAGTATTCCTCATGTCTCATTTTAACATATTCAAAGCACCATAGCCCTTATTTTGGCTATGAACTATAATGCATGTATAACCAAGATTTCATTATTACCTTTGTAACCATTTATTATTATTATTATGTTACAAGGTTCCCATTTACCTGGTTTATTTTAAACATTACCAATTCTTACATCAATCTTTAGATCAATATCTTGTCACCTCTCATTAGGAAACAACTAATCACATAACTCACAAGGCCCGTTAAACATCTTGTCACCTCTCACTAGGCAACAACTATTCACAAGGCTCACAAGGCCATTAAACATCTTGTCACCTCTCACTAGGCAACAACTATTCACATGGCTCACAAGGCCATTAAACATCTTGTCACCTCTCACTAGGCAACAACTATTCACATGGCTCACAAGGCCATTAAACATCTTGTCACCTCTCATCATTTATCATTAAATGAATCATCAACACAAGGTATGAGTTCGTCTCTCATCCTTACGAGGGTGTGATTACATCATACTTTATTAACTTGGCTTAACTCTTTCTCAAGGTATGTTAGCCCACACTTATCAAAGTGTATTAAACTTATTACATCTCAATGTAACAATTGACATAACACACTTCATGTGTTACTCATCCAAGTATATTGGATTTAAGGTGCATCAAGGTACATCAACCTTGAAATGCTGGATGTGATATCTATCATGTCTTGATGTATCACTTCCCTCGTCACTTTTAACTTACTTAAGTTCATCAACTTATCTTGTATTAGGGTATTTCCCATCCTAATACTTTATGCACTAGCCCATCACATTCATTCTGTAGTGTATTGATCATAAGTCATACATTTGAATTACCCAACTATCATCAATGATATGGGCTCATCTCGGGTCAAAGCATTGTGAATACACGGTTGTCCATTATCAACCACTCTATGTGTTTCACCTATCAAGATATTAGCCACACCATTACTTGGCGTTACCCTCATCACTCCTAAGAGTGTCTTGCCCTCACCTTTACAATGTATCTCAGGTTAAAAGTGTGCATATGATCACCATATCGGGTTGTAAGTACATTCAATCACCCTATCGGGCTAGTCACCATCTAGGGTTAGCCATGACGGGTTAGGGTTACCATATCGTCTAGGGTTGTGTATTGTGAAACCCTATCATGAAACCATGTCGTGTAACCATGTCGTGCAACCATGTTGTGCAACCATATCATGTAACCATGTCGTGCCATAGCACTTGTTACACTTCACTTATATCGGGTTACCCAAATTAGGGTTTCTTGTCAACTTACAAGTATACAATTGACCTTGTATTGTGCATGGAGTCTATACTTGACTCCCTATCATGCAAGAGGTGTATACTAAAACCCCATATCATGAAACAATGTATTCATTCATATCCATATCGTTCAAGTGAAGTAGGTGCATCATCATATCAGGTTAAAGGTACTTTCTTGTGTGCTTGCACCCGATATCACTTTTATAAAGTGATACCACTACCTTCAAGCTCTAGACCTTATTTATAACTGTTACAGTTCATGTAAACAGGTCTAAGAAACTAATAGAACTCATAATCTCATCAACTATTTCAGAAAATTTGGAATTAAAAGTATTTCACTAATTATAACAATTTAGGTGAAGAATAATAACATGGTTGAGTTCAAGTTATATAACCCGCCTTAAGAACGACTTCAAAGCTCCAAGATCCAAACTCCACATTCCTAAGGTTGAAGATGGACTTCAAAACTCCTATATATGCAAAGAATCACCATGGATAAGTAATTGGTGAAGAAGAAAAGAAAGGAAGATCAAAACCCTAAATTCATGCTTCAATCCAAGGTTGAAGATGATCTTATCCTCACCTTAGAGTTAAGTATGTGCTCCTTCTTGCTCCTTAACACCTTTGCACGATACACTAGTGTCCTTGCACAATATGCCACCCCTCTTGCACGATATGGCACTCACTTGCACGATATGACACTCACTTGGAGTCAAAACTTCACTCTATGGCCGATATCACCCTATATGGCCAATATCACCTACTTAGGCGATATGCTCTTGCCATGGGCGATATCCCAAGGCCCATGCATGATAAAACAACATCCCTTCACTATATGGGAGCTATATGCACGATAACTTAGGGTAGGAGGGTGGTAAGGGTCGCAAAATTGCACCAAGGGGTGAAACTAGGGGTATATATACTTGTTGTTCATGAAGGAAGGCAAAAATGAGGTGTCAACATTTTGAGCTAGTAGGTGCCACGTGTCATGCATGGTTTACACATGTACATGCATGAATAAACATTTATATTGTATTGAAAAATGGTTGAGGATCATCTTGAGATGCAAATTCGTCCATTACTTATCCATTTGGATAAGTCATCTAGGTTTAATCACTATTTTAAATCAAGCCGATACACTTTTTCTAAGGAAACTTGTTGTCCGTCAAACCTCACCTCCTTGAGGTGCTTTGCACGATATGGACTTTTCCAAGAGTTCACAAAATGATATGGGGCACCTCCTTGGGCTCCTTGGCCGATAGGTACTCATATATAAGCTTTTCAACTTGATACAACTCAAGTTCAGCTTCCATATTCAACCCTTTTCTTGGTCATTTCATCACCAAGATTACCATCATTCATAATTGATTCAAAAATTGTGTCTCATTCCTTATCTCTCCTCTAAATGATACATAGAAGAAGTAGGAACACTCTAGAGGTGGTAAGTTGCATATTAACCCCACATTTTGGGTAAATTACAATTTGTACCAAAATTGGTGCACAAGGTACCAACATTGTTCAAACAAGTTCAAACTTGGAATTTAGGCTTTCCACAAGCTACCACCTTTCATAATTCTCTCTATTATGATGATAAAACATATAAGGCACGTTAAACATGTGACATATTGCAATATAACCCCTCAACTTGGGTAAATTGCACTTTGGTCCAAAATAGAGAAACATTGCTCAAATAGCATTCAATCGGGACCAAACTTGAAACATAAGTGTGTCACATGATAACAAAGCACCTTAGAAGATTATATTAAAGTTATATGAAACTTTATTAGCCAAAACAAATAGGGTTACCTCATAATGCAGTTCAGGGTCATTACACTAAAATAGTAACAAGGTATGCCACATAACTCAAATGACACATTTCATTTGTCTGTGTTGAAGATGTACCATCTGGGTAGTGGCAGATCTTGGAAGAAAATCTTAGGGGGGGGGCAAAAGTAGTTGTATATAGCAAAAGTACACTACAATGTAATTAACCATATAATTTATACAATTTTTTCTCTTAACTTTGGAATATAAAAGAAAAGACAAACTAGAAAAATTAAAATTATAACATAAAATAAGCATACCAATATTCTATATTTTGAAATAGACATATTTTCTACTTCTAAAATATAAAACCTAGTAGTTTAAATCTTTGGATCAACTAGTATTCAAACCATTTCTAAATGTTTGACCAATACTTCTTTCAAGACAAATTGAGACGACTCGACACCAGATCAGACCGTCACAGTGTAATTAATTGTGAAATTAATCATAAGCAGCAGAATTACTAAAAATCACTAAAAATTAAAACCATTTACTAAGAGATCCATTTCCAGGAAACTCTTATAGAAAGAATCAAAAATATTAATTTACATATACATTCTGGTTCACAAAGTACATATCATGTACCATCCCTTCTCGAGGGTTACAAGTATCAACTGCTCTGTTAAAAACTATACAAAGGCAGCATAAGAACCTCGAGGCATCAAGACAAAATCTCAGATCGATCATAAAAGCAATAACTACTAACTCCTAGGACCTTAGAGTACAGACACGACTCATAGGAATCATATCTACATGACACGACAATCAGTATCTCCACCTGAGATGTTACTACTGCCCCTGTTGCTGCTATCCTTCCCCTATTATATGGTTTCTACCTCCTCGTCCTTGTCCACCTAAAAAGGTTAGATCCCACGGGGGTAAGACAATTGAAAATTGTCCCTGCGAGAGATATAACTCTCTGCCAAAAATATTATTATTGCAGATAAACAATAATAAACTGAACAGAGGAATCTTCATTAAACAATAGGATTTAATCATTATTAAGCAGAATAGAGAAATGCCACCTCTTAAAGTATGAAAACTATAAAATGATAAGCAGTAGATCATCTATTCTTTTAATAAGGAATATGAAGAACATGCATAATATTTATCCACTCTAGGATACAATAAGCAATGTAATATCAACCAATGATTTCCGTATTTCATTCTTAAACAAATATGCTACACAACTGATTAAATTTTTCAATCATACTTATGCCCTGAGAAGATGAGGTATACCGCTCATGCTCCAACCGACCATGATTAAGTAAAGCATCAGTACCATACATAGGTCAATGGAAGAGCCGGACTCCATTACCTCATCTTTCTCGGTCAGTACGAGATCATATTCAGGACAACTTGTGTCTCTGCTAAATATCTTTCCAAGGTATACTGGGATCTTCTCTATAGAGTTATAGCCCGTAGCATATACTCTTTTCAGGATATGGCCCGTAGCCAATGCCTGGTATTGTGGAGTTATGACCCATAGCCATACTCTTATTGGGATATGGTCCATAACCATTCCTGTACATAGGATATGGCCCTCAGTCATTCCTATGAGGCGTAAGGATATTTTCTCCCATTACCCCCACATATTCAAAATATGCATTCCAAGAATACCCATAGGAAAACCTATTTCACCATCACCAATTACCTGTCGATGATGAATCTATGGTCAGGGCTCTACATGATAAGATTTCACTTGATTAATTAAGTGCATTACCATATTCTCTTAGCATCAGTCGGGTTTTCAAACATAAATTATTATAACAAATGCTACAAAAGAATGTGTAATACTTTTATCAAATACTTCTTGAAGCTTTATAAAACATTGGGATCTCAATCCCTTGTTACATCATGGGCATTCTCATCCCTTAACATCTTATCATCATGATTATGGGATATGGGTGTTCAAACCCTCAGTTCATTAAAGAACGCTTGTTACCACTTATCAGGTAACTAAACACCTTCAGGTCATCTGACCAAGGTAAACATGATACTTGCTACACAAGCATCTCACATGGCTTTCATAGCCCATTTAATCTCTTGTTACCTCTTACTAGGCAACAAAAAATATAATGGCTCACAAAGCCCATAAAACAATTTCAAGTAAATAACACATTATAGCTCATACCTGGCTATGCTCATCATCTCATGATATCTGCAGGGTTAGTACACATGATAACAGTTATATCAATTACATATCAACACTGTGTAATGTAATGGTAGCATCACTATTCCCTCATTAGAATTAGGGTTTCTCATGACATTCACCCTGTATTAGGGTTTCACATAACATCACATTATATTGGGGTTTCACATATCATCACCCTATATTAGGGTTTCTCATAACATCACCCTATGTTAGGGCTTCAAATAACATTGTCCTAAATTAGGGTTTCATATAACATCACCCTATATTAGGGTTTTTCATCATATTACCCTGAAATGGGATTTCTCATATCATCACTCTAGATTAGGGTTACACCATTACCCTAAATTAGGGTTTCACCTATCATTGCCCTAAATTAGGGTTAGGGAACATCAACCTTCTCGATTAGGGTTTCATGATCTCTTTATCAAGGATCATACCCTAAGTACATATTCTATTCATGTTAAGAGTGTTGAGGTTTAATCACTACATGATTATCATTCATGTATGAATTCCTCTCTCTCTCATCCTCTCTAGGATTTTGATTACTTAAAGCTAGATTAGATTAGGTTATCCTTTCATTCAAATACACACATTTAGGGTTAGCATAGTGTGTTGAGATATTGCTTCCTTAAGCAGAAAAGATTAACCCCTCAAAGGGTACTAATCACACTAGTACCTTAAAGATACAACTATTATAATTATCTTTGATAAACATCATTATCAATCATAAGGTTAATTGATCTTTCATAGCTTTGAGACTATTAGATCTCCAAACAATTTTGATACTTTTGAACCTTCAAACGGTTTTGAACTCCTTAAGCTTCAAATGGTTTTGAGACTTTTGAACCTCCAAACAGTCTGAAGACCGTTTGGTCCAAACCATCTTGAAACCTAAAGGATCAATTACGGTTTCCTTCAACCAATCAATTTAGGGTTTGCACTCATTGAACTATCAACATTAAGAACATTGAAAGTGGATAAAAAAGTAACCCTTAGATCTCCATTCACCCAAGACTCTACTTGACCTCAATCGGTCTTGAGGTACTTGACCTCCAAACGGTCTTGTGATTTCTTAACCTTCAAACAGTCTTGAGGACCGTTTAGACCTTAAACGGTCTTGGTTCAAAATCTTCAATCGGTCTTAAGACCGTTAGACCATCAAACGATTTTGATTTCAAAATCCCTAAACAGTTTGAGACCATTTGAATTAAAAATTATTAAACCCTAAATAGTTTGAAACCGTTTAGACCTCCAAACGTTCAACTCCTTCAAACGGTCAAAGTGCCCAAATGGTTTTGAAGTTCAATTACCCATTCGATCTTGAGATCTATTACTCATTCAATTTTGAACTCAATTACTCATTCGATCTTGAAGTAAATTACCCATTCGGTCTTGAACTCAATTACCTATTTGGTTTTGAAGTAAATTACCCATTCGGTCTTGATGTAAATTACCCATTCGGTCTTGAAACTGAATCAACTCAATCGGTTTTGAAACTGAATTAGCTCAATAAGTTTTGAAACCGAATTAGCTCAATCAGTTTTGAAAACCATTTGCCCCTTCATTTGTTGAGGTGTGTGCTTAAGATGACATCATCATCTTCAAGCTTCAAACCTTAGAAATCAATTGTGATTCTTATGGTGATTTCAACAATTAATCAAAAGGAAACCAAGAAAGAAGAAAGCATTCAACACATGATGAATAAATTGCAAGCAATAATGACATTTAAGGGTTCAAGTTATATAACCCATCTTCAAAATTAAATCCAAGATTCAAGCTTGATGTTATCAATGGTGAATGAAACTTTCTCAACTTCCAAAGGCTCATCCTCAAGTCTTTGAGTGAAATGAATGGCTAAGGTTGAAAATTGAATGAAGAAAAGAAGAAATTAAGCATTGAATTTTGATTTCCACCATGAAACAAGGTTGAAGATGACTATGGAGCTTACCTACAGGTTGGGGGACGTCCTACTGTTTCTCCTAAGCTCCCTTGTGTTCAACCAAATCAAGGAAAGAAAAAGGAATCAAAAAAGCCTTTCATGTGGGTTGAAAATGGGATGTATATAAGGGAATTTCAATGAGAGAGAAAGTGATAAATAATTCCTTCAACTCCCAAAATTGGTGCCACATACTCCCATAAATCCATTGCATATGAATCCATATCCCCCACCTTGTAATTACTCTTCATTATCCATGAATTAAAAGAAAACAAATTAAGCACCTTAACCATTATAATAATAATATCCAAAATTGAGTGGATATTACTTTTTAGTTAACTAATGTGAGTGGGATCTCCACTCACTTTAGATATTTCGTTGCCTTTGCAAGGAACAAGGACGTCCATTATTATACAAATTCAACCATATCATTTTTGGTTGAAGGGCACTTCCATTAATATATTTATTTTTGCATTAAATTGAATTAGGGTTTCAATTGTGCTTAAATCTTGATTATTTTAATATCAAGATTCTCTCTCCTCCAAAGTGATTCAAATGAGACAACCCTCTGATTTTATTGTCTATAATTAATACCAAGAAACATTAGGGACTCTCTAGAAGTGGTATTTTTCATATTGAACCCTAGGTTTTTGGTTAATTGCACATTACACCAAAACTGGGTTTTAATGCACAAACATTGCTTAACAAACTCTTTCTTGGTGCTCAGGCTACCAAAAGCCATACCTCTGCATCATTCTCATTCTTATGATTTTTCAACACTTGAGGAACCTTTTACCATGTAACATTTGCAAGTTAACCCCTCAACTTGGGTAATTTGCACTTTAGTCCAAATCAGACAAAACATTGTTTCAACATTATTCAAAAAGGACTAAAATTGAAACATAAGTTCCTCTTGGGCCTTAATTACTTTTCAAGAGATAAGAGCAATCATATAATTAACTTTCTTAAACAAAACATCTAGGGTTAAAGTATAACCCAATTCAGGGATGTTACATAAACAATCATAGTACAAATAAACAACAAATTACCGAATTTATTATGAATTTTCTCTTGATAAATATCTAATATTGACACATTGGAGTGGTGATAAGATAAATGAGAGTGAAAATGAGATGAATAAGTCAAGATCATGAATAAATACAAGATTTTAAATTGGACAAAGAAGAAAGATGGTGATAAGCATAAAATTCAACCAATACACATTCCCCTAAAGATGCATATTTTAAATTCGTAAGTCAAATATGAGATATGGGAAACTCTGACTAATATGAAATTGGTATTTCATCAGAGACTTTTGAAAAAATCAATTGATAAATGATAAATATTCAATTTGTGTTTAAAGGGAGATCCAACTAGTTAACACTAGTAACAAATATACTTGCTTCATATTTCCCAAAGTTGGTATTGTATGGGATGATTGATGAAGAAGGGAGGAGAATTAAGAAATTTAATTACATCGACCTAGAAGACATATGGATAATAGTTTGCGTTGCAATCCATTATGGATGTCAAAATCAATCTTTCAGAAAATAGGGAGGAAAATTGAAAAAATCTACTTAGGATGGATAAAATGGTCTAGGAAAGAGGAAAATAGAAGGAAGTGAATAGGAAAGATTGTTGGTACTTCCTACCAAGTTTTTATATTAGAGTCAAGAAAAGTAGAAAGAGGAATATATAGGGGAGATATGTCATAAATTATACAGAAACACAGAGGAAAATATGAGAGAAAATAATAAAATATTAAGGAAATATTTAATAAAGTTCTGTGAATAATAATGATGGAAATTTGAACCTATATTGTGTAATAAACTTGAAGACAAATTTGAGTAGAAACATGGAGGAGAATATCAGGAAATGGTTGCAAACAAATATATAATTCAGAGAGAGATATTGAGTTGTGAAGAAGCATAAATATTTAGATAGAAATTTGTTGAGAAACAAATGAGCTATAGAGAATTAGAGAGAAGTAATTATGCTTCACACAACATATATTGAAAATTATATATGGTCTACTTTATGGCATACTTTTTATTTATTTTTATTATACCATCCCCTTTTTTCTGTGTAAAAATCAAATATATCAAAATGAGTATATACACATACCTCCTCCACCCTCCTCATGCTCATCACCAATGTATCAATTTGTGCATCAGTTTGGTATGAAAAAGTAATCAAGTGGGGAGAAAAACTACAATGACATTTGATTATCATTGTAGTTGATTAAGTTGAAGTTTATTATTTAAAATTCATTATAACTTTCCTAATTTTTAGATTTATCTATTTTTACCAATCCACACTAATTACTTTATTAATATTAAATAACCAAATACAATATATCTTTCTATAGGTTACATTTACAATTTATTATGACTGTATATTTATGTTTTAATTTTAAATGATTGATTGCAATTAAGTATCATAAGTTTAATGTCACTTTTGACATAAAAGATATACTAAAATATAATGTTATTTATTGTAGTATCCTATTTCTATTTGAATAAGTATTTGTAGTACTAAAATATCTACTTGTAGTGCCCAAGATGTGGCACCCTGTTGGTAAAAGTATTGATGTATGACTGAGAAGTCTCAGGTTTGAAACCCCCAACCACAGGATGAATGAATGGCCATATTTTAAATACTGATTTGTAGTATTTAACATCTTGTTGGGGGCATCAACACATTATAACTTAATTAATTTTTAGAAACACAACATGGTATTTTAATGAATTAAAAAAAATCTTAGAGGGGCCGTGCCCCCCAGCCCTACATAAGATTCACCGCTACATCCAGGCACAGTGAGAACTATCCAACCAGTGAATGTACACCTTAATGGTGATATATCTTAAATTGAGGAGTATGGCCTTTATCTTGGATAGCCATGCTTAGAAATTGAGGAAGAAAGACATAGTTCTTATGGAGGTTTTGTGGCACCACCATGGTGAGAAGTTACCCCTGAGTTAGACGATGAATGTGTATGAAGTACCCTTCCTTGCTTTCTTAGGATTTTGATGTCAAAATCCTATTTTAAGGGATTATGATTGCAAGGCCTTGAACTACCTTAATATCTTAATCACATTTTCAATCATATTTGAGTGAGCGATTAATCTCAACTCTCTTGGAAGCAAGTGATATAACTAATTTATAGATTTTCTTATCTACTTTATATGCCCGATCTTGCCTAAACCTCACTTTATATGCCTACAGATGGACTTCAAACGAACAATTTTGGCTGAATGGTGTAGTATTATAGAATTCTACTACCGATCTCAGAGTTTTATGGTAATCAGTGATGGAAATAACATGCACTTTTACTTTGATAACAAATAAAATTTTGAAATACATGCACCTTTCCCTAAAATGATTTTTAAGACCTTTTGATATGCAGAAATATGGACTTTAGATGAATAATTTTGGTTGAATGGTGCATTATTACAAACTTCTACTACTTGTATCCAATTTTTATGGTAATCCATGATTAAAATAACACACCTTTTGTTTGTATAACGACTAAATTTGGAAATCCATGTGCCTCTGCCCTAAAATGCTCTTTTCAGGCTTTTGGATACCATGTTGGTGGAAAACAAATTATGAAAAGTTCCTTACCATTCAAAGATGATTGTGAGACTAGAGTAGGATGATTTCCTGACCATTATGCTATTGAAATTTTGATGGACTTATGTTGAATACTTACATGTTAGCTCATTTGTGCTTAAAATGGTCTTTTTATGCCTAATCTTGCTGTAAGTGCCATTTCATCAAACTTGTATGAAATTTGTACGACATTTTATTGCTTCATTAGAATAGAAGTACATAATTGTAGGTGTACGTGGAATCCCTATGTGTGTTTGACGTTGATGTGGCCTAAATAGGTGAATTAGGTCCTGATATGGCTAATAACAGTAATTGTTCCATGATTGGGTACTCTCATGTATATTTTAATACATATCTTTTGGAGTTGCTTTTAATTGAATCAGGCAAATTCTACATCATTATACCTTGATTGTATCTTGGTATAGTCATGAAATATGATTCATTGACCTAATCAAATCAAGTGTAATCCTAATCATATAATTCCCTGAGGCCGTAGTTTCTATTCTAGTGTTCAAAGGGTAGAATATCATAAGTTCTTATGGTCACTAGTATCTTATAGGTTGGTGGAGATCTTTGGTTGGCGTATTGTAACACCCCAATTGTCTAAACATATACATTTCTAAGCAGAACCTAAATTTTTATTTAGAGTGTCACAAACATTATAATCATTTCATAAATTAAAGTTCATTAAACTAAAATAGTACAATTATCAATCTCAAGGTCCTCAACTTAAATCTCACATGATAATGTTATGTATTATAGTTGACACTACATCAAGTTTAAACTCCTAGATTTGTCCTCGAGATGTATTCTCCTAGCCTAATATCCTTTATCTTTCTTTACAGCAGACATAACGTCCCCAACCATTCAAAGAAAAAAAACTAACATGTTAGAGTAAATGTCATTGAGTAACATAAAATGAACTAATATATAACTATAATTTTAAGAAAACATGAAATAAACACTGTAAAATGGTATACTTTTCATATCATTGATCATTATTTATACATCACTTTATCATTGACATTAATAGCTTTGGTTTATTATTTTGTTCTTCTTCCATATGATTCCTCTTAGGAGCTTAATAATCAACATTACTCTCAAGAATTTGAAAATATATGCACCAAACTGTTCATTGTCTCAGGAGCTTGATAAATAACATTTCTCACATGTGCTTGATGTATAACATTGTATCAGGAGCTTGATCAATGAAGACCACTCTCTCTTGAAGAGATAAGACCCGATCTCCTGATAGGGTAGGAAAAACACAATCAAGTGTATCGTCAAACCCAGAGGTTGACTCATATGTTTCGACCCACAAATAGAAGCGGAGGCCCTTAATTCTCTATCTTTATGAGATGCAGTCTGGAAAATCACAATTTCGAAACTTAGTGAAAGAAGTTGCCAAAACAAGCATCTTGTAGAGGGTGTTGTTGTCCATCACCATCATAGATGAAGCGACAATGCCAAGACAACCCAGAGGAGGACGATCAATAAAGACCACTCTCTCATAGAGAACCAAGATAAAATCTCTTGATGGAATAGGTAAAACACAATCAAGTGCATCATCAAAGCTAGAGGACGCCTTAGATGTGTTGGTAGGACATGCCCCATGAATGGTGGCAAAGGAACTCAGGTTCTCTACCTCTCTTAGATGCATTCCTATAAACTATGTCTTTGGTACCGAGTCAAAGAAGTCAACAAAGGAGCATCTTGTAGAGGGAGCCGTTGACCATCACCATCTTAGACGAAGCGCCGATGCCAAGGCATCCTAAAGGAGGTCGATCAATGAAGAATGATCTCCCCTAGAAAGCCAAGACCTGATCCCCAGATGACATAGGAAAAACATGATCAAGTGCATCATCAATTCGGAGGACTCCTGTAAGGAGGCGGGATCACCCCCTTACTAAAGATTTGAATTTGAAGAATCAAACATCCATTCCAAACACACTCAAAGGTATGCTAGAATAGGTGAAACATTTTCAAAATTCAATAAATGGTATTCAAAACAATGAAAATATACCAGCGGAATAAAAATAATGACTATTTTCAATTTTCACAAAAGATTAGAAAAGTACATCATAATACCCCATAAGGGTTTACATGTATGATACAACATAAGGATCTAAGTAGAGGGAAATCTAAACCATAACAACTTTGTCTCCAAGCTTTAACTCCCTTAGCTACTCTAAAACTTCATGCCTTATCATCCAAGTCCTTCACCTAGGGTTGGAAGCATACCCCAGAAAGAAGAGAAAATAGATGACATCAACAAAGGCTGGTATGTGCATACTAAATAGGAAATTGAGCAATATATGGAATAAAGGACATCAAATATAAAAGGCTTCCCATAAAAAGGATAAGGACCACCCAAATGGGTATCAATAGAAAAGGGATTGAAATCATATGATAACAAAAGAATACTTGCCATTAATAAAACATAAAAATTGTGCCACACAAACACATGTAAAGAATTAGGGCACACACCTCATATCATCAACCTACATGCATGTGAGATAAACATAGCCCTAGAGAAATATAAACACAAAGGCGGCCAAGTCTCATAAACTTGAAGCCTGATAGAGAAAGGAATACTACTAATCTCCCAAATATATAAAACATGGGCCAAAAATCACACATCTTTCCCTGGGTATGATGTTCCTTTCCATCCCAAAAGAGTAGGAAATATCACATCTGCTCGACAGGAAATAACACATCTGCCATAAAAACCAATGCAATTGCACTACTCTAGTGCTACTGAATCACATAGCATGTTAAATGTAGAGGCAAGTAGAAAGTATAGTCAGAATATATAAACTAGTCACCACATAAGTGACCAACATATACATTCAACTCATAAGTGGGAAAAAGACATAACATGTCATCTTTTAGAGTTCCATCACGAACAAAGCATAATATAAGAGTTCAAAAGAATATCCATGATCACATGATCAATATCAAATAAGGTAGTTCACATGAACCATGCTTTTCAAAAGAAAAGACATTGTGTATAGGCTAATGTCCATAGGAAAAAAAGAATGAATAAGCATAGGTGAATTGCTCAACATAGAATAATAGGGGATACATCATACCTCAACTTAAGAGTCTAAACAGTCTAAGTCAGTCCTAGATCCAAACTTAGGCCTCCAAAGAACCTCTAGGGAAGGTGGACATGGGGTGTTTAAGGGCTCTAGGTGGGGTTTCACCATGAAAGACCAGGGTTTTGACATGGAGGATGGTGGAAGGAAGACTAAAAACATGAAAATAGGGAAGGAAAGGAGAAAACTTACTAGTTTTGGTCGAAATAACCAAGGAGGGGCTTAAGAAATCCTAAATAGAGAAATTTGGAACCCTAAGAGCCTTATTCGCCAAGGTAGGCACCTCCTTTTACCTTGGGATAGAACCTTAATGGAAAAATAGAGTAGGAATGATGCTCTAAGATAGAGGGATTAAAGTAGAGTAAGAGTTTTTGAATTGGGAGTTGGGAAGGGGCATATATGGCTATATAAAGAAAGAGGTCAAGTATGAGGTGTCTATGAGACTTTCCATGTGTCATGTATAAGGGTGTCCATGGACATGCAAGCCTTTATGGATAAGGATGAAGTCAAGCATGAGGTGTTGAGTTACTTTCCATGTGTCCAATGCTAAGGGTGCCTATGGACATGCAACCCTTTATGGATAAGGAAGAAGTCAAGCATCAGGTGTCCATGGAGCTTTCCATGTGTCCTTAGCCTAGGGATTTCATGGATATGCAAGAGGAAAACTCATAGAGGCTTCTTGAATATCAAATGTAGGTTTATGGACACTTATAGGCTATCCCAACCGACATCCAATCAAAGAAATAACCCCATTGGTTGATAGCTTCTAAAGATAAACTCATTTATAAAGAGGGTAATCCCTGAAATGCCCTTGGAGAGAAACACCTTCAAACCAAGGTGCAACTAGGTGCCCCATTGTTCAAAAATTCGATAATGGTAAGGGAATATATAAGGATTATAATGCATGTGATAATTTGCAAAAAAAACCTCCCAATTGGGTAAATTGTAGAAAAGTCTAGAATGTACCTAAAATTGCATAACTTGCACAAACAAAATCCAAATTTAGTGAAACTTCATCAACAAGTTATATTTGATGTGTTGAATAAAAAATTGACATTATTTCCATCTTTTGAAGTTATATAATCACATTATTCATTACTTATTCCTTTTACTCATTTTCTCTCTCCTAAACTTATCCTAATATTTCATGGTGGTCCAAATTAGATGAAATTTGACTTGTATGCTAATTTTGACATGTAGATTTTGAATTTGAAGTTTGTTTCCACTTTTGAGACTTCTTTTTATGAGATATGTCATATGGCCCATTAACAACAACCCATTATCTAAATTATTTAGCCAATTAAGTTCCTTATCTTCAAAATGAGTTATGTGGCATATTTTATGTATCCATTATAAACCTAAGATTAATGTTAGAACATTAGGTTATCTTAAGGTCATCTATAGATGCATTAGCTCATTGGGTTTATACTAAACATCTATTTATGTCTAACCTTCAACCTTGTTTGGCTAAGTCCAAAATGTCAACTTCCAGGGTAGGGTCTAAGATCTAGTATGTTACAACTCCTCAAACATGTCGGTAGATTCCCCCCCTCAAATAGTAGCATAAGCCCTCATGTTTTGTATCTCTCTGAGTTGCAGTCATCTAAGCCATATCCCCAACACTTTGAGTCAAATAAGTCGACAAAGCAAGCATCTTGTAGAGTGCATTGTTTGCCATCACCATTTATGTCAAAGCACCAATGACAAGGTGACCTAGAGGAGGCCACTTAATGAAGACCACTCTCTCCTGGCAAGCCGAGACCTGATCTCCCAACATTATAGTAAAAACAAGATAAAGTGCATCATTGAACCTAGATGATGCCTCAGACAATTTTGGCTGGACATGCCCGATGAATGGTAGTATAGGACCTCGAGTTCTCTATCTCTATGAGTTGCAATCTTGTAAACCACATCTCCAACACTGAGCCAAAGAAGTCACCAAAATAAGCATCTTGTAGAGGGTGCCATTGGCCATCACCATCCAAGATGAAGCGTTGATGCCAATGCAACCAAAAGAAGGTTGATCAATGAGGACCACTCTCTCCAAGCAAATCGAGACTTGATCTCCCTCAACATAGGAAAAACATGATCAAGTGTATTGTAGAACCCGAAGGATACCTCAAATGTATCACCAGGATGCACACCATAAATGCTAGCTAAGGTCCTTGTATTCTCTATCTCTCTGAGATGTAGTCCTATAAACTACTTCTCTGGCTCTAAGTCAAAGAAGTCACAGAAGAAAGCATCTTGTAGAGGGATGTTAGGAATTGTGAAGGCAAAAAACACATAGGAAACAAAAAAAATTCTACCTTTCCTACAAGCACATCTCATCGAGAATGATGTATTCAGAAGGAGGGTACACGAGGTATACCTTTATTGAGGAGCAAGTCTAGTGACATCCTCCTTGCGCAGTGGTGTGTTTCTCTCTTCATGTGCACAAAAATCCTCAAAGACGTCCTCCAAATGCTGTCACATGATGCCTGCTTCTCTACATAGTCCACACAGATGAACTAGATCTCCTCGTTGTGCTACTTGAGCCAGCAGGAAGGAGCGCCTCTCTCTTGGTGACATATTAACATCACATTCGTTCTCATTCTCTTTCTCTTGAGGTTGATGACCGCTAGAGTTCATGTTACAACCCTCTTTTAGATTTGCTGATAATCTTAGGGATTTAAGATAACCACAATGCTTGTTGTGATTTTATTTGTAATATATTACCTTATGCTTTATCTTAACTTTGATAATCTCAAATACTGGTATAAATAACTCATATTCATGACTTAGACATATCATAAGATCCAATATTTTAGTTGATATATGATTACCCATACATATATGTGGGAGGATAATTAATGATACTTGAAGAAACAAATAATAAATAAATTTTATTTGAAAATATTATCAAAATAATATTTAGTATAGTATAGAATTCAATTACAAATCCAACGCAAAAAGAATGAACTAAATTGGAGTTAAAATGAGATAGTTGTGATATTTTTAGTAACATGTATAGTTTCTCAGTAACCGTCGAGAATTAGCTTTTTCAGCGGGATAAAATCCAGCGACCCAAAACTCAGCAGCCCAAAACTCAGCGACTGTCAAGAATTACCACATAGGATAACTAATCATAAAATGGACATATCTTGGGCTATACATATCCATTTTTAACAAAAGAAAGTGCTTTAGAACCATGATTCAATCTTATATCTTATCAGACCCTTAGGCTAATGAAAAGAAAATTTGGAAGGTGATTTTTGGGAAGAACATGAAGAATGATGGAAATCAAAGGGTTTGTCATAGATACGATTTGGTAAGTGGTTTTTAATCATTGATCATTCCTTCTCTTTATGTTACCTTTCTCAAACTCCCTAGTTCATCAACTAAAGGTTTCCGTTAACATTTGTTCTTCTTCTACCTCCAGCCAAATTTTTGAGCTTGTTTTCTCACTAGTAGTTTGTTTGTGAGGAGATCTCATGGCTTGAGATGAGATTCCAGTTTGCATGAGCTAAGATCCCAGCTTGGTTGGTTGACAAACTTTGATCGAGTGGAAAATCACCTTTAAACCCTAATTTACAATGTAGAAATTCAAATAATGACTCTCTAATATTTTAATCTTGCTTTATGACGATTGTGATGAATTTGATACATTTGTGTAGTTGATTTTTAGTATTAGAAATGTTTATTTGGTTATATGTTAGTGATGTAATATCATATCGTAAGTTTCTATGTGATTTTTTATGAATGACAGGTGATGGAATGATGCAAATAGAGGCATCAGGGAAATTGTGTTACCCTAATTTGTAACTAAAGAGTCAAACTATGGTTTATGAGTTAACTGCGAAAGTTGTTAGATGATTTTTTGTGCTTAATGCATGATGCTTAATTGATAAAAATAGGGCATTCATTAGTTATTATGATGAATCCTGTTAAATCAATTAAATATCACTAGACAATAGATGCTCTAGACAATGTCAGATCCTCACAAGAGGCCTGCGCTATGAGGAAGAAATGTGCTTCTTGACTAAAGGTCTCACATAGGTCGAGGTAAGTTGGAGCATACTGGTAGGGTGGGGGGGCCTAGGCTAGTGGGGCGGACTCCTTAAATGATTGGTATCTGACACCAACTGGAGATTTCAGTGGTACCTGAGTTATGACTTGTGGTGATTAATGACGTCTTCGGTAGCTTCATTGGTACAAAACATGCTAGAGGGCTTGACTCCCCGTATGAGTACCTAGGTTGAGAGAAGGAGTTTAAGATATCTAACCACTCTAATTAGCCATTGAGAGCCAAACGTGGTGATGCCAGCTGCAAATGTGGTATTAAGACTACATATTTAGGATCCTAGACATGCTTCTAAGTCTTGTAGAATGAGATCGTAGCTTGTTGTGATACTTTCACATGTTGTAGTACACCTCATGTGTGTCTAGTGGCATAATAAATGGAATACAAATCATGTGAATGGATTAGGTTACCCTTTTACTATATTTAATATCAGTACAACTACCATGATGATTGATTTACAATTTTAAACTGCCATACTTTCATGCTTATCCATAAAGCTCTGTCAATTGCAAAAATTATAAATATCTTAGTTACCTATTTATTTTTCTACCACCAAGCCAGTAGCTCACCATCTTATTGAACAAATATTTAGGTAAAGGATTAGCTCTTCCTAAGCAAACAAAAGCCAATTTTTATCAAGAGTAGAACAAAGGTTCTGAAGAAGAAGTAGTTAGAATAGATAGTCAGTCTCTTATCCTTCCTCTGGATCCTCAAAATGACAGAGTGAGAAAAGATAGAAGTTTGTAATGAAATGTACATGATGTATATTAAGTGTGAAACTCTTTAATATATGAAATAGTCCAACACCATTATATCCTTGAATGTTATGTTTAATTGAAATAATATCATTTTGCTAAATGATGTTACTATATATCTGAGAAAAGAAAAAGGTAGCTGATTTTCTATAAGTGGTTAAGAGCTAATGGTTAGTAGTAATTCCTACTTGGCAGGCCCTAACCTTGGATAGTGGGTTCAAGACACGTCAACTTTTTGGTATTAGATCATAGGTTGAATCTAAAATGAGTTTAGGTTTGGGAAAAGGGTGATAAGAGATCAATAGGATTAGGATGCTTTCCTCTTTGAACTACAATTTTCTGACATATGTGTTCTGTTATAGATATACAGATGGAAGGAAGAGGATGTGGACATGATGAGGAATAAGATGAGAGTCATTATGGCCCAGACCCTCGAGTGATGGCTCAAGGTGGAGAAGATAGGGATGAAGTAATAATAATGTACTATACTTTTTGGAGACAAAAGAAAAATATAAGATGGATAGGAGGTCTTCACTTCTAGTAAGGATCTGATGAGATCCTATGAACTAGCGAAGAAGCTTGGTGGGACTGAATTCTCTGGAATAACATGTCCAACCGTGGCAGAGGTGTGGCTTCGACAACTAGAAAAGGTCTTTCATCTAATGGAATTATCAGAGGATAAGCAAATCATTCATGTGATCTATCTACTCAAGGGAGATGCTGAGTTGTAGTGGCATGGAGTAGAAGATAAAAGGAGAAATACAATGATGACATGAGGGAATTTTTGGAAGATTTCCACCTTAAGTGTTTTCCTCCTACCTTCCTAAGTGATAAGATCAAACAGTTGGAGAATATTAGACAAGGCAGTATGACGATTGGTGAATATGAGGCATATTTCATGAGGTTAGATAATTTCTACCCGCAACCTGTGCTTGATGATGTAGAGAAGTGTAGAAGATTTCAACAAGGATTAAGACCATAAATTAGACACACTGTATCAACTATTTGTTGGAGAGAGAGACAATTTTGGAGAATTTGTAGAAGAAGCAAGATGTGTAGAAGAGTGAGTTATGTTGATAAGTAGTCTGAGAGCAAGAAAAGATCTAGAGACTTCAGTAGAGGAGGAAAAAGCAATGGTCGATATAGAAGAGGTGGTGGTTTCTTTTCCAAGATAGGATGGGGACTTGGTTGTTTTAGGAGACAAGGATCTAATTCTTAACCGAGTAGAGGAAGGCCCAGTTCCAATAGATGGAATACACTGCCCAGGTGGACATCTCCAACTAGGTCTTCAAGATCATCAATGTTAGTTATAGGCCGGAGAGATAGGATGCAACCATGTGTGACAACTATAGTAGGATACACTCTAGACAATATTGGGGAGTCAACACTCAAACGTGCTATCACTGTGGACATATGGGACACATAAAAAGAGACTTCCTAAAGCTTCAGTATATTTAAGAACTAGGTTCACAATTATAGTTTCAACCTCCACAAAGACAAACTCTAGTTAGAGGGGCAAGTTCTTATGTGGCTTCAGGTTCTAGAGGTGGAGCACCTATTACTAGTAGTGGACAGTGACGACAATGTGGCAAAGGGAGTGCTACATGATGCTTCTTCTCAATGACATCATCTGAAGGTGTAGTCTCACCCAGAGTTGTGACAGGTGAGATGCTTCTCTTTAACAATATTTTTTCTACAATATTGATAGATCCTGGTGTGACAAGTTCTTTCATTCAAAGATCGATAGTTAGTGGATTAAATCTTTTATCCCATGATTTATCTTATGAGTTGTTGTTATGAGTCCCATTAGGTGAATCTTGAGTTTTGAAAGAAGTGTGTCCTGGATGTTTGTTGAGTTTTATTGGGCATAATAGAAGTCAATCTCATACCCTTAGATATTAATTCTTTTCAAGTTATTTTGGGTATGGAATGCCTTGAGACATATAGTTTCCAGTTAGATTGATGGAGGAAAGAAGCTATCTTTCAACATGGCAGCCTTTCATGTCTCTTTACCGGAGATAGAAAAGTCTTACCAACATGTATAAAATCAATTGCTGTAGCTGATATGACAATGAGAAGAGGGCCTGAGGCCTGTTTAGCACATGTGGTGGATTGAGTAGAGAAAAAAAAAGTCAGTATAGTAGATCTTCCAGTAGTATGTGAGTTTCCAGATGTCTTTCTTGATGAGTTGCCAGGTTTACCACCCAAAAGAGATATCAACTTTGAGATACATATTATACCTGGTAGCCACTTAATAGCTTTACCTGCCTATAGAATGGTACCTACAAAGTTAAATAATTAAAAACTTAGTTGCGTGAGTTACTAGAAAAGGGGTTTATTCAACCTAGTACATTACCCTGGGAAGCTCTAATACTATTTGTGAAGAAGAAGGATGGAACTGTTTAGTTATGCATATACTCTGGGCAATTTAATAAGATAACCATTAAGAATAAATACCCTCTACCTAGAATCCATGACTTGTTTGATTAACTATGTGAAGAAACAATCTATTCAAAAATACACATTAGATCAGGATATCATCAGTTAAGAATAAAGGCATCAGATGTACCTAAGTCAACATTCAGATAAAGATATGGACATTAAGAGTTTGTAGTAATGTCTTTTGGACTAGAAAATGCTCCTACATCTTTTATGGACATGATGAATAGGATTTTAAAACCGTATCTAGATTAGTTCATAGTAGTATTTATAGACAATATTCTTATATATTCCAGAGATGCAAAACAACATGAGAAACATAAGAGGATAGCCCTACAATTGTTAAGGCAACATCAAATTTATGCTAAGTTCAGAAAATATGAGTTCTAGTTGGCTGAAGTATCTTTTCTTGGAGATGTCATATTAGAGGAAGGAGTTAGTGTTGATCCTAAGAAGGTGGAATATGTTCTTCAGTGGGAGCAACCTACGACCCATGCTAAGATCAGAAGTTTTTAGGGGTTAGAAGGATTTATAGGAGGTTTGTAAGAAACTTTAGTGTAATAGAAACACCTATTACTCACTTAACAAGGAAGGATGTACCTTTTGTTTGGTCTGAATCATGTGAGAAAAGTTTTCAAATATTAAATAAGAAGTTAACCACAATGCCAATCTTGATTTTACAAGAGGTAGATAAATGTTATGTGGTTTTCAATGTGTTCCTATGCAAGAAGGGAAGGTGGTGGCTTATGCTTCTAGACAACTTAAGAAGAATGAATAGAACTATCCCACACATGATCTAGAGTTGGTAGCAGTAATACATTCCTTAAATACATGTCATCATTATCTTTATGGTGAATCATGTTAGGTATTTACTGATCATAAGAGTCTGAATTACATTTTCACACATAGGGATTCTCAACCTAAGACAACACAAATGTTTGGAGATTATAAAGGATTATGATGACACCATTGATTACCACCTTGGAAAGACCAATGTTGCGATAGATTCTCTGAGCAGGAAGTTAACATCGTCTATAGAAATCTTTTCTATGGCATGGTGCAAAGAGACTTGTTAGTTAAGATGAGTAAGATGAATTTGGATTTGAATGTATCTCAACAAGGTGAACTGATTGCAAAAATGTAGGTTAGGACTACATTTTATGATCACGAAGGATCTTCAGCATAGTGACAGAGAATTGTAACAAATTATGCATGATATGACCGAAGCAAAGAGAACATAGTTCATGTAACATACTCAAATGTAGGCATATAGATTAATCTTCCTTTCTTCTAAACCCCTATTCGATTATGTTGTTATCCACTCTCCTTCGTCTCCTTTTCTTGACCATTCTTTAATTAGACACCTTTTAGTACACATACTTCCCTATTGTAGAATATATCAGACCTTATTTGGATCTATCAATCCTAATTGACTCATTATTAGTCCATGTACAAGAAATATTAGGATGTAATAGCCCTAGTAAATTGTATAATTGGAATATGTGTGTAATAAAACTAATCTATAATCTCAAACATAGAAATATACTTTAGGACAACCATGGGTCTTAAGAGTTAGAATTTGGAAATAACTTAAAGAAACTCACCCTATTTGACCATTAGGATGGGCTTCAAACTCTAATTTAATGATGATGTGTAAAATGGGGCAAATGCAACACAAATAATATCAAATTGTATAACTACATCCAAAATCATGTTTTCCATACTCTAATGAAGTAACCTACCAATTTTGTGGTGAATTGAATATTGAATACATCCCTAAAAGCAAGTTAGAGTATTGAATACATAGCTCCCTTTTAACATCCCTAAAAACATAGCTCCCTATGTAACATGGGATCTATTGAATACATCTCAAATTGTAAAACTACATCCTTCTCTTGTTTTGCCTCACCCCCGAGAGGAACTTCAAAGCCCTAGCCCTGATCCATACTATCTTGCACATTTGGTAGAGTTCCTGATATTGTAATGCGCCTCTGTGCATACCAGTTCACTATGAGTCCCTATCTCCCTCCATGATACCATCGTGCTAATTGGGTTTCCCGACCAAACAACCTACTAATCTTCTCACACTCCTACTTTCTGTTTGACCTTGCCCTTGCATACCTTGTGTAACACCCCTCCCTAGGGTTACATACATAACCAACAGAATCACAGCCTAATCCCCAACATTATCCATAATGTGGGGTACTTGGCATTTCAGGGAGGGATTGTCACAATCATGATATACAATGCAAAAATATAGTTTACATAAACCATCACAGGATCAAGATATCAATTTCTCATTCTCAAATCTTAACAAAGGTTACATGTACATAATCATGGAAAAAGGAAACAAGTCTATAAACTAGGTATGGTTAGCATCCCACCAAAACTCTTCTCCTTGCAGGTCCTTAAGCTAGGGTTTCCTCCTTAGATGGACTTCCCTCCTTAGCTAGCTTCCAACCTATGGGCATCACACCCCCAGCCATGCATCAAACAAATGGGAAGTGGATTGAACATGTTATAATATAAGAAAACTTGAAAACCAGAAATAAACATTTACATTAAACATTGAACATTGAAAAGACATGCATTTTCTTTTAGATCAATTTCTTTCATCTTAACCTATATAAGTAACCTCAGGTTGCACAAATGTGCCTCTTCTCTTATGCACCAAAGTGCCTCTTTTCTTATGCACCAAAGTGCCTCTTCTCTTGTGAGGTACTTATATAAGCTTAACATTTACATTTTCTTCTTTCTCTTAAAGCTCTTAACTTTACACTTAACTTTATTTGTAACTTTATCATTAAGATTCATGAAGATGATACTATACATAATATGCAATTCAATTTATCTCAACTTTACTGACTTTAGCAATTAAGAACAGTAAATAACATAAACATGGCATTCATTGAAATTCATACATGCATAATAATTAAAAACCAGATAGTTATATGTTCAATTGCATGGACCACTTACATTTTCACTTGGAGAGTGAATTCTCTCTCTTCCTAGGTTGGGTAAAACCCTAATCACGTCTTGGGTCAGAGAAACCCTAATTATCCTATTTGCAACAAATATCACATTATTATACATTTTATTCACCAAATAAAACCCTAATTCCCATTTCCTATAAAACCAACGTTTGGCAATTCAAAATAAGACTCTAAAAACCAAAAATTTGGATTCTTCTCGAAAAACCATTTTCAAAACATATTTTTGCTCATTTTTCTGAGCATTGAGTGATTTATTATGAATTAATGAAAATAGACCAATCAGAAATTAGAAATATGCCACATGGGCCAATGAGAGCCCGCCATTTAGGCGCGGGTCTCGCCCAGGTGGATTAGCGGTCAACAAAAGCCAAAATCTTGAAAACCTAGAAGTACCCTTGTGACTGAAACACCTAGTTTCATATGGCGGGGTTATTACAATCATTTATTGACCAAGCATCTTCCACCCCGCCCTGGCCCCGATGGGCAGACCTCGAATCTCCTGCTTCTGGCTAGATCGACCACTAGAGGGCCAAGCCTAAGAACCTGAGGTCCCCTGTGACCTACTTGTATGACGTCGAGGCCAACAAGCCATTGGGAAGGCTCTGCCATGCTCAGGGGTGTCGGGGTGGCTTAGACACAGTCGAAACAGCACCACCCACACAGAACTCACGAAACCGCACAGAAAGGCAATGAAACGGAATTACAGAGTCAAAAGAGACCTTGTGGGAGTCCGTCGAAGATAGGGAGGTAGACGGAAGGAGGGCGCGTCTTGGCATAGTGATGGATACCAGAAAACGGCAAGAAACATCAGAAAAGATCTGTCGTGAAGGCCAAGACACAGCAGGTGACAAAGCACCCAAAAGTGGTCATGAATCATTTCAGGAGGCTCAGCGAGGCAGACCTAAGTGATACCGGGGTCGGAGACCCACTGACATGCCATGGAGGTATGCGCCGGAGAGGGAGGGGAAAACGTCCCTACAGGGTACAACAACTGGGGACACGACGAGCCAAAGCGATGGTACAAGGATGAATAAAAGAGGTTGAGGATGCTTACTGCGCCTTTGATTGGGCTGTGGTGGCCGGAGGAGGTCGGGCGAAGCCGGGGTCACCAGAGATGAAGGCTGAGCAGGTCAGGGTGTTTGGAAGTGAGGGGAATCTAATTGATGGTGGAGGAGGAATGCCTCATGGCAGGCGATGCTTTTGGGTACTTAAATGGGCAATGAGAAAGGCTATGGTGGCGGCTGCGCAAATCGGCGGAGAGAGCAGCGTGAGCCCTAATGGGAATTTCCTATATACTCCACGAGAGAGGGAGTTCTAGGGCTCGAGATATGCGCGGGAGAGAGACGAATTCGGGGGAGAAGAAATCACGATCAGAGGTCAAGTAACGTGTGAGAAATCCGTCGATGAATAAATGGCCGAGTCTGCGCCCCACTTGCCTAAACAGGCTGGAGGTAGAGGATGAGCCGACTGCCATCAGATCAAGATCGTGAGGCCAGAAATCGTGCACACATAAGGAAAAATAAAATGTAGCACGTGACAGGGATTTAAATCCCGAAACCATAGGGAAGTAGAAGATATTAAATGTAAATCTAATCAAATCAATTACAAAACTTTCCCATTTTAGTTGGAGGGTCAAACAAAGTCCAAACGAGTCCAAATTTGGACCATTGACTAATTAAAGGGTCTAGAATATTCTTAGCCAATTAGATTTAGGTTTTCTCAATGTTTGGTCCACGTTTTCTATTTTTGTTCCTTATCTTAATTTAAGTGTACACACTAATTAATTAATTGATATAAGAGTTTTTGTTGTGACTCTTTGTTCCAAATTACGAGATAAACATTATCAATTCCTTAAAAGTCATTCAAAACCTCTTTCTTGCCCTTTTATGCACTTTCTTTGGAGGAGAGAGAAAACAAGGGGAACATTACTTCCCTCCTTTGTTTTTATAAAAATAAAAAGGGAAATTGGCTTAATGATGCCAAGAGAGAATATCTTCTCATATTTTCGAATTAAAAGAATAAGGGGCACAATATCATTTCTTTTTAGCAAATTCCAAGAAGAGGAGAGAGAAAATGAACATTGGGGGTTTTATTTTGAAATATATAAAAAGGAAAAGCATACTTATTGCCCAAGTCTCTTATATTTCTAATTTCTTGCTTCTTTATCTTTCTCTTTCTCTTTCTCTTTCTCTCCCATTACCTTTATATTTATTTGATAAAAGAAAAAGGGAAGCATATTACCAAGATCACACAAATATTTACAATACATTCATATAGAGGAAAAACTTGTTTCAAGCCTTTTCTTATTACTATTTGCATTGAAATCCTATAGGAAAAACTATTTTGGAAAAATTTCATTAAGGCCCTTAACAAAATATTATTTAAAGAAAATTACATAAAATGTTTTATTTTACTCTTAAAAATTAGGGATGTTACATTACTACCCACCTTATTAAAATTTCGTCCTCGAAATTTTCTAGGGTACTACCCACCTTAAGGTTTACCTACCCTTTTCATTCATTGACAAATTACTTTTCAAGGTTCAATTATGCTCAATATTTTGCATTGTAAAAGTATATATATATATATATATATATATATATATATATATATATATATATATATATATATGAAATTCATGTGACATGGATTAACTTTTACTTTTGTCTTCTTCTCAACCGATCCTTTGGCTTTATTAAACCAACCCATAATCATATTTGAGGCATTTGACTCAACCTTGTCATGACTACCCATCACTAGGTGCAGATGCCTATCTAATCTTAGGTCATTTAGGTAACTCCTACATTCCTAGATATGTGGTGATCAGGCACATACCCAGAGATGTGGGATCTTACTATGCTACCTCTCACTCGCCTACTAATGCACATGTCCCATACCACATGCACCAGTAAGAAAGGAGAAATGCAAGATAGGTCTTATGCTCATGACATTCCTCTTTAAGTCTCAGTTGGGTGGCCATAACCAATGAGAGTGGAGAGGTTATATCATTATCTAGGTTTAGGTAGACACTAGATAACCATCTATCCTTATCACTTCTATTCCTCTTCTAGTTATTCTAGGGCGTGACATATTTTCTTGGGAATCTATTACTAAATCCTAATTTTACACCTTCACTCCATCCATGGCTACCTTTCTGTTGTCACCTTTCTTCTTAGGAGCCATCACTGTGAAAAAGACACAAACTACATGAGATCACGAGAAAATCCTGGTGGCCAACCATATTTTGGCTCTGATACCATTATTGTAACACCCCTCCCTAGGGTTACATACATAACCAACATAATCACAGCCTAATCCCCAACATTATCCATAATGTGGGGTACTTGGCATTTCAGGGAGGGATTGTCACAATCATGATATACACTGCAAAAATATAGTTTACATAAACCATCACATGATCAAGATTTCAATTTCTCATTCTCAAATCTTAACAAAGGTTACATGTACATAATCATGGAAAAAGGAAATAGGTCTATAAACTGGGTATGGTTGGCACCCCACCAAAACTCTTCTCCTTACAGGTCCTTAAGCTAGGGTTTCCTCCTTAGATGTACTTCCATCCTTACCTAGCTTCCAACCTGTGGGCATCACACCCCAACCATGCATCAAACAAATGGTAAGTGGATTGAACATGTTATAATATAAGAAAACTTGAAAACCAAAAATAAGCATTTACATTAAACATTGAACATTGAAAAGACATGCATTTTCTTTTATATCAATTTATTTCATCTTAACCTATATAAGTAACCTTAGGTTGCAAAAATGTGCCTCTTCTCTTATGCACCGAAGTGCCTCTTAGGTTGCACCAAAGTGCCTCTTCTCTTATGCACCAAAGTACCTCTTCTCTTGTGAGTTACTTATATAAGCTTAACATTTACATTTTCTTCTTTCTCTTAAAGCTCTTAACTTTACACTTAACTTTATTTGTAACTTTATCATTAAGATTCATGAAGATGATACTATACATAATATGCAATTCAATTTATCTCAACTTTACTAACTTTAGCAATTAAGAACAGTAAATAACATAAACATGGCATTCATTGAAATTCATACATGCATAATAATTAAAAACCAGATAGTTATATGTTCAATTGCATGGACCACTTACATTTTCACTTGGAGAGTGAATTATCTCTCTTCCTAGGTTGGGTAAAACCCTAATCACGTCTTGGGTCAGAGAAACCCTAATTATCCTGTTTGCAACAAATATCACATTATTATACATTTTATTCACCAAATAAAACCCTAATTTCCATTTCCTATAAAACCAACATTTGGCGATTCAAAATCAGACTCTAAAAACCATAAATTTGGCTTCTTGTCAAAAAACCATTTTCAAAACATATTTTTTCTCATTTTTTTGAGCATCGAGCGATTTATTATGAATTAATGAAAATAGACCAATCATAAATTAGAAATATGCCACATGGGCCAATGAGAGCCCACCATTTAGGTGCGGGTCTCGCTCAGGTGGATTAGTGGTCAACAAAAGCCAAAATATTCAAAACCCGGAAGTACCCTTGTGACTGAAACACCTAGTTTCATATGGCGGGGTTATTATAGTCATTTATTGACCAAGCATCTTCCACCCCGCCCTGGCCCCGATGGGCAGACCTCGAAGCTCCTACTTCTGGCCAGATCGACCACTAGAGGGCCAAGCCTGAGAACCTAAGGTCCCCTACGACCTACTTGTACGACATCGAGGACAACAAGCCATTGAGAAGGCTCTGTCATGCTCAGGGGTGTCGGGGTGGCTTAGACACAGTCGAAACAGCACCACCCACACAGAACTCGCGAAACTGCACAGAAAGGCAATGAAACAGAATTACAGAGTCAAAAGAGACCTTGTGGGAGTCCGTCGAAGATAGGGAGGTAGACAGAAGGAGGGCGCGTCTTGGCGTAGTGATGGATACCAGAAAATGGCAAGAAATAGGGGAAAAGATCTGTCGTGAAGGCCAAGACACAACAGGCGGCAAAGCACCCAAAAGTGGTCATGAATCATTTCAGGAGGCTCAGCGAGGCAGACAAAAGTGATACCGGGGTCGGAGACCCACTGACGCGCCATGGAGGTATGCACCGGAAAGGGAGGGGAAAACGTCCCTACAGGGTACAACAACTGGGGATACGGTGAGCCAAAGCGATGGTACAAGGATGAATAAAAGAGGTTGAGGATGCTTACTGCGCCTTTGATTGGGCTGTGGTGGCCGGAGGAGGTCGGGCGAAGCCGGGGTTGCCGAAGATGAAGGCTGAGCAGGTCAGGGTGTTTGGAAGTGAGGGGAATCTAATTGATGGTGGAGGAGGAACACCTCATGGCAGGCGATGATTTTGGGTACTTAAATGGGCGATGAGAAAGGCTATGGTGGCGGCTGCACAAATCGGCAGAGAGAGCAGCGTGAGCCCTAATGGGTGTTTCCTATATACTCCACGAGAGAGGCAGTTCTAGGGCTCAAGATATGTGTGGGATAGAGACGAATTCAGGGGAAAAGAAATCACGATCAGAGGTCAAGTAACACGTGAGAAATCCATCAAGTAATAAATGGCCGGGTCTGCGCCCCACTTGCCTTAACAGGCGGGAGGTAGAGGATGAGCCGGATGCCGTCAGATCAAGATCGTGAGGCCAGAAATCATGCGTGCATAAGGAAAAATAAAATGTAGCGCGTGACAGGGATTTAAATCCCGAAACCATAGGGAAGTCAAAGATATTAAATGTAAATCTAATCAAATCAATTACAAAACTTTCCCATTTTAGTTGGAGGGTCAAACAAAGTCCAAACGAGTCCAATTTTGGACCATTGACTAATTAAAGGGTCTAGAATATTCTTAGCCAATTAGATTTAGGTTTTCTCAATGTTTGGTCCACATTTTCTATTTTTGTTCCTTATCTTAATTTAAGTGTACACACTAATTAATTAATTAATTGATATAAGAGTTTCTGTTGTGACTCCTTGTTCCAAATTACGAGATAAACATTATCAATTCCTTAAAAGTCATTCAACACCTCTTTCTTGCCCTTTAATGCACTTTATTTGGAGGAGAGAGAAAACAAGGGGAACATTACTTCCCTCCTTTGTTTTTATAAAAATAAAAAGGGAAAGTGGCTTAATGATGCCAAGAGAGAATATCTTCTCATATTTTCAAATTAAAAGAATAAGGGGAACAATATCATTTCTTTTTGGCAAATTCCAAGAAGAGGGGAGAGAAAATGAACATTGGGGGTTTTATTTTGAAATATATAAAAAGGAAAAGCATACTTATTGCCCAAGTCTCTTATATTTTGAATTTCTTGCTTCTTTATCTTTCTCTTTCTCTTTCTCTTTCTCTCCCATTACCTTTAGATTTATTTGATAAAAGAAAAAGGGAAGCATATTACCAAGATCACACAAATATTTACAATACATTAATATAGAGGAAAAACTTATTTCGAGCCTTTTCTTATTACTATTTGCATTGAAATCCTATAGGAAAAACTATTTTGGACAAATTTCATTAAGGCCCTTAACAAAATATTATTTAAAGAAAACTACATAAAATGTTTTATTTTACTCTTAAAAATTTGGGATGTTACACCTTGACTCCTTCTTGTTACTGTGGACTTCATTCCAACTCTGGTTCCCTCTAAAATTACCATTGCCTTGTGATTCTGGTACCCCAGACAACCAGCTATGGTGTGTGAGCCATGTATGAGCTGTAGACATGGTGATACCCGAGTGAGGGGTCTTCGGGGCCGGAAGATCCTTATGAACCTACTAGGATGGCTCTCTAGAGTAGGGAGAGATAAAATCTCAGTCTGGTGATAGATGGTTTCAAGGAGTTAGAGTCCTGTGAAACTAGGGATCAGAAATGAAATCTCGTGTTTTCCCCAGTGTGTCTCCCTAGTGACATTTCAATGCTGTCACATTGGCGTGGGCGGTCTTGTCTTTCCTGTGTTGTTTTATACATCATCCACATGATTTGCAACAAGGTCAAAAGAATGTAGTTCCTAGGTAACACTCATTTGATATTCACATTCCAACAAAGTGAAATATATTCTTTTTATCATTCATTATCCTATTTATTCAGAAAGGAATGTATCTTGTAAAATTCGTAAGAACTTATTGGTTTGTCCAAATCATACATATAAATATATTTTTGAAATAAAAAAATAAGATAGATTTAATGGGCTAGGTTTTGAGGCTGGATTTCGAACTTACAATAGGGTCACCTTTTCAGTAAGAGAATCAACATACTTTATATTAATGGACTGCACAAATATTGTGATTAGGTTAAGAAAGCCCTGACCATGAGCTGAAGAAGTGTGATTGAAAGATATGATCACAAGGTATGCACATCCTCTATTTTATTTTGGGCATTATTTTACTTAAACCTAAATTCTTTTAATGAGGCATCTCTTTAACTATTAATTTTACTTGAAACTCAGTTGCTTGGACTTTCATTTTCCTGACCTTAATTCATTATCTCCATGTGGTTGCAGAACTACATTGTTTATATAGGTTCTTGGACCCCTCCTACTATGATTTCCATTTTATGTGAAATTGACTAAAATGCTAGTCTTGTCACTCTATTTATGCATGCTACATGTTTGAATAGAATATCTAGAATAGTGGTACTTATTGTAGGGAAATATGGCATCAGGTAGGCAATGGAAACAATTTTTTTTACTACCATATTCTCCACTAAACCAGTAGATTGCGTCAACAATTATATAATGGAAATGATGGTTTCAAGGATATACCTACTCCTGGATCAAGTCCAGAGACAATTTCCTCTTCATTGTAGTCATGCAACAGTCTTCTAGTTGCACTTGGATGATGTCTACAATGTCTCCTTCTCTTCACCATGAACATCAAGATAAGGTTGTCCTTCTAGTAGGAAAAGTATCCACATATATAGAGAAGTCCACACGGATAGCCTAGAACTCATGTCGTCCTACTAGAACGGATAGGAAGGAGTTGTCCCTCCCATTGGTGTACTAGTCACCAACTTGCTCTCCAAAAATTGTTCTCCCTTGCTATGCCTCCCTTTAGCGGGTAGGACTTGCTTGCTCTATTGGTTACCACAACCAGAGAGGAAAAAAATTGTCAGAGGCAATTGAGTTGTGTTTCTGGGAATCCCCTTTAACGAATATTGACAAGGTTCAAAGAAAGGGCGCTAAAAACACACGAGATAGGTTTACAACCTATGCGAGAGTGGAAGGGACCACAATCTCATGAATTTTCATAACCTACAAACGTCAAAATGGTCTGCTTGTTGGGAAAATCGATCGGTTGTCATGCGAGCCAATCAGTTCACCCAGTGAATAGGTCATTTCATCACGTTTTCCAATTTCATAGGAATTGGCAATTATATTCTAGTTAATGCACGACACGAGTCAACACTAATATTGATGCAATTGATTTTCACATTGAACCAAACATCTCATCATATGAGATAGTCGTCTGGCGACCAAATAACCGGTCAGTTCACTAGGTGAACCAGTTGGTTCGCTCCTCGACTCATCCATAACTTAGCTAATTAAATAGTCAATCAATCTGACACTCTAACTAGTTTTTTCATCACATGAACCGATCCGTTGGGAGTTCAGTCAGTCAGTTGATGTTTATATCAAATACCTAAACTCTTTAGTAATCAATTTAATTATCATTCATGATCAAAACTCCCCTTCTAGGTGGATCCTATGTGTGTTACCCTATAGGTCCCATATTACATTGATAATGAATGTCCATAACCAATTATGACATCACAAGCAAAGAGCGGAGCCTAGTCACACGTCATTGCTACCCCAGTAAATGGAAAGTTATGCAACAACTTCAACCTACTATATGTGATTGGTGTTGTAGTGTTTGTATAGTTCCTTTGTCATTGATATCCAGATTGAACTCGAGGCATGGAATAGTCACCTTCTTCAACATTCAATCTATGTTTCTTGAATTAGAGAAGACTATCTAAGATATATGTAAGCTCAATATCACATATTGACCCACATGTTCCTGGCCATGCTTTTCTCAGCCTCTCTAATCAAGTGGACATGATATCATATTCCCACAGGAGGGACAAATACTATATACATCACTCACACTCGTCCCCATGTGTCATAGTGTATCCAATCATAACCTTTATGATAATCCTTATTTGACACTATGGTGGATGATGTTAAAGCACACAGAATGACATGTGATGGGTGTAGTGACTTCAGGACTAAGAACCATAATTACCACCAACACTATGAGAGCTAACTATGACTACCACTGTAATGGTTTCCATGTGTTACTCTCATGGTGGGTTTGTCTGATATATTGTTCCCTAACAAGTATCTATGTGCTTGGTTTGATATCACATATCATTACTAATGAGGTTCTATCATCAACCAACATACACTCTAGTCTTATGTGTTATTGCTCTCTATCAGCCTTGCGTAATAACATCCGACTAGGGACATAACAAGAATGTATATACTCTTAACATCCATTTGATCTCATTGTTCAAGTCATGTACTTGAAGATATATGTCATTGAGTAATATCATTTTCTAGACATTTATTATGTTACTTCATTATCTCCTAACTGAATAAAATAGAATAAATTGGGAGCATGCCTTTATTATTAACCAACTACAAGTTATGCCATTACAATCATCATATGATTGGCTCTTTGGGCATCATACCAACAGACTCCCACTTGCACTTAGAAACAATCACTCATGAATCTCAATCCAAGTGATCTAACATAACCATCATGCTTTTGCTATGAAAGTGATTTAATTAAGGGGTCAACAACATTGTTCTCAGTTGATACTATGCAAATCTTCACATCTGCTTGCCGTATGATCTCTCGTATGAGATGAAAATGCCTTTGTATATGTTTGGAATGCAGATGCGATTGAGGTTCCTTATCTTGTGCAAAAGCACCATTGTTGTCAAAATATAGCTCAATTGCATCGTTGATGCTTGGAACCACCCCAAGTTATCAGATGAACTTCTTGATCCAGACAACCTCCTTTATTGAATTTGATGCAACAATATACTCGACCTCAGTTGTAGAGTGGACAACTATCTCTTTCTTAGAAACTCTTCCAGTTTACCACTCCATTTTTGAGACACAACACAAATCCTAATTGTGATCGATAGTCATATTTGTCAGTCTGGAAGCTTGCATCAGTGTAACCCTTTACCACCAACTCTTCCTCTCCACTGTAGATGAGGAATTAATCCTTAATTCTTATCAAGTACTTAAGGATATTCTTCACATTGTTGAGTGAGTATCACCTAGATTTGATCGATATGTGCTGGTCATGCTCAAGGCATACGAGACATTGGGACGATTACACAACATTCCATACATGGTCGATCCAATTGATGATGCATATGGAGTCAGATTCATACATTTTCTTCACAAGATCTGGGGCATTGAGATTTAGAGAAGGTAACTCCATGTACAATGGGTAGGTTTCGTCTCTTTGAGCTCTCCATGCTGAACCTCTTCAACACTTTATCAATGTATGTGCTTTGACTTAGTCCAAGAAGTCTTTTGGATCTATCTCTATAGATCTTTATCCCCAAGATGTAGGATACTTCTCCCAAGTCTTTAATGGAAAATGTATTTCCCAACCATGTCTTTACCTTTTGTAAAGTAGGGATGTCATTCCCCATCAATAATATGTCATCCACAAATAATATGAGCAATACAATCATGCTCCCATTAACCTTCTTGTATACATAAGATTCATCTTCATTTTGAGTAAATCCAAACTCTTTGTCTGTCTCATAAAAATGAAGATTCTAGCTCCAAGATGCTTGCTTCAATCCATAGATTGACCTTTGTAGCTTACATACTTTATTCACATCCTTTTGATTTATAAAACCCTTAGGTTGTGTCATGTACACATCCTTGATAAGATTCCCATTAAGGAATGCAGTTTTAACATCCATCTAGAAAATCTCGTAGTCATGATAGGCTGCAATTGCAAGCATGATCTTGATGGACTTAACCATATCCACTAGAGAAAAGGTTTCATCATAGTCAACACCTTGAACTTGTATGAAACCCTTTACAACCAATCTGCCCTTATAGGTTTGTAATTTACCATCCATGTCTGTCTTCTTCTTGAAGACCCACTTGCACCCAATGGGTTTTACCCCTTCAGGTGGATCCACCAAGGACCATACCTTGTTGGCATACATGGATTCCATCTCAGTTCTCATTGCCTTAAACCATTTCTCAAACTTTGGACCCTTAATAGCTTCTAGATATGTTGTTGGATCATCATCTATGACCAACTCACCACCTTCCCAAGTCATAAGACATCCAAATCTTTCAGGTTCAAGGCATGTCCTACTAGATCGATGAGGTCCTTGTGTTACTTGAGGAATTTGAGATTCCAAAATACTTTGTGATTCTCTTTGTTCCTCTTGACATCTATTGGTTCAATGATTTCCTATTAATCTTGAACCTCTTTGAGTTCCACTTTCCTCCAACTAATTCCTTTGGAAATAAATTCATTTTTTAGGAATGCAACATCTATGACAACAAACACTTTGCGCCAGACAAGGAATACAAGTAATATCCTCTGGTCTCCTTAGGACATCCAACAAAATTATATGTATTAGACTTAGGGCCAAGATTTTCAGAAAACATTTTCCTTATACAAGATTCACAACCCCTAATACTCATAAAAGACATATTGGGATGCTTCCCAGTCCATATCTCATATGGTGTCTTTTGAATCGATTTAGATGGTACTTAGTTTAGTATAAATGCTGTAGTTCTAAGATAATAACCCCAATAAGTAGTCGGAAGTTCAGCCAAACTCATCATTGATCACACCATATCCAACAATGTGTGATTCCTTCTTTCTAATACACCATTATGCCGTGGTGTTCCGGGTGGAGTCCACTGTGATATGATATGATGGGCTCACAGAAGGTCCTCAAACTCTTAGCTTAAGTATTCTCCACCTCAATCAGATTAAAGTGCCTTAATATTTTTTCCAAGTTGGTTTTGTACTTTGTTCATAAATTCCTTGATTTTTTCATGAGTTCTGACTTGTGTTTAATCAAATAAACATAACCATACCTATTGAAGTCATCATTAAAGGTAATGAGGTACTGATACCCACCTCTAGTAATTTTTCTAAAAAGGGCCACATGGATTAGTATGAATGAGTCCTAGTAGATAACTATCCATGTCATTGTAACCAGTGAAATGAGTCTTGGGCATCTTGCCCAACAAACAAGATTCACATTGATTCAAAATAAAAAGAGTCCAGATAACCATCTTTTTGGACTCTATATATGTGATTCTCATTTATGTGCCCTAGACGACAATGCCAAAGGTATGTTTTGTTTGAATTGTTGAGTTTTAGTCTCTTGGTATTTATGTTACAGACATCTATCTTGAAGTCTAGTAAATAAAGACCAGAAGATATTGAGGCACTTCCATAAAGGACCCCATCTTTAGAAATAGAACATTGACATTCTTAATATGAAATTCATATGCATCCTTGTCCATACAAGATATATAAATGATGTTTTTATTTATGCTATGTACATAATAGTAGTTCACTAACTCTCTTACAAGTCCTAAGGGTAGAGATAAACTATAAGTTCCAACTTCAATGGAAACAACTATTCCTCCATTTGCGACTTGTAGTTCAACCTCGCCCTTTTCCAAAGACCTACTTCTATTTAGATCTTGCATATTCGAGTATATGTGAGACCTACATATGGTATCTAGTACCCAATATGAAGAAGTAGACAAGTCTATCTTAATAACGTATATACCTGAAGTGGTGATCACCATCCCCATCTTCTTCTTCTTGAATGTCTTCAAGTACAAAGGATAGATTTCTCTTGTACTTTTGTTTCTCCTTATCTTAAGTGTTGAATATCTGGGTTTGGGCTTAGCCTCAAAACTCTTCATGTCCTTGCTTTCATCCATGGACTTGACTCTGCTGATCACCATCACAAATTTGTCCTTCTTCTATCTTGCTTTGACATTTGTCAACATGCCAAGCAAATCTGACAGCGGCCTGACCATTTTATTCAAGTGGTAACACTCAATAAAGTGACTATATGATTCGGGAAATGATTTCAGAATCATATCTGCGGCCAACTCTTGGCTCAAAGAGAATATTGGTTCTTCTATATGTACCACATGTCCAATCATATTAAGCACATGAGTCTCTACCGAGTCCCCCTCTACCATCCTACACTCATAAGAGTGCCTCTATAGCATTGTGCCTTTGTTTCTTTGTGAGATTATGGTTTATACTAGAAAGATGCGTTACCATCTCAAGAATCCCCATGTCCTCACATTTCTCATGCAACTCACAATTCATACAACTTAGCATAAGGTACTTTATGTCTAGGGTATCATTGGCATGTTTCTAGTAAGCATCAAGTTTTGCCCTAGGTGCATCAGGAGCAGGTAATTCTGGCACTGTTTTATCTAGGACATAGATTTTATGCTCATCATTGAAAACCCTTCTCAAAGTCCAAAACTAGTTGTAGAAATTTGTCCCGTCAAGTTTGTCCTTTCTAAGGACCGATCACAACATCGATTTGATTGTCATTTGATTCTACAATAAAAATGTGCATTTTGTCAAAAACCATTTTGATTTGATTTTATTTAAAAATATTTGATGATATTTAATTAGGACTTTAGTTAATCATCACTCCCACTATTTTATTCAAATAGACAACTCTCCATATCAATTCAGAATATTGTCATGTAAAACCCTCCAGTGAGACAAAATCCAAAACAATTCAACTATTACCCGACCAACGCCAACATATAGTCAATTATTAGAATAGGCAACCTTTTCCAATTGCATCATATTGAATTCTTGGATATATGATATGCACAACTCCTTGACATAGTCATCTGTATGCCTCTGGTTATTAATCCCATTAAGGATACAATTAATCCTGACCCAAAAGCCAACACGATATATATGCACCTTACTAGGGCAGAACCTACATATCTAAGAGATGGATGATGCACCATGCTTGGGCGTTACCACACTTGATTAATCTTCTCAAACCTACATGCCACCCTGATGTATGTTGCAAGACCAAGCCCTAGAGGGAAGGTCTGATTTGGTCAAGCCCCGGAGGGAAGACCATTGGGCACCTCGAGAGGTGACCCCAGGCACCAAGCTCAGGATGGATAAGGTGGCCTTATGTCCCTTGCAAGGATAAAACCCTAAGAGAGGGTGATCCAGGGTTTAGGGCAAAAGCGGTTGAGGAGTCACATTGAAAACATAATTTGGATTTTTAATCAATTTTTTGCTATATTTAGGTTGTTAGAACATACTTGTGAAATTGTGAATTGTCCCCCATACCAGTATAGTAATATACTGATCGACGTTTTGTTTGTCAGCATTTTAGGTACATTTCTAAAAATGGACAAACAGTTAATTGAAATTTGTGAAGATACAACTAAACTTTTCAAGGAGGAATAGATAGATAGACTTTGTCTGTGGATAGAAGTCTAGAACTCGAATTTTATAAGGTATGCAAAAAGTTTTATTTTATTCCAACTTTTCAGTTTCATAATAGTAGAATTTGATAATTATTTTTGATTAAATGTCAAACCATGGATACTGAAATATTGGGGTAGCAACTTTGACCTATTAGTTTCCCTTAATTGGGGGTTACCGAGAGGCAGAGTCATTACATTTGGTATCAGAGCCATGGTTTCTCATTTAATCCTTAGTAATTATTAAATTTTACAAACTCTGTAGAACCAAGGGAGTTATTAGAGGATTTTCTGATGACGGAGGTGTCTAGAAAAGGATCACGGTCTGGGGGCTGGCAATATTTTCCTCCACCCCGCTAGTCGGTCACGAGGACTCGCGGATGTGGTGTGACTACCTGGCCAAAGTATGAGGTCTAGATTCAAAATAAGATACCTTTAGGACTCTCTCGTCTATTTTGTCCCTTCTCAACCCTAATTCAATTAAGGATATAAGGTTTAGGGTTTTCCTCTCTCTTCCCCACCCTCTTGAGTTCAGGGTGAGTATGGTAAGGATTAAGGAATCCTCCACCAAATTAATAAAAGGCATGTAAACAAGATGTCATCGACATAAGTAGAAATAGTTTAAATGTAAACTAAAGTTTGATTGTATGCTTATGTAGATGGCTTGTATGAAGATAGTAGCTACTCCCGTCGAGGCCACCGATAACCCAACTATGGGTTGACCTCCCCATAAGAGGAAGGGATCTTTCGAGAAGAGGAAGAGGAACCAGGGTGATGAGTCCTCAAAGAAGAGAAAGAGACCTGAGGGAGCCTCGAAAGAAGGCCCAGATCCTAAGCCAGTTCCCTTCGAAAACCTTGAGATGGACCAAGAAGAAGAACATATATCTGAGGATGAGGTCAAGTTTGAGGAGAACCTGACTAGTGGTCCAGGACCTACAATGGTAGTTCACACCCCTGATGCCCCATGGATGGAACAACAGAAGTGGCTAACTGAGGCCATTAGTGCCATGGCCCCCAGGGATATAACCAGAGATGAAAATGGTGAGTTAGTTTCTGTTTGTCCCCGACTTAGAGTCACCATTCTAGACTTCGTCAAGATAAATATTAAGAAATTCTGGAGATAGGATAAGACTGAAGTGGTCGAAAAAGCAGATGCTTGGCTGCTAGCAGTCGAGAACAGGTTCTGAATGCTGGAGGTGCAACTGAATAAGAAGGTTCCTTTTGTTGCTCACCTCTTGGAAGGAGCAACCAAGATCTGGTGGGAGAACCACATCATGGGTCGAGATCTGAGTGAGGAGCTGATGGCATGGACCGACTTCAGGACTATCTTTACATCCAGATTCATCCCCACCTCAGCCAAGAAGGAGAAGGAAAGAGAGTTCACCAACATGATCTAGGGTAGCCTATCTATTGCGGAGTTTGGCCACAAGTTTCACATCTTGGAGCGTTTTGGACACCTGATGACCGAGGAAAGGCGGGTGGACTATTTTTTAGAGCGTCTTCACCCTACAATCAAGCCTCATGTAATGGCGAGTAAATCAACAACCTTCACTAAAGCCTACAACACCACCTTATACGTGGAGAGGACAATGATGCTTGCTCAGAACCCACCCAAAGGATATTTGGGTTTCACTGAAGGTACTCAAGGAGAGAAGAATGATCAAAAGAAAGGACAATGACGTAACCGCACCAAGGGCAAGCATTGAAACAAAGGAAAGCTACATGGTGAGAGTTGCTTTTAGAAGTGCCGTACCTATGGATGGACACATCCTGGGAAGTGCCGCTTTGAGAAGAGGGTGTGCTTCCGTTGCCAGTTGGAGGGACACTTCATCTCCAACTATCCTCTGCATGATCCAAGAGGTCTTGTGGAAGCACAACCAGTGGCAGACACACCCCCAATAGGAGAGGGAGTACCAACTGGAGGTCCACCTGTTGGATAGAGAAGGCAAGCCAGAGTGTTCGTCATCAACAATGAAGAAGCCCAGGAAAATGCTAATAGGTTGATCGAGGGTAATAACCCTCAGAGTTTATCTTTCAAGTTTAGTTTGATCATGTAATAGTAGTCTGATCTAGTATGAAACTGTGTAGGCATGCTTGAAGTCATGGGACAAAATGTAAAATCTCTTTTTGATTTTGGTTCTACTAATACTTTCATTTCAAGAAATCTAGCAACTATGATTTGTTTGGACATCAAGGATTTAGGCTATTTTTTAGATGTCACAACCCCAAGTGGTCGGATATATACATCTCTTTTAAAAACTCATGTCTTTCCAGTTAAGTACCTGAGTCACGAGCTTCCTACGTACTTCATCCTCCTCAATATGAATGATTTTGATGTAATCATTGGTATGGATTGGTTTTACACCTATAGAGCACAAATTGATTGTAGAGAAAGGAAGATCCTTATTAGAAAACTTGGTCATCCACACTTTACCATTCGAGGAAGGAGAGATGTGACTACCATCCTATATGTGTCGGCTCTGAAGGCTGAGTAGATTATATCCAAAGCATGTCAAGCTTTCCTAGCAGTAGTCACCGAGCCGAAGCCTAAGGTGCGATCTCTTAAAGAGATAGAGGTAGTCAGGGAGTATGTAGAGGTCTTTCCTGATGACTTGCCTAGAATTCCCCCCGAGAGAGGTGGAATTTTTAATAGAGCTAGCTCCCGGGACAAATCCTATATCTAAGGCACCTTACAGGATGGCCCCTACTGAGTTTCTTGAGCTAAAGAAACAACTACAGGAATTGCTAGATAAAGGTTTCATTAGACCTAGTACATCACCATGGGGAGCACCAGTCCTTTTTGTGAAGAAGAAGGATGGATCACTCCAGATGTGTATTGATTACCGGATGATCAATCAGGCGACAATTAAGAACAAGTACCCTCTAACTAGGATATATGACCTTTTTGACCAGCTCAAATCGGTCCAAGTCTTTTCCAAAATTGATTTGAGGTCTGGGTACCACCAGGTACAAGTCAAGAGTGATGACATCCCTAATACGACTTTCCAAACCTATTATGGCCATTATGAGTTTGTGGTCATTCCATTTGGGTTGTCTAACACACCCAGTGTCTTTATGAACCTTATGAACAGTGTGTTCCAACCCTTCCTTGACTCCTTTGTCACAGTGTTAATAGATGACATCCTGGTGTATTTTGATGACCTAGAGAAACACCGTGACCATCTGGGTAGAGTCCTTGATATCCTGAGAAAGCATAAGTTTTATGGGAAATTCTCAAAATGTGAGTTTTGGATAGACCGTGTCATGTTTCTAGGACACATCATATCTGGAGGAATGATCATCGTAGATCCAGCTAAAGTGTCACATGTTAGAGACTGGCCTACACCGAAAAACCCCTCTGAGATCTGTAGCTTCTTGGGGTTGGCTAGATACTACTGGTGATTCATCAAGGATTTCTCAAAGACTGCTCTGCCGCCTCACCAAGATGACCCAGAAGGATAAAAAGTTCATGTGGTCTGACATATGTGAAGCTCACTTCCAGGAATTAAAGGAGAAGTTGACCACCGCTCCAGTGCTGACCTTGCCTTCCGGTAATGAGGGATCCATGATCTTCACTGACACATCAAAGATGGGACTTGGCTGTGTGTTGGAATAGAATCGACATGTGGTTGCATATGTTTCCTGACAACTCAAGCTCAATGAGGTGAATTACCCGACACATGACTTAGAGATGGCTGTTATCATTCATGCTTTGAAGATATGGCATAATTACCTGTATGGAGCTACTTTTGAGATATTCACCGACCATAAAAATCTAAAGTATCTCCTGACATAGAAAGACTTGAACCTACTACAATGATGATAGATGGAATATAGGAAGGACTATGATTTTGTCATTTCCTATCACCCTGGAAAGGCCAATGTCGTAGCTGATGTGCTTAGTCGAAAATAGCTCAGGTGCGCAACTATCTTGTCTAGTAAGTGGAGGAAGCTAGAAGGTCTTGTGGAGTGGACTCTACAATTGTTAGAGGACCAAGTTCGTTTGGCTAACATCCAGATCAAGTCATATTTATTGAGCGATTTAGTGGCTGCTCAGTTGACCAGTTCAGATCTTAGAAAGATGAAGGGTTTGTTAGAGAAACCCCTTAGCCATATCTCAGTAGGGGTGGATGGTGGAATCCATTACAAGAGTCATATTTGGTTTCCTGAAGATTCACCGTTAAAGGATTATATCTTGCAAGAGGCTCATGGTTCTAAGTATACAGTACACTCAGGCACTACAAAGATGTTTAAGGATCTGCAGAGGTATTTTTGGTGGCCAGGAATGAAGAGAGACATTGCGGCATATGTGGCCAACTATCTTATGTGTCAGATGGTGAAGACTGAACACCAATGACCTAGCGGACGTTTACAGTCGATAGATATTCCAGAGTGGAAATGGGAGCAGATCACCATGGATTTCGTGGCGGGTCTACCCCAGACAAGGAGAGGTCATGATGCGATATGGGTTGTGGTAGATTGCCTTACCAAGTCAACATACTTCCTTACCCTGAAGACCACTACCAAGGTGTCAGACCTAGCCGAGCTGTATATCAGGGAGATAATATGTTTGCATGGCTTACCCAGTTCCATCATCTCCGATAGGGACCCGAAGTTCACTTCCAAGTTGTAGAAGTAGGTACAAGAAGAACTTGGTACAAGGTTGAAGTTCAGTACCGCTTATCACCCTCGGGCAAATGGTCAGTCAGAGAGGATGATTCAGACATTAGAGGATCTGTTGAGAGCTTGTGTGCTCGATTGGGGTGGATCATGGGAGCAATACTTACCTTTATCTGAGTTTGCCTACAACAATAGCTACCAAGCTAGTATCGTGATGCCTCAAAATGAATCTCTTTATGGGAGACTGTGTCGATCACCACTTCACTGGGATGATGTTAGTGAGAGGACTTTGTTAAGATCAGATGAGCTCCAAGTGTATGCAGATAAAGTCACTTTGATCAAGCAGAGGCTGAAGAGAGCCCAGGATCGACAGAAGTCGTATGCTGATGTGAAGTGAACTGACGTACAGTTCATAGTGGGAGAGCATGTATTCTTGAAAATCCGACCGCTCCGAGCTATAGCCAAGAACAGAGGGAAGCTGAGTCCCTAATACGTGGGTCCATTTGAGGTGTTAGAATAGATTGGTGAAGCTGCATACCATTTGGCGTTACCCCCTCAGTATAGTGTGATGCATGATGTATTCTATGTGTCCAATCTGAAGCGATATGTGCAAGATCTGAGCCATATGCTGAGAATTGAGCCTATTGATCTTCAAGGGAAGCTGACATAGCCTAAGTCACCTTTACAGATTCTAGATACCAAGGTGAAAGAACTCATATGTAAGAATATAGAGATGGTAAAGGTTGTTTGGAAGCACCATGGAGAGGATGAGGCCACATGGGATCTGAATACAGACATGGAAAAAGCATATCCTGATTTGTTTGTTTGATTGCTGAATTTTGAGGGAAAAATTCTTATAAGGAGGGGAGGATGTTATAAGCTCATTTTTCCTAGTTCAAGATTGAAATGTAATTTCTCCTTTTAAAGATATATGAACATATAATTGTTTGATTTGATTTGATGAGTGTATTTCCTTGCCAAATAGCCTTGCTTGTTTGATTTCGTGGACCTTATTGGCTATTGGGCCCAATGCCAAGAAAAGGAAATAAAAGGAAAAGAAATTTAATTAATAAAGGAAAATCTAATATAAGGAGAAAAGAAAGAGAAGCATCTATAAGGCTAGGAATTATCCTTCAAAGATGAATTTCATATCTTTGGGATTCCTTGGGTTCCAAGGAGTCTAAGTTGCAAAGATAATAGGATAAGAAAGAGAAAATACCAATTAAATAAGCTTTATTAAAGGATAACTTGCACATGAAGATAATGCCCTTTTCCTTTGGAATTTGGGACTCAAATTTGGTACACGAGTAGATAATATCGATCCAAAGTTTCCTTTAAAATTTGGATGAAAAAGGATAAAGGAACAAAGAGTTATGAATTTTACATAATTCCTAAAAGAGAAAGGTTAATCCTTTGAATAAATAAAATATCTTGATTTATTGTCAACCCGGGCAATCTGATCCCTAGATCTCACAATCCAGATCACGGATCGTGGGATCCAATGACACTGGAGTGGTGTCGAGACTCTAGTCCAAGCAGGACACATGATTGGGTATCTCCGACCTTTTCTCGATCTTGGATGCGTGAGAGAATTGGGAAAAACAACCATTGAATTTGGGAGACCTTCTCAATCTGAACAAACCCAACTTTGGGGGACTCTTGAGGTGGGATGGATTTTCCCCCAATTGGGGATCTCTCTCCAACCCTACCTATATAAGGAGGGAGAATCCGACGACACCAGTGAACCCAAAAACCAACCTTGAGAGTGTGAGAGACGCATACGAGTTGTTTGGTGCGTTCAATTGGCAAATTCATCCCGACCTTCAAGAAGGACCTTCGCCAGAGGAAGAGATCTGCCACCACAGTGGTGGGAGGAAGAAGATGACCAATTGGAAGGCTCGTTGTGTCTGAGGAAGCAAGGTGGGGATTCCGGCATTCTTAGTTTTCTCGCAGGCGATCAGAGGCTCGAAGTCAACCTGAGAGTTGACTCTCAGCTCGCTGTAGGCAACGCGCGAAGGTTGAAGATGAACCCCCATGAGATTACCATTCTACCCGTCTGGCTCTTTGTTGTAGGTAAGGGTTTTTGTGTCTTTTGGTTAAGTTTCCTCACTGACGAGGCGCGCTCCTCACTGGACTTGGGTGCTGATGCGGTGTGAGCCAATTGGCTCACGGCCGGCCCCACTGGCTCGACTTATGAAAGTCGAAAGGGACGCGTAGCGTTCCTTGATTAGACAAAATGGTTTTAAATGGTAAAAATCATAGAAAATAATAGGATGATCGTATGGGAAAACTTTATTTATAAAAAATTATGAGGAACCTATTAAAAATATTATTAGAACTTGATTTCGTTTTAATTCCAAAAGTGTCTAAAGTTGATCATATGATGAATTAAACTTTAGTGAAAACCCTAATTATGATTGGAAATAAGATCTAAGGTCCTTAATGGGTTATTTTGAGTATTAGTAACCTGTTGAAAGGTAAAGTAAGATTTGAATATGATATTAGATAATATTTGGCTTTCTTTATGGTTTTACACATGAATATATGATAATGCACATAGAAACCTTAATTTAGGGTAAAAAGGGTGATTAACATGATTAATTTGAGATTCCATGGAATAGTGTAATTATGAGTTGATCCTAAGCCTGTTAGGAAGGATTTAGTAAGCTAGTTAGGGTTTGTGATTAGATTTGCTGTTCTAGGGTTTATAGTGTCAATAATGAACATGAACCCTAATGAAACCCTAAAAGGAAGTAGGAAACCATAGGAAACGAGTTCAACAAATAGAATCTGAGAAAGTGAATAGTAAATAGATTACATGTACATTTTAGGGTTCTTGCTTGTGTGTGTGGATTGAACTGCTTGCTTGAACACTTTCTTGCTTGGATTACTATTAGCTTGTTGATTCAGCTGAACATGTATGTGGTTACTCTATGAATAAATGCCTTTATGATTCACTACGTTTCACAAAGTTTCTTGATTTATGTGCAACCTAAACTTTTGGATGTTCAATTCTACAATCCAATAAAGTTCCTATGTGTATCACAATTAAATATGAATGTGTTTCTCGAACCTGTTGGGATTTGTGGAGAAAACATGCGCGGCGGAAGCGATAAAATCCACGCAACCCGTAACAGGATCTCGTCGATAACAGCGTATTCGGAAATAGGTTTGCGGGATATACCTTATCGTGGAGCAAGTCCGGCGATGTCCCGCTGCACAACGGTGCAACACTGCTTGTCAAACACAGACGGATCTTCTCTCCCGTTCGCTGTCGCAGGTTGATCCGGCAATGCTCCTCTGCGGCAGTGATGTACGTTGCTCGCAACACGTACAGGTGGTCGTCGACGTCCTCCGAACGCAGGCGTCAAGGCGTCTGCGTCTCTACTTCGTCCACGCGGATGGACGGAACTCCACGTCGTTCTTCTCAAGCCGGCGGGAAGGAGCGTGTCTCTGCGGCAGCGTGCTAGCGCCGCGTTGCTCTCCTTTCTCTCCTAAGGACGACGACGGCTAGGTTTTGTACGTGAGAATAACCTAAAAGCGTCTCTCTATAACTTATATAGATATCGGTCGTCTATCCTCCTTTAAATAGGATAAGAAGAGAAGTAGGGTTTCCTAAACCCATCGGTAAACAGAAACGTTGCGTTAATTAAAACGCTCGTGGATTAATTAGAATATTTCGGAATTCATTAATTAACCAAATAATCGCATTAATTGATTAATTAATATCAGACTCCATGCAATCGCTTGGGATGGCTCTACGGGCATACATATACCAACAAACTCCCACTTGCACTTAGAGCCAGTCACTCCAATATTATTCTAATCGATTACATAAACATTTTAGTAATCAATGTGATTCGAAGCAATTTCAATCAAATCCACAATTATACTCCTATTCTAACACATCCTGTGCGTGTGACCCGGTAGGCTCCAAATTACGTTGGCAGTGATATCCATAATCATATTATGATTTCACAAGCAATGATTGGTATCTAGCAAGACTTCATTGCTACCCAAGTAATTGGAGAAGTTGGAGAACAACTTAACCTATCATACATGACTGGTGTTACAGTGATTGTACAGTTCCTTTGTCGCTGATATCCGGATTGAACTCAAGTCATGGAATTGTTATCCTCTTCAATGTTCAATCCATGTTCCTTGAACTAGAGCAGACTGTCTGAGATATATGTAAGCTCAATATCACATATTGACTCACATCAGCATGGCCATGCATTTCTCAGTCTCACTTATCAAGTGGCCGGAATATCAAACTCCCGTAGGAAGGACAAATTCCATCTACATCACTCACAGTCATCCCCATGTGTCACAGTGCACCCAAGCACCATCTTTATAGCAATCCTTATTCAGGACCACGATGGATGATGTCAAAGTACACCGAACGTCATGTGATAAGTGTAGTGACTTCAGGTCTAAGAACCACAATCACCACCATCATTATGAGATGTGACTCTAACTACCAATCATGGTATCCATGTGTCACTCTCAAGGTGGGTCTATCCGATACAGTGTTCTCTAACAAGTATCTATGTATTTGGTTTGATATCTCCATATCATGGATAATGAGATTCTTCCATCAACCAACATACACTCTAATCTTATGTGTTATTGATGTCTATGGATATTTCCACAATAACAACCGATTAGGGACAAAACAAGAATACATACTCTTAGCATACATATGATCTCACTGTTCAGGTCATCAACCCGAAGACATATGTCATTGAGTATATTATTCTATAGACATCTATAAGTTTTATGGTCATCTCACAGTATAAAACACAAACATATAGATTGGAAACTTGCCTTTATTGATATGATCAATATAGTATTACAAATCATTTACATAGTATCCCATTACAATCATCGAATGATAGTCTGTATGGGCATACATACCAACATATTCCCACTTGCACTTATACCCAATCACCCATGAATCTCAATCCAAGTGATCGAACATGCCCGTCATGTTTCTGCTGTGAAAGTGCTTTTGTGAGCGGGTCAGCCACATTGCTTTCTGTAGGTACTCTGCAAATCTTCACATCTCCTCGTTGTACGATCTCTCGTATGAGATGGAACCACCGTAGAATATGTTTGGAACGTTGGTGCGATCTTGGTTCTTTAGCTTGTGCAATTGCTCCATTGTTGTCGCAAAACAACTCAATTGCATCACCAGCGCTTGGAACCACTCCAAGTTCAGAAATGAACTTCTTGATCCACACAGCTTCCTTTGCAGCATTAGATGCGGCAATATATTTGGCCTCTGTTGTAGAATCCGCAACCGTCTCTTGCTTGGAACTCTTCCAGCTCACAGCTCCGTTGTTCAGGCAAAACACAAATCCAGATTGCGATCTGTAGTCATCTTTGTCAGTTTGGAAGCTAGCATCGGTGTAACCCTTTACTACGAGCTCTTCCTCACCACCGTATACCAAGAATTGATCATTAGTCCTTCTCAAGTACTTTAGGATGTTCTTTACGGCTGTCCAGTGACATTCACCTGGATCTGACTGATACCGGCTCGTCATGCTCAAAGCATACGATACATCAGGACGAGTACATAACATCGCGTACATGATAGATCCAATTGCTGATGCATATGGAATCTTACTCATGCGTGCCCGTTCATCACATGAACTAGGACATTGGGATTTAGAGATTGTAACCCCATGGGACATGGGCAAGTTACCTCTCTTAGAAACCTCCATGCTAAACCTCTTTAGCACCTTGTCAATGTATGTGCTCTGGCTTAGGCCTAGAAGCCTTCTAGATCTATCTCTATAGATCTTGATCCCTAGTATATAGGATGCTTCACCTAAATCCTTCATAGAGAAAGTCTTCCCTAGCCAACCTTTTACTGTCTGAAGAGTAGGGATGTCATTTCCCATCAATAGTATGTCATCCACATACAATATGAGAAATACGACTGTGCTCCCACTAACCTTTTTGTAAACACAAGGTTCATCTTCATTTTGACTAAAGCCAAACTTTTTGACTACTTCATCAAAACATAGATTCCAGCTCTGAGATGCTTGCTTCAATCCATAGATTGACCTTTATAGCTTACAGACTTTATTGGCTTCCTTTGGATCGATAAAACCCTCAGGTTGTGTCATGTACACATCCTCGAGTAAATTCCCATTAAGGAATGCTGTTTTAACATCCATCTGCCAAATCTCATAGTCATGATAAGCTGCAATGGCAAGCATGATCCTGATGGATTTAACCATGGCAACTGGTGAGAAGGTCTCGTCATAATCAACACCTTGAATTTGACGGAATCCTTTCGCAACCAATCTACCTTTATAGGTTTGAACATTTCCATCCATGTCAGTCTTCTTCTTGAAGATCCACTTGCACCCTATGGGTCTTACCCCTTCGGGTGGATCCACCAAGGTCCATACCTTGTTGGTGTACATAGATTCCATCTCAGATCTCATGGCTTCGAGCCATTTCTCAGATTCTGGTCCCTTAGTAGCTTCTAGATAAGAAGTCGGCTCATCTGCTATGCCCAATTCGTCACTGTCTTGAGTTACGAGAAATCCAAATCTCTCAGGCTCAATTCGTGTCCTACTAGACCTACGAGGTTCCTGTGTTACATTTGGAACTTGAAATTCCACAACAACTTGTGAGTCCTCATGTTCCTTATGTACCTCCTCAGGTTCTCTGCTTTCTTGTTGGTCTCGAACTTCTTCGAACTCTACATTCCTCCCACTAATTCCTTTGGAAATAAATTCCTTTTCAAGAAATACAACAGTCCTAGCAACAAACACTTTGTTGTCAGTTGGTGTGTAGAAGTAGTATCCCCGAGTTTCCTTGGGGTATCCAACAAAATAGCATTTTTCCGATTTGGGTCCAAGCTTTTTAGGAAATTGTTTCCTAACATAAGCTTCACATCCCCAAATCTTTAACATAGACAAATTGGGACGATTCCCATTCCATATCTCATATGGTGTCTTTTGAACCGATTTGGAAGGTACACGGTTAAGTGTAAATGCTGCAGTTTCAAGAGCATATCCCCAGAACGATATTGGAAGTTCGGCTGAACTCATCATTGATCGTACCATGTCTAATAATGTACGATTCCTTCTTTCTGACACACCATTATGTTGTGGTGTACCAGGTGGAGTCCATTGTGATACAATACCACGGTCTCTCAGAAGGTCCTCAAACTCTTGGCTTAAGTATTCGCCACCTCAATCTGAACGGAGTGCTTTAATACTCTTACCAAGTTGCTTCTCCACTTCATTCATGAAAGTCTTGAACATTTCAAGAGTTTCTGACTTGTATTTCATAAGATATACATAGCCATACCTACTGAGGTCATCAGTGAAGGTAATGAAGTATTGATAGCCTCCTCTAGCATTTGATCTAAAAGGTCCACATACATCAGTATGTATGAGCCCTAGCAGATCACTGGCTCTCTCACTGTGTCCAGTGAAAGGAGTCTTGGTCATCTTCCCTAATAAACATGCCTCGCATGTCTCTAATGATTCAAAATCAAAAGAGTCTAGATAACCATCCTTATGGAGTCTAGATATGCGCTTCTCGTTTATGTGCCCAAGACGACAATGCCATAAGAATGTTTTGTTTGAGCTGTCAAGTTTTAGCCTTTTAGTATTTACGTTATATATGCTAGTCTCAAGTTCTAACAAGTAGATGCCATAAGACATAGGGGCATTGCCATAAAAGATCTCATCTTTAGAAATAGAAATAATTCCATTCTTAATGTGAAATTAAAATCCACTCTTGTCCATACAAGATATAGAAATAATATTTCTATTAATGGCAGGTACATAATAGCAATTCTCTAATTCTATTACAAGGCCCGTAGGCAAAGATAAACTAATAACTCCAACTGCGGTGGCAGCAACTCTTGCTCCATTAGCGACCCGCAGCTCGACTTGGCCCTTTTGTAAAGGCTTACTTCTTATCAGATCCTGCATATTAGAACATATGTGAGATCCACATCCGGTATCCAGTACCCATGATGAAGAAGTATTTAAGTTTATCTCAATAACGTATATACCTGAAGTGGAGATCTCTATCCCCTTCTTCTTCTTCCTTAGTTCCTCCAGGTAGAGAGGACAGTTTCTTTTCCAATGTCCAGGCTGGTGACAATGGTGACAACTGCCTTCTTTGGAGATCCCACCTTTAGCTTTGAGCGCGGATGACTTTGGCTTCTGCCCGGCTTTAGAACTTTTCTTAGCCTTGCCTTTGCCTTTTGACTTTCCCTTTGTCTTGCTGATCATCATCACAGACTTGGGCTTGTCTTTCTTCATCTGTGCTTCGGCTGTCCTCAACATGCCCAACAATTCTGACAACGGCTTGTCAAAATTGTTCATGTTGTAGTTCATGACAAAATGATTATATGATTCAGGCAACGATTGTAGAATCACATCAGTGGCCAACTCTTGACCTAGGGGAAATCCGAGCTTGGATAGGCTTTCCACGTACCCAATCAAGGTGAGTATATGGGTGCCAACTGAGTCTCCCTCTTTCATCTTGCTTTTGAACAACGCCTTTGAGACATCATATCTCTCCTGTCTTGCTTGATGTTGATACATGTTCTTGAGATGTGTTACCATCTCCATGACATTCATGTTCTCATGTTGCTCTTGCAACTCATAGTTCATTGAGCACAACATTAGGCACTTGACATCCACGGCATCATCAAGGTGCTTCTTGTAAGCATCCTTTTCAGCCTTGGGCGCATTTACGGCGGGCTCCTCTGGCTCTGGTGTTTCAAGGACATAGAGCTTACGCTCATGTGTGAGAACAATTCTCAATGTCCTAAACCAGTTTTGAAAGTTGGTTCCGGTAAGTTTGTCCTTCTCAAGGACCGATCGCAACGAGAACGTGTGAGTGTTGTTTGCCATTTGATTGCTACAAAAGAAAAAAATTGTATTTAGTCCAAAACATTTTGACTTGTAAAGATTTGATAAACGAGATTAATTAGGCCTTTAATTAATTACACTCCCACTATTTTATTCAAATTGATAGCCCTCACTATCAACTCGGAAGATTGCAACGCACAACCTTCTAGTGAGCCAAGACCCAAAATAATTGGATCAATGCCCAGCCAACGCCGGCGTCAAAGACCAAATACTAAGGTAGGCAACTTTTGCCAATTGCATCATATGCAACTCTTGGATAGATGATCATACACAACTCCTTGCCATGATGCATCTGTGTGCCTCTAGGTACTTGATCCTATCAAGGTTCCCTAGTTAAGTCCAACCCATAAGCCAACACGATGAGTGTGCACCCTGTGGAGGCAGACCCACACACCCACCATCACACTTCCACGAGATAGACCGTGTACCACGCAGAGGCGTGCCCACACATAGTCGATCAAGCTTTTCATGTGTGTTGCTTTATGGAAGGCAACTAAAACTTAATATTATTAATTGCGGGATTTTATTAATACATATATATATATATATATATATATATATATATATATATCCAAACACCACATACTTATAGTATGTATCATATACTACTATATCCACAACCACAAACGATAGACATGCAATCACAAATACATCGGTTATGACCATACTATTGTAATCCTTTGGAGCAACAAAGGATTACGGTCCACCTATGGTCTTATGCATCTCATGCAACACCTGTGAAAACAACCTGTAAGCCTATAATGATCAACATTATAATGAACAACTTCATGGATGCTTCGTGAGGTTGGAATGTCAAGTTGCTTCTTGGAATGGGATCTTCTTGTTGCTTCTCCATGGACGCTCCTTGGAGTGGGATCTTCAGGTTGCTTCTTGGAATTAGATCTTCATGGTGCTTCTCCATGGACACTCCTTGGAGTTGGATCTTCAGGTTGCCTCCTTACATCAAGATTACAAAGACTAAAACTAATCCTATCTTTATTACATCATATGATTACAAAATTAAAGAGAAAGAATTAATTACACTTTGAAATAAGAGATGAGGCTCGGCATGCAAGCCGAATACATTATACAAAGGATCCATATGCAACGATTATACATCCATAACATTCACAAACAACCATATCCACAAGATCAACATCCACATCCATTCACAACATTCACAAAAGGGGATACTAGGCCATAATCGTGCATGCACTCACCACATAAAACAGATTTTAAAGGCGACGTGTATGCTATCATAGGTATATCTACATATACGTATATACATATTAAAATTGCAGTACTTTTAATACGGGACATTCCCCATTAAATGAATTTTGACTCCCACGCAGACAATGCGGGGTACACAGGGGCAGCGCCCCTGTGCGGAGATCCCGCTGCCCGGTCAGCGGGCGAAGGTCGAGGGGAGGCCGCCCCTCGCGGGGTCTCAGGGGCAGAGCCCCTGAAAGGTCTACGGAATTTTACTTCTGTGCACTTAGGAAAATCACTATTTTCCACAGTCGACCCCGTCCAAAATGTCAAAAACAATAGCCTGCGGCGTATGTGGAATTAGGTTTAGATTTGCACATTAACAAGTTTAATTCACATCGTATGCAACATAAAACAGTATACAGCGATTCGATCATATCGAAACGAATCCAAATACGTCGTAGATCGACGCTGCTCTGATACCACTGTTGGGATTTGTGGAGAAAACATGCGCGGCGGAAGCGATAAAATCCACGCAACCCGTAACAGGATCTCGTCGATAACAGCGTATTCGGAAATAGGTTTGCGGGATATACCTTATCGCGGAGCAAGTCCGGCGATGTCCCGCTGCACGACGGTGCAACACTACTTGTCAAACACGGACGGATCTTCTCTCCCGTTCGCTGTCGCAGGTTGATCCGGCAATGCTCCTCTGCGGCAGTGATGTACGTTGCTCGCAGCACGTACAGGTGGTCGTCGACGTCCTCCGAACGCAGGCGTCAAGGCGTCTGCGTCTCTACTTCGTCCACGCGGATGGACGGAACTCCACGTCGCGCTTCTCAAGCCAGCGGGAAGGAGCGTGTCTCTGCGGCAGTGTGCTAGCGCCGCGTTGCTCTCCTTTCTCTCCTAAGGACGACGACGGCTAGGTTTTGTACGTGAGAATAACCTAAAAGCGTCTCTCTATATCTTATATAGATATCGGTCGTCTATCCTCCTTTAAATAGGATAAGAAGAGAAGTAGGGTTTCCTAAACCCATCGGTAAACAGAAATGTTGCGTTAATTAAAACGCTCGTGGATTAATTAGAATATTTCGGAATTCATTAATTAACCAAATAATCGCATTAATTGATTAATTAATATCCGACTCCATGCAATCGCTTGGGATGGCTCTACGGGCATACATATACCAACAGAACCTACATGCCACCCTGATGTATGTTGCAAGACCAAGCCCCAAAGGGAAGGTCTGATTTGGTCAAGCCCCAGAGGGAAGACCATTGGGAACCTCAAGAGGTGACCCCAGGCACCAAGCTCAGGATGGAGAAGGTGGCCTTATGTCCCTTACAAGGACAAAGCCCTAAGAGAGGGTAATCCAGGGTTTAGGGCAAAAGTGGTTAAGGAGTCACATTGAAAACGTAATTTGTATTGTTAATCAATTGTTTGCTATATTTAGGTTGTTAGAACATACTTGCAAAATTGTGATTGTCCCCCACATACCAATATAGCAATATACTGACTGACATTTTGTTTATCGGCATTTTAGGTACATTTTTGAAAATGGACAAACAGTAAATCGAAATTTGTGAATATTCAACTAAACTTTTCAAGGAGGATTAGTTAGATAGACTTTGTCTGTGGATAGAAGTCTAGAATCCGAATTTTATAAGGTATGCAAAAAGTTTTATTTTATTCCAACTTTTCAGTTTAGTAATATTAGAATTTGATAATTATTTTTGATTAAATGTCTAACCATGGATCCTGAAATATTGGGATAGCGACTCTGACCTCATGGTCTCCCTTGATTGGGGGTTACCGGAAGGTGGGGTCATTACAAAAACCAAACTTGCCTCAATGAACTTCTTTTGATTAGAATTGAAAATGATACACTTTTTGCCAAGTTTAATAATTTTAGACATCTATGTGATGGAATCAAGGATGAAAATAGAATCTATCTTGATGAGCTTACTATGCTTAGAATGGAAAATTCTTGACTTTTTACTATGATAAATTATCTTGAATCTAGATCTACCTTGCCTAATTGCTAATTTAACTCTTGAGAAAGATTCTTATTTGACTAAAGCCTTTTGTTTGGAAGTCAACTTGTTACATGCTCAAGATGATCTTGCTAGATATTCTTCTATTGTCATTACTCTTAGTGATGATAATCATATCATATGCTCGGAATGTCTTTGCAGAAGTTCCTCAAAGGGAAAAAGTCTATAAAATGAAGTCTAAGAGAACTTTACCAGACAAGTGGGTAGTAGTGGTTTAGGATATGAGGGAGATCCTAAAATAAAGAGGAAATGTAAGAAAAAGAGCAAGGAACCTCCAATATACCATGGAGAGACATCCAACTCTAATATGTCAATGGTTTGTTCTCATTGTAAGTGTGATGATCATTATTCTACTTTTTATCCTTAAAAGAAGGGGACCAAGTCAAACATGAAATGGGTCCCAAGTAAACTCTGGATCCCAAAGTTTGAATTAGGCACCAACATCTTACTTTATTGTAGGTAAAAGGAAATTAGATTGTTGATAGTGGTTTCTCTAAGAACATGACTAGTGAGATAAACCACTTCAACAACTTCTCTAAAAAGAATGGAGGTTTGGTGACCATTGGGGATATCAAGAAAGGTAAAGTAATAGGTGCGGGTGATGTAGGTGATTGACTATGCATCAAGAATTTTATTCTTGTTGATGGTATACATCATAGTCTTATTAGTGTTAGTCAATTATGTGACAATGGTTATCTTGTTCTTTTTACATCTATTGAATGTCTACTTTAAGATTCCCTCTCCTAAAATTTTATATATAAGGGAACTAAAAGTGGAATCCTTTATATTATTATTGTCGATTCTCTTTATCCTATTCTTGGTAAATGCATTGTTGTTGATAAAAGTGATATATCTTCGTGGCACCATAGGCTTGTCATGTAAATATGCATCAATTGAAGAAGTTGAGTAAAAAGGAATTGGTCAAAGGACTTCCTACATTGGACTTTGAGAAGGATGAGGAATTCCAACTTTGTAAAAAAAAAGTAAAGCAAACTAAGTCCTATTTTAAATCCAAAGGAGTCCTTAGCATCAAGAGATTTCTTGAACTTCTTCATATTGATCTATTTGGACCTATGAGAATTCAAATTCTTCATGGTAGCAAGTATTGCCTTGTAATTAATGATGATTTCTCTTGCTATACTTGGACTTTCTTCTTAGTTTCAAAAAGTGACAGACTTGATGATTTCTCTACTTTTTGCAAATGATTTGAAAAAAAAATCTTCTTTCTAAATCGTCTCTATTTGTAGTGACCATTAGGGATAATTTAAAAATTATTTTTTTGCAAAATTTTGTGAGGAGTCCTGTTATACACACAACTTCTCTTCCCCTCATACAACTCAACAAAATGGGGTTGTAGAGAGAAATAATAGATATTTACAGGAAATGGCTAGGACCATGCTTTTAGAGTATGTTACTCCCAAGAAGTTTTGGAACAAAGCCGTTAGTACCTCATGTTTTCTGCAGAACTACGTTTTCACTCATCCTTCTTTAAAGAAAACCCCCTATGCATTGTGGCATGGTAGAAAGCCTTCTATCAACCTCTTTCATGTCTTTGGTTGTCCTTGTTTTGTTTTAAACACCAAAGATTCTCTCGACAAGTTTGATGAAAAATCCTATAATGCTTTCTTTCTTGGCTATATCACTACAAGTAGAGCATATAGAGTGCTTAACATTGAATTATCTAAATTAGAGGAATCTATCAACATTAAATTTATAGAAACAAACCCCTCTATTTCCAATAATATTGTGAATGATGATGTTGTAGATGAGGTGATTCCTAGATTGAAAGAACTCAAAATCAACAACAAAGGAAAAGAGGTGGTTGAAGAAGAATCAAAAGAGAATGAAAAGAAGGGACATACTCCCTGCTTTTCTAAAGATCATCCAAAAGATCTTATCATAGGGAATCCCTTTGAAAGAGTGAAGACACATGCTGCAATTAACAAAGAATAAGCCAACAACACCTTCATCTCACAAATTGAGCCAAAGAATGTTATACAGTACCTAGCAAAACACAAAATTAAGCATAATTGTATGACTGATCTAGAAGCATAAGCATAGTACCTACAGAATTCCATAGCAACATTGGCCATTTGGACAATTTTTTTTTACAAAATGCAAACATAAGTTGAGTATCCACTTGTTAATGACCTTAAAAGTACAATGCACATCTGGTCAGGAATCAACTCTAAAATGCATCTATAAGTATTGTACCCCTTGTTAATTCCAACCCAGTTTCTCAAACATAAGTACCATACCTACCAAATTCTTAAAGATGATGATTGGATCCTAGCAATACAAGAAGAGTTAGATTAATTCCAAAATAACAAAGTGTGGACTCTTGTGCTAAGACTAAGTGATAGAAAGATCATTGTCACCAATTGTTCCACCGCAACAAACTTGATGAAAGAGGCAAGGTGTTAAGAAACAAAGCAAGGTTGGTAGCTCAAGGTTACAATTAGTAGGAAGGTATCGACTTTAATTGAACTTATGCTCCTATTTCTAGACTTGAATCTATTAAAATGCTACTTGACTTTGCTAGTCACAAAATTTCTTCCTATATCAAATGGATGTTAAAAGTGTGTTTTTGAATTTTGAGAGATAAGGGGAGAAGTATATGTGACTCAACCTCCTAGATTTGAACATGACAAGCATGCTATCATGTTTATCTATTACAAAAGGCTCTTTATGGTCTGAAACAAGCATGTAGATCTTGGTATGAGAAATAAGAAACTTTTTAATTGATAATGGCTATGTTCATGGGAAAAGTTGACTCTACTCTCTTTCTAAAGTAGACTTCTAACAATTTCATCATTATTCAAATCTATGTTGATGATATCATTTCTTGCGTAACTGATCTTGATCTTTTTAAGGAGTTTAGATCTCTCATGAAGAGTGAATTTAAAATGATAATGATGGGGATATCACAGTCTATATTAGCTTTCAAATCAAACAAACAAAGGATAGAAACTTCATCAACCAAGGCAAACACAAAAGAACTCTTGAAGCACTTCGGGATGGAGAACACAAAGCCAATGGATACTCCAATGTCCAACACCACCAAACTTGACAAGGATGAAGAAGGTGAGAAGGTAGATGAGAAGATCTATAGAGGTATGATTGGTTGCTCACTTTATTTAACCACCTCTAGATCTGATATCACGTTTAGTGTTGGCTTGTGTGCTAGATTTCAATCAATCTCTAGAAAATCCCATCTTATAGATGTTAAGAGGATTTTGAGGTACCTAACCAAAGCTCCAAACATTGGAATATGGTATTGATGCAATGTATAATTATCATTTTCATAGTCGATTTTTATTGGTTTCTGTACACTTATTGTTCATTTTCATACTAGTTTGAGCATTATCTCTTAGTATTAGCCTTTGATACCTAGTTGCATTAAATAATGTAATATTAATGTTCCTGAATGATTTATTAGTATTTTGAGAGCTCATGTTCAGTTTTTGTGTATTTTAGGTGAATCAACCCAAATCTACACAACTCAGTACCACCGACTTCATGGCTCTCCGAAACCAGTGGATCCTGCGAGACGCGGAGGCGATCGACACTGGAACGGAGTTATCTTCACCCGTGGCGGCTGGTGATGGCGGCGGTGATGCTTCGGGCAAGAGGCCGACTTTGGGGGGTGCGGCGACGGCAGCGGACTGTGTTGCAGATGGGCTTGAGACTGAGGTGGATGCTGCATCGGAGGCTCTGGCGGGTGGAATCCCTTCTCCCCATTCTTCTATTGTAGGTGGGAACTTGGGGGTTGCGGCGGAGGAAGCAATGATGACGGATGGCGCAGACAAGCTGGTTGAGGATTTGTGGGAGACAGGATGCACGGACCCCACGTATGTCGCGGGTGAGGTTGGCAGCGCTGGGAGTTGCGTGTGGGTGGGGACTATTTGTGTACCTCTCGCGTCATTGGCGGAGAAGTCTTCTGATGCAAGGCTGGCCATGGTGGAGACGGGGGATCCTTTCCAGGGTCATCATCGCGTTAGATGCTGGCGCTGCTTGCAATGAGGGCATAAGCAGTTCCACTGCAGGGCGGAACCAGTCTGCTTCCGGTGTCGCTCCCCTAGTCATCTGGCGAGGAACTGTGAGTTTCTCTGGAAGGCAAAGGGGAGACCCCCTCCACCCAGGGATCGCTGCTTCCGGTGCCTTCAGAGGGGCCATTGGAGAAGTTGCTGCTCCTCACAGGTGAGGTGCTTCCGTTGCAAGGCAGCTGGCCACCTTGTGAAGGATTTCCCGACGAGCAGGTCAGATTCCCGTTCGCTTCCGAGATTGACTGATGGGCATACAAGGCACGCGAAGAAAACTGGGGTCCTTGTTGATGACGGAACCCATGGTGGCGAAAGGAATGACACCATAGCGAGATGGGTGGAGGATGCAGTAGGTGACTGTCGGCGCCTGCGCTCTCCTCGTTTTGGTGATTTTTTGAGGCCACTATGGGGCGGTGTCCTCACAAGATCGCGGGCACTCAGTGACGTCTCCAACAGTTCTTCAGTGAGGGTGATGGTCAGCGAATCACACGGGAATGGATTTCCAAGCGAGGATGAGGATGAAGATTTTGTAAGGGACGATGGAGGCTTAGCTGATTCCTTGATTGGAGTCGGAGGTAGAAAGCACATAGATTGGCGATGAGGAGTGGAAGTTCTGGTACCTGGATTGAAGGGAGGGACTTTATGAGGTTTGAGCGAGATTCTTCATCTGAAGAAGACATATGGGATGATTTCTTTTTATTTTTTCTTATGGGTAGATCACAGATGAGCAGTTGTAATTGGATGATTTGATTTGGCTTGCTTGAGGGGCAAGATGAATAAGATGGACCTCAATTTATACTAAAAAAAAACTTGCTCATGATGGAGTATGTTGGAATCGAGAAGACTCGATAGTATCGACTAAGAAGTTGTTACTACCAAAAACATCACATGGATGGATTCAAAATTTATCGAGGAAACTCGGTACTACCGACATCAACTCAGTAGTATTGGCGGATGCCCAGACAGACGTAATTATCAAAGGTGTCAGTAGTACCGATATCCAATAGGTAGTACTGACACGACGTGATCAGGCATATCTAAAAATTAAGTCTAATCCAACAGTTGACAATTAATGATGCCCTAAGTCACTTATATGACTTAGAGAGATTTTGACCAACCCTATCAATCTCATTCTAATCCATTGGATGACAAATGAGAGCAAGGATAAGAGAAAGCAGAGAAGAAAGTCATGTTGCAGAAGAATTGAGAACCTATAGTGGATGGATTTGCAGCCTGAGGTTATCAAATCGGCACGTGCATGTGAGGGAATCATCCAGACTATCTTCTTACATGTTCTTTAGTTTTACTAATGTTTCCCACATTTTTCTTCTTCTCTCCTATGTACTTGATAATGGAAATTATGTGGGGATAAACTCCTTGTTCCTTAGGACCCGGGAGTAGCCCAGTAATGCATTGTAATTGACTTTTATGTATTAATATATCAATTTCCTTTAATTTTTGGACTTGTTTTTATGAAAATATAGCAAACTATCCATGCTTGATTACCATAGGTAGTTAATAGACTTTTATTTCTTTGAAAGAGAGAATTAATGGTTGGAAAATTCATAGAAATACATGTTTTATATCACCCTTTAAGAAAGGTGGCTTACGAATGTGAAGAGATTACCCAGACTTTTCGACCTAACTAGTAACACACTCATTACGAGAGTGGAATTGGTATTAGATTAGGTAGTGAATTATGCCGTGAGAAAGGTTAATTCTTGCTACAAGTCTCTTAGTACAGGGTTAGGAGAGATGTTTATTAATGTTATAATGTTAATTGTAATGTGAACATAGGTGAAACCATAATCCTAAGGAATTCACCCCAATCGAGATCAAAACCAGTAATTTTAGATTTTTTTGCATCTTAATTAATTGAACCTCCAATCAAAATTTTCATCTGCCTAGCTGATCACATTACAATTAGTAGTAGATTTTGGATTAATGCTTACCTGAGTTTGACTTACGAACCTCTTAAGGCCTATATTACAATGATACGTACACTTACGTTTGACGTGTAGTTTACTTGTATCAAGTTTTTAGCTCTGTTGTCAAGGAAATGACAACTCTAGCACTACGAGTGCTATGATCGGCCACTCTAGGCCACAACCTTTATTTTGTTTTTATTTTTTAAAAAAGCTAAATTTCAAATATCATTTATTCAATTATTAGTATCTGTTCTTACATTATTTTCAACAATTCCAGGTACTAGTGCATGGTGCACACTAGAGCTCATGACTATGGAGAGTCGTTTCCACATGGTTTTAGTCAGGTGGAGTTTTGATGCCAAGGAAGAGAGTATGGTAACTCAGCGAGAAGGCTGATTCCAACTCCACCATCGACTATTCCAACACCGCCACCAGAGGAACCAGAAGAACCAATTGAGATGGGTGATGCAGCTGAAGAACAAACTATTTGGGAGAAGATCAAGGCATCTTCCTTAATAGCTTAGGTAGGGCCAATCAAAAGACAAGCTATAATGTGGGCAGCTACAAGATTGATCTTAGACTAGTGGAATTGGTCAAATCACAAGCTTTTCATAGCCACAGTACTAAAGATCGGATGACACATATCATCAATTTTGTTGAAAGTTGCGATATGGTAAAAATAGACAGAGTCCTGACTACTATGATCTACTTGAAGCTTTTCCCATCGTCACTGGTAGACAACACTAAATATTGGTTGTACAATCTCTCGCCTGGGTCGATTGAAACATGGGAGGGGCTGATAGATGCTTTCTTTGAGCATTACTTGCCACCTCAGAAGATGAATGAGTTGGTCAGGAAAATATATAATTTAAAGCAATGGGCAGAAGAGTCTTACTCTGAAGTGTGGGAGAGATACCAGAACATACTGAGGAAGGTACCTCATCATAGGATCGATCTTTATGGCCAAGAAAAGATTTTTTATTATCGGCTGCATCAAGGGGAAAGGATCACATTGGATAGTACATGAACATGTTTCTTTCTCAACAACAAGCCATCTAGGTGTATCGAAATCCTGAAGAATATGGCTAGAAACCATTCTTGGGGAAAAGAAAGAGAACGCCCAACAACCATTAAAAGTGTTGGGGAGTCCAAGGTGATTTCAACATTGAATGAGAAACTAGACTAGATTGCTGAGAAATTATGTGCCAAGGATGGAATCTCTTCTGGAGGAGAGGAATAGGAGTGCATGTTTCACGACATCAAAATTACAGGGTTAATGACTACTCCTAGAGAAAGGACCCCAATTTCTCTTGGAAGGACCTCTATAATTTTCAACATGACCCATCACAACCACAAATTAAGGAAATGTACAACAACATGAAAGGGGCCCAAGTAAAATTGATCGTATCTAAGACATGCTAGGTAAGCTGGTTAGCCAGAATGAAGTGCTTATTGGCCAGACCTAGAGGGAAATATAGAAACAAGGAGTGCAGATTTGTAGTATAGAGACTTAGATCTCTCAGCTAGCAACAGAAGTGACTTTGTTGAAGAAACCTGGTCAGTAGAGGTTCCTAGGGAATACTGATGTACCAACCAGACACCAACATGTCAAGGCAGTGTTCCTTCACAGTGGCAAGAAGGTGCTTAATTACAAATAGACTGTCCCAAAAACAAAGGATGTCATAGGTGATACAAGGCCGCTAGTGACTATTGATACAGTTGAGCTAGATACTATTGTAGAGGACAAGATAGCTGATGATGAAACTCATGAGGCAGAGGAAACTAGAAAGGAGTCATATGTCCCACCTCACTAGAGGAAGTTGGTGACTCCAGTGCCCTTCCCAAATATTTTGAAGGCAAACAAAGGGGACGGGCAATTTCATAAATTTTTAGACATTTTTAGGAAGTTGCATGTCAATATTTCTCTGATTGATGCAATTGAGTATAATCCTTTGTATGACAAAGTTTTGAAGGATGTAATCAATTAAAAGAGGAGAATAGATGACTATGATGTAGTGGTATTGAAGGATCAAGTTAGTCCTTTTATCTTGGGAAATTTTCCACCAAAAAGGTAGGATCCGGGTTACTTCAACAGATCATACTACATCGGGAAAACAAGATTTGGGGTGGCCTTATGTGATTCAGGGGCAAGCATCAATCTTATGCCCTTGACTATCTTCAAGAAGTTGGGTCTTAAAGAATCCAAGGTGTAGTATGACCATACAGCTTGCAGACAACTCAGTGGTCAGGTCATATGGTATCTGTGAGGATGTTCTTGTCAAGGTGGACATGTTTGTATTTCCAACAGATTTTGTGGTAATGGAGATGTAAGATGACCATGAAAAGAAATAACAGACATGATCTTGGAGATGAGTAGAGGAATATTGACACTTGGGATCAAGGAAGACCGTTTGAAATCATCATGCCCAAGTCTACACAGACAACTAAGGAGAAGGCACAATGTCATATGCTGTAGAAAGTTCAAGGAAGATGTCTTTATTTCTTGGGAGGCCATTTTTAGATATGTCTCATGTAATAACACAGGTCCACAAAGACACACTGGCTATTTACATCTTAGAAAACACAAAGGAGATCTCATAGATAAAGGCAGTTCAATATCCCAATGATGAAGAAGAGGAGTATTTCCCAATAAGAATTGACGAGGCAACATCTTCCACTCTAATGCAAGCATATCCACAATTTCCTTTGGAGGTATGTCTCATGAGTCTAATGGATGACTGCATTCAATCTTGTTCTTTGGAGGAGTGTGTCTTGTTTCTCAAGGCATTACCGTGTTACTACACTAGACACTTTGAAGATCTAGGACCACCTCCTCCACCATTGGTCCCATCTTTATTGAGCCCCCCCAGATCTAGAGCTGAAGACATTGCCACCACACTTGAAGTACATTTTCTTGGAAGCAGAAGAGAAGCCTCCCATCATCATCTTAGCTTCATTGAGCATTTGGGAAGAGGAGAAGCTCCTGGTGATTTTGAAAAACCACCATGCAGCATTTGGATGGTTTGTTGTAGACATAATGGGGATCTCCCCTAGTTTCTACCAGCACAAGATCAGACTAGAAGAAGGATCCAAGCCGATCGTGAAACCTCGGCGATGACTCAACCCCATCATGACCGAGGTAGTAAAAATTTGGTCTGCAGGTGTAATATATGCGATCTCTGACTCTAACTAGGTTAGTCCAACCCAGGTGGTTCCTAAGAAAGGGGTATAATGGTCACAACTAATTGAAATGATGAATTGATTTCTACTAGGTTGGTGACTGGGTGGCGAGTATGTATTGATTACCGATGTTTGAACGCTGCCACTTTAAAGGACCATTTTCATCTCCCCTTTATCGATCAGATTATTGAGCGGCTCGCCAACCGTTCTCACTTTTTTTTTCTCGATGATTATTCCATATACAATCAGATTTTTTATCAAACCACAAGATCAAGAGAAGTCAACTGTCATTTGTCCTTATGGAACTTCTACATATCGTCAGATGCAATTTGGTCTTTACATCACATCAACTACTTTTCAACAATGCATGCTTGCCATCTTTTCTGATATGGTGGAGTGATGTTTGGAGGTATTCATGGATGATTTTTTGGTGTATGGTGAATCATTTGATGATTGCCTTCAAAATCTTGATAAGGTTTTGCAAAGATGCAAGGACACTCACCTAATTTTAAACTAGGAAAAAAATGTCACTTAATTTTGAGTGAGGAGATAGTTTTGAGACATAAGGTGTCTAGTAAGGGAATGGAGGTTGACTTGGTAAAAATAGAAGTAACCTCCAAGCTACTTCCACCATCATCGGTGAAGGGAGTGAGGAACTTTTTAGGACATGTCGGATTTTACCAACAATTTATAAAGGATTTTTTGAAAATTGCCAAACTGCTCTCCGAGTTGTTGGAAATGGACACTGAATTCAATTTTAACAAGCGATGTTTGAGGGCTTATGAGGTGTTCAAGGAGAAATTGGTCTCTGCACATGTTGTCCTGACTCTAGATTGGAGCCAACCCTTTGAGTTGATGTGCGGCACACCAGATTATGCAGTAGGGGTTGTCTTAGGCCAACGCTAAGACAAGGTCCACGTCGTCATTTATTATGCATCTAAAACCCTTAAAGATGCCCGATTAAATTACACAATAATAGAAAAAGAGTTATTGGAGGTTGTTTTTGATTTTGAGAAATTTCACCAATATTTGATAGGGGCTAAACTCATCATGTGGACCGATATGCGACAATCAAATATTTGCTGTAGAAAAAGATGCAAAGCCTAGGTTGATCAGATAAATCTTGTTGTTACAAGAATTTGATATTGAAATCAAAGATAAAGAAGACACTGAGAATGTAAGTAGCATATAACTTGTCTAGGCTTGAAAGGGTGGATAAAATGGACATATATACCTATAGTGGAAGAATTCCCAGATGAGCATCTCTTTGCTATGAAAAGCAAAGATCCTTGGTTTGCAAAGATTGTGAACTACTTGGAAAGTGGAGAGCTTCCAGAGATTGAGGATATCAAGAGAAGGAGAAATTATTCCATTCCTTGAGGTATTGTATTTGGGATGATCCCATCCTATTCAAGTAATGTAGGGATGGTAAAATGAGGAAATGTGTGCTGGATTGTGAGTTTGAGAGTATTTTCTCACATTGTCATTCCTTACCTACTGGGGGTCATCATGCTAGTTCTAGGACTGCGGCCAAGGTTTTAGAATGTGGTTTCTATTGGCCTATGCTTTTGACGCATATAACTTTGTGCTTCATTGTGATTCATGTCAACACGTAGGTAATATTATGAAAAGACATGAAATGCCCTTAAATGTTTTTCAAGAGATTGAAGTATTTGATTTGTGGGGGATTGATTTTATGGGCCCCTTTATGTCTTTGAGTTCTAATTTATACATATTACTTGTTGTAAACTATGTGTCTAAATGGGTGGAAGCAATTCCAACCCACACCAATTGTGCCCAAGTTCTATGCAGGTTTGTGAAAGAGTACATCTTTTGCAGGTTTGGAGTGCCCAAATTGATAATTAGCGATGGTGGATCTTATTTCACCAATAGGAAATTTGGTGCACTTTTGAGCAAACTGGAGTGAGACACAGGGTGGGTACTCCATATTACCCCCAAACCCAAGGACAAGTTGAGATGTTATATAGGGAGATTAAGAAAATCTTAGAAAAGACAGTCTCAACTAATAGGACAAATTGGAGCATGTTGCTCAATGATGCTCTTTGGGCATATAGGACATCCTATAAGACACCTACAAGAACCACTCCTTCTAGTTTGTTTTATGGGAGAGCTTATTACTTACCCATGGAGTTAGAGCATAAGGCTAAATGGGCCCTGAGAAAATTGAACTATTATTTGGACAAATGCAAGGAAAAAGAGAATGGTAGAACTGAATGAGTTAGACGAGCTAATGTTTGATTCCTATGAAAGATTAAGGATCTATAAGGAGAGAATGAACCAAATCCATGATTTCCACATCCTATATAGAGTTTTCACTCTAGGACAGAAGGTTCTTCTGTTCAATTCTAGGTTGAAATTACATCCTGGTAAGTTGAGGTCTAGATGGAGTGGGCCTTTTGAGGTGGTCAAGTTTCCCCCCATGGGGTGGTAGAGATAAGCAACAAGGTTGAGCCATTCCTTTTCAATGTCCAGAAGGTTAAACACTACTTTGGGGGAGATGTGGTTAGGAAAGAAGAGAGGTTGAAGCTCATTGGGATTCAATGATCTTTGTGCTTTAATCATCAAGCCTAGGATGTAAAACAAGGGAGCTTGTTGGGAGGCAACCAAACCGTCATTTTTGTTCTTTCAATTCTAGTTCATAGTTTTCATTACTTTAATTTGCATTTTGTTCATTTTTATGAAAAAGGTACTTTGATCAATTTTGTGTGGTGTGTAGGCTGAGCATTAGTGAGTAGTACCAACTCCAAAGTCGGTACTACTAATGAGGTCACATGGAAAAGGATCAAGTTTCACAAAAAAACTCCGTACTATCAACAATAAAGTCGATAGTACTGATGACATCACAGGGAACCATGAATACAAATTTAAAGAAAATTAGAACTACCGACCATTGGTTTAGTAGCACTGACATTTTGTAGAGAAGGAGCGGAGTTGACTGATAAGGACTTGGTAGTACCGACAAAAAGTCAGTAGTACCAATGGACATGCAAGCTCTAGTCTGAAAACATTGAGCTCCAGCTCAGAAGCACCGAGAATTTTGAGCAGCTCGGTACTACTGACATAAAGTCAGTCGTACCAACATTAGAAGACACATAATCCATGGGAGCACCATCAACGATCGAATTTTTTCACATATGATGGTCGGTAGTACTGATCTATTGCACAAGTTGGTACTACTGACATACCATTAATACTACCTACACATGGAAACCCGCATCAACCAACTTTGAAAAATGAGCACAAATTTTGGATAAAAAGTCAGTACTACAGACATCTAGATAGGAGGCTGGCTGGGTCCTATATAATAAGGGGTTGCAATTAGTTTTTCTTCACACCTCCTCTAAGCAAGTTCATGCAAGCATCTCTGGGAATTCATAGTCTACTCCGTGCATTCCTTTTCTCCATTCCCTTCTTGTACCACTAATAGAGTCTAGGAGAGGTGCTTCTTCATCGATATGACATACTAAATTGATTCTAAAACCAAGCCGCACCACCCATCCCAACATCAGTGTGAAGAATATATATGAGGACTTGATGAAGAGGGAGATTATAGCGACACAGTATGGTGACCATGCCTTTCTTGCATCTTTGGGATTCACCAAGAATCTGCTCCAAGTATGTGAGTGTCAAGTGTTGGTGGGCGATCATCTATTCTTCAATGACTGACTTACTTTCCTAGATCTCATCTGTAAGTTCCTGGCCTAGCTGGAGATATACATCATCCCTGAGCATGGGGATGGATGGATGGAGGGTCGAGTCAACTTTTGTCTTTTCAACACTGACTTTCATCTGACGCTGTAGTATCTCAATGCCATCTATGGGTGACTGATGGGTGAATAATGCTTTGTGCCCTACAACTTAGATCCATGGGAGATTTTCGTGGAGGTGCCAAAAGGCTACCATATTAGCTGGCACACAAACTCCATCACCGACATCAAGCACCCTTTTGCTCGCATAATGCATTTCCTCCTCACCAACACCATCTTTAGAAAGTAAAGCTAGGGGTAGGGGAACACTCAACGGGTTGACCTTACTTTCTCTACAAATTGCTAGAATTGGGAGGAAAGAATGTGGACTTTGGTTCTTCCTTCCTTCAACATATGATGGGAATGCAACGACTAGTGCAGAGGGCTCCTCCTATCCATTTTGGAGGACTGATCACTCTAATAGTGTTGCACCTTAACCTTAATCTCTCCACTTCTAGATCTTTGAAGGTCACTCCAAAGTTGGAACTGAAGCACTTCAGGAGAGCAAACCTCCTCAACTTGCGTCAGGGGAAATTGTACGCATGCTGTACAATGGATGGTCAGTACAAGGAGATGGAGCTCCCTATTTTGGCTTTTGACTTATAGGGACTTTTGATGAATGTATATTCATCATGGAATTCAATTACCATCTTGGGTCAAATTTGACTCAATGCTTTTAAATTTCATTTACTAAATATCAATATGTGCAAAATTACTTAAATAGTCCAACTATCATGATTTTAACTAAATTTATGATAATTTGATGTAGGTATTGACAAGGTTGTACAATCAAACCATTTTGAGTGGGACCCAATTTTCTCATCCTGGGTTTCAACCATTCAGTCTCACCAAACGGTTTTAACCATTCGGTCTCACCAAATAGTTTCATCCATTCGGTCTCACCAAACAGTTTCGTCCATTCAGTCCCACCAAACAGTTTCATCCATTCAGTCTCACCAAATAGTTTCATCCATTTGTTCTCACCATTCAGTTTTGTCCATATGGTCTCAAGACCGAATGGACATGCTCACCTCAAAACCATTTAGAGCTTAAGCTGCGAGACCGTTTGATGAAGCAGAGCCCCGACTATGACCGTTTTGAATGGCCACGACTGTGTTCCTTTGTCTTTGCCATGACCGTGTGGTGAATCCACGACTGTGGTGGACCATCCTTAGCGCCTGAACCTTCTCACCCAACCACGACCGTGTTGTCACGCTACATCCGTGGCGCACCACCATCAGAGCCCAAGTCTTCACCCGCCATGCCCGTACGAGGCAGCACGACTGTGAGGCAGCAACCTCACCATGACTGTGTTGTCTCAACACGGCCATGGTGCATTGTCCCCTACCTCCCACCTCTCTTCCCTCTGTTTCCTACCTACAATCTCTACCAGCTACAACACCGGAAGCCACCACACCCCCCGACCGCAACACCCGCAGCCCGGTGAAGCATCCCAGCCACCACGCATCCGCCAACGCCAGCACCTCTCTTCCCTCTGCTGCCCGCCTACAACAACCAGGTCGGGCACCCTTTCTACCTTCCTCAATGCCAAACACACCAGAAACAACATCGGTGCCTCCACTGCCTTCTCCATCCAGCAGCCGCGCCGCACCAAAGCACCTCACTACTCTACCCATGCCACCACCAACCAAACAGTCTCAAACCGTTTGACGCTGTTGATCGTTTGATCACCCAGACCTGTGCGAGACCGATATGCTGATCGCAAGACCGGTTGCCCATCAGAACTGCAGACCATTTGGTCACTTGTGTGAAGTCTGAATGAAGGCTATCAAGACCGTTTGAGGAGATCATCGTGAGACCGTTCGACAAAATACACAATGCATACCATTTGGAGAAAATAGCATGCAAGACCGAATGAAATCACATGAAGACCATTTGCTTGAGAGCATCCGATTTACAGACTGTTTGCTATACAATGCAAATCGTTTGATAAAGCATAGCATACCAGACTGTTTGCTCAAGTGCAAGACCATTTGGTCTATACAAAAGTAAGATCATTTGGTCATATTTTAGTAAACCGTTTGGGCACATTACTTAGCAAATCGTATGAAGTTAAATACCCAAGACCGTTTGGAGGCCAATATCTCAGGACCGTTTGGTCAGATTTTAACCAAACCATTTGGACTCACACCAAAGGCATGAGGGCCATATCTGTGCCTATAAATAGGACCAACAGGGTCCCCATTTGGGCATCGGTTCCGAGATGCTGACAGGCTGCCTTTATGCAGGTCCGATCCAGATCTAGTACCATCCACACCAGTTTCACTCCACCTACTGCCCGGGCTGCATTCAAGGAGATCGAGAAGAGAAGGAAGACAGAGCGAGAGAGACTGTCCGGTCTGTCTTGACATCTCCCGTTCCGCATCCAAATATACTCCGACATGATGTAGAAGACTGCATCATCTTCATCGAGCTATGACTACCCTTCTACACCATGTTCATGGTGGATTCCTCTCTCTTTCTTATTCTTCTTATTTCTCGCACCATGAGCGAGTAGTCCCTTTTCACTGGGGTGTGGGGACTAGCTCCACTTCCCATGCAATCATGTTCTTTTGTTAAACTTTCCATGGCAATGTATATACCTTTTTATTTCATTGTTAATCATTATGTTCATAGTTTGATTAATTGCTTGCTTTCATCTTTGTTCTTCCTATGTTGTGAGAACTTCTATATGTAGGATTGAATGTTGTTTAATAGGTTGACTCCCAAACTAGAAATATAATGGGATTCCTTGAGGTCGTAAGTGTATGATCTGCAAGGGGACGAGCCATCTAGCCTTTGGTGACGCTTCTGTGTACCTAACACCTGTATAGGGGGTTCACAACCTTAGTTGGAGTTTATATCTTCTTGTTTATTGTTGATGTTTGCTCGTATATTAACCGCATGCTTGCTTTTGGATTAACGTGGTTGACTCCCAAACTAGAAATAGAATGGGATTTCTTCAGAGCCATAAGTAAGTGATCTGGATGGTGACGAGACATTTGATGCCTAAGGTGATGCTTACGCGAACCTAACGCCCGTATGGGGGGTTTTGCAGTAGCTCTATTTGGATCGTTATTTCTTGCCTGGATTGTTTGTGTTTGAATGTATTTTCATGTGTAGTGGTGGTGAAACCCGATACCATCCCAGTGATTCCATATCATTGATCTAGATCCAACTTTAATTCCGCTCTTTACTTCCTTGTAATTAGTTTAATTAATCTCAAATCAACCAATCGTTCTAAATATTAGTCTTACTTGAACTAGATTCGACTGACAAAATTCTTAAAAATATTGTCCTTTGGGTTCGATCCTTAACTATACTGTGATAAGACTCATCCACTTGCGGGTGGTATTATTGCACATTGGTTTTGGTAAAAGCTCGGGGATTTCAACCCCGAGTGGGTTTGTTAGTGCGATAAAATCCCACGTCAAATTCTGGCGCCGTTGCCGGGGACAACAGAATCCGTTAGTCTAATCTAGTTCTTTTAAGGCTAATCTAGGATTTTTTTTTGATACAATTGATCATCTATTTGAATTCATTTCTATTCCATCACCCTTACTTCAGAAAGATCTTTCCATTTTAGGAACAACCCAAAGCATAGTGTATGTACCGTTCAGACAGTACCAGACTCACAACGAGCTTTGATCTTGAGATAGACAGAAATTTTCATCGTCAGATCAGAGAGAACCAAGCGAGAATGGCTCAAGAGGAGGAGATAGCTCGAAGGGTAGCTCAAGCCCTGAATGCACAAAGAGAAAGATTCATGCAAGAAGCTAGAGCTGCAGTTTAAGAAGAAATTCAAGCAGCACAAGCAGCAGAACTGCAAAAGGATCTTAGAGAGTTCTCAATCCATAAAGCTGCTAATGTTCGTCATCCAGTACAACCTCCTCCCATCAATGCTGCCAATTTTGAGATTAGGGCACATTGGATCACATTACTTCAAAACAACCCGTTCTATGGCAAACAAGGAGAGGATAGTCAAGAACATCTTTTGAGGTTTATTGATCTATGTGCTATGACAAAGCAAAATGGAGTATCCGATGATGCCATTCGCCTCCGTCTCTTTAAGTATTCACTTGCTGATTGAGCAATAAGCTGGTACAATTCATTGCAAAGTGAATCCATCACCACTTGGGAACAACTTCAAAATGTATTTCTGGAGAAGTTCTACCCTCCCTCTCTCACCTATAAAATTAGGGGGCGAATAATGAATTTCACTCAAGTCCCTGGAGAAACCCTTGCAGAAGCATGTGATAGATACAAAGAGCTTCTACGCAAGTGTCCACACCATGGAATTCCTAAGAACCAACTCATCAAAATTTTCTATAGGGGGTGGATGATAACATAAAAAGGTTTTTAGATTCCTCATCTGGAGGAAACTTCATGCGTCAAAGTTATGACAACGCATGGAGAGTCGTCACCCTTGGAGCTGAAAATCAAGCAAACTGGGGTAGATCTGTAGGAAAAGGAGTGCTGAAAGTGTCTATGGCTGAAGCTACTCCCGAGTACAAGTCTATCGTTGAAACCCTAAAACTCTTAGTTGCCAAGTAAGACCATATTGAATCATCTCTTGCTGCAATTGGAAGAGGACGTTCACCCACTCGACAACAAGAATAGGTCAGGTCTTCTGCACTGTTTTGTGAAGCATGTAAGGGCACAAATCATTCCACTTTGGCATGCAATGTTCTCTATGATGTTATTCTAAGAAATGTATGTGGCCAAGGAGATAATAATCAAATTGAGAACCTAAATGTTGTTAATACCATCCCTGGTCAAGGTTATTACAATCCAAATCAGAATAAGAATCATCCATGTTTTCAATATGGAAACCCCTCTGGAGCAGTGAACTCGCATCAATTTGGTTCGAACAACTAACCACGAGGCCCACTAGGATTTCAATATAATCAACAACAGAATTTTGGAAATCAAGGAAACTTCAAGGGAAACTTCCAGAACAAGAACTTCAATAATTATCAAAACAATTCCCAGTACCAGAGTCTAAACCAAGTTCCTTATCAACAACAAGGACAACAAGCAAGTCCTGTATCACCTGATGACAAGCTATCAACCATTGAAAAGATGTTACAAACTCAGCAAACTATGATAGCTAACCAACAAGCTCAGAAGAAGGCTATTGAATCCCAACTAGCTGAACTTGCAGCTAGCATCAAGCCACCAGCTGGGATTTTTGCTGGCCAACCCGAGAATAATCCTAAGCATCCTGAACAATTGAAGACAGTCACCACCAGATCAGGAAAATACTATTCTGATCATCCTATCAAGACACCTATGGTTGTTACAGATGAAGATGAACCTGTGATTGTCCAAGACTCAACAACACCAGAATCTCAACCGAAAGAACCGGTAACTACTGATAAGACAGATAAGGAAAGTCCTGAGAAACCAATTGATGAAGAAACTAAAACACAAGAACCTGATATCCCTATATACAAGCCTCGTATTCCTTTCCCTACTCGTTTAAGGAAAACCAAGCTTGATACTCGGTTCAATAAGTTTAAAGAAGCTATGAAGAAACTTCATGTTGACATACCCTTTTTGGATGCGCTGACTGAGATACTAGCTTGGACAAAGTACTTAAAGTCACTACTGACCAGGAAATATATAACTGAAGAATATGAGATAGTCAAGTTAGATAAAACCACTACTGACCAGGAAATATATAACTGAAGAATATGATATCATTCAGAATAAGATGCCAAAGAACAAGAAAGATCCAATATCTTTTGGGATTTCCTGCCATATTGGCAATTCTTCATGCAAGAAAGGACTGGAGGATCTTGGTGCTAGCATCTCCATCATTCCACTCAGCCTTTGCAAAAGTCTAGGGTTTACTGAACTTCTTCCAAATGGCATGACCATACAACTCGCAGACAATTTGATAAAATGCCCATTAGGAATTATTGAGGATGTACCTGTCAAGGTAGGACAAGATTCCTATCTTCCGTGTGACTTTGTCACCATGGACATAAAAGAGGATGCCATATATCCTCTCATCTTTGGATGTCCGTTCCTCACCACTATAAGAGTTCTAATTGACATTGAAGTAGGAACCTTGATGCTTAGATTAGGCAAGGAAACTCTCAAATTTAAAGTTTTTGAAAGCATGAGAAGACCAAATATGCAAGAAGAAGTATGTCTGATTGATTGCATAGAGCAAATGTCACTTCTGACTCAAGAGAATCATGAATCAGACGATCCATTAGAAGTCTCACTAACAGATCCATCAGTTGATGAACCTATTTATGAACAAGTAAAGGATTGCATCGAATCCCTCGACTTTGCAAAAGAAGATGTTGAGGCCACTTGTGAGGAGCTCAAGGCTGAGGAAGCTACTGAAGAAATATGCGAAAAACTAGAAGCCCCCAAAATGAAACCCCTACCTGAGGGACTGAAGTATGTGTTTTTGGACAACCTCAAGGTTTGTCTAGTAATAATAAATTCCGATCTTACGACTAAACAAAAAGATGAACTCCTGAAAGAATTGAAGGAGAGGAAGAAAGCGATTGGCTACAAAATGAATGACCTCACTGGGGTTAGTCAAGTGTTGTGTATGCACAAGATCCTTATGATGGAAGATCACAAGCCAACTATTGAACATCAATGGAAACTAAATCCAAATATGAAGGAGGTAGTCTGTTACGAGGTCATGAAACTACTCACCGCTGGAATTATCTATCCAATATCAGACTCACCATGGGTGAGCCCAGTGCATGTAGTTCTGAAGAAAGGTGGAACAAATGTAATACAAAATGAAAATGATGAACTCATCCCCACCCGAATAGTCACATGGTGGAGGATGTGCATTGATTATAGGAAGTTGAACAAGGCAACTCGAAAAGATAATTTTCCAATGCCTTTTCTTGATCAAGTGTTAGAGTGACTGGCCCATCAAGAATATTTCTGTTATCTCGATGGTTACTCTGGATTCTATCAAATACCTATACAACCAAATGACCAGGAGAAAACTACTTTCACCTGCCCATTCAGAATGTACACATTTAGAAGAATGCCGTTTGGCCTCTGTAATGCTCCTACAACTTTCCAATGATGCATGGATGCCATATTCACCGGTCTCACCGAAACCATTATGGAAGTTTTCATGGATGATTTTTCTATAGACAGAGATTCATTCGATTCATGTCTAAAACACCTCTCCCTGGTCCTCAAACGATGTGAAGAAGCACATCTTGTGCTGAATTGGGAGAAGTGTCATTTCATGGTAAAGGAAGGCATTGTCCTGAGCCATAGGGTTCGTAATCGAGGTATTGAAGTAGACAAGGCCAAGATTGAAGTGATTTCTAAGCTCTCTATCCCCATCAATGTAAAGGAGGTTTGAGCATTCCTAGGTCATGAAGGATTCTATAGACGATTTATAAAGGACTTTTCAAAGATAACCAAGCCTATGACAAACTTGTTACTCAAGGATGCTGAATTCAATTTTGACGATGAATGTGTTAAAAGCTTCAACAAACTAAAGCATGCCCTTACAACCACTCCCATCATTAGAGATCCCGATTGGGACCACCCTTTTGAAATCATTTGTGATGCAAGCGATTATGCTGTAGGTGTTGTTTTGGGTCAATGTATAGAAAAGAAACATTATGTGATCTATTATGCATCAAAGACACTTGACGAAGCTCAGAGGAATTATGCAACTACTGATAAAGAACTTCTGGCAGTTGTGTATGCCTTTGACAAATTCAGATCCTATCTCATTGGTTCAAAAGTCATCGTCTATACAGATCATGCTGCTATCCGTTACCTTCTAAAAAAGAAAGATGCAAAACCCAAGTTAATTAGATGGATTCTCCTATTGCAAGAATTTGATTTAGAAATAAGAGATAAAAAGGATACAGAAAATGTGGTAGCAGACCACCTTAGTCATATCTACACTCAGAATATCGATAAGATTTTGATTAATGATTCCCTTCCAGATGATCAACTAACGAAGGTCTCGAAAGCTATACCGTGGTACTCAGATTATGTGAATTACCTTGTTGCTGGGGTTATTCATCCTCAATGCACTAGAAATGCACTGAAGAATTTATGCATGATGTGAAATAGTATTACTGGGATGAGCCATACCTTTTCAAATTATGTGTTGATGGTTTATACAGACGATGTATCGCCAAAGAAGAAGCTCATCCTATCCTGGAATAATGTCACTCTGGACCAGTGGGAGGACATATGAGCTCTAAAAAGACTGCCTTGAAGGCTTTGCAATGTGGATTCTTTTGGCCCACCATATCCAAAGATTCCCATGACTTTGTCTTATCATGCGACAAATGTCAAAGATCAGGCAATATAACAAAGAGAGATGAGATGCCACTAAATCTATGGCAAGAAGTAGAGATATTCGATGTTTGGGGGGTGTACTACATGGGTCCATTCCCATCTTCTCATGGATTTTCATACATCCTAGTGGCGGTGGACTACGTCTCAAAATGGGTTGAAGCCATACCAACCATCACTAGTGATTCCAAACCAGTCATCAAATTATTCAAGGATATTATTTTTCCCCATTTTGGTGTCCCACACACGGTGATATCCAACGGAGGTTCCCATTTTATTGAAAGAATCTTTGAAGCATTGCTAAGAAAGTATGGTGTTACTCACAAGGTAGCCTCACCTTACCATCCATAAACAAGTGGACAGGAGGAGGTTTCTAATCGTCAACTCAAGAGTATCTTGGGAAAGACAGTAGGCCGCAATCGGAAAGATTGGTCACTGAAAATCAACGACACATTATGAGCATATCGAACTGCTTATAAAACTCCCCTAGGGACTACACCTTTTCGATTAATATATGGAAAGGCTTGCCACCTACCAGTCGAACTGGAACACAAGGCATGGTGGGCAATAAAACAACTAAATTTTGATATTAAAGAAGCAGGCCAAGCCAGGATTCTGCAACTCCAAGAGCTGGACGAACTCAGGATGACAACTTATGAGAATGCACAAATCTACAAAGAACACACCAAACTTTGCCATGCTGGTCATTTGAAAAGAAAAGACATACAAGTGGGAGACCAAGTTCTGCTATTCAACTCAAGGTTGAAGTTATTCCCAGGGAAACTCCGCTCTCGCTAGTCTGGACCGTACAATGTCAAAAGCATCTCCCCACATGGTGCTTTCGTCCTATGGAGCGAAAAGTTGGGTGAATTCGTGGAGAATGGTCAATGTTTGAAAAGATATTTCACCATAGCCGACATAAGCACTGAAGAAATAATAGATATCTCCAATCCTAAGGAACCAGTGAAGTTAAAGATATCAAGTCGAGCCATCGACATAAAATGAAGGCGCTTGTCAGGAGGCAACCAGATAAATAAATTCGTATTAATTTTAATTTTGAATTAGAAATTTTTCCTTAATTTTGTTTTCACTTTTTAGATAATTTTTCACCAAATAAAATTCACATTGCAAGATGCTATTTTGAGTTCTAATTGATCTTTCTTTTCTAGATTTTCAGATGGAGGACACGCGCTGTCTGAAATGCAACCACATCTCTTGGTCCAACTGACACAAACTTTCCCCTCCATCTCGGATTCCGAGTTTTCTCGGGATGAGCAAATTTCTAAGTTCGGGGTGGAGGGTGGGTGGTACACACTTCACTTTCCACCTACACCCATTCTTTTCATACTTAAGTTTTCTCTGTCACATTTTTGATAAAAAATTTCAAAAATTTTAAAGTTTTTCAAATAAATTGAACAAATACTTGATGAATTTTTTTCATTAAAAGTCACTAACTAACCTGCTATGCATTTTGAATCATTGTATCCTCCTTATTCGAAGTAAATCCTCAAAAGGACCACTTTTTGAAACAAGCCTTTTGATTGAAATCATCTTGTGAAGCTTATGATTCCCAACATCATGACACCTTTACAAAAATGATAAGTGTGTGTCGAACTGATAGGGATCAAACACGTCGTGCTTCCTAACTGACTAGTGGAACAATAACATGGAATCTCCACCGGATCCTCATCAAGTCATTATTTGAGCAGAGTACGATAAAGAGAACGACCTGATGCATAGAATTGTAAATCAAGTTGCATTCTAATCTGAACTCTCTTCTACACTTCTTCTATCATCTTCATACCGCCATCCATAAAAAAGAAACAAAATAACCAAAATAGTGCCAAACCCTAAGTTCGGGGTGGCACACCACTTCCTTCCATATCCGCTTCTTTCATACCCCTTGCAAATAAATAGGGGCGTACCACCAAAAATGCAATCTCGAGTCGAATAGAGGAGAGATTTGCAAAAAAAAAGATGCCAAAGCGCACACAAAAAGAAATGCAATCTCGAGTCGAATAGAGGTGAGATTCACACAAAAAATGCAATAAATAAAATTGCAAAGCAAATAAAAAGAAAATCTCGAGTTGAATAGAGGAGAGATTTACTTCTTCCTTCCATACCACCATTCACTCCATTTTCTACCTAATGGCACAATGCATGCTCCCACTATCCTAAAAAACACTAGTGTCATATCAAATGCACAGTTGTTGTGCTGCGGGTGTCTCTGGACTCTTACAAAACTCCTTGAAATACTTGTTGTTGGAAAAAGTGAGGAGGAAGTGATATTGGAAAGTGAACTCAGGTACGAAGATATCGTAAGATGTATTCAGTGATCTCAGGAAGTTGAGATACTAAGTCATACTGAGCAAAAAGAAAATAATCGTGATGTGAAGATGAGGCAATCACACGAATTGAAAGTATTCATTTGGCGACTGTTTCAGATTTTGTGTTACTCGAGGACGAGCAACGTGTAAGCTTGGGATATTTTGATGAATGCATATTCATCATAAAATTCAATTACCATCTTGGGTCAAATTCGACTCAATGCTTTTAAATTTCATTTACTACATATCAATATGTGCAAAATTACTTAATTGGTCCAACTATCATGATTTTAACTAAATTTATGATAATTTGAAGCAGGTCTTGACAAGGTTGAACAATCGAACCATTTTGAGTGGGACCCACTTTTCTCATCCTGGGTTTCAACCATTCGGTCTCACCAAATGGTTTCATCCATTCGGTCTCACCAAATGGTTTCATCCATTCGGTCTCACCAAATAGTTTCATCTATTCGGTCTCACCATTCGGTTTCGTCCATATCGTCTCAAGACCGAATGGACATGCTTACCTCAAAACTGTTTGGAGCTTAAGCTGCGAGACCGTTTGATGAAGCAGAGCCCCAACCACGACCGTGTTCCTTTGTCTTCACCACGACTGTGTGGTGAAGCCATGACTATGGTGGACCATCCTTAGTGCCTAAACCTTCTCACCCGAACACAACCGTGTTGTCACGCCATGGCCGTGGCACACCACCATCAGAGCCCAAGTCTTCACCCACCACACCCGTGTGAGGCAACACAACCGTGAGGCAACTGCCTCACCATGACCGTGTTGTCTCAACATGGCCGTGGCATGTTGTCCCCTACCTCCCACCTCTCTTCCCTCTATTTCCTGCTTGCAAACTCTACCAGCTACAACACCGATAGCCACCGCACCCCCGACCACAGCACCTGCAGCCCGGCGGAGCATCCCAACCACCACGCCTCAGCTAATGCCAACACCTCTCTTCCCTCTGCCACCCACCTACAAAAACTAGGTCGGGCGCCCTTGCTACCTTCCTCAGTGCTGGACACACCAGTAGTAGCATCGACGCCTCCCATGCCTTCTCCATCCAGCAACCATGCCGCACCAAAGCACCTCGCTACTCTGCCCACGCCACCACCAACGAAATGGTCTCAAACTAGGACGCTGCTGATAGTTTGATCACCCAGACCTGTGCAAGACCAATAGGCTGATCGCAAGACCGGTTGCCCATCGAAACTGTAGACCGTTTGGTCACTTGCGTGGAGAACAAATGAAGGTTATCAAGACCGTTTGAGGAGATCATTACGAGACCATTTCATAAAATACACAATGCAGACCATTTGGAGAAAATAGCATGCAAGACTGAATGAAATCACGTGAAGACCATTTGCTTGAGTGGCTTGTGTGAAGACCGTTTGATAAGCATCCGACTTACAGACCGTTTTCTATACAATGCAAACCATTTGATAAAGCATAACATACCAGACTATTTTCTCAAGTACAAGACCGTTTAGTCTATACAAAGAAAGACGGTTTGGTCATATTTTAGTAAACCGTTTGGGCACATTACTTAGAAAAATGTATGAAGTTAAATACCCCAAGATAGTTTGGAGGCCAATATCTCAGGACTGTTTGGTCAGATTTTAACCAAATCCTTTAGACTCACACCAAAGGCATGAGGGCCAGATCTATGCCTATAAATAGGACCAGTAGGGTCCCCATTTGGGCATCAGTTTTGGGACGCCGACAGGCTGCCTATACACAGGTCCGATCCAGATCCAGTACCGTCCACGCCAGTTTCACTCCACCTACTGCCCGAGCTGCATTCAAGGAAACCGATAAGAGAAGGAAGACAGAGCGAGAGAGACTATCCGGTATGTCTTGGCATCTCCCGTTCCGCATCCAAATCTGCTCCAACATGACGTAGAAGACCGCATCATCTTCACCGAGCTGCGACTACCCTTCTACACCATGTTCATGGTGGATTCCTCTCACTTTCTTATTCTTTTTGTTTCTCACACCATGAGCGAGTAATCCCTTTTCACTGGGGTGCGGGGACTAACCCCACTGCCGATGCAATCATGTTCTTTTGTTAAATTTTCCATGGCAATGTATATAACTTTTCATTTCATTATTAATCATTATGTTTGTAATTTGATTAATTGCTTGCTTTCATATTTGTTCTTCTTATGTTGTGAGAACTTCTATATCTAGTATTGAATGTCGTTTAACAGGTTGACTCCCAAACTAGAAATAGAATGGGATTCCTTGAGGTCATAAGTGTATGATCCATAAGGGGACGAGCCATCTAGCCTTCAATAACGCTTCTGTATACCTAACACATGTATATTAACCGCTTAGTTGGATTTTGTATCTTCTTGTTAATCGTCGATGTTTGCTCGTATATTAACCGCTTGTTTGCTTTTTGATTAATGCGGTTGACTCCCAAACTAGAAATAGAATGGGATTTCTTCAGAGCTGTAAGTAAGTGATCCGGATGGTGACGAGACATCTGATGCCTAAGGTGATGCTTATGCAAACCTAACGCCCGTATGGGGGTTTTTGTAACAGCTCTATTTGGATCGTTATATCTTTCCTAGATTGTTTGCGTTTGAATGTGTTTGCATGTGTAACTGTGGTGAAACCCAACACCATCCCAGCGATTCCATATCATTGATCTAGATCCAACTTTAATTCTGCTCTTTACTTCCTTGAAATTAGTTTAATTAATCTCAAATCAACCAATCGTTCTAAATATTAGTCTTACTTGAACTAGATTCGACTGTCAAGATTCTTAAAAACGTTGTCCTTTGGGTTTGATCCTTAACTATACTACGATAAGACTCGTCTGCTTGCAGGTGGTATTATTGCACATTGGTTATGGTAAAAGCTCGGGGATTTCAACCCTGAGTGAGTTTGTTAGTGCGATAAAATCCCACATCAACTTTATCTCATGAGGTGGCCTATAGATAGTTCTTTAGAGGAAGATGCAGAAGAGGACAATGCTGAGGAAGCACAATAGTAGGAGCAAGAAGAAGAAGAGGAGGTGGAACCTACCATCCCCATCACGAGAAGGAAGGTTCTACGCAAGAACCCTCGCACATATGAAGCCTCTAGTTCTTCTGTTCCACTGCCTTCATAGGAATATGATCCATATTCCATGGCGGGAATGTACGGAATGCTTGAAGAAAGTCAACACAGGCAACAACAATAGACGACGACATTGACAGGCATCCATGACGTCCAAGGACAGCTCTACCACAACCAACATGCGATCATTGAAAATGAGTGCCTTTTCTTGGCCAACTAAGAGAACATGCACACACACCTACAATGGATGGAGGGTTTCTAGCAACCCTTTTTTTTGACAATTACTCGATCCAGGGATACTTTGGTGGTTATCCACAACCTCCACCAATACCACAACAGTAGTTGAGTTTTCAGGGGACGTTCTATCGCTTTGATCCTACCATGCCACAACCACCACCACCACCCTTCTAATTGGTACTACTGTTCGACCTCTTAAGTTAAAATTCTGACTATGTGCTCATAATAATGTTCAAATTTAGTGGGGTGGTGATGGAACAACTCTATTCTTTAGTTTTTATTTTTCTTTTAGCCTTTATTTTCTTTTTAGCTTTTATTTTTCTAAGTTGTAGGATCTATGATCTATCTAGTGTAAAGTGGAGCTTAATTCATGATTCCTGTCATTGTCATTTGCTCTCGTGTGTTTGCAATGGAAAATAAAATTTGGCTTAGTGGAAAATTTCTTGAGTTGTACCACCTAGAGGATGTGTATGGGTTAGTCAACTTAAGGACATTTCATATGAATGGACATATTAGTTATTCATGTAACATGGATGAAGATGGGATTTGAGCCTAAATTGGTCAAACAATCAACAGGATCTTAAATTGAAATTTAAAAAAGAAATCCTAAGGTTACCCTATACATGGGTCATTAGAGAGTGACATATCATATTTCATGAAAGGCATTGATGTGATTCCATCCATTTTCCATTCATATAGACTCACCACCTTAAGATGATCAAGTAGTCCAAATTATTTCCTCTTGTTTTCATTGCATGGAATAATAGGTGACATGATAGTTAGTTTATCTTTAATTGCATTATCTACAAAATGAAAAAAAATATGCATAAATAATTTTTGTTCATATCAATTTAGTTTCATAACAATTACTTGTAGATTGCATGCATTTTCATCATTCATTTTTAAATCACACGACTACACTATTTTCTTTTAAAATAAGAATGCAGGGATACACATCCATACCCTCAGAAAAAAATGAAGAAAAGAAAATGAATGAGATATGTTTGTGAAGGCCAAGCATAACATTCCATCATGCTAAAATAATGGGACAATGGAAAAAAGCAAAACTTAAATGTTTTGAAATAAAGAGGGAGAAAGGATTCCCTAAACACTTCACAAAGAGATTGAAACATTCACATGATGTATTATCTTATGTACTTTAGTCTCATCCATTTGATGAGATTTTTGATACATGCATCATTTCACCAATAATATTAGGTATTAGGATTCATGCATTTTTCATTATCTTCACTATATAGGTTCATCATATTTTATTTTTGCATAAATAATTCAAAAGCTACTTGTGATTCTTCATAGACACTCATTTAATACCATCTATTGCTCTTATCAGTAGGCCATTTAAATGATTATTCTCCTCATTCATTCTTATAAGGAGAACTGCTTCCAAGTAGTTGGTAGTTAGGAAAAGAGCAATGTAGAATAGGGAATCATATGATGCACCAAGCGAATGCCTGATTGATTATGATATTAACTTCTCTCTTGATGGTGTTCACTGATATAAGGGTGGGCACATTTTATGGAAATTTTTGGTTGCTTAAGAGTAATTGATTATTCAGTGGTCAATGAAGGCCGATTTGGGACCGTCAGGTGGGGATGATTGAGAAATGAAATTCATATTTTATGTCATTTTGCTAACTTGTCTCAAATAGATCCGAGGGTGTGTTTCTTAAGAAAAATAAACATTTAAGCTTAGGGGGGTTTGATGCATTGTATAATTGTCATTTTCACATACTATTTATTATTGGTTTCTGTGCACTTATTGTTTATTTTCATATTGTTTGTGCATTATCTCTTAGTATTATCCTGTGATACCTATTTGGATCAAATAAATGTAATATTAATGTTCCTAAATGATTAATTAGTATTTTGAGAGATCATGATTGGTTTTTGTATATTTCAGATGATCTACACAACTTGGTGCCACCAACTTTATTGTCAGTGGTACCGACACTTGCTCAATATGGAGTATGTTGGAATTGAGAAGACTCAGTAGTATCGACTAAGAAGTCTATACTACCAAAAACATCATAGGGATGGATTCATGATTTATTGAGAAAACTCAGTGCTACATAAATCAACTCGGTAGTACTGAAGGATGCCCAAGCATCCACAATTATCAAAGGTGTTGGTAGTACCGACATGACGGGATCAAGCAGATATGAAATTAAGTCTAATCTGACAGTTGACAATTAATGACACCCTAAGTCAGTTATATGACTTAGATAGATTTTGGCCAACCCTATCAATCTCATTTAATCCATTGGATGGCAACCAAGAGAAAGGAGAGGAGAAAGTGGAGAAGAAAGTCACATTCTGGAAGATTTGAGCACCTCTAGTGGACAAATTTGTAGCCCGAGGTTAGAAAATTGGCACGTGTGCGTGAGGGAATCATCCAGACCGTCATCTTTAGGGATTCTTTAGTTTTACTAATGTTTCCTACGTTTTTATTCTTCTCTCCTATGTATTTGATAATGGAAATCATGCAGGGTTAAACCCCTTGTTCATTAGGACCTGTGAATAGTCCGGTTATGCATTATAATTGACTTTTATGCATTGATATATCAATTTCTCTTAATTTCTGGACTTTTTTTTATAAAAATATAACAAACTATCCATGCTTGATCACCATAAGTTAAATTAGACCTTTAATTTCTTTGAAAGGGGGAATTAATGGTGGGAAAATTCATAGAAATACATGTTTTATATCACCTTTTGAGAAAGGTGACTTACGAATGTAAAGAGATTTCCCAGAGTTTTCGATAATGAACCTAACTAATAACACAATCATTATGAGAGTGGGATTGATATTATATTAGGTAGTGAATTACACCATGAGAATGGGTAATTCTTGCTACATGTCTCTTAGTCTAGGGTTAGGAGAGATGTTTATCAATGTTATCATGTTAATTGCAACATTAATCGAGATGAAATTGTAATCTTAAGGAATTCACTCCAATTGATATCAAAAGTAGTAATTTTAGATTTATTTTAAGCATCTTAGTTAATTGAACCTCCAATAAAAGTTTTCATTGGCCTAGCTGATCACATTACAATTAGTAGTAGTTTTTGGATTAACTTTTCTCTGAGTTCAACATATGTGCCTCTTAAGGCCTCTATTACATTGATACGTACACTTGCTTTTGATGTGTAGTTTACTTGTATCAGGTATCCTAAGTCAAGGGACTTTACTCTTACATCTTATAGTGATGCAGATTATGCAAGGTGCTTAGTTGATAGAAAGTGCACAAGGGGCACTTGCTTCCTCCTATGACCTTGTTTGGTTTCTTGGTTCTCGAAGAAACAAAACACAGTGGCTCTTTCAACTACATAGGTTGAATACATTGAAACTGTAAGTTTTTGTGCACAAGTCCTATGGATGAAGGAAATACTCCAAGACTTTAATGTTTATTATGATACTTCTCCTATCTTTTGTGATAATACTAGTGCAATCAATTTATCATACAATCCTATATTGCATAGTAGAGCCAAATAGATAGAGGTTTTCCATCACTTTATCTATGACCACATTGCTAAGAAATATATCTATATCACACATGTGGACACAAAACATCAACATGTAGACATTTTCATTAAACCTCTAGATAGAGAGCAATTTTCTTTCATTAAATGAAAATTGCTTATAACTACTCTTGATGAAAATGATATGCTTCTAGCTAAGATTTTCACTTATCTATATGTTGTTTCTCACTAAATGCTCATCCTATACCTGTTTTTGCTACAAATGCCTAGTTTTAATGCTTTTTTTGCTTGTTTTTGAATATTTTTCTCAAACGAGTGTTGTACCGCAAAATAGTAGCCAATGATGAATCAAAAGTACCTTAATAAGTTCGAAATGCATTATAGACTAGAAAAACATATTTATATATCACTCTAGGAGTCTAGAATTAAATTTCAAATCCTTTTGATGTACATTATTGTCGGTTGAGTTTGTCCTGCGGAAACTCGATCGACAAACATGCCCAAGGACTGAACTGAAAACAGTGTCGGCCGAGTTTCCCAAATCTCAAACTCAACTGAAAACACCATTGGGAAAAAATATAAAAGGACTATCGACCGGTTTTCTCCCTCTCAACTAGAGAAAACTTGACTGATTAGTCTTCCTTCTTGTTCATTTTTGAACCCTAGGTCTACCCCAACTCTTTCCTAGCTCTATCCTACCCTATTTCCCCTTCCCTAACACTTACCTAGCTTTTGGGCAGCCTATTGTTTGTATTTTCTTCCTTCCTTGGCATCATCTTCATCTCCTTTCTTCTCCATGGTGTCAAATAGGAGGAAACAAATGGATCCTATTGGAATTTCATCCTCTTCTACCGCCTCTAGGCTCATTGGGTATGATGGGACCTTTTAATCTCTTCTCAAGTAGTCAATCAATACAAGGAATTGTTGCTAGAAATCATTATCCTTTTAGGCCCTTATTAATCCCTAGAAATGGGATCTTGAAAGAGTTAAAGAAGGTGTTTACCGATCAACACCTTGGTGCTCGTTTCATCAAATGCATATCCTTTAATAACTTCCTATCCAACACAAAAGTGGTGTAGTGTTCTATGCCAATCTTACTTGGACTACACCACTTTAGTGCCTCCTCCAAATATGCAAGTTGTGTGTCATCCATGATAGCAAGGATAAGGTTTCAGATATCTGAGTATTCTTTGAATGCCTTCTTATCTTGTTCCTCATCAAATTGGATGTCTTCCTATCCTACATGTTGTGACCTCCATGACCATGAAACCTTCTTCAAGACTTTTGGACCCGAGTTAGCCCTTCCCGACATTCATAAAACTTTGAAGAAGCCATAGGGTTCCCTATAGGATGAAATCCATCTTACCGTCTTCTTCTCTTGAAATTAAGACTCGTCTGGTTGCTCTCGTAGTTAACTACAATATCAATCCAAAGAAAAATCAATCAGATATAGCTCTTCGAAATATCAGAGTCATATGGTCCAAATATGTTCTACATCACATGATCTATATTTACACAGAGAAGAACACCAAAATCAATGTTGACCCAGTCCTTGCTCTTTTATTCTTGATGATGATGAGGACATGGATGAGGAGTCTGATGATGAGGATACTGATGGTGAGGCTGATACTGATGAGGATGATGGCTTTGATAGTGATGGTTATGATGATGAGGACACAAGTGCTGTCACCATTGGACCTTCTAAGGCAATCATCAATGAGGACTACCAACCCAATGATGAGTTAGACTTAGACAAGCTTGATGTTAAGTTCCTAGGATTTTAGAGTGTTCATATATACATACTTTCATGTATTGAACATTGGGCTCTATATCGAAGGACTACTATTGTTATATCTTTTAGCTTTCTTTGTTCATTGTAGTTTTCATCTTCATAGGACTTACTTTTGTTGTAATGTTATCATTTGTACCTTAACTCTATGCTTTGCTACTTTATGAGTCATTGGTTTGTGTTTCCGTATTTCGATTATGACTTTAGTATTTTGTTCTCTATCTGGCATGTATGTGGTGCTTGAAAATAGTGGTTGAACATGGTGTTTGTACCTTTGGATAAGACCTATTTTTAACTCTTATACTCCCTCACTTTTTGATATGGCAAAGGGGGACAAATGGGCTCAGTAGATATTGAATTTAACCTTTTCTAGTTAAGTTTCTAAAATATCTCGTGACTATGGAAGTTGACTCAAATAGTACATATATGTAATGGTTATGGTTTTAGAGAAACTAACCATACAAGTAAATGTAAGAATAAATTGAGGGGGATCAATTTCTATGGTATATTCATGTATCCCCCTACTTTGAGAAAGTAAAATGTTTTTAATTCTAAGTTCTTTTCAATATGTTGAGGAATGGTTTGTCATCTTCAAAAGGGGGGAGAATGTTGACCTAACAATTATATATTGTCCATATTTTGAAGATGACTTAACCATTCCATTCATATGTATCTAATATGTCTATTTGAGATTGATTTTAGGTATTAGGTACATGATTAGAATGAACTCAACCAAGCCCTAGCTAGACCAAAAGTAAGTTAAAATCAATGCAAATGAACTTTTGTGGAAATGGCCCTAAATCACTTAGGACAATTTTGTAAATCATTTGTATTGATGCTTGACCTGTAACTAAGCTGAAAAAAATATAAAATGCACTTAAATCGAATATTTAAGCACTATTATAGCACTTCTAAAAATTCATTACATGCACTTTTGTTGGCTGAGTTTCCCTCTATTGAAACTCGACTGAACACCTGTGAGAGTCTTAGTAACTACCAAGGTCGGTCGAGTTTGTCCGAGTGACAACTCAACCAACACTCTAAACAAGCAAAATAATTTCAAACCATTAGTTGATTTTCATCCATGATAAACTTGACCAACAACTCAAAATTACTTTATTGCATAGTGTCATCAGCCGTGTTATCTTTATTGAAACCCGACCGACAACACAATACATAATGTGTAGAAAAGGTGTTTCTAACCATTGGAGTGTTGTAGAACTCAAAAAGTTATCTATTGTAACACCCCAAATGGCTATAATTCGTTCCTAAGTGCATCTACAGGCTAGTGAGCACCCCAACTATAAATAGGGCCCCTTAGACTTCATTCCAAGTTTTCCTACCTTGCTCCTAGCTATAGTTGAGTGGTTTTATCTCCATAAAGCCTCTTTCTCTCTCATCCTTATTTACTAATCTACATCATTATGAGTGAGATAGAATATTTGTAAAAGAGTTGTGCCATTATACATCTTGTGAAGCTCTCCACTTCCTTTTCCAATCTCCTTTATCAAAGAAAAGATGGTGAAAGCTTCTCCTTTGTGAAGGTGAAGAAGAAGGCAGAAGATCCAAGAGAAGAGTGGGTAAATCCTAAAAGTTCAAAGACTTGTTGCAGGAGTAGATCTCCTTGGTTAAGGCCTCTAGCTCACTACAAATGTGGGTAACTCCTTGTGTAGGTAGATGACTCTTGGTCAAGGATGGGTAAGTCATTTGTGTAAGGTTATTGGCTACTTTGATCCTTAAAACAAATTCTAGGTACCTTTGACCTTGGAACAAGGTGGTCTTATTGTATCTCTTATAATGGAATATAAGAAGTGTGCAATTGTTGAAAATCCTAGAGATTGACCCCTCTAGGTAGTGGGATGTACACTCTCCTAGTTTGGAGTTTGAGATCACTATACATGGCTTGTGTTCTTATGTTTATTCAATCTCTCTCATGCTTGATATGTATGCTTAGTTTCACCCAAATTCCATATTAGTAACCTTATCTTGTAATATGATTTGAACATCTAATGAATTTGGTTTAAGTGTTTTTAGCTCTTATCACACACCCCCTCTAGATCCCATTGATCCAAAAACATATACATTGCATTCATCATTATACTTTTTACATAGTGTGTATCTTTGTTATCCCTTTGCAATAGATAAGGAGAAGTGAGAAAGTTGTTCATGTATGCACCTTTTCTCTTACTCATCATTAGGGTGAGTCATTTTTCGAATGAATCATTCCACACTTTATAGTAAGCATTAGGAGGCATACCTTTTCAATTCATCCATCTTGTAGGTGCATCATATTTTATTTGATGCATAAATAATTTTTATTGTTCTTTTGATTCTTATTCTCATAGCTACCCATCCTTTGCACCCATTTTTATGCATGGTAGGCTATCAAAATGATTCTTCCCCTATTCATGCTTATATGGAAAAAGTTTCCAATAGATTTTTTTTAAGATAATAGAAATATAGATAGGGAGATCACATGGTGCATTAATCACCTGTCCTAATAACCATGATATTAACTTCTTCATATTGATAATGTTTCATTAATCTTATTGTGGATGTCTTCTATGAGAATTCTTGATCACTTTAAGTAGTTACTCATTTTGTGGTTGGAGATTCTGATTTGATACATATAGGTGGGGTGGTTAGGAAAAGTAAATTCATAGGTCTTTGTCTTCTTGCTAAGACTTTCAAACAAATCCAACAAAATTCAACCTTATGTGATTTTAAAGCATGAATACAATCATTAGATATGTTCTCACTTTGTTTTCAATTTTTTAGTTTGTGAATCACTTATGCAATAATTATCACTTATTTCAATAAAAAATACATGATTTTATTATCATTTGCTTAGAATTATGTCATTGTTCTTCTTATTTAAGATAAAAGAGTACTTACTGATAAACATGCCCTGATACCCTCGTCAGTAGTACCAACACCTTATGCTAAAGAGAAAGACTAGCATATGAGCATCGGGCTAGCAAGGAGTAACTCAGTGCTACTGAACACTGATTTGATGCCACCAAGATATAGACTGAGTGGTACCGACTGAAGGTTCAGAGGGAATCAGAGATGTAATTCAATTATCTCAATGCTATTGAAGACAATGTCGATGGTATCAAATTCAGCATCTAGACGCCCATGAGTATCAACTTGGTGCTACTGACGTATCTTTCAGTAGTACGAATGTATAAAGAGAAGGTAAAAAAGGTCCTCTAACTCAATGGCACTGACACCCTATTCATATTACCGAGACAACACGCTTAATGCAGATCTAAAATTAATTCAGGTCTAATGGTTGTTAATTAAGCAAGGGTTAGACATCACATATGACCTAAGGCGGGCGGCCATAGGAAGAAAATCACATACATTTTGATCACAACACCAGAGGGAGTGGAGACAAAAGAGATAACCACCAACGGGATGATCTAGGCACTTCCATAGGACACATTTGCAGTTGGAAAGTTGTTGAACTTAGTGTTCATCATAAGGGATCATCGAGTCGACTTCAGCACGAGTTTTTGTATCATTTTTTTGATACTTTACTTCTCTTTCTTTTTATCTTATTATTGTGATCTGATGAAAAACATGCAAGGCTAACCCCTCTTTTTCTTAAGACTCGAGAGTACCCTATCACATTATTGTAATTGAATTTTATGATTCTATAGTATAGTTTCCTTTGTTCTGAACTTAAATTTATGATCTTGTCAATGATTTATTTATGCTCTATCAACATAACCAAAGTGTTAGATTTCTAATTACTTTAGTAGATGGATTACAAGTTAGAAAAGTCATAATTTCACATAGCTAATAATGTGGTTCGAGAGATGGCTAACACATGTGAAAGAATAATCTACATGGAATTTAGTTTTGTCTTAGATTAAGTTCCAAAACTGCTAAGGGGGTAGGGGTTGGCTTAATCTGAGTAGTGCATTACGCTGCAGAGAGCTATTTGCCTTTAGCTTAGAATAATGGTAATTAATTATAGATGGAGAGAATTTAGTTTGAGTATGTGTTATGAAAAACCTCAATTTCTAGGGAATCCATTAAATCTTGCTTACAACCACTTCAATTTATTTTTCTCAACTCAGATGCTTTATTTAGCAATAAAAAATCATCTCTTCCTTCCGACATAGTTGATTGGATTTCAGTTAGTAGTAGTCACTGTTGAACGATTCCTTGAGTTTGACAACTCGGGCCTCTTTGTCTTATATTATATGACACGTACACTTACATTTTACTTGCATGTTCTACGCATGTTAAGCACTCAGTGATCAATGGATATGTTCCTATAACTACATAATGGAATAGTTTTTCTTGTGTGATCGTTGTTAAACAAAGAATAGACTTGGCCACCAAGCATAATAGGGGGACCAATAACAATGAAAGGAACATGAAATATAAACATATGTATATCAACATTAAAAGTGGTGTTAGATTCACAAGAGATAATATATATATATTCCTTGATGTTATAAGTCAACAAATTTCAAGTATTTAAGTGGTAAGTTACTTTTAGATACACACTACTTTAATAAACATTATTGATTTTTCTTAATCTTTAGACTCATATATCATACATCGTATATTTGGTAGTATAATTTGATTAATTCACATTTTAACAAATTAACTTCTAGATGATAAAAATGAGAGCATATCATATTTATATTATGAAGTACTATTAGTCATTGTTTTTAACCACTAAGAGCCACTAAAAATTAAATATTACTAAGAGACCTCTTCCCTTTCTACATATCTCTAGAAAATACAATCCAACATTTTTCATCATATTTAGCTTTGAGATATAATCCCGAACAAGGCAAGCTCTGATATGACTAGTTTTATCCTATCTTTGACTCTAGATGAATTCAAACTCCAATTTCTACATATGATCAACCTTTACTCGTTGGACACGTCAGACCTGACCACCAACCATATATATAATCATGTGTGAACCTTCCTGGGACCTACATGAACTCGATAACGTACAAATAAATTCTTGTACTCATCATTGACTTCCAATTGATTTTGCTATGTATGACTCTAGTTTACTTTTTTTCTTCATCTAAATGAGTAGTAAATAATGCCTTTTAGTTTTCCCAATCCTCCAAACTTCTCCCTCATACACAACCATGGCAACATCCATTTTACCGGGCCTGACTAGTATAGACCATCAATAAAAGGTCTATGTTCTTGCAAGGAGGAGATGAGCTTGGACCAATTTTTGTATGATATTATCCATTAGATACTAAACTTATATTTCGATTCTCATGTTCCTAAACTCCTCCCTAAAAAATGAATAGCATGGACAATAATTTATTAGATTTGTGTTTACTTTTGTTTTTTTCATGCTTCACATGGGTTGATATTTAATTTGTGTGGTTTATTTTGTTCCTGGCCACACATGTTTGGTTAGGGTTAATAATGAAATAATCAACCACACACATAAGAGGCGGGGTGTACTATGGTCATTGTCCTAGACATATTTAGTAATAACCAAGTATCCTAAACATAATCCAAATTTGATTTTGCTATATTTGGATCACTCAATACTTTAATTTTTTCATAGTAAATTCATTTGAACTAGAAAATTAAGTATGAATATTGTCTGGGGATCTCTATATCCAATAACACTTACTAGATTGATTTTGAACCATAAATTTCATGGTTTATTGAAAAATATAAAACCCTATATTAGACATGTTAATTGGTATATGTTTGTTATTGAATAGGATAATGAAAAATTTCAACTAACTATGAGGGGGTGCCTTTGTCTATAGAGATTTTCACTTACATTTTAAGCCTAGTTTGGTTTATGTTTAGGTTTCGAGCAATACCATTATATTTGAGTAGGTTTTGTTTCATTTTCTTCAGCTATTGGGAAAGAGCATTTATCATTGTATTTATTATGGTTTCAATTTTAGTTATTCTATCTACATGATATTAAATGAATTTGACACACCATCAATTTATGTTAGGAATAGATGATTATGCTCATGGAACATGATGTGAAATTAGGTCGTCACACATCCCAAAATGAAAGTAGATCACAAGTCTTGAAACAATACAATAGGTGGATAGTTTTAAGTATTATAAAAGAATTTGCTACATAATATTAGAAATTGAAAATGAAGCACACGAAAATGATCTATCCATATAGAAACTTTTTCTCTTCTTCCTAACCACGACTATTCAAACTAGAATATGATTGTTTTCTTATGTGATATACAAGATAAGATATGATCTACTTTATACAAAGGGTGAGTCGTATAAATAACTCGATAGGTCGAAATGGTACCGTTATACACAATTCTAGTAGGAAAAAGCAACCAGAAGCGGAACGAGTTACCCTCAGACAAATTTTGCTATATCGGATACATAGATGTGACTAGGTTAGGGTCTCTTAGATATGTCACATGTGCCACCTTTTCTTCTAATCTGACAAATCAGATAGAATTTCTTTAGTTATGGGGTATGAAAATCCAATCCAATCATGTGTAATATATAGAATACATGGTTCTACTAGTACTCTATAAAAGAAGGTCTGGAGTGGCAATTGAATGAGACACACAAGTAGAAGTAGAATTGTGATGTTAGTCTAATATTCTTGAGTGGAAAATAAAAACCGCACATTCTTTGCATTCCTAAGAAAACCGTCACTTCTTCCTAATAAGGACAAATCAAATATAATTCTTTAGTTTGATTAGTGCCCCAAAAATGTCATGTAGTGCCTCTACAAGATTTGATCCCGCAAGCTGCACTATTACAGGTAGAATGCTCGACCATCTAAGCTAGCCAACAAGTGTTCCAACAGTATTGTATTTGATACATGGCATCATAGTTATATTAAAAATATTATTATAATTAGTTATAAGATAGTAATACACTTACCCATAAACAAATTCTGAAATAGAAAATCTCACTATCATAAACATAGCAACCATTAGCGGTCTAGTATTTTCTGTACTGGCCTTTATGATTTTCATACCTATGTGTAACATTTTTCATTACTCCTTGTATAAATATGTACTGTACATTGAAAAGAAATACATTACTGTAGAACATATTTATGTTATAACGCAACAACTCAACAACGATTTACAAAATGTGAGCCTTCCACTTTGCAGGGTGTGTAAATTTAGTCAGATCATGTGTGATAAATATAGTAGACACAATTTCATCGATATACTTTTGAAAAAGGTCTATGTAGAGAGTTAGAGAAGACACACAAGAAGTTACTATATATGTTTAAAATTGTTTTGTATAAAAAATTTCCAACTAAGAGTTATTTCGATTTTCAAGAACAAAAATTTATTTTTCTTTCTAACTGTGACAAATCAAATTTTGGATCTGATCTACTACTGTATGTGGAAGTCGACCTATATATATAAAATGACAAATTGAGATTGACACTAATATAACTAATCATAATAGAGAAAACAACAATTAGAACTGAATGACTTATCCTTGTCACATAAGATGATAAGTGATAATGTCTATATTAAGGATGCAACGATCGGTGAAGGGTTGATTAGGAGATATTTAGATTTGTTTTGTATAACACCGCAAACTAAATGCAGAAAGAAACACGTAGAAGAGGATGAGTTGAGTTATATATATAAAAAGTAAGAATTGAGAATGTATACGCACCTCGCAATATTTTAAATGGTACATGGCATCTTAGAACCTTGGAAACAAATCCAATTAAAGGATGTACGATAGTTATTAGTGCAGTGTATATTTTTGTACTTTATTTATACACAATTTACCCTGTAAATTTTTTTGTCAACTCAATAACAGTTCAAAAATGATCTTCAGAGTAATTTTCTTTCGAATGAATATTCGTGTGTTATTTTTTTTACTTTGTCCGTATAAAATGCACCGCATGGAGTTTTTTTTTTTTTTTTTGAGGAAGGACGGGAAGCCCTATGATTGGGACTCCCCGTTATATATTAGCTAAATCACTAATTACAAAAGGAATAAAGTTCGAAGGAAAATGCTGAGAAAAGGAAAACCTATCTACTCGGCCCCGACGTGCAGCATTTGCTACCTCGTGAGCAACCTTGTTACAATTGCGACTAATATAACTAAAACTACAGAAGGAAAATAAATTCTTCAGGTGGATAACATCTTCAACCATGGAGCCAATGTAGTCTTTCCTGAGACATTTGCTATTGCATGCATGTACGATTGCTTTTGCGTCTGATTCCACTTCTATTCTTTCCAGGCCTTTCTCCTTTGCCCATGACATCGCTTCCCTGATTGCCATAGCTTCCGTGAGAGCTATATCACCCCCGGACTGTACCCTTACCCCCATCAGCCCTACAACAGCACCACCTTCATCCCTGGCCACTACTCCAAGACCTGCCGACCCCTCCTCCCCACACAAGGCGTCCACGTTAAGCTTAACGTGACCTTGCGCCGGCCGTGTCCAGCTGCTGACTCCGGCGCTGCTGGACGCACCCTTGCTGTCGCCGTCCATCAGCTGGCCCCGCCCGTCCGCATGGCCATGGCAGCCACTTCCGCTCTCCCCCTCCGCTCGACCTGCATTGCTGCCTTCATTCCCGCCTCCGTCCACGTCGCTTCTAACCCAGCTCATGGCGCAACAGTATAACACGCCCATGTTGGCAGTACCCGACTGGAAAACGCGCATGCACCGTCCACACCATATAGCCGTCATAGCAGCCACTACTACCCTCCTCTCTTCCAACACCATGTCGTGCAAAGCAGCCTCCATAGTTGTTTGAAGCTCACCATCCTTCCTATCCTCAATCCATTGCTGGATCTCCCTTGAGGTTTGGTCCCAAACCTCCGTTGCATTCGGACACCTGAATAACATGTGAGGAATGGTCTCCTTTTCGGACATACAAAGCGTGCATGTTCCGTCTTCCGTACAGTGCCGGTCGAAAAGTCGTCCCCTAGTAGCAAGCCCACCCGTGCATACTCTCCACAAGAAGTGAGCCGTCTTTGGACTCCAACCATCCTTCCATACCCTCCTCCATATCCCGTCTCCTACCCGATTATTGTACTTCCTCCACTCCAAGCAAGCCCATCCAGTACGCTGATCTGACAGTAAACTCCCCATCCTTAGACGGCCACCGCATGGAGTTCATAGTCATTTTAAGTGACGTAATACTTGCAAATGCTTTTTGGAGGCGGTCTGCCGAACATACCCGTACAAGACACAAATAGGTGAATGGAATACATGTGTGCATGTTGTTCTAAGTTGAGTGTCTTTTTCCACCCGACGACAATAATTGACGTTGAGATGCATTGTGCACGGTTAGGACTGTAAATGGGTATAAATGGGTAGAGTATTATTAATTTACCCTCCACTCAAACCCTGTAGGGTATAATAAGGGTAAGTATATTTTTTATCCACCATCCGTTATCCTTTATCTGCTTTACCCACATCTAAAGAGGGTAGACTAAGTGAGAAGGTTTATCCTATCCACTTTACCCATTTATACATTAGCATACGTTTAATTAATAATTATAGATCCTAATATATGTATAAGTGCCTACTGAAACTCCAACAAACAACACCACTACTTTCTTATTTGTACTATTATGAATCCTAAAACTTCAATAAATAATTGGTATCATGTAACCACCTTCTATAGTCGCATATTAGAGAGAAAAATGATATCATCAATATGAAATAATACATAAAAAAGTTAGACCTTATTTTAAGTCAATCCACATGCACATATACATACAGTCGAGTAGCGCACACACATATGTGACGTGATTCTGCTCCCTCCACTATTGTTACTAGTGAAACAGGATGTTCCGGTGGACTCCTGCTGGGATTCCCATTAACAGGGGAGGGGCGTCCCACTACTAGAGCTCGTCCAGTTCACAAACTGCCCACAGTGATGAAGGATGAGCGCTCACAGATTGATAGACATGTACCTAACTGCACAAGGGAACAGTTTTTCTTGTATGATTGATATGGAACGAAGAACAGACCTAGCAAATTAAGAGTGGAAACAAGAACAAAAGAAAAGAACAAGCAATCGGCCAAATGTCATAGCATGAAAGGCGGGGTGTTAGAGTCACATTAGATAAATGTGCACGGGGCCGGCGCGCGCGGTAAGTACGCGTTCGTAAATCAATTAAACCGGACCCATGAATCCCACTAGCACGCCTTCCACTAGCATGCCTTCGTGATCCAATGAGCAGATAGCTGAAGTCCTTGACGGCTGCGGCGGAGGAGGAGGATGAGGTGGCGGCGGAGGAGCAGAAGCAGCAGCAGACGGCCTTGGTGCTGCTGCAGCAGCGGGCAGCGGGAGCGGAGATCCCACTTACATCGGTCTCCTTCTTCTGGTCGGAACTCAGAAAGCTGCTCCGGCACGTGGGGCACGTCGTGTTTGCTTCGAGCCACCTGTCGATGCATCTGACGTGGAACCCGTGGTTGTGTTAGATAATCTGGTTGTTTTATTTATTAGATAATCTTGTTGTTTTATCTAATTCCCGTTTGCTATCAAATAAGGCACGAGGCCACGACTTGTGTGCGTGCCGTGCTTGTAGGATCTAGTTGACGATGTTGTCAAGTGCATGACCGATTCCTGGGGATCATGGCACAAAGCTCGGCACTTTCCTTTCTCTGTTTTAGTTCATTGCATGAATAAATAGGAGTAAGCAGAACAAGAAAAGCTGAAGGTTCACGCAGCACAAAACCTTCTTGTGTTTCCTCTGTGTTCACTGTTCTTGTCCACTGTGATCGCGTGTGTTTGAATGTCAGGTAGAACAAGTGGTATCAGAGCCCGTTTGTGATCTCAGCATCCTGGAATATCTGAGCTTCAGCTACCGCTGGTGATGAAAGATTCAGTCGGCGTGACGGTCTATCCCACCCTGACACGGTCACGGTCAAGCTACGGTGACTGGGTCCTCTTGATGAGGGTCATCCTACAGGCGAGAGGCCTGTGGCGGGCTGTTGAAGGCGCCGAGAACATTACCACCGACGCCGGGTACCGCAACGATCACATGGCGCTGGAGGCTATTTTCCACCGCAACGATCACATGGCGCTGGAGGCTATTTTCCACGCCGTCCCGCCGGACATGTTGTCTACCCTGGCGGTGAAGGCCACGGCAAAGGATGCTTGGGACACAATCAAGACCCTACGTATGGGTTCTGAACGTGTCCGCAACGCCAAGGCCCAAACGCTTCGCAGCGAGTTTGAGGAGTTGAAGCACAAGCCCGACGAGTCCATCGACGAACTGTCCCTACGGCTGACCGGCATCGTCAGCAAGCTCTCCATCCTCGGTGACGTAATCCAGGAGAAGCATGTCATGGAGAAGTTCTCCACATCATCCCTAAGCGCTACTCCCAGCTCGCCATGTCAGTCGAGAGTCTGCTCGATTTGAACACCCTCTCAATGGAAGACTTGACTGGGCGCTTCAAAGCTGCGGAGGAGCGGTTCAAGATGAATAACGTGGAGGACGACACCAGCAAGCTCCTGTTGACGGAGGATGAGTGGCTCGCACACATGCGAAGCCGTGAGCGAGATGGTTCATCCGACAGCAATGGCAGCAGCTCCACCAACGACAAGCGGCTGGGAAAGAAGCTAGCTGAGCGTGGCAAGAATGGAGCACGCGAGGGTGGAGGCAAGGATAAGACGACCAGTGGCGGCGACGATGTCAAAAATGATAAGTGTCGTTACTGTGGCATAAAAGGCCATTGGATCCGTGATTGTTGGAAGAAGAAGAGAGACGAGATTGCTAACGTAGGTGGAGGATGAGGAGCCGACCTTGCTCATGGCTCAGGCCATGTCACTCACTGCGGTGCATGCCCAGCCGGAGCACGACGGTGGCTCCGTCTTCCTGAACGAGGAGCGAGCCGAAGTGCACCTTGGTAAGGAGGATGATACAAAGGACGTAGTGTGGTACCTCGACACTGGCACGTCGAATCACATGACTGGAGACAGAGCTGCATTCATAGAGTTGGACGACGTCGTCACCGGCTCTGTTCGTTTCGGCGACGGGTCAGTGGTTGAAATTAGGGGGCGCAGCACGGTCATGTTCACAACGATCGGCAGACGACACCGTGTTCTCACCAACGTTTATTTCATCCCCAAGCTACGGAGCAACATTGTCTCGCTGGGGCAGCTTGACGAGGTGGGTTGTGAGGTGCTAATTAAGGGTGGAGTCATGCGTGTGCGCGATCGGCAACAACAACTCCTTGCAGAGGTAACTCGGACTGCAAACCGCTTGTACATGATTTCTCTTAACATCACAAAGCATGTTTGTATGTCTGCTACTACGGGAAATGATGCATGGCTTTGGCACGGCCGCTTTGGGCATCTCAACTTCGACTCTCTCCGGCGGCTGGCGTGTGCCGGCATGGTGAAAGGTCTTCCTCACATCAAACATGTCGACCAGTTGTGTGACGCATGCCTTGTAGGGAAGCAACATCGTGCTCCGTTCCCACAAGCCTCAACCTACCAGGCCAAGGATCACCTCGATCTTGTGCACGGTGATCTCTGTGGGCCAATAACGCCGGCATCACACGGTGGGAAGAAGTATTTTTTGCTTCTTGTTGACGACAAGTCACGGTTCATGTGGCATATCCTGTTGGCTAGCAAGGAAGAAGCACCGGCGGCAATCAAGAAGTTCCAGGCTAGCGTCAAGGTAGAGACCGGCAGGAAACTACGAGCGCTACGAACTGACTGTGGCGGTGAGTTCACATCGGTGGAGTTCGGCGAGTACTGTGCAGAGCAAGGCTTGCACAGGCAGCTCACGACACCATACTCCCCACAACAGAACGGTGTCGTGGAGCGGCGCAACCAGTCTGTCGTGTCCATGGCAAGGTGCTTGTTGAAGGCACGGAAGATGCCGGGTGCATTTTGGGGGGAGGCAGTGAGCACGACAGTGTTCATACTAAATCGTTCGCCGACCCAAAGTGTGCATGGTATGACCCCGTACGAAGCATGGCACGGTGAGAAGCCGACGGTGCATTTCTTCCGCACTTTTGGGTGTGTGGCGCACGTCAAGGTGACACGACCAAATTTGAAGAAACTCGACGACCGTAGCTTCCCCACCGTCTTCATAGGCTACGAGCATGGCTCTAAGGCGTACAGGGTGTTTGACCTGGAGAAGAGGCGTGTACATGTGACGCGTGACGCCGTCTTCGACGAAGGAAAGGGCTAGGCGTGGGATGACAACAACGGCGGGCCAGAGAGCTTCATCGTCGAGTACACTTTGCCCACACTGCATAGGGAAGCAGCTTCACCAGCGCCACGTACGCCCACACCGGAGCCAGCAACACCGACCCATGTCCATGCACCGCCCACACCCGAACCTGACACCATCAAATTCGTGTCCCCACCGGCAGGGGCGACACCGGCTACTGAGATAGGCAACGAAGAGGCGCCATGTCGGTACCGCACTGTGGAAGATTAGTACGCCACGACCGGCGAGCACGAGATGGACCCCGAAGAGCTCCTGTTAGCAACCGGCGAAGAGCCATTGACGTTTGCAGAAGCTGAGCCGCACGCTTGCTGGCGCAAAGCAATGCTTGACGAGCTCGGCTCAATCATCGACAACTGCAAATGGACACTGACCGATTTACCTATAGGAAAGAAGTTGATTGGGCTTAAATGAGTTTTCAAGTTGAAAAAGAACAGCGCTGGCGAGGTGATCGAGCACAAGGCCAGGCTCGTGGCAAAGGGCTATGTCCAACATACAGGGATTGATTTCAATGAAGTTTTTGCGCCTGTAGCACGCCTGGACTCTATTAGAGTTCTACTTGCGGTCGCTGCACATGCCGGTTGGGAGGTGCACCACCTCGATGTCAAGTCGGCATTCTTAAATGGTGACCTTGAAGAGGAAGTTTATGTGGTACAACCGCCTGGTTTTGTGCGAGATGGACACGAGAATAAGGTATTGCATTTGCACAAGGCTTTGTATGGGTTGCGGCAGGCTCCTTGTGCATGGAATGCCAACCTAGATGATATTCTATTATCACTTGGTTTTCATAAGAACCAGACGGAGCATGCTGTATACACTCGAGACACAGGTAATGAGCGATTGCTTTTGGGTGTGTACGTTGACGATCTCATTATCACGGGTGCACACATGAAGGCCATCAACTCATTCAAGGAAGAGATGAAGACCAAGTTCCAGATGAGCGACCTTGGCAAGCTCAGCTACTATCTCGGCATCGAGGTCCACCAAGGCACCGACGAGATCACGCTACGACAGAGTGCTTACGCGACCAAGGTACTGGAGAAGGCCGACATGATCGGCTGCAACCCGGTTCACGTGCCCATGGAGCCTCGATTAAAAATGAGCAAGGTAAGCTCAAATCCCCTGGTGGACACGACGTTGTACCGGAGCATCGTTGGGAGTCTGCGTTATTTGGTGCACACGCGACCCGGCATTGCTTTCGCCGTCGGATATGTCAACCGATTCATGGAGTCACCCACGACGGAGCACTGGAGTGTCGTCAAGCACATACTCAGATATATTGCAGGAACATTGAGCTACGGGTGTCGCTTTGTCAAGAACACTGCTGGGGCCAAGCTTGTTGGGCACAACGACGCCGACATGGCCGGTGACATTGACGACAGGAAGAGCACTACTAGAGTGGTGTTTGTTCTTGGGGGCAGTCCTGTGAGTTGGCAATCGAATCGCAGAAGCAAAAGGTGGTTGCGCTATCGTTGTGCGAGGCGGAGTACATAGCGGCAACCACTGCGGCGTGTCAAGGAATTTGGCTCGCACAACTGCTCGGAGATTTGCTCGGCAAGGAGACCGGCGCCGCTACTCTACTCGTGGACAACAAATCTGCAATACAATTGTGCAAGAATCTAGTTTTGTACGACCGGAGCAAGCACATTGAGACGCGCTACCACTTCATCAGGCAGTACATCCACACAGACGAACAGCTAGCGGATTTGCTACCATACCACTTGGGCGGGTCAAATTTCAAAGGCTGCGCTCGAAACTTGGGATCGTCAACATCCAGAACAACTAGATTAGGAGTTTGTTAGATTATCTGGTTGTTTTATTTATTAGATAATCTTGTTGCTTTATCTAATTCTCGTTTGCTGTCAAATAAGGCACAAGGCCACGACTTGTGTGCGTGCCGTGCTTGTAGGATCTAGTTGCGATGCTGTCAAGTGCATGACCGATTCGTGGGGATCATGGCACAAAGCTCGACACTTTCCTTTTCTCTGTTTTAGTTCATCGCATGAATAAATAGGAGTAAACAGAACCAGAAAAGCTGAAGGTTCACGCAGCACAAAACCTTCTTGTGTTTCCTCTGTTCAGTGTTCTTGTCCACTGTAATGGCGTGTGTTTGAGTGTCAGGGAGAACAGGTTGCAGCCCGCCTGATTCGGTACGGTCAGGATGGATATCAGCGCGGCCTTCTTGACGCCCCGTCGTTTCCGCCGCATGTAAGCAGTGCGGACGACGGTGTAGTGGAGATCGCAGCTGAGCAGCGGAGCACGCAGAAGACGACGGAGTTGAGACCGACGGCGGAGATGAGGGCGCAGAGGAGGACGGCTAGGATCATGATCACGTTGGCGTCGAAGGAGGGCTCGCCACGCGTGGTGGGTGCGGAGGAGGGTGGTGGGGGTGAGGCAGGAGGTGGTGGCGGGCTGTGGTGGGTGGAGGGAAGCGTGGAGCTCAACCCTCCGTGGAGGGTAACACAAGGTCGAGGAGGAAGAACGAAACAACGGGGCCTGGAGATGCGATGGCGATAACTGGAGATAATTAGCTGGGGCGTTCTTTGGAAGTTGGCTGGTTGTTCTTGGTTATATATATTAGGAAAAAAAATAATTTAGCATACTTTTAAAAAAATATTTACCAATATACACACTTCGCAATATATTTCCCAAAACAGCACACTTTGTGTAGAACCCGCCACACAAAATGACGTTTTTTGTATTTGAAATTGAAAAGCTTTTATTATTATTTTTTTCAAAATTTTTTATTTCTAAAATAAACACGTCAATATTTGTGTTACTTTTCAATTCTGGATAGAAAAAGCTCCACACAGAGTGACATTTTTAGACTAAAGTGTGCTATTTTGAGAAATATTTTGTAAACAATGCTATATTGGTAAATATTTTTACAAAAAGTATGCTATATTGGTTTTTTTTCCTATATATTATGGGCAGCTAGCAGGAGCCCTAGAAGCGAGTTAAGGGATCAGTGCCTGAATGTCTACAACAGTTTATGTTTGCTCTGAAATGCGAGATTGATCAGGGAGGGAGAAGCTCGAGGAAGGGACGGGGCACCCAACTCTCTTTCTATAAATATAGATGCATAGCAACCATAGAGGACTTGTGGAAAAAGTAAAGAACACTGCTTAGGACAAGATTGTTGTTACCGTATCGTGTGATCTTCATGAACTATATGATCATTATACCCACACTAACAACTTCCAATTGTGTTGCCAAACACACAATTGTTCACCGCTTTTATTTTTATATTATATTTTTTTTGTAGTGTTGACAAACAATGCCAAACATTCATTTCTTATATAAGAAATTGTTGTGGTAAATCACAAGCGATGAACTATCAGCGATGAATCTAATCGCTTTCTCAAACGCTGCATTAAATTACCTCATGCCACCACGAGCTATCCCTACTGTTACTCCTTATCTGCCCACATGCTACCCATATTATTTTCTGCCACTCCTGCTATTGATCTCACTTTCTACGACTCTATACCCCCACCATCCCTCATGCTGTCTTTTTCTTCTTTGCTTACTTTTTAGGAAAGAGAAAAAAATAAAAGAGGAGGGAAGTGAGGAGGGAGAGGGCAAAAGGAGAGAATTAATGAGAGAAGAGGGAGGTAATGGAAGAGGAGGGAAGTCATGAAAAAAGTGTAGGGAGGTACAAAGAAAGAGGAGGGAAGTGACCAGGAAGGAAAGAAGTAATGGGAGTAGGGGAGAGGAGGGAAGTCATGAAAAATTGAGTGCTCGCTCAAGTGAAAGCGCTCTGCACTCTATAGTGTGCACGAACCCGATGAGTCGGACCACTTTTTGTTTGTGCGCTCGAGCTCAACTGAGCAGTGTTTCATATGTGAATCATATTTAGCTAAATGTTTTGGTCAACCGCTTTTTGGGACTAATACACAAACTATTATATGTGAATCATATTTAGCTAATGTTTTGTTCAACCACATTTTGAGACTAATACACAAATTATCTTTTTATATGTGAATCATATTTAGCTAATATTTTTTTCAACCTCTTTTTAGAACTAATACACAAAATATCTTTTTATATGTGAATCATATTTAGCTAATATTTTGTTCACCCTTTTGCATTGGACACTTACTCTCGTGATTTAGGCACATACTTTTATATGTGATCTTCCCAATATTTGTAGTAATATACCTAATAATATCGTACCCAATATTTGAAGTATTGCATCCATTAGTGGTACCAATGCACTCAATTCTCAGCCTAGCACGCGAATTAACTACTTTTGCTATCTAATATCACATAAACACACTTCCTAATGTATTATGCCTAATATTTGTAGTCACACGCCCAGTAGAGGTGGTCATCATTGTGTTATCATCTTGATCAACTTTGATGAGTTCAAATGAGTTTTACTTTTCCCATGTATAAGCTATCCATAATTAAGATGTCATGTGATTCATACTCAAGAGAGTAGAATCACATGAGGGGATGAGGAGACTAAGTATCCATCATCTACTTGGGTGTCTTAGATAGTCCTTCAAGAAGAGGTGAGATGCTAGAAGACTCTCTAAGCTTTTAGAAAAGGATTTTAGTCCTTACTGGGTTCTTAAGAGGTGTTATACCTTAAACATATATAGAGGCCTATGTGTATGGATCTAATACCATTTTTCACAGAACCGTTTGTTACCCTCCTCCTATCCCCACTAAATATAGAGTCAGTTGCAGTAGGGATTGGGCTCCCATCCATAGCATAACACATAGTTTCACACAAAAAAAAAATATATGAAAAGGCAATAACAAACTAAAGAGATGACAATATACTTAACATGTAGATAGGGATATGTACCCATTTCTAGATTCAAGTATAACCCATTGGTGTTTCATTTCAGAGCTTAGAGTCTTGAGTGCAACATATCTTCATTTGACAACTACAAATTCGGTAAACAAAATATATTAATGCTAAAGCATTAAGTACACTATGAAAAGGCATGTAAACTATTTAAGAGTGTAACAAAAGTTGCTTGGCTAGAAACATCATATAAAGAAAGAATTAGAAATAAGGTGAGAACACTTCACGACATTATTTATACAAAGTATGTTTTAAGAGCATTTCTATTATACTTAACAACATATTATGGCCATTGACCAGCTTCCCATTGGAAGGGTCTGTAAGGGTGCTCAAGATTAGCTAATCCTTTTTATCAACATGGTCTATCTTATCTTGACATCTCAACTAAGGCGCCCAACCTTGTTCTCTTACTCTAAAGATACAGGAAGGTACACAAGGTCTGTATAATGGACAAGTTCAATTATGTTCAAGGTTTGTTCAACATATTTCAAGCAAAATGAACATACTAATCATAGGGAAAAAGTAGGTCAAATAAGTAATTAACTAGCCAAACATTCATACGAGCATACATGCAAACAAGTCAATACCATAGTAGGGTTAAGAGATTAAGTGTACCTTAAGAGTTATGATTCTTGAGTAAGATACCTAGAGAAGGCCCAAGCCAACATGGACCTAGGATGCAAACATAAACAACATAGTGTCTTAGATCACTAGATTTGATTAAGATAAACATGATATAAGACATGTGGATGTTCCCCTAGAATTAGGTTTCAAAATAAATCAACTTACGTCCAAGGTTCCATACATGCATGAAATCAATCAACCATAGTTCAAAGGTCACATCAACACTTTAAGTCCAGGTGATACATCCACATCATGAGTAATACTAGAAGAAGATAAAGTATGATTTATTAATTGAGGAAGCATCAGAGTTGGGGTGTTATCATGGTCTATTCAAGAAAGCTCACAATTAACCACATTAGATCCATCCAATGCAATATACTCATATTTCCAAGCCATAGAGGAATTAAGTAGAACATGCTAGGATGTAAAGCTAAAACATGATGATTCTACTGATTTGAAGTCATAAAGATGGCATGGATACATTAGAGGGTCATTCATGCAAGTTAGAGTTTGACGATCAATATGTGTATTCACCTCACATTAGTTTTCATATGTAAGTAATAAGTGTTTATGAGTATGATACAAGACAAAACTACTTACAAGTCATATTAAGGACTAGTTTGAGGTTTGTAATATAGGTTTGAGCAATTAGGCTCCATTTTACATGAGGATTAAAGGTTCAAGGCTATAGGTGCCCAACATAAAATACAAGGGCATAAAGTGTACCAAAGTGACTCTTTGAACTACTCTTGGCAAGGAGATATAATATATACATAAAACATGGCATAACATATCAAATCTTACTAATTTTAAGATTATAAGGTTAGTGATATCAACTTAGGCTAAAGTTCATGATTTTGTGAATTCATAACATGTAAGTACATAAATGTGTCACTATTAGGTCAAGTATATAAGGCCAAGATGCTATTTGGAGTACATTTAAATATTCCAAGACAATCATGATGTCAAAAGTGAAGCAAAGCTACTGATTAAGAGGCATCATCATGTTTTAGAACATATAGGATCAAGGTTGATCATTTAGTAGCATGAATCATAATTAAAAGACTCCAAGCAAGAAAAATAGGGGAAATTGTGGAGATATGAGCAAAACTAGACCATGGAACTATTTTCATTAGATAGGGATCATTTTTCTAATAAAAAAGTATATATCATATGATGGGTTTGGCCAAGGGAAACATGAGGTATGGTTTTTCAAAGATAATACCTAATACAGACCCTTTAGGACCATTAGATCAAGATCGTGTGGTCCAAAAAGTGCTCCCCAGTGTACCCAGGCTTCACGACGTCTTGGACACATGGCACTTGCTGATACACCCAAGTCCAGACGCTCAATGTCTTCGTCTGCCCAACATGTAGGGTGGTGTTTCGTGGTTGGCATCCATTGTTGTGCTGCCGCGCATGCATCATCCAAGTGTGAGCCATGGACGTCGAATGTCGACTGTCGCCCTTCACGAGCCCATGTACTGACCCGAGGAGTCAGAGCCATCGACTCGACATCATAGGGTTCTCCTCTCGTCCTCCCACTGCTGACGTAAAACAGACCCCTTCCCAACAATATCCTCATCGGCGTTGGGGCAAGGGCGCCTTGGAACCCCATGCGGTTGCATCAAGAAGTCAAAACCAACATATTCAGTTTCTTCTCCAGGTCCATGCATAGGAGGGGGGCATATGAGAGATAGGGAATGACCTTCTTGGTCATCATCCTTGGGCCGTTGGCATAGTGCTAATCATCATAGTGGCTCTAGAGTAGTTGTTGTGGTGGTGTCGATGTTTCAGTAGGCTCTTCAGCCAGAGCAAGGAGAGGGAGAGGAGAAAGGGTGGAGCAGGAGAACTCTGGGCCGATCTATCCTCCTTTTGTCATCTTCATGATAACATTAAGGTTTTAAAGCCCGAGAAATTCTTGGCAGCTCTGAGGTTGCAAGCAATAGGAAAGTGGGTGAGAAGCACGGGGGCGGTGCTTATGTTGTGGAGGGAGGTCCTAGAACATCAGCTAACAAGGGGTGATGGGGTTATATAGAAGGAGGGGAAGCAAGCACTTCTACAGAAACAACGTTCAATTTCTCTTTTAGAGGCGTCCGTTATTTAACGAAACCGACACTGATAAACATTACATGTCATCTATTGAGGAAAACCGATGTCTATATTTGAAGACCAGCCAGACAAGGGTATCACTTTTTATTCAGCGTCGGCTGAAGAAAAGAAACCGACGCCTAAAATAGCCCACAAAATCCAATTTTTTCAAGCGAAAAAAAATTTCCCCCAAAGTGTAACGTACATCATCGGTGTTTTACCTAATAACCGATGCCTAAAGAAGATAAAAATTGCGCACAATTTTTACCATATGAGCATCAGTTGTCGTGGGATAACCGACGTTGATAAGGGTTCACGCGCCCTCCCCACCAAAATTTTTAGGGTAAAGGATTATCCAATTGACGTCGGTTGTTATATTCAGCCGACGCTTATTCTATTTAGGTGTCGGTTTTTAAGATAACAGATGCCTTTTATTAACTGAATAGTCCCCGCGAGAAGCAGACTCTTCCCCTTTCTTCGGTTTCATCACGAAAATGACTGTGCCTTTCTCCTCCTGCCGCCGCCGCCGCGCTTGCTTCCCCACTATCTCTATTTCATTGGTCGATCATTTAGGTGTGGCGATCGATCCTGCCTCCGTTGCTCCCCCACGCCGCCTCCGCTCGTTGCTGCTCTCCTCGCTGATGCCGCCGCCCGCTCGCCAGTCTCCTGCTCCTAGTCGCCGCCTGCTCACCACCTCCTGGCCGCCGCCCGCTCACCGGCGCTTGCCACCGCCCGCTCACCGCCACCTTGCTACTACATCCACCCACTTGCTACTCCTATAGGTACCCTTCTTCCTCCTCTTCTTGCTCCTTGCCCCTCTTTTCTTCCTTCTCCCTCCTTACCAATGACATGCACGACCGTGTGGGCTGGCCACGGCCATGCTTGTTGTTGGTAAGGAGGGAGAAGGAAGAAAAGAGGGTATATATTCAAAGGAAAACAATTATGAATTTGTGACGAAATAAATTATATAATGAAATCAATTATGTTCAATTATATGATGAAATCAATTATGGTCAAATCAATTATGTTCAATTATATGATGAAATCAATTATGTTCAAATCTTGTGATGAAATCAATTATGATGAAATAAATTGTGATGAAACCCTAACATCTACATGAATCCCTATTGCATGATGAAACCCTAACATCTACATACTCTATATGATACCTAAAATTGTGATGAAACCCTAACATCAATTATGATGAAACCCTAACATTTACATATCTATCCAAGATGATGAACATGCATGGACACTCAAAATGTTGAAATCAATGTTATAGAATATGATACCCAGATTAAATGATGTTACATGAAACCTAGGATATGAATGATGAAACTAGGATTGCAGGTATTGGAATGACAACATACATGTATTTGTTGGCCTAGAAACCTGTCCAAGATTTACTCATTAGGAGTAAATCTTGGATAGTCCCCGGTTTGGGACTATTCTTGAACACCTAATTTCACTTAGGATGTAAGTGTATAATGTGTATTGGGTTTTCAAGAAAATTTCGGTAGCATTTCCTCATTTGTTTACATATGTACTTGGAGAACAACGGGGAAATATTGTCAAAATTTTCTTGAAAACCCAATACACATTATACACTTACTAGTGAGATTAGGTGTTCAAGGATGGGATATGTGGTACACATTTATTATATATAAGATGGAACTAGGATTGTAGGTATTGGAATGACAACATATATGTATTTGTTGGCCTAGAAACCCGTCCAAGATTTACTCATTAGGAGTAAATCTTGGATAGTCCCCGGTTTGGGACCGTTCTTGAACACCTAATCTCACTTAGGATGTAAGTGTATAATGTGTATTGGGTTTTCAATAAAATTTCAATAGCATTTCCCCATTTGTTCTCTAAGTACATATGTACTTGGAGAACAACGGGGAAATGCTGCTAAAATTGTCTTGAAAACCCAATACACATTATACACTTACTAGTGAGATTAGGTGTTCAAGGAAGGGATAGGTAGTACATGTACATTTATTATATATAAGAATGACATCACATGTATTTGTTAACCCTAGACCCTAATCTTGTCCTAATATATACTTGTTTTCTCTTTGATCATAGAATGGATAGATCATGGATGCCCATTTGCAATTGCTGCACCCCAAAGTTTATATCTGGTCTTGATCAATTTATTAGATTTTTCGAGTAACATAGGAAACAACATGGAGATAGGTTCTACTGTACATGTAGGCATTGCGGTAACAACTTGAAAGTCAGCACTGGTAACGAAATCAAAAGTCATGTCATGTGATACGGGATTGTACAAGGCTATACAGAATGACACTCGCATGGAGATATTTCAAACCCGAAACCAATGGATGTCGATAGCAGTGCTTGGGTGGAAGAAAAAATTGTCTCTAATGACGTAGATGTGAACGAACCAGTTCCAGTAGACATCATTGATGCGATGATGGATAGTTGTGGGGTAGAGCACACCGATCCACCTCCCATCTTTAGAAACATTGTGCATGACGTTGAGATACCATTATACACATGTTGTACTAACTTTACAAAGCTTAGCACTATGTTGAGATTGTATAAGTTGAAAACTAACAATAGATGGAGAGACAAAAGCTTCACTTCATTGTTGACTTTGTTAAAAGAAATGCTTCCTGAAGGAAACGAGCTGCTAATCTCAACATACCGGGTAAAGAAATTGTTGTGCCCAATGGGAATGGAGGCCAAGAAGATACACGCATGCCCGAATGATTGTGTATTATTTCAAAAGGACTATGTGGATTTGAAAGATTGTCCAAAATGTGGTGCGTCACAGTATAAATTGATGACTTCGGGGGAGTCCAAAACTGGTTCTCCTGCCAAGGTGATGTGGTATCTACCTATAATATCACAGTTTCAACACTTGTTTGCAAATTTGATAGATGTGAAGAATTTGAGGTGGCATGCAGATCTTAAGAAAAATAATGATGGGATCCTATGACATGCGTCTGATTCCCCACAGTGGAAGAAGATTGATCTATTGTACCCCAAATTTGGTGAAGAAGAAAAGAATCTAAGACTTGGGCTTTGTACAGATGGGATGAATCCGTGCATGACATTGAGCAGCCAACATAGCACTTGGCCAGTCATGCTTATTATATATGTTTGTATATGTATGCCCGTAGAGCCATCCCAAGCGATTGTATGGAGTCGTATATTAAGTAATCAATTAATGCGATTATTTGGTTAATTAATGAATTCCGGAATATTCTAATTAATCCACGAGCATTTTAATTAACGCAACGTTTCTGTTTACCGATGGGTTTAGGAAACCCTATTTCCCTTTGTATCCTGTTTAAAGGAGGATTGACGACCGATATCTATATAAGATAGAGAGAGACTTTTCCGTTTACGCTCACACACGTAAACCCTAGCCGTCATTGTCCTTAGGAGAGAAAGGAGAGAAACGCGTCGCTAGCACGCCGCCGCAGAGACACGACTCCTTCCCGCCAGCTTGGGAAGCGTGACGTGGAGTTCCGTCCATCCGCGTGGATGAAGTAGAGACACAGACGCCTTGACGCCTGCATTTGGAGGATGTCGACGACCACCACCTGTACGCGCTACGAGCGGCATACATCACTGCCGCAAAGGAGCGCCGCCGGATCTTCCTGCGACACGCCTGACGAACGGAAGAGAAGTTCCGTCCGTGTAGACAAGCAGCGTTGCACCGTCATGCAGCGGGACATCGCTGGACTTGCTCTGTGATAAGGTATATACCGTAAAAAATCCTTCTAAATACGTTGTTGTCAAAGAGATCCTGTTTTGGGTTGCGTGGATTCTATTACTTCCGCCGCGCATGTTTTCTCCACAAAACCCAACAGTGGTATCAGAGCAGCGTCGATCTACAGCGTATTTAGATTAGTTTCGATATGATCAAATCGCTGTATACTGTTTTTATGTTGCATACGATGCGAATTAAACCTGCTAATGTGCAAATCTAAATCTAATTCCACATACGCCGCAGGCTTCTATTTTTGACATTTTGGATGGGGTCGATTATGGAAAATATTGATTTTCCTAAGTGCACGGAAGTAAAATTCCGTAGACCTTACAGGGGCTCTGCCCCTGAGACCCCCGCATAGGGGCGCTGCCCATGTGTACCCCGCATTGTCTGTGTGGGAGTCATATTTTTTTTAATGGGGAATGTCCCGCATTACAAGTACTGCAATTTTAATATGTATATACGTATATGTAGATATACCTATGATACCATACACGTCGCCTTTAAAATATGTTTTATGTGGTGAGTGCATGCACGGTTATGGCCTAGTATCCCCTTTTGTGAATGTTGTGAATGAATGTGGATGTCAATCTTATGGATATGTTTGTTTGTGAATTCTATGGATGTATAATGGTTACATATAGATCCTTTGTATAAAGTATTCAGTTTGCATGCCGAGCCTCATCTCTTATTTCAAAGTGTAATTAATTCTTTCCTTTTATATTTGCACTCATATGATGTAATAGAGATATGATTAGTTTTAGTTTTTGTAAACTTGATGTAAGGAGGCCACTTGAAGATCCAACTCCAAGGATTGTCCATGGAGAAGCACCATGAAGATCTAATTCCAAGAAGCAACCTGAAGATCCAACTTGAAGGAGCGTCCATGGAGAAGTAACAAGAAGATCTAATTCCAAGAAGCAACTTGAATTTCCAACCTCACGAAGCATGCATGAAGTTGTTCTTTGTAATGTTGATCATTACATGCTTACAGGTTGATTCACAAGTGTTGCATGAGATGCATAAGACCATAGGTGGACCGTAATCCTTTGTTGCTCCAAAGGATTACAATAGTATGGCCATAACCGATGTATTTATATTTGTGATTGCATGTCTATCATTTGTGGTTGTGGATATAGTAGTATATGATACGTACTATAAGTATGTGGTGTTTGGATATGTATATGTATTAATAAAACCCCTCAATTAATAATATTAAGTTTTAGTTGCCTTCCATAAAGCAACACACATGAAAAGCTTGATCGACTATGTGTGGGCACGCCTCCGCGTGGTACACTGTCTATCTCGTGGAAGTGTGATGGTGGGTGTGTGGGTCTGCCTCCGCAGGGTGCACACTCATCGTGTTGGCTTATGGGTTGGACTTAACTAGGGAACCTTGATAGGATCAAGTACCTAGAGGCACACAGATGCATCATGGCAAGGAGTTGTGCATGATCATCTATCTAAGAGTTGCATATGATGCAATTGGCAAAAGTTGCCTACCTTAGTATTTGGTCTTTGACGCCGGCGTTGGCTGGGCATTGATCCAATTATTTTGGGTCTTGGCTCACTAGAAGGTTGTGCGTTGCAATCTTCCAAGTTGATAGTGAGGGCTATCAATTTGAATAAAATAGTAGGAGCATAATTAAATAAAGGCCTAATTAATCTCATTAATCAAATCTTTACAAGTCAAAATGTTTTGGACTAAATGCAAAATTTTCTTTTGTAGCAATCAAATGGCAACCAACACTCACACTTTCTCATTGCGATCGGTCCTTGAGAAGGACAAACTTACCGGAACCAACTTTCAAAACTGGTTTAGGACGGTGAGAATTGTTCTCACACATGAGCGTAAGCTCTATGTCCTTGAAACACCAGAGCCAGAGGAGCCTGCCGTAAATGCGCCCAAGGCTGAAAAGGATGCTTACAAGAAGCACCTTGATGATGCTGTGGATGTCAAGTGCCTGATGTTGTGCTCAATGAACTATGAGTTGCAAGAGAAACATGAGAACATGAATGTCATGGAGATGGTAACACATCTCAAGAACATGTATCAGCATCAAGCAAGATAGGAGAGATATGATGTCTCAAAGGCTTTGTTCAAAAGTAAGATGAAAGAGGGAGACTCAATTGACACCCATATACTCACCTTGATTGGGTACGTGGAAAGCCTATCCAAGCTGGGATTTCCCCTAGGTCAAGAGTTGGCCACTGATGTGATTCTACAATCGTTGCCTGAATCATATAATCATTTTGTCATGAACTACAACATGAACAATTTTGACAAGCCGTTAGCAGAATTATTAGGCATGTTGAGGACAGCTGAAGCACAGATGAAGAAAGACAAGCCCAAGTCTGTGATGGTGATTAGCAAGGCAAAGGGAAAGCCAAAAGGCAAAAGCAAGGCTAAGAAAGGTTCTAAAGCCGGGCAGAAGCCAAAGTCATCCGCGCTCAAAGCTAAAGGTGGGATCTCCAAAGAAGGCAGTTGTCACCATTGTCACCAGCCTGGACATTGGAAAAGAAACTGTCCTCTCTACCTGGAGGAACTGAGGAAGAAGAAGTAGGGGATAGAGATCTCCACTTCAGGTATATACGTTATTGAGATAAACTTAAATACTTCTTCATCATGGGTACTGGATACCGGATGTGGATCTCACATATGTTCTAATATGCAGGATCTGATAAGAAGTAAGCCTTTACGAAAGGGCCAAGTCGACCTGCGGGTTGCTAATGGAGCAAGAGTTGCTACCACCGCAGTTGGAGTTATTAGTTTATCTTTGCCTACGGGCCTTGTAATAGAATTAGAGAATTGCTATTATGTACCTTCCATTAATAGAAATATTATTTCTGTATCTTGTATGGACAAGAGTGGATTTGAATTTCACATTAAGAATGGAATTATTTCTATATGTATGCCCGTAGTGCCATCCCAAGCGATTGCATGGAGTCGGATATTAATTAATCAATTAATGTGATTATTTGGATAATTAATGAATTACGGAATATTCTAATTAATCCACGAGCATTTTAATTAACACAACATTTCTGTTTACCGATGGGTTTAGGAAATCCTATTTCCCTTCGTATCCTGTTTAAAGGAGGATTGACAGCCGATATCTATATAAGATAGAGAGAGGCTTTTCCGTTTATGCTCATGCACGTAAACCCTAGCCATCATCGTCCTTAGGAGAGAAAGGAGAGAAACGCGCCGCTAGCACGCCGCCGCAGAGACACGACTCCTTCCCGCCGGCTTGGGAAGCATGACGTGGAGTTCCGTCCATCCGCGTGGACGAAGTAGAGACGCAGATGCCTTGACGCCTGCATTTGGAAGACATCGACGACCACCACCTATACGCGCTATGAGCGGCGTACATCACTGTCGTAAAGGAGCGCCATCGGATCTTCCTGCGACGCGCCTGATGAACGGAAGAGAAGTTACGTCCATGTAGACAAGCAACGTTGCACCGTCGTGCAGCGGGACATCACCGGACTTGCTCCGCGATAAGGTATATCCCGTAAACAATCCTTCTAAATACGTTGTTGTCGAAGAGATCCTATTTTGGGTTGTGTGGATTCTATTACTTCCGCCGTGCATATTTTATCCACAAAACCCAACAATATACACTCTTCCTCCCTGGTTGTGTATGAAAAATAAGTACGTTATGCTGTCGTTGTTGATATTAGGCCCTAAACAACCTAGAAATGATATCAATGTTTATCTTGAACCTATGATTGATGACTTAAAGAAACTCTAGGGTGAAGGTGTGATGGCCTATGATGCTTCACGAAGAGAGACATTTCGTTTGCACGCTATGTTGTTTTGCATTATTAATGACTTTCCTGCATACAAGAATTTGTCTGGATATAGTGTCAAAGGAGCTAAAGCGTGTCCTATATGTGAAGAGAACACTGATTCAATAAAACTAAAACATGGTGGCAAGACTGTATATCTTGGTCATCAAAGGTTTCTTTCAAAATTCCATCCGTATCGTAGGAAGCGCAAAGCATTCAATGGATGAGATGAGGAACAGAGTGCACCTAAACCTATACCAGGGGATGTTGTTTATGAAAGAGTAAAAGATATTGTCAATGAATTTGGTAAGAGATCACAATGTACTATGGCCACATGGAGTGACAATTCTTCATTCAAGAAGAACTCAATATTTTGGGATCTTCCTTATTGGAGTTCTTTAACAGTCAGACATTGTATCAATGTCATGCATGTTGAGAAAAATGTCTATGATAACGTCATTGGTACTATGTTGAATATACCAAGTAAGACTAAAGATGGGATAAAATCCAGATTGGACCTACGTGAAATGGGAATAAGGTCAGAATTAACAGAATTATATGAAGTGGGTAATAAAAGAACATACTTACCTCCCGCTTGTTACACATTGTCTAGAAAGGAGAAGAAAGCTTTTTGTGAATGCTTGACAAATGTTAAAGTGCCACATGGTTACTCATCCAACATCCGTAGATTGGTATCAATGAAAGATCTGAAGTTGATAGGTCTTAAATCTCATGACTGTGAAACTCTAATGCAACAAATATTGCCTGTGGCAATTCGATCTATATTGCCGAAGCATGTAAGGTTTGCAATCACCAGACTTTGTTTCTTTTTCAACAGTCTGTGCAGCAAAGTTATTGACCCTGATACTCTCGATAATTTGCAAAGAGAAGTGGTTGTTATCCTATGTCAGCTTGATATGTTTTTCCCTCCTTTGTTCTTTGATATCATGGTACATCTTGTTGTCCACTTGACTAGGGAAGTGAAAATGTTGGGGCCAGTTTTCTTGCATTGGATGTATCTCTTTGAACGATACATGAGCATTTTTATAGGTGATGTTCGAAACCGTTATCAGCCTAAAGGGAGTATTATTGAGGGTTATGTAGCGAGAGAGGTTATGGATTTTTGTAATGACTTTCTGAGTGGTAATGACACTCATGTTAATGACAAGAATATTGAGGAGGGCAAAGGAATTTTGGGATCACAGGTGAAAGTAATCAGCTGTGAGTAGTTGGAACAAGGTCACTTGTATATTTTACACAACATGGATGAAGTGGGTGTTTATATTGAGGAACATACCAATTTAATCAAGAGACAACATCCTCGAGTCAGTTCAATGTGGCTTGCTAGAGAGCATAACAGGACTTTTACTAAGTGGTTTGAAGATAATGTCTTACATCAACTATCTCAAACACCAGATGATATTACAGAAACTATCAAATGCCTCACCTTTAAACCAAAATCGAATGTTATGTCTTATGAAGGGTTTGACATTAATGGGTTCACATATTACACAAAGCGCCAAGATGATAAGAATGTCATCCAAAACTGTGGGGTCACCCTTCAAGCATCGACTATGTATTTTGCAAGTGCAAAGGATAAGAGTCCACATGAAGCTAAAATGTCATATTACAGTGTCATTGAAGACATATGGGAGTTTGAGTACATAGATTTCAGAATTCCGCTCTTCAAATGTAATTGGGTTGATAACACCAAAGGTGTTATAGTGGATGAATTGGGTTTCACTTTAGCAAACTTTAAAAAGATTGGTGAGAAGGGTGAACCATTCATATTGGCATCACATGCGAAACAAGTATTTTATATTGATGATCCTACAAATGATAAATGATCGGTTGTTCTTCATGGTAAAAGACAGTTCATTGAAGATCCTATAGATGAAGAAGAGTACTATGATAAGTATGATGACTCCCGTCCATTCTCAGTTGGGTTGCCAACTCCACAAAATATTGAAGCTAATGATGACTTATATGTGCGCGAAGATCACAATGAAGGATTGTTAATTGATAAAAGATCGCAATTTTGGAGGCATGCATCTTTATATTTTTTTATATGTTTCATTTTTCAATGTTTCATTTTTATATGTGAACTATATAAAATGCTAAATGTTTGCTTTTTTAATATCAATATCATTTTCATATATAATGTTTCATTATCTTCTAGTTAATACAAATGCTAAATGTTTGCCTTTTTAATGACATTTTCAGATGGCTGACCATGATGTCCATGATGAGGATGATGTCCATGATGAGCATTGCGAGGATACCAATGTAAGTTTTAAAAACATATCCTATACTTCTATAGAAATTCATTATCTTCTAGTTATGTCATATATCCTATATTTCTATATTGGGCTAATTCAGTGTGTTTATTTTGTCAAATTTTAGGTTGATGATGTACATGTACCCTCTGAAGCACTGGAGGCACTTGATACGCATCACCAAAAAGTTAACAAGAAAAGAGGCACCACTCTACTAAAGAAGTTAATAGTGCTAAGGGGCAGTGGATCCTGATTGGCTGTGGAGTTTGATAATGCAAGAAATGCAATTGGAGTGAACCACAATAATTTTGTAAACTATCTTGGGTTTATCACTCGAAGCCATTGTGGTGTTAAGTATGATAATTGGCATAAATCTCCTTAGGTGAAGAAAGACTTGATATGGAAGGATTTATGCATGAGTTATTATTATTTGAAATTCTATTTTGTAGATTACAAATTCTATTATTTGCAATTCTATTTTTGGATACTAGTTAATAGAAATTATATTTTATAGAATCTATTTGCATTGGATGATAAGCTGCATTGTAAAAGTGTGATGTAATGCGCTGGAAAGATTCTAAGGAACTATAGGACAAATCTCAACAGAGAATACATAAAAGATGGTGATAAGAAGAAGAAGTCAGCCCTTAAACAGTGGAACTTCCTAGACAAAGCAGATTGGGACACATTTGTTGCTTCAAGACAAACTGAAGAATTCAAGGTATTAAGCGTCACTCCCAATTTAATTAATATATGTTGTATTCACCTATTCAAGATTAACCTTTAGTTTTACTAACCAAATCAATGTGCATACTAACTAGGCGTTCAGTGAGGTGCAAAGAGCAAGGCATGCATTGAATGTGCATGACGACACAATGGGTCCAAATGGCTATGCAGGCATTCGCCAAAGATAACAGGTGGAGTCTACTGCTATTCAGGAGTCCTCTACTACATGTACCACACCCATGCCTCCCCATGAAGTCTGGATAGCTGGGAGGAAAAACAAGAAGGGTGAAATAATGAAGCCCGTAACTGTTGAGGCGGCTGCGAAAAGGGTAAAATACAACTCTTAGAGCAATCATTCGAATATTGATTATTTGTGGTGTTTACTTACCAATTTTTATTGATGGTGATTAGCAGGAGCTACACGAGCAGAGGAAATAGGGCACGTTTATCCCTCAGGGCACAAGGGATGAATTGATAGTTTCTCTGGGTAACCCAGAGCATCCTGGATGTGTTAGGGGTGCATGCACTGGTGTGGGCATCAAAGCGTTCTTTGGGCCATCCCAACGCAAACCTGTCGCAAGAGCGGGACTTTCACAAGAAAAGGTAACATATTCTTTTTTTAGAATGTTACTATAAAAGGGAATTCAATAATAAGAAGCTAATGTTTCTTTTATCCATGTATATGAGAATAAGAGAGTTGAGGATATAGTTGCTAAGAAGGTCATGGAAGAAATATTGCGGTGGCATGCATCTCTGGCTTCCAATTAGCCTATGGCGACCCGATCTTCTCCTGATGCACATGTTGAGAGTAATCATGTAGACCCACCACCTAGCACGTCTGCTGTAAGTATTGTTTATGACATGGTAGCTAGTCTTTTCAAGATGATATGTATGTATGTATAACATTGTTTACGTAAATTTGTAGGCGTTGAAGCCATGCCGCTTAAAAATTGAAGATTATATTGTTGCAGAGGAGCAGGCTTACCCATCCCTTCCTGGGGCAATGATTCACAGGACTCCAATGCCATAGGGTTACATTCGTGTGAGCCCGATATATGTATTCCCCAAATGGAGGGAAGCTGCATTGCCATATGCCCACCCAAATATTGATACACTTGTAGAGGCAGAAGGCGGGGTGATATTGTGGCCCAAAGAGGATGTCGTCTACACTACTGAAATTGTAAGATAAATTTACATTACGTTAAATTGTTAATGTGTATATATGAGATCAATTTATCTGAAATTATATGTACAGGTTAAAAAGAAGACACCCGGAGCATCTAGGCCTCCACCTCCACTTCCTGCATTACCAAGTTGGGTTCCAACTGACCTAAAATTCCCGTTAGGTCCTGCTTGTAAGGGAATGGCAGTATGGCTACACGCACATAATATACATTTCCCTATAGTTGTTTCTTTAGAAGAGGATTATGCAGTTCAATCATACGAAAGCTCTTTATTTATACAAGATATTATTGAGTTGTTTATCTATGATTGGCTGAATACATCAATGATAGAGGCATGGATAAGGTGATATCTTATTTATACATCCATATACCTTGTGTAGGATCCAGTGATCTAGTTTCTTATATATTAATGCATACGTAATACATGTTTTGCAGCTACTTAGTTGAAATTCAATGTAAACAATTTGGATTTGAACATGTGGGATTTTTGATTCCATCATTGATTAGTCCGGTAGCTAAAGACCCTAATAGCGTTCGACAATACTACTGTGATGCTTTTACAATTTTTGGTCAAAAAAAGAAGAAGATAATAATAGCTCCATTCAATGTGAAGTAAGTTTACTTTGCTTATAATTTGGACTTAAGAAAATTACATTTTTATTGTGTATTTTGAGTTATTAATTTTTAACTTTTTTACCTCTAGCGCTAAGCATTGGGAGTTACTAGTTATTCTCCCCGGGACATTCACTATCTATTATCTAGATCCTGCGGGGAGTACATTGAATCCAAAAATTGGACACGTAATGAGAATGGCATTATTCTAGTGAGAAATATTTCATTTTTATATACGTTAATATATGTTATTACAGTACTATGTAATTATGCAATTTACTGTGTTACATTAACATGTAGGGGTTTAGATGCGTTCAAAAAGGCTGGAGGAAAGGTCCCCAGTAAAAAGAACCAGCCAATAATTTGGGAGAACGTGAAAGTAAGTTCTCGACTCCAATGTATATGTTATTTATGTGAACTGTGCTTATTTGTATTTTTTTAATATTTTGTATCCATTTTATAGTGTGCTACACAAGACAATGGCTGGGCAAGTGCATACTATGTGATGCAGTTTATGGACATGATTATCAAACATGCAGATGAAATCAATGCCATACCTAAGGTGTTATATATAGTCTCATTAGATATTATGAAATATATCAATCTTATTTATATATTATTACTTATATATACATCATTCTTTTTGCAGGTGTTTAAAACTGACCCCACTACAGGTAAAGCCTTAAAAGATGTACACGCTCCATATACGATGGAAGTATTAAATGCCATAAGAGAAGAATGGGCAAGAGCCATACAAGTAGTGGGGACTGTAAGATATAATTGGGATGCTGATAGTGATGATAAATGATATTTTGTAAATGAATGTTTATACATGTGTTTCTACATGTATGAATGTTTCTACATGTATTTGAATGTTTCTACATGTGTGAATGTGAAAATTGAATTGATGTCTGAATGTATCTACCTATGTGTGAATGTGTGAAAAGAATATTTGTTGATTTTGCAAGTATGTGTCCTATTTTTTGGCTGATATCAATGGATGTCGTAAACCTATAGTTCAGAACTGAACTGCAGGTTTCTACATCCTACTGGCCAGCCACAGCAGGCCGGCAAATAGATATGAAAAAAAAATCAAAACATAGGCATCATTTATTTGTCTAAAACCGACGAAAAAGGCTTACAACGTTGGTGAATATCAAAAAACCACCGCCTAATGTTGTCAGAAAGCATGGCCGTGGCGGCAGGTGATATGGCGTCGGTTATTAGTAGAAAACCGACACCGATAGTATCCTAGATGGCACCCTTTTTGTGGCGTGGATGATTATAGCGTCAGTTTAGTTACATATAATCGACGTCGATGGGGCCCTGCTGGTGCATTTTTGGTGGCACGAAGCGTTTTGGCATCGGTTGGAAAACCAACACCAAAAGGGTTCTACTTTTAGTAGCGACCACATAGGCGTCACTTGGAAACCATCACGAAAAGGGCTTAAATAACCGATGCCAAAGGACAAATCTGTAGTAGTGAAGGGGGATAGGTTTTTAGGGTTTGGGATAGAGTATGGGGTAATGACGGTGGCCAGCCTGGGCTTATCCATTCCCACTGACACCCCACTACCGGCACAGTTGGTCACACAGTCAAAAGGGGAGAAGGGGGGAGAGAAGGAGAAAAGGATAGGAAGAGAGGTAGCATGGGAAGCATTGGGTGGTCGTACCCTACATGCGTGAGAACTAGAAGATGGAGGTGAGGAAAAGGGGTACTGGCTGGTTCTAGGCCTAGTTTCTAGCCTTCACAAAGCCAATTAAATGGAAACAATGGTTAGAAATTAGGCCTTGTTTTCAAATGGGTCCATTTCCTTCTTGGGATCCCCAAATTGGGCAAGGAAAGATGGGTTGGAACCATGGCATCAAGCCCCACAAGATGACATTGAAGTTAGGATAGAATGGGACTCATAGTGGGTACTAACAATGGAATTACATATCCATGGTGTAATATAGCCTCAACATTAGTAAAAAAAGTACATTATATCATCTAATCTGTTCTGATGCATTACTTGAGTACATTGTGACTCACTTTCATCAAATCGATGGCAAGGAAGGTTATTGAGAATAATTGAATGTCAAACTTGTCAAGGTGTGAAGTAATTTGAGGAAAAAAACTTGGTTATCACATCCTCCCCACCTTAAAAGAAATTTTGTCCTCAAAATTAACACAACCCATCAATTGAGACTAGGAGTTCACACTTCATATCGCAATCATCATAGAACTACAATAAGGAATCATTATCACTTCCAATATCATTCTCATCCCAAAATTGAGCAATCAAGTATCAACATCAAATCATGGTCACATAGATCATCAAATTGGAGGTATCATCACATGAGTCATAATTTAGGTGTGATTATTCAATATATTGTGAAATTGGGAGAGATCACATTTTATGTCAATGGAATAGAGTTCAAGAGTAAATCGTTAACTTCATTCTCAAAATTTATGGTTCTATATTCTACATTGGACTAGGTGGGGTTATACCTCCATGATAAAGATTCATATTTCTACAATTTGTGACAAACATCATATTTCAATCATCGTTATTTTTTTTATCAGAATCAATGGAAGGCCCCACCCTAGTCCACATGGAACTTAACCCTAAGTCATAAGTCAATGGAATCATCATAATCATCATTTCAATTTCGAGATTTGGGAACATGAAAGTCATTAGTCATATATCAAGTGTGATCTCAAGGTCCAAATAGGGTGATCATAGGAGTCAAGTCAATATCTAGATGATTAATCATGAGTCAAGATTCATTATTCAATATTGAGAGTCATGTTTGGACAAGATTACATGTTCAAACATTTTAAATCTAGGGTTTATATTCTTATTTAGACTATATGGGTGATCATTCAATCATATATAACAATCAAGTGACAATCGAGAGACATTTCAAGCATTATTTAACACTTTATGGCATCAACATCGAGTTCATTTTCATGGTATTCATGGTTGGTGAATGATCTAGACCTAGGTATTTCTAGGAACTTAATTTCTAGATATGGTCAACATCATTGTATTCTAAGATCGTCAAAAAATCCCATATTCAAGATCGAGTATCAATATCATCATAGAATTGACCTTTTAGAGGCTTAGTTCAAGAAATCAGAATAGTGTGGAAGGGGTAACCTTTCAAAATTGTTAAATAATCCATAAAGTGAGAACTTTGAGGTAGTCAAAGTAGAGATGTGACCTATGTTAGGGGAGTCATAAGTCAACTACCACCCTAATCTAGTACATTGGTCCATATTAATCATGAGTCATCAAGCCTTTCCAAATAGAAAGAGTATCTACTATCAAATTGTATTTCACAAGATCGTGAGTCAGACATAAAGATCATTCATAGGGCAACCATATTTCAATATTTTGCAAAATCAAGGTCAAATTTTGTTCCCTTCCTTTCAAGATCAAGGTAAGGGTATGTTTGGAAATTGGGAAGTCAAATTGATAACTCAAGAGATTGAGCATACTAGAGCTAAAGTAATATCCATGTCCGTCATGTTTGTTCAAAATTGAGCTTACAATGAGGTGTAGAAGTCAATATGGAAATGCCTCTTGTATTCAAGTCATCACATCGTGGTCTAGGGGTCCAAAGACATAGTCATATCAAGGTTTGTGGCACGCTACCTACTAATAGGGTGAGTTTGTCTTAGTTATGTTTGAGGTTTTATCAAAATAGGAACATCAATATAGTCAATAGGGACCACATCTAACATGATGTGTAAAACATGAGTTCCACCTTATTTCACTATATCAATAGTTTACCTCAAACACAAAAAGCACTTATATCCAATCTTGAGTTTTCATAAAATTTACACATTAGTACAACACTTTTAAGAGTACTTTCTTACATTAAGTAGAGTTTTCAATTTAAGGTCAGATCATGGTGTTATCATCTTGATCAACTTTCATGAGTTCAAATGAGTTTACTTTTCCCATGCATAAGATACCCATAATCAAGATGTCATGTGATTCATAATCAAGAGGGAAGAATCACATGAGGGGATGAGGAGACTAAGTATTCATCATCTACTTTGTTGTCTTAGGTAGTCCTAAAAGAAGAGGTGATATGCTAGAAGATTCTCTAAGCTTTTAGGAAAGGATTTTAGTCCTTCCTGGGCTCTTAAGATGTGTTATGCCTTAAGCATATATAGAGGACTATGTGTATGACTCTGATACCATTTGTCACGGAACCATTTTTTACCCTCCTCCTAACCCCACTGGCTACAGAGTCAGTGGTAGTAGGGATTGGGTGCCCATACATGGAATGGCACATAGTTTCACACAAGCAATATATTTGAAAAGGCAATAAGAAACTAAAGAGATGACAAGATACTAAACATGGAAATAGACATATGTACCCACTTCTAGATTCAAATATACCCCAATGGTGTTCCTATTCATAGCTTAGAGTCGTGAGTGCAACGGATCTTCATTTGGTATCTAGAAATTTGATAAACAAAACATATTAATGCTAAAGCATTAAGTATGCTATGAAAAGGCATGTAAACTTTCTAAGAGTATAATAATTGTTTCTTGGCTAGAAATATCATATAAAGCAAGAATTAGAAACAATGTGAGAACAATTAACAACATTATTTATACAAAGTGTGTTTGAAGTGCATTTTTAGTATACTTAACAACATATAATGTCCATTGACCAGCTTCCCATCGGAAGGGCCCGTAAGGATGGTCAAGAATAGCTAACCTTTTTTATGGATTTGGTCTGCCTTATCTTGACATCTCAAGTAAGGATCCCAACCTTGCGCCCTTACCTCAATAATACAAGAAGGTACACAAGGTTTGTATAATGGAAACGTTCAATTATGTTCTAGGTTTGTTCAATATATTTCAAGAAAAAAGGAACATACTAATCATAGGGAACAAGTATCTCAAACAAGTAATTAATAAGACAAGCATTCATATGAGCATACATACAAACAAGCCAATACCATAGTAGGGTCAAGGGATTAAGTGTACATTAAGAGTTATGATTCTTGAGTAAGATACCTAGAGAATGCCCAAGCCAACATGGACCTAGGATGCAGACATAAACAACATAGTGTCTTAGATCACTATATTTGATTAATATAAACATGATATAACTCATTTGGATGTTCCCATAGAATGTGGTTTTAAAATAGATCAACTTAGGTCCAAAGTTCCATGCGTGCATGAAATCAATCAACCATAGTTCAAAGGTCACATCAACACTTTAAGTCTAGGTGATACATCCACGTCATGAGTAATACTATAAGAAGATAAAGTATGATTTGTCAATTGAGGAAGCATGAGAGTTGGGGTATTATCATGGTCTATTCAAGAAAGATCATAATTAACCACATTAGATCCATCCAATGCAATATAGTCATATTTCCAAGCCATAGAGGAATTAAGTCAAACATGCTAGGATGTAAAGCTTAAACATGACGATTCTACTGATTTGAAGTCATTAAGATGGAATGGATAACATTAGATTGTCATTCATGCAAGTTAGAGTCGGACGATCAATATGTGTATTCACCTCACATTAGTTGTCATATGTATGTCATGAGTGTTTATGAGTATGATTGTAACACCCCTGACCTGGGTTTTGGGATAACCCTACAAGTTTTGCCTAAGTAAGATGATTATAACTTTGTATTAATGTTTTAAAAAGTAATTAAGACTAAAGGAGAGCTCAAGCTTCAAGTTTGGTCCTGTTCAAATGTTGTTTGAGCAATGTTTGCTTGTTTTGGACCAAAGTGCAATTTACCCAAGAAGAAGGGTTATCTTATGATATGTCACATGATGGACATGCGCTTAGTACTTTTGCATCATAATATATATCATGATGTTAAGGGGTGCCTTGTGGAAAGTCTAAGTTCCAAGTTGAACTTGTATGGATGATGCTTCTGCTATATATGATAAGTTTTGATGTAACTTGCAATTTACACAAAATGTGGGGTTGATGTGAAATTTACCATCTCTAGAGTGTCCTTACTCTCTCTTAGTATCGTCTAGAGGAGAAAGAAAGGAGGTGGCACCTTGTTTGAGTCTTGGTTGAGTGATAGAACTCTTGATAGTGAAACAACTCGCGAATGTTGAGTATCTTGAACCATACATGAGATTGTGTCAACTTATGAAGGGTATATGGGGGTGCCTATTGGTTTATAAACCATAGAGGAAGTCCCCTATAGGTTTGTCAACTTTTGGAAATAGTCATGATGGGATAATCACCTCAAGTAGGTGAATCATATCATTTTTGATGTTCCTTATAAAAGATGTATCGATTTGCACATAAGATGAGAATTGGGTGGAAAAATCTGGTCAAGCAAGATACCCAATGGCAGATACCTTACCCTTAGATTATCTACAAGAGTTTTTCTTGTCAAGATAATCATGTTTGCATGAATACACCATGCATGGACACGTGTCACCAAGTTACATATGGTAATGACACCTCTCATATAGTCTCTATCATGAGCCACAACTATAAAAGCCTCTGCTTTCACCTCCTAGTAAACATTTTGACCCTCATACCATCTCTTGCTTGGTGGATGACCCTAGGATATCAAGGAAGAAGAGGAAGGCTGAGAATCTTGCTCAAGGTAAATCATTGGTCATCTTCTACCTTGAATGGGCTATGCTTCTTGAACCATGATTCTTTCTTTCTCTCCTTCTTCACCAAGTTCCTTACTATGATACCTTCTTCTTGATGGAGGTGAAGTTCTGGCCAAATCTTGGAATTTTGATAAGTCATCTACAACCTTGAGAGCGTGAAGCTTTAGTGATGATTTTGAGGTGGGTTATACAACTCGACTTCAATTCTATTGTTATTCACTTTCAATCTTACAATACTTGGTGATTCCTTCTCAATTTTTAATTTCCCTTGATTAAATGATGAGTCTATGAGATCTAATGGAAACATGGGGTTTTTTTTCCATGAGCTAGAGTGTTAAGGGATGAAGGTTTGAAGCTTGAAGATGATCAAATCGATATCCCTCTAAGCACCTCAAAACTGTTATCCCTTTAAGAACCTCAAGGTTGATATCCTTTTTAGCACCTCAAGACCAATATAACTTTGCTGGGTTATGAGCAACACAAGTTTATGGTATGGCCGACACATTAGATGGTGGTGATACCAAGTTATGGCATGGATGATACATCAAGGTATGGCATGGCCGATAGACCAAGGTATGATGTGGTCGATTCACCAAGGTATGGTATGGCTGATACACCATGGTGTGGTGTGGCCGATACACCAAAGTGTGGTGTGTCCAATACACCTAAATAAGGTAAAGGTGTTACACCCAAGTGAGGTAAATGTATTATACTAAAATAAAAAGAAGATATTGTAGTAAAATATATGTACCTAAGAAGGGTGAGAATGATATACCAAAGGAATATATGGTTGTTACCTTAATAGATGAGACAAATAAGGGATATGATGTTTCTTAATTGGATATCATATAACCCTAACCCTAGAAACCGATACACTCACAAACCTATCCCTCTCTAGTCTAATATAAGTGTGATGGGTGACACACTTAGGCCGACACACCATGTGAAGGTGTGAGTAATATATTCCTTAAGGTCTTGGTTGAAAAAGCAAGTAATGATGAGGTCAATTGGAGAAGGAAATTAAGTTATTGTTGAAGTTTCACCCAGTACAACCAAAATACTATGGCCGATACCCTAAAAGTATACTATGGTTGATACCCTAAAAGTATACTATGGCTGATACCCTAAAAGTATACTATGTCTGATATGCCTCAAGCACCTCACAATGGATACTACCCCAACCACCTCTAAATCACTACTGATACCCTAAAAGTATACTATGGCCGATATGCCTCAAGCACCTCATAATCGATACTACCCCAACCACCTCTAAATCGATACCATGAAATGTGCTTTACCCGATACAAGCAATGGTGTCATGGCCAAACCAAGTGAATATGTCTAGGCCGACACAAGGGATAGACTGGAGGCTGATACACTTTGAAGAAAGTAGGCTGACACCAGGATAGTGTGGAGGCCGATACACTTTGAAGAAATTAGGCCGACACAAGAGATAGTGTGGGGGACAATACACTTTGAAGAAAGTAGGGCAGCACATGGGGAAAGTAATCAAATCAATACATGATGTCATAATGATGTGAATACACTTAGATAATTGTGAGTCAATACATTCTAACAAGGATCAAGTTAATACAACAAGTCAAGTTGAACTAGTATCCTAATAAGGATAAAAGAGGAACTTGTATCCCTCATGTTGATGATCAATCAATGATAATTGATGAAAGTAATTAAGTATGAATGAATACTTATGGTAATTGTATAAGATCCTAGATATGAGGAGCTATGATTTGGGGTTTGGTTATTGAATATAACCCTAGAAACCCTAATCAGTTCAAGAAGAGAAATCCTATCCCTAATCACAAAAGGGAGTACAACATGAAGTAACAAAATGATAGTAATAAATGGTTACAATAACATAATGAAATCTTAAATCATACATAGATGATGATCATAGCCAAATAAGGGATATAGTAATGATAATCGAATATATCCTATTTATGTCTCATAAGATATATGGAAAGCATGTAACACATGAAGAATGTAAAGAGGTCAGGTGACCTGGCAAAGACATGTTGTCTAGAAAGTGATGTGGTACTCAATGATGAGTTTGAGGGATTAATATCCTATGATAAAAATAAAAAGGTGACACATGGGTGTTCCAATTGTTAACGAATCTTAGGAAATATGATATACTTTTCATTGTATCATATTTGCAACTTGATCGCATGATTATCCATGATACAATAGAATGAAAAGATAATAAGACAAGCTCTTAGACATAAGGAGTTATGAATTAGGGTTTGGTTTCTAAATATGAACATGAAAACCCTAATCAATTGTAAAGGAAAACCCCAACCCTAATTATGATATGGTTGCAATTTGAATGATTCTCTTTATGGCATGATAATGATATTTAATTACTTTTATCATGAAATCCTAACCATGCAAGTATTATGTGACTATGAGCATAGCTATGTATGAAATATGATGGAATGATATAATACAATTTACATGGGCCTTGTGAGCCATGTAAAATACTTATACAACAAGTATGATGTTATACAGGTCTAATGACCTAGAGTCAATTGTTGTCTAGAAAGAGGTGACACGGTTCAATAATAAATTGAGGGGTTGATGTCCCATACCATGTGATAGTCAAATATATGGGTTTGATAACCTAGAGATGGTTGTTTCCTAGTGGGAGGTGACAATGTTTAATAATGATCCAAGGGGTATTGAAACTCCATAGTATGTGATAATAATGATGAGACATTATGTAAGTACATGATCAATATGTTTACATAATGAATGATTGTAGAACATACATAATCTAATAAGGTAATACACATATATAATATGCAATGGTGATACCTAGTAATGATTGTTCAATCCTAGGTTGATTCTAAGAAAATGGGAAATGATGTATATAGGGTTGGTAATATTAATTTTGAGGAAAAATCCTAATCAGGTTATGTGTAAAGAACACTGACCCTAATCTCAAGATAGGCTACTCTTGCTGAGTACGCATGCTTAAAAATCTTGAGAATATTTTCTCTCTCGGATTATTCATGTAATGATAATCCTATAAATTAATAGAATATTATAGCTTGTGAGTGCTATGAAGAAGATTAATTAATGTTAAAATGATGTATATGAACTTTGATAAAGGAATACAAGAAATATGAATATGTGAATATGTAGACTTGGTTATTATGGATAATGCATAGCCTTATACATTCCAATTTGTGAAAGGAAGTACAATTAGAAGGATGGAAAGATAAATGATGCTTGGGAACCCTATGTGGTTAAGCATGTAACCTAATCTTCTTTAAAGAAGACATATGATGTATGGCGTGTTTTACTTAAAAAGTAATTAATGTATTGAGACATATTCTCCCTCTATTTATATAAAGATAACCTTGCAAATGAGATGGATGTCATAGCTAATGATTGGTATGGTTGCTATGGTGTACACATGTTATAACACAAGCAGTGCTTGGCATGGGTAATGCCTATATGCTCGATAAAGCATGTTGAGATAACAATGAATAATAAGGATGATGTGATGGGTCTTATGACCTGATCAAGGCTTAGTGCCTAATTGAGGTGATATCCTCTGGTACTGAAATAAGGGATTGTTATCCCATGATAATGTGCTAATGGTGAGTATCCTTATGAAGGGCAGTAATATAATGTCATGAGATGACTAGAATCAGTTTATAGTGTAAATGATTATATTCTTTGTTAATATATTATTCCCTTTCCTTTAAGAATTTGTCTATGGCTTGTACAATGTAACTTGATTGATGCTAAAAAGACACTTTAATTGGTCTAAGTAATCAAGTGAAATATAATCATGTAGTTTCCCTAGCCATAGATCCATTTAGTGTCAGAACTTACTGAATGGTGAAAAGAGCAATTCCTATGGGAAACTTAGAGCGCATATTGTTGAATATGCGAGGGTGCAAGATGAGTATTTCCTTGATTCCTTCAAACCTCAGGATTGGCTTTGAGCCATTTCCTAACAAGTGTGCGGTTGAGGCCGTAGCTCCAATATAAAAGAAGAGTATGGTTGCAGGCCATAACTCAATATATACAAAGGATTGACTGTAGGTCATACCCTAAATAGAGAGCATGTTATGCGATGTATCTCTATAGAAAAGAGCCTCTATACACCAGACTACCTACAATGCAGATTGACTCATATGTCACTGCCACTCCCGTATTGACCGGGGAAGGAGAGGTCGTGGACTCTGGCTCTTCCATTGACCTATATGGCATTGATGCTAACTTCGCAGTGGTCAGTTGGAGATGAAAGGTATATTCCCATATCCACTGGGCATAAGATTGATTGAAAGATGTAATCATTTGTATAGCATATCTGCTTAAGGATTCAAATATAGACATATTAGATAAAGCCTTGCTTTGCTTTTATACTATTTAATTTATGATAATTATACATGTTCTTCATATTCCTTCTAAAGTAATTAATTGAAGTACATATCTATTTAATACAATGCAAATTTACTCTCTGTTCAAATAATAGTATACATGTGATAATAATATCATTGTTGGAGAGCTATATCTCTCACTTGGACTGTTGTCTCACCCCGTGGGATCTACAATTTTTAGGTGGATGTGCACGTGATAGCAGATATCGTGTAAGCTGAACAGGACAACATTAAAAAGAAAATTTGATATTTAAGATGGTATTCTATCAGTTGTGTCTTTTTATAAATAGAAGTTCTATGTGTCATCCCTATACTCTTATGTCCTTTGGGGGATTTTGTGTAACAATTTTATAATTGATTTGAGATTTTGGCTCGAACGCCTCGATGTATAATGTTGCTTTTGTGTATGACCTAGTAAAGCAACTGATATCTTATATCACAAGAATGTGATGGAATGACATATGTAAAGAAGTGAATCATGTTGTATACATGCATGGCTGACTTTGGGCCTTTCTATAAAGAGTTTCCTGGAATTGGATCTCTTTGAAAAATGGTTTAAATTTTTAGTGATTTTCGGTAATCTGCCACTAGTGGTTATTTTCACTTGGTTTGTGTAATCTCATTGTCTTTGTGATAATGGATGTTACAATGATACAAGCCAAAATGTCTTATAAGCCATTTTAAGGACTAGTTTGAGGTTTGTAATATATGTTTGAGCAATTAGGCTCCACTTTACATGCTTATTAAATGTTCAAGGCTATAAGTACCCAACATCACATATAAGGGCATAAAGTGTACCAAAGTGAGTCTTTGAACAACTATTCAAAAGGAGATATAAGATATCCATAAACATGGCATAACATATCCCAAAGCATACTGACTTCGAGATTATAAGGTTAGATGATATCAATTTAGGCTAAAGTTCAAGATTTGGTAAAGTCATAACATGTAAGTACATAAATGAGTTACTATTAGGTCAAGTATGAACATATAAGGTCAAGATGGTATTTGGAGTACATTTAGATATTCCAAAACAATCATCATGTCATAAGTGAAGCAAAGTTACTGATTAGGAGGCATCATCAAGTTTTAGAACATACATGATCAGGGTTGATCATTTAGTAGCTTGAATCATCATTAAAAGACTCCAAGAAAGAAAAAGGGGGAAATCGTTGAGCTAATAGAAAAACTAGTCCTTGGAACTATTTTCATTCGATAGGAATCATTTTTTTGATCAAAAAGCATATATCATATGATGGGTTTGGCCAAGGGAAACATGAGTTATGATTTTTCAAAGATAACACATATTACAAACCCTTCAGGACCATTAGATCAAGATCGTGTGTTCCGCACAGTGCTCTATTGCATACTCGGGCTCCACAATGTCCTATACATGTGGCACTTGTTGATACACCTAAGTCCAGATGCTCAATGTCTTTGGCCACCCAACCTGTTGGCTGGTGTTTCACGATCTGTGTCCATCGCTCCGCTGCCACCCATCACCACACACCCAATGTCCAAGTGCGACCCATGGACGTCGGATGTCCGATGTCGAATGTAACCCTTTGTGAGCCCAAGTACTAGCCCATGGAATCAGAGCCATCACATCGACATTAGATAGTTCACCACTCATCCTCCTACTGCTGACACGAAGTAGAACCCTACCCAACGCTATCCTCATCGGTGTTGGGGTAAGGGCGCCTTGGAACCCCGCACAGTCACGCCCAGAAGTCAGAATTAACAGAGTCAGTTGCCACTCCAATTTCAAGAAGAGGAGGGGGCATAGGAGAGAGAGAGGTTTTATCAACTTGGTCATCATCCTCGGGCAGTTGGCACAGTGCAACTCATCATTGTGGATCTGGAGTAGTTATTGTGGTGGTGTCGAGGCCGTAGTTGGCTCGTTGACCAAAGCAAGGCAAGGGAGAGGAGAGAGGGTGAAGTAGGAGAACTTTGGGCTGAGCTACCCTCCTTCCATCATCTTCATGATGGCGTTAGGGTTTTGAATCATGGGAAACACCTGGAGGCACTGAGGTTGCGAGCTATGGGAAAGGTGGGTGAGAAGCACGGGGGGCACTTCTGTTGTAGAGGGAGGTGCCAGAACCTCAACTAATAAGGGGTCGAAGTGGTTATATAGAACGAGGGGAAGTAAGGGGGATATGTTTTTAGGTTTTCAGATAGAGTATGGGGTAGTGGAAGCAGCCATCCTACGCTTATCCATTCCCATTGGCACCCCACTGTCTACACAGTCGGTCAGACGACCGAAAGGGGAGAAGGTGGGGAGAGAAGGAGAAAAGGAGAGTAGAGATGCAGCATGGGAGGTTCTAGGTGGTCGTACGAGCCTGTGTGTGTGAGAAGTAGAAGTCAAAGGTGAGGAAAAGGGGTATTGGCCAATTCTGGACTTGGTTTCTAGCCGACCCAAAGTCAATCAAATGGACAAAAAGGTTAGAAATTAGGACTTATATTCAAATGGGTCCATTTCCTTCATGGAATCTCTAAATTGGGCAAGGAAAGATGTGTTGGAACCATGGCATCAAGCCCCAAAACATGACATTTAAGTTAAGATAGAATGAGACTCATAGTGGGGAGCAACAATGGAATTACATATCCATGGTGTAACAAATCCTCAAAATTAGTCAAATAAATTACATTGTATCATTTAATCAATTTTGATGCATTACTTTAGTACATTGTGACTCACTTTCATCAAATCAAAGGAAAGAAAGGTTATTGAACATTAATGATTGTCAAACTTGTTGAGGTGTGAAGTAATTTGAGGAAATAGAAAACTAGGTTATCACAAGGAGCTTCCGTGGTGGGTATGCTAGGTCAAGGCCCTCGTAAGCAAGGTTGATGAGCAAGGACAAGATTGGTCCTGGAGATGCCATGGCTATCCGGTGGATTATTTTGTCAGTTGGTAGCTGGAAGCCTGGAGAGGAGAAGGTGCGGTGTGACTTCTGTGTGTGTACAACAATCTATGTTGGTTTGCAATGCGACTGTGCTGTGAGAGAGCGAATGGATGGAGGAAGAAGGGATTGGAAAACCAACTCTCTCTATATAGATTTATTAAGGATTCAAGGGCAAGATTATAGAGAATTTGTGGGAAAGGAAAAGAATATTCTTTACCATAGAGAGATGTTCCCTTATCATGATATTAGTGCTCCATCCCTCATGGTGAAAGGGGGTCTGTAGTGGATGGATCCATCTGAGGAGGATTGCTTTATGTTTTAATGGTTGGCTCACTTAGCCTCTATTGGGCATGGGATCCAGTTCGGATTCCACCTGTCGTTTAGTGCCATGTTTGTGGAAAGTAGTCCAAGTTGGCCAAAAGAATGCATTTATTTTCCATACAGTGCTCCTCTATTTTGGAATAATGAAATCCAATAGTCCGAACCAAGTTGGTCATGGTGGAGGTGGGATTTCAATTCATAACCTGGGTTAGGGTACCAAGTCTTGACTCCCACTCCTTCAACCCTCTCCTCTCTCTCCAACACCCTCGAACCTTATCCTTCTACCCCCTCCCTTCTCCCCTCTCCCTCACACCCTCGACCCTTGCCCCTCTACTTTGACCCCTTCCCTTCTCCCCTCTCCCTCTACCTCTGTTGTTGTTGTTGTTGTCTTCTCCTCCAACTGTACCTCTGTGAATTAAAATTAAGATTGTTTCTTCCTAAAGCTACCTCTCGTGGATTGATTCAATGTCAGCTACCTCGAGCATTTCGTGAAGGGAGTCAAAGGGGCAGATGGATCAAAGGGGAGGAGGGAATCAATGCGTTCTTCTATAGCTGTCGGGCTACAAGGGATGATTATCCATAAAAAATCAAGGTAAGCCTATTGCGTCCATGTCTTATCCCTTCCAATTATCAACCATTGACACCCTCCATTGACACCCTATTCTTCTGTTTGAGCATCGTCCCATCTTTTCAACCAACAAATCTAGTAGAAATCCTAGGCAGGGCAACGACTGACCGACGACCTATATATTTCTCCCATTGTTCATAGACCTACTTCCCATCCAGATCTGCATCCTCCACCAAGTTTTCTGTGAAGTTTCTGTTGTTTATCATTGTTCTCCTGAACTTTGTTCCTTTCTAAATAGGTGGTGACCTTCATCCATATTTTAATTCTTTCTTTCATTCTTATTTTGATTCGACAATTATACTGACTGCTTCCCATTTTTTTCCCATTTTTTCTTATGGTGATGGAATCGGGGGCTTTGTTGATGGTATATTTTCTTTGTAATATCCTCTTCTCTGGAATCTCCTCTTCTCTGGAATATGTTCTTTCTCTCATCTAAATCAGGTATTTGCTAACTACTTTCTTGTAATAGAGTAATTGTTGTATGCGTAACAACAACCTTGTGTTGTATGAGTGCACAATGTGTATGTCAATGTCTATAATATGGTCTGACTATTTTGGACATGGAAGTTTTTGTTCAACCTGATTTTATCCTGGATAAATTTTATTAAAATGCAATTAAACAAAACAAGACAATTCATGCTTCTAATTTTTTGTTCAACATAATTTCAAGATGCAATTTGAAACAAGATTATGTTGAGTACAATACACAAAAGTAGAACTATTTCATGGTATTTTAAATTATTTCATGGTATGGTATTCATTGGTAACCCTAATTAGTAACATAAATTTTCAGTAACCATAATCCACCCTTTTACATTCATTTTTGGCATACCTATTTTTTCACTAATCATTCTTTTTCAGTAAATATTCAATTAATCTAATCATTTAATAACCCTAATTATGAAATAAAGCTAATTAAGTAATAACCCTAATTATGCAATACACATATTAATTCAAAAACTCAAATTATGCAATAACCCTAATAACACAATCTTGCTAGGGATAATGTTTTCATAAACAATGATCGCATGTTAATAATCATGTTGTACACAAATCATATTAGCACTTCAAATTATATATAAATAATATGCCTACTACCTTTTCCTAGCTTAGATTTTACAAAAGCAAGTCAGGTTTGAACTCTATTTAATGTAAGTCATGTTTGAACCCTAACTAAAGTCATCTATAATTCTGGTCATGCATTTATGCATGAATTATTGTAAGTCAGTCATGTTTGAAAACTAATTAAGGTTACATGTAAACCTGATCATGCCCTACATCTTGAAACCCTCTTGTTATGTTGAAATGGATATAAGAAACCTAGTCATAAGCTTTTTACATTTTGGGCCTAAACCCTAGTTTATAACTAATGATCACTGATACATACCTTATGGGTAAAGTATGAATAACCACACAATTTATTTGTGGTCCTAGAAACCCTGTTGGTACCTATTTTTCATTGAACTTTTCAAAAGATGGTATATATAATGCATCGAAAAAACTAAAAAAATGAGATCAATCCCAGGACAAACTATCTATCTATACAAAGTAGTCTATGTCAGATTTTGTATATGTCCAACTCATCCTCAAGTTGGTCTTTCTCCTTTAAAAAATAAGTCCATTTCTGTCCATTCAAATCATATATAAAACCTGGATGACAGTGCTCTTAGATTTTCCTTGATTCAATTGAAATTAGTTCTCCAGACAGATAGGAATATTTTTGATATAGTCATCATCCATAGCCAATCTCTAGATCCGACCTGCATGACATCACTCAAACAACAGATGATTCAAGTCTTCCTCGTTGTACCTGCAAAGTTCACATCTAGGGGAAATTGGAACCCTCTATCTTTAAGCTTATCGTGGGTGAGAACTTTGATGATGAGCATACTCCAAGCATTGACAATACACATGTTAGGATCTTTAGTAGATCAAAACCATTTAGACTAGATAACAGTGTCCCCTCTAGCATGAATAGAGTGCCATAAATGTTTGAGCTTACTATGTGTTTTGTCATTGAGAAGAATAACATCTTCCTTACTATGAGCAGGAGAACATAGGCCTTTAATAGAGTCTAAAATAGCTTTCTGTCTCCTAGAATTTGGTTGGATCAAAAATCTAGGATTGTATCAAGTCTAACTACTCTCTCCAGGTAGTAACCATTCTTGAGGCAAGGGTCCCTCAAAAGATATATCGAATTTCCATTATCAATAGAGAATTCAATATTGTCAGCAATAATATAACTATTGTAAATAATTTTCTTACAAACCCATGATGAGTTTGAAGGAATGCTTACCTCCATAAATTGGATGGGAATAGTCAGAAATAGGATGGGATTAAATATGCAAGTTGATTAAATTGAGTAACTTTTGGTCTTGCATGTAATTAGTTATGAATATGCAAGTTGATTAAATTGTAGGAAATGTTACGATCCCCTAGCTTGAATCATGTGAAATATAGATTTCAAAGCTAAAGTTCATGGTCCATTAAATATGTTCTATGTATATGGATCCTATACGGAATTGAATTCAAACATACCTCATTTAGGCACATTGTAGGCTCTCTCAATATAATGTCATTGATTATCTTTCTCCAAACATCCACTCTACAAGGAAACAATAGTTACACAGAAGAAGTAGTAATAACTTCATCATGAATTCATATTTATGTAGTGTCATCCTCAATTTGTTTACCTTCTTCTATATTTTCTATTGATGTAGAATACCAGCTAAGCTTAGGCTTATAAATTCTACTTTGTTATTGTACCATGCTAAGCTTGTAGATGGTTTAGTTTCCTTGCAAACATCTTGATTCCTCATGAGGTAGAGATAATAAAATATACTTAGGCTGAGTAAGCATTCATTATTCCCTATGTTTTTATAGAAGTCCATGTGTTTATTCCTCATGATGTCCCTATTGGATACTATGTGAGGCATAGCTAATATGTGTGTGTATGTAAAATAGTTCCCTCCACTTGTACATATGTGTACATACTAATAATGACACAAAATATAATATGTACTGATTAATCCTATTTATTTATTGATATTTATCCACACAACTATAATCTACTAAATATTTAGATTTCTTTTAGTAATATTTATCTATAGAACTACAATGAACTGACTAATCTGATTTATTTTTGTTACACCCACGTCCCACAATTACCACTAATCATGAGTTTAGGGCATAAGTTTGAGGATTATACTTAATACAAAGTTCACTCCTAACTTTTTCTTTTTCCTTTATCTCAAACTCTTTTTTTTATTTTCACATTCAATCACATAAACAAACTTAACAAGGGAATTAAACATTGATTACTTAAATATGATTTCAACATTAATGATACACATCCGGACATTTGTTTTGTTCCTCACACTTCCATGTATATACAACATGATAACCAAATATATACTCTATCATTAAGGAAACAAAGATACAAATCATCATTTAGAATTCTCTCTCAACTATATACAAGAACCTAGAGTGACAGGGACCGACTGAACATAACTAATCTCATACTTAACTCCTGTGGCAGATCTATGTTGATGCAATGCCATCTTCAGTCTATGATTTGTCCCTAAAAAAATGTGAGTAGAGGGGTGAGCCTACTCACTCAGTGAATGAGTACTTCAAAGAAACAGTCTAAAGAACTGATATAATTATAGATATAGTGTTTTGCATCTGATATCAATTATAACAGCGGTAAGCTTTAAAGAGACTAATCATTTACAAACATAAATATGGCAGACTACTCTAGACATCTACAAGAGTGAATCAATATACAAACATGCTTTATTGATTATAAAGAAAACTAATAATCTATAATCATACAAAGAATAATTGAATAGCTACACACACTTGGTTAATCTCTCATTCATCTTATTATGCATCAGTAGTAATATACAAATATCTAAACATTTTTCTCATTATTCTCTTTGTAATCTTTCATTAACTTTAACTTGACCTGACTACTGAACTAACTACTAATGTGTTGGCCAACTAAACATAACCGACTGATCTGACTATTGAACTGACTACTACTATGTTGGCCAACTAAACATAACCGACTAATCTGACTACTGCACTCTTTATCTGAACTCAATTCAACTCAATTAACTTTTCTTTTTTACTTTGCCCCTAAACTCACTTGGATTGTACCATCCAAGCCAAAGCCACTACTGTGTGACTTACTGTACAAGTCTTAAGGTAAACTTGAGACCTTAAGACTACTACTAACTATCTCAGTCTACAACGAGGTTGCCACTTTTGGCCTAACGATAGCTAAACAACGTATGTAAACTATGGCCCCTTATCCTGGGTACTCAGGAGGGGTGCCTCTTAGCTAAAAATCCTCAACTCTATGTAATGCAGTTCCACTAGGGCTAACAGACAAAATGGATTAACTTCCAGAAGAAGTAGGTCCACAAGGGCTGTATACTTCAACTGGTGGGTACCACTAGATCTCCACTAATTATTGGATACCCCTACTATTGAAATAGTACCACCAGGATCTTTGGTTATTGTTGGGTACTATGCTACTCAACTGAAGTACCACCGATATCCAATCAATTGATGTTAGATACTCAGTTCCAGGCTACTTATTCCTATATCTGATAGTCCATAGCCTGTTTCACCCATCCATGTACAGACCTCCAAAGAGGGTTCTACGGTGTTCATGGCATCTACTATTAATTTTATAGTTTTACTTACTACTTGAGCTATGGGACTGGATTCACTAATAATACTTAGTTGAATGCATTACATATTGGATACCCTTATCTTAGCTTTTCTCATTTCTTAGATGCTTAACATACTAATTACCCTTCTCTCAAGGTTTCTCATTTCTCATGCACATAGAAGAATTCTCATATGTTCAAATAGATATCATGTCTAATGATATAAACATTAACATTCAACATTTTTCATATTCATGCATGGCATCAACGACATCCCTATATAGGGAAATGCCTTTTCTATTTTCTTAAATTACCATAACAACTTATGCATATAAAATGATATTCAGCTAGAAACTTGAATCATCACATAAACCATTTCAACCAGTCATGTATATGAAACCCTGGTATGAATTTAACTAGGGTTTCCAAGATATTTATTAAAATATCATGCATCAAGAGTAACCTTAAATAAATGAATTTTTAACAATAAAGAATCACATCCATTGAATTCATGAATCTTATTCACAAACTTCCAACTTTCCATTCATTTAGGGTTTCACCCTCTTTATTGATATATCAAGCAAACATTGATATCATCATATGAAATACAAGATCTTATCTGACATATATGTACTACTCATTCAAATAAAACAATCACTTGTAACCAAGGAGATTCAACTAGACAAACCTCTTTATTAAATTATACAACAATTTTAGTCATAGCCAAAAACCCTAAATTTTTCTATTTTCATATAAACTCTGTAGTTACTTTAGGAATTATCATTTAGATAATTTGTATGCATTTCTAGTATTATTTATCTACTATAATCCATCACAATAGATAAATAATCTTATTTCACATCATCTTGCAAAAGCTAGGTCAAAAGGGCAGTTTAGGGTTTGTAGTTGCATACAAAACAAGTAAAGATTATAGGTCATTTAACTCATTTTTATACAATATATTGTTTAAAGGAAGTAACCACTCACCCTAAGGTGTGAAAACACCTTAAAAATTAAGCTCATCTCTGAAAATCTCAAACTCATATCAAAACCCTAGCAAATCACCGAATTCTTCTTCCTTTCAACCCGGAAACCCTAGAAATGGGAGATTATGAAGAAAGAGTGAGAAAAGGGGAAGATTTGATACCATTTCGAATCAAATCAGAGGAGGGAAAGAATATTTACATGTAAGATAATATTCACCATGAAAGGCTATGCAAAGAAGTGAAACTTACTTGATTTCATCATATCTCAGAGAGAGAAACCCTAGATCAACAAATCCACCATTTTCTTCTCTCAAACCCTAACTCTCCCTCTCGCTCTAGGATTTTGTTTCTCTAGAATAGATCATGAAATATGAGAGCTACTTGGGTGCTATCTTTATCATATAGAGAAATTTAGGTGCTTGGGTAATTTACTCGTTAACCCCTCACTATACTTTTTCTTATTTCAGCAGATTTTTCTATTATAAAAAGTTACTATAATTCATTTATTTCAGAGGTCAAACATACTCTAAAATTATGAAAATTTAGAATGATATCTGAAATGAAATTTCATAGCTCCATTATAAATTTCAAATCATTAAGATTTATCAATAAATAATTAAAAATCAAACACTATGCTATTGAATGACACTCTGTCAACATTTTGGTCAAAGTATAGTTCTATTGAGAACCACATTCAAAGAACACCCAAATATTCTATTTTTTTTACAATATGCATGATTGAGTTATCGATATCATATCCAAAATTCAATTAAATAAAACATTCATAGAAAATATGAAAAACCATTTACCACACTTCTATCCTGATCAAATTCCATATCCATGTACTATCAAAACACGAATTTTTTCCGATCAGGGTTTACATTGCTCAAACCCTAATTATTCAAACTAAAATCATAATTAGAGTTTCTTCTTAGGTTCGAAACATCACAATTGAGCTACTATCATTAATCAAGTCTAAACGATGTTCAATCTAATCAAGCATGCATTCAGGTAAACCCTAGTTTACCAATTAAGCACAAATGTGGTCATTACAATTCTCACCCCCTTAAAAAGTTTCCTCCTCAAAACATAAATACACAAACAAAGTGTATTCAAAGTTTCTTTTAAACTTCTAAAATCTTATGTGTCACTATACTCTTGTATTTCATATTTGAATGTTATTTTCAATATTGTGTCATTTGTTTCTTTTCTAATCACGATATATGTTAAGCCAGACTTCTCAATGATAACTGAAGAATATATATTTTTCTGTCACAATTAGTTATAGGAATGAGATAGATAAACAACTATTTTTTTTGTTGCCACACCCTATTGAGATGTTACCTCAGTATTGGTAATCTGATCCCACTATCTTAATTCATACACATCAATTTGTACTTATTTTTCTACATCACATCAGAGTTATTAAAGAAAATTCACCTTTTTGTTTTGAATTTCACTATTTTTCCACTCTAATAGAAAAGCAATCATGAACTGCAAGACTAGAAGTAACAACAATTGTATAAAACTGAGTCAGACTATTGATATGAATGATTGAAACCATAAAACACATTACAATTTAGTATATTGCTTACACATGTACAATTGAAGTCATATGTAAAACACATTTTCATCCATTGATATTCCTTCAACAAACTATGCTTCTTTAAAACAAATTCACATATTGCTGAAAGCCATTTATTATCTATGATTTCTCTTCTTATGCATTACAACTTCTTCTTACTTATCCTTCTCATTTTTATCATCTAGAATAAACATACCTAACATAACATTCAAGGTAAGAATAGATTATTCATCATTCTTTCTACCACTGCAAAAAAAATTATTTTAGGTTACACTTTGCTCATGGTGCACTTATCCTTTTGTTCAAATCACACTTCTTATATTTCAAATCTATTTCTTATCCTTCGTTCATACTCATTTGCATATTATTTATCTGTCCTTCACATTTGCAACCTTTAAACCCATGAATACTATAACTACTATTTTCTTCTCATATTGATGATCTCAAGATTTTATTTTATAGAGATGTTCATACTCAAGGTCAAATCACTATTGACATCCCTTTAACTGTTACAACCCTAAACTATCTAGGGTTTGATCCATATAAAAAAACATTATGTTATTGTTGTTGGGTTTTGTGGGACGAAACAGGCAGCAGAAACAAAATTTTTTATCTTACCACAAACCCATAACCAGTAGATTGCATCAACAACTATGTAATAGGAAAGATGGTTTAGCAAGATATACATAGTCTTGAGGCTTGCTCAGTGGCAATACCTCGCAGCTAGTGTGGTCTTCAACCACCTAGTCTTTGATAGTGTCTGTGCAGCTCCTGGTGTAGACCCAGACTGCAATTGACAGTCATCCTCTTGAGCAGAAGAAATCTCCCGCCTCTACAGATAGTCCACACAGACTACCAGGAACTCTAGTCATCTTGTCCTGAAGGACACTAGAAGGATTTGTCCCCCTCTGTCAGCATACTAGTCACCGACACACTCTTCCACAATTAGTTGCTTTTCTACAGTTATCTTTCCCTCGCTGTTCCTCCCTGGATGGGTAGAACTTGCTTGGGCTCTCTCGGTTACCACAACCAGAGATGACAACAAATTTGCAGAGCAATTGATGTTTTGAGTTGTATGTTTTGAGAAGCCCCCTTTAGCCCTCTATTTATAGTAGAGGGTAGGGTCAGGGTTCCCAGTCTGTGTGGGAGTATAAGGGTCCAATATTTCCATGAACTGATTGTACTACAGCAGACGAACCGGTCATTTCACAACTCAACCGGTCATTTGGACAAGTGAGCCGATCAGTTCACTTTTAAACCGGTCGGTTGGGAGTGTGAACTGGTCAGTTCACTTAGTGAACCAGTCGTTTCACTTCCCAGACTTACCCACAATTGACTTTCCTTATTCATTTCTAATTAATGCAAATATTAACTCTTCTCCCAATCAAATTGAACAAGTGAAACAAAAATCTTTTATTATAAACCAAGAAACTCAACACCTGCTCGGTTGGTCTATGTGAACCGATCGGTTCACTAGTGTGAACTAGTCATCTCACAGACCATGAGCCAATTGGTTCACCCAGTGAACCGGTCGGTTGGTGATACAGGTTGTGCATAACTCATTCAATGTAGTTCTCAATCAATCTGACACTCTAAGCAATTGGTTCAACACTTGAACTTGATGATTCTGAGTCAAGTCTATTGATTAAACATTTAATTGAGTACCTAAACACTTTAGTAATCAATTTAAACATCATTCATGGATAAACTCCTCATCCAGGTTAATCCTATGTGTGTGACCCTATAGGTCCCATTTCACGTGGGCAATGAAAGTCCATAACTCACTTATGACTTCACAAACAAAGAGCGGTGCCTAGTCACACATCAGTGCTACCCAAGTGAAAAGGAAATTTGGAGAACAACTTTCAATCCTACAATATGTAATTGGTGTTACAGTGAATGTATAGTTCCTTTGTCACTGATATCCAGATTGAACTTGAGGAATGGACTGGTCATCCTCTACAAATGTTCAATCCATGTTTCTTGATCTAGAGTAGACCGTCTGAGATATTTGTAAGCTCAATGTCATACATTGACTCACATGTGCATGGCCATGCATTTCTCAGCCTCACTCATCAAGTGGCCAAGATATCATACTCCCTCAAGAGGGACAAATCCCATATCCATCACTCACATTCAAAACCCCATGTGTCAAAGTCACCCAATCATCACCCTTCTAACAATCCATATTTCAGGATTGCGTTTGATGATGTCAAAGTGTACCCAACGACATGTGATGAGTGTAGCTCTAAGAACCACAGTCACCACCAATACTATAAGAGTTGATCCTGACTTACCAGGCGTGGTTTCCATGCATCACACTTACGGTGGGTCTGTTCGATGCACTGTTCTCTAACATGTATCTATGTGCTTAGTTTGATGTCACATATCATGACTAATGAGATTCTGTCATCTACCAACATACACTCTAGTCTTTTGTGTTATTGATGTCTATGGTTATTTCCACAATAACAACCGACTAGGCACATAACAATAATGTATACTCTTAACATCTGTATGATCTCAATTATTCAGGTCCTCAACCCGAAGACATACGTTATTGAGTAATACAATTCTTTAGACATTTATCATGTTATACTATTATCTCAAAATAGTTAAAACATGTAGATAGAAATTCCCTTTATTATTATTCAAATCATTTACAAAGTATCCCATTACAATCATCATATGACTTGCTCTATGGGCATACATACCAATAGACTCCCACTTTCTCTTAGAGCCAATCACCCAAGAATCTCAATCCTTATGACCTAGCATGACCGTCATGCTTATGTTGTGAAAGTACCTTTGTCAGGGGATCAACAATATTATCTTCAGTTAGTACTCTATAAATCTTCACATCTCCTTGTTGTATGATCTCTCGTATGAGACAGAAGCGCCTCAGTATGTGCTTGGACCGCTGATGTGATCTGGCTTTTTTAGCTTGAACAATAGCTCCATTGTTGTCACAATAAAGCTCAATTGCATCACAGCTGCTAGGAACCACCCCAAGTTCAAAGATGAATTTCTTGATCCACACAACCTCCTTTGCTACATGGGATGCAACAATATATTCAGCCTCTATAGTAGAATCCACAACTAGCTCTTGCTTAGAACTCTTCCAGCTCACAACTCTGTTGTTATTGCAAAATACAAATCCTGATTGCGATCTATAATCATCTTTATCGGTTTGGAAGCTTGCATCAGTGTAACCCTTTACCACCAACTCTTCCTCACCGCCGTAAACGAGGAATTGATCCTTAGTCCTTCTCAAGTACTTCAGGATGTTCTTTACAGCTATCCAGTGAGCATCTCCAAGATCTGACTGGTACCTGCTCATCATGTTGAGTGCATACGAGTCATTGGGATGGGTGCACAACATTGCGTACATGATGGATCCAATGGCTGATGAATATGGAATCCCGTTCATGTGTTCCCTCTCTTCACAAAATCTGGGAAACTGAGCTCTAGAGACGGTAACTCCATGAACCATGGGTATGTTTCCTCTCTTTGAGTTCTCCCTGTTGAACCTCTTCAACACCTTGTTAATGTATGTGCTCTGACTTAGTCCAAGAAGCCTTCTAGATCTATCTCTATAGATCTTAATTCCTAATATATAGGATATTTCTCCCAAGTCCTTCATTGAGAATGTATTTCCAAGCCATGTCTTTACCTTCTGCAAAGCTGGGATGTCATTCCCCATCAGTAGTATGTCATCTACATACAATATGAGGAATGTAGTCATGCTCCCACTAACCTTCTTGTACACACAAGGTTCATCTTCATTTTGACTAAAGCCAAACTCTTTGACTACTTTGTCAAAATGAAGATTCCATCTCTAAGATGCTTGCTTCAATCCATAGATTGACCTTTGCAGCTTACATACTTTATTTGCAGTCTTTGGATTTATAAAACCTTCAGGTTGTGTCATGTACACATCCTCCACAATATTCCCGTTAAGGAATGCGGTTTTAACATCCATCTGCCAAATCTCATAGTCATAGTGGGCCACAATAGCAAGCATGATCCTGATGGACTTAATCATGGAAACTAGAGAAAAGTTTTCATCCTAGTCAACACCTTGAACTTGTCTGAACCCTTTGCAACCAATCTGCCTTTGTAAGTTTGCACATTTCTATCCATGTCAGTCTTCTTCTTGAAGACCCACTTGGACCCTATGGGTTTTACCCCTTCAGGTGGATCCACCAAAGTCCATACCTTGTTGGTATACATGGATTCCATCTCAGATCTCATGGCCTCAAGCCATTTCTCAGAATTTGGTCCCTCTATAGCTTCTAGATAGGTAGTTGGCTCATCATCTATGACCAACTCACCACCTTCTTGAGTCACAAGATATACAAATCTTTCAGGCTCAAGGTGTATCCTACTAGATCTACGAGGTCCCTATGTTACTTGAAAAGACTGAGATTCCACATTGTAACATACTGAAATTCAGGGTCTTCCCTACAATTTACCCACTTTTGAGCTTTTCTTTGCTTTCTAGTCCATTTGGACCTTTTTCATAAATTTCCCTTGTTTTATATTCTTTTTGGACCCCTTGTGCAATTTGAGCACAATTCAATGTTTAAAATCACCTTTTTCCCTCATTTATGATAATGAAGGGGTGTTTGCACAAATAACCCAATTAAGGAGATAAGTGAAGGTTAATAATGTAATTTGGTCATTAAGGATGGATATAAGTAGATAATATTAATTTGGAGCTTTTTGGATAAATATATTAATAATAATAAGCATTTGAATTAATTATGAGTATATTAACCTCTTTACTTTCTCTCTCCTCCAATTTGAGGATAAATGTGTGAAAACATATTTAAAGGTTGATATTTTTCTCTTAATACTCATATATATCTATCACCTCAAATTTGACTCACTAATTGCATTAATATAGTCATTTCATAATAATTCACACCTTTTAATGTGTTAAAATACACTTTAATGAGGAATGTATTTATTAAGGGCCTTATTGGATATAAGTAAGAAATCTAATTATATAGCATCGTTCTAAATGCTAACATGAACCTATGGTCCAAATTTGGTGGCTTTTGGACTTCATTTGACCCTTCAAATCCATTTTAAGAGCTTTTAATAAAGTATAACTATGGATTTTAATCGATTTCATTTATACCGATTTGTCACATTATGGTTCGGGTTATTTTCGCTGTCACGCGCCCCACCTTTCACCTACTCATCATCCAACGGTGGTCTTTTACTTCCGATCAGATCCGATGGTGGAGAACTCATCTCCTACCTCAGACCGTTCACGGGTTGCTGAACAGAGATGACCGCTGGGTTCCTCGGAACCGTCCTCACACCCTCCTTCATCATTGCACACGGTTCTTATCCCTTTGAGTTCTGCTCTTGATGATGGATTGAATGAGCCCTAGCTCATCGTCTACCTCGCTGGTTTGACGAAACACCCAAAGTCGGCAACCTCCTCTTCTCTGCCCCGGATTGCAGAGGGAGCCTCGGCTCCTATCGTGCTTATATAAGAGACTCTATAGCACCCAGACCTCCTTACAGTTCTCCTCTCCTCTCAATTAGGTCCATAGCCTCCTCATGTACCCCAACTTCATCGCTTTCTTCCTCGGTGAGTTCATCGGCCGCTCCGACTCCCCCTCTTCTTCAGACCCAATTGGTACCTCAGTAAGCACCTACGGAGCCTCAACTTCCTTCTCCTACTCCCCATTTTCCTCATGGTGCTCTAGGTCATCGGGTCCTATAGACCCCGGTTTGGAGCTCGCCGACGATTTGAGGCTTTGAAATTCTAGCGATTATTTTCTCACGAGAACTCTACCAGGGCCTTCGCCCTCTCCCAACGATTTTTTTGTAAGGGATTGTGTTTTGTTTTCAGGTCCTTTTCCTTGGTTCTGACCTCAACCATCTTCTTCTATTCTTCAACTGCTCCTTGAGCTACAGACCACCGGAGCGGTCTGGGAAAGGTTCACTGAGGTCGTCGGGCTTGGGCGAGTTTAGTGGGATGTCTAGCATCCGGGAATGAGGAACCTACCTACGGCTTGGGCCTCGTGAAGCACTGCCCTGCTGCTCCCTCACCATTGCTGCGAGTGGAAGAAACTGGGTCATGATATGACCAGTGTACCCATGCCCCGGTCATGGGGCCATTGTTTTCGGGCTTGGGCATTTTGGTCTTTTCCCCCTGGTTTCCTCTTGCTATCGCAAGCAACTGAATTGTGAAAATGACCTTATTGCCCTCATCGTATCAATTGGTTTGTTTTGAGGGGAGGGGTAGTTTAGTCATTTCATTTGTTATTTACATCAAATTGTAGTTGGATTTAAATACATGTCACGCTATAGTTTCCTGCATCCTGATTGGTCAATTTTACTTAATTCATAGTAAATCGATCTATTGTCAGAAAAATGCAAATAAATAGTCAATGGAAAGGATTTTTCATGTAGAACCTGATTTTGTGGTTTTTGAAGCCTGATTCTAAATTATGTTTCGAAGTTTGTTTTGAATGTCTTTTTAAGTGTATAAAATGTTCTAAAATACACAATTAATTCATTTTAACTCCAATTTGTAAAATAAAATATGTTTTCTTATTCAGGAGAATATGACCAATCTGAGGGATTGGTTTTTGAACCTTAAATCGTGATTTTGTAGGTAAGTTCCAAAAGTTAGGGTTTTTCATATACTTTATGCCTTAATACATTCTAATACATATGTAATGGTTACAACTAGGGAAATATGGAATGGTGATGCAATCAACTTGGTAAAGGTGATGGTAAATAATTAAAATAGGTATGTGTAGCCTATTTTAATATGTAGACCCTATTCATATATGTGATCTCTATGGATGGATGTGAATGATTATTGTGTAAACAATCCTAATCTCTTAGTTGGGACTTTTCCAACCCCACAATCATTATGGTGCTAGCCTTGTTATCCTTCTAATTTCATTTATTGGCTCTTTACTTATTTTATGCCATTGTGGCTCATTCAATTGAATCATGTGAATCATGCTACTACGTATGTTGCCTCCTTTACTTGGAAATGCTTTAATCTTGTTATTGCCTATGTTGGCTTATCCTTTTGAAATACTTGGAAACATTGTATATTGTGGTTGATTATGTTGGCTCCTTTACTTGTTGGAGTTCTTGGATATTGTTGTTGCCTATGATGACCCATTTATTTATTTGGGTTTTATTCCCAATGCTATGTTGCAATCTTGTTACTTTTCACTATACTGCCAAGTGACTATTTAAGCATGATGTATTTTAGGCCAAATGACAATGTAGTGTACATGAGTACAAACCACCCACAGGGCACTGGGGTTTTAGTCCCCCTTCCGGGCACTGGGGTTTTAGTCCCCCTACCATTTTATATATTAGGCACCGGGGTTTTAGTCCCCCTGCCACTTTTTAGGCATTGGGGTTTTAGTCCCCCTACCATTGGTGAGGTCTGGTAGGTGCCTCACCCTACATTGAGATGAGTTTGTGTCTTAGTAAATGGAACGTAACTGACATATTTATTCCAATGCTATATTGACTTCATTTAGAAAAGCATCTGACCACTCTTCTCGGAATTCATTTAAGTCCTCACGTGTGTAAGGCTGAGTTGATAGAAAATGCACATGCTAATATTTTATAAAAATGACTACAACTCACTTGTAAATTTATGATGTTATTCTTTATTACCTGATCTATAGTCTGAATGTCATTTGATGCTTGTTTGACAATAGCTTGCATATATTTCATTACATAGTAGCCACAAACCCAGTCATTATTTTGTATAGGAAACTACAAATAACGAATTATTCTTAATGTTAGTAAACTACTATAAATAGAAGACTATAAGAGTTGACATATAAGAGTTGAAAATTAATACATATAAGAATAAGCAATTGTCAAAGTAGCTACCTTGACATTTTTCAAAGTCAATGTCTTTAATTTTGTGGGTATTTGTCCTCCGCCTTCACGAAAAGCTTTTATACCCCTATCAATGAAATGATAGTAGGTAAAATAGAAATTCTAAACAAAAATATCATGTTGAAGCATTGACTATATTTTTTCTTACGCTATGGCTGGCAATTTCAGTTTGTGACCCCTTGTTGTTTTTCCCATTGGGTCAAGATAATAAAGAGTCATCAATTTTGGGACAATCACCACTAATTCCCAATGTCTAGATCTGAGTAAGAATAAAACAAACATTAAAATAAATACATTTGTTCATTATTAAAATTATATTGAATAATAATACTTATTGGACGTTAAAAGGAATCAGGATAATTTCCATTCCCACACTAGCAAAATATTTGAATGCATCAGAGAAGTACTCACTCACTTCCTCAATATGTGTCTCCACCTAACTAGTAACCGAAGGAACTAATAATTCAACATTATTTATATCAAAGTTTGTGGCCTCTTTAGTATTTTCTAGATTTGATGCCATCTTTAGTCTTTCCTGGTATGTGAAATAGCGTATTAATGATGCTATCACAAATATTTTTTTCAACATGCATGACGTCAATGCAATGTCTAATTGCCAAAGATCACCAATAAGGAAGATCCCAGAATATTGACCTCTTCTTGTATAGAGATTTGTCACATGTGAGTGTACGACTACTTGAACTCTTTCCAAATTCATTAACAATATGTTTCACCCTATCATATACAACATTTCCTGGTATAGGTTTAGGAGTACTTCGTTCCTCAGTTGACCCATTAATTTTTTTGCGTTGCCTTCGATAAGGTGGGAGAAATCTCCGATGACCAAGATATATGATTTTACCACCATGTTTCAATCTAATTGAATCAATATTTTCCTCAGAAATAGGACATGCTTTGTATCCTTTTATGCTATATCCAGACAAATTTCCATAAGCTGGAAAGTCATTAATCGTACAAAAAAACATAGAACGCAAACTGAAGATATCTTTACGTGAAGCATCATATGTCATAATACCTTCTTCCCATAGTTTCATTAGGTCATCTATTAGAGGTTGAAGGTAAACATCAATATCATTTCCAAGTTGTTTGGGCCCTGATATCAATATTGACAACATGACATACTTATTTTTCATACACAACCAAGGAGGAAGATTATATATAACAATCATAATAGGCCACGTGCTATGTTGGCTTCTTAATGTACCATAGGGATTCATTCCATCTGTACAGAGTCCAAGTATTAAGTTTCTTGGTTCTTTACTAAAATGAGGGTATAATAAATCAATTTTCTTCCATTGTGGTGAATCAGATGCATGTCGTAGGACGCCATCATCATTGGCCTTTAACTCCCCATGCCAAAACAAATTTTGTGCATCTTCTGTATTAGCAAATAAGCGTTGAAATTGTGGTATTATTGGTAGATACCACATCACCTTGACATGAGAGCCATTTTTAGCCTTAGATGAATTTGTGGTCTTATACCTTGACGCACCACATTTTGGACAATTTATTAAATTACTATAGTCCTTCTAAAATAACACACAATCATTTGGACATGCATGAATCTTCTTAGCCTCCATTCCCATTGGGCACATTATTTTCTTTGCTTGATATGTTGAAATTGGAAGCTCGTTGCCTTCAGGAAAAATTTCCTTTAACAAAGACAACAGTGAAGTGAAACTCTTATCGCTCCACCAGTTTTGAGCTTTAAGAATATATAATCGCATCACAACACTCAACCTCGTGAACTTAGTACAACCCTTATATAAAGGTTTTTTATCATAATGGACAATGTTTGCAAATAAAGAAGGTGGATCAATGACATTGTCCCGACAACTACGTAGCATCTCATCAACCATATCATCCTGAATTAGTTCATCATTATCATCATTATCTATATCTTCTATGCCACAACTATTAGTATCGACATTTTCTTATCCATTATTAATTTTCTCTCCATGCCAATACCATTTATTATAACCTTGTATGATCCCATTACATATGACATGATTCTTAATTTCCTCAGCATTATCAACTTTCAAATTGTTACCACAATTTCTACATAGACAATAGAACCTATATGTAGGTAGTTTCCTATGTTCCTCAGAAAATCTGATAAATTCATCAACACCTTTGGCAAACTCTAGACTATAACGGTTCTTGATAGACATCCAACTTCGATCCATTTTCTATATCACATTAAAAATTAATTACAAAACTAAGCATTTAATATTGATACTATAAGCTGTAAGATTTTATTGATAGGAAGTTAATTACTTTTATACTAAAGTGTACCACCTATCCCATTTTTGAATATTTAATCTCACTAGTAACTATATAATGTATGTTTAGTTTTGAAGAAAATTTCAGCAGCATTTCCCCTAAGTTCTCCAAGTACACTGATGTAAATGGTAAATAACCACTCACATATGTACCCAGAGAACAAATGAGGAAATACTACTAAAATTTTCTTCAAAACTAAACATACATTATACAATTACATCCTAAGTGAGATTAAATATCCAAAAACAGTCCCAAATCGGATACTATCCAAAATTTACTTCTATGAGTAAATTTTGAACAGGTTTCTAAGTTGATACATGCATAAATGTATTATTGTCATATTTATATATTATGTTAAACATCATGCATCGATGATCTCATATATAAACCCTAAAGTGTCAATCTGAGACTACATAATGTCTACCCTCATATTTCGGGAATGTATATATAATGATTACATATGTGATTGATAACAAAATGTAGGTATGAATGAATACATATTTTTATTATTGGTTGATTTACTAGTCAAATAAAATGGCACATTGGGAGAGTGAGAATATTATACTTCACTTGTAACCTGAAGAAAATATATATATGCAAGTCAACAACAAGTCAATAGCACCTGCAACAACACAAATGCACGATTCAATTTTGTTATAATGAATTAATTAGGGGTCAATATATATCAATTTTATAGGAGCAGTAACAAATTCAAACTTGACCAATTTTGATGATTCTGCAACTCAGCCGACACGGCTGTGCTGCCCAGCACGGCCGTGCAAACAACACGGTCGTGCTGCCCAACACGACCGTGCTACCTGGTCATTTTCTTGAAAGTAAGATGTAAACAGAGGAGTGAGGCGGCAGATACAATACCTTAAGAAGAATCGGTCGGTGAGGGAGCTTGTGCGGGAAAAGAACCGGAGAGAGATGCGCACAACCCTTGCAACGCCTAAGGCATCGTCGCCTTTTAAGGAAGAAAGCAACAGAGAGAGATGCAATGCTTAAGGCATCATCGTCGTCTAAGGAAAACGGCGTTGGAGATGGTGGTAAGGAGCGCCGTCGTCGCCAGAGATGGTGGTAAGAAGCTTGGGCATCATCGTCCAAGGAAAGTGGCGCTAGTTTGCCTCTTTTCGGACGAGGAGATGGTTGGGGGAGGTCACCTTTGTAGAGGCAGCACTGCCTTTCTTCGGGCAAGGGAGCGGGAATGGGGAGTAGCAGCAGCAGCAAATGGCAACCTAAGCCTTACAATCGGGCTGCTATGTACAATGTAGAAGACCTATAACGTCGGTTTTTGGTAAAAAAAACCGACCCTAGAAGTCTATTAAAAAATGGTGCCCGGACTAAACCTATAGCGACGATTTTTTAGGATAACCGACGCTATAGACCAACATCTGTAAGGTCAGTTATATATATAAACCGACTCCATAGTTTCAAAGCGGTGCCCGTGTTTTTTGTTGACCCTATAGCATCGGTTATTTTAAAAAACCGACCCTATAGATCGAGGTGTGAAGCTAAAATCGTGCGAATTTTCACCGTGGGAAACCTATAAGGACGATGATAAAACTGATGCAGTAGTCTATTAGGTCAGTTATTCTAGTAAAAACAATGCTATGGACGGCGACGTTACTGGACAAAAATGTAGTAGTGAGATTTAGCGACACTATCTATATGGAGCCACCTTTGAAATCTTCACCGATCAAAAGAGCTTGAAGTATCTCGTGACTGAGAAGGACCTAAACCTGAGACAAAAGACGATTGATGGAGTATATGAAAGACTGTGATTTCGCCATCACCTATCACCCCGGGAAGGATAATTTTGTAGCAGATGCTCTTAGTCAAAAATATGTCAGGTGTGCAGCTGTCTCGTCTAGCTAGTGGAGAGGACTAGAAGAGTTTTCTAGGTGGACTCCACATCCATTAGAAGATCGGATCTGAGTGGCTAACATCTAGATAAAACCAGACCTATCAATCGAGTTGGTATCTGCCCAGTTAGCCAACCCAGAGCTTGACAAGATGAAAGGTTTGTTAGAGAAACCTCAGGCCCATCTCTCCGTGGGAGTAGATGGTGGAATCTACTACAAAATTCATATATCAGTTCTTGAAGATTCGCCCTTGAAGAATCATATCTTGAAAGAAGCTCACAGTTCTAAGTATACAGTACACCCTAGTACTACCAAGATATTTAAGGACTTGTAGCGATACTTTTGGTGGCCTGGAATGAAGAGAGATATAGCAGCATATGTGGACAGTTGTCTCACGTGCCAGATGGTGAAGGTTGAACACCAACGACCCGGTAGATTGCTACATTCAATTGAAATTCCTGAGTGAAAATGGGAACAGATCACCATGGACTTTGTGGAGGGTCTCCCCAAGACAAAGAGGGGTCATGATGTAATATGAGTTGTGGTAGATCACCTTACTAAGTCAACACATTTCCTTGCCTTAAAGACCACTGCCAAAGTGGCAGATCTAGCTGAACTTTATATCAGAGGGATAGTACAACTACATGGTGTTTTGAGTTTGATTATTTTTGATCGTGATGCAAAGTTCATTTCTAAGTTTTGGAAGCAAGTGCAAGAAGAACTCGACACTTGACTAAAGTTTAGCGCAACTTATCACCCCCAGACTGATGGACAGTCAGAGAGAACAATCCAGACGTTAGAAGATCTGTTGAGAGTATGTGTGCTCGATTGGGGTGAATCATGGGAGAAGCACTGCCCCTAGCTGATTTTGCTTACAATAACAACTACCAAGCTAGTATCGGGATGCCTCCATATGAAACTCTCTATGGGAGGCTGTGTTGGTCACCGCTTCACTGGAATGATGTTAGTGAAAGGACCTTGTTGAAGTCATAGGAACTACAGTTATATGCTGACAAAGTCACTTTGATTAAGTAGAGGCTAAAGTGAGCCCAAGATCGACAAAAGTCATATGCAAGATGCGAAGTGGACTGACTTGGTCGTTTGTGTCATAGTTGGTGTAACCCCCTTCTTCTCCTCTAGATCTGTTCATCCACCTCATCTATTTCATTCAATTTTGTCATTCTCTCTCATGTCACACTATACCTGTAAATATGTAATGTTGCTTGCTACCATGAGTGGCTAAACATCTTGTTTGAGTTGGGAGCAGCCACTAATACTTTCTCAACATGTAAATACTTATATCTATGGAATATATTCTCTTAGCAAGGATTATCTTCATATTCTTGTTCTTAATGCTTCACTTGTATGATTAACTATCATCTTGTGATGTTTAATTGGTAATGCCTTGAAAGAGTAGTACTAATCTTATCTAAGTTTTATGGAGTTGTGTGAATGCGTGAGAATGTTGGAATGCTTAATCTTAATGTCATATGGTTATGTTTGTGACTGTTTGTTTGCCGTCTCGAGAGACACAACCTTATAATCTAGATCTATCTTAAGCTCGAGAGAGGAGGGTATAGACATATATGAGATTGCTTGTAGTCTTGCTAAGGGTATAAAATGGGTGTGAGTATTGTATGTTGGTGAGAGATCTTAGTTGGTAAAATCCGATCCGAGTTTCCATCCATTCTTGTTACATCAATCGATGTTTCTACATCAATCGATGTTTCTACTTGTTTACTTGTTTGTTTTCTTACTTTGCTTTATTTGTTGGTTGAAGTAACATCGTTCTATAAGGAATACCAAACTTGATCTTCTCCCTTGATTGGTGTAACTGAGTGTCGGTTTTTAAATTTAAGAGCCTGATTACTCTAGATTTGCTCCTTTTTTATGTGTGATTTAGGCTGGTCACCAAGCTGATACAAAAAGCCGAAGCAAACTCTGAATTGAATGCTATTTCAATCATTTACAAACATGCCCTACGAAGACTTGTAATAGTCCCTCAGATTAATAAACTTATACGCCAACCTAATACGAGGAAGATGAGAAAAATCTATGCCACGAACTTTTTGCACTTTAGGCTGCCTGGCTGGCTGCAGTTACGGTCTTCCTTTTGATATGGAACATATATGTCTGTCGGGCCGTCGGGGTCATTACAATATCTTACTATTCTTACTTAAAGTGGGATCCACTATGCTCCAGCGTGCTGCAGGGCCAAGGTTGTATATAAATCTGTCTTTTCCTCTCCGGCAAGCCTTTCGCTCGGCCCCTCACGAAACGGCCCTTAGGAGGGGGAGCTAGACCTCCACGCCAAGCGATCTCCTGCGATCTTTATCCAGATCATTAGCGAGCCAAGGAGCGATCAGGTGGGTGCAATACGGATGATTCCATCACCATGATCCAGATCACCTGCTGATGAACTGAACCCTAATTTTATCAGTGTGACTTAAGGGAAAAGCTAGATAGTGAGGGGAGTGTATATATGTAGTGATAGTAGGTAAGCACAAACCAGGATGCTGGTTCACTGCTATGGACGACGGTGAAGCCTATCCACAAATGCACACAAACCACACGCGGACGGTATACATCAACTTGGTCGCCATCCTTCCAGTTCGGCATCCCACTACCTGGTGGAACCCAGCGGTGGAAACAGCACATTTTTTGCCGAGCCAATCGCAGGGACACACGCTGGAGATCCGATCTGTTTCTTGGCCTCTTTTTCTTTTGTCAAGTGTAACCTGAACATGGTCGTTATCAGGTTTAATCACTCTTGTAAATCATAATAGTCATAGTAGAAATAGATTAGCCTGTACACACGCACAATAAGCAAAGATGATGGACCTGGTGTGGTGGGGAGTGGCATCAACATCTGTAGACACCTTTTTTCCTTCTCTACCCTCTCCCTCCTACATGCCTCGATTTTATCCTCTATCTTAATCCCATCATGCAATAGCTCCTAAGTGAGCTATATTATTATATATTGACCCTTTTTACACCTTTTCTGTATTTAATAATACTTGGACTTTGTCTGTCCAGGAGCAGGAAGCTTCGTAGGCAGCTGCTACTCATGGCCATGTCATCTATGTATGTGCTATTTTAGTATGAAAAAGAAAAACCAATCTACCATTACTATCGTGCTTTACAAATGTGCATAGTGCTAATCGAGATCTTTCGCAACTTACACGGCTGGGGGATCTAATGCGGATCTAAAACAATTGTAACATATGTTTAAGATCATTTTACAAGGACATGCAGTTTTTATCTTAATAAAATAGCACCTTTGTGGGTGTGGCTTAGCTAGAAAGTTTTTTTTTTGTGGGGGGGGGGGGGGGGGGGGGGGGGGTGGGTCGAACATCTGTGTTGTGAAACACATCTGAATTATCAACTATCAAGTAGATAGAACCCTAGTAAGGGAAGGCAAACAGTCGTGATGTCGTCTGGGGAGGGCGAAGAAGGGGCGGCTGCGGCATCTCTCCTCCACCCAGCGGAGGTCTTGGCCAAAGAAGTCCACATGTGAGGGAGGGAGGAAGGGGAAGAGCAGGACGGGGCTCTACACGTGGAGTGAGGGTCTCGACTCACGAGATAGCTAGGCCTGAATCTCAGCTATGATGGGGGGAGGGGGAGATGTGAGGTTTGGAGCAACAAGAAGATGAACAACCTTTGGATGTGCACAAGTACGATAATATGGACACTTATGCGGTAAAAAAGGAGCAGGCTGACAGACCCATCCCCTCCGGCATCAAACGGGAATGGGGGTTAAACAGCAAACAAGTCAGCATTAAGCGTCGAAGTTTCTGGCGTATTCTCTAAAGCGCCAAATAAAATGGCATTTTCTGTAAGGTCACCACTAAAATGCCAGATATTGTGGCGTCTTAAATACGTACAAAGTATGCTAGATTGGGAATTAAGATAAGAAGGCTGATATCTCCAAAAATATTATCACAAAAGTTTGCTATTTAGGTTTTTATTCTTAAAGATTATAAGAAAGCGGTAAGTGGCAACTCGGCGAGTCAAGAGAAGAATTTCATAGACAACAACTTGTCATGTAGCCTTGACCCGAAGGACATCGAATTGATGGTAACGCAAGAGGTCCCAGAGACATACATAGAAAACTCAATTGAGGAAGACCTCAAAAAGCAATGGAAATACTGTCATTCTGAAGTTGATCGAAAAAGACATAGGATTTATGACTATCAGTCAGATTTCTGTGCAAATTACTAGAATATCGTAAAGAACATCCTCAAATAATTTGAGAAGAAGTAAGGATCAGTTCTTTAATTATGGCGGTTAGGAAGAGTTGGGTGTAAAGGGTTACAATTATGTAAGCTTTCAAACTGACGGAGGTGATTATCGATCGTCATCCAGATTTGTGTTTTGTGTTAACAACGAAGCTGTAAGTTGAAAAAGTTTCAAGCAAGAAATAATTGTTGATTCTAGAACGGAAGCCGAGTACCTTGCTGCCTCAAGCGCAACAATGTAACCTATTTGGATCAAGAAATTTATTAGTAAACTTGGAGTATTTTCAAGCATTCACGATGCAATAGAGTTGTAATGTGACAACAATGAAGAAATTGCTCAAGCTAAGGAACCTAGATCGCATCAGTATTTCAAGCATATAATTTGGTGTTTCCAACTCATACAAGAGATTCTACAACGAGGAGATATGAAGATTTACATAGACAGACTGAAAGAAATGTTGTTGACCCGCTGACAAAAGTACTTTCAATAGTAGAAACATGATGGTCATGTTAAATCAAATGGGATTAAATTCGTGGGTGATTGAATCTAAGTGCAAGTAGGGGGTATGTTGGTATGTATGCCCATAGAGATAATCATATGATGATTGTATTGGGGCATCATATACTTGATTTGATAATAACAAAGGTAATTTTGTCTATTATGTTTGTCTCACTTATGAGATAATTACATAGGCATAATAGATGTCTAAAGAATAAGGTTACTCAATGACATTATGACTTTAGGTTGATGACCTAGACAATGAGATCATATGTATGATAAAAGTACATGCGTTCTTGTTATGTTCCTAGTCAGATACTATTGTGGAAGCAAAATAAACGACAATAATACATAAGACTAGAATGCATGTTGATTGATGACATAGTCTCGTTAGTCATGATATTAGATATCAAGTCAAACACATAGGTACTTATTAGAGAACATTGTATTGGATAGACCAACCTTGAGATTGATACATCAAAATCTTAGAATGGTAGTCAGAATCATGTCTCAAAGTGACAATGGTGATTGTGGTTCTTAGACCTGAAGTCACTGCACTCATCATATGTTGTTAGATGAACTTTAACACCATTCAATGTGATTTTGAATGAGGGTTGCCATACATGTGGACCTAAGGTACGTTGTGACACATGGGGATTGAGTGTAAGTGATGTAGATGGGATTTATACCTCCTAGCGGTGTTGATATCATGACCACTTCATAAGTGAGGTTGAGAAAAGCATGGTCATGCTCATGTGAGTCAGTATGTGATATTTAGCTCATGTGCATCTCAATAGTTTGGTCTAGTTCAATAACAATAGATTGAGTATTAAGAGGATGATGATTTCATGCCTCACATTCAATCTAGAGATCTAAGACAGAGAAACTATACGATGACAGTAACACTGATCATAAATGTAGGTTGAAGTTGTTCTCCAACTTTCCAATTACTTGGGTAGCAATGATGTGTTGCTAGATATCACTCATTATTTGTGATTCCATAATCTAGTTGTGGACATTTACCACCAATGTAATTTGATACCTATAGGGTCAAAAACATATGATGCATTGGGAGGAGTTTACTGATGGACGAGATCTAATCTGGTTACTAAAGTGTTTAGGTAATCAATCTAAACAATATTGTTGTTAGTCGACTGACTGGAATGCCCAGTCGACTGAGCGATTTAAAGTGACCAGTTTTACTAGTTCAAATAAAGATTCAAACGACCACTTGGACTGGGTCAAATGATTAATTATACGCATAATGACATTCATAAATCATCAAATTAAAGGACGATGGTATTGCTCCACTGACCAAGCCAATCGATTGATTGGACTATCCAATCAACTGAGTGGTTGTGCTGATCTGACGTCTAGTCAAGAAAATGGGACCTTTTATCTCAAAGGAATTTTTGAAACCCTAGCCCATCCACTCCTACATAAGGAGGGGTGGCTAAGGCTCTCAACACACTTCTTTTCTCACAATTGTGTAACATGAGAGCTTGAGCATTCTCACCTAAGAAAGGGAAAGACGATAAGGGAGAAGGAATTCATTGTTAGCACGTTGACAAATGAAAGGGATACTCGTTCCCACATGCTCAAGAAGTGAGATGTGGAGTTCCTGGTGGTCCACATGAACTACTAGAGGCATTGAAGCTTTTATTGTTATACTAGGAGGATGTTGTCAACCATTATTTGCGGGTGTTACACTAGGAAGACGCTATCGACCTTCATCCTTGTGCTACATGTTAACGGATCCCATCTCCATACAAGGATAATAACTGGACTTTCTCAAGGATAAGGTACATCTTGCACCCTCTTTATTAATACATCATTGTTGATGTGATATGCTATCTAGGAAATATGGTCATAATTTTTTTTTGCCGCCTAGTCTGTCTCCATATTTTACAACACATTGCAACTATACATATGCCCTTGGCCCTAATACTTTTCCTATGTTCTATTATTGGTAATATATATTGTGGATATGGCACTAAATATCCCAACTTCTTATAATGCTAGATTTCTCACCAAGGGAAGGACTTGACTACTTCCTTGACTCAATATAATCACAAACCACTATTGTCCTTTCAATCCTCTTGACAGACTCCATAAAAGATGAGATCATTGCACATGTCTCTAAAGTAGACATTGACTATGCCAACTCCATATTCAAATGATTCATATAATGTTTGATAATTTCCTCCTTTGTGGTAGCTAAGTAGGACAAAACATCAACAAATCCATGAATTCTACCTCATATACATTGACTGAGAACGTCATGTGACTGAATCATCTTCTCCTCTAGGTACAACATAGGAAATAACCTTCCCCAAAACTCCTCACAGAAATTAGACGAGGTAATCACTTCCCCATGGCACTTATCCTCCTTGACGACCCATCAATGGAAGCACTACTCTTAAGAAGGTAGATAGCATGCTTGATCTTATACTCCTCTGCTATTGTCCAGGAGGCAAAAGCCTTCTCAAAATATGTCAACCAAAGATCCACATATGCCAGATAAGATGTTCCAATGTATCTATGACACCCACTCTCTTCAATGACTTAAAGGTTTTTTATGTACCCTAAGAAGAATTAGCACACAAAAATGGTACCTTGGATGGTGGAATCAGTACCATATCCACCATATGTGTGATACAAACATCAGGTTCCCAAACATAGATGGAAATGATTGGTCAACTAATGTTTTAGGGTTTAGGGAGGCAAGATATGTTGTGTAGGTCCTGCCTCACATATTCTTGGCTCCATTGGCCTCTATTGCTTCCCTACCATCAAGAACACAAAGCTATTGTCTACATGCTCTTCACTATGCATGACGATATCTAAATAACCATAAGAGGTGGTTTGATATGGAGAAATCAAAATAATAAATACAACATATGATGACAATGTAACTCCATGAATCTAGGCTCTAATACCACTAAACTGTAACACCCCCACCCTAGGATGCCACACCAACGAAACATTAGTCAAAACATTTTAGTGAACAATACTAATTCATCATTGACCAAGAAGGTAAAACAATGCATATCATAAAATTCTGACCACATATCCACAAATATGCACGTAAAGGGCCATCATGTTCATTCATCACCAGGTTACAATGATGTCACTAACTGCATAGATATATTTGGTATGGAGAGACAACTAAATATCATATGCAACCACACATTTAGTCGCATGGGTCACATATGAGAACAATGTGTCAACTTGTAGTAATTACATTACATCTTCTAAATCATACAAAATTGGGATGCTAACTTTTTTAAGTTAGGAGATACATTAGTCACCCCCTCCCTCAAACTTATGGTGGTGGTTGGATGCCCACTAGGGTGGTAAATTCAAGGTGACTTCTGGAAATCAAATATGGGTCCCTTTATCAAGGGACATTGTGCTTGAGCACTTAGACCACTCCTTGTTGGCAATCAAGATGTTGATTGATATTGAAAATTGTGTAGCCAACACAAATACCTTCTTGATAGACTGGATGTTTTAGGGGCAATGTGAACTCAAACAACAAGGAGGGGTGCAACCATAATTAGCATATCTTTCCATTAACACAATTTTACAAAAATAAAAAAACTAATGTCATTTTTATTTTATTGCTTAGTTGAACAAGTATGCAATGTTTGTTATTAAAGTGCTTTTTATATGTGACGCCTATGTTGGGATTATTATAGTTATGTATACATGAAGAAATTACAATTTTACTATGAACATCAGTTCAATATACCTTCCTGTGACCGTCGGTCCACTTTTGGAAATTTTACAACAAACATGTTTTATTAAACATGGTATATATGCATATGACTTTAGTGTGTTAACTAAGGTGTCAGTTGAGCTATTATAACATACTCAAATCTAGATATATAGGTTAACACTCACTTATTATAGGCTCTTATTCAATTATGTTAATAGCTATCACCTAATTTACCTAGTTGTGGGAACATGGAGCCAGAACATCCCACAACTGATGGTTTTCTTTAAGTTAGCAACATATCGTACTTCTTATTCCTTCAACCAACGGTGTTCTTTGAAAGATCCACCGATGGATTGACTAGGTTATGTTGTGACTCATCTAAGGATACAACTCTATGGTTTTTCTAAGTGGTTTGTTCAAGGTGTTTTCTTGTGTTACAACCAATGGTTTTACCTTCTCACATCTGATGGTTTCGGGGTGTTTCTTGTGGTATGTTGGTTTGGTTTGAATGTTGTAGAATCTGATGGAGGTTTTCCCTTAACCATGTAGTCTTACCTTTTCCCTCGTATGAATGTAAACTTATGATCACCATAATGAGACAATGTGTAATGTTTAGCTAGCTTATTCTTGATATACTAAACCCTAATACAACTGAGTGGTGATAGTTGGTCATATTTAATCTAGTTGATTGATCCTAACCCTAACATAATCCAATGATGGTGATTTCTTATGCTTAGATCCATTGTGTGACTTGTATGATCTAGCTTATTCTTGATATACCAAACCCTAATACAACTGAGTGGTGATAGTTGGTCATATTTAATCTAGTTGATTGATCCTAACCCTAACATAATCCAATGATGATGATTTCTTATGCTTAGATCCATTGTGTGACTTGTATGGTGATGGAATATCCTCTCAATGTAGTTGTAAACCTAATGTGCTGCTATGTGAACATCTTAATGCAAGGTTATACTAAATATGTGTATCACAAGTATGGTGATGGTTTGTTTAGCCTTTGGTAAGGCATGTAAAAACAATGATGTCCTTGCAGGTGATTATGATGTGATAGTCTTAATGACCTTTGGGTATGGTTGATCCCTAATGGAGGTGTAATCCTCTTCATTATGTGACAAAGATTTATATCTTGTGGTGATATGATGACAAGTACGGTCTCATGAATGGAAATGAAATAATATCACATGATTTTGTGATCATAATTATATCTCATGGGTTTTTATATCTTCTGGATTTGTTATATATAAATGCTTACTACAAAGGAATTAGGATTTGTATGTACATATGTTTGATTCAGACTTAATACACCCAATTGGCAATAACTAATCAAGTGAAACCCTAATCCAGTAGTACCATGTACCATAGATCCATTCTAGTATCAGAACTTGTTGGATGGTGAAATGAATATTCCTAAGGGAAACTCAGAGCACATATTGTTGAGTATACGGGGTGCAAGTGACTATGTGTCCTTGTCATACAAATCCTGAGTTTAAGGAGGATCGTTGCCTAGACCTTGGTTTGAGAATGGTTGTGGTCATGTCTCGGTGATTATATATGTGATGTGATTGGAGGACAACTACGGTTGTACCTCAATGATTGGGTTTGTATACCATGGTTTCTAGTGTCCTGACCTATAGCAAGGTGTTGGTTGTTTTCTGGACTATATATCGCTGATTGCAGTTTAACTGATATGTCACTGTGGAGCGGACTTGAACTGACTGAGTAGTCTAAAGAAGATCTTGGAGTCTGGATCTTCCAAGATGTTGTATGGAACTGATTGTGACCAAGCGATGGTTAGTTGGAGTTTGGGTGGTACGAATCAAATTCCCCAGGGCTTAATAAAAGATGTAATCCAGCCGCATAGTATATCTTTTAGTGTTATACACAACGTTTCACATTGGATGATATCCCTTGTTTGCTTTTTTCACAAATGTATGATGTATAGTGAAATAAGAGAAATTGATGTGCTTATGTTGTTAGTTATCTTTCTATTGTTGGTTATGTTTATAATGTTAGCTATCTCATGCTATTAGCAATGCTTATACTGCTAATCATGCTTATGCTGGTAGTTGTGCATATATTGTTAGCTCTACTTATGTCATAGATATGCTTATCATGTTAGACATGATAGTACTGTTAGCTATGTACATGATGCTGGTTAGACTCATGATGATAGTTATGCCCATAATGATTAACTACACTTGATCTCTTGAGAACAATGTTAATCTTTTAATGTTATAAGTAAGACTCTATTTAGAATTGTTCTTAAGGAGTTCTAGATGAAATATTCCTATTTTTTATATAATATTCTCTATCTATTTCATCTGCTTAAACTGCTTAACATATTTAATTAAGTTATCTACTATAATTAATAATCATTATTGAGAGTTATATCTATAACACATAGGCCCATTGCCCAAGGCTCTAGTAGAGTTTTAGGAATGACGACTATCCCCACATACCACCACTAGCCTTAACGGTGCACTTTGTCCTCACTCACGTGCATGCCAGGATCAACTTCCCGACAGGTCACCCATCCTAGTACTACTTCAAGCTGAGCACGCTTAACTATTGAGTTCTTAGTGATGGGCTCCCGAAAAAGAAGGTGCACCTTGGTGATATGGGTAGTCCAATCATTCATTTTAAGATCAACTTATCTGAGGCCTCAAATCTTGGGATATTACAATCTCCCCCACTTAGAATCTTAATGTCCTCATCAAGTCTCAACTATATGGCCTCATAATCTGACCCCATTTCAGTGCAGACCCACAATGGCCCATGGACACCCATCTTAATGTCCTCGTCAAGTCTCAACTATATGGCCTCATAATCTGACCCCATTTCAGTGCAGACCCACAATGGCCCATGGACACCCAACTCCCGATCACGGAATACTAGCGCAAGGGTGGCTACGTCAACCATGAACAACCCTTTCCTACTTGCCTGGACCGCACAGCTCAAGACTGGCATGTCACATGCCCATGTGGGCCCCACCTACTAGAGGGGTTATGGCTCTGATACCATTTGTAACACCCAGACCCACTGCCCAAGGCTCTAGTAGAGTTTTAGGGATGACGAATGTCCCCACATACCACCACTAGCCTTAACTGTATGCTTTGTCCTCACTCACGCGCATGCTAGGATCAACTTCCCGACAGGTCACCCATCCTAGTACTACTCCAAGATGAGCACGCTTAACTATGGAGTTCTTAGTGATGGGCTACCGGAAAAGGAGGTGCACCTTGGTGATATGGGTAATCCAATCATTCCTTTTAAGATCAACTTATCTGAGGCCTCAAATCCTGGGATGTTACAATATCTCTTGCCGGGACATGTGTCTCACCTTGTGGGTCACCACATCTTTTTAGGTGATCAGTAACAGTGGTAGTAGACCCATGACAACAAGTAGGAGTTGTGATGATGGACCTTAGAGGTCTTTTCTTAGATGGCTATTGCATCCTAGAGTCATCCATGCACTCTCAGGTCCGGGCAGCAAAGTTTGTATGTGTTGTTTTAATCGAATCGAGTTTTGGTAGAATTTTGATGATTGTACATGTGGTATTTGTAGGTAATGTTCCTTGATATGTATATGTTGTGGTTGAGAGCACAGGACAACTGTAAAAGATACTTGGCATGATATTTGAATATATGTGGATGTTGGGCTTCTATGCAAATGTTTCTGAGCATGTGGGTGATGTTGAAATCAATTTTAATTATCCCCTTTTCCTACTATGTCATTAATAATTGTTTGATCATTTTTTTGTGTTTTGAGTAATCTTGTTACTGTGACGGGTTCTCACATGATGTGTCGTATGACTTGTAGGTGAGTTCTACTTTTTGTATTTCAAGTTTTTATATCCAGTTCTTCGAACTGATAACATGTATAAATGTAGTTGAGAAGATAACCAACGTTAATAACCCTACATATAAGCATGTCTATATTTTTTCATTAGTTATGAGATCTATAATTTTTTGGATAATACCAAATATATCAAAATAATTTAGATGGTAATCAAGGTTCGTGATATAAAACTTGTTTCTAATAATGATAGACCTCTTGATCAACTAATACTCATCATGTCATTACAAATAATAATATCATGCTAGTGCTAGTAGTCAATAAGTTGATAATTTATCATTTAAAGATATTATCTATCAAACATAAATTATATGTAAATATAAGTAAGGAAACATGTTAGGTGTAATTGTTAGCCTGATAATAATCTAACTACTTGATATATCACATTGGTGTTATTATGTATGATTTGAGTAACTCAGGTACACATGTCTATTTGATGACACAAGAAGGTATTTGATCTATCTTAGCCTTATATGAATTGAAAGGCATAAAGGAAAAAGATCATACAATCGATTGTAATTAGATAACTATATACATGGATGAATTTATGTTGTGACAAAATCAGTCATAGATGACATGTTAATTGGGACATATATGAATATACTTTACCTCATATAACCATATGGAATAGACTTGTGTTCATAAATATACCAAGATCTGAGTATGAGTATATGACTAATGTATATAGAGATATGTCATATTAAACCCCTAGTATTTCCTAGTAAGGTCATTTTGATAAATAAAATCCAATCCCACCCCTCATCTTGTATATGTGTAATGCCAAGACTTCAATGAAAATCCTAACTCAACACTAGGTAACCAACAGTGGGTTTAGATATACTCTCATTTATGATTTATAATTCATGGGCTAATGGTGTATAAAACACTTTTATTTTAGGTTGATAAGGACATATTTTTAGTCCCCCTTAGAGATAGGGTTAGTCATGAAGATCGGGTTTGTATATCCTCTATTTTATTTTAGGCATTATTTGACTGAGACATACATCTTTTAGTGATGCATCTCTTGAACTATTATTCCTAATGAAATGTAATTTCAGGTATGTTTATATTTCTTGATGTTGACTCATTATATCCCTCTAGTTGTTGAACTACTTTGTTTATATGAGTTCTTCGAACCCTCCTGCTTTGATTGCCTTTCTATGAGAAAATGACTTTAATGCTAAACTTTCCACTCTATTTATGCATTCTACATGTTTGACTAGAATATCTAGAATAGTGGTACATATATACAACCACACTTATAAAGGGCATGCGTATTTCACCCGGGGTGTGAGTTTCCACCCTTATTTCTTTTAAGCCATGATCCTATGGTGTTATGGCCCTGTTTTAGGTATATTTAGTCTACATTGTTATGCATGCAAAATAATATTATTTTAAATTAAAATTATGGATGATTTTTATGTCGAGGCACTCTATTCTCATACTTGTAATCTAAATTTTAATATGACTCATTTCTCTTGTATTTCTTTTGAACTTACCTAATTACAAATAGCCCCCTTCTTGTGGGAACATCTCTTTTTGCACTTTTAACTCAATATAGTGCCCAAAGTGTTTATTATATTGTACATACTCAGCCTTTGAAGAACCTTTACTTTTCTTCCTATGTTCTGCGTGATGTTCCCTTCCACCCAGGTTTAGGTACATTGGAAGACAAGGAAGGTTAAAGATCATATTTAGGATTTTGAACATAAGGATAGCTTGGTATGGTTGAGTTACCCTCTGTACTCAATCCTAGATGTTTTAAATATATACCTTTTATTTTGTAATGCCACCTTTAATGTGAGGAACAATTGTATTTGAATAATTACATAACTTTGTAATAGTTTGGTTTTCGCTTCTTTATTGTAACATGGCTTTTGTATTGTACCATTTGAGTGGATCCCCTCCTAGGTCCACTCTTTACAAAATGGTATCATAACCTAAGCAATTGGTGACTTGACTATTTCAAGTTATCCTAGGTTGACCCTTAGTTAGATAGGTGACCCATAGAGGTTGTTGATTTACATATTTTGTAGTAGTGGAATACTAGCTAGGGCTTTCAATCCTTGTCTAAATGGCCACTACCACTCCCCAACACACTACTATAGATGAGGCTCAATTTTTTTTGGGTAACCCTACTTACCCTACCCTCTTCATGGGGGTATAATTTCAATATGTATAAGTTGGGAAATTATTCAACTACTATGAAGTTAAACTAAATTAAACACACATGGATAGGATTAACCCTAGTTCTCACCTTATACCCCTTCGATTTTCTTCTAGCATGTCTCCCATACATCCACTTTGGGTACCGATCATGTAGGGACAAGAAATAAAATTTCATGAGTAAGTTTCAAAGTTCAGATGATTCAATTAATATTATGTGATAATCTAGACTAGATGAGCTATTGTTAGGCATTCCTTGCCTTCAACGTGCAGTATTTCACCATAGCTATGCCTCGATGCCTTCTATTTAGGGACTGGAATCCATTCTCATTGAGCTTGTTACTCCTCATGCAAGAGGATTGGTGAATGGAAGCTATTAGTTTAATAGAATGTTCTTTGGAGTTCACCTCTCTTACCTCCATGGTATAACTAGATTACCTAGTGAACGAGATGATGGATAATCTGACTGAATAGTTCCATTATCGTGTGACAATGTATGGTGAATACTAATTATACCTATATTTGTTGGAATATCATATGAATCCATGTTGTCTTAAAAAAATATGTGTAAATAATGATAAGGATGAAGTGAGAAATAATGTATGTTATGTTCTGCTAGGTCTGGTGGAATTTGACAGTGAGTAATGGAAAACATATTCCGTCCTTCTATGCTATAGGTTAGGGATATGTTGTTATACCCTTTTATTTGTATTGAGGGTTGAACTCTTTTAGTAGAATGAAGTGATGATAAAATAGTTGTAGGTGTGTAGTATAGTTGAAAGTGGTGTACTTGGTTCTCTGATAGATTTTGGAGCCACTTTTGGATTTTCATTGCAAAGATTTTATCATTAAACTTATTTTCATTATTAAATATATGTACAAAAGAAAAGCCTTTAGATTTTATCTGAAGCTTTTGGAACCAAGTCACCACCACAAGAAATTTGAGTAGTAGAGAAATATTTTAGTGAAGAAATACTGGACTGACATGATCAACCATGAGGCCCTAGGCCTAAATATGAAGTAGAGTGTAAGAAGATGAAGTGTTGGATATATAAATGACTTGGTTGATCTACCCATGTTGCATGTCTATGTTGTTTAGGTTAAAAAATTATCCTTTAAAAGGGGTGGAGTCTTGTACGGCTTACTAATTAAGAGTATAACTTATTTTAAGGACTAACTCGAGTAAGCTATAGGTTAAAATGAATAATATTTGGGAACAAATTTAGCTACTACCTATAAGGTAAGTGGGTAAACCTTGGCAATTCCAGTACCATGAATGTTACTTGGATCATTATAATTAGACTTAAAATTTATCTTCATGTATCTAAAATAGTATATTGTAGTGAAGTAAAAAAGGAAGGACAATTGATTACCATAATTTGAACTTGATGCTCGTATACTCCTTGATAGATTATAAGAAATGGTATGGATAATCCTCCCCTAGAAACTAGGTCGAACAAACTAAGGATGTAAAAGTTAGCGAACATGCATAGTGCATGCACGACAAAAAAACTTAAGTAAGAAGGATCTATTTACACCCTAATATAATATGTAGTTTAATTTGTATTCTAAAAACCATGGGAGGCTAGTTAAATAAGTTTCTTATAATACACTAAGATACTTGAATGTGGAGGGTAAGACATGTGAGCTGACAAAACCCCAACACCATGACCCTGATATGTGTAATGGAAAATGAAAAGACTTAATCATGAGAGATAAGTTAATACTCAATTTTTGTATAGCTTTCGCTCAAAATATTATTTGAGGAGATTAATGTAGACTTGAGCATGAAGTGATGTAGGTTCGCCATGGGGTTCTTCTCGATAAGTATGACATGGAATGGTGATTATAATCCACTACATCAAGTGCAATAGAAACCTTAGATTGGTTTGTAGGTATGACTCGGTACACCTAGCTAGTGTTGGATGTATTTCAGGGATAAAATCCTTATTAAGGAGTGAACTGTTGTAACATACTTGATTCTAGATATATAGGTTAACACTAACTTCTTCTAAGCCCTTTTTCAATTATGTTAATAACTAGCACCCAATTACCTAGTTCATAATGTATTAAAATAATTACAGTCAAATATTATAATGTGTTAATAAATATCCTTTAGATATGACATTTAGAAATAAAATAACTGTAATAGATTAAATCATAAGAGTCAATGTATAAATATGCAAATTAATAGATTCAGCCTAGTTTAACACACTAGAAAATTACTAGGATAAAAAGATGAACCAAAATAAATATTTACAAATCATGGTTTCACAATTCATTAATTTAGATCATTAAATGTATTAAGAACGTACTCAATACACAAGAAATGAAATATAAGATCAATAATTTCAATATGAAAAAGTTATGCTAAAATCAAATTTCTCACACTTTAATTGGCTTCCACATAAAATTTTATGTCAATTCAACTTTATTTGCTCCCCTAATTTAATTGGGAAGGGACATACATCATAACTTAGTTATTAATCGACTGTATTAATTTTTTCCTAAGGTCCCAATTGTTTATGTTGTTACACGGAAGACCACAGTCCTCCTTATCAACGTGATTGTGACCATTTTATGCTCTCTGGTCCATTTTTCCCATTCTAGTTCTCTCCCTCATCAGGTATTCCTCCTCCCTCTTGTTTGTTGACCACAAATGAGTCATTTGTTCCCCCATCCTCTCACCCAGTGACCCTTTCCTTCATGTATTCTCTCGCTTCTTCCTCTTCTCTCCCTTCCTGTGTTATTCTATAAAACCTAGTCACCCCTCAAATTTTCTCTCCCTCTTCCTTTCTCTCTTCTCTTTATTTTTTCTCTTCCTATCCATCTTCCTCACCAGTACTCCTCTGACCACGCACCCAGTCACCTAGGAAGAAGGGGCATCAAACAAGACTACAAATGTCTACTTCAATGTCGACTCCTACTCCTCTACAGTTACCACCCACTATTTTTTTCTTGGTGATGTCCCTCCTCTGCAACTCAGACCTACACCTGTGTGTGGGTTGTTGGCCCCTCCACCATGAACTAGAGGTTTGTTTCCTGCTAAAGAACATGTCACCGCCTCCTCATCTATCCATGACCACCACAGATCTGCACATATATCAGCAATAAGATGTCTTCCCCTTCAATTCTATCTGCTCCATAATCTCCTCCAACTTCATTGTCCTCTAGACTCATATCCTCCCTCTATTGCATCTGAACCCACGACAGTTAGAAAGGATCATTGTCAACTCATCCACGGGCAATGCAGGCACCACCTGAGACCACCAATCGTGGATGTATACTCTACCTCAACCTCCTAGACCGGAAATAGCTCTATGCCTCAGGTCCAATTATGAGATATGAATGAAGCTCCTCTTCTACCTCTACACTCCTACCCTTCCTCATAGTTAGTGTGTCTCCTAAGCATCTAGGACCGACAATGTATATTCAAAACTTGTAGACTCAGCTCCAAGTTCTTAGACCCGAGGATGATGGAATGTTCATCGTTGGGGCCTCGAGACCCTGCCCCTTGATCTCCTTCTACCTTCACCTAGTGATCCAAAACCACTGTATAAGAACCAAATTTAACTTTCCCAAAGTATTGACCCATAAAACATAGGCCTAAAACCAACTTCATTATGAACCTACAACACATCCATCTCTTGTTGCTTCTCCTCCAACCTCCTCTCACCACACTAAAACCATAAGAACTAGCCCTATTACTCTTTTGTCTACATCATGAGAAGTTCGCATCTCCTTTGACTACTAAAACCTGGACCTGCCAACAATGTGGTCTCCATGCCTCAAAGCAAACTGCCCAATGACCTCAAACCTCATGTCTATTCACCCTTAACCCTGAGCAAGGTGAATGGTCATAAAATGGTGCATGGAAGATCAATGATGTGTCATATGACTTGTATGTGAGTTCTACTTTTTGTATTTCAAGTTTTTCTATTTAGTTCTTAGAATTGGTAACATGTATAAATCTAGTTGAGAAGACAACTGACATTAATAACCATATATAAGCATGTATATGTTTTATCATTACTTATGATATCTATAATTTTGTGGATAATACCAAATATATCAAAATAGTTTAGACGGTAATCAAGGTTCATGATATAAAACTTGTTTCTAATAATACTCATCATGTTATTGCACATAATAATAGCATTCTAGTACTAGCCGTCGATAAGTTTGTAATTTATCATTTAAAGATATTATCTATCACACACAAATTATATGTAAATATAATTAAGAAAAAATGTTAGGTGTAATCGTTAGCATGATAATAATCTTACTACTTGATACATCACATTAGTGTTATTATATATGATGTGAATAACCCAGATACACATGTCTATTTGATGACACTAGAAGGTTATTTTATCTATGTTTCCCTTATAGGAATCGAAGGGTATACAGGTAAAAGGTCATACACTCTGTCGTAATTAGATAACTATACACATGGATGAATCAATGTTTTGAAAAAATTGACCATAGATGACAGGTGAATTGGGACATATATGAATATACTTTACCTCTTATAACCATATGGAATAATTGTATTCATAAACATATCGAGATCTGAGTATGAGTATATTTCTAATGCATATAGAGATATGTTGCATTAGACCCTAGTATTTCCTAGTAAGGGTATTTCAATAAATAAAATCCAATCCTACCACTCATCCTATATATGCGTAATGCCAAGACTTAAAAGAAATCTCCACACTAGGTAACCAAAAATGGGCTTAGATATACTCTCATTTATGATTTAGAGGTCATGAACTAATGGTGTAAAAAAATCTATTTTAGGTTGAGAAGGACATATTGTTAATCCCCCTTAGAGATAGGGTTAGTCGTGAAGATCAAGTATGTACATCATCGATTTTATTTTGGGCATTATTTGATTGAAACCTACATCTTTTAATGAAGCATCTCTTGAACTATTACTCCTAATGAAAATCCAATTTCTTGGACGTTTATATTTATTGATTTGGACTCATTATATACCTCTAGTTGTTGAACTACTTTGTTATATGGGTTCTTGGACCCCTCCTACTTTGATTGCCTATTTATGAGAAAAAATGACTATAATGCTAATCTTGCCATTCTATTTATGCATGATACATGTTTGACTAAAATATCTAGAATAGTGGTACTTATTACAACCATACTTATAAATGGTGTGCTTATTCTACTCGGGGTGTGCGTTTCCACCATTATTTCTTTTAGGCCATGGTCCTATGGTGTTATGGCCTATTTTAGGTATATTCAGTCTACATTGTTATGCATGCAAAACTTTATTGATTTAAATTAAATTGTGTATGAATGTTATGGCAAGGCACTTATATTTTCATACTTGTAATCAAAATTTTAATATGCCTAATTTCTCTTGTTATTGTTCTTTTGAACTTACCTAATTACAAAAGTCCCCTTCTTTTGGGAACATCTCTTTTTGAGCTTTTAACTCAAATATAATGCCCAAAGTGTTTATTATATTATACATACTCAGCCTTTGTTGACCTTATCTCGCTTCCTATGTTCTAGGTGATGTTCCGTTCCATCCAGTTTTAGGTACATTGGAAGACAAGGATGCGTAAAGATCATATTAAGGGTTTTAAACTTAAGGATAGCTTAGAATGGTTGAGTTACCCTCTGCACTCGGTCCTAGATGTTTTAAATGTATACCTTTTATTTTGTAATGCCACCTTCATGGTAAGGAACAATTGTATTTGATTGATCATGTAACTTTGTAATAGTTTTGTTTTTGATGCTTTATTATAACATGGCTTTTGTATTGTTCAATTTGAGTGGATCCCCTGTTGGATCACACTCTTTACAGCTATATCATATTTTATGGAGTAAAAGAAATGCCTTGATTGACTTAAAAGTTAATAACATCATGAACTAAAGAATGAACATTTACATACCATGTAAAGAACCAGGAGATGATCTTACCTGTGATGCACAATGTATATTTATGTCACAAAAGAAAGTTGTTGACAAATATTTAATTGATTTTTAAAGAGAGGAATAACACATAGAGATGGATAATGGATATATATGATGATTTTGATACAAACATCTACGTAGAAATAGAGTACAAGTATGCCACCATTGCATTTCCTAAAATATCATAGGTTTATTGGAATTTTACATATTGATGCATCAATAACAACACTAAAAATATAGTTGTGTAAAAATATCTCAATATTTGGTCTATCAATTGTTTGTTTGTGCAATAAATCACATTGCTTGGTATATTGATTGAGTGGTTGTGTAATAACAAATCTACTGCACACATATTAAACCATTCTTTACATTGACTAAATGGGAAATATGTACAAAACAAACTATGTACAAATTGAAGCATGCAGTTCTTACTATAATCCACATGGGACATGACCAGAACCAGATTAAACTATGCAAGATCCCAATATCATTTTCAAAATTAAATCAGACCAGAACAAGATTGCATATATATTGATCCATGTAATTCAGATTAATTGTTATCCAAGCGAAATATAACTGTCCCAACTAGTCTCAGTCGTGTAATCCACATTCAGTTGGTAAGTGATGCGGGACTACAATCAAGTGTGTGATTGTGCTTGACTCAGACACTGTCCCAGATAGAAGATTTGTTCCCCAAGCCAGTATGGATACCTGATAAGTAAGGCAACATCGTTCTTGACCACTACAATGATGAGTGGAAAAGAATGGCTTTTGACAAGGCCTTTTGAAGGAGAACACAACTGGGGTGCCAAGTGCAGTTCTTAGAGAGCAAAATGTGTTTAATCTCCAAAGGCAGGGAACCACAAAGAAGAGTGATCTCTCTATTTAACTTTAATTTTCAAGGAAGGGGAGCAGTAACACCGGTTAAAACACTAGTACTTAAGCCCTTGTTTGGTTCGTGACTAGGATTCTGTACTCATGACTGGGTTAGTCAAGTTTAGTATGTAGATATGATTGGACAGGTTTGGATCCAATCTGATTCTATTTGGCAACCTAGTTTGATTCTAGTCAGCTGGTCAGAATTGAGTCAGGATCTAGTTTGATTGTGTTTGAAAACCAGTCAAGATTCAATCTGATCTTATTTGGAAACCAAGTCAAGATATGGGTGATTTGTTAATATACAATATTTTGGAAAATATAAAACTATGACGACACTATTATAGAATAAAAATTTACAAAACATGTATAGATTTATGTTTTTATATAGTTGAGTATGATTACTTTTATATGTGTGATTTAAAATAAATATTACTTTACCCACTAGTGTAAGAATACATGGCATATGTCTTGTTGTAGGTGTGTTTACTTGAATATTTTTGTAAACATTGGTAAACAAAATAATTGAAATTGTCATAATGCATTGTTGTTGAAGTAGAGGGAATAATAACAATATAAGTTAAACACATGTACCATCACAATTGAAATATAAAAAGTTCATATGACGTTAGGTACTATTCTGCAACTTACTATGTCTTTTACAAAATATTCCATCACCCACAAATAGTTAAAATTTTTTGACTACAAATTGAAAGCTTTAGTACATTATTTTTTAAAAGGGCACTAGTATGCATTCACTTCACTTCTTGTCCGCATCATTATTGTCTCTAGAAACATTATTTTACTATTTTATTTATCTCCTTATTGATTGTTGTACATGGTTGAGAGCTTACCAGTTGATCAAGTTGTTGTTCTATTCTGGGAGGGTAAGTACAGGGACCAATCTAGAATTTGCATGGAACTGCATCTACAATTTTTAACACTTTTCACCTTGGCTTAAACATATCCATGTTTATGTTCTTAAACATATCCATGTTTATGTCAGTCCTCATATAATTTATGGAATTCGACAAAGGCATCACACCAACCTTGGCATACATCAGGTCCATACAAGTGATGCAAGTAGTATTGACGGCCCAACGTTGTGCCGAGTGCGGCATCTGAATTGTCAATCCATTGAAAATGATTGATCATTTTTAGAGTGTCTGTAGCATAGCTTAATAACTATGGAAACCAATATATTTGATGACAAAGTAGGTGACCGAAATGACCTTAAAAAATATAGATAGTTGATACATGTGCAACAAAGGATACAACAAAATTTAACAATACACATCCAACCAGGGACGGTAAGAAATTTTAGTGAGATGTACAATGCAAGAAACTTGTTCCAAAAACATACACTAAAAACTACAAAACTAACATAGCCTAACTAGGTATTGTACAAGTACAAGATGACCCCACATAGAAAAGATTGAAATTGGACATTCTCCATGATGTGTTGCACATTCCCAAAGGTTTCAAAGGATTCTTGTGGTAGAGAAGTATTCCTTTCTTCAATAACAAAGTTAAGGCAGGCTTTGAGAGATAGAATTCATACGGTTCACCATGGTCTGATAATGAAAAACCAATACTAGTTTCTAAATTTAGAGAAGAATGTAACATGGAACAATTTGATTATATTTGACAAGTTCAATTATGGATGGAATGCCAAACAAAATTAGACTGCCTGCTCAATGCTGAAACTAGAGCCTCATCAAACTCCCTCGACCATAAAATATGGAACTTGGGGTTTGCGAAAACCCTAGTTAAATTCATACTGGGATTTCATATGCATGACTGGTTGAAATGATTTATGTAATAATTTGAGTTTCTAGCTGAATATCATTTTATATGCATAAGTTGTTATGGTAATTTAAGAAAATAGAAAAGGCATTTCCCTAGATAAGGATGTCATTGATGCCATGCATGAATATGAGAAATATTGAATGTAAATGTTTATATCATTAGACATGATCTCTTTTTGAACATATGAGAATTCTTCTATGTGCATGAGAAATGAGAAACCCTTAGAGAAGGGTAATCAGTATGTTAAGAATCTAAGAAATGAGAAACCCTAAGATAAGGGTAACCAATATGTTATGCATTCAACTAAGTATTATTAGTGAATTCAGTCCAAAAGCTCAAGTAGTCAGTAAAACTACAATAGTAATAGTAGATGCCCTGAACACCGTAGAACCCTCCCTGGAGGTCTGTACCAGGATGGGTGAAACATGATATGGACTATCAGACATAGGAAGAAGTATCCTGGAACTGAGTATCTAAAATCAACTGATTGGATATCGGTGGTACTTCAGTTGAATAGCATAGTACCCAACAATAACTAGAGATCTTGGTGGTACTATTTCAATAGTAGGGGTATCTAATAATAATTGGAGATCCAATGGTACCCACCAGTAGAAGTATACAGCCCTTCTGGACCTACTTCTTCTAGAAGTTACTCCATTTTGCGTGTCAGCCCTAGTGGAACCACATTACGTAGATTTGAGGATTTTTAGCCTAGAGTGACCCCTGCTAAGTACCCAAGACAAGGGGCCACAGTTTATGGACAATGTTTAGCCGCTGTTAGGCCAGACGTGCCAACCTCGCTGCAGACCGAGGTAGATAGTAGTAGTCTTAAGGTCTCGGGTTTACCTTAAGACTTGTACGGTAAGTCACGCAGTAGTGGCTTTTGTTTGGATGGTACAATCCAAGTGAGTTCAGGGGCAACATAAAAAGAAAAGCTAATTGAGTTCAAATGAGTTTAGATAAAGAGTACAATAGTCAGATCAATCGGTTATATTTAGTTGGCCAACATAGTAGTAGTTAGTTCAGTAGTCAAATTAGTTAGTTATGTATCATTGGCGAACATAGTAGTAGTCAGTTACGTAGTCAGGTCAATTCAAAGTTAATGAAAGATTACAAAGAGAATAATGAGAAAAATGTTTAGATATTTGTATATTACTACTGATGCATAATAAGATGAATGAGAGGTTAACCAAGTGTGTGTAGTTATTCAATTATTCTTTGTATGTTTTTGGATTATTAGTTTTCTTTACGATCAATAAAGAATGTTCATATATTGATTCACTCTTGTAGATGTCTAGAGTATTCTATCATATTTATGTTTGTGAATGATTAATCCCTTTAAAGCTTACTGCTATTATAATTGATATTAGTTGCAAAATAGTATATCTGTAATTACAATAGTTCTTCAGATTGTTTCTTTGAAGTATCATTCACTGAGCGAGTAGGCTCACCCCTTTACTCATAATTTTTTTAGGGATAAATCATAGACTGAAGATGTCATTGCATCAACATAGATCTGCTACAAGAGTTAAGTATGAGATTAGTTATGTTCAATTGATCCATGTCACTCTAGGTCCTTGTATATAGTTGAGAGAGAATTCTAAATGATGATTTGTATCTTTGTTTCCTTAATGATAGAGTATATATTTGGTTATCATGTTATATATACATGGAAGTGTGAGGAACAAAATGAATGGCTGGATGTGTTTCATTAATGTTGAGATCATATTTGAGTAATCAAGGTTTAATTCCCTTGTAAAGTTTGTTTATGTGCTTGAATGCAAAAAGAAAAAAAAAGAGTTTGAGATAAAGGAAAATGAAAAGGTTCGGAGTGAACTTTGTATTAAGTATAATCCTCAAACTTATGCCCTAAACTCATGATTAGTGGTAATCATGGGATGTGGGTGTAACAACTTGGTATCAGAGCTTAGGCTGAGTTGTTAGGGACCATTAGGATAGAAAGTCATAGTTATTAGTGTGGAAGTTAGGAGGTGATCCGTCTATAGCTCTTGGAGGTCTAAGTATTTAGACACCCTGGCCCAGTATCTGATTACTTAGGTTGACCCGTATCAAGCTACTATGTCTATTCTTTTCTAGATGCCCTGGCCAGGTATGCAGAGGAAGGATGGGCTAGAGAGAAACCCTAGAAATATTAGGGTTAGAAGACTGAAAAGAAATGAATGAATTGAGCATACGAATAGAATGTGAGGCAACTCTTGTTTTATATTGTTTCTTTGATTGGAGATCAATTGAAATGCTCTTATATATATGAATTTAGATTATTAGTGTGTAAATATATATGGTTATTTTAGAATGTTGTGTATCATGAAGTTGATTCAGTTATTCTTTGATCAAGTAGACTAGAAGTTATGTTTAAATGAGTCTACCCTAATTAGGTATTCTTTCCACATGTTTGAGATGAATATGAGTTGGTTAATCTTGAGTAGCTCTTGGCTTCAGGACTGTAGGTTCGGTCTGGTCCGGATGGCAGGATGCATTACTAGGATCTGATGAATCCTGTTAACAATATAATAAGAGTAGACTCTGGATAAATCAGACCAACATCATAGTGAGAATGTACATACACTAAGATGTTGAAATGTAAGGGAAAGATTAGAATAGTTAAGAATCAATTGGAGTTGATATCTGAGATCCAACTTTGGGGCCTTAGATAAGAAACTCTAAGTTGGGAATGAAGGAAGAGGGATATAGATACCAGGCATACATTAATATCTAACATACAAAATGAAGAAGAAAGGATGGATAAAGAGAACTAAACTATATAACTAATTGTGGCACTTTATCCAATCTAAAATCTAGGAAAAGATAAGATAAAACTACATGGAAAGCCAAGATAGAAAGAATCAATTTAATGAATGGATCATATAATTGAGTAAATGTACTTATGTACTCTACAACAAAAGGAAAATAGGAGAAAAAAAGTTAAGTATGCAATAAGTACATAGAAGTGAAGTTCAGAAAAATGAAAGTGAAGAGAACTAAATAAACATGTAAATCATAAGACTAGGATAAGAAACTAAGATGAAACAAAAAAAGTGATGGAAATGATGAGTTTGATTTAGAAAGAAGGGTTACATGATATAATGAGGAGCATGGAATGTGTATTTTATCATAAAGTTTAAAGTATTCATCCTTACTAGCTTTTCATTCAATGTCTCTATTTAGTAGCAACCTAGATGACATCAAGTGTGCTCAATAGGTTCCTAGTGATGAAATGGAACTAGATCTTAAAAGAAGAACAAAGGTGTGGCTAAATAAATGAACAACTCGTATAAAGGTAAATTGTATTCAAAACATAATTTTTTTTTGGAAAAGGTAATATGTTGCTCATCAAAAAATTGTATAGGGAAAACCTATACTATATAGGTGTGTGTTAGATACAAAAACCCCAATGTCTTATAGAAGTCGGGTCTAAGCCTTTACAAATGTTGGGATTGATCTTGCATAGAAGATTAAGATTGTCAACCAAAACATCAAAAATATAGAATTTGTCCCTATCAAGACCTCCATGAACTCTTGTATTTCTTTCCATCCAAATGAGATAAATGATTGCAGTAAGGCCTAAACCTCTGAAGGCCATCATGCATGTGTTCCCCTTCGATTTAAAACGGATCCATTGAAGGTAGCATGCAATGTTGTAGGGTCCAGAGTCGCCCCATCTGTTCTTTAGCACCCATCTAGTCACCATGCATCTGGAGAACTCACACTTGAAGAAGAGATGCTTCTGTGACTCCTCATGTGCCCTGCACAGCGAGCATCTACCATTAACGTTGATCCCCCAGCCCATAATCATGTCAGCAGTAGGCAGCCACCCAAGAAGGGCTCATTATAGGCAGCAACTCCATTTAGGAGTGTACCACTTGCCCCAAACAACCTTGCACTAGGGAACATGCGGCCCACAGTGCTTCAAGATCCATTACTTCACCTCCGAACAGACCCAAACTCCCTGATCCCCACCAAAAAACACAACCCTCATCTGACCCCATTGTTGCGCCATCCTCCTCCAAACCAAGGAACCACCATGCACGACACCCACCTCCAGAGAGGCCCCATATCTCCACCGCATCCAAGAAGACCAAGGAGAGCCATGGTCCATGAGGAACATGTAGACACGCTTCATAGTGCTTCTCACAACCACCACTGAGGGATCAAAGACCCCCAAGCCCCCTTGGGCCTTCTCCCTAGTGATAGTACCCCAAGCGACACCATGGGGTTTACCCCCCACAAGAACCCACCAAACAAGTTGTGGGCTTTATCGACGATGAATTTAGGCAGCTTCGCTTGTCTAGTCCAAAAACCAAACTTCCCCATGAGAACTGTGTTATAAAGGACCATCTGCCCAAACAAAGAGATGTCCATTCCCATCCATCTATCGATGGTGCTCCTCAGGTCATCAATCAAGACCTCATAGTCCCTTCCTCTGCCCCATCCCCCCGAGATCAGAATTCCCAGATATTTAGTAGGGAACCTGCCTCGGGGCAGACTAGCCGCAGCACAAAGCCATCCACATCGAGAATCGCACGAACATGAGAGATAGACCTTGGACTTTATCTGGCTAATGTAGAGCCCAGTAAGCTTGCCGAACCGTTCCAGGATGATTCTAGTGTGCTTGAGGTACTTGCAGTGCCCCCTGGAGAACAGCATAACATCGTCAGTGAACATCAGATGCGATGTAACCTGGGTATTCCTCACCATGAAAGTCTTCATCAACTCATCTTCCTCCGCCCGATTGATTCCATGTGTAAGGGCCTCCATGACAATGGCAAAGAGCAGTGGGGAAAGGGGGTCCCCCTGTCTTAGGACATTGGCCACTGGGAATAGCCCCATACGGCACGCCATTCACCAAAATAGAGAAGGAGGTTGATTCAATGCATTGAGAAATGAGATTAATCCACCTTCTGGTAAAGCCCAAACTCCTCATAATATCCCAGAGAGCATTTCATTCTACATGGTCATAGGCTTTCATAATGTCCACCTTAAAGCAAGCTTTCTTTGAACCATTCATTTGATTGAAGGAGTTGAGGAATTCCGATGCCAGAAGGGCACCATCACTGATCGATCTCCCCTTAACAAAGGCCAACTGGTTGGGGGAAATGATGCTAGGCAAAAATTTCTTCAAACGGGCAACTAGCAGCTTCACAAAGACCTTGTAAAACACCAAACAACAGGAAATAGGCATGTAGTCTGCCATGGAAGAAGGCAATTTCTTTTTTGGGATTTGCTTGATAAATGTGTGGTTCACTTGTTTGACCATGGTTCCACCCACCATGAACCACCGAACAACACAACAAAGGTCATCTTTAATGATCTCGCAACATTTCTAGAAAAAACTGGCATTAAAGCCATCCAGACTCAGAGCTTTGGAAGCCCTTATGGCGAAGACAGCCTCTCTAACTTCCTGTTCATTAATCGGGCCACAAAGACACCTGTTCATATCTTCATTTACTCTTACCGACAGTAGATCCCACTGTTGTCTTTGGTGATTGTTGTTGTACATATTTTTGAAGTAGCAAACAATTTCATCACCCACTTCTCTAGGTCCTCTAATCTGGCTACCATCTTCCATGATCAACCCATGAATACAATCTCTCATGTGATTCTTCTTCGTTGCATTGTGGTACACTCTAGTGTTCCTGTCGCTGTCATTAATCCATCTCAGCCTGCTCTATTTCCAATGATAAGATTCTTCTACCTTTTCCATCTACAAGAGTTTCTTTGCTTTGTTATCTTCATCTATCAATAAATTGGGATTAGTAGGGCATTGTCTGAATTGTGTCGCATCCCCTTCATACTCCTTTCTAGCTTTTTCACCATGTTCCCCAAGTTATAGAATGCTTCTGACCACTTCTTTAGGGTGACTTTGGTGTTCTTAAGCTTCCCAGCAAACCTAAAAATGGGATTCCCCCACACCGGTTCAGCCCAAGCCTCACTGACCTTCTCCTCAAAACCTGGCCACTCAGCCCAGAAGTTAAGAAATCTAAAGGGTTTCTTCTTCAAATTGTTCTCTAGAAACGACACTCTAAGCCAAGAATGGTCGATGTTTGGGTGTCCTCCAAGACACACTCTCAATCCAGGCTGAGTTTACCAGCCCCCTGTCAAGGTGGCTAGAAATTCTATCTCCGGACGCCTATTGTTATGCCAAGTAGTGATACCTCCACTCATGTTCAGTTCAATCAAGTTGGCACTATCAATGGCATTGTTAAATCTCTCTAAGACTAAGTCTGAGATTGGGAGACCACCAAACTTATCTGACACTTTCCTAAAATTATTTAAATCTCCAATCACCAGATGAGGTACATGTTGTTGAGTCGAGCTCTTCATAACCCCTGTGTCTGCCTTCCTCATTGTGCATGTACACCCCCATAACTACATAGTGAAAGCCTCCCTAATTAATGCAGCTAGCCACTATGACCCGGTTAATAGCATTAATTATATGTACATCCCATTGCTCTTTGTTCCAACCAATCGCCATTCTACAACCTTCAATCTGATCGAGGTTAGATTGAAACCCCCAACCAGCAGGGAAGAGACATGCCATCTTATCTTTGTATTGTCTTTTAATTATGGTTTTGAGTATGAGAACCAATGCAGCCTCATCCTCGCTTATCACCTTCCTGACCCTTCTCTATCATTTTGGATGAGTCACACCCCTCACATTCCATGAGAGAATGGACATCTTATTGTCTGTTGTGACCCCCCTTCCCTGGGAGGTCACTCTTGGTGAGATTCTTCTTCCTCTTGCATTAATTGTCACCTAATGAGTTCCTCTCTTCCTAGATGTGCTAGACAATTCATCGAACACATCGTCTTGATCCAAGTTCTCCAGAATGGAGAACTAGTTGTTGTTAGCATCATGCTCAAAGGGGGCAGCTCCATCCATCACATCCTCATTGTCATTAATTTCCTTCTGATAACTCGTGTTGTCTTCTTTCCCTACATCATGTCCTCCCCCTGTATCCATTTTGTCAGAAGAAACTATGGATCCCATGCACACCACCTCTTCAGGAGACATTCCCATAACCTCCAGGGAAGGCACATGCGCCGTCTCACCAGTATCAGCAGTAGCCAAGATGGCCTTTCCATGATCTAGGGGTCTTCTGGTCCTCCCTCTCTTGGATTGGACAGGTCTTCTACTTGGTTCACGCCCATGAGAAAAGGGGGGTATAGGGTGAACTGATCTCTCGCTGGAGCAGTCCCCTATAAAATTACCAAACACCTTACAATCACTGCAGTGTTGTGGGAGTGCATCGAACACCACCATGAACTCGATCTCTATGTCATTTGGCATCCCAACCATCACCACCTCTGAAGGTTTCATGTCAGCCTTGATCTCCATGTAGATGTGAGCAGCACCTTCATAATGACCTTCAGAATGAAAATCGATGACTTTGGGCTCCCCCACCCCAGCAGATATGATGGTGATAGCCCTCCTTGACCAGTTGTTCCCAACCTCCTGAAAGGTGATACAAATAGGCGCAGAGGTGAGAGACGTCCATCGAATATCCACTTCCAGAGTCCACCATCGTGTGATCACCAGCTTGCGATAAAAAAACCAAGGGCCTTTGTCCAGGGCCACCCCCGGATCCTCTTCGTAGGAAAATCGGGCAAGGACAAGGCCACCCACTAGAGGCGTACATTGTAGCTCCCCTCGTGGCCTCCAACATCTAACCATTCACCCATAGAGCTGATTGATGATGCAACGGCTCCCCATGACTTGGATGATCATAGAGAACTTATGAAACACATCCATCTCTGCCACAATCGGTAACAACATCTTCATCCATGGTTTCCCATCGTATTCCCTGAGCAAGGGCCTTTATGGTCGTCCTGAGCCGTAACCGGGGCGAGGTTGTGTCGCACCGCCAGTGGCCTAGTGACCTCCGACGCCCAACATCGGCCCACAGTGACTTCCGTGGATGGGTCACCCCAATACCCCGAGGCCTTCTTGGTGGAGGACAAGGTGGAGGAGTCCACCCCACCCTTGGCGGCGCCCTCCATCACACGCACTGCCTAGAGAGAAAACAAAGCAAACAAGAGAGGGAAACTCAACTGGCTATCTCTGTTTACTTACAAAACATAAAATCTTGATTGAAAAGGAAGCTATGGTTGACCCCTTCATGAGACTTTTGATTTGAAATGATGGACATGTAATGTATTATGCATAATATGAAGTTAGTAGGGAGGATGTTGAATTAGAATTTGAACTAGATAAAAGTGAAAGGATGATAAGAAATTTTATATGACATGAAATATGGAATCATACACAAGTGTGAGAAACATGATCCTAAGAGATAAGTAAAAATAAATAATGGCATAGGGAAGAGTAGCAAATAGGTAGACGATGATAGAAAATAAAGAAGGGGCTAAAACATGAGGGAGTAATATAGATGATAAAAGAGAGAGATTGTGAGATGTGAGGAAATGTGAAATATTCTAGTCTCCTTGATGATGACTAATATGAGAATCATGTTAAGTGAATACTCAAAGATTATAATTCTATGTCTCAAAATTAGATTCTCTTCTATATCCTCGTTAGTGAATGTAACATGGGATGAAGTGATAAGGATATAAATCATAAATGATGCATAATCGTCATGAAAGACACAACTACTAAATATACTGATGACACATAATATGATGATGAAACCCTAGTAGGGTAGATCAAGAAAGTAATCTATTGAAATGGCCAAGTAAGATAAAGAAAATTCAAGTGGTAAAGACAAGGAAGACTTTGGTAAACCTCAAGAGAGCTAAGGTTTGCATATCGAAATAAGGGAGTAAAATCATGTCACAATTGTTGGTATGTATGCCCATAGAGAAAGTCATATGATGATTATAATGCTATACTTTGTAAATGATTTGAATAATAATAAAGGCAATTTCTGTCTATATGTTTTAACTGTTTTGAGATAATAATATAAAATGATAGATGTCTAAAGAATTGTATTACTCAATGACGTATGTCTTCGGGTTGAGGACCTGAACAATGAGATCATATGGATGTTAAGAGTATACATTCTTTTTATGTCCCTAGTCGGTTGTTGTTGTGGAAATAACCATAGACATCAATAACACAAAAGACTAGAGTGTGTGTTGGTTGATGACAGAATCTCATTAGTCATGATATGTGATATCAAACCAAGCACATAGATACATGTTAGAGAACAGTGTATCAGACAGACCCACTGTAAGTGTGATGCATGGAAACCACACTTGGTTAGTCAGGATCAGATCTTATAGTATTGGTGGTGACTGTAGTTCTTAGACTTGAAATCACTATACTCATCACATGTCATTGGGTACACTTTGACATCATCAAATGCAGTCTTGAAATATGGATTGTTATAAAGGTGATGATTGGGTGACTTTGACACATGAATTTTTGACTGTGAGTGATGGATATGGGATTTGTCCCTCCTAAGGGAGTATGAGATCCAGGCCACTTGACGAGTGAGACTGAGAAATGCATGGCAATGTGCATGTGAGTCAATCTATGACATTGAGCTTACAAATATCTCAGACAGTCTACTCTAGATCAAGAAACATGGATTGAACATTTGTAGAGGATGACCAGTCCATGCCTCAAGTTCAATCTGGATATCAGTGACAAAGGAACTATACATTCACTGTAACACCAATTACATATTGTAGGATTGAAAGTTGTTCTCCAAATTTCCTTTTCACTTGCGTAGCACTGATGTGTGACTAGGCACCGCTCTTTGTTTGTGAAGCCATAAGTGAGTTATGGACTTTCATTGCCCACGTGAAATGGGACCTATAGGGTCACACACATAGGATTAACCTGGATGAGGAGTTTATCCATGAATGATGTTTAAATTGATTACTTAAGTGTTTAGGTACTCAATTAAATGTTTAATCAATAGACTTGACTCAGAATCATCAAGTTCAAGTGTTGAACCAATTGCTTAGAGTGTCAGATTGATTGAGAACTACATTGAATGAGTTCTGCACAACCTGTATCACCAACCGACCGGTTCACTGCATGAACCAATTGGCTCATGGTCCGTGAGATGACCAGTTCACACTAGTGAACCGATCTGTTCACATGGACCAATCGAGTAGGTATTGGGTTTCCCAATTTGTGATAAAATATTTTCATTTCACTTGTTCAATTTGATTGGGATAAGAATTAATCTTTGCATTAATTAGAAATGAATAAGGAAAGTCAGATCTGGGTAAGTCTTGGAAGTGAAATGATCGATTCACTAAGTGAATCGAACGGTTCACACTCCCAACTGATTGGTTCAAAATTGAACCAATCGGCTCACTCGCCCAAATGACTGGTTGAGTTGTGAAATGATCGGTTCGTCTTCCACAGTATAATCAGTTCATGGAAATTTTAGACCCTTCTACTCCCACGCAGAGTGGGAACCCTGACCTTTCCCTCTACTATAAATAGAGGGCTACATGGGGCTTCTCAGAACAAACAACTTAGAACATCAGTTGCCCAACAAAGTTGTTTTCCTCTCTGGTTGTGGTAATCGAGAGAGGCCAAGCAAGTTCTACCCATCCAAGGAGGAACAACTAGGGAAAGACAACTGTAGAAAAGCAACTAATTGTGGGAGAGTGTATCGATGACTAGTACATCGATAGAGGGGGACGAATCCTTCTAGTGTCCTTTAGGATAGGACTACTAGAGTTCCCGGTAGTCCATATGGAAAATCTATAGAGGCGGGAGACTTCTTCCGCTCAGGAGGACGACTGTCAACTGCAGTCCTGGTCTACACCAGGAGCTGCACAGACACCGTCAAAGATTAGGTGGTTGAAGACCGCACTAGATGTGAGGTATTGTCACTGAGCAAGGCTCAAGACCTAGTATATCTTTCTAAACCATCTTTCCTATTACATAGTTGTTGATACGATCTGTTGGTTATGAGTTTGTGGTAAGATAAAAAATTTTGTTTCTACTGTCAGTTCCATCCTACAAAACCCAAAAGTGGTATGAGAGCCATGTCAACATACTATGTTTTAGGATTAATTGATATGATCGGATTTTAGTTTTTCACCATTTATTTTATTGCATGTGATGTGAATACTTTAATTGGCTAATGTGCATATCCGATTAAACACCACAAATCCCTATATACATATATGATATGGTATATATATGCAATTGATACGCGTCACCCTAAAACAGTTCTGATGGTGGATGTGTAGTGTGGTTATGGCCTATAACCCATATGTGTGTGCATGGTCGGTTGTGGTTGTTTGGATCTCATTCTGCGTACCAAGTCTTCTCCTTTTCTTGATGTAACTCGAGATAACTCGAGCCTTCTCTTCTACCTTTGCTCCCCCAATTGTAACTCGAGGTTTCCCAAAGAGATATGCAAAGTAGGATATTTTATTTCCTATTATGTCATAGAGTGGCAGGCACCCAGACGAGCATTTGGAGGACTGAGATGATCGTCTCATGGATCGAGACGATCGACTGGTGGACCGATACAACCATCTCATGGAGAGAGATGAGCGGTTGGTGGCCTGATGAGGTACACAACGATCTGATAGACCGATCTCCTGGAGGATCCAGACGATTAGTTAGTGACACCCAACCGATCGGTTGGAAGGTGAGCCAATCAGTCATGGGATGAGATGATCAACCCAGAATGTCTAAAGCATAGGACTTCAACTTCTATAGGTTGTTGGATATGATGTAGACCTAGATGATAGTAATTCCTTGTGGCTCAAGGAATTACAGTAGGATGTCCATAATCATCACTTTATCACTTTGCATGTTTTATTGTGGGATATAGCATGTGTATGATACATACTATATATGTGGTGAATGGATATGTATATGTTATAAATACCAAACCCCTCATGGTAATATTAAGTCTTAGATGCCTTCCATTAGGGCACACATGAAAAGCTTGATCGATAAGCGTAGGCATCCCAAGGGTGGTGCACTATCTATCTCATGGAAGTGTGATGGTAGTTGTATGGGCCCTCCAAACGGGGTGCACTTCTATCGTGTTGGATTTTGGGACAGACTTAAATAAGTGTTCTTAATAGGATTAAGCACTTAGAGGCATGGAGATGACTATGGCAAGGAGTTGCGCATATCATCTATCCAAGAGCTGAATATGATGCAACTGGTAAATGTTACCTACCTTAATAATTGAGTATGGACGTTGGCATTGGCCAGGTAATAATTTAATTGTTTTGGATCTTGGCTCACTAGAAGGTTGTATGTTGCAATCTTTCGAATTGATGGTGAGGGCTATCAATTTGATCAAAATAGTGGGATCAATAATTAGTTAAAAGCCTAATTAATATCATCAAGTTTATTCAAATCAAATCAAAAGGAGTTTTGACTAAATGCAAATGTTTTCTCTTGTAGAATCAAATGGCAAAGACATCATCTTTTAGATCGGGAAAATTAATTGAGATAAATTTCCATAACTGGCTAAGGACTATGAGAAGTGTTCTGCATAATCCTAAGATACCAGTGGACTTAGAATATGCTCTATGTATGTTTAAGGCGTTGTTTGAGGCATAAAAAAAGAAGGATAGTTCCATGATAGTGATCAGTGGAATGGATTCCAAGGACACATGTAAGGGAGAGAAGTGTTCTCTCTCCAAGCTAAAGTCCAAATCTTCTGTTCTCAAAATAAGAAGAGGATTAAGGGAATCATGGAAGATGAAGCAAGAGACAAAGATCTTTACTTCAAGTGTATACGTGATTGAGATTAACTTTGCTACTTCTTCATCGTGGGTACTTGATACCGGATGTGGATCACACATTTGTTCAAATGTGAAGGATCTGAATAGAAGTAGGCCTTTAGGAAAAGGCAAGGTTGAGCTACGTGTTGCTAATGGAGCAAGAGTTGATGCCAGTGCCGTAGGAACCTTTGAGTTATCTCTACCAAGTGGGCTAATATTAGAGTTACAGAACTACTATTATGTACCTGCCATAAATAGGAATATCATTTCTATATCTTGTTTGGACAATGATGGATTTGAATTTCTTCTTAAGAATGGAAAATGTTCCATTTCTAAAGATGGGATCTTTTATAGAATTTCCCCCAATGTCTTATGGTCTATAATTGATAGATCTACAGACAAATGTATACAATGTAAACACCAAAAGACAAAAATTCAATGTCTCAAACAAATCATACCTTTGGCATTGTCATCTAGGGCACATAAATGAGAATCACATATCTAGACTCCATAAGGATGGTTATCTGGACTCTTTTGATTATGAATCAATAGAGACATGTGAATCTTATTTGTTGGGAAAGATGACGAAGAGTCCTTTTTTAGGTAAAGGTGAGAGAGCTACTGATCTATTAGGAATCATACATACTGATGTATGTGGGCCTCTTAGAACAAGTGCTACAGGTGGGTATCAGTACTTCATTACCTTCATTGATGACTTTAGTAGGTATGGCTATGTTTACCTAATGAAATATAAGTCAGAAACTCTTGAAAGGTTCAAGGATTTCATGAATGAAGTACAAAATTAGCTTAGAAAAAGTATTAAGTCACTTCAATCCGATTGAGGTGGAGATACTTAAGCCAAGAGTTTGAGAACCTTCTGAGAGCCCGTGGTATTATATCACAATGGACTCTACCTGGAACACCACAACATAATGGTGTATCAGAGAGAAGGAATCACACATTATAGGATATGGTGCGGTCTATGATGATTTTTTCCAATCTTCCAACTTCCTTTTGGGGTCATGTTCTTGAAACTATTATGTTTACACTTAACCACGTACCATCTAAATTGGTTCAAAAGACACCATATGAGATATGGCATGGGAAGCATCCCAATGTGTCTTTTATGAAGATTTGGGGTTGTGAAGCTTATGTCAGGAAAATGTTTTTCTAAAAAGCTTGGACCAAAATCAGATAAATATTATTTTTTTGGATACCCTTTGGAGACCAAAGGATATTACTTTTATTCCCAATCTGAAAACAAAGTGTTTGTTTCCAGATATGTTATATTCCTTGTAAAGGAATTTATTTCCAAAGTAAACAATGGGAGGAAAGTAGAGCTCGAAGAGGTTCAAGACCAACAAGAAAACATTGAACCAATAGATGTACAAGAGGAACATATAGATTCACAAGTGGATGTGTGTAAAGACCAGGTCTCTACTATTAAATATGATAAACAAATCACCAATTGTGTGGCAGCGGAAGAATTAAATATTGACTTTATTCAAAATGTATAAAGAGTACATTACAAAAATTTCCCAAATGGGAGTTCAACTTTATACAAGCATAGGATCTAGGTAGAGGAAAACTTAGACTAATACAACATTGTCTCCAAACAAAACAACTTATAACATAAAAGCAACTATGATCATGCATGTTATATATTCTTTCCTTCTTGTCCTTATCCTTAGCCTTAGGTTCACCAAGCTTCCATGCGCAAGAGAAGGATAAAAGGTATGTGTCAATAAAAGAATTGGACAAGAAATAGTCAACAACATTTCATAATAAAGGATTCTCTATGCTACAAAAGTTTAAGAGAATGAGATAGATATTCAAATAAGAATAAGAGAACTGCCATATACAATCACCACAATAACAATCACATAGCATGATCAGACTTGCAATCTATCATTTTGTAAATTATGATGTGACTATGTGTACTCAACTCAATATATGAATCATTTTTGTTATGAATGTGTGGTTTGGAATGGTGACAGTTGAGCATAAATACTCCCCTCTCCCATATCTTATTCTTGTTCTTATGTTTTGTTCTGTTTAGTTTCTGCAAAAATTTAAAAACAAAAGTGTACCATATAGCGTCGGTTTTCTTAAAAAACCGACCTTATAGGTATCTTGTCCGTGCCACGTAGAACGATCATGTTGCATCATAGAACGATCGTGCTGCATAGAACGACCATGTTGGGATGAGTTAGAACGGTCGTGTCGCGTAGAACGGCCGTGTTGATATATGGTAGAACGGCCATGTCATGTAGCACGGTCGTGCTAATATAGGCCAACACAGCCGTTCTAGGCGGCACGACCGTTCTATCATATTCCAAGACTCTATTGAGTCAGTTTTCCTCATATAACCGTCCTTAGAAAGAATCTCTAAAGTCAGTTATTTAGTAAAAAACTGACGTTATAGGGTTGAGGTACAGTTTCATTTTTCATTTGGGTTTAGTTTTTGAGAGCCTATAGGTTCGGTTTTTACTATACAAGGTCGGGTTTTTTTAATTAAAAAAATCGACCCTATAGAGTAATTTCTATAGTTACGACCACTTAGGCGTCGGCTGAAAAGTGATGCTATAGGCTTAAAAAAATCGACGCTATGGACCATTTTTGTACTAGTGTCTTCAGGGCATGTATAATCACAACCAACTCGAAATCATATGTTGGGTAGATCACTTCATTGGGCTTGAGCTGTATGGAGGCATAAGCAACAACATACCCATTTTTCTCTAGCAGGCATCCCAGCCCCATCTTTGATGTGTCAGTGAAGATCATAAAACTTTCATTTCCTAACGGTAGAGTCTACATTGGAGTTGTGGTCAACTTTTCTTTTAGCTCTTGGAAGTGAGCTTCACACAAATCTGACCACACAAACTTTTTATCCTTCCTGGTAAGCTTGGTGAGTGGCAAAGCAGTCTTTGAGATAAAATTTGTGAAGCACCGATAGTATCCGGCCAATCCCAGGAAGTTGTGAATCTCAGAAGGGTTCATCGGTGCTGGCCAATCTTGCATGACTGACACTTTAGCAGGAATCACTGAGATGGTCCCTCTGTACATGATGTTCCCAAGGAACATGACATGATCTATCCAAAACTAGCACTTCGAGAATTCTCGTAGAACTTTTACTTTCTCAGAATATCAAGGACTCTGCCCAGGTGGTCCCGGTATTGTTCTAAGTCATAAGAGTAAACCAGGATGTTATCTATGAACACTATGACAAATGAGTCTAGGAAAGGTTAGAACACACTATTCATGAGGTTCATAAACACACTATGCGCATTGGACAACAAAAAAGGCATAACCACAAACTTATAGTGGCCATAACGGGTTTGAAAAATAGTTTTCGAGATGTCCTCACTCTTGACTCGCAATTGGTGGTACCCGAACCTCATGTTAATTGTTAAACCATGATCTCACAATTTCCACTAATCATGAGATTAGGGTATAAATTGAGGATTTAACATAATACAAAGACCACCGTTAACTTTTTCTTCTTTTTCAAACTCTTTATTTTCTCGCTTTTTTGTTTTGTTTTCTCACTTTAAACCACATAAACTAACTTTACAAGAGAATTAAACTTTTATTTCTCTAATATAATCTCAGCATTAATGATACACATCCATACATTCATTATGTTTCTCACACTTCAATGTACAGATGACATGACAATCATTTGCATTCTCTCTTATTAAGGAAACAAACATACAAAACATCATTTACAACTCTCTCACATCTATACAAGGACCTAGAGTGATAGGGACCGACTGAACTTAACTATACTCAGACTTAACTCTTGTGGAAGATCTACTCTGATGTAATGATATCTTCATCAAGTCCATGTGATTTTGCTAAAAAATTTGAGTAGAGGGGTGAGCCTACTCGCTCAGTGAATGAGTACTTCAAAAAATAGTCTAAAGTAGTGATATAATTACAGATATACTTTTGAGAAACTGATATCAATTATAACAGTAGTAAGCTTTAAAGAGTCTAATGATTGATAATCATAAATATGACATGATACTCTAGATATCTATAAGAGTGAATCAATATATGAAATACTTGATTGATCATAAAGAAAACTAATAATTCATAAACATACAAAGAATAATTGAATAACTGTACACACTTGTTTGACCTCTCATTCATTTTATTATTCCCTGATCATATACAATGTACTCTACATATGAAGACTCGTAGTTTACTACGATCCCACCGTACAAGACTTATCCAACACCCCGGGATAGCTAAGTATGACTACTCTCCTGGTCTGCAATAGGGAAACTGGCTCTTTGGCCTCAGCACTCGTATTGTTCCGTAAACTGGACTCCTCCTCTAACCTGAGCACATAGACAGAGAGTCAAGCCGTGCCACCAAGACTTCTGGTTGATGTTGGACACACTTTTCTGTACTCTAGTGTGACCATGACTTCTGGTTGATGTTGGACACTGCAAACTATAATTTAAGGAGACGTCCACTAGGGCTTTGTCCCCCGTGCCACCTGATAGCACGTTCCGACCCCCGTATACTGGACGCTAACATGGTTAGGTCATTTCACCCCTAAAGTGTAAACCTCACATAGGGGTTCTACAGTGTTAGGGCCCTTAAATCTATAATTTTATTATTTCCTAGAAAATCACAACATGAATATTATTCTAGACCTGACAGAGCAGTATACTAAAAAACATTGTAATATACTAAGTAATCAACATATTATACATGCAGGCAGACTAAAATTCTTAAATAAATAGATTACATGTCCACTTGGCACATACACACTAGAATCATGCAATTTATCATCTTATTACACTGATAAGAGTTAATTACTTGACATATGAGTAATCATCAATAGAACCTGCAACTTATCTGTAATTTCTCAAAGAGTGTGCATATCAACCCAAATCTTGAGTTGTGCATCTCATAACTCAATTAAGAATTAATTACTTATAATGACAAGAATTATTAATAATAACTGAGAACATTGATATCGCAATACTTGATTCATTGAACAGCCTACCCTCAGGGTTTCATTTAATCACAACAAATGCTACAAAGAAAGGTGTAATACATCTATCACGTACTTTTCAAATCTTTAAAACACATGATACTTGGGATCTCAATCCCTTATCACTTTACTGGGAATTATCATCCCTTCACATCATTATCATGTATACTGGATATGGGTATTCAAACCCTTAGATCATCACACATCACTCTTACCTCTATAACAGGTAACCATTACCTCTAGGTCCATAGACCAAAGTATTCATTTCACTGGTTGTACAAGTATTCTCATGGCTCACAAGGCCATCACACATCTTGTCACCTCTCACTAGGCAACAACTTATTCACATGGTTCCCATAAAGATTTCATGCAACATAAACATTCACTAAATAAAGACTATTATCAACAAATCATATAAAACCAATATATGTATAAAACCTTGGAACTGAGTTGAATTTGGGTTTCCATGCCATTCATTGGGATATCATGCATCAATAATAATATTGAATAAATAAAGTCTATCATGTCAAGAAAATCTCTTCAAATGGATTTCACGATATCTATTCACAAATATCCAACTTTCCTCGCATCTAGGGTTTCACCCTCTTTACTGAGATATCAAACAAACACTATTCACTTTAAACAAAATCCAAGATAGTATCTGACATATATGTACTATGAATTTAGATAGACAATCATTCATAACCAAGGGGATCTAGATAAGCAAATTTCTCTATTTACTTATACAACAAATTTCAGTCATAGACAAATTCCCTATATTTTAGTTTACTCTTATAATCTCTGTGAGTACTTAGGGAATTCTCATTAGGATGTATTGTATACATTTCTAATATGATTTTATCATTTTAAATTCATCCAAATAGAGGAAGAATCCATTTCATATTATTTGCAACAACTTAGAACAAATAGACAAATCAGGATTTGTAGTCACATACTAAGCAATTAAAGATTATGGATGAATTAACCAATTTTCATGCAATATAATCTTTAAAAGAAGTTCCCACTCACCCTAAGGTGTGAAAACACCTTAAAACGCAGCTCATCACTAAAAATCTCGATCTCATATCAAATCCCTAGCAATTCACCCGATTCTTCTTCCTTTCAACTCGGAAACCCTAGAAATGAGGGATTATGAAGAAAGAGTGAGAAAAGGGGAAGTTTTGATACCATTTTGGATAAAATCAGAGGAGGGATAGGATAGAATTTTGACATGTGAAATAAGATTTACCATGAAACTATATCCAAAGAAGCTAAACTTACATGATTTCATCATTCCTCGGACCGCAAAACCCTATGTCAGCATCTCCATCACTTTCTCCTCTCAAACCCTAACTCTCCCTCTCTCTCTCTAGGATTTCATTTCTATGGATTGAATCATGAATTATGAGATATCCTTGTGTGTTAGGTTGACCATATAGATCAATTGAGCTTCTTGGGTCAATTGCACTTTGACCCCTTACTATACTTTTTTTATTTCAAAAAAAATTCTGTCATAAAAAGGTTTTATATAAATTCATGTATTTCAGAGATCAAATCTTCTCCAAAAATTATGATAATTTAGCATGTTGTGTAAAATTACGTTTTAAAGCTTCATCTAAAATTTTAGATCATTCCAAGCTTCTAATAAATAAATAAAAATCGAATAGTCCACTACTATCCTGAATTCTGCAAAAATGTCAATTACTGTAATTCATCTACTGATAAGGTCTAGACGCATCCAAAATTATGAAAATTTTACAATTTTTTTATGATTGCGTTTCAGATCTTAAAATAAAATTTCAAATCATTTTCAGTTAGTAATAAATAATTAAAAATCAAACAATATATTACTAAACAACATTCTGTCAGCATGGTCGGTTGAAGTATATCTTGATCGAGAATGAATTTCAAAGATCATCCAAAAATTCTGAAATTTTTTACTTAAATGCAAGATTGAGTTATACATATTATATCCAAATTTCAATTAAATCCAAATTACATGGAAAATATGATAAATTATATACCATACTACTATCTTGATCAAATTCCATACTCATGTACCATCAAAACCCTAATTTCATCCAACTAGGGTTTATATTTCTCAAACCCTAATTTCTCAATCAATAGAACACTTAACATTCTTATTAGGTTTAAAACATCATAATTGAATTATCATCATTAATTAGATTTAAGAAATGATCAATCCAATTAAGCATATAATCATCCAAGTAAACCCTAGTTTACCAATTAAGCTCGGATATGGTCATAACAGTTCTTCCCCCCTTTAAAAGGTTTTGTCCCCGAAACATAAACGTGCAAGAAAAGCACTTTCAAGGTTTATTTTAAGCTTCTGAAATCTTACATGTCATTATATTCTTGTATTTCATACTTGAATGCAGTTTTCAACATTAAGTCCTTTATTTCTTTTCTAATCACAACATGTTTAAATCATGACTGCTCAGTAATAACAAATGAATTCTCTATGCCACAATCAATCATAGGATAGAGAGAGAAACAACCATTTCAATATTTTCATACTCTTGAGGTGTTACCTCAACATTGATAATTCGATCCAACTATCTCAATTCATATGGCTCAATATGTACAATTGTTATGTATTACCTCTAAGTCATAAAAGAGAGTTCACCATGTTGTTTTGAATTTTTACTATTGTGCTACTCAAATAGCAAAATAGGCTTGAGTTGAAAGACTAGATTCAACAACAATTGTACAATACTACTCACGGCATCCCCATTGGATCATGGATGCATAAGGTGAAGCATTACCATCACATTCCATACTATTCTCAAATATGAACCCACACATAATTCAATGTGTAACCATCAGGTTATAGCATTCTAAGGTTTCAACAACAGTAACAGAGTACTCCATGATTGCATTAGTCATTCAAGGACTATTCATACCCAATTACCATCACTTAGTTATTTTAAAACTAGGTATAAGAAGTTTTACTTCATTAGGGTTACATATCGATAGAATATGATTATCATCCTTCTATTCATATGAGTGAATAGGTAAGACTACCTTATTCAGGGTAACCCTCCATTTGTTTTATCATCATTTGAACCATATAACCATACAACAATTGTGCATTACTAAAATGGATTACTGGTATGAATGACTACAACTATCATACACCTTTAATTAACATATTGCTTGCACATGTACACTGAAATCATACGTAGAACTAATTTACATCCCTTAATATACCTTCAACAAATTATACTTCTAAAAACAAATTCACATATTATTGAAAGCCATTGTTTTATCTTATCTCCTCATTCATTACTACTTACTTTTTTGCTACTTGTCCTTCTCATTTTAATCATGTAGATTAAACATCTTTAAAATTGAAACATACAAGGTATGAATAGATTATTCATCATTCTTGCTATCACTGCAAGAATTTGCTTTAGATTACACTTTTCTCATCTTGGGCTTCTCCTTTTGTTCAAAACACACTTGTTACATTTCAAATTTATTTCTTACCCTTTGCTCTGAATCATTTTCATATTGTTCATCAACCTTTCATATTAGATAGGATTACCATCAGTGCTAGTTTACTTCTCATAGTGCAAATCGCATGATCTTGTTTTATAGAGATGCTAGTATTCAAGGTCAAATCACTAGTGACAACCCTTGAACTACTACAACTCTAAACATTCTAAGGTTTGGTTCTTATCAGTAGCACGACGTTAATGGGTGTGACTTTGCTCCCTTAATTTGAAAATCAAACTTTGGATCTCACAAGTTTTACTGAAGTCTTCCTTATCTTATCGATTGAATTTCCTTTCTCTTACTTGGCCATTCAGATATATTATATTCTCAATTTACCCTACTAGAGTTTCATCCTCATATTGTATGTCATTATTACATTCACTAGATGCCTCTACCATGGTGGTTATGCCCCATATATGATTCATTTTCTTATCACTTTATTCCCACATTGCTCTCATTAAGGAAGATATGAAAGAGAAGATGATTATGAGACTTGGAATTCTTATCTTCAAACATTCATTAATACATTTCTCATATGTAGGTTTAATTAATTATCAACAAGGATACTTGACTAACTAGCACTTGATTGAACCTCCTAACCTCTTTCTTTTATAATCTATATTACTCCACCATGTTTCAAACCTTTTCATTACTTTTCATAACCCCTTACCATAAACTACTATTCCACATTTCATCATTAATTTCTAGTTTTCTCTTTACTTTAACTCTTTTGAAGACTCTTCGCTTATATTTACTTATTGTCTACTTAACTCTTTTCTTCCATTTTCCCTTTTCTTTGGAGTACATAAAAGCATTGTACTCGATTATATAATCCATTCCTCGTGATTGATTCTTACTATATTGGCCCTTACATTCTCTTCTCATATTTAAAATTCATATTTCATGTTTAAAGTTCATATAATACTAATAATTAAATTTAATCTGAACCTTATGTCGTGTTCCTTTATTCCCAATTAAGGGTTTCTCATATGAGGCCTCAAAGTTGGATCTCAGATATCATTTCCAATTGATTCTTAGCTATTCTAATCTTTTCCATATATTTCAATATCTTATTATATGTACATTCTCACTATGATGTGGGTCTAATTTATCTAGAGTCTACTCTTATTATATTTTCAATAGGAGTCATTAGATCCTAGTAACACACCCTGCCAGCGGGACCAGGCCAAACCTGCAATCCTGAAGCCAAGAGCTGCTTAGGATTAACTAACTCCTATTAATCTCAAATATGTGGAAAGAATATCCACTTAGGAAAGCTTATTCAAAGATCATTTCTAGTCTACTTGATACAAAGAATGTAATCAATAAATGCTACAACTGCATAGTGTACAACAAATCTTAAAGACCCATATATATTTCAAAATACTGAATATCTAAATTCAAACATATAAGAGCTTTTCTGTTCTCCATAAAACAACAATATGAAATTATAGTTCTATCTCATTTTATATTTATTCTCTTAATTTATGTTACTTATCTTGTTTCTGACTCTAATATTTCTAGGGTTCCTCTCTAGTCCATCCTTCCACTGTATACCTGGCCAGGGTATACATGAAAGAATAGACAGAGTATCTTGATACCAGTTGATCCAAGTACTCAAATACCGGGCCAGGATATCCAAATACTCAAATCCCCAGAGCTAACATCATAACATCTCCTATCTACCACACTTATGACTCTAACTTACTAACTTAATGATCCCTGACAACTCAGCCTAAGATCTGATACCAAGTTGTTAAACCCTGATCTCACAATTTCTACTAATCACGAGATTATAATCATGAGATTATGGTATAAATTGAGGATTTAACGTAATACAAATATCACCCTTAACTTTTTCTTCTTTTTCAAACTCTTTGTTTTTTCACATTGAACCACATAAACTAACTTTATAAGAGAATTAAACTTTTATTTCTCTAATATAATCTCAACATTAATGATACACATCCATACACTCATTATTTTTCTCACACTTCCATGTACATACGACATGACAATCGTTTGCATTCTCTCTTATCAAGGAAACAAACATACAAAACATCATTTACAACTCTCTCACATCTATACAAGGACCTAGAGTGACAGGGATCGACTAAACTTAACTATACTCAGACTTAACTCTTGTGGTAGATCTACTCTGATGCAATGATATCTTCTTCAAGTCCATGTGATTTCCCTAAAAATATTGAGCAGAGGGGTGTGCCTACTCGCTCAGTGAATGAGTACTTCAAAAAATAGTCTAAAGCACTGATATAATTACAGATATACTTTTGAGCAACTTATATCAATTATAACAGAAGAATAATTCAAAATCATACAAAGAATTGAATATTACATGATACTCTAGATATCTATAAGAGCAAATCAATATATGAAATGCTTGATTGATCATAAAGAGAACTAATAATTCAGAAGCATACAAAGAATAATTGAATAATTGTACACACTTGTTTGACCTCTCATTCATTTTATTATGCCCTGATCATATGCAGTGTACTCTACATATGAAGACTTGTAGTGCACTACGAGCCCACCGTACAAGACTTAGACGACACCCTGGGATAGCTAAGTCTGACTACTCTCCTGGTCTGCAATAGGGAAACTAGCTCTCTGGCCTCAACACTCCTATTGTGCCATAAACTGGACTCCTCCTCTAACCTGAGCACACAAGCGTAGAGTCAAGTCGTGCCACTAGGAATTCTGGTTGATGTTGGACACGCTTTTCTGTACTCTAGTTCCACCAAGACTTTTGGTTGATGTTGGACACTGCAAACTATAATTTAAGGAGACTTCCACTAGGGCTTCGTCCCCCGTGCCACCTGATAGCATGTTCTGACCACCGTATACTGGACACTGCCAATGTTAGGTCATTTCACCCCTAAGGCACATACCTCACATAGGGGTTCTATGGTGTCAGGACCCTTAAATCTATAATTTTATTATTTCCTAGAAAATCACAACATGAATATCATTCTAGACCTGATAGAGTAGTATACTCAAAAACATTGTAATATACTGAGTAATCAACATATTATACATGCAGGCAGACTAAAATTCTAAAATAAATAGATTACATGTCTACTTGGTACATACACACTAGAATCATGCAATTTATCATCTTATTACACTGATAAGAGTTAATTACTTGACATATGAGTAATCGTCAGTAGCACCTACAACTTATCTGTAATTTCTCAAAGAATGTGCATATCAACCCAAATCTTGAGTTGTGCATCTCATAACTCAATTAAGAGTTAATTACTTATCATGAAACAATTATTAATAATAACTGAGAACATTGATATCACAATACTTGATTCATTGAACACCCTACCCTTAGGGTTTCATTTAATCACAAAAAATGCTACAAAGAAAGGTGTAATACATCTATCATGTACTTTTCAAATCTTTAAAACACATGTCTCAACCCCTTATCACATTACTGGGAATTCTCATCCCTTCACGTCATTATCATGATTACTGGATCTGGGTATTCAAACCCTTAGATCATCACATAGCATTGTTACCTCTGTAATAGGTAACCATTACCTCTAGGTCCTTAGACCAAGGTATTCATTTCACTGGTTGTACCAGTATTCTCATGGCTCACAAGGCCATCACACATCTTGTCACCTCTCACTAGGCAACAACTTATTCACATGGTTCCCATAAAGGTTTCATGTGACATAAACATCCACTGAATAAAGAATACTATCAACAAATCATATAAAATCAATATATGTATAAAACCTTGGAACTAAGTTGAATTTGGATTTCCATGCCATTCACTGGGATATCATGCATCAATAATAACATTGAATAAATAAAGTCTATCATGTCAAGAAAATCCCTTCAAATGGATTTCACGATATCTATTCACAAATATCCAACTTTCCTCGCATCTAGGGTTTCACCCTCTTTACTGAGATATCAAACAAACACTATTCACTTTAAAAATAATCCAAGATAGTATATGACATATATGTACTATGAATTTAGATAGACAATCATTCATAACCAAGGGGATCTAGATAAGCAAATTTCTCTATTTACTTATATAACAAATTTCAGTCATAGACAAATTCCCTATATTTCAGTTTACTCCTATAACATCTGTGAATACTTAGGGAATTCTCATTAGGATGTATTGTATACATTTCTAATACGCTTTTATCATTTAAATAGAGGAAGAATCCATTTCACATCATTTTGCAACAACTTAGAACAAATAGACAATTCATGGTTTGTAGTTGCATACCAAACAATTAAAGATTATGGATGAATTAACCAATTTTCGTGCAATATAATGTTAAAAAAAAGTTCCCACTCACCCTAAGGTGTGAAAACACCTTAAAAATGCAGCTCATCCCAGAAAATCTCAATCTCAATCTCATATCAAATCCCTAGCAATTCACCTGATTCTTCTTCCTTTCAACTCAGAAACCCTAGAAATGAGGGATTATGAAGAAAGAGTGAGAAAACAGGAAGTTTTGATACCATTTTGGATCAAATCAGAGGAGGGACGGAATTTTGACATGTGAGAGAAGATTCACCATGAAACTATATCCAAAGAAGCTAAACTTACATGATTTCATCATTCCTCGGACTGCAAAACCCTAGGTCAGCATCTCTATCACTTTCTCCTCTCAAACCCTAACTCTCCCTCTCTCTCTAGGATTTTGTTTCTCAATATTGAATCAAGAATTATGAGAGATCCTTGTGTGTTATGTTGACCATATCGAGAAATTGAGCTTCTTGGGTCAATTGCACTTTGACCCCTTACTATACGTTTTCTTATTTCAGCAAATTTTTTGTCATGAAAAGGTTTTTTGTAAATTCGTGTATTTAGGAGATCAAACCTTCTCAAAAAATTATGAGAATTTAGAATTTTATGTATAATTAAGTTACAAATCTTCAATTAAAATTTGAGATCATTCCAAGCTTCGATTAAATAAATAAAAATCAAATAGTCCACTGCTATCTAGAATTCTATAGAAATGTCAGTTACTGTAATTCGTCTACTAATAAGGTCTAAACGCATCCAAAAATTATGAAAATTTTACATATTTTTTATGACTGAGCTTTAGATCTCAATTAAAATTTCAGATCATTTGGAGTTACCAATAAATAATTAAAAATCAAACAATATACTGCTGAACAACATTCTGTTAGGATGGTCGGTTAAAGTATATCTCGACTGAGAATGACTTTTAAAGATCATCCAAAAATTATGCTTTTTTTTGCTGAAATGCACGATTGAGTTATACATATTATATCCGAATTTCAATTAAATCCAAATTATATTGAAAATATGATAAATTATTTACCGTACTACTATCTTGATCAAATTCTATACTCATGTACCATCAAAACCCTAATTTCAGCCAACTAGGGTTTATATTTCTCAAACCCTAATTTCTCAAACAATAGAACACTTAACATTCTTATTAGGTTTAAAATATCATCATTGAATTATCATCATTAATTAGATTTAAGAAATGATGAATCCAATTAATCATATAATCATCTAGGTAAACCCTAGTTTACCAATTAAGCTCGGATACGGTCATAACATTAATCTTTGAAAAGATTTGAGCAAACTTGAGCTGGTCAAACATGTCATCTATATGGGGTAAAGGATACTTGTTCTTAATGGTAGCTTGGTTTATCATTCAGTAGTCGATGCACATTCTGAGCGATCCATCCTTCTTTTTCACAAAGAAGACTGGTTCTCCCCATGGAAATGTACTAGGTCAAATAAAACCTTTGTCTAGCAATTCCTATAGTTGCCTTTTTAGCTCAAACAACTCAGCAGGGGCCATCCTATAAGGTGCCCAAGAAATAGGGTTTGTCCCCGGAGCAAGCTCTATCAAAAAGTCTACCTCTCTCTCAGGAGGAATCTCAGGAAAATCATCCGGGAACACATCTATGTAGTCCCTAACTACCTCTATTTCTTCTAGGGACTACACCTTAGGCTCTGACTCAGTAACTACTACTAAGAAAGTTTGACAACCCTTGGTTATCATCTGCTTTGCCTTCAAGGTTGACACATACAGGATAGTGGTTGCATCCTTCCTACCTCTAATGGTAAACAGTGGATGACCTAGTCTCTTTATTATTATTTTCTTTTCCCTATAGTCAATATATGACATGTAAGTATAGAGCCAATCCATACCAATGATCACATCAAAGTCGTTCATGTCAAGGAGGATAAAATTTGTAGGGAACTCACAATCTAGGTACTTAACATGTATCACTGGGGTTTTTAAAAGAGATGTGAAGAACCGACCACTCGGGGTTGTGACAACCAAAATATATCCTTAATCTTGATGTCCAAACAAAGCATAGTTGCAAGATTTCTTGAAATGAAAGTACTAGTAGAACTAGAGTCAAAAAGAGATTTACATTGTGTCCCATGACTTCAAGCATGCCTACATTATTTTTCATAACATGTCAGACTACTACATGCTTAGCTAAAATTGGGAAAGAAAACTATAAGGGTTATTACCCTCTATCAGCCTATTAGCATTAGCTTGAGCCTCTTCATTGTCGATGGCAAACACTCGAGCTTATCTTCGCTCTCTAGCAGATGGGGTTGCGGCTACTAGTTGGGCTGCTACAGGCTGGGTAGCTACCGGTTGGGCTACTATAGGGCCTGGAACTCTTGGGTTAGGTAAAGGATAGTTGGCTTGGAAGTTTCCCTCTTGCTAGAAACAAAGAAACACCTTCTTCTCAAAATGACATTTGCTTGGGTGCAACCTTCCATAGTTGCAGCACCTCAGGTGACAATTCTCATTGCGGGGTTTCCCTTTTCCTCCATGTTTCACTTTGTCCTGATTGCATCCTTATCCTTTCTTATGGTCATTCCTCGGGCCAGAAATACCTTCAATGTGACCCAGGTACCCCTTGTATGGGTTTTGAGTAGGCATCACCTTCTTCTCCATGGATAGGGTATTATTATAGGTGTCGGTGAAGTTTGTTGGTTTGTACATCATCACATGAAGCTTGATGGCAAGGTGCATTGGTTCCACAAATTGGTCCACCTATCTTTCCTCAATCATCACATATCCAAACTGCTCTAAGAGGCGGAACTGGCAGCAAAAGTCTGCGACAGATAGGTTATCTTGGATTAGCTTGGTGAACTCCTTTTCTTTTTCTTTCTTTGCTGAGATTACAATGAATCTGATTGAGAAGATGGTTCTGAAGTCGGTCCAAGCCATTGAGTCTTCATTTAGGTATCAGCTCATGATGTGGTTCTCCCACTAGATCTCGGTTGCTCCTTCCAACACATGAGAGGTGAACAGGACCTTCTTATTTTTCTACACTTCCAACATGTAAAAACCATTTTCTACCGCGAGAAGCTAGGCATCAACTTTATCGACCACCTCGGTCTTGTTTTCTCCCAAGAACTTCTCAATGTTCAGTTTCATGAAGTCCAAAATGGTGGCTTTTATTTGTGGATGAACTGGTAATGGTTCCCCATCTTCACCTCTAACTATGTCCTTGAGGGCTAAGGCACTAATGACCTCACTCTACTTCTTCTACTATTCCATCTAGAGGGCATTGTGAGTATGTACTACTACAGTTGGTCCAGAAGTAGCTGCAGGGTCAACCTTAGGGTCGTCTTCCACCATCAGATCCCTCTTTTGATCCTCATCTTTGTTTAGGTTGTCAAAGGGAATGGTTTTTGGGTCTGCATCATCCTCAGAGGATGCATTAGGTCTCTTCCTCTTCATGGAGGCTTCTTCCTCTATAGCTTTCCTCCTTTTCTCCAGGGACCTTCTCTTCCTGCAAGAGAGCCTAGTGTCGGCAGTCTCCTGAGGGGTGTCAGTAGGGATGGTGGTGGTTTTGACATGGTCCATGCTGCTACATGTAAGCATGTAATTAGACTCAGTCTAAGTTTTATATCATTAAAACATATGTCCATGACATCTTTCTTACATGCTTATTTATTATTTGGTGGAGGATTCCTTAATCCTTAATATTCTTAACCCCAAAACTCAGGAGGAGATGGAGAGATAGAAACCACTAAGCACTTAAAGTTTCTCCAGTGAAGAGGGGTAAAGAAGGGATGCAAACATATGATAAGACCTAGAGGTATATGATTTTGAGTCAAATCCTCAGATTTTTTCCTGGCAGTCACATGGATTCTGGGAGTGCTCGTAAATTAACTAGTAAGGCAGAGGAAAATCTTTCCAGCCCTCTGATTGTGATCATTTTCTAGACACCTCCATATTTGGAAAATTCTCTAATAACTCCCTTACTCTCTAAATAATTTGTAAAATTTAATAATTATTAGTGATTATATGAAAAACCATGCTCTGATACCAAATATAATGACCCCACCCCTCGAAAACCCCTAATTAAGGAAGACCAAGAAGCTAGACTCGTTATCCCAAAATAGGATCATATGGTTTTGCAAATAATAAAAAATAAGTAATAAATTCTACCACAACTAAGCTAAAAGCAGGATAAAAATTTTCTTTTCACATACCTTTCAAAAATGGGAGTTTGGAACTTTACCCGAAGAACTAACTATAATCCTTTGAATATTATTTTGCCTCATTCTTTTCAATGTCACCTTTTATTGACTTTTCATAAACGTAACTGCATAATTCCCTAAGACACTGACAAACAAAACGTCAGTCAGTATAATAAATTATACTAGTATGTGGGAGAAACCAAAAGTTTGCAGATAATTGTAACAACATAACCACATCAATTAATTGTTACAAAACAAAATTTACCTTTTCTTTATAACTTCTCAACCGCTTTTACCTAACCTTTGGTATACCCTCTCATAGGGTTTTGTCCCTGTAATAGACATTAGACTACCTCTCTATCTAGAGCTAGGTACCTCTTTTGGGTCACCTCTCAATCTGGAGCTAGGTGCCTTTAGGTCTTCCCACCTTGGGGCTTGACCACTCATGACCTTCCCAACCTGGGGCTTGGTCCATTACTCATCTTTTCATTCATATATCCCAGAGGTGGTAATGCAGGTTCGACCAAGTTATTAATATTATAAGGTATAGTCATAGTCACTTTATAGATTGCAAGAATTAAAGTTCATTCAAGCATTAAATTTCAAGAAATAGATAAAAACCTTAGAAATCACCATGAAACTAGATCTATTAGCCATAAACGTAACCACATACCTGATTTGGTAGTCTCAAAATCAATCACGACAACTAATCCAATCAAGAAGTCCAATTAACCAAGCCAAGCAATAGATAAAGCTACTTGATCCTGAAAAACATATATAACACATAATGGTTACAATTGCATCCAAATATATTTTATCGACTTGGGATTCTATTCTAGGGTTTCTAAACCCTTTGTAGGGTTTCTTGGTTTCCAAGCTTTCATTTTCCAGTTTTACCCTTTTTGGGTCCACAAACCCTAAAAACACTTTTCCACTTAAAAAAAACCCCAATTACTCAAATTATCCAAATTAAGTGTCTTTATCCTCAAATTAGATCAAGAACATCATTTTCATGCCTTGATTGTTTTCCACAATTAAAACCATTAAACCTCAAAATTACCAAAATTAGGGTTTTTAAATCCATTAATGCACTTTTATCATCATGAAACCCTAATTCGGTAAATTATACACAATTAACATCCAATTTGATATAATCTACCTTTTTAAGTCAACATGCTAAACTTTGCTTTACAACAAAAAAGGAACACAATTAGATCCTTTAATCTTCAAACTTAGGGTTTTAAATTCAATAAAACCATTAAGGGAAACACCTTTACATGATTTTGGAGTTGCAAACAAATTGAGACCTAGAATTCATTTTTAATGGATTCTATGGATTTTTTTAATCAAAAACCGTATATTATTTTCTCCATCCGATCATTCTATCATTAGTTACGATCAAGAAAATTCATTTCTAGGCCAATTCGGAGCTGCCACCTTATTTACTTGGGTTGCGGAGGCACCCGGGGTTTGTGAGGAAACTCACCTAAGTAACGAAAAAGAAGAATGCAAAAGAGCAGTAATACCCTTACATGTTTAATGTTCACTCGAGGATAGCATCATAATTTTTTTACCTCCCTTCATCAACCTCCCATCTTCAAGAAAGCACCTGAATGAGTCAACTCATCAATTGACTTTCAAGTCCAGGCCTTCTCACCGGCAACTAATAGTGTCTTCACCTTTGCCTCGCTCCTCTAAACACAACGAGGGCCTCAATTTACCCAGTCACCAATAGGGCTGATTGGATGGCAAGGTGCTTCTTCGAAATCCAGCAAGATAGAGTAGAGGCAAGGGTGAGATGCTAGAAAGTAACTTGTGAGTAGAGGCACAAAGAAGGAACCAGGGAGATCCTCGTGATCATTTGGGAAGCAAGAAAAGGGGATCTATGCCTCTATTTATACCCATTTGTATCAATAGAGTCACCTCCATAGGTCGGTTTGGGGGAAAATGCTAGACACCTCAAACCTAGGGCAAACCTAGGGTAGGTTGAGTCAGATTGGCCTCACGAAGCCAACATAACTCTTTCTAGACTCGCTCATGTAGAGGGTCATGAAGAAATCGATCGAGAAACTTCTTAGTTCTTTCCTTGGTTTCCCTATTTGGCTGGAGGTAAGGGACAACCCTTCCACCGTTGGATCTTAGAGCCAACGACCCTCATCGTGCATGCCAAGAAAATTTGATTAAATCAATTTCCAATTGGATTGGAAAATCATGACATTTATTGATATTCCTCTCACTTTTAAGGATTTTTCAAAAATCCATATCTCCTAAACCATATCCTTTTAATCCCAAATTTTAATGGAAACTCTCTAATGACTTAATTTACTTGTGTGCAAAGTTTGGTTCCAAAACTCAAAAAGAAAAGAGACTTTTCTTCATATGCAAGTCATCCACTCAAAAGGTATATTCTATGCAATTAAAATTCATATTTTCTAAAAAGCTTTGAAGCGACCCAGGATGGTAGGGTTCGGAGGATGCAGCGGTGGCCGTGGAGGCCGAGGCATAGGTTGACCCCCCTTGCACCATCACCCCATCCCACCATCATCTAGCCACAATAACGATAGTTCTGATTCCGGTGTGCAAACCAAAGGGGCAGATGCACATATGGAGGATTCCCATAAGGACACCAACACTAAGTCCTGTAGGGATACGGTGATCAACCGCACCAACAAGATCCCGTCTTCTCTATTGGAGGTCTCACTAGATCTGCTCCAAGCCAAAGATATTCAAGTACACCAGAGCGGTAGCCTTCCAGCGATTAATGTTAATCCAGAGAGGTTACCCCATCTCCTTGAACCTTAGAAACATGTCGTCGTCATAAAAGTTATCAGAACCACAATAGGCTTCCAAGTCCTGATGAATAGAATCCCTGTCATGTGGCAACTCTCTGACGAGTTTCGAGCCGTCGATCTCGACATCTGTTACTATATCATATAGCTCGCCAATAATGATGATTTCGCCCGAGCCATGACAGGAGGTTCATGGATGATTTTCAACCATTACCTCTCTGTCCGATCCTGGTCGGCGGCGTTCAGGCCATCAGATCTGATCCCAAGGAAACTTGTGGTTTGGGCAAGGATAGCGGACATGCCCATATATCTTTACCAAAATCAACTGCTAGCAAGCATAGGCAACCTGATTGGGAGGAAAATCAAGATTGATACAACAATACAATAGGGACATAGAGGCAAGTTTGTGTGTATCACCGTCGAGGTTGATACCAAAACTCCCATACTATCGACCATCTGTCTTAACGGTGTGCAGTTTAGGCTGGAGTATGAAAACCTCCCCACCCTCTACATGAAATGTGGTCACTTAGGTCATGTGGATGCTGAGTGCAAGTTTGCACCAAAGTGTCCCGTTGGTATCCCTCCTGCAGAAACTTCCACTTCCATTGTGGTCCAGCAGCCTTACACCAGTGCAATCCATGCTAAAATGCCAGAGAGAAGGTTGAATAGTGCCAAGAAAGACCAACCTCGGGCCAAGGAAGCTGAAGCACCACCTGGCAACCCGTCCATGGCAGAAACGATCCCTAAACCTGCAGGCAATAAGGAGGTGGGTGATTGGGAGACGGTTGTAAGCAAAAAAGAAAAGAAAAAGAATAACAAGAAGGTGTCCAACGTGAGCATCCTAATAGTTGTATACCATGATACTAAGGCCCAGGAAGTGGGGACTTCCAAACAGCAATCCAGTGCCTCCAACACTGTCGTAACCTTGGTGGATGGTGAAATATGTGAAGGGCATTCTACAGTGTCTGAGTTTGCTGCACCATCTGTCTTCCAAGGGAGCAGAGGCCCGGAAACAGGACAATTTAACTCAACCTTTGAATGGGGTAACACTCCAAAGAACACTGGAGGCGTTAATACTTCACAATCAAAGAATCATCTATCAAACTGTCAGCCCAAGACGTGAGCATAAGAAAGGGAAACTAGTGTAGCTAGTTGATGTTGCTTGCTCTAAGCAGGCAACAACTCGATCCCTATCCTTCCAGGATGAGGAACTCACAAACAACAACACAATGACATGTCCGTAGAGGACCAGGCAGTGGGCTAACTCGCTGCAATCAGCTAGAGTTTTCTAGTTCACAACAACTATGGTGTTCCAAATGACAAACATCATACGCTGGAATGTCCAAGGAGCCTGCTCGAAGGACAAGATTAATCTACTCAAAGATTTCAAACATAAATTTTGGCTTCATGTTCTGGCTATTCTAGAGCCAAGGTGCAGTGGCACCAAAGCTACTAATATCATCAAGAAACTCAGCTTTAACTCTTCCCATAGAGTTGAAGCTCTTGGCTTTTCCGGAGGTATATGGATCCTTTGGGATAACAATCAATGTCAGTTGGACATCCTCCAATGTCATAGACAATTCATTCACTATAGAATGAACAACGTCTGGCTGATCACATTTGTTTATGCAAGTCCCAACCCGCAGAAATGAGATCATCTCTGGAATCGTCTCACATCCCTAACACCCACCTCTTCGGAAGCATGGACTGTCATTGGCGAATTCAACACAATGCTTGATATTGGGGAAAAGCATGGGGGTAGGGATTTTGACAGCCGTGCTAGAGGAAAATTCCATGCCACTCTACTTGCTACTAGTCTGGCTGACACTAATTCCTCTGGCCATTTCTACACTTTCAAGAAAGGCTTGCTTCATGAAAAACTCGATAGAGTGGTGGTGAATGCTTGTTGGCTGAATGTTGAGAATGGTATGGAGATTTGGGTTCTAACTCGTATCTACAGTGATCATAACCCTATTCTTATCTCTGGGAACGAAGCACATACCAGGAGAAGGCCCTTCTTCAGGACTAAGTTGAGATGGTCTCACAATGAAGATTTTAAGACTGAGCTTCTGCCATGCTGGGGCGCTACCCTCCCCTTCTCGGAGGCCCTACCAAGCTTCCAAGCCACCACCACTACAAGAAAAGGAACTCTATCCTAGAGAGTCTTGATATGTGTCAGGTAAATACCCTATCTCATCCGAATATATCTAACGAGCTCTGAGCAATTTCCTTGCAAGAAGAATACACAGCCATCCTTTGCAGTGAGGAAGCTGACTGGAAATAAAAGGCCAACATCAGCTGGCTACAACATGGAGACAGAAACAACAAATTCTTCCAATCCTATGTAAAATCTAGGCATTTCCACAACAGAATTACAAGCATCCGCAACGAATACGGGGCATGGCTCACATCGGCGGATGATATCAAAGAACACATATGGGACTTCTTCTGCAAGCTTCTTACGACACCACTAGTTCCCAAAGAGGATTTGGAGATTATTCCCTTGTACCATGGTTTGTTTCTTGGCATTATCGATCACGAGAAGCTGGTAAGCACATCGTTTGCTGAAGAAATCAAGACAACTGTATTGCATATGACTGTTATCAAGCCTCCCGGCCCAGACAACATCCATAATGGCTTCATCCAAGACAATTGGAACCATGTGGGTTCATCCATTGTTCTTCAAGTCCGTCAGGTTTACAGTAGTGGGTGGATTGACCCTAAACTAGCTCACTCGCTAATGGTGCTCATACCAAAGACGGTGGAACCTTAGTGCTGTAGTGAGCTCAGACCCATATCTTTAAATAACTGATGCCTCAAGTTGATCTCTAAGATCATTGTATAAAGATTGAAACCCTATCTAAATGGATGGATATCAGAAAATCAATCAAGCTTCATATCAGGAAGACGTATAAGCGATAATATACTACTAGTTCAGGAAGTGATACACTCGATGAAGACTAAGAATCTGGGGAAGAAATGGGTAAGCATCAAACTTTATCTCTCCAAGGCGTTTGATAGAATGAGGTGGCCGTTTATTAAAGATACTCTGGTAAAAGTGGGCCTGTCAGATAAACTGATCTCTATTATCATGCACATTATCTCCTCAGGGTATACTTCGATCCTTTGGGAAGGGACAACATTGGAGGCCTTCAATCCTAGCCAGGGGTGCGTCAAGGCAACCCAATCAGCCCCTGCCTATTCTTCTTATGTATGGAGAGGCTTATCCAATCTATTCTGCATGAAGTCCGTAATGGGAAATGGAAGCTAATTATTCTATCGAGAGGTAGTGTTCCCCTCTCCCATGTCATGTTTTCTGACGACTTGCTGCTCATGGCTGAGGCAACTCCTTCTTAGGCCTCACTCATCGTCAAAATGCATTGAAAATTTCAGCACCGTTTTTGGCCAGGTACTTTCTAAGGAGAAATCTAGGTGCTTCTTTTCTCCTAATACTTCTACCCGTGAACTCTGTGCCTTCAGCAGTTTGATCGGGATTTCTCAAACCCAGGACTTAGGCAAGTACCTGGGGGTTCCAGTTCTTCACCATCGACTCAACAAGGCAACACATTCAAACATCACCTCAACGATCAAGGGCAGAATGAGAAGCTGGGCTTCTAAGATCTTATCCCTTGTAGGTTGCATTACCCTAGCTAAGAGCATCCTACAATCCATCCCATCCTACACTATGCAATCCATCAAGCTATCACCCAACTTATGTGATGACATTGATAGACACATTCGGTCGTTCATATGGTCTGGTGGTCGAGATGAACACACGATTTCATTGGTAGCATGGAAGAAATTAACAAAGCCTAAGGCTTTAGGAGGCTTAGGGCTCAAGACTTCAAGAGAACAGAATGAGGCTCTAATGAAGAAGAATTTTTGGCAATTCATTACAAAACCCAATACCCTCTGGGCCAGAGTAATGAAAGAAAAATACATGAAGAACGAAGTCATGAGCAAGCGTCCATGTTCTTCCACATGGACCTTCATAAAGAGGAACCTAGACACGGTTCAGGCCATCAGCCACAAAGTCCCTCTCTCGGGCCACAATACAAATGTCTGGACGGATCGTTGGATCTATGGAAGATCAGTACTGGACATGGATGCTTCACATGTCATTCCCCAAGGATTGGAAGATCTCAAAGTCAGCTCCATGGTTCTCCAAGACAACACATGGGACTGGAGTTTCATAGACACTTTCCTACCTGAGGAAGCGAAGCAACTCCTTCATTTCTGCACCCCTCCAGATAAGGAGGCGAGGACTTATGGTCTTGGCCTTTTACGAGTTCTGGAGTGTTCTCATCTGGCTCAACTTACAATTGGATCACAAAATAGGGTTCACCCCAATCATCTTCAAAATGGAAGAAACTATGGGCTCTTCCTTTACCTCTTAAACTCAGAACGTTTGTATGGCTCCTTTTTCATGGTGCAATTCTAACGAACGTTGAACTATCTAGAAGGCATATTGCTACATTTGACATCTTTCCTCTATGCAATAATGCTCCAGAATCCATCCTACATTGTCTTAGGGACTTTCCCATTGCTAGGGAAGTTTGGCTTCTCCTCAGCATGCCAGATGACTTCTATACCAAAATAGAAAGTGACTCGATCAACCTCTTGATATCCACAACATATAGCTCCAAACAAAGAACACTCCAATGCATCGGTTGTTGAACGCTCTGGAGAAATCACAATGCAATCACGCATGGTGACCCTAGAAAACATGTCATAGTGCTCACAAAATTCATTCAAGAGCATACTGATTCCATTCTGGGCCTGCAGCCAAGGTTGGTTCATTTCAGAAAGTCCCCATCGAGGTTGGTTTGCCCATCGACTGCTTGCCAGGTGATTGTGTTTGTCGACGTAGCTTACCAGGCTCATTCCAGGAAGTCGGGTATCGGGATTCATGTAGTTGATAGAATAGGAAGGTGCATCATGGGTATAGGCTGCCATGTGTACGCATCATCAACACTGGAAGCTTAAGAAAATGGAATTCTGATGGCAGCTAAATTATGCTACGATAACGATTGGCACTCGCCAATTATTTACTCAGATGCCTCCACTGCGATCAAGACCTTACAACAAAAGAATTGGCTTACTAGTAACCTCATACCTCACCGGAGAAGATATGCCTCCTTCTTGCTGGCCTGCCCCAGCATACAATTGCACCACATTCCCAGAAGCTACAATGTAGTGGCCGACGACATTGCAAAACATACCTTGTTTTCCTTTTCTGCATATCATTTCCTTAGCATTAAGCCTCCATGGCTATCCATGGAGTTCAACATTTTGTTATCTCAATTTTGGCCCGAAGTAGAGAACGGGATGAATAATTAATCTCTACATGCTTTTAAAAAAATCATATTTTCTCTTTCTTTCTCTTCTATTTTCTTTACTTTGATTTATTTCCTCATTACAACCAAAAGTAAATGAAACTTAGACAATAGTGGTCATCCATACCATTTTCTAGAGAATTCTACATAATTCTCTCGTATGCACACAATTATCCCTTTATTTCTTTTTTCCCTTTTATTTATTATGGAATTTTTTATATATCTTTTCTCTTTTATCATTATTGGACTTATCCAATCAGTATGAATCATGAAATCATGCGTCCAAGGGAAAAATTGCACAAGAATTCATTCTTTGAAAACAAATCACACAATTTTCCATTCATATCCCTTTTTATTTGAAAATTTGCATTTCAATTTATATAAGAAAAATTGAGGTTATAACATTTTCTCTTCAGGTGGGCATCATGCCACACCTTAGTCTTTTGTTTGTAGATCCTTGCATTTTTCATATGCATGAAGCTGAAGCTCCTCCAGTTATTGTAGCTGCAAAAAACTTTTCTTCCCTACTAATTTTGGGTCCATGTTTAAAGACTTGATTGCCCAAAAAGCCTTGTGCTTCAATTCAACAGGTAGGTCACACACTTTTCCATATATGAATATGTACAGAGTGCTTCCTATTGGGGTCTTGTAAGCTATGCGATATGCCCATAGGGCATCATCTAATTTCATGGACCAATCCTTTTTAGTTCATCCAATCATCTTTTCTAAAATTTTCTTGATTTGTTTGTTGGACTCCTCCACTTGACTAGATGTTTGTGGGTGGTACCTGATGGCCACATTGTGTGTTACTCCATATTTCTTGAGCTAGGATGCAAACTATCTTTAAGAGAAATGGGATCCCCCATCACTGATGATGGTGTGTGGGACTCCAAACCTTGGGAAGATAACCTTTTCGAACATCTTGATTACACGTTTCGCATCACAGGATAGGATAGCTATCACTTCTACCCATTTCTATACATAGTCCATGACCACTAGAATATACTAGTTACCTATAGAAGATGGGAAGGTCCTCATGTAATCTATCCCCCAAACGTCAAAGCTTTCTACTTCTATCCAGTCTTCTATCAGCATCTCATTTCTTCTTGAGATGTTCCCTACAAGTTGGCTTTCCTAACAAATTTTCACAACAGCTTGAGAATCCTTGAATATGGTTGTCCAGTAAAAAGCATAGTGCGTGATTTTTGTTGTAGTTTTGTCTCCTCCTAGATGTCCTCTGTATGGTGAAGAGTGACATTCCTTAGGAATCTGAGGCACTTGTTCTTCTAGTATGCAATGACGATACAAATTGTCAATGCATCTCTTGAATAAGAGATAAGAGGGGGTCATCCCAATAATAATTCTTTAAATCTAAGAATAATTTTTTCTTCTCATTGTATGTGATATTGGGTGGCAATTGGCAGCAAGCCATGTAGATGCATATGTCAGCAAACCATGGTACCTTGGGTTTCACATCCTTGGCCATCATAAGTGTGACAACTCGATGCCACACAAACAAGATAACTCAAAACAAAGCACACGATCAACATCTAAACAACCACTTACCAAAAGAACATGTAAATTAAAACTGATTTCATATATCCATCATTGAGCGGAAACATATTTCAAAAAGGCCCACAACCTGTAACATATCACATAATATGCCAGGTACAAACATCTGTACAATGGCCATCTACCACACACCTATAACAAGATATTTGTTCCCATATACAAGCCACATATATACAACAAAGACATACTGTAACATCCCAGGATTTGAGGCCTTGGATAAACACTCTTAAAAGGAATGATTGGACTACCCATATCACCAAGGTGCACCTCCTTTTCCGGGAGCCCATCACTAAAGAACTCCATAGTCAAGCGTGCTCAGCTTGGAGTAGTACTAGGATGGGTGACCAGTCGGGAAGTTGACCCTGGCTTGCACGTGCATGAGGATAAAGCACACAGTTAAGGCTAGTGGTGGTCTGTGGGGCCAGTCGTCATTCCTGAAACTCTACTAGAGCCTTGGGCAGTGGGCCCGGGCATTACAAATGGTATCAGAGCCATAACCCCTCCAGTAGGTGGGGCCCACATGGGCATGTGACATGCCAGTCTTGAGCCGTGCAGTCCAGGCATGTAGGAAAGGACTGTCCATGGTTGATGTAGCCACCCTTACGCTGGTAATCTGTGATCGGGAGCTGGGTGTCCATGGGCCATTCTGGATTTGCACTGAAATGGGGCGATGTTATGAGGCCTTATAGTTGAGCCTTGACGAGGACGTCAAGAGTCTAAGTGGGGGAGATTGTAACATCCCAGGATTTGAGGCCTCGGATAAAACCCTTTTAAAAGGAATGATTGGACTATCCATATCACCAAGGTGTACCTCCTTTTCCGGGAGCCCATCACTAAAAAACTCCATAGTTAAGCGTGCTCAGTTTGGAGTAGTACTAGGATGGATGACCAGTCGGGAAGTTGACCCCAGCTTGCACGTGCATGAGGATAAAGCACGTAGTTAAGGCTAGTGGTGGTCTGTGGGGCCAGTCATCATTCCTGAAACTCTACTAGAGCCTTGGGCAGTGGGCCCGGGCGTTACAAAATATTGTAACATCCCAGGATTTGAGGCCTCGGATAAAACACTCTTAAAAGAAATGATTGGACTACCCATATCACCAAGGTGCACCTCCTTTTCCGGGAACCCATTACTAAAGAACTCCATAGTTAAGCGTGCTTAGCTTGGAGTAGTACTAGGATGGGTGACCAGTCGGGAAGTTGATCCCGGCTTGCGCGTTAGTGTGGACAAAGTGCGTAGTTAAGGCTAGTGGTGGTTTGTGGGGCCATTCGTCATTCCTAAAACTCTACTAGAGCCTTGGGTAGTGGGTCCGGGCGTTACACATACCTCCAAAAACGTGTATCGAGGTACATGTCATATACAACACAACCCTCCTGGACCTAAGGGTGCAAGGATGACAGATAGGACTCTAATACAAAACTATCAACCTCCAACCTTCTACGTCTACCGATCTCTGAGATGCTCTTCCTCAACAAAACGATTCTTCCCCCGTCGTTGACGACCACCTAAAAGGATGTGGTGAACCATGAGGGTGAGACTAATGTCCCAATGAGAGATATAACTCTCAACCAATGATTATTATTATAACGGGATAAATGAATTATTCAAATTGATTACACAGGTTAAGCAGGTTGAACAACTATAATAGATAATCATAGAAAAATAATAAGAAAGAATATAAAAAACATGTATAACAATTGATTTCTCTTACCACATTATATAACAACTAAGCAGTAATAAATACAAGGCAAGGGTAAACAACCAATGTGAATCATGTTTAACCCCAAGAAAATATACTACACAACTACATTACATCTTTTATTAGTGCCCTCAGGATTTGAGTTGTATCACCCCAATCCAATAGACCACTGTTAAGTCAAAATCAATGCCAAACAAGATCTAAGAAGAGCCAGAATCCAAGATATTCTCCTTACTTGGTCAGTATGAGTCTTCACTACAGTGACACATTAGTAAAACTACCATCAACGACATATAGTCAAGCTGAAAACACCTCACCCACCCTTGGTACAGGTGACGACACTAGCCACCAGGGTATGCAAGTAAAACCTTGCCACCGAGGTACAACTACAGTCGTACTCCAATCACATCACATACATAATCACCAAGACATGATCACAACCGTTCTCAAACTAAGGGCTAGGTATGACCGCAACCATGCTCCCTAAACACTTGACATCTGGATGACAAGGATTTACTCTCCAAGCATCATGCATACCCAACAATATGCACTTTGAGTTTCCCTTAGAATACTCGTTTCACCATCCAACAAGTCCTGACACTGGTATGGATCTATGGTCATGGTAACTACATTATTAGGGTTCCACTTGATTAGTTAAATCCAACTGAGTGTATTTTACTACATCAACCAAGTTACAAGCAAACCCTAAAAGGATTCTACAAAACATAAGGTAGGTTGCAACTTAAAAAAATATAAAATGTATAAACATAAAGTTGATCATATCACCAAATGATACTGGTTCACTTTCATATACAAGGCCATCACTATTATCACACCATCATGGCACATCAATTCCTTATCACATCAAAAGAGGATATCATCTCAATTAGGGCACAAGCCATTTCCACATCATAGGACCATTCACATTATTTACTGCAATAACATCATTATCTTTCCATGCCCCATCAAGGCTGATAATCATTACATGTGTTACACATGCTCCAACACCTTCTCACATCATGCACTTATGATGTTCACAAGATAGCATTTTAGGATTATAATAAATTAGAAGAGAGAAAACATTCTATCAATAGGCTAATTACTCATGTAACTAGGCAACAACATTATGTACTTGGAATAGGGTTAGGTTTCAACATTGCAAACCAAATTAGAATGTCAAAGTTGCAACTAACATCAAACCCTAATTACCATGATCTCCAACATTCTTGGAAGTAAGAGAGTTAACTACTATCATCACAAAGTCAGCCACGTAAATCAATCACATCTCTAGAAAAATTCATCAACCGAAGAGGAATAGACCTCACCATCTTCATCAACCAAAGAGGTGGATCACCCTCATCTACCACTTAGGTCAGCATGTCAATGACCAAAGAGGAAAAAAATACTTCATCGACTGAAGGAATCCATATATCAACGACCACATGACCTGAAATTCAAGGGCCATCAACCTTGGAAGAATCTCATAGACCGAAGGGAGTTCAACATCAGTCAGTTTCAAGAAGGAAACCTTGGCGACCGAAGACCATGATCAAAATCTCATTGACCAAGAGAAAATACATCACCTTAGCGACCACACAACTAGGACCATACTTAGAGACCCAAAACCATCAAAACTCTTCGACCACATAGTATGATGGACGTCGAGAGAGAGAAAACCACCTCCAATGCATGATCAAACAGATTGATCATCAATATGAAACTGAAACATCAAGGGATAAACCTCACGAAGGAGACCAACATCCAAAACCCTAAGTTTGGCCATTTTTATGGCAAAACAACCACAACTAGAAAGAGAAAAGCCCACATTTCTAGTTTCTACCATTATGAATGTATCCTAATTCCAGCCATTAACATAAGAGAGATGACACGCTTTTACCGTGCGTAAGATGCAAGTGCACGCGTCAATGTAATATAGGCCTTTGTGAGGCCCGAGTCAAACTCAGGGACACTGAACTGTCAGTGGACTACTACGAACTGTTTGCAATTAGCTAGACCGGTTAAAAAGGTTTTGAGAGTTGATTAAAGAGAATAAAAATAAAATAAAGCAAAGCAATCGATTAAATTTTGAGTTTAATCAATTTAGATGAGAATCTTTAGGATTGCGGTTTCACCACGGGTTCTCATTGTATGAATTTTTATATAGCTAAACAAATTTGTCTCTCAATCTGGGTAGTGGCATGTAGTCAGAATTGTTCACTGTCGTGATACAATTCACTATCTAAATCTAGGTCGGTTCCACCGTCGTAGTAACCTATACCCTAAACTAGGTGCATTAGAATCGACCTCTGGGTTTCCACCATTAACCGTACATCACCTTGTTCAAGGAATTTATGAGTTAATGTGAGTTTTGTCTCTTTTCAACCGTTAATTCTTCTTTCAAAGCAATTAAAGAAATTAGATTATCATTAGGGTGATCAAGCATAATAATATAATAGTGAAAATGAAATCATACCATGGATTTAAGAGACAAATTATGAATTACTATGATAAAAACGTCATACAATGATTACCCGGGCTACTCCCGGTCCTAAAGACAAAGGGGATTAGCCCTGCATGTCCATCTCAGAGCAAGACATGATTCAAGAAAGGGGAAACATGGAGAAAAATGTGGATGAAGTGATGTAAACCCCTGAACAGAGAAGATCCAAGCATTCCTCTGCGTAGAGTGCGCGATCTACAGCCTTTCGGCAGTGGAAAACGTCTTCTTCGACTCTCGGAACGGTCGGGGCATGCTTCCAGGCTCCGTTCTCCTCTCCTCCTCTTCCTCGGGATGTGTGCAACATCTAATGATGTGATACCCCTCTCCTGGCCACCGTCATTAGGTATAAACACCAAGTTAGGTCGCCAAAATATCACCACCGTTGGTTCGGGCCGATCTGAAACAAAAACTAATCTGACGGCGTCGATACCATCGACGCGGGTCGATGGTATCGACCCCTCATGATATCGGCAAGCCTTCCTTCTTTTCTGTCATCCCGCCTGATGCAGACTCAATACCATCAATGCGGATCGATGGTATCGACACCCTTAGGCGTCAGTTTTATCACCTTTCCGACACTGAAGCTGTAGAACGTCGATAGTATCGACTTTTGTGGCGATAGTATCGACTGGGTGATCTCTAGCAACCTGAAGGTAACTCGCTACCATCGACTTCCCAGTCGATGGTATCGACTCTGCTTGGCTCCTTGCGACTGTCTGCCTATGACTGTGTCGATACTATCGACGGATGTCGATGGTATCGACAACTGTATACATGCATTTTTCCTGAAATTGTAAGACAAAGCCAAATCAGCTGAGATAAAACCCATTTTTATAATCGTTTATGATAAAAAAGATAAAATATGAGAGATTTGATACTGAAAAGGATTATAGACTAGAGTAAGTGAATCATGCAATATTAACCACCAAAGTGACCAATAAACACATAAAAAGCAAGTAAACCAAATCTATAAATGCGACTCAAAATCATCACATCAAACTCCCCTAAGATTGAACATTGCTCGTCCTCGAGTAACAAAACTCTAAAATAGAATTGTGAGGGTCAACTAAAGAACAGATTATCACAACAGACTTCGCCATATGATCCCCGCCAGACATTCACGTTCCGGCCCTTACTAACCACAGAATGATAATTACCCTCAATGTGTCAATAATCATCCATAAAAGATATCTACCTCAAAATTGATGAACACTATCACATAAGGCAGTTAACATAATAAAATCCTCCGGTCCAGGCTCGGCGCATCTTGTGATCTTTTATCTACGTTGCTCGTCCTAACTACCATCTAAATGGAAGCAGCTCTTCTTCTATTAATGAGTGAGGAGAATATCACGGTGGCCTACCACTTCGAGCAACGGGTGGATGGAATAGGTGGATGTGAAAGAAATGGAAGAACAATACAGTTTTAACTTGCACAAATAACAATAATGACCTAAACGATGCATATGCAATTGAAAATGCTCTAATGCCTACATTTTGGGTGGAATGATGCATGTTCCTACGATTCCATCTTATGTGAGATAGAATATCTAAAAAGTACATTATGTGCTTATTCTTCCTATTACACAGGTTAAACAAGCTCTTTTCTCCCTCTAAAATCAGCCTCTCTTTTTTCTAAAGCCCTTTTTCTCTCAAATTGCAAAATGTACAATATTTCTTTTTTTTAATTCCCTTTTTAATCTTTTTTTTCTTCGGGCTTACTTTCACATAACTGTAATCCTTGAGACATTACAACTGTATTTCAGAGAGTATAAAATGAGGTACCCGCTTCTCTTATTTCCCAGAAGAAATAAGGCACATACTATCCTACATGCTCAAAAATATGTTCAAATACAACTACATGAGATCAGTTATGCAACTATGATGACATGCACTCAGGAATGTATGCATGCATGATTTATCTACAAATTTTTCATTTTTTTCATTTTTATGCACAATCTACCAAAAATGCACTCCTACCTAAATGCTATGCACTCAAAAGATGAAAATCGTAATGTGCTTCCAGTTCTTATGGTGGAGTATGAAAACAATGGGGTGGATAGATCACAAGATTAATTTACTGAACCTTTGGAAAATATTATGTGTCCCTCCTTACTGACCTGTGTAATAATTAAGAGGTTTCTCTCTCTTATTTCAAATTAAGGCCTCATTATCATTTGGTCAGTTTAGGCTCAAACAACCAATTCCGTCCACTCTTTGTGAATCATGGGAATGTACAGTTGTGGTTTCCTATTTTAAAGTTGACAAACCCAATTATTTTCTTAAGTCATGTGCTCAAGGTTGAACAACACAAGCTTGCAAAATCACTAAAAAAATTCAAATTTACCCCTGATTCCCATCTACAAACACAGAGATGACACATGACATTAGACATCTACAATTATGCTAGATAGAGTGTGGATCCTAAAAAAAACTAATAACTAAAAGAAATAAATGATAAAAGACAAAGCAATAAAAACTAAAAACTAAGAAAAATAAAGGATAGAAGTTGTTCCAACTCCCCCCCTAAGCTTGAAGTCGACTATGGCCTCATAGTAAAAAACAACCTTAAAAGGTGGAACAATTATACCGATCATTGGTCAGGTGGTGGCGGGTACTGCGGGGTTGTGGGGTCCCATGATGGGTACTGCCCCTGGAAACTCGGATCATACTGGGGCGTCGGCGGAGGTTGAGGATACCCCCCAAAATAGTTCTGGCTCCAGTAGTTGTCGTAGAATGGTTGTTGTTGCATCTCCATCCTATGCAAACTGTCATGGATATTCTGTTGGTTGGTGAGGAGGAGGCGCTCATTCTCGTAGATGGCATGCTGGTTCTCGAACAACCAGTTCGTGGTATCCTGAATACCGGTGAAGGAAGCAGTATGCTATAGCTGGGTCTGTTGAATCTCCTGCAGCAATGAGTACATCCCCTGCATCGAATAGGCATCCTCTCCTTGATGAGAGGGCTGAGGTGGCAGAGGCTATGAAGAGGATGATTCACCCAGGTGGAAGCAGGGGCGCTTCCGCAGTGTTACTCATGCCCAAAGAGGAGTGAAAGCCTCCTCTTCCTCTTCATGCTCGTCACCGTCATCATTGTTGTCATCATTACCGCCGTCTTCATCAGATTCGTCGATGGCGATGATGAGCCACCTGAAGTGTTGAGCTCCCTCGATGTTGAAGACGGGGTCTGGAAGCGCACATTCTTGATATTCATGATTGACATGGCAATGTGCATAAGCCAAGCCATCATGGAGCAGAAAGAGGTTGGAGCGGTGTAGATGATGCAGGTTGAGCTTGTTCCTATTGGAAAGTGGAGTAGGTTGGGAAAAATCCAACCCAAGGTAGAGGGCCAACGGTGTGATAAGCCCCCCAAATTGGATAGGAGCTTTCCGTGTACTCCGCTTCACAGCCAACACGCGCGTTAAGAAGAACGTGCCCCAGTTGCACTCCTCGCGCTTCAGCAATTTATGCAAAAAGAACAAATCCGTCTCTTGGAATTTACTAAGAGAAAGATCGACGCAAGCAAAGAGCGTCGTACGGAGCATGCGGTGCAGAATCCGCACAAAAGGATGCTCGAAGTCGGTGACGACAGCGTTGTAGTAGCTAACAGACTTGCCTGGAGGCGCAGTCACCAGCTGGGCAAAGATGTCATCATAATCAGTCTGGTTGTCCGACCTTCGATGCTGGTAAGGATCATGATACCAGTTATACACAGAATTGAACTGGGCGAGAGTGAGGGTGTAATTGTTGTTGTAGAGTCTTAAAGACACATGCCCTTTCTTCCACTCCCTATCGGTGGTGATCAGATCATTGGGCATGACATTGATATCCAATGACACCATGAACTCTGCCACGAGCTCCTTGTATGTCGGCCATTCACTGAAGAATGGTTGGCCGTCAGCGTGGAACTCCAACTCGTCAGTCCTCCTGCCCATATGCTTTGCCTGCCCCTACAGGACGTAGGCGAGATTGGCATCGAACCCCATATTGCGGATCATAGTCTGATCGACGTAGCGGGTGGGCTCAAACTTCCTCTTGAGCAGTTCCTCATAAACCTTCCGGACCCCCGCGGAAGGATGAACAATCCTCGGATGAGGAATCGATCTGGGTGGCGGAGGAACGAAGGTTGGGATCTCCATCGGGACCGCCCATGAAGAAGATGCTCCTGCTGTCCGCACCATTATCATAGAGAAAAAGGGAATATGAGATAGAGCTCGGCGAAGGTCAAAGAAGATGATCTCCTATCGGTGCAGGGCTCGGTGAAGAGATCACGATCCTTGGACGCTCGTAGCAGGCCTCCGGTCGCACAGCAATGCTCAATGCACAAGGAGAGGGAAAAAGTTCTGAAGGTGTGAAGAGATTTGACAATGATTCCTTTCTTTTATAACTGAGTCTGTCGCTGCTGTGGACCCGTCGATACCATCAACGGGGTGTCGATGGTATCGACACCTGCAGCACAATCTGGGTCTTCACGAGTATCGATGGCTTTCGATAGCCTGATGTGGGGGCTCGGATCGATGATGTGTCGATACCATCGACGGGTGTCGATGATATCGACCCATCCCACAGATCGACTTCCTTGATGTAGCGATCGTCGTTGATTTCCTCTCGTGTATCGGTGACGTGTCGCGTCGATACCATCGACATGAGTCGATGGTATTGACTCTTCGTAGGTCAAACACCCTCGCGAGGCCCGGCCGTCACTTTCTGACTGTAGCCGGGTCGATATCATCGACTCGCCCGTCAATGGTATCGACTTCACTGAGACAAAATCGTCTATAAATCTTTAGGGATCTCGCGAGTATCGACATCCTAGTCGATACTATCGACCCCGATCTGGTGATTTCTTCAGCATCACTAATGGTAGGTCGATACCATCGATGAGGCCGTCGATGGTATCGACTCAAAAAACTTTCTGCAGTCGCCTAACTGTACCCATATCACTACCATCGACTCAGACCTGCACACTAAACAAACGATCAAGGTATCATTTTTACACTAAAAACAAAATTAAACCAAACTAACTTGTAAATGCGAATGAAAATAGACGAAACTACCAATGGTTGGGTTGCCTCCCAACAAGCGCCCTTATTTAACGTCTTAGGCTGGATAGAATCAAGCTTATCATGCATCCTTAAGTGCTATGAGTTTGACCTCATGCACTTTCCTCGTGTAATCCTCGCCAAAGTACAGCTTCAACCTCTGTCCATTGACCAGAAATGTTGTCTCTCCATCACACACCATGATGGCACCATGTGGTCGTACCTCCTCCACAATGAAAGGTCCACTCCACTGGGATTTCAATTTCTCGGGATGTAGCTTCAACCTTGAGTTGAACAACAGCAAACGATCTCCCTTCTTGAAGACACGTAGTTGAATGTGTCGATCGTGAATAAGCTTTGTTCTCTCCTTGTAAATCCTCGAGCTTTCATAGACGTTCATCCTCATCTCATCTAGCTCATTGAGCTCGAGCATGCGTTTCTTCCCTGCCTCATCATAAGTCAAGTTCAGCTTCCTTAGCGTCCAGTGTGCCTTATGCTCCAATTCTACCGACAAATGGAAAGCCCGCCCATAAGCCAACCTAAAAGGCGTAGTGCCTATAGGTGTCTTAAATGCCATCCTATACACCCATAAAGCGTCCGACAGCAAAGTACTCCAGTTCTTTCTTGTCGATGCCACTGTGCGCTCCATGATTTTCTTAATTTCTCTATTGGACACTTCGACCTGCCCTTGTGTCTGCGGGTGGTACGGGGTACCAATATTGTGCTTTATCCCATAATTTCTCGACAACACATCAAACTTTTGATTTCTAAAATGGGTACCTCCCTCGCTGATAATCATCCTTGGTACACCAAATCTACAGAAAATGTAATCTTTTACAAACCTGCACACTACAGCAGCATCATTAGTCCTAGTGGGTATTGCCTCTACCCACTTCGATACATAATCAACAGCCAATGAAATGTACAAATTAGAGTTTGAGGACACAAAGGGTCCCATAAAATCAATACCCCACAGATCAAACACTTCAACTTCTTGAAACATGTTGAGGGGCATCTCCTATCGCTTTGAAATATTACCTGCCCTTTGACAGGAATCACATCTTCGCACATAATCATATGTGTCCCGGAAAAGTGTAGGCCAATAAAGGCCGCTCTCAAGCACCTTGGCCGCTGTTCTGGAACTTGCATGATGGCCACCTGTTGGTAGAGTATGACAATGACGAAGTACACTATCATATTCAATCTCCGGTACACACCTACGCAAAACGTCATCCCTGCATTGCTTCAACAAAATGGGGTCATCCCAGAAATAATATCTCAAAGAATGGAAAATTTTCTTTTTCTCTTGATATGTCCAATCATCTGGGATTATTTTATAGGAAAGATAATTAACAATATATGAAAACCATGGATCCTTAGATTTTACAGAAAGGATTTGCTCATCAGGAAATGTCTCGGTAATGGGTATATTAATGTCCTTCTCATCTACCCGTTCCAACCTAGACAAATGGTCCGCAACCACATTCTCTATTCCCGCCTTATCTTTAATTTCAATATCAAATTCTTGTAACAATAAAATCCACCTAATCAATCTAGGTTTGGCATCTTTCTTTTCCATCAAATATTTTATGGTGGTTTGGTCCGTCCATACCACAACTTTTGACCCTACAAGATATTGCCGAAAATTTTCAAATGCAAAAATGACAACCAGAAGTTCCTTTTCAGTTGTAGTGTATTTGAGTTGTGCTTCATTTAAAGTTTTGGATGCATAGAAAATCACAAACGGGTTTGTTTTCAAAACGTATTCCTAGAACGGCCCCTACAGTGAAATCTGAAGCATCACATATTAATTCAAAAAGCTTTGTCCAATCCGGTGTTTCCACCTTCTCTTTGAGCACATTAAAAGCATGCAAACACTTTTCATTAAAATCAAACACCGCATCTTTCTCCAGCAGTTCAGATAATGGTTTAGTGATTTTTGAGAAATCTTTGATAAAGCGGCGATAAAATCCTACGTGACTGAGAAAACTCCTTACCCCTTTAACCAAATTTAGTGGGGGTAATTTGGAAATAACCTAAATCTTAACCAGATCTACCTCCAACCCTTGCTAGACACTTTATGGCCAAGCACAATCCCTTCACTAACCATCATATGGCATTTTTCCCAGTTGAGAACTAAATGTGTGTCCTCACATCATTGTAAAACTTTATCCAAGTTATATAAACATTCATCAAAAGACGCACCATAGACGGAAAAATCGTCCATGAAGACCTCCAAACAGCGCTCAACCATATCAGAGAAAATGGCAAGCATACAATGTTGAAAGGTTGCTGGTGCGTTGCATAAACCAAAGGGCATACAACGATATGTAAATGTTCCATAAGGACAAATGAAGGTGGACTTCTCTTGGTCCTTAAGATCAATGGAAATCTGATTATAGCCCGAGTAACCGTCTAGAAAACAAAAGTGAGATCGACCTGCTAATCGCTCTAAAATCTGATCAATGAACAGAAGAGGAAAATGATCTTTTAAGGTAGCAGAGTTCAATCGATGGTAATCAATGCACACACACCACCCGGTTACCAAACGGGTCGTGACTGGCTCATTTAACAAATTGTGAGTAACAGTAATTCCCCCCCTTTTAGGGACTACCTGTGTGGGGCTTACCCACGTCGAATCGGAGATAGCATAAATGATGCCTACAGAAAGGAGCTTGATCACCTCTTTCTTGACGACCTCCATCATGCTTGGATTGAGTCTGTGATGTGGCTGTATTACAGGTTTGGCTCCTTCCTCGAGCCGGATCTTGTGCTGGCAAACTGTAGGGGAGATCCCCTTGATATCTGCGACTGACCACCCGAATGCACCATGGTGGTTCTTCAGCACGAACATCAATTGATCCTCTTCCTCGGAACTTAGATATGCCGAGATAATCACCGATAGTTTTTCACCATCGGCTAGGAATGCATATTTCAAATGAGGCGGCAGTGGCTTCAATTCTAACTCTGGTGGACTGATCAAGAATGACTGAAGCGGTGGTGGGAGTTCCCCAAGATCTTCATAATACTTAGCATAATAACACGGAAGCACCTGAAGCATCTTGACACATTCTTGTAACGACTTGCTTCTCATCCAGTCATGCGTTATATTGATAAGGCAAGCTTCAAGAGGCAGTTCTGGATATGCATCAAGGACAGAACTTGCTATGGCATCATCTTCAGTAGAAAGAGGGATTTCCTCCTCTTAATATTTCAGAAAACCCACAACCCTACAAAGAGAAACAACTGTGGTCTGCTCCATAATGTCTACAGCCAATCTCCCCTTCTCTACCTTGGTCATTACATGAGCCATATCTAGAAACAGATTCCCTAGACAAAGAGAAATATTCTGGTCAAAATGTTTCACCATGCGACACCGCTCCTTTGCTTTTGATTGTGTTGTGCTTGGGGGCAAAACCATTTCAAATCAGTCATCAACGATTCCCAATGTAAAACGGCCTCTTCCCATCTCGAGTATTATATATGCAGTAGCTTGGAAGGGTCTTCTAAGGAGTAGCTCATTTCCTTGTTCATCTTGCATTTCCATTACCACAAAATCTGCTGGAAATACAAACCGACCGACTTTAATCAAAACATCCTCGCAAATACCGTACGGCTTAACCACAGAATTGTCCGCCAACTGAATCGTCATATTGCTATGTCTTGATTCTTTCAGTCCCAGCTTCTTGAACATAGAGAGAGGCATCATCAAATTTATACTTGCACCGGAATCACATAATGCTTCTCCGAATTTCACTTTACCGATGTAACATGAAATATTGAAGCAGCCTGGATCCTGCCTTTTAGGTGGCAATGTGCCCATATTGAAAGCGCTCACCTGCTCCTTAAGAATCACGACCTCGGTATCAAGAATCGTCCTCTTCTTTGTGATTATGTCTTTCAGAAACTTGCCGTAAGAGGGTATCTGCTCTATTGCTTCTAACAGTGGAATGTTGACAGAAAGCTTCCTAAAGTTATCTAGGAACTTCTTGAACTGAGCGTTCACTTTCTTGGCTTTCAAGCTGTTTGGATATGGGACTGGGACAGTATGTGTCCTCTGATGTGGCAGCACATATGGTGTCCTCTTCTGCGTCTCCTCCTCAGCAACGGGTTCTGATGTGACATCCTCTACCACATCCTCTACGGACTCTATGATTGAAATCAGAACCTCTTCCGTGGCCTCACCGGTGGTTTCAGGCTGGGGTGTGCTCGGTTCATTGGCCCTGGGGTTTAAAATCTTCTTACCACTCCGTAGAAAAATTGCCTTAGCTTGTTGGTTTCCTCCTGGAATGTTTGTATTTCTGAGAAAACCTTGCTGTGCTGGCTTTTTCAGATTTGCTATCTCAACTGCCATCTGCGCTAAAGATGTCTCTATAGTCCTCATCTGAGCCTCATGACTTTGTAAGGTCTGCCCAAATTGATTCATAAATTCTCCTTGTTGCTTAATTTGTTGGCCAAACGTGTTCATGAGTTCTTGATTCTGCTTGATTAATTGGTTGAGCAACTCATTGCTCTTATCCTCTGTCGACGGTTGTGGTTTTGCATCAGGGTCCTGCAAGAAATTATTTGGGTCCTTCCAAGAAAATTTCTTGTCTTTCCTCCAAGAATAGTCGTTGTTTCTATACCCCTGTTGCTGGCGCATAAATTTCACTTGTGCTTCATCATCGGATTCTGTGTCTTCTTTTGCAAGTAATTTCTAGTCTAGAAGGTCCATCTTCTCATTTAGCTCCTTGATGGCCTTTGACTCACCTGCAGCTCGAACCTACTCTACTTCGTCTCTGTCGCCCCATGATTGCTTTTTGGCCATGTTCTTCAAAATCTCCCAACACCTTGTGCCTATGTTGTTTAAGAAGAACCCAGAACCTGCTGAATCCAGGTTGCTTCTATCATGCTCAGAAAGAGCAAAATAGAAAATCTTGACTTGTTTCTCCTTGTCAAGCCCATGATGTGGGCACCTCCTCAGCATTATTTGGAAACATTCCCAAGTCTCAGAATAAGTCTCCCCGGCTTTCTGGCTGAAATTATAGATCTTCCGTACCAGATCGTTGGTCTTCTCGGGCGGAAAGAACCTCTCGAAGAACACCTCAATCATTTGGTCCCATGTTTCAACGGTCTCATCATCCAGGTTATGCAGCCATTCATGTGCATTACCTGCCAGAGAGCTGGGGAACAACTTCAGGTAAAGTGTCTCCTGTGGAAACCTATAAATCTTGATCATATCACAATTTTCCATAAATGTGTTGATGTGTGCGACAGGGCCCTCGTTCTTCAGCCCGTGGAATGCTTGAGACTTGACCAGGTTGATTAGTGTCGGATCAATCTTATAGGTTGGAATGTTAACTGTCAGCTTTTTGATTGGTCCCTTTGATGCTGATGAGGAAGAAGCTTTTATCTTCTCCCATATTGTCTGTTCTTCTGCCATGGCTTCTGGTTCAGAGTCAGAATATGTATCCTCAAGCTGATCTTGAGTATTGTTTTCCTCTTCGTCTGACCCCAGCGGTGGAACCTCTAGTGATGGCTGTGTGTAGTCTGTGTTACGCATCCTCACCATGCACTTGTATGTACAGGGTAATAAATTTGATTTAGTACAGTGCTAGACAATTACTAAATATGAAAGATGAACTATGAATTTAAAAAAAATGATAATAAAAAAAATGTGGCCTAGAGTGGCCGCTTGCAACACTCATAGTGCCAACAATTTCTGTGTCCCCGGCAACGGCGCCAAAAACTTCACACGCTTTTACCGTGCGTAAGATGCAAGTGCATGCGTCAATGTAATATATGCCTTTGTGATGCCCGAGTCGAACATAGGGACACTGAACTGTCGGTGGACTACTACTAACTATTCGCAATCAGCTAGACCGGTTAAAAAGGTTTTGAGAGTTGATTAAAGAGAAAATAAAAATAAAAGAAAGCAAAGTAATCGATTAAATGTTGAGTTTAATCAATTTAGATGGGAATCTTTAGGATTGCGGTTTCACTGTGGGTTCTCGTTGTATGAATTTCTATATAGCTAAACAAATTCATCTCTCAATCCGGGTAGTGGCCTGTAGCCAGAATTGTTCACTGTCATGATACAATTCACTACCTAAATCTAGGTTGGTTCCACCGTCGTAGTAACCTATACCCTAAACTAAGTTCATTAGAATCGACCTCTGGGTTTCCACCATTAACCGTACATCACCTTGTTCAAGGAATTTATGAGTTAATGTGAGTTTCGTCTCTTTTCAACCATTAATTCTTCTTTCAAAGCTATTAAAGGCATTAGATTATCATTAGGGTGATCAAGCATGATGATATAATAGAGAAAACGAAATCATACCACATATTTAAGAGACAAATTATTAATTACTATGATAAAAACATCATACAATGATTACTCGGGCTACTCCTGGTCCTAAAGACAAAGGGGATTAGCCCCGCATGTTTATCTCAGAGCAAGACATGATTCAAGATAGGGGAAACATGGAGAAAAACGTGGATGAAGTGATGTAAACCCCTGAACGGAGAAGATCCAAGCATTCCTCGGCGTAGAGTGCGCGATCTACATCCTTTCAGCGGTGGAAAACATCTTCTTCAGCTCTCGGAACGGTCGGGGCATGCTTCCAGGCTCCGTTCTCCTCTCCTCCTCTCCTCGGGATGTGTGCAGTGGCTAATGACGTTATACCCCTCTCCTGGCCATCATCATTAGGTATAAACACCAAGTTAGGTCGCCAAAATATCACCACCGTTAGATTCGGGCCGATCTGAAACAAAAACTAATCTGACGGCGTCGATACCATCGACGCGGGTCGATGGTATCGACCCCTCATGATATCGGCAAACCTTCCTTCTTTTCTGTGGTCCCACCTGATGCAGACTCGATGCCATCGACGCGGATCGATGGTATCAACAGCCTTAGGCGTCAGTTTTATCACCTTTCCGACACTGAAGCTGTAGAACGTCGATAGTATCGACTTTTGTGTCAATAGTATCGACTGGCTGATCACTAGCAACCTGAAGGTAACTCACTACCATCGACTTCCCAGTCGATGGTATCGACTCTGCTTGGCTCCTTGTGGCTTTCTTCCTGTGACTGTATCAATACTATCGACGGATGTCGATGGTATCGACAGCTGTATACATGTGTTTTTCCTGAAATTGCAAGACAAAGCCAAATCAACTGAGATAAAATCCATTATTATAATCGTTTATGATAAAAAAGATAAAATATGAGAGATTTGATATGAAAAAGGAGTATAGACTAGAGTAAGTGAATCATGTAATATTAACCACCAAAGTGACCAATAAACACATAAAACACAAGTAAAACAAGTCTATAAATGCGACTCAAAATCATCGCATCAAGAGAAAACAATCCACAACTAGAGAGAGAAAAACCCACATTTCTACCATTATGCATGTATCTAAAACCTCCATCATCAAGCAAGAGAGCAAAACATGATCAAGAGAGATAAAACCAACTTTTATCATGTGCATGCAAGAACCAACTCCTCTATCAACAACAAGAGTTCAGGTATAAGAATTAGGGTTTTGATAAAGGGGATTTGTCCACTAAAGATCGCTATAAGACCACAACCCTAGTTTATAATATCATCATCATATTATTTAGAACCATGTTTTAGAGATAAATCAATTTCATGTAAGATTAAGTGCAACAATAATAAAGGAGAAAGTTATATAACTCGCCTTGATTGTGAACAACAACTCCAAAAGCAAGATGCTCCAAGGAAGGAGACGAAAACCCAAGCTCTCTCACCGCCTAATGATCAAGCTAGCATCACCCCAAAGAAAGAAGAAGAAACATAGGTTAAACGAGCACAAGGAAGTGGCTAAAACCCTAGACTAAAAAACAAGGAGAAAGAGGAGTTCTTCATCTCAACCCTAGCACTACCATGGAGAACCATGGATTCGACCAAGAAGAGAGAAATTCGTCAAGAAGCACCACCATGGAGGACCATGGATTTGGACAAGAGAAAATAGAGGGGTAGGGTTGCAAGAAAACAAAGATTAAATAAGAGAGATCACTAACCAAGATCAAGGAGCACCAAAGGATCACCAAAGGTATGTTTCTCCAACCCTAGAACACACATGCAAGGGATCAGCCACCTTGCTCCAAGGTTGAGCTCTTCTCTACCACCAAGAACACAAGGGATGAGTTCTAAGAAAGAGGGAAAGAAGAGGGTTCAAAAGGATCACTTGCATGCAAACAGAGGGCTATATATATCCAAGGTTAGAGAGAGGTAAGGGAGGTTAGGTGTCATGCACACATATGCCACTTGTCCACCAAAAACTCAGCCATGCAATCACTAAACATATGCATGCAACATGGGTTATAAAACCTAGGAAACTCAACAACCTGACTTGGTTTAGGAGACCATCGATCGAAGGGGCACAAGGCCCAAAAGACAAACGATTGAAGAGAAACAAGGACCATCGACCGCATAGAACACCATCTAGGGTTTCTTCCCTCATCGACCAAAAAGACCACTAGACACACACCAAAACTTATTATTCCATAGGAACATGATCAAAGGAACATCAAGATGGTCTCTGAAAACTAAAAACTCAAGGAAAACCCACAAGTCAACATCAAATTAGGGCATCCAAGCAAACCCAAGAACATCAACACACATGATGCCACCTCAACTCTCATCATAGACCAAGGTACAACAAAACTATGAGGTGCCTTCCTCTCTTCAACATGAGGCCAAAACATGTGAGGTAAAACAAGCATGTGATAAATCGAAAGATAAACCCTAAACATGGGTAAATTGCAATTAGGTTCAAAACAAGCATATATATGTGAAACTAGCTCAAACAACATCCAAACTAGACCAAATTGAAAACATAAACATGTCACATGTTATTAAAACTCATCACATGATTAGATTAAGGTTTTTAAACATGCTATTATGCTAAGCAAGTAAGATCAAGCATAAATCTAGGTCTGGGGTCTTACAACCATATACCGCTAACACAGATTTCTCCCCCAAAATCCTACGTGAAAAGAGACAGATAATTACTATACATCTCTCCCTCTAACTCCCGTGTGGCTTTCTCCACACCACAGTGATGTCAATAAACCTTAACCAACACTATATCCTTCTTCTTCAATTTCTTCATTCTCTTATCTAGGATTAACACATGACCCTTAACATACGACACATCCTCCTCCTACTCAACCTCTACTGGCTGCAACACCTGCTCAGTATCTGGATGGCACTTCTTCAAGATAGAGACATGGAATACAAGATGTAATCTTTGCAACTATTGTGTAAACTCCAACTTCTAAGCCACCTTCCCAATACGTGCTACCATAGGGTAAGGTCCCATAAACCTGGGAGCCAACTTACCATTCTTCCCAAACCTCAACATGCCTTTCCAAGGGGAATCCTTGAGGTACACTCTATCTCCCACTTAGAACTCTAAGGGCCTATGAAAAATATCAACATAAGACTTCTCTCTATCCTAAACTAGTTTTAGTTGTTTTTTTTGTATCACTTTGATCTTTTCTATAGTCTTTTGTACCAACTCAGGACCCAAAAGGTAACACTCACTTGTCTCATACCAAAAAAATGGATATCTACAATGCCTCATAAGGTGCCATATCAATACTCCTTTGATAACTATTATTGTAAGCAAACTCTATCAAGCTAAGGTGTACATCCCAACTTCCTAGAAACTACAAAACACAAGCTCTCAAAAAATCCTCCAAGATCTAAATGGTCCTCTCTGACTGACCATCTGTATGTGGGTGAAACTATGTACTAAAACACAACTGTGTACCCATGGAAATATGCATATGCTCCCAGAGTTGACTGGTAAAATGAGACCTTTGTCCAACACTATCATCATCAGGATTTTGTGCAAACACACTATCTCATCAACATCTATTTCTGCCAACTTCTCTACTGCATACGTCATGTTGACAGGAAGGAAGTGCACTAACTTGGTCAACTAGTCCACTATCGGCCAAATGAAATCATGACTTTTGGCTGTCCTAGGAAGACAAACCACAAAGTCCATAGTGATATGATCTCATTTCCGCTATGACATAGGCAATGGTTGCAATGTACCTACAGGTTTCTGATGCTCATCCTTGACTTGTTGACACACAGGACACCTTGCCACAAACTCTGCCACGTCATGCTTCAAACCAGGCCACCAATATAGATCTTTGAAGTTATGGTACATCTTGGAATGATTGGATGCCTCACATACATCAAAGAGAGAGCCCCCTCGAGAACTAACTTCCTCAAACCATCAACATCTGGCACCATTGTCCTGCAGTGGAAACAAATGGTCTCATCCTCTGAGATATGGAAGCCCTCACACTTCTCGATGCCAAACTCTGATTGGAATTGTTGAATCACAGAATCATCCTGCTGCACATTTCTAATCTGGTGTATCAAGGTAGGCTTCACTTGCAACTACAATATCAAGCCTACCAACAAGGAAACTTTCAGCTGCACATTCATCTTGCATAACAATACCAACATATCTCGCTTATGGCACATTAAAGAACACAATTGTGCCTTCTATGTTGGTGATGATGAAGAAGACTTCTTGATAAGCGCATAAGACACCATGTATTCCTGTCCTAGGTGGTAGTCTATGGTGCAATCAGAATCCTTGATTAACTCCATCCATCGTATCTACGACATGTTCAGCTCTTGCTTCGAGAAGATATACTAAAGGTTCTTGTAATCGGTGAATATCTAACACTTCTTGCGATAAAGGTAGTGTGTCCTTATCTTCAAAGCATGGACCATGACTACAAGCTCCAAATCATGTATTGGGTAGTTCTCCTTGTGTTTCTTAAGCTATTGAAAAGCAAAAGAAATCATGTTCTTCTCTAGCATCAACACACATCCCAAGTCATTCTTTGACACATCTCCGAAGACCCTTGCTTTGGTTAAACTAACATTGATGCACTGGTCAACTTCTCCTTCAAAAGATAAAAAGAATATTGAGACTTGTCATCCTAGACAATAGGGTACACCTTTCGTTGTCAACTTGGTTAGGGGTAACACCACAACACTGAAGTTCTTAATAAACCTCATGTAGTAGCCTGCCATTCCTAGGAAATTGTAAACCTATGTCTGTGTCTTAGGTTTCTCCCACTCTAGCACAGACTCCACCTTCTTGGGATCAACACAAAAACCTCTAGTAGATATCATGTGCCCAAGAAAAGACACCTCCTTCAGCAAAAACTCACATCCGTTGAACTTGGCGACACCTTGTGCTGCCTCAACAATGTCAACACTAGGTGTAGATTTGTTGGCTGTCTCTAGAGTAAATCAGGATGTCGTTGATGAACACCACCATGAACTGGTCAAGAAACAAACTAAACACCATGTTCATTATATCCATGAACATTTTTGGTGTGTTGGTTAACCCAAACGACATAACCACGAACTCATAGTGACCATACGTAGTCTTGAAAGTTGACATGGGTAAGTCATCCACCTTGATCTGCAACTTATGGTATCTTGACCTTGTATCTATCTATAAGAACACTATAGTACCTCTTAGCCAATCAAACAGATCATCTATCCAATAGTCAATACAAAAGCTCATACAAAAAACTATAGTGACAAAGGATACTTATTCTTGATTGTGACCTTGTTCAGCTGTCAGTAGTCAATGCAGAACCTCATAGAACCACCCTTCTTCTTTACAAACAACACAGGAGCACCCCAAGGGGAAGTGTTCAGACTGATAAATCCCTTCTCTAACATCTCTTGTAACTGATTCTTCAACCCCTTCATCTCAGCTGGTGCCATCATGTACGATGATTGTGCTATCAGTTGTGTACTAAGAACAACATTTATCTCACAATCAATTTCTCTAGTAGGGGGAACACTAGGAAACTCTTTAGGAAACACATCCTCAAATTCTCGAATCACATACACCTCCTGTATACTAGGACTCATCACCTTAGTATCCACCACATGAGCCAAGAAAGCCTCACACCCCTACCTTATCAACCTCTCCGCTGTCATAGTTGACATTGAGCACATTGGATGAATCTGCCTATCTCCATGGAAGATCCACAAAACACCCCCGTCAAAGAATGTCACCACCTTGAAGCTACAGTCCAAGACCACTCAGTACTTCTCCAAGGTAACCATTCCAAGGATCACATTGAATCCATGCATTTCAACTAGAATAAGGTCTACTTGGATGTTGTGTCCTGAGAAAGAAAGAACGCAGGTTGGACACACCTCCCACAACTCTATAGAACCAACAAGTGGGGTTTCAATAAGGAGACTAGCAGTTATATGACTAATAGGCAAGGAACAACTACATATCACCTCTCTAGCTATAAAAGAGTGTGTCACACCTAGATCAACCAAAACACATACAAAAGAAGATGTAGACAAATCAAAATGAAAAAGTTCCATCTAACCTATCATGACTTATGGATTGACCACTCCCACCAGCTGACTCATAGCATAGAATCGAGTTCTTACCTACTGTCATCCAAGTCCTTTTTTTTGCTTTCCCAAAAGAATCTACCTGTGATGCCTGATTGCATCCTCTACCACCACCATTGTTAAACTATCACTATTGTGAACCTTGCATACTCTACCTTAGTTGTTGTGTCACCTCATCATACTTCATAGGGAAAAACCACTTTGTATGCCCAATCTGACCACACTTGTAATAAGTCTTGCTTTCATACCATGGCTTAGATGACCCTGTCACCGACATTGATGTTGTACTGTGAGCTCCTATTAGCAAAAACCAACGACCTATGCCCTGGCTTGGTGATCACTGAGACTGTACTACTAATCTCTGATGTGTATGAGGTGACAAAAATCTCAACTTCTTAAAGCCTCTAGAAGACTACCCCTACAACTGAGCCGATCTCTTCTTAGTGTCTGCCTCACACTTTTCAACAACTGACTGCTCTATCTGTCTCACCGACTACACAAATGTCACAAACCTCTCCCAGTTCTCCAAAGTTGACGTCATTGTCATCAACCTCCGTACTCAAGCCCTTCTCAAATGGCCAGATCCTCTCCTTATCCATTACAGCCATGTGAGGACAGCACCTCAACAACTCCATGAACTTTGCTTTGTACTCATTGATCATCATTGATCCCTATTGGATCTTCTAGAATTGTGAAATCTTCTCATCTAGTTACGTCTTTGGGAAGTTTCAGCTCACAAACTCTCGCCAAAACTCCTCCCAACTGATCACCACTCCATGTCTCTTCTCCTCCTTAATGGCCCACCGATGGCCAGCACAACCCTTCAGTAGGTACACTACATGCTTCACCTTGTCCTATTTTGGGATATTGAGGATCTTAAAAGCCTTATCTAGCTCCGTCAGCCACATGTCTGCATTCACCGAGTTCGTTGTACCCACATAGTCTAATGTTCCAACGTGTCGCAACCTCTCAAAAGTCTTCCCAGAACCTTGGGATTTTGCATAGGAAACAATAAACCTAACTTGAGGTACATACACTCCATCTACCATATGTGAAATTATATCCATCAATTGTCCAAACAAGGACTGAAAAGTAGGATTGGCAATGGTTTTTGGGTCGAACTAAGGCACTTCAGGTACTCCATCTACTCTGGCTTTCTTGCTGGCACCACCTCCTGGTGCAACAACACTATTCTCAACATGTTCTTCATGCTCTCCAAACATATCTGCATAAGAAGAAGCTATAATCAGATATGTTGGAGGATGCAAGAACAGACACAACCTAGTCCTATATCCTGGTAGACTCAGCAAACCTAGAGATCTGATGCCAACAAATTTCATGTGACAACCCGATGCCACACAAATGAGATCACTCAAAACAAAGTGCATAATCAACATCTAAACAACCAAATTACCAAACGAATGGGTAAATTTAAACCGATTTCATATATCCATCACTGAGCGGAAGCATATCACAAAAAGGTTCAAAATGTATAACACATCACATACCATGCCATGTACAAACATCTATATAGTAGCCATTTTCCACACACCTGTTACAAAAGATCTGTCACATATACAAAGCCACTTATATACAATAAAGACATACTGCCAAAATTGTGTATCGAGGTATACATCATATACAAAACAACCCTCCCAGACCTATGAGTATAGGGATGAGACATAGGACTTTACTACAACACTAGCAACATCCAACCTTATGCGTATACTAATCTTTGAGCTACTTTTCCTCAATATAATGATCCTAACCCCGTCACTAATGACCACCTAAAATGATGTGGTGAACCATGAGGGTGAGATCCATGTTCCAGTAAGATATATAACTCTCTCAACCAACGATTATTATAGTAGGATATATTACTATTAAATAGGATGAGCAGATTCAACTAAATAATTATTTAAATCAATTACACATGTTAAGAAGGTTGAATTACTATAACAAATAAGCATAGAAACATAATAAGGAGGAATATGAATAATGTGTATGAAAGTTGATTTCTCTTACCACATTATATAACAACTAAGAAGTAATAAAAATAAGGTGAGGGTAAACAACTAATGTGAATCGTGTTTAACCCTAAATAGATATACTACACGACTATATTACATCTTTTACTAATGCCCTGAGGATTTTAGTTGTACCACTTAAATCCAACAGACCACTTCTAGGTCAAAATCAGTTCCATACAAGATCTAGGAAGAGATGGAATCCAAGATCTTCTCCCTACTCAGTTAGTACAAGTATGCACTATAGTGACATGTCAATCAAACTGCCACCAACGGCATATAGTTAAGCTAAAAACACCTAGTCCACCCTTGGTACAAGTCACGGCACTAGCCACTAGGGTATGCAAGAAAAACCCTTCCACCGGGGTACAACCGAAATCGTCCTCCAATTACATGACATATATAATCACTGAGACATGACTGCAGTCATTCTCAAACTGAGGGCTAGGTATGTACTCTCCAAGCACCCCATATACTCCACAATATGCACTCAGTTTCCCTTCAGAATACTTATTTTATCATTCAGTAAGTCCTAACGCTGGGATGGATCTATGGCCAAGGAAACTACATGATTAGGGTTCCACTTGATTAGTTAAAGTCAATTGAGTGTCTTTTATTGCATCAACCGAGTTACAAGCAAACCCTAAAAGGATTCTAAAAAAGATAACGTAGGTTGAAACTTTAAAAGATATAAAACTTATAAACATAAAGCTGATCACATTACCATATAATACTAGTTTAGCTTCATACACAAGGCCATCATTATTATTACATCATCATGGGACATCAATCCCTTATCACATCAAAAGAGGATATCACCTTAATTAAGGAAAAAGCCATTTCCAAGGTCATAATACCATTCACATTATTTCCTGCAAGAACATCATTATCTTTCCATGCCTCATCAAGGCTCATAATCATTACACATGTGTTATATAGGCTCCAACACCTTCTCACATTATGCAGTTATGATGTTCACAAGATAGAAATTTAGGATTACATTAGTTAGGAGAGAGAAAACATTCTATCAATAGGGTAATTACTCAAATAACTAGGACAAAATTGTGTACTTGCAATAGGGTTAGCTTTCAACATAGCAAACCAAATTAGGGTATCAAAGCAGAAACTAATATCAAACCCTAATTACCATGATCTCCAACATTCTTGTAAGTAAGAGAGTCAACTGCCACATCACAAAGTCATCCACATAAAGCAATCACATCTCCAAACAAACTCATTGATCGAAGAGGAATAGACCTTGCCATCTTCATCAGTCGAAGATGTGGACCACCCTCGTCGACCACTTAAATTAGCATGTCAACGAATGAAGAGAAACAAAATACTTCATCGACTGAAGGAGTCTATATATCAACAACTACATGATCCAAAATTCAATGAATACTCAACCCTGGAAGAATCTCATCGACCAAAGGGAGTTCAACATTAATCAGTCACAAGAAGTAAACCTTGGTGAATGAAGGCCATGATCAAAATCTCATTGACCAATAGAAAATGCATCACCTTAGAGAACACACGAGTAGGTCCATACTTAGCGACTCAAAACCATCAAAACTCTTCGAACACATAGACCATACATGGATCAACATCGAGAGAGGAAAACCACCTCCAATACATGATCAAATAGATTGATCATCATTACAAAATTGAAACATTAAGGGATAAGCCTCACGAAGGAGAACAACATCCAAAACCCTAATTTCAGCCATTAACATAAGAGAGAAACAAAACCACAACTAGAGAGAAAAAACCCACATTTCTACCATTATGCATGTATCCAAAACCTCCATACTCAAGCAAGAGACAAAAACATGATCAAGAGAGATAAAACCAACATTTAACATGTGCATGCAAGAACAAACACCTTCATCAACAACAAGAGTTTAGGTACAAGAATTAGGGTTTAGATAAAGGGGGTTTGTCCTCTCAAGATAATCACACAATCACAACGCTAGTCCAAAATATCATCATCATATTATTTAGAATTACGTTTTAGAGATAGATCAATTGCATGCAATATTAAGTGCAACAATAATTGAGGAGAAAGTTATATAACTCTCCTCGATTGTGAAGAACAACTCCAAAAGAAAGATGCTCCAAGGAAATAAAGGAAAAACGAAGCTCGATCACCATCACATGGTCAAGCTAGCATCACCTCGAAGAAAGAAGAAGAATCCTAGGTTAAAGGAGCACAAGGAAGAGTGTAAAACCCTAGGCTGAAAATACAAGGAGAAAGAGGAGTTATTCATCTCAACCCTAGCACTACCATGGAGAACCATGGATTCGGCTAAGAAAGAGAAATTCCTCAAGAAGCACCACCATGGAGAATCATGGATTTTGCCAAAAGAAAAGAGTGGGGTAGGGTCACAAACAAATACAGATTAAATAAGAGAGATCGCTTACTAAGATCAAGGATCACCAAAGGAGTGTTTCTCTAACTCTAGATCACACATGCAAGGGATCGAACACCTTGCTCCAAGGTTGAGCTCTTCTCCACCACCAAGAACACAAGGGACAAGATCCAACCAAGAGGGAAAGAAGTGGGTGGAAAAGGATCACTTACATGCAAAGAGAGGGGTAATATATCCAAGGGTAGAGAGAGGTAAGGGAGGTTAGGTGTCATGCACACATATGCCACTTGTACACCAAAAAATTGGCCATGCAATCACTAAACATATGCATGCAACATGGGTGATAAAACCTAGGAAACTCATCAAACTCACTTAGCCCAGGATACCACCGGTCAAGGGGCACAAGGTCTAAAAAGCCAAATGGTCAAAGAGAAATAAGGACCACTGATTGCATAGAACTCCATCAAGGGTTTCTTGGTTCATCGGCCAAAGAGACCACTAGACATAGTCTGTAAGGAGCGAGACACAATAGGGGTCCACTCCTTACTTAATTCAAGAAAATAATTTGCATATAACCCCATGAACTCAAATATGACCAAATAAAAGGGCTGTAATATTTTTCTCTCAAATAGATGAGTACAGAAACATAGTTTGTGGTAGAGGAAAACAAATGTCTAACTATTACATAAATTCATTGTTCATCTTAACATTAGGCCTTATAGGCAAAGTTTAAACTGTGAATCTAAATGTCAGGATCACATTGTAGTGAGAAACCTTCCCATCTTAGAACTCATCCTTGCACTAGGTCTTGAGAAAAAATCCTCTCCTCTCTGAACCTCAGATGAGCTAACCCTGGGTGGATTGAAAAAAAACCCAAGAAAAATGAAATTAACAGGAAGTAGGTCAGCAAAAGCTGAGTATACACAGAGTAAAATTAATTGGGCATTAATTAAAGTAAGAGAAGATTTGAAATAAATAGATGTCAATAATGAGATATTCGAAAGAGAAGAGTTTGTCAAAATGATTTAATATGTCCAATAGATAACACATTTAATAACAAGGATTGATAATTAAAAGGAGTCTTGTCATATACTAGTACATCACAAAATAAATAATTGCATGGTGATTCAAAACTGACTAGCATATATTAAAAAGTAGGGTAGAAATCCATATGTATTTCATACCAAAGGGAAGCATGACTAAAACCTTAGTGCCAAACAAATTTAGTAAGTTGTAGGGGAATATAACCTAGTGCATGGAAGGGGAACAAAACCCAATGCCTAATATCATACGTGGTAGGGGAATAAAAACCCGGTGTGTGGAAGGGGAACAGGACCCAATGCCTATAAACAATGTAAGTGGCAGGGGAATAAAATACAATACCTATATGGAGTCACTACTTATAGTTATGACTAGTCAATTATTCATGCAAATAAGATAGGCAAGAACAAGGTATATTTATTTTCATGCAAAGGATGAGAATATTAAGTTTCTATCATATGGGGTCAAAGGACCCAAGTCATTGGTAAGATTAGGTCAGACGACTATAAATGCGGTATCAACATTAAAAAAATCAGGAAAATATTTCCAAAGAAGGGTACTTTCAAAAGATGATAGGATTCTCCATAATTTAGCTAATGCCTCATATGGGAAAAAGATATTTAGTCATGATGTTATGCCTAATTTAAATAGAGTTGATGTAGATACCTTGACTTGACTTGAGTATTAAGTCAGAGATTGGATCTTAATCCTCCAAGTCTAAGGTCAACTCAACCATGGTTGAAATTGGGTTGAAATAGCAGAATGATGGGCCACAATGTCCAAAATAGGTCTGACATGTTCCAAGTTCTCATTGGCAGAGCACAAGACTAGAGGAGAAATTGGTAGAGGAAAAAGTCTAAGCAAGGTGCAGCGGAATCCGACACAAGGTCCCATATTTGTATGGTTAGGTCCTAGGGTTTCTATGATGGGGCTCGGAGATGCTTGTGTCCCAAGCTTTAGGCATTTTTGGAATATGCCACGATAGGCTTCGAGTAGACCCTTATTAGATGTGGGAGAAAGTAAGAAAAAGTTAATAGAGGAAACAGAGGAAGAGAGAGGGAAGGCAGGAATGGAAGAAAGAGAGTACCACATGGAAAAGGAAAATAAAACATGATAGGAAGAAAATTAGAAACCATATAAAACAAAATGTATTAAAATAAATAAAAATTAATGTTTCCAATTGTATATTCTATTTTAAAATTTATTTAAGGTTCCAAACAAATACATTTTGACACATATGTTAATTAAGATGTGTAGAATTCAAATTGTACATTAGTTTTCATTTTTAGAATGTTCAATATGTCATTTACTTTATTTGAATCCTTTTAGCATTATCATGTTAATTTATTTTATAAATTGTTTTTGGATACTAGTATTATCCAACTAAAATGTAATTTGGAAATTGGATAAATTAATACATGAGAAATAAATTTGACGTCACTTTCTTATTTAAAAATTGTCTAATAGATTATCCCATATACATGAACATTTTACTTACTATATTGGGTATTTATAATCCTTTCAAAACTGTCTACTCATGAGAGATGTAAAGAACATCTTATATTTACTTAAATTTCACAACCACTCTTCAATAATCCTCAACCATGTTTATTTATAATTTCTTTTTAATAATAATAACTTAATTTCCTAATAAATTTCAATTGTTTCTTTAATATTAATAATATACTCTAAAGATAATTAAAGAGGGAAAATTTATATTTTCTTACTACCTTTTACAACTAAAATTTTACATCTAATTATATAGCACATACGAGTGTGATGGTATTCTTTAAATATGTATTAATTAGTGTGTTTCTAAAATAAATTTCAGATTTTATTTCTTTTATGATAATATTTCCATGTGTGTACAACATTGTTTCCCATTATGTTACACCACAAATTTATTTATTACAATCCATACGAGTTAGTTTACATTATTCATTGAATATATTACATGTGTTCTTTTTTATAATAAATTCAATATTTTTGGCCTTATTTTCATTTTCTTTTCTTAAGGAATTTGAAGCATCTAGAAACTCCTAAATGATGTGAAACTTAACCAACAAGCAAATTTGAACATGAGGAAAACATTTTATGATTAGTTCTTCATGTTGTATTTTGTTTAGCATTTTATTTAATATTTTGGACTTTTATATGCATTCTCTCTCATGAACTACACTAGGATAATTAAGATTGTACCAATATTGTGGAAATTCACATTGAACTAATTTTGGTACGTAGATTTTGATATTGAGATTTATTTTTACTATTGAAGTTATTTAGTAATTTATTTAAAACTTTTGGCTCATATTCTTATTTTCTTTTATAATTATAATTAAAATAGTTATCATTATGAAAATAATGTGAAACTTGGCACCCAAGGAAATTGGGACCCAAGAAACATGCTTTTATAATTATGTTTTACTATTGAAATTTCCTTTTTTGAGCTATGGAACCATTACAAAGTCTGGCTTATTACCATTATGTTTATCAAAACAAACATCCATCAATTGAGTCTTCGTATCTTGAATACATTTTAAAAGAGCTATATATTATTATTTTGTAAGAAATTCTGCATTTTACAATTTATTTCCATATTTATTTAAATTATGAGACATTATTAATATTTATGAACATGAATTTACCAATGCTTGCTCCCAAGCATATTATTCATTTTTATTTAGCCATTATGTTAGAAAGAAAAAAATAGTACTATTCACTTAAGTTTGGGTTTGTTACAACACTCCACCTATTAAATAGGATTTCGTCTTTGAACTTTGAACATTTAAAATTAAGAGTCCATAGGATACTCCTATATTGTGAGTATAGTTTTATTATATCGATTGATGTAACATTTCCTTAAGGGTGCCATATATGTCTACCCAAGGTGGTCCACTTAGAAAGGTTGTTTAATTACCCCATTTAAGATGTAGTTATTGTAGTATTTTAGTTTCATTAATTGCCCAAAATATAGGTCTTTGAACTTTGAACATTCGAAATTAAGAGTCCATAAGATACTCCTATATTGTGAGTATAGTTTTATTATATCGATTGATGTAACATTTCCTTAAGGGTGCCATATATGTCTACCCAAGGTGGTCCACTTAGAAAGGTTGTTTAATTACCCCATTTAAGATGTAGTTATTGTAGTATTTTAGTTTCATTAATTGCCCAAAATATAGGTAATGTGTTTCTAGTCCATCATCTTTAAATAGTTTTCTAATTTTTAAAAATTAAGGCTTTATGACCCTTCCTAAAGAAGGAGATTCTAAAACCCAACTAGTCACTCTATATGGGTAGCACAAGATACACAACTATCTTCCAATATATCTATTCTAGGTCAAAGGTATCAGTTGTCCTAACATGTTGGTCTTCCTAAAATATAGGTGTAATGTATAAGGGAAAGGTTCTAAGGATGAATTTATGAAATAGTTATATTGTTGAACACAATTATGCTCTCATACCATATTGTAAGGAGTGGGCATTGTAGGGGATCACTCCTTACTTAATTCAAAATTATAATTTGCATATAACCCGATGAACTCAAATATGACCAAATAAAAAGGAGTGCAATATTTTTTTCTCAAATAGATGAGTACAAAAACATAGTTTGTGGCAGCCAAAAATAAAATTCTAACTATTACATAAGTTCATTGCTCATCTTAACATTGGGCCTTATAGGAAAAGTCTAAACTATGAATCTAAATTTCAAGATCATATTGTAGTGAGCAACCTTCCCATCACGGAACTCATCTTTTCACTAGGTCCTGAGCAAAAATCATCTCCTCTTTGAACCTCAGCCGAGCTAACCCTGGGTGGGTTGAAAAACAACACCCATGTAAAATGAATTAAAAAGAAGTTTGTCAGTGAATGCTGAGTATGCACAAAGTAAAAATAATTGGGCATTAATCAAAGGGAAAGAAGATTTGAAATAAAGAGATGTCAATAATGAGATATTCAAAAGAGATGAGTATGTCAAAAAGATTTAACATGTCCAAAAGATGAGGCATTTAATAACAACGAAATGATAATTAAAAGGAGTCTTGTCATATACTTGTACATCACAAAATAAATAGTTGCATGGTGATACAAAACTGACTAGCATATACTAAAAAGTAGGGTAGAAACTCATATGTATTTCATACCAAAAGGGCTGGAGGACTAAAACGTCAGTGCCAAACAAATATAGTAAGTTGTAGGGAAATAACCCAGTGCATGGCAGGGGATAAAAACCCAATGCCTAATACTATATATGACAGGGGAGTAGAACCCAGTGCCTGGTAGGGGAATAAGTCCCAGTTCCTACCTATAAACAATGTACGTAAGTGGAAGGGGAATAAAACCCAATGCCTATATGGAGTCACTACTTATTATTATGACTAGTCAATTATCCATGCAAATAGGGAAGGCAACAACAAAGTATATTTCTTTTCATGCAAAGGATGAGAATATTAAGTTTCCATCAAATGGGGTCAAATGAGCCAAGTCATTGGTAAGATTAAGTCAGAAGACCATCAATGCGGTAACAACATTAACAAATCAGGAAAATATTTCCAAAGAAGGGTACTTTTAATAGATGATGGGATTGTCCATAATTTAGCTAATGCCTCATATGGGAAAAAATATTTAGTCACAATATTATGCCCAATTTAAATAGAGTGGATGCACATACCTTGACTCGAGTATTAAGTCATAGATTGGATCCTAATCCTCCAAGTCTAAAGTCAACTCAACCGTGAGTGGATTGGGTTGAATAGTAGAATGGCGGGACACAATGTCCAGAATAGGTCCACCAAGTTCCAAGTTCTCGGTGGCAGAGCACGAGACTAGAGGAGAAATCGGTAGACGGAAAAGTCTAAGTGAGGTGCGGCAGAATTAGATACAGGTCCCATATTTATATAGTTAGGTCCTAGGGTTTCTATGATGGGGCTCGGAGATGCTTATGTCCCAAGCTTTAAGCGTTTCTGGAATATGCCGTGATAGGATTTGAGTAGATCCTTATTAGATGTGGGAGAAAGTAAGGAAAATTTAAAAAAGGAAAAAGAGGAAGGGAGAGGGAAAGAAGGAATTAGAAGAAAGAGAGTACCACATGGGAAAGGAAAAGGAAAATAAAACATGATAGGAAGAAAATTAGAAACCATATCAAACAGAATGTATTAAATTAAACAATTAAGAATTAGTGTTTCCAATTCCATATTCTATTTTAAAATTCATTTAAGTGTCCAAACAAAATAAATTTTGACACATATGTTAATTAAGACGTGAAATTCAAATTGTACATTAGTTTTCATGTTTAGAATGTTGAATACGTCATTTATTTTATTTGAATCCTTTTAGATTATCTTGTTAATTGATTTTATAATTGTTTATGGATACTAGTATTATCCAACTAAAATGAAATTTGGAAACTGGACCAATTAATACATGAGAAATAAATTTTACGTTACTTTTTTATTTAAAAATTGTATAGTGGATTATTTCATATACACGAACATTTTACTTACTGTATCGGGTATTTATGATCCTTTCAAAATTGTCCACTGATGAGAGAACTAAAGAACATTTTATATTTACTTAAATTTCACAACCCTCTTCAATTATCCTCAACCATGTTTGTTTCCAATTTCTTTTTGATAATAAAAACTTAATTTTCCAAAAAATATTAATTGTTTATGTAATATTTATAACATCCTCTAAAGATAATTAAATAGGGGAAATTTTTATTCTCTTAATACTTTTTACTATTTACATTTTACATCTAATTATATAGTACATACGAGTGTGATGCTATTCTTTAAATATGTATTAATTATTATATTTCTAAATTAAATTTGGATATTATTTATTTCATGATAATATTTTCATGCGTGTACAACATTGTTTCCCATCATGTTACACCACAAAAAAAAATTATAACAATCCACACATGTCGGTTTACATTATTCATTTATTATATTATATGTTTTCTTTTGAATAATAAGTTCAATATTTTTGGCCTTATTTTTCTTTTTCCTTTCTTAAGGAATTTGAAGCATCTAGAAACCCCTAAAAGATGTGAAACTTAACCTTCAAGTAAAATTCAACATGAGGAAAATATTTTACAATTAGTTCTTGTTGTTGTGGTTGTTTAGCATTTTATTTAGTATTTTGGGCTTTAATATGCATTCTCTCTCCTAAACTACACTAGGATAGATAAGATTGTACCAATATTGTGGAAATTCACACACAAACTGATTTTAGTATGTAGGTTTTGAAATTGGAATTTATTTCTACTATTGAAGTTATTTTGTTATTTATTTAACACTTGTGTCTCCTATTCTTATCTTCTTTTATAATTAGAATTAAAATAATTATCATTATACAAACAATGTGAAACTTGACACACAAGGCAATTGGAACTGAAGGAACACGTTTTAATAATTTAACTATAACATTTTACTTTTAAAACTCCCTTTTATGAGTTATGGAACCGTAAAAATGTTTGTCTTATTACCATTATGTTTATCAAAACAAAACATCCACTCAATTGAGTCTTATTATTTTGAATAAATTTTTAAAAAACTATATGTTATTATTTTGCACAAAATTCTACATTTTACATTTTATATCCGTTATTTCCATATTTATTTAAAATATGAGACATTATCAATGTTTATGAACATGAATTTATGAATTGTTACTCCAAAGTATATATATATATATATATATATATATATATATATATATTTTTGATCTGCAGGGGCCGAAACTCCCCCTCTTCAAACAGGTGTAAGAGCCCGGATGACCCAAGAGGTTGGTAAATAGACTATGAAACGGTAGGGCCAAACCGTGCCTAACCGAGCCATTATGTTAGTAAAGAAAAAATAAATCAGGAAGAACGGGCTGGGCGATGGCGATGGCGATCGCGAAGGTGGCGGCGCACGAGCAACTGCTCATGGGGAGGTTCATGGGGGAAGACCCCCGGAGGCGGAAATCATGGGGCAGAACCCGGTCGGGATAAGCGACGCGGCGGGGCATCTAGGCGCTAGCAATGGGACTCCAGTAAGCGAGGAAGGGCGGAGACGGAGACAAGCCGAAATTCTAGGAAAAGTTGGACCGAATCTGAATTATAACAATCACCAGAGCAACCAATCTATGGAGGGTTGCGAGACGTTCTATGACGCCACACTGAAGGTGGAATTCTAGACGGACGCAAATCCCTTTCTGAACTTGCAGGGGAGGGCATCGCAGGATGCAAATGGGTCAGGAGCCGAAGGGGCACAACACAGTGCTAGGGGGGGAGGGGCAGTTGGCCTCTACTTGCCCGCAGATCTCTTATAAAGACGTGGCGGATGGAATGCCTAAAGATGATCCATTTGATACCGTTGACACACTCCATCCGGAAGACATCATAGTGCAGAACAAGGAAGGGATACCAGTCATAGACATTACAGATGAAGCTATTGATAAAATTCTGAAACCTTGGAAATATGCAGTAGTGGTGAAGTTAATTTCACACGAAATTGGGTATCTTACGTTGAAGGACAAAATCAGATTGATGTAGAAGCCGACAGGCCTGTATAACCTCATTGATTTGGAAAACGATTATTTTCTTATAAAAATGCAACTGGAAGATGATTATCGGCGAGCTCTTACTGGAGTGTGGCAGGATTGGGAACACAGAACGTGATGTAAACCGGGAGGTGGAAGCAACAATGGAAACACAACAATGGACATAAACAAAAACTTACATATGCAGATGGAAAGAGAAAAGCTAGTCTTCTCAGAAGACATTCATGCGCGCCCTTTCTTCAGGAAGCCTAGGAGAGAAGACAAATGAGGAGGGGAATGCAGGTGGAAACAACAATGCCCAAAACAGAAATAGATTTCAGAATTTGCAAGAATCCGAGGAGGAGGATGAGGTATAAGAAATTACAACAGATCAAACTACAAATAGGGACCAGTCTGGCCCTCGAATAGATTGGAGGGAAAGGAAACGAAACACAAAGAGTATGGCACAATAGAAAGACAAGGAACCACATAATTTGAATCAGGCTAACCACAAATCAAGTGAGGAGACAACACATGTACCGAGTGGGCAGGTGGTAGGGGGGCCAAGTTTCTCGATGATGCACAGTGCAGTGAGCCTAACTAGAGATGATGTAGTGGACGGTTTTAACTTTGACAACGTGTACCTTCAAAACATCACATTCGCAGCTAGAGAACATGTGGAAACAAGGGGTGGAAGCAACAATGGCAATACACAGGTGGGAGTCCATTTAAGAAACAGGAAGAAGGTAAATCCATCAGTGGCTGGGCGACACAATACCAGAAAAAGAGGCAAACAAAGCCATTAGGAAGAACTAGAGAAGGATGTTGCTGCAGGGGAAGACGAGGCTCCACCCTCCAATAGTGACCAATGAAGTTTATGTGCTGGAACGTCCAGGGTATCCGAGATAGGGATACTCAAACTACTATCAGAGAACTGGTCCGCAAATATGGAATATCTGTGATGGCCATTGTAAAACCGCGAGTTAGTAGGGACACGGCTGCGCAGATCGTGCGATCTTTGGGTTTTACAAGATCACATCATGTGGAAGCTCAAGGTTTCTCGGGAGGTGTATGGGTTTTATGGAAAGACAATATTGTTGCTGTTGACATCCTTCAATCACATAAGCAGGATGTGCACAGTAAGCAGGATGTGCACAGTAGAATCGATGATAAAATACATGTGACGTTTGTTTACAGGAGTGTATTGAGATCGGGGAGGAAGTTACTATGGAATCGGCTCAGGAATATTCACAACTCTTGGAGAGAAGCATGGGTGGTGTGTGAAGACTTCAATGCTCATCCATATCCGAACGAGAAGACTGGAGGTAAAACCTTGGATGTTGCAACCTGTCTAAATTTTGCTGAAGCTCTGAGCGATTGTGAACTGGTGGAATTACCGACCTCAGGACTTTTCATGACATTTAAAAGAGGGCTGCTACAAATTAAATTAGACAGGGCAGTCGGGAATCATATCTAGTTGGATAAATTTAATTGTTCCTGTTGAGGTGGTCGAACGAATTATATCTGACCATGCTCCAATTCTCATTTCCTTCCCATCGGATACTATTATACATAGAAGGAGAGCTCGTACGTATGATCATTGGCAAGAGGTCACATGATTCAAGGATGTTTTAAATAAACATTGGGACAGAAGCAAAAATTTCATGGAAGGAGCTCAGCATTTCCTGAAAGAAGCAATTTCATGGGACCAAAAGGTGCGGAACGAGAAGTGGAAAAAGTGGAAAACTTTACAGATAAAATTGATGACTGCACAAAAACTCCTAGCTCAAAGGTATGAACCTATAATCGAAGACTCAATCATTGACATGCAGACTCAAATTCTGGAAGATATGCGTATTGAGGAGATAGAATGGCGTCAAAAAGCTCACTGTAAATGGCTGAAATTGGGGGACAACAACAATAGATACTTCCACAACTGCGTGAAAGCTAGACGTCAATCAAATAAAATTTCGAGGCTGAAAAATGATAACGATGAATGGATATGTGATAAAGGAATGCTGGCTAATATGGTATATGAACACTTCTTAGGAATTCTTATCGACCCGAGTCCGGGAAGTCGCACCTTGTATGTGTCGGATTTCATAGGAGTTTTCCCTAACATAACGCAGGAACAAGAAGAGGAAATCAGCAGGACTCCAGATAGGCAGGAGATAAATTAGAATCTGGACACCATGGCACCTTTGAAGGCACCAGGGCCTGACAGAATCGACGTATGATTCTTACAAAATAATTGGGTGGTAATAAGCGATAATCTTGTGGGATTTATCCAAAAACCCTTCGAAGGAGGTCCTTTGGAAGTGGAAGCCACAACTCAACCATTGTCCTGATTCCCAAAACACATCACCCAGTCTCTTGCAATAATCTTCGTCCCATATCTCTAAACAATACTTGTACCAAGCTCCTATCCAAAATAATCGTGAACAGAATCAAACCCTTCCTTGACAGTTGGATCTAGGGATGAGTATCGAACCGGGTTATACCGGGTTTTGCCTGTCCCAAACCCAAACCCACATTTTAAAGCGGACCACGGGCCGGGTTCGGGCCTGGATAAAATTGAAAAATGTCAGCACATACCCGGCCCATATAAGAATGCTGGGTTTCGGGCCGGATTCGGGTTTGCCATATAACATCGAATGAGCATACCAAATCTTGTTAGATCTAACTTGCTAACATGAAAACTGAATTACTGTGATATGTATTTTGTGATAAACCTTCAAAAGAATGTATATACACTATATTGAAAGAGTAACAAATCATTTTCTCGTACATGTGAATGTATGAGAAGTAAAAAATCAATGGAGTCCACAATGTTGTGCCTTTTTGCCTCCTCATCCTATATGTATATACAATAAAATGGGTTTTAGAAGGGCAAAAGATCATTTGTCTCCTACATGTGGGCATATGAGTAAAAAGATGAGCATAATCTACTATGCACTGAGCAAAAGATCATTCGTCTCCTATATGTGGACACAATGAGATCAAAATAAAGAAATCAAGTATGTCTATTCATGTCAATAATGGTTATCTTACTAGTATGAATTCATTAATCATGTTGATTGATTACATAATATCCATGTTGCCATTGGTTAGGTACATACTACATATTGCATCAAGAAATTTGTATGTTTTTCTTTCAGGACAAAGATAGATGTATATGTATATAATGTACATAAAATATAATCTGGTCATTCGGGTTTTCGGGCCTGGGTTTACCTCTGCCCATACCCGGCCCAAATAAAATATGGGTTTAAATTTTAGGCCCGGCCCACCCATTTTGTAAACCGGGTTCGGGTCTGGAACGGGTTATGCGGACTGGGTCGCGGGTCGGATCGGGCCGGCCCAACCCGATGCTCATCCCTAGTTGGATCTCTCCCACCTAGCTGAGTTCCATCCCTGGTAGAACCCTACATGACAATGTCATCCTACTACAAGAGATTGTGCACTCCATGGAGGAAAGTAAGCATAAACAAAACTCGATGGCCATTAAGATAGATATATCAAAGGCTTACGACACACTTAGTTGGGATTTTATGCTGGATACCCTCAAACGGACACCTCTACCTAGGTCCATAATCAATATTATTATGAAGGTGCTCACAGCAGGTCAATCATACATCCTCTGGAACAGAGAAGTCCTCAAACCTTTTGAACCATCAAGGGGAGTCAAACAAAGAGACCCCATTTCTCCTTATGTGTTCATTCTGTGTATGGGTAGACTGTGCCAACTTATACAACATGAGGTTTCAGCCAACAGGTGGAAACCAATCCAGTTGACAAACAAGAAAATAATTTCAGGTTGGGTCTGGCTTATTTGGGTCTCATACAACTAAAAATGTTCACAAATGAAAGAAATTAGGTTTGGAATAAAATTCACATGTTCGGGTCCTGTCGGGTCGAAAATTGCCAGCCCTACTCTCAACTTTACTTTGCAGATGATCTGGTTTTATTCTGGGAGTCCGATATAGCGCAAGTTAACCTGGTGTTGAAATGCTTGTCCTGATTTGAAAAGGCATCTGATCTGAAGGTTGCCCAAGAAAAATCATCAGTGTTCTTCTCCAAGAACACTCCTTCGGGGTTATCAAAGAAGTTAGCAGGAAATTGAAAATGCCACATGCGATGGACCTGGGCAAACACTTAGGGATACCTATTGTCCAAAAGCGCAATGCCAAAAGTCTGTATCTGGATCTGATGAATCAATATCAGTCAAAAGTTAATGCATGGACTCTTAGAACTTTATCTCTTACCGGTTGGATCACGTTGGCTCAATCAACTCTAAACCCCACAGTTGTGCATATTATGCAATCCTCTAAGATCCCAATTTCTATATGCAACAAGCTAGACCAGATAACCAGAACCTTCTTATGCAGCGGCCAACTGAATAAATGAGCTACGCATTCTTGGAGAAAAGTAATAGGTCCAGTGCAGGAAGGCGGACTGGGTCTGAGAAGTTCGAAGGAACTGAATGAGGCACTATTGATGAAGCTAGTTGACAAATTGTGGGGCAACTCAACCTGCATATGGAAACCTCTCTTTATGGCCAAATACAAGAAAATGGAGAAACACAAGGGCGCTGCATTAATGATTTGGCATGGGATAAAGGAGCTCATGGGTCGAGCAAAGCAACTGACAACTGTAGCAATTTCCAGTGGGCAGCAAACCTCAGCTTGGTATGATAGATGGTTAAAGATTGGTCAGGCACCTGTGATACAGACCAGCATGGTGATTCCTGAAGATCTAAAAGAGTTGAAAGTCACAAGCTTGGTTACACATGAAGGAAAATGGGATGAGGGATTTCTGTACTATTATTTTGAAAATGAATCCGTAAAGGACATTCTATCATAGCTTGTACCTTTGGACCACCTGGGAGAAGACTGTATGTATTGGACAAACCATCCACAAGGTCGATATTCACTGAAGGAGGGTTATGACGTATTTGTCTAAGACAAGATATCCAAAATGCCCGGAGATTGGAGCAGGATTTGGAAGTTATAACTACCCAAACGAATAACAGTACACGTATGGATTCTAAATTATAACAAACTTCTAACTAATTCACTCCGGAAGACAAGGGGAATCACAGAAGAAGGGGGTTGTGAAAGGTGTAGGGAGGTGGATGAAACCTACATTCATGCAGTAAGGGATTGTCCCAAAATAAAACCGCTATGGAACCTACTGTATCTGAACCTTCCTACTGAGTTCTTCTCTGAAACTAATGTCTAGGAATGGATCAAACAAAATCTGTCATCCACAAACAACAATGCCAACTGGGGCCATATGTTCATTGTTTCCGTGTGGAAAGCCTGGAAGGCAAGGAACTGCTTTGTTTTTACAAGAAGGAGATTCGGTTAAGACAACTAGCGACTGAGATCAGGAGTTATATGCTGAAATTTAGATCTCATCGTCTCAGTTGATACAACAGTTAAGAATGCTTCAAACACACTTTTTGTTATCTTTATCCTACGGAATGATCAGGGACACTGGATAAAAGGAGGTGCCCAGAAGTATAGGGTTAGTGACCCATTTAGAGGTGAGCTGTTAGCTATCCTTGATGGAGACCGGGAACTTGCTGACCAAGACATCAACCAAGGCGAGCTGCTAACGTACTCTAAGATTGTTGTTGATTTCATCCAACGCCTTGTTCCAACTCCAAACAAATATGAAGCACTGATTAACATGATTGCAATGCATCGTAGTCACTCCATACTTTGAACATCTTGAAGTGCAGTAGGACTGTGAATGTACCAGAAGACAAGCTGGCAAGTGGTTCATTAATGAACTGGGAGAAACTTATGTAGAATTTGCATGCACACAATGGCTCAAGGAGGACATTGATAGAGATAGAGGATTGACAACAGCTGTAGTCTAATGAAGACTACAAGTACAAAAAAAATAGTACTAGTTACTTAAGTTTGGGTTTGTTACACACACCAAAACTTCTTCGATCGTAGGAACATGATCAAAGGAACATCAAGATGGTCGCTAAAAACCAAAAACCCAAAGAACACATATCGGTCAACACTCAAGGTTAACATCAAACTAGGGCATCCAAGCAAACCCTAGAACATCAACACACATGATGCCACCTCAACTCTCCTCACCAAACCAAGGTACAAGAGAACTATGAGGTTCCATCCTCTCTTCAACATGAGTAAAAAACATGTGAGGTACAACAAGCATGTGACAAATTCCAAGATAAACCCTAAACATGGGTAAATTGCAAATGAGGTCCAAAACAAGCACATATATGTGAAACTAGCTCAAACAACATCCAAACTAGACCAAACTAAAAACATAAGCATGTCACATGTTATCAAAGATCATCGCATGATTATATTAAGGTTTTTAATCATCTTATTATGCTAAGCAAGAAATATCAAGCATAAAGTTAGGTTAGGGGTCTTACAACAAGTGCCTCATAAAGGTAGTTATCATTGCCTGGTAGGTGGTTGTCATTGTCTACAACAATCCTTAATAAAGATCCACTACTACATTTTTAGTTTCCTTCTTATCTATGATCTCATGGTCAAATTCTTGTAATAGCAGAGTGCATTGTTGGAGTCTTGGTTAGTGTCCCTTTTCTACATCAGGTCTTTGATAGCACCATGGTCCGTATCCACCTTGACCTTTGATTTTATTAGATAGGATCTGAACTTGTTGAAAGCAAACACTATCACTAGCATCTCCTTTTCTATCATCATATAGTTCACTTGTTCCTCATATAGAGTCTTGTTGGTGTAGTAGATCACATGATGCTTCTTATCTTTCTTTTGACCCAAAACAACCCTGATAGCAAAGTCATTGGCATCAAACATTATTTCAATAAGAAGCCCCCAATTTGGAGCTTGTAAGATTGGATCAGTGGTAAGATAATTTCATCGGGTTTCAAAGGATTTTAAGCAATCCTCGAGGAATTCAAAAATTCCATCCTTCATGAGCAGGTTAGACATGGGTTTAGCAATCTTGGAAAAGTCTTTTATAAACCTCTAGCAATATCATGTATGTTCAAGAAAGCTTCTCACTCCTATCATGGACTTAGGAGGTAGAAGTTTTGATATTTCCTTCACTTTGCTCACATCCACCTTGAGTCCTTTCTCAGAAACCTTATGTCCAAACACAATTCCTTCTTAGACCATGAATTGACATTTTTCCCAATTTAATACAAGTTTCTTCTCCTCACATTGCTCTAGTACCTTGGAAAAATTCCTCAGACAACTATCAAAATTCATCCATGAATACTTTCATAATATCCTCTAGGGAGTCAGAGAAAATTGAGATCATATACCTTTGAAATGTTGTGATGCATTGCATAGCCCAAACGACATCCTTCTAAAAGCATAGGTGCCATACATGTGAAAGTCATTTTCTCTTAGTCTCAGGATGAATGGGGACTTGATAGAATCCTGAGTATCCATCTTGGAAATAGAAATATGAATGGTGAGCCAAACGTTCAAACACTTGATCTATGAATTATAGGGGAAAATGATCCTTCTTAGTAGAAACAAATAGTTTTCTATACTCAATGCACATGTGCCAACCTATCATGGTTTGTGTTGCCACCTCATCTCCATTCTCCTTTAATAATTATCATTCCTCCTTTCTTCGGCACAACATAGATCAATCTATCCCAATTACAATGGTTGATGGGGTATATGATTCATGTGTCATACAACTTTATTACTTCCTTCTTAAATACCTCCTTAAGCATTGGATTCATCTTCCTTTATGGCTGAACCAGGGGCTTAGCGGTTTCTTCCAAGTTTATCTTGTGCATGTAGAGAGTTGGGCTTACCCTTTGATTTCCTCAACTGAATAACCTATTGCCTCCATGTGGTGCTTAAGTTCATTTATCAACTTTTCCTCTTGATCTTCTATCAAGGAAGAGTTTATGATCACTGAATTTCTTTTTTCATTATCTAGAAACTCATATTTCAGTCCTTCATGGGAGTTGCTTCAGCTCAGGCTTAGGCTTAGCTGTCTCATTTTCTTCTGGTGTCTCTTCTAGAGAAGTGTATTTTGTAGTTTCGATTTTCCCTTCTTCATCGTCACTGCATTCCTCTTCTGACTGATTTAGACAATTAAGAATCTCAACAACTACTGGGTCTTCCAACTCAAGGTTTGGGTTGCTCAGGGCGCTCATTAGTGGAATGATAGCTTGTTCCTCCTACACCTCTTCACATAATTGATAATAGTTGTCCATGAAGTAAATCGACTCAAAGAGGGACAACCCCCTCATCAAGTCTTGCATGTGGAAGTCAATGTGATCGTTCCCTACTCTTAGGGTTATGATTCATACTTTAACATCGATTAACACTCTCCCAGTTGAGAGGAACGACCTTCAAAATATCATCTCCCATGTCGGGTCTTCCACTATATCGATCACGACAATATCACATGGGATAAAGAATCCTCCCACATATATTGGGACATCTTTTACAAATCCTACTAGCTTTGTGTATGTGTGGTCTACCAATTGAATCCTCATTCCAGTCTTTACCATGTCGGTTATTCCCAACCTATGAAATAAAGTGAGAGGCATGACGCTGATGCTTGCTCCAAGGTCTGCAAGTCCTTGTCTTACTTCATTGTCACTGACATTGAAAGGACTAGTGAATTCTCCAAGATCCTTCTTATTCATGGGCATTTTTTCTTGTACATAAGCATTGGACATCTTATCTAGTTGCATTGTCTCCACATGGTTTCCTCTCCTCCACAAAATCATAGGTGGGCATTTCCTCAATAGCATCCAAGAATGGAACATCTAGGTCTAGCTTCTTGACAGATTCCATGAACTTCTCATACCTTTTCTTCAAGTGAGATTTGATCAATTTATAGGGGAAGGGAACTCTTGACAAATACAAGTCTCTATTTGCGAAAGCTTCCTTAAGGGGGTCAAACTTCTTTGCTTTTGCAATTTTCTTTCCCTTGCCCGTTTCTTTAGCCTTATCCTTCTTATTAGACTCTTCCTCGGTAGGAACCCCTTCTTTTATGATTAGTTCAGGTTTTGACTAAGCATTTGTTCTTCCTTCAGGGGCATTCTTGTCATTTTGATTTTCCAGAGTTTCTATGAAATGAAGAGTGGCCATTTCACACTCTTAGTGTTAGATGGGATCCTTCTTTGCATATTTTTGACAAGATTCGACAACTATGCTAGTTGCTGATCGATTTACTTCTGATGAATTTGCATATCCATCATCAAATTTGTTACATTCCCCATTTGAGTTTGCATGGTGTTTAGAATCCCCGTGTTGGTTATGTCACTATGAGTTAATTGCTCATTCATAATAGCTTGTCTTTTTGCAAACTCAAAAAGTTTTGACACCATGTCTGTCTGGCTATGACCTTGATTTTGATTCTACTCTGGGACGGGCCCATTGGAGGTTTTGTTTTGATTTTGGCCTTGTCCTTGGCTTTGGTAATTGTTTTTGTTTTACTAGTAGTTTGTACTGCGAGTGTACACTTTCTATCCTCTACCTCATCTGAATATAGGTGGGGCATTTGAGGAACTAGTCACCTGGTGGGCATTCTCAGCGGCGTCTTTGTTTCCATAGTTGAAACCAGAGTGGTCAGGTCTCTTGAAGTTGACGTGGGAAACAATTTTTGTATCTTCTTCTTCATTTTCTTCCTCTGACTGAGTGTAGATGTAGTTGTCGACACCATGGACTCTTTCACGACATGTAACACATTTCATGACTCTTTCTACATGTTTCTTACCCTTAATTTCAGAGTTCTTTAGTTTCTTAACATCATTGCCTATCTTATGAATGTGGACAGTTATGGTTTCTAAAGCCTTTCATTATGCAGTTGTTCCTTCAGGTGTTGCCTTCCTTATCATAATCTCATCCTGCTTGAAGTGCAGCCATATTGTCGATGATGACCATTTCCTTCTTTGGATTCTTGCCCAAGAAATCACTTCATGTTGCTGCATTTAGTGAAGTTCTCTCGACAGGGGTAAGACCGTTGTAAAAAGTCATGACTAGAAATCCCTTGTCATAATTGTGGCGAGGGAAATCCCTTTGATATTTTTGAAAATGTTCCAATGCCTTGTATAAATTCTCTCAGGCTTCTGTATGAATCCATTTATCTTTTGTCTAAGCCTTAGGGTCATTTCCATTGGGTAGAACTTGGTGAAAAAAGTGTCTACGAAGGGTGCCCATCCATGAAGTTTCTTTTTAGGTAGAGAAAGGTACCATGAAAAGGCTTTTTCCTTCAAGGAGAAGTTATATCTCTTGTATTATATCACCTCCTATGGCACCCACTTCATATTTATGGTGTCGCAGATGTTTTTGAAGGCATCCAGATGGTGGTATGGGTTTTCATCACAGGAATTTTCTCTAAAAGATTTGTTTTGAATCATGGCGATCATAGCTGGCTTCAATTTGAAATTCGGAGCATTGAATCTTAGAATGATGACTGGGCACCTTGATTCATTGGATCGGGTGGCCACCAATTCACAAAGAGAAGGGCCTCCATTATCATCATCATCATCATTGTTATGATTGTCATTGTTGTTGTGGTCATCCTTGTTGTTTCTCCCAATTTTATTTTTCAATCTATATGACTACGTTCTTCATCATTGTGTCATTCCTCATGCTCCTCACCATTGGGTATTGGTATCTCATGAGGCTGGTCGTGATGTACTACCTCGTCGGAGTGGTAATCCTCATGTTCAGGTTCAGTTTTGGGTGGAGGTTGAGCTTGATCAACTCTGGGATTTCAGCCTCTCCCCAGTGTCCTACCCTACGTTATGACATGTTTCTTGAAAAAGGGTTTTTGAACTCATTATCTACTTCTCTTCAGACTACCTAAAATAGATCTCACAGTCGAGTTAGAAACTTGGTGTGTTAAATGAAGTATTCAAGGTAGTTAGACATAGTGGATTAAAACTTGTGCAACCAAGTCTTTTGCTAGACTTGAGGCACATGTGTATGGTGAGCAGATTTGGGTTATTAACAGTACCATTCGCCTTGTCCCCGGCAACAACACCAAAAAGTTGACCAACCTGAATCACGTCAAAAAATGTAAGACCCTTGACCTGTGTTTTGGTCTTACCCAGTTTGTTTGGCTTGATTAAGCACTTAGAGCCTTCCTGTAATCCTTTGAGATGCTTTTAGAGCTTGTGAAGATCTTAAATTTCTAGTATGAGTTTGTCTGGATGATGTTTGTTCTTTATGTACTTCTTTTGGGTCAAATTGCAATTTATTAAATTAGGGGCGTCATATTGCAATTTTACACATCCAAAGTGTATCTTCTCTTTCTTGACATCATGAGAGAGAGTGTGATTCTTTGGGGCACCTTGGTTTAGGCCTTGGATGAGTGGTGACATCTCTAGAAGAGATTAGGGCTTCTAGGGTTTGGTTTGGTGTCGACTATATGAGCTTGGTTGAAGTGTAGCGACCCTTTTCTCGACCTTGATGGGTGTCTTGTGTATGTCTAGATCGAGAAACCTTCCTTGGGAGGTTTTTCCTCAAACATGATGGTCTTGGTGGGGTTTGGGTCATGACAGTTGTCTTCTTGTGATGTGTCTTGACCTTGTGTGCTTGGTGATCCTTTATCTCGACCTAGACAAGTTGTTTTGGTGTTGTCTCAACCCATTGATGTGTTGGTGACCTTAAGAGGTCAATACCCAACATTGGTTGCATCACCATCTCATGCATGCATGCATATAATGGTTGCATGTTGGTTTCTTTTGTGGACAAGTGTCCTTTTGGTGCCTTTAGGTGTTGACACATCATCTCTAGCCTGCTTCCCTCCTCGTTCATGTACATAACATCTTTCTTCTCCTTGTGGGTGAACCTTTCGACCCTTCTTCTTCTCCCTCTTTCTTGTGGCTGACCTTAGAGCTTGAGGAGCTTGGGGGGAGAGAGAGAGAGCTAACCTTGAAGCTTGGGTGGCCGACCAACCTCCCTTGGTGCTTGTGGTGACTCTTGGTCATCTCCAACATTTGGCCTAAGTGATTAAGCACTTAGAACCTTGATCTAATCCTTTTATATGCTTTTAGAGCTTGTAGAGTGATCAAGTTTCCAGTTTGAATTTGTTTGGATGATGTTTTTACTTTATGTACTTGTTTTGGGTCAAATTACAATTTACCCAACGAGGGGTCATCTTGCAATTTGCCACATCTAGAGTGTACCTTCTCTTTCTTGGCATCATAGGGAGAGTGTGATGCTTTGGGGCACCTTGGTTTGCACCTGGGATGAGTGGTGACTTCTCTAGAAGAGATTAGGGCTTCTAGGGTTTGATTTAGTGTCGACCATATATAAGCTTGGTTGAAGTATAACGACCCTTGTCTTGACCTTGATGGGTTCCTTGGGCATGTCTCAACTGAGACACCTTCCTTGGGAGGTTTTATCTCAACCATGATGGTCTTGGTGGGGTTTGGGCTGAGACAGTTGTGTTCTTGTGATGTGCCTCGGCCTTGTGTGCTTGGTGATTCTTCTATCTCGACCTAGACAAGTTGTTTTGGTGTTGTATCGACCCCTTGATGTGTTGGTGACCTTAAGAGGTCTATACCCAACATTAGTTGTATCACCATCTCATGCATGCATGCATATAGTGGTTGCATGTTGGTTTCTTTTGTGGATAAGTGTCCCTTTGGTGCCTTTAGGTGTTGACACATCATCTCCACCCTACTTTTCTCCTCCTTTGTGTATATAACCTCTTTCTTCTCCTTGTGGGTGAACCATTTGGTCCTTCTTCTTCTCCCTCTTCCTTATGGTTGACCTTGGAGCTTGAGGAGCTTGAAGAGAGAGAGAGAGAGAGAGAGAGAGAGAGAGAGAGAGAGAGAGAGAGGTGACCTTGAGGCTTGGGTGGCCGATCAACCTCCCTTGGTGTTTGTGGTGACTCTTGGTCATCTCCAATCTTGGTAAGTGTATGCTTTTCTTTGATGGTGTTTTCCTTTGATCTTATACCCCATCTTATTCCCCTTTCTCGTCCATAGACTGTGGACTATCAATTTTGGCCATCTTGAAAGAAAACTCCTCATCACAAAGGGTCGAAAACCATGTTTTGACAAGATGGTGCCCATGTGAGAGGAAGTTTTCTTCTCTTTTCTCCCTTCTTCCTTTAGATCGGCCTAGGGTTTGTTGTCCTCTTTTCTTTAGCTATCTTTGACCTGGGTGTCTTCTTCTTGAGGTGATCTTGTGGCCAAGAGTTGAGCTTTTGGTGGAGATTCATCTTCCTCCTTGGTGATCGAGATCTTAGAGCTTGTTCCTTCATTTAAGGCGGGTTATATAACACTCTACCCTCTCTATTATTGCACTTTTCTTTACATGCATGTTGTTGTTTCTCTCTCTAAATCATGGTCCTAATATGCTAGTAGATGATATCATGTTCTAGAGCTTGAATGATGGTGGTTATCGTGCTTGGTTTGTTTAGAATCTAAAACCCTAATTTATGGTACTCGATTTTGAGATGGTAATGAAATGGATGATTTTCTCCTATCTTTTGGTCTTGGTTTGATTACAAGCATAAGAATTTTTGACCTTTGTGTAACATGGATTTTATTTTCTATTTTGGAGGTGTTGAATGTGGGTATATCTCTTGCTCTTACATGAGGTTCTCCATGGTGATTTCCATAGTACATGTTTAAAGGTTTTTGGTGACCTTTTTATGGAAGTTTTCCTCCTTAATGATGGTGGTTTTCTATGATGTTTATCTTCTATTTTGGCCGTGATAATCTTTTATTTTGACCTCTAAATTCTATGATAATATGTTAGGTGGAGATATCATGATCTAAGGTTTAAGACTTTGAAGTATTTTCATTTAGATTAATCTCTTTCTTAAACCCTAAATTCTTGTGTTCAACTTATTATGGGTGGAATGTGGTGATTTTGATACATGCAACATGTTTCTTGGTTTCATCACCATGTTTGGGTTTGTCCATTGTGGTTCTTGAGGTTTGTAAGTTGGTTTTCTTGAGTTGGAGCTTTATCTTCTTCCACCTAGTTATTTTCTTGAAAATTAAGTTGAATTTATATTTTAAGGTTTTGATGCCCTCTTGCATGGATAATTCCCTCTTGTTGATGATGGTTATTCTGGATGATGATCTTATATGCACCATGAGCTTTGGTTCTATCACCATGCAAGTTTTTGTCTAGCATGTTTACCTTGAAGTTTTGAGTAGTTTTCATATGTGTTGAAGTTTGGTTTTCTCTCTCCTAATGTGGCTTTAGTTGATTGATCTTCATGGTGTTTGTTCTAGGGTTTGATGATCATGAATATATAAGTGAGCGTAGTGATGCTTGGTTTTCCTACTTTCTAATCCTTGTTTCGACACATATGCCCTCCTTGATGTTTGGTCGTGACTGTTACAACCCCAATTTTTTTGAGTTCATATGGTGGGAAATGCAATTTCCCTAATAAATATATGATTATGGGAATGGTGTGAATTATATATATTGAATGGATTCCCTTTTCAATATTTCATTTTTTCATGTGACTTCGTGGATCATAATATGTTAATGAGTTCAACATTATTAAAAGAAAAAGAAGAAATCAAATAATGCAATATTAAGAAGGAAATTTGAGATAATGATAAAAATATGCGAAATATGTGGAAAGATGGATAATGGAATCATCATGGATGAGATTCGAGTCCACATGGTTTCTAATGGTAAAAGGAATCCAAATAAAGAGAAGTAATGAATTGATTATTTTCTTCAATAATATTATTGGTGGAATAATAGTGTTAATCTTATTTATGGTGTGGGTTCTTGAGGTACAAGTTAAATAAATAAAAGGAATTCATATAGTAATGTACCTTTGATATGACAAATGTTTTCCAAAGGATAATAAGATGCATGGTGTGATGAAATAATTAAAAGAGTAATTATATAGCCAAGATTGGAAACTTAATGGTTGGGACACCAAACAAGGAGATTCTACAAGATAATAACATTATTTTAAATAAATGTTTAAAAGGAGCAAGTTTTGGGATATGAAAAGATATTCCAATGGAACCCCACAATTTGAATATGAGTGAAAAAAGATTAATGTGTTGCTATAATCAATTTGAGAAATACATTATCCAATGTGTTACATAGAGAGATGGGCTTCCCTTTATAATTTTTTGGGTTGCAAATTCCAAAATAAAAAGGAATAGGGAATATCTAATGGGTTTTTCAGAATCTATATACATGGACACACTTTTAAAGAATAAGGAATGATGATTAATGCCCTTGGGCATCTTCCTTTTTAGTGAATCACGAAATACAAATATGTATCTCCCTCCCATGTGTGTCTCACGACCAAGAGTGAATAGGTCTAGGCTTTGAGGCCTCTCTTCGTCTCTTCAAGGTTGACCCCGAGGGTTTCCTTATGTGTGTATATATATGGGAACCCCAGGTCAGCCTCTTGCCACCAGAATACATGGCCCTATCCATAGTGGTCCAAGATGAAACCCAACGAAGGATCCATGTGCCTTGAAGACCTTTTCCCCCTAGTTCCTTCGATGTGGAGTCGCATCAGATAAACCTACAACATAGGCACGACAGGACGTAGCTCGGCGGAAATTAGGGACGGATGTGGGTGGACCTTCTCCGTCATCCTCTACACCATCATTGACCTTTAAGGAGGGTCAGCCATCATGCACGACCTACAAACAACTCCACCAAAGCCTGCTGAAAAAGGAAGGCAGGGGTGGTGAGTTGGATGCCTAGGTCACCATAGAGGTCGCTGGAGGAGGCGGCAGACCCTAAGATGTGAGGCGAGGGAAGGGAGAGTGCCACCAAGGTGCCTCTAATGGTACCACACACAAAATCCATTGCTGCGGATAGGCGTAGGGTAGCAAAACTACCCGTAAAGGAAACTTTTATCTGCAACGATCAGATAGATGAAGAAGAAGGGACGAGCAAGGAGGAGACTAGAAGGAGGTCTCACCAGCTTCTCTTAGGAAGAGGAGCCACGCCTCACCATCGAACGGAAGGAACAGGACCGTAGGTGTTGACAGCGGCGTGAGGACAGCTACGTCTGTGCAGCGTGGGTGGAAGCGCCACTCTGCATGAAGAAGAATAGTCGTCAGGTTATATCTTGGTCATCCACAACGGCAGTGACTGTTTACGCTACAAGGGCGGCAACGTTGCTCACCAGTTGACTGTTGATCAGGTGCCTATCGGAGCGGTGAGCGGAGAGGGTCACGCCCAGTGCGAGGTGGAAGGAGATTTAGAGTCAAAGGATGCATATGCCCCTCTTCTGTTATTCAAGAGCCAAGGACATGTAAGTCCTTTTGCTAATCCTGTGCCAATTAATAATAAAAGAATACCTTACTGATGTGGCAATGCCTAATTGGCTAATAAAGGTTTAAATTTAGAATATTATAGCAATTGCTAAGATGCTCGGAATTAGATAAGTAATATATAAAAAATGATCAGGAAAATGAGAGGAACACAAAGAAAATATAATTGAGACTTAGTAATGCTTCCTTTTTCAGACGTAGGGTATAGTGTGATAAAGTGGTGATTAGCATATTATAAACCCTAATTTGAGTTTTTAAAATGTGAAAAATGTTAAAGGCCCTTCTTTTATGCTATTACATGATCTTGTTGAATAATCTGATTAGTATGATCATAAGGATGATAATTATGGCTAAAAAGTGGCTAGATATACATGTGTATAAATAGGATTATGAAATCAAGACCATGTCTTGTTATGTTGATTAATGAAGTTAATATGATATAAGTGTTCATAATAAAAGAATATGGTAGATTTTATAGTCATGAAAACCCTTATATGAATTAGGGTTCTTAAATTATTAAAGTGATAATCATGGGAATTAGGGTTTCAAGGCATAACCCTAATGGTAACTCGATGTTAAGAAAACCTAAACCCTAGTTTAGGACCGAGTAGAATTTAATGAGATTAAAATGTTTGGTGACACTTTAGAATTTACGTAATGTAGATTATATGATGATTGCTTGATTTGCTTTCTTGATTAGACTATTGCGGCGACACATCCCGCTATCACATGGACAACGAGGTGCCACGTGAAAATGTGCGGAAAACACCATAAACCACCTATTAACAAAAACACAGATTAATTAAAACCGATTTCAGAAAGCAGATAAACCAAGAAACTATTACATCCAGATCCTCATCCTGTAAGAAAACATGTTATAAAAACATTTACAAGTCTTGGTGCATGTCCACAGCTTATAATATTAGCTGTCTTGTCATCACATGAGTTCATCACCTGTTTATACATACATAACGGGCCACATCCAGCCAGTAGCAGGATATACAAAACTTCATCAGCTATACATCGTGAAACAACATCAAAACGCCTTCGAGGACCTGAGAGTACATGGATGACTCTAGGACTCTTACTGCAAAACAACCAAAATAGCAGCGTATATATCTCTTGCCTTCTACTGCTCTTCTTGCTGCTTGGCCGCAACTTTGCGACCACCACCACGTCTAGCGCGATCACCTAAAAAGGTTGTAAACCAATGGGGTGAGACACACAGTCCCAACGAGAAACATAACTCCTTCCGAAACTATAAAACCCCAAAGGTTAAAGCAGATAACAACAAATAACTGAATAAGTATAACAAGAGCAACATATTGAGAAAAGCTATTATTACCATCTAGCTTACCAAGACATCCGGGAGGCATGTAACCAAGCATTTCTTTATGGAACATGATTGACAAGATAAGCTATATAAGAACTTACCACAAGATATAAGGATCGTAATCACCAGTGTATAGTACAACTAGATCAACTATATAATCAAGGCCTCAAACAATGTTCCGTATTTTGTTCTAAGAAAGATATTATTGATCGGCTGGATTACATTTTATTATGCCCTGAGGAAGTGAGCTGTACCGCTCAAATCCAACCTTCGGTTGTGAAACCCAAGCCGGTGCCATACAACGTCAATGGAAGAGCCAGACTCCACGACCTCCCACCTCGTGGTCAGTGCACGATCTCAACACAAGCAGGACCGCAGTCTCATGCTTAAGTGGCCTCAGCCACAAGGTCAGCTCCCATAGGCTACCCTTTCTCTAGCCCACCTTGGTACAAGTCTCGTCACTAGTATGTCTGAGTCACGGGCTAGTTCACCGTGCTCCCTGAGCCATGAACACATTCATGATCTATCATACTGAGCCATGGGCCTGTTCACCATGCTCTTATATACATCTTGAGTCTACAACTGAAGTTGCACTCTAACCTCCTCATTTTCGGCTAGGAGAAACCACACATATTCAATAATATGCGCTTCCAGGTTAACCCGCAGGAGAACCTATTTCACCATCACCAACTACTGACGATGATGGATCTATGGCCAGGGAAAACTACATGATATGTTCCACTGTAATGAGTTAGTATATTTTAAGTGGATTGTTGAGGCAACCAGGTTGTAACACATACATAACATTAAGTTATATTATTATTACCACCATCGCATATCCCGGGATCTCAATCCCTCATCACAAGAAACCACTACCTCTTAAGGCATTCTCATCCCTTGGGATAACAATCCCTGATCTCATCATCAGAGGATAACACCTCAACTAGGCACTTTAGACAAACTCAGATCCTCAGACCTAAACACATCATACTGGTGATGTAAGTTATATCCTCGACAAGAGTGACCATCATAATGTAGTGTTATTCAAACATATATACCTCATATCCCTTACCTGGATATGAATCCGCATGAAACACCTGCATGGTTAGTATACACATTCATAGAGATAACTGAAGCCATCATGAAATAATAGAACGATCTTGCTATTAGGTATTGAGCAACATTGATGATTATAAGCTTTATCATTCATGGTATTATTATCAGTCATGAATATATACTATGCCTCTTACCTCTGACCATAGGCATGGGTCACATCATCATGTGAAGCAACTCATATGCTTCCAAGCTTATCGTATTAATTCATCATTATATATATACATGATTCGAGGAGATCATAACACATATAATATCATTATTAACATGGAACCATCATCTATATGCAACCCGGGTTATCAGAACCCTTACTAAAACTCTCACAACCCTCACAAAAAGAGGTGGCGGGTGGCGTGTCCCTCACCACAACTTGTGACGGGTAGGGTAGCATCCTTTACCAAATGCCTATCGGCCTATACACATATCGAACAACCACAAAAGGTAACGACCACCACCCAAGGGTATCGTGCAGCTAGGGATCAAGGCATAACGTGCAACACTGACACACAAGGCATAACGTGCAGCTAGGTTGAGGGAGTGTATCGTGCAAGGGGCTAGGCACAACACAGCTATCTATCCATGATGACTGAACCCTATCGCCCACCTAGGGTTACCATAAGACACTATATCGGGCATCACCACCAACCCATGACGCCTGATACAAGGCTAGCCCACTGAGCTCCATAACGTTCAAGGTACAACAGGCACCAGACCACTACCTAAGCTAGGTGTATCATGCAGGGCACTCAACAAGGCATATCGGCCAAGCACACAAGGGTATCGTCCACCCACCATACTCCAACTAGGCACAACGGCCAAGGGTACAACTCAAATGGGAAGCACTATCCCAAAGTCATATCATGCAAGATACAACCCAACAAGATCATCAACAACCTCAAGCACAAGGGCACCAAACCATAATTGATCAAGAAGGTTGGCTCACCTCTCAACAACCAAGCGAGAGGGGTCTTGCACAACCTCTATCACAAATCGGGCAACCACAAAGATCAACCTCAACATAGGTCTACATCTACCAAAAATCTCACCTCTCGAATCCATGGTGAGAGGAGGGTGTTGCTCAAGCAACTAGAACACAAGCTCACCTCTCAACTTAAACAAGAGAGGGGTATTGCTCATATTACTAGAGCTCAAGCTCACTTCTCTAGACCAAGGAGGGAAAGGAGTGTTGCTCAAAAAGGAAACCCTAAACCATGGTTAGGCCAACTAGGGTACAAAAGGTATAAAACCTCAACCATAACAACAATATCACTATCACCATAAGATTAAAGGTGCAACAAGCAAAAAACTTATCTTAGAACATACATGGCCGATTATGATCATATGAAAACATACAAGAATGTAGAAGAATGTAGTATGGTTAGGGTTAGGAGTTATGTAACCCACCTTAAGCAAGCTCCAAGCTCCTAGCACCAAGCTTCCAAGCTCAAGCACCACCACACGAAGAAGAACAAGGCACTCTAGGGTTCGGTCACCACTAGAGGAAGAAGAAGACTCTAAGGAGAAGGATCGGCCACCAAGCTTTGCAAAGGAAGAGGTGTCGTGCAATAAGGGAGAGGGGATACTAAGGAACTATAGGGATCCTTAGCAAGAGAAAGGGAACACATATATAGAAGATGATGGAGGAGAAACCAAGGTAAGACAAGGCAAGGTGTCACCCACCTAGGGACACTTGTCCATGGGCAATGCCACCTCCTTATATCGCCTTATACACATGTCTAAGGACATTTCCACATGCAAGCATCATGCACCAAGTGTCCACTAGTGGTGACACAAACGAGGTCAAAGGGTCAAAGGGGTTCATGGCCGATACACCCCATCTCCATGCCCGACACACCTCCCAGGCGACACACTTATGGCCGATATAAGGCACTCTATCCTGACACGAGGTCCAACAAGGTAAGGGCAAGGCCCAAGCAAGGCAAAACAAGGCCCAACAAGGCTCATCCGAGCCCAAAGCAACTCAAGCAATGAGCCCAACCCTTCCTCTCAACACTAGAGGAAGCAAGGAGAGAGAAGAACACTTCTCAAGGTGACAACTTGCCCATCAACCCTAGACTTGGGTAAATTGCAAGTAGCATCTCCAACACTCGACAAGAACAAACAAACCCTAATCACCACTAAATGTGATTAGCAAGCAACTAAACACCAGGGTTAGGCAAAGCAAACAGGATAAGCCCAAAACAGAGGTCAGGGTCCTTACAGCTATGCTTGAAGTATAATTGAATAATCTGCATGGCAAAGGTATGTGGTTATTTATGAATAATTGATTTAGTTTCATGGAATTTTCTCGAAAATTTTATCAATTGAATGCAACCTAAATTGTTGGATGTTTAATTCTGCAATCATGTAAAGTCCCTATGATTATCACAATTAAGTATATATGGGCATTCTCGAACCTACATGCCACCCTGATGTACCTTGCATGACCAAGCCCTAGAGGGAAGGTCCATTTGGTCAAGCCCGAGAGGGAAGACCATTGGGCACCTTGAGAGGTGACCCCAGGCACCAAGCTTAGGATGGAGAAGGTGGCCTTATGTCCCTTGCAAGGATAAAACCCTAAGAGAGGGCAATCCAGGGTTTAGGGAAAAAGTGGTTGAGAAGTCACATAGAAATCTTAATTTGAATTGTTAATAACTTATTTGTGTTAATTAGGTTGTTAGAAACTATTTATGAAATTTTGTTTGCTCCCTACATACATGTATAGAAATATACTGACCGACGTTTTGTTTGTCGGCATTTTAGGTACAATTATTGAAATGGACAAACAGTAAATCAAAATATTGTGAGGATACAATTAACCTATGCAAGGAGGATTAGTTAATTAGACTTTTTCTGTGGATAGAAGTCTAGATATGAATTTTACAAGGTATGCAAAAAGATTTATTTTATTCCAGCTTTTTAGTTTAGTAATAGTAGAATTTGGTAATTACCTTTGGTTAAATGTCAAACCATGGATCCTGAAATATTGGGATAACGTCTCTGACCTTTTGGTCTCCCTTGATTGGGGTTATCGGGAGGCGATGTCATTACATTTGGTATCAGAGCCTTGGTTTCTCATTTAATCCTTAGTAATTATTAGATTTTACACACTCTCTAGAACCAAGGGAGTTATTAGAGGATTTTCCAAAGACGGAGGTGTCTAGAAAAGGATCACTGTCTGGGGGCTGGCAATATTTTCCTCCACCCCTCTAGTCAGTCATGAGGACTCCCGGATGTAGTGTGACTGCCTGGCCAATGTCTGAGGTTCTGAATCGAAATAAGATACCTTTAGGACTCTCTCATCTATTTTGTCCCTTCTCAACCCTAATTCAATTAAGGATTCTAGGATTTAGGGTTTTCATCTCTCTTCCTCACCCTATTGAGGTGAGGGTAAGTATGATAAGGATTAAGGAATCCTCCACTAAATAAATAAAAAGCATGTAAATAAGATGTCATGAACATAAGTTTAATAGTTTAAGCGTAAACTAAATATTAGTTACATGCTTAGGTTGTATGGCGTGAGTTTTCATGCCCTCAGGAGAGCACTGAGGTTAAACCTTCTTGTCAGGAGGATGAGTAGAGCCTTGGAGGTAGAGGCCTCCAGGAAGAGGTAGAGATTTGATGCATCCTCTGAGGATGATGTTAACCCTAAGCCTAAGTGGTTGTTAGAGAGAGATGACAAGATGAGTTAGATATCATAGTCGTCCATGTACGTGGGTTGACATGCATATTGGTTTTGAGATCCTATGAGTAGAATGAGCTATGTGAGGATGGTTAACCTAGTGCCTTGTGGCGGCCCAACCTTGGAAGGGTCGTGCCTGTTAGGATGAAAGACAACCCTTCTTTGAAGAGGATAGTGGTGACCATATAGAAACCCTTATGGACATATATGAGCATAGAAGGCATGCATCTATGTAGAAGAGAATGACAACAAGGATGATCGCAAGTTTTAGACCTAGGCCTGAAGGGTCATGCCCAACATTCATGAAAGGATCATGTAGAGCCTGGGATGATCTTGGCCGAACATATGTCTTGATAGTATGTTTCACACAGGTAGGTGTAGACATGTATCCTTAAGAACTTGATGCCTCTTCTTAGAGAGAACCATCCATGGTAATACCAGTTGTAGGGTTAGCTCTAGAGAGAGAGAGCAAGACCCGATAAAGAGGGTTAGAGACCTGGACTATGAGACAGAATGAATAATGAGAGGTTGGATATGATATGGCTTAGAATGGATGACCTTAAGTAGATGTATGTGGTTGCCTCATGCATGATCCTTGGACGCTTGTCGTACCTTGGATGCTTTTAGAGGAAACAAACCCTAGATAAGAAGAGGCTTCCTGAATTGGGGTATAGAGGTTATAGGTGCCTACCTCTAAGTATAAAAAGGAGAGTACTTTAGACCCTGAAGAAGTATAGTAACAAGTTATGAGGTCTCACACTGAGTTGGTTGTCCTTGTATAGGACTCTAAGGTGTTGTTCATGTGGAAAAATAGTAGGAAGTGCTTGCTATACTTTGTACATGTTTGGTTCATTGGGCATGCAGGTAGACAATTGATGCATAAAGAGTGAACCTAGGGTTCCTATACCTAAGAGGGGAAGTAGTAGTATTGGTGCACCTGATGCTCACGAAGATGGTTGAGTTCCTACGGATTTGAGCATGGCTCCCCCTCATGTTTAGAGGAAAAGGAAACTCCTTGGACTAAGATATATGTTTGATGAACCCCTCACACATTTTGGTGATATATGTATGAGATTGGCCAACTTTGAGGAATAAGGAACAAGTATGACATACCAAGGAACTCAGAGTGGCTTAGTGGGTTGTCTTTTGCTAGCTACGTGTATGAGTAGCATGATAGGGCTAAGCATGCACATAATGATGTAAACCTTGGAAGAAAAGATGTTTGTGACCTTTGCTACTACCAAGAGATAGTTTTCTCCCATCCTGGGGAGGGGCCCTTCTGTAGGGTGAGTATCAACTTTTGTTTAGGTTTGAGGTAACCTATAGAGGCCTCTCTTATAAGAGTTTTATGATCCAAGTGGAGAGCACATAGAATGAGGACGAATCCATAGACCCATGTGTGACCATCTCTAAGGGGCATGAGGTTATGTTGACATGGAGGTAACTTGTATGGGGCCAAACCAAGTTAGGTAGGTATCCATGATCCCTATGAAAGGATGTAAGTTTTTCCGTGTATGCCCAGAGAGATTATGGAATTTTGGGTAAGGATTCAAGTTTGAGTTGTACCATGATATCCTAAGTCAATACCAAAGTCAGGTAGGGATAAGATCGATGGGAGTAGGAGTTGTCTGGTTCCTAGATGCACAAGACCATAGGGTTGGGAGGTAACAACTATCTTTGTCCAAGGACCATGGGTTAGGAGATTGATCACCTTCATGAGCTCATGAGACCCAAAGGGAAAATGAGGTGGGCACTCCCTGGTTGCACAAGGGAAAGGGATGACCCCAAAAGTATCGGCACCCTACAGACCTAGAGGAGATGACCAAGGATTGTGTGATGAACCAAGTGTGGTTGGGAATAGTTTCCATGGAAGTAAACCTAAAATTGAGATGTCCATGATGTGAAGGCATGTTTCAACTTAGTTGGAGAGTGTACTGGTGATGTGTGATGCACCATCTCCACTCTTGGAACGAGATGAACTCTATATTTAGACTGCAACCAAATGCTTATTTCCTCTCATTATGGGTGTGAGAGATAGGGCAAAATGCATGCCATACACTAAGGGTAAAGATGACGTGAGTTGAAACATTGCTATGATGTTTGAGGATTGAGGAAGTATCATACCTTTTGATAGATGGTTTGCAAACCTGAAGAGAACTAAGGTAGTCATCATATGAGGACTTTCCTATCAAGAGCAGTATGGAATTTATGAGTTTTATAAGTTTGAGTTTGACAACCTAGATGATGAACTCAAAGCTTTCTTGACTCAGCTAGACCTAAATCTGAGATGAGGATGAAGAGTGGAGTATATGAGGGTTTATGTATTCCCCTTTACCTAGCACATAAGGATTTTATGTGGTAACAGATACCCTTCGTCAAGGTACAACTCATGGTTATAGCTATCTTGTTTAGACAATAGAGAGGTTGTAAGAGGTTGTTAGGTGAAACCTAAGTTCATTAGAAGATTAGACCATGTATGGTTAACACCCAAATATGACCAGGTCATTGGTCAAGTTGGTGGATACTCAGTTAGCCGGCCCAGGCTGTTGGTCAAGAAAAGATGGTTGAAGGATGTTTGACGCCACACATTCTGGGAGGTGAAGGCCGAACTCTAGTAACCCAGTAAGTTTCTATAGAGAATGAGGAGTCCTTGAGAGGGGAAGGGAGTAGGTCACCATAAACATTGTGGTGGGTCTCCCCGGACCGAGAGAGGTCATGGTGCAATATGGCTTATGGTAGATCTCCTTACCAAGATGACATGATCCCTTGCCTAAGAGAGGGAGCACTGTCAGTGTGATAGATCTAGTTGAACTATATATGAGAGAGAGATAGTTCAAATACACTATGATATGAGTTTAATATCTGGAGCATGACCTCAAGTTCACTTCCATGTAGAGGAAGTAGGTACATGAAGAACTCGATGCCAGCTTGAAGTTTAGTACAACTTATCACCTCTAACTGATGGTTAGTATGATCCAGACTAGGGGGTATAATGAGAGTGTGTGTTCTCGTACAGAATGGTACATGGGGACAATTCTTGTCCTATGAGAGTTTGTGATGAAAGCCACCATAGCCAGTATCAGGATGTAAGGATCTCTACAAAGGAGGTTGTGTCACTCACCGCTTCATTAGGATGATTTCAGTGAAAGGACCTTGTGAAGGTCAGAGAGACCACAATGTGTGCAGATGAAGTCACTTTGATCATGCGATGGCTGAGAAAGCCTAGGGGCGACATGAGTCGTGAGTTGATGCAAAGCAGACTGACATGTAGTTCATTGTGGGAGAATATGTACTATGAAAACCCGACCCCTCTGAGCTATAGCTGAGAAAGATGAGTCATCGATACATGGGTCCATTTGAGATGGATTGGTGGAGATGCTTATGTTTAACCTACCCCTCAAGATAACATGATGTATGATGTGTTCCATGAGTCTGATCTAGAGCGCTATGTAATGTACCCGAACCATGTGCTGAGCCATGAACCTATTGAGCTTCTAGGGAAGCTGAAATATCCTGAGTCACCTATGAGGGTAAAAGATATCGAGGTGAGAGAGAACTCAGATGTAAGAATATAAGATGATAGAGGTTCTTTGGAAGCACCGTGGAGAGGATGAGGCCACATGGGAGCCAATGATGGACATGGAAAAGTTTTATCCTGTTATGTTTGTTTGTTTGGTAGAATTTTGAGGGTAAAATTACTATAAAAGGGGAAGGATGTTACAACCCCAATTTTTTGGGTTCATATGGTGGGAAATGCAATTTCCCCAATAAATATATCATTATGGGAATGGTGTGAATTATATATATTGAATGGATTCCCTTTGCAATATTTTCTTTTTGCATGTGACTTCGTGGAACATAATATATTAATGAGTTCAACATGATTAAAAGAAAAAGAAGAAATCAAATAATGCAATATTAAGAAGGAAATTTGAGATAACGATAAAAATATGAGAAATATGTGGAAAGATGGATAATGGAATCATCATGGATGAGATTCGAGTCCACATGGTTTCTAATGGTAAAAGGAATCCAAATAAAGAGAAGTAATGAATTGATTATTTTCTTCAATAATATTATTGGTGGAATAATAGTGTTAATCTTCTTTATAGTGTGGGTGCTTGAGGCACAAGTTAAATAAATAAAAGGAATTCATATAGTAATGTCCTTTGACATGAATTTTTTTTCCAAATGATAATACAATGCATGGTGTGATGAAATAATTAAAAGAGTAATTATATAGCCAAGATTGGAAACTTAATGGTTGGGACACCAAACAAGTAGATTCTACAAGATAATAACATTAGTTTAAATAAACGTTTAAAAGGAACAAGTTTTGGGATATGAAAAGATATTCAAATTGAACCCCAAAATTTGAATATGAGTGAGAAAATATTAATGTGTTTCTATAATCAATTTGATAAATACATTATCCAATGTGTGCCATAGAGAGATGGGCTTCCCTTTATAATTTTTTGGGTTGCCAATTCCAAAATAAAAAGGAATAGGGAATATCTAATGGGTTTTCTAGAATCTATATACATGGACACACTTTTATAGAATAAGGCATGATGACTAATGCCCTTGGGCATCTTCCTTTTTAGTGAATCACAAAATACAAATATGTATCTCCCTCCCATGTGTGTCTCACGACCAACAGTGAATAGGTCTCGGCTTTGAGGCCTCTCTTCGTCTCTTCAACAATGACCCCTTGGGTTTCCTTAGGTGTGTATATATATGGGAACCCCAGGTCAGCCTCTTGCCACCAGAATACATGGCCCTATCCATAGTGGTCCAAGATGAAACCCAATGAAGGATCCATGTGTCTTGAAGACCTTTTCCCCCTAGTTCCTTTGACATGGAGTCGCATCGGATAAACCTGCAACATAGGCACGACAGGACGTATGTTACAACCCTGATTTTTGGGTTTATTTGGTGAGAAATGTAATTTCTCATATTAATGATATTTAGACAAATAATGATATAATGTAGTTGGAATAAATGAATTTTGTTTACAATAGCCTTGATGCTTGTGTTGTGGGCTGTATTGGCTATTGGGTCAAATAATAAGAAAATTCAATTAGTGAATGAATAATTGAATATTTGAGAAAAGAATGAGATGGAAACCTCTAGAAGGCAAATCCAAAGAGGGATTTCGTGCCTCTTGGGTTCCTTGGGTTCCAAGGAGTCCAAAGTTGCAAAAATAAAGCAATAAGAAAAGAAAATAAGAAAAATCCAAATATTAGAAAAGATACAAGATAATGTGTATTAAGCAAAATATTTATAAGAAATACTTGGAATTATCTAGAAAGTAGCATTAATGGCCGCAATTGAGTAAAATTTGTTTACATATGATTTCTGATAAAAGAAATATGAAAAGAGGGAAAAGGGAATGAAATATAAAGAGAAATCATTAAAAAGAATAAGGAAATAAGTAAGATAATAAGAAAATGGATAAAAGATAAATAAAAGGCTAAGGAATATTCCCAAGATGGGATTTTAAGCCATTAAGGTTCCTTGAGGTCCAAGGAATCCAAGAAAGTAATTCAATAGCAAAAGAAAGAGAAAATAGGTGAGAAATATACATATGGAGTAATAACTTGCAACTAAAGGAAGGGATCCATTTTTTTAGATAATGATCCCAAATTCGGCATGATGAAAGTTTAAATTATTATTAACTTTCCCTCAAATTTTGGGGTTAATTGGATGAGTGGTTTGGGAGATATGGATTTTACAAAAATCCATAAAATATAGAGGAAAGTATTAAAAGTCGATATTTTGTTTTCTCTGGGATTATTACCTGCTGATGCGCGTGGCATGAGAGTCATTGATCTAAGATCCAACGACATCTACACTATCACCCACCTTGAGCCATCTAAGGAAGGTTGTAGAGATTTCCAAGGGTTTTTTCTTGCGATTGAGTGCATAGGAAAACTCGGGGACCTTTCCTTTAGATTTGGGAGACCAAGGCGAACCTGCCTACCCTGGGTTTTGGCTGGTTTAGATCTCTCTAGAAGCTTTGCCCAAACCACCTGTGTCGTGGAACCCGACCCTCGATCCTAGAGGGTATATAAACGGATGGGCACCCAATATGCAGACACCTTGGTGGTCGTGTATATCAACCTGCATCTAGTCTTCTTTCCCCGCCATCAATTGCTATCCTCCCCTCGTTTCCCTCTATTTCGCCCAAGCTACAAATCTACCAAGACATCACCTTCACGTCCTCTCTGGTTACAACCTCACAGGGAAAAGCACAGCTGCCCTCGAGTTCGGCGAGGTGTGACGGAGGGACCGAGGCCTTCTCCAGTTGCTGGGGTGACCAGATGATCAAAGTCAACATCCAGGTTGATTGCTCTCAAAGGCTGGATCGCGAATAGGGATTCATCGCAAGGAAGAAGAAGAGAAAAAGGAGGAAATGACCTCCCTACCCCCGGACACATGTAGATTCAGACCAAGACCTCGGGGAGAATGGTGTAATATCACCGTGACCAAGCAAAGCCAGCCGCGCATGACGAGAGACGTTAGATCCAAATGGTGGATCATCATACCACTGATCAAACTGCCTTCGTTTTTTTGGTAAATTCTCCTCTCTGACTAATATTTCAGAAAAATGGGTTTTCTTGCAAAAATCATAGAAATTACTACGTATCTCGAATGAAAATAAGTTATGTATGAAAATTGATAAGGAGAACATGTAGAATCTAAATAAAATATGTTGGAGACCTAAATATGATTCCTATTATAAAATTAGTGCAAAGAAGGATTAAAGTAATGAGTAATGCTTAAAAACCCTAGTTTTGGGTATTAAGACATTGCAAATGTCAAAAGCCTTTCTTTTATGATATTATCTGATCCTTTTGAGCATGATGATAATAAATGTAATCATGGTAATAATGAAGAGGTATTAAGGATCTCTAAGGGAGATAATCTTTAATGTGTGGAATTAGGGCTAAAGATCTTAATTTGCTATGTTGTTAATGAACATATTCAATCTAAGTAATCTTAATAAGAGGATAAGATGGTTTTAGTAACTAGGGTTCGCCAAATGTTAAATATGTGATGGAAATAGGGTTAATACCCTTATTCCTTATCCAAAACCTAAACCCTAGATTAGGGCTGAGTAGGGTATAATGTATTTAATGTGTTTAGTGACACTTTAGAATTTACATAATGCAGATTATATGATGATTGCTTGATTTACTTGCTTGCTTGGACAATATGCTTGAAGTATGATTGAATGATCTGCATGGCAAAGGTATGTGGTTACGCTTATGATTATCCCGACTAGTTTTCTGAGGATTTTATCGATGTTTCCCTCATGGCTTGAAATAACTGTTGGATGCTTTTATTTCATGCAACTATAGAGTGACTATGACTATCACTATGAATATACATGTATAATTGGATAGATCCGGGTCCACCTCTATGGCTTGTAAAGGCTAAAAAGGGGTAACCTAGAGTAAGGTCTAGGTTATCATGGGTTAGAAATTGGGTTACTAAGTGTAGTGCCATGAGACCCATTAGCATACCATGAGTTAAGGAGTGGGCTACTTACGAGTAGTGCCATGTGACTCAACCCTAGAAACTGGTTCACCTATAGGTGGGACCATGATGGGTTTAATGGGGATCTACCATAAGGAAGGTAGTATCCAGGTCCACTGCAGAGATAGCACAGAAGATAGGGTACTCATGGATCGCAAAGTTATATTTAAAACATAATCTTGGTTGTTAAATGATTAATTGAATGTTTACGTTGTTATTATAGTTGCACGTTTATTGTTTCCCCCACATACCTGCTTCGGCTGACCGACGTTTTGTTTGTCGGCGTTTTAGGTACAAGCCAAAAGGACAAATAGTAAATTGTCATATTGTGAAATACATGAAGTAAAATACAAGGAGGATTAGTTAGAGTAGAATCCATAAGTGGATAGAAGTTTAGAGATCCAAGTTTTCAAAAAGGTATGCAAAAGTTTATTTTCTTACAGCTTTCTAGTTTAGTATGTTAAAATTTAATATTTGTTCTTGGTTAATTGCCGAACCTTAGATCACTACAGAAATGGATTATAATGTCACATTCACTGTCGTCGGTTGTATACAAATAACCGACGCCTTACACATACAACGTCGGTTATTTCATAAAACCGACATCTATCTGTGAAGAGTGGACAGACACGGGTATCACTTTTTATTTAGCTTCGGTTCTATATAAACAATCGACGCCTAAGATCAACTACCAAAATCAAATTTTTCATGGGGAAAAATTTACCTCCAAAATTTAACACATGGCGTCGGTTTTTAACTTAAAAACCGACAACTAAAGTATTTTCGTGTGACAGAAATTGGGCCCAATTTAATCGTCGGTTTCGCATGAGTAACCGACGTAGATGAGTTTACGCGCGCTGTCCCTGTGAAAATATCGACCACCTGTAGCATCGGTTTTTATAAGGTCACCGACGACTATTGGCTGAGTTCGAGAACTTTTTTTTATCGGCTTATGTTTATAGGCATCAGTTTTTATTGTGAAAACTGACGACTATTATTGAACATAGTTGTCAGTTTTACATGAGAACCGACATGATTAGTAAATAGCATCGGTTATTTTGTATAACCGACACTGATTGATAACTTAACCCCCGCGAGCCTGACTGTTCCCCTTTCTCTTTGTTTCATTCCCAATTTTTCATTCTCGCGCTCTGGCGATTCCGCTCCCCCGCTGCTGCTGCTCCGCCGCTCCTCCGTCGTTGCTCTACCGCTGCTGCTGCTCTGCCGTTGGTCTGCCACTCCTTCGCCGCTGTTGCTACTCTGCCGTCGTTGCTGCTCTGCCGCCGGCTGCTGTTCTTTACTCTGTCGTCACTGAACACCTAAAGCAAGGTATACCCTTCATCCTCCTTTTCTCCTCTGCCGCTGGATTTCCTCCTCTGCCGCCACTGACCTAGACCTCACCCAGGCGGCGCCTAAGCAGCCCAGGCGTTCACCTAGGGTCCCAAGCCCAGGTGCCCTGCCTAATTAGGCCTCTGGGCGGATGCTTGGGTGGCGCCAGGGCACACCTAGGCTGCTGTTGGGGTTTGGATTCAAGAGATGATCATGAACCTTTTGATCCCTGGATTGAACCCTAGATCAACCTATACAAAGGATGCCCAAAACATGCACTATCATTTTCCCACATTAAGATTACAAGCACCATTCTTGTTCTTCTCGCTATCAAATAACTACTCCCCTATCTTCTCTAAGGTTTGTCGACATCCTCCTCCATTTTGATTTCACCAAGTCACCCCAAAAGCTATTGAAAAATATTCTGATTGTGTTTATTTATGTACTGATTTCACCAAGCTAGTGGAATTTTTTTTAAAGTTATTTAGTGATTGTGTTTATTTATGTACTGATTTTTTTATGATTTATTCATCTACTTATTTGTATTTTTCATCTTCTTATTTGTATTTTTTGTCTACTATTTTTATTTAGTTATCTACTCATTTGAATTTATTTATGTACTGCTTTTGAAATTATATAATCATCTAGTGATGTAACTTTATCACATGCTCATTATGAACCATTAGATCTAGATCTTAGGGTATCTCTACCGTCCTAACTATGAAATTGGTAACTTGTTTCCTTTTTGAGTATATTGACAATGTTAATCACCTAACTTGAAGAACTATGATATGAATGATGAAACTAGGATTGTAGGTATAAGAATGACAACACATGTATTTGTTGGCCTAGAAACCCATCCAAGATTTACTCATTAGGAGTAAATCTTGGATAGTCCCCGGTTTGGGACTGTTCTTGAACACCTAATCTCACTTAGGATGTAAGTGTATAATGTGTATTGGGTTTTCGAGAAAATTTCGGTAGCATTTCCCCGTTTGTTCACCTAATATACTCAAAAAGGAAACAACAGGGAAATGCTACCGAAATTTTCTCAAAAACCCAATACACATTATACACTTACTAGTGAGATTAGGTGTTCAAGAATGGGATTGGTGGTACACATTTATTATATATAAGAATGACAACACATGTATTTGTTGGTCTAAAGTTTTAACCATGCAAAAACTCTAATATGTTAACCCTAGACCCTAATCTTGTTGTAATATATACTTGTTTTCTCTTTGATCATAGAATGGATAGATCATGGATGTCCATTCGCAATTGCTGCACCCCAGAGTTTATTTCTGGTCTTGACCAGTTTATTAGATTTGCCGAGGAACATAGGAAACAAACTGGAGATAGGTTCTACTGTCCATGTAGGCATTGCGGTAACAACTTGAAAGTCAGCACTGGTGACAAAATCAAAAGTCATGTCATGTGCAACAGGATTATACAAGGCTATACAGAATGGCACTGGCATGGAGAGATTTCAAACCCGAAACCAGTGGATGTTGATAGCAGTGCTTATGTGGAAGAAGAAATTGCCTACGATGACGTAGATGTGAATGAACCAGTTCCAGTAGACATCGTTGATGCAATGCTGGATAGTTGTGGGGTAGAGCACATCAATCCACCTCCCATTTTTAGAAACATTATGCATGATGTTGAGATATCGTTATACACAGGTTGTACTAAGTTTATGAAGCTTAGCACTGTGTTGAGATTGTATAAACTGAAAGCTAACAATAGATGGAGCGACAAAAGCTTCACGTCATTGTTGAAAGAAATGCTTCCTGAAGGAAACGAGCTGCCAATCTCAACATACCAGGTAAAGAAATTATTGTGCCCAATGGGAATGGATGCCAAGAAGATACACGCATGCTCGAATGATTGTGTATTATTTCAAAAGGACTATGTGGATTTGAAAGATTGTCCAAAATGTGGTGTGTCACGGTATAAATTGACGACTTCGGGGGAGTCTAAAATTGGTTCTCCTGCCAAGGTGACGTGGTATCTACCTATAATATCACAGTTTCAATGCTTGTTTGTCAATCCGATAGATGCAAAGAATTTGAGGTGGCATGCAGATGTTCAGAAAAATAATGATGGGATCCTATGACATGCATCTGATTCCCCACAGTGGAATAAGATTGATCTATTGTACTCTAAATTTGGTGAAGAAGTCAGGAATCTAAGACTTGGGCTTTGTACAGATGGGATGAATCCGTACGGGACATTGAGCAGCCAACATAGCACTTGGCCAGTCATGCTTGTTATATACAATCTTCCTCCCTGGATGTGTATGAAAAATAAGTACGTAATGTCGTCGTTGTTGATATCGGGCCCTAAACAACCTAGAAATGACATCGATGTTTATCTTGAACCTCTGATTGAAGAATGAAAGAAACTCTGGGGTGAAGGTGTGATGACCTATGATGCTTCACGAAGAGATACATTTCGTTTGCATGCTATGTTGTTTTGCACTATTAATGACTTTCCATCATATGGGAATTTGTCTGGATATAGTGTCAAAGGAGCTAAAGTGTGTCCTATATGTGAAGAGAACACTGATTCAACAAGACTAAAACATGGCGGTAAGACTGTATATCTCGGTCATCGAAGGTTTCTTACAAAATTCCATCTGTATCGTAGGAAGTGCAAAGCATTCAATGGATTGAATGAGGAATGGAGTGCACCTAAACCTATACCAGGGGAGGTTGTTTATGAAAGAGTAAAAGACTTTGTCAATGAATTTGGTAAGAGATCACAATGTACTATGGCCACACAGAGTGACAAATCTTTATTCAAGAAGAAGTCAATATTTTGGGATCTTACTTATTGGAGTTCTTTGACAGTCAGGCATTGTATCTATGTCATGCACGTTGAGAAAAATGTTTGTGATAGTGTCATTGGTACTTTGTTGAATATACCAGGTAAGACTAAAGATGGGATAAAATCTAGACTGGACCTACGTGAAATGGGAATAAGGTCAGAATTAACAGAATTTTGTGAAATGGAAAATCGGAGAACATACTTACCTCCCGCTTGTTACACATTGTCTAGAAAGGAGAAGAAAGCTTTTTGTGAATGTTTGGTAAATGTTAAGGTGTCACAGGGTTACTCATCCAACATCGGTAGATTGGTATCAATGAAAGATCTGAAGTTGATAGGTCTTAAATCTCATGATTGTCACACTCTAATGCAACAAATATTTCCTGTGGCAATTAGATCTATATTGCTGAAGCATGTAAGGTTTGCAATCACCAGACTTTGTTTCTTTTTCAATAGTCTATGCAGCAAAGTTATTGACCTTGATACTCTCGATAAATTGCAAAGAGAAGTGGTTGTTACCCTATGTCAGCTTGAGATGTATTTTCCTCTGTCGTTCTTTGATATCATGGTACATCTTGTTGTCCACTTGACTAGGGAAGTGAAAATGTTGGGACCAGTTTTCTTGCATTGGATGTATCCCTTTGAACGATACATGAGCATTTTTAAAAGTGATGTTCGAAACCGTTATCGGCCTGAAGGGAGTATTATCGAGGGTTATGTGGCAAGAGAGGTTATGGATTTTTGCAATGACTTTCTCAGTGGTAATGACACTCCTGATAATGACAAGAATATTGACGAGCAATTTGGCAAAGGAATTTTGGGATCACGTGTGAAAGTAATCAGCCGTGAGCAGTTGGAACAAGGTCACTTGTATATTTTACACAACATGGACGAAGTGAACGTTTATATCGAGGAACATACCAATTTCATCAAGAGACAATATCCTCGAGCCAATACAATGTGGCTTGTTAGAGAGCATAACAAGACATTTATTAAGTGGTTTGAAGATAAAGTCTTACATCAACTATCTCAAACACCAGATGATATTACTAAAACTATCAAATGCCTCACCTTTAAACCAAAATTGAATGTTATGTCTTATGAAGGGTATGACATTAATGGATTCACATATTACACAAAGCGCCAAGATGATAAGAGTGTCGTCCAAAACAGTGGGGTCACCCTTCAAGCATCGACTATGTTTTTTACAAGTGCAAAGGATAAGAGTCCACGTGAAGCTAAAATGTCATATTACGGTGTCATTGAAGACATGGGAGTTTGACTACATAGATTTCAAAATTCCGCTCTTCAAATGTAATTAGGTTGATAACACCAAAGGAGTTATAGTGGATGAATTGGGTTTCACTTTAGTGAACTTTGAAAAGATTGGCGAGAAGGGTGAACCATTCATATTGGCATAACAGGCGAAACAAGTATTTTATATCGATGATCCTGCAAATGATAAATGGTCAGTTGTTCTTCATGGTAAAAGACAGTTCATTGAAGATCCTATAGATGAAGAACAATACTATGATAAGTATGATGACTCCAGTCTATTCTCAGTTGGGTTGCCAACACCAGAAAATATTGAAGCTAATGATGACTTGTATGTGCGCGGAGATCACAATGAAGGATTGTTAATTGATAAAAAAATCGCAATATTAGAGGCATGTTTATATTTTTTTATATGTTTTATTTTTCTGAATGTGAACTTTACAATGTGAATTACTTTACAATGTGAATGTGAACTTTACAATGTGAATTTTACAATGTGAATTACTTTACAATGTGGACTTTACAATGTGAATTACTTTATAATGTGAATGTGAACTTTACAATGTGAGCTTTACAATTTGAATTACTTTACAATGTGAACTTTATAATGTGAATGTGAATTTTCAGATGGCTGAGCATTCTCCTGATGACCGTGCTGATGATTACCGTGAGGGTGAGGACATCAATGCGCAGCCTCACAATGTAAGTTTTAAAAATATATCATATATTTATATCTATATGTCCATTTATAGTTATATCTTGTAAATGTGTTTAATGTCAAATTTTAGGTTGATGATGCACATGTACCATCTGAAGCACTTGAGGCACTTGATCAGCAGCACCAAAAGGTTGACAAGAGAAGGGGCATCATTATGATGAAGAAGTTAATAGCGCAAAAGGGCAATGGACCCAAACTTGTTGTGGATTTTGATAATGCAGGAAATGCATCTGGTGTGAATCGCAATTCGTTTGTTTCATATCTTGGGTATGTTACTCGTAGACATTGCGGTTGTAAGATAGATTCTTGGCATAAAGTTCCTAAGGAGAAGAAAGATGTAATATGGAAGGATTTATGCGTGAGTTATTATTAATTTGCAATTCTATTTTGTAGATTACTAATTTTTTGGATACTAGTTAATAGCAATTCTATTTTGCAGAGTATATTTGAATTGGATGAAAAGTTGCATCGTAAATGCATGATGCAATGTTGTGGGAGAGTCCTAAGGAACTATAGGACAAATATCACCCGAGAATACATAAAAGAAGGTGACAAGAGGAAGAAGGCAACTATTGAACAGTGGAACTTCCTGGACCAAGAAAAATGGGACGCGTTTGTTGCTTCAAGACAAACTGATTAATTCAAGGTATTAGGTGTCAGTCCCAATCTCATTAATATATGTTGTATTCACCTATTCAAGATTAACATTTAGTGTTACTAACAAAATCATTAATGTACATACTAACTAGGCCCTCAGTGAGGCACAAAAATCAAGACGTGCACTGAATGTGCATGACCACACAATGGGTCCAAAGGGGTATGCAGGCATTTGCCAAAGACTACAGTCTGAGGCTACTGCTCAGTCTGCTACTACTCAGGAGTCCTCTACTATAGGTAGCACACCTCTTCCTTGCCATGATGTTTGGATAGCTGGGAGGAAAAATAAGAAGGGAGAAATAAGGAAGCCCGCAACTGCTGAGGAGGCTACAAAAATGGTAAAATACAACTCTTACAACAATCGTTCGAATATTGATTATTTGTGGTGTTTAATTAATTACAAATTTTTGTTTTGGCGATTAGCGGAAGCTGCACGAGCTGAGGAAACAAGGCAAGTTCATCCCTGAGGGCACAAGGGATGAATTGACAGTTGCTCTGGGTAACCCAGAGCATCTTTGACGTGTTAGGGCTGCAGGCACCGGTGTGGGCATCAAAGCTTTTTTTGGGCCATCGCAGCGCAAATATGTCCCAAAGCGGGAATTTCACAAGAAGATGTAACATATTCTTTCTTTATAATGTTACTATAAAAGAGAATTCAATAATTAGAAGCTAATGTTTCTTTTATCCATGTAGAGGTAGATAAGCTATTTGATAGGAAACTCGAAGAAGCACTAAAAAAGTGGCAGGCATCTTAGACTGCCACTTACCAGACAGTACCTATGGCATCTCTCTCTACTCCTACTGCAGGGGTTGGGAGTAATCCTGTAGACCCACCACCTAGCACATCCGTTGTAAGTATTTTTATGACATAGTAACTAGGTTTTTAATTCAAGATGATATATTTTCAAGATGATATGTATATATGAAATTGTACTCATTTCAAAAAAAGATGATATGTATATGTATATAACATTCTTTACACAAAAATTTGTAGGGGTTGAAGCCATGCCGTCTAAAAAGTAAAGAATATGTCGTTACAGAGGCGTCAGCTTACCCATCCCTACCAGGGGAAATGTTTCACGGGTCTCCATTACCAGCTGGTTGGATTCGTGTGAGCCCGGTACATATATTCTCCAAGTGGATGGAGCTTCCATTGCCATATGCCCACCCAGATTGTGAAACGCTTGGTGAGGCAGAAGGCGGAGTGATATTGTGGCTAAAAGCGGATGTCCTCTTTACTGAAACAGTATGGTAAATTTACATTACGTTAAATTGTTAGTGTGTGTATATGATGTCAGTTGATCTAAAATTATATATATATACAGGTTAAAAAGAAGACACCCACATCATCTAGGCCTCCACCTCCACCTCCTACATTACCCAGTTGGGTTCCACAGGACCTACCTGTCCCGTTAGGTCCTAACTGTAGGGGTATGGCAATATGGTTAGGCGAACATGATATAAATTGCCCTATAACTGTTTCTATATATTCAGATGTTGTAGGTCAATCATACGAAAGCAAACTATTTATACAAGATATTTTAGAGTTGTTTCGATATGATTGGCTAAATACATCTGTGATAGAGCTATGAATAAGGTGAGATCTTCTTTATACATCCATATACCTTGTGTAGGACCTGGTGATCTGGTTTCTTATTTATTAATGCATGCGTAATTAATACATGTTTTGCATCTACTTAGACAAGATATGTGCAGATTTTGCATTCGAACATGTAGGATTTTTGATTCCATCTTTGATTAGTCTAGTAGCTAAAGACCCTCCGTCAGTTCAACAATACTGCTGTGAGGCTTTTACAAATTTTGCTCAAAATAAGAAGACGGTGATAATAGCTCCATTCAATGTAGAGTAAGTTTACTTTGCTTATTATGATTTGGACTTAAGAAAATTACATTTTTATTGTGGATTTTGAGTTATTAATTTTTAACTTTTTTACCTCTAGTGGTATGCATTGGGAGTTACTAGTTATTGTCTCCGAGACATTCACTGTCTATTATCTAGATCCTAAGGGGAGTAAATTGAATTCAAAATATGGACACAATGAAAATGGCATTATTCCGGTGAGAAATATTTCATTTTCATATCTGTTAACATATGTTATTACATTACTATTTAATTATGCAATGTACTGTGTTACATTAACATGTAGGGGTTTAGATGAGTTCAAAAAGGCGGGAGGAAAGGTCCCTAAGAAAAAGAACCAGCAAATAACTTGGAAGAACATGGAAGTAAGTTCCCGACTGCAATGTATATATTATTTATGTGAACAATGCTTAATTAGTTGTATTTTTTAATATTTTGTATGTTTCAATTTATAGTGTGCTACACAAGACAACGGATGAGCATGTGCATAATATGTGATGCGATTTATGCACATGATTATCAAATATGCCGCAGTGGACATCGATACTATTCCTGAGGTATTATATAGTCTCATTAGATAATATGAAATATATCAATCTTATTTATAGCTCATTAATTATATATATACATCATTCTCTTTGCAGGTGTTTAAAACTGACCACACTACAGGAAAGGCCTTAACAGATGTACATGCTCCCTATACGACGGGAGAATTAAATGAAGTAAGAGAAGAATGGGCAACATCCATATAAGTAGTGGGGGTTTTAACATATAATTGGGATGTTGATAGCGAATAATGACTAAAGAATGATATTTTGTAAATGAATTTTTGAATTATAATATATGTGTGAATGTTTCTACATGTTTGGATGTTTCTACATGTGTCTGAGTGAAAATGAATGAAACTGTTGGTTGCTATATGAATGTTTCTACATGTGTGAATGTGAAAATGAATGGAACTACAGATTGCTAGCTACATGAATGTTTCTAAATGTGTGAAAATCAAATGGAACTGCAGGTTGCTAGATGTATGAATATTTTTGTTGTTAATTTTGCAGGTTTGTGGCATGTTGTTGGCTGATATCAATGGATGTCGTAAAACCTACAGTTCATAACAGAACTGTAGGTTTCTCATCCTGGGACCAGCCACAGTAGGTCTGTAGACTTTAGAAAAAAAACAATAGGCGTCAGTTATTTGTATAAAACCGACGTCACATAGTTACAATGTCGGTTTCCCTACTTGTAACCGACGTCTATTTCCTTAACACCACGGCCATGGCAGCGGGCCAGACAGCACAACCGTACTGACCAACACAGCCGTGGCATCGGGCCAGACAACACGGCCGTGCTGGCCAGCATGACCGTGGCAGTGGGCCAAACAACTCGGCCGTGCTGGCCAGCACGACCGTGGCAGCGGGCCAGACAACACGACCATGCTGGCCAGCACGACCGTGGCAGCGGGTGAGATGGCGTCGGTTATTACTAATAAACCGACGCTGATAGTGCCCCAGATGGCGCCCTTTCTGTGGCGCGAAGGTATATGGCATCGGTTTCTTATCTAATAACCGACGATGATAGTGTCCCATATGGCGCCCTTTCTGTGGCGTGAAGGTATATGGTGTCGGTTTCTTATCTAATAACTGACACCTATAGTCCCTTGCTGGCGCATTTTCGGTGGCGCGTGAAGGGTTTTGGAATTGGTTTTTGAACCGACGCGTAACAGTTGTGCTTTTAGCGTCGCCCACATAGGTGTCTCTTAGAAACCGACACTAAAGGTTGGTTAAGTACTAGTGGATCCAGAAAGTATGGGTACAGCTTCGACCTCTCAGTCTCTCTTAATTGGGGGTTACCGAAAGGTGGGGTCATAACATTTGGTATCAGAGCGTAGGTTCCTCACTTAACCATTAATAATTATTAAATTTTACAAACTCCATAGAACCCAAGGGAGTTATTAGAGGATTATCGGAAAGATGGAGGTGTCTAGAAAATCATTCCACCTTATTGGAGGAATAAACATTAGATGTTGACCATTGGGTCAAGTTCATATGTTAAAGCCCATAAATTACAGTATAGGTCTGACCATTGCGTCAAGTGACCTGGTAGCCACAACGGTATCCACAATGTGAGCTAAGAACCCCTCACATCCCTGTCGTAGCAACTTCTCTGCCACCATGGCTGATACCAAACATGTCGGAAGAATCTTCCTATCTCCTTAGAAGATCCACTTCTCTCCCGCATCATCAAACACAGCCTGCTTGGAACCACAGTCCAAAAAAACCTTATACTTCTCTAAGGTATCCATCCCAAAGATAACATCGAAACCATGCATATCAAGTGGTATAAGATCCACTTGGATATTGTGTCCCGAAAAAGACAAGACACACGATGGACACTCTTCTCGAAGCATCGAGGAACCATCAAGAAGGGTTTCTAACAAAAAACTATCTTTCTTACAGCTAATAGGTAAACGACAGTTCTCAAGCATATTATAGGCGATAAAAGAGTGTGTAGCACCCGGGTCAACCAGAACAGATATAAAGCAAGAAGAAGCCATATCAGAATGAAATAACTCCATCTGACCTGTCACCACTCGCGGGTTGACTATCGCCTCCGGCTGATTCATAGCATAGAATCGAGCTGTTGCTTGCTATCCACGTCCTCTGCTTCCTTGAGCAGACGATCCTGGTTGTGATGCTTGACCGCGTCCTCACCCTCTGCTACTACTGGGCTGCTGTCTATCTGATCCTTGTTGATTTTGTCTTGACTGTTGCGTCACTTCAACATCTCTATTCGGACAATGTAACTTGAGATGCCCGGTCTGACCACAAAGATAGCATGCCCTATCTTCAAACTGTGGCCTAGATGGCCCTGTCACTGCCACTGAAGCGGTACTAAGTGCCTTAGACGGTGAAGAAACATAACTTCTTCCTTTACTCAGAGACCACTGTGACGGTACACTAGGACCCCTCGTCACAAAAGGTGTTGAAAACCTTGGCTTCTTGAAGCCACTAAACCTCTGTCCCGGAAACTGAGAAGGCCTCTTCTTGGACATGGATTCTCTTTTCTCCCTTACTGACTTTTCAATCCTCTGGACGGATTCCACAAACGTAGCAAACCGCTCACGGTTCTCCAACGCAGAAACAGGTGTTTTCAGCTCAGCACTCAGACCCTTCTCAAAACGTCTAATCCGCTCCTCATATGTTGCTGCCATGTGAGGACAAAACCTCAATAGATCCATGAACTTGGCTTCATACTCGGTGATGTTCATCGCTCCTTGTCACAAGCTCTCAAACTGACTGATCTTCTCATCCAGATACGTCTTCGGGAAGTATCTGCTGACGAACTCACGCCGAAAAGCCTCCCAACTGATCACCTCACCAGGTCGATTCTCCTCCTCGATGATCCACCAGTGACCAGCACTACCCTTCAGAAGGTAGACTGCGTGCTTTACTTTGTCCGCTTTGGAGATGTCGAGGATCCGAAAAGCCTTCTCAAGACTTGTCAGCCACATATCTACATCCGCTGGATCAGCCGTTCCAGCATAATCCGAAGCTCCGACTCGGTGAAGTCGCTCAAAGGTCTTCCCAATACCCAATGCTTCTCCATGGGGAGCCTGTGCTCTCAGTGGAGGCACTGGCAATCGCTCAACCATGAGATTCATCATAGCCATCATCTGCCCCATAAGCTGTTGGTATGCAGGGTGTTCAAGAATTGCTGGGTCAGGTTGGAGGACCTCAGGCACCCGATCTTCATGTGCCTGCCCAAAAGCTCCATCAACTGATGCAGCATCGCTATACTCAGGAGTATGTTCTTCATGGTTTCCAGACATCTTGACTTTTCTTCCGCTGAGGGCAGAAGATGATTGTAAGAAAATCTAGAAAACTCACAAGAACAGACTCAACCTAGTCCTAAATCCCTGTAGACTCAGCGAACCTAGAGCTCTGATACCAAAACTTGTGGCAACACATCCCAATATCACACAGATAGCGAGGTGTTACGTGAAAACGTGTGGAAAACACCATAACCACAGATTACTAAAAACACGGGTTATTAAAACCGATTGCGGAAAACGGATAACCTGTGAAACTATTACATATAGGTCCTCATCCTGTAAGAAAACATGTTATATAAACATTTACGAGCCTTGGTATGTGTCCACAGCTTAGAGCAACAGATGTCTTGTCATCACAAGAGTTCATCACCTATTGTATATATACATAAAGGCCCATATCCGGCCAGTAGCAGCATATACAAAGGATCAACAACCATACATCGTGAAACAACGTCAAAACGCTCCCAAGGACATGAGAGTAGAGGGATGACTCTAGACTCTACTACAAAACACCAAAACAATAGCATATCCATCTCTTGCCTTCTACTGCTCGTCTGGCTGCTCGGCCGCAACTCCGCGACCACCACCACGTCTAGCTCGAACACCTGAAAACCAACAGAGAAAACCAGCGGGGTGAGACAATCGAACATTGTCCCAGCGAGAAACATAACTCCCCACCGAAACTATAAAACCAGAAGGGTAAAGCAACAACAGTAGATAACTAGTAAAACGTAGAATGATAACAGTCTATATAACAAGGCTATTAGTACCATCATGCTTACCAAGCTATTCATAAGACATATCACCACTTATCTCTTTATGGAACATGATTGAAAAGATAAGGTTAATAAGATCTTATCACATAACATGCAGAACGTATGAGTAACTGTATGTATAATGAGGTTAACTGCACAAACAAGGCCTCAACCAATGTTCCGGGTTTTGTCTTAAGCAATAAATACTATTCGGTTGAATTACATATTATTATGCCCTGAGGAAGTGAGTCGTACCGCTCAAATCCAACATTCGGTTGCAAAACCCAAAGCCGGTGCCATACAAGGTCAAATGGAAGAGCCGGACTCCACGACCTCCCACCTCGTAGTCAGTGTACGAGTACAACACAAGCAGGACCGCAGTCTCATGCTTAAGTGGCCTCAGCCACAGGGTCAGCTCCATAGGCTACCGATCCTCTAGCCCGCCTCGATACAGGTCACATCGCTAGTATATCTGAGCCACGAGCCTGATCACCGTGCTCTGAGCCATGAACGCATTCATGCTCCCATATCGCATATCCTGAGCCATGGGCCTGTTCACCATGCTCTGTTCATATCCCGAGTCTGCAACCGTAGTTGCACTCGAATCCTCACTATTTTAGGCTAGGAGAAACCTCGCATATTCAAAAATATGCGCTCCGGGTTTACCCGCAGGAGAACCTGTTTCACCATCACCAGCTCCTGTCGATGATGGATCTATGGCCAGGGAAACTACATGGTATATTCCATTATGATTAATTAGTATCTTTTATATGGATTGTAAGATTCAACCAAGTTGTATAACATGCAAACTATAACAACATAAACGGTATGAAACTCAACAGTATGCTTTCATTGTAGTCAACATCATCCTAATCCATCACAAGGATCCCTATTACATGTTATCACTTGGCCTCTTGCCATTCATCCAGATCCATCTCAAGGATCATCACATACCATGGGATCTCAATCCCTCATCATATACTGCCACTGCCTTTCAAGGCTTACATCATCATCAAGAGTAACTTATCAAAGAAGTGTTACTCATCATATTTATAAACCTCATAGCCTTTGTCTTGGCTATGTATCACCTGCATGGTTAGTGTACACAATAATCATAGGCTTAACAGAAAGACCATACTTATCAATATAGGGTGACATTCATAACTATATACTTTATCAATCATGCCTCAACTTGTGATCATGAGCTTTGGTTTCATCATAAAGCAAACCATACTACATGCTTACCACTATCTCAACTTTATACAGATAATCAAGATGATCACATACATGGGTAAAGACATATGTGTTACATAAACAAGCTTTACCATATCAATTACCATTCAGCATGTCGATTTATGTGAGGGGCATAACTCTCACTAAAAGCACCACAAACCCTCACCAATAGTGGTATTGGGAAGGATACCCTCATCTATGGGTGATATCGGGCAACATAGAAACCAACCCTATCAGTGCACTTCAAAGGTAACGGACAATACATGTCATTCACGTCTACAACGTTGTGTCGTGTGCAAAGATAATGGCCAAGGGCCTGCCGTGCAGCTAGGTGTATCGGCAACATAGTGTCGGGCTGGTGTGACGTGCACCCTGTCGTGCACTCACAAGGGGTTAGTGTGACTCCTGTCACAACTACTAGCAACGCCTACCTCAAAGCACAACAACCCCAACTACATCTTGAGACAGGTGTGTATCGGACCAGGTACTCCACAAGAGGTATCGTCCAAAAGGTATATCTCAACCCACCAACAGGGGACCTATCGTTCATCTAACCAACTCAGGGCCTATCGGCCGACACAAGGTAGAGTGGTGGTGTGACGCCCGTCACAGAGACCAGGAGTATCGTCCATCACAACCACCATAGCCTGTCGTCCAAGGTGTTAGGTCAAGAGGGTTGTCGGGCAACACCTCCCCAAGCTCATAACAACCAAGATGCGACTCCACCAACTCGTCACTAACCTCAAGCACAAGGCACCAAACACTAAAGTGTCAAGAAGATGGCTCACCTCTCAACTTAAATGAGAGAGGGGTCTTGCACATCTCTTAACACCTGACGGGAAACACAAGGAACAACCTTAGCAATGTTCACAACCACCACAAAGCTCACCCTTCAAGTCCGAGGTGAGAGGAGGGTGTTGCTCAAGCTGCTAGATCACAAGCTCACCTCTCAACTTAAACGAGAGAGGAGTGTTGCTCATGATGCTAGGACTCAAGCTCACTCCTCAAGACCTAGGAGAGAAGAGAGTATTGCTCACCAAGGAACCCTAGAACACATGGTTCGGCCAACAAGAACAACTAGGCAAGAAACAAAGTTAGCAACATATAAGAACATGAAAGGTAGTATAGTTAGGGTTAGGAGTTATGCAACCCGCCTTAAGCAAGCTCCAAGCCCCAAGGAAGAAGAAAGCTCCAAGGCAGGATCGGCCACCAAGCTAGCTCCTCCAAGGGTGTCGTCCACCAAGCTTGCAAAGGAGAAGGGTATCGTGCACCAAGGTAGAGGAGAAAACCAAGAGACTAAAGGATCCCTAGCAAGAGGAAAAGAACACATATATAGAAGGGAATGGAGGAGAAAATAAGGTAGAGCAAAGCAAGGTGTCGCCCACCTAGGGACACTTGTCCTAGTGCACGATCCACCACTCTAGCAAGCCCTAAACACATGTCCAAGATCATTGCTACATGCAAGCATCAAGCACCAAGTGTCCACTAGTGGTGACACAAACGAGGTCAAAGCTTGGTCAAAGGCTCTAGGGCGACACACTCCATGGGCGACACACCTCCATGGGCGACACAGCCCTGGGCGACACAAGCTCCTCCTGACTGATACAAGGGTCCAACAAGACAAAGGCAAGGCTCAACAAAGCCCAACAAGGTCAACCAAGTCCAAAGGAACTCAAGCAACGAGCCCAAGCCATCCTCTCCACACCAGAGGAAGCAAGGAGAGAGAGAGGAATACCTCACAAGGTTGCAAACTTTCCCACAAACCCTAGACTTGGGTTATTTGCAAGTAGCACCTCCAACTCTCAACACAGCACAACAAAATGCTAATCACCACCAAAGGTGATTAACAAGCAACAAAGCATCAGGGTTAAGCAAAGTAAACAGGGTAAACCCTAAACGGAGGTCAGGGTCCTTACAATTACAATGTGATTGAGAAACACATATAAAGCCTATTGTAGTTTGTTTGAGAGTTTCAAACACAAATTTATACTATAATTAGTATAATAAATCATATAAATCAATACAAAATTATGTAGAATTGGCAAAATAAATTTCATGATTGATGGATTTGTAATTTGATGGGCCATGGGGTGTCTTAAAGTATAATATTTGTAATTTTAATTTGAATATATAATTTTGAATTTTGGATCAATCGGGTCAACTCAGGTTTAAAGTCCAAACTCGAACCCGATCCTAAATTAATTTCAGATTCTTCGGGTTCATGTCAGTTTCAGTTCGGTTCGAAAAACCTTAGACTCTAACCTTGTTTAAAATTTTGAGTTCGGGTGGGGTCTTATTTTACCAGCCCTATAACTTGGATCCAACATAGGAAAACAAAAATTAGTGCAAGAGCATTCGAGAATCAGCGTTTGATTCGCATCGGATAAAACTTTATGTACAGTATTTATGATCATTTCAGATTTTACAGTTTTTTTTTTCTTTTATTTATATAGTTATTTTACAGTTAAGACTCCAGTTAGAGGCAACCATCCAGGCTGTTGAGGTGTCCTGCCTTCGTATACATCCCAAAGTGTAGACAAGTGGAGGGATAGAGAGCGGAAAGGGTAGTGGAGGAAATGAAGAAAACTTCCCAGGCCGAAGTAACGAAAAGTTTAGTGAATTGATTAAGTAATTAACACTGTCTGATGTATTCTACTAGCACACCTTCCACTAGCATTCCTTCGTGATCCAATGGGCGGATAGACGAAGCCCTTGGCGGCGGCTGCTGCGGTGGTGGTGGAGGCGGTGGTGGAGAAGAAGAAGGCCTTGGTGCTGCAGCCGCCGGCAATTGAGGTCCCACGCACATCGGAACCGCCTTCTTCTGTCCGGAACACAGGCAGCTACTTCTGCACGTCGGGCAAGTGGCGTTCCCTTTGAGCCACATGTCGATGCATCTGACCCGGACCTTCTCCCCATCTGTCGTGGTTGCACACGGGTAGGACCCGGACCTTCTCCCCATCGGCGAAATCCGATAAGCATATGGCGCACTCGGACCAGCTGGACCCGCACGGAAGCCCACCTGCTTCGGTACTGTACGCCACGGTCGGGATAGACTTTAGCGCCGCTTTCTTCACCCCTCCGCCGTTGTTGTCCGATCGAGGACCAGCTGGGGACGATGAAGGTGTGGCGGAGATGGCCGCGGAGCAGTGGAGCGCACACCGAACGACGGAGTTGAGCCCGACGGCACATATGAGGGCGCAGAGGAGGACGGCTACGATCATGATCACGTTGGCGTCGAAGGACGGCTCGCCGTGAGCTGGTGCGGTGGTGCATGGGGGCGGCGGAGGGAGGTGGGGGTGAGGGAGGAGGTGGCGGCAGGGTGTGGTGGGTGAAGAGGGACGCGTCGAGTAGGACTCTCCGAGGTGGGTAGGCAAGTTCGAGGCCCTCGGAGGCGAGGTTGATGAGCAAAGAAGGGATTGGTCCTCGAGATGACATGGCCGTGGCCGGAGATTGAGCCGCACCCGAGAAGCTGGCTGGTGGTCTGTTCAATCGGCCGGTAGCTGGAACCTTGGAGGCAATAAGGTATGGTGCGAGTAGTGGAGCACTGCGTGCGTACAGCACTTTTATGTTGCTTTGCAATGCGACTGTCCGAGAGAGCTGAGTAGCTGGAGGAAAGGACTCGGTGACCAACTCTCTGTATAGATGAATAGAGTATGGACTGCCAGAGCATAGAGAATCTGTAAAAAAGAGAAAACATCATTCTTTATCGCAGTTGATCTTCACTAATCATATTAGTTTCACTACAAAAAAAAATAAGGATTTTAATGAAGGATAAATATATCTGCTCCTTAATTAACAAGATTTGTGAAGATCCCTCGATCGTGTCTTTTACATAATATTAAGGCCAAAAAAATTTAAATTACACATTTTCCATTTTTATTCCTAAATGGTACGTTCTTCAACTTACTGTCCAAAATGGCACATTTGCAGACCAATGCGTCCCAACCGGGGACGCATTGCCCCCACAGGAGGGCAATGGGTGCAATGCGTCCCGAAGCCGGACGTATTGCTTTTTTTTTTAATTATGATACCATGTATACCATGTATATATACATATATATGTTAAATTGCTAAATTAATATAATCTAAATTAACTTATATAGAATTAACCATATATTTAAAATAATATCTGAAGATAATAAAATAATAACATAATATTATATTTATCAAAACATAATATTTATAAATGTAAATAAAAATATTCAAAATTAATAGATATAATACTAAAATTATATAATAAAGTTTCAAATTATAAAAATAAAGAAAATATATACATGTATTTAATTGTAAACTTAGAAGAAAAAAACTAATATAGCAATAAAAATAAGAAAATACTAATATCAAAAATAAGAAAATACTAATATAGCAAAATAATATATATATATATATATGTATATATATATATATATGTATATATATATATATTTATGTATATATATATACATACATAATATATATATACATAATACATATATACATAATATATACATAATATATATATATATATATATATATATTATATACATATACATATATATATTATATACATATATACATTTATATTTATATTTATATTTATATTTATATATAAATATATATTAGATATACATAATATATACATAATATATATATATATATATATATATATATATATATATATATATACATATACATATACATATATATACATACATACATATACATATACATATATATATATACATATACATATATATATATATTATTTTTCTATATTAGTATTTTCTTATTTTCTTATTTTTGATATTAGTATTTTCTTATTTTTATTGCTATATTAGTTTTTTTCTTCTAAGTTTAGAAATAAATACATGTATATATTTTCTTTATTTTATAATTTTAAACTTTATTATATAATTTTGGTATTATATCTATTAATTTTGAATATTTTTATCTACATTTATAAATATTATGTTTTAATAAATATAATATTATGTTATTATTTTATTATCTTTAGATATTATTTTAAATATATGGCTAATTGTAAATAAGTTAATTTAGATTATATTAATTTAGCAATTTAACATATATATGTATATATAGTATACATGGTAGACATGATATCATAATTAAAAAAAGTAATACGTCCGGCTTCGGGATGCATTGCCCTCCTGTGGGGGCAATGCGTCCCAACCGGGGACGCATTGCCTCTCGAGAGAGCAATGCGTCCCAACAGGGGACGCATTGGCCTGTAAATGTGTCATTTTGGACAATAAGTTCAAGAACGTGTCATTTAGGGAATAAAAAATGAGAAATGTGCCATTTAGGTTTTTTTGCCTAATATTAAGTACTTTGTGACACCTTTTCTTTCAAAAATAAAATATTAAATACATTGATCTCTCACAATAAAATTACCATACTTCCCCCCCTAATCCCTATTTCCCTCTAAAACCCCCTTAATACAATAATTACTTTTTATGAATAAAAGGTAGTGCTCTCAAGCGCAAGCAGGTTCCTCGTCTGGTATTGACATTGACGGACGGACGGACTGCCGCCTCTTCGCAGATTCACGTTATAGGTGATCAGCGTTGTTGTCTATTCAAGCAAGTAGTTGATAATGAAGCATTGTATTCACGATCACCGATGATTCAATGACAAAATCTGCCACAAGCACAATTCATGATCATCAAGGATTGAATGATCACGAGGCCATTGATCTACACTCAGTGGCGGAGCCAGCCCTATGAAGAAGGAGGGGCACAAATAAATGTGATGCTAAGTATATATGTAGAATTTATATTGAGTGTCAAAATGTCTCAATTGATTTATTTACTTACATCTAGAGAGGAAAATAGATGGATCTTACATAAATGAAAAAAGAGTTTGAAGACTTAATTCATCACTTGGTGGAATACTTAATTTTAGATTTGTGTATATATATTATTGTGTATGTAGATTATAACATTTTAAGTACATTTATGATTCTTTTACATTTAAGATGAGTTTGAAATGGCAACTTTTATGGATTATTATATATTTTTAAGATCAAACAAGTAATTTCCTACTTGATAAGTTTGACTACTCAAGTAAATAAAAAGTAACATAAAGTTAAGAAAAATAAGTATATAAGTAGTACCACACGACAATTACTATTATTATTTAAAAATCAGAAAACAACACTATAGTAAATTACTATTAAATAAAGATACTTATAATGTTGTTAAACCTATTTATTAATTTTATCTAATAAATCAAGAAATGTTGTGACAATATATTGTCACTAAATTATTTAGATTGTCATTTCTATATTACGTTGGAAATTAGGTAAATATTAAAGGTTTGTTGTCTTTGACATCATGATGAAATAATATATATAATTCAGAGGAACAATATTTGCACAACTTGCAAATAGAAGTATTAATTTTAAGAATTAATTTCATAAGATACATGATATTACATTATTTTAATAAATATTTATTGATGTATAAAAATTCAAAAAATACACATATTATAAATATATAATGTTATTAAATTTTTCGTGACACCATGTACTACTAAGAATGTCATATTTCATTTGACATTATCTTTCCTAACATATATTACACTTGTAATAGAAAATAGTCAGCATACAACCGCACACATTACATATACACCTATAGACTATGTTGTTGCTATATTTGTTATAGATTTAGTTATTTATACATAATATAACACTGTTTGATATCCCATGGAGTATATTATTAATTATAGATATTAGTTTTTATTTTCTTAGTTGTTGAGAGGTGAGCCTATACCTTAGTCGCTTGGGCAACACTCATCTCTCACCATGGATTTGAGAGGTGAGCCATGGTTGGATGTGGACCTTGTAGAGACTGGGAGCTTGACCTAAGTTGGAGGTGATCTATCATGTTGCTCGTTTGGTGATGGAGGTCATGCAAAACCCCTCTCTCTTGGTTGTTGAGAGGTGAGCTGATTCTCTTGATCTTTTAGAGTTCTGATGTTGGTAAGCTTGAGCTTGAGGATGACCTTTTCGAGATGGGCTTGGTACCTTGCACGGTATACCCTGGATGAGATGTTGCCTGACACCCCTTTGTCTTGGGTCTTGGCCTGGCCGATACAGTTATGTTGTGTTCAGTTGGCTTTGTGCCATTATCATCCTCTTGATCTTGTTGGTGAGCTAGGGTGAGATGCCTTGACCGAGATGACCCCATTTACCCTAGTTGGTGTTATCCTTTGCCTGATATGGTGTCGGTTGGGAGTTATGTCTTTAGCCGATAGGAGTGTTCTCTGCTCACGCATTGATGTGGGCGTTGCCTGGCCCTATGTTGCCCGTCTCAGGGCATTGCACGTTGTTGTGGTGTCACCTGACACGGCGTCGTGCATTGCTTCTTGGATGATTAGGTAGTTGCTACCCGTCACAAACCCTAACCCTAGTTGGACGATAGGGTCTTGGCCGTAGAGCTAGTTGTGTTTCCCGATGCACCTTTGCTCCGTGGTTGCACGGTATGAGCTGCACGATACACAGCTCCTACATCAGTTGCTCGACACACTCCATCAGATCTGCTTGCATGATATCCCTGGTGCATGGATGCACCCCATCGTTGACTCTTATGTGTGGACAAGTGCTTGGCCGATAGGCCTCTAGTGAGGGGTGTTACCCTACCCGATACCACCTATAGTGAGGGTTTCCCTACCCGTCACACTTCTAGTGAGGGTAGCAAGCATCCTACCTAGTAGTCCTTCATCGTGAGATCGCATCTTTGTTGATAATGAACAATGGAAGTTAGTTTGCAAACCTATGCTATGTTGGATGGTTATAGATGATGCCAAGATGCTTGCTCCTGTTTATAAGTTAAAAAGCATAGATGGATGCCCATGATTTGATAGCAATAGTATAACTGAAATAGTATACTTCATACAATTATGATCATGACATGTGCATCTACAAACCCTAATAATATGATAAACATAAGAGCTATGTTTGGTGATTTTAAATTATCTCTTTTGATGTGCATACTAACCATGCAGGTGTATCAGATGAATTCATAGCCAGGTAAGAGCTATGAGGTATATGCGTTTGAATAACACTGCATCATGATGATCACTCTTGTTGATGAGATAACATGCATCACCAATATGATGTGATAGGTTTGAGGACCTGATAAAGGCTAAGTGCCTAGTTGAGGTGTTATCCTCTGATGATGAGATCAGGGATTGTTATCCCAAATGATGATGTAAGATGATGAGAATGCCTTAAGAGGCAGTGGTTTCCTGTGATAAGGGATTGAGATCCCGGGATAATGTGATGGAGGTAGTAATAATGTAACTTAATGTTATGTATGTATTACAACCTGGCTGCTTCAACAATCCACTTAAAATATACTAACTAATTATAGTGAAACATATTATGTAGTTTGCCCTGGCCATAGATCCATCATCGTCAGTAGTTGGTGATGGTGAAATAGATTCTCCTGCGGGCTAACTTGGAAGCGCATATTATTGAATATGTGTGGTTTCTCCTAGTCGAAAATGAGGAGGTTAGAGTGAAACTTCGATTGTAGACTCCAGAGCGTGGTTTTAGGCCCGTAGCTCAATATGTTGGAGCATGGTGAATAGGCCCATGACTCAAGATGTGTGATGAGAGAGCATGAATGCGTTCATGGCTCAAAGCACGATGAATATGCATGTGGCTCGGTTTCACTAGTACCGATACCTGTACCAAGGTGGGCTAGGCAGAGGGTAGCCTGACCCTGTGGTTGAGGCCACTTAAGCATGAGACTACGGTCCTACTTGTTTTGCACTCGTGCACTGACCACGAGATGGGGAGGTCGTGAAGTCTGTCTCTTCCATCGACCTTTTATGGCACCGACTTGGGTTTCACAACTGAAGGTTGGATTTGAGCGGTAAAACTCACTTCCTCAGGGCATAATGATACGTAATTCAGCCGAATAGTATTTATTTCTTAAAGCAAAACACAGAACATTAGTTGAGGCCTTGTCTGTGTAGTTGATCTTGTTATACCTTACAATTACTCATATGTTCTTTATGTTATCCGGTAGATCTTATGAATCTTATCTTATCAATCATGTTCCATAAAGGAAATCAGGTCATATGCCCCCCAGATCTCTTGGTAAGTTTGATATTACAGTAAGACCTGCTCAGTATGTTGCTCATATAAACTGCTTATGCTAGTTATCTATTTTACCTGCTTTAGCCTTCCTTGGAGTTTTATAGTTTCGGCGGGGAGTTATGTTTCTCACTGGGACTGTGTGTCTCACCTCGTTGGTTTACAACCTTTTTAGGTGATCGTGCTAGACGTGGTGGTGGTCGCGAGGTTGCGGCCGAGCAGCAAGAAGAGCAGTAGAAGGCAAGAGATGGATACGTTGTTGTTTTGGTTGTTTTGTAGTAGAGTCCTAGAGTCATCCCTGTACTCTCAGGTCCTCGAAGGTGTTTTGACGTTGTTTTACGATGTATAGCTGATGAAGCTTTGTATATCCTGCTGCTGGCCGGATGTGGCCCGTTGTGTATGTATAAATAGGTGATGAACTCATGTGTTGGCAGGACAACTGATCTTATAAGCTGTGGACACGTATCAAGGCTTGTAAATGTTTATATAACCTGTCTTCTTGTAGGATGAGGATCTAGATTTAATAGTTTCTTGGTTTATCTGCTCTCTAAAATCGGTTTTAATTAACCCATGTTTTTGGTAATAGGTGGTTTATGGTGTTTTCTGCACGTTTTCGTGTGGCATCTCATTGTCTGTGTGATAGCGGGATGTGTCGCCACAGGTATTTCTCATAAAACTTTGGGAGAGGGATTATGCAATTGTGGGTTCCCATTTTGGCAATTTGCAGCAAATCTCAAATCCATGGAAACGCCATCCAAGATAGCATATTAGTTAGCCAATTATAATACAACCCCATCACGTCAAAGAAGATGTTAGAACAAAAAATAGTTGCCTATATATCCCCTTTTGTAGACCCACACAGAGGTGTGCCCCTAACTAGTGATTGCATGCCAAAATTTTCTTAGTTAATTCCTATTCTACATCTACTAAAACACCTAAAAGGGTGCATACTTAAGAAACCAAGTTGGGACAAAGGAACTTGATGCATAAGGTGTGTCTGATATTCAACTAAGTGCATCTTTCCTCTAGTAATTCTTTTCCCTAAGGAAAAAATCTAGTGCGTGTTTCCTCATCAATTGTAATTACAATTATGGTCTAGCCTCCGATGAATATTAGTGCACACTTTGCTCAAATTCTACTAATTCAGACATGAATTCAATCTTAGTACATCATTTGTATATTGTTAGATAAATGTGTAAGTTTTTAAATTTATAACTTGAGCACTACTCCGTAAGTATATGGGTGCTTGTAGTAAAAGGATATTGTCCACGGGAGCTAGGTACTGTTAAACATAAGCGTGTTAATGTTCAACAATCTAGATCGATTTACAAAAGTTGAGTTAGATTATGTTTTACTAACTTGCAATTAAAGGAAACAAAATAAAAGAACTAAACTAAAAGGATTTAGATCAGATTTTAAGAGATATTGGTCATAGAATTTCACTTCCATACCATTACTTATATGTAACCACGTAATTAACATGCTAGTAAACTTATAAAGGAGGTTTCCATCATCATACACCTCCTGGTGATATGAGATGGTTGTTATCTCTACATAGCACTCCCGTGCTTATGTTAAGACTTGAATTGCAATTTTACATCCTTAATGTATCCAAACCACTCCCATGGTCAAGAATTCATTGCTAAGAGCACTACTCCCTACTTCTCTACACATCCTCCCAAATCACATAAAGAAGCATAAGACATGTAGGTTTGATGGCCAAGCAAACATACAAGCAAAAAACACCATAGAAACTCTTAGAGAAAAAAATTAACTGGCATAAATTAAGAGATACAACTTCACATCAGCAATGGCATGGGAGATACTCTCCCATGCCCAAGAAAAACAAAACTACTCGTCCATTTTGAAAAACATAGGATATAGCTACAAATTTTAGAGTTTGACATGATTAGAGAAGCAAAGAACAAGGAAAACCCAAAGAATGAGGAAGGGAAAGGTAGATATCTATGTTGAGGATGGAATCCCACACTTACTGGTGCTTCTACTCGGACAACCTTCTTTCACGAGAGGTCTGGATGAGGTAGAGAAAGTCTTGATGCACTCCTTGATGAAGAATAGAGGTTCTCTCACAAGAAACCACCTCTTCCCCCCAAAATCACCTCCTCCACTACTGCAGAAAGGGGATATAGCGTCAGTTATTTTTGGCATTCTACGTGAGTTCCGAATCGAGGACCAAGTGGGCAACATTAAAACCCAAATATTCTTTGTCGGTTTAGTGAACCGACAAAATAAAGTTTATGTCGGCGGTTCTTTTATAAGGAAGAACCGACGATGTAACTTGAAGCTAGCGGAGGTGTATTGTGGTCTGCTCTGACATTTCCCATTAGTTTTTTTTCAAAAAAACCAACGTCGTTAACATTTCATCGTTGGTGGTGTGATGATGAATAACCGACACCAAATTATCTGATGTCGATTTTATCAGTAAATGAACAATGAAATTTTGGGTGTATATTGTCGTTTTTGTAAATTACTGATGGAGAATATATATAAATGTATATCTATATATATATATATATATAATCATTTATTCCCAAATAACTGACAATAAATGTGTTTTTTATATAACACACCTACAGATATTCTCTCCATCCTGCTAGCCTGTCTGGAGCCTTGTTCTTTAGAACTAAAAGTTCTGAAGAACAACATGCTCTCTGCAAGCATCACAACTTAACAACAGGATGACACACCTGTAAGAAAAAAATAAAATTATACAAGCTGCATTGGTGTAAATACATACCTTTCTCAACAGTAACTTGATGTCCAATAAAAAAGGCAACAAGAGCAACCAATCAAGCAACTACCCCAAAATTAAAGAATAGTACCCATGTATTATTATTTTATCCAAAATCTACCATTAAAAATGACTTGGGGTCCAAATTAGAGTTTTAGGGTGAATTTAGGATTTCATTAGGGTTTTTACATATTAAACACATTAAAAATAGCAACTTTAAGCACTTTCAAAATTAGAGATAGAACTAGGTTATGATTATAATTTTATTGCATTCCTAGAATTATTCTGATCATTTTTCATATAATATATCCATTAGACCATCCGACTAATTACTATATTTTTTAGTAAATTAATATATATAGACCAATCACAGGCTGCCACCTAGGCAGCATGCCCCGATCCCAGCCTTGCTAGCTAGGCTGGGCTGACCAATGGTGTAACATCCCTGACCTGGGTTATGCCTTAACCCTGGGAATTTTGCTTAAGTAAGTTAATTAGATCCTTAATTTTATCTTGTGAAAAGTAATTAAGGCCCAAGAGGAACCTATGTTTCAATTTTGGTCATGTTTGAATAATGTTGAAGCAATGTTTGCTTATTTTGGACTAAAGTACAAATTACCCAAGTTGAAGGGTTAACTTGCAAATGTTACATGATTAAATGTTCCTTATGTGTTGAAGCATCATGGGAATGAAGATGATGCAGAGGTATGGCTTGAGAAAGCCCGAGTACCAAGAAAGAGCTGATAAAGCAATGCATGTGCATTAAAACCCAGTTTTGGTGTAATGTGCAATTTACCCAAAACCTAGGGTTCAATATGCAAATTACCACTTCAAAATAGTCTCTAATGTTTCTTGGCATCATGTAGAGCAAATAAAATGAGAGGGGCATCTCATTTGTATCACTTTGAAGGAGAGAGAATCTTGATATTAAATAATCAAGATTTAAGCATAATTGAAACTTTAATTCAATTTAATGCAAAAATAAATAAAATAATGGAAGGGCCTTCAACCAAAAGCGAGATGGATGAATTTTCTCAAGTTTGAACACCCGTGTGCCTTTGCTAGGCCACGAAATATCTCAAAGCAAGTGGATAACCCACTCACATAAAATAAAGAAAAGTAATATCCACTAACATATGGATATTACTATTATATGATTAAGGTGCTTAATTTCTTTTCCCTTAATTCATGGATAATGGAAAGGAATTCAGAGGTGAGGAAGGTATCTTTGCATGTGGCACCAATTTTGGAATTAAAAGATTTTTATAAGGCATTTTCTCTCTCATTGATTTTCTTATAAAAACACCTTTTACAACTCAAATCAAAGGCTTTTTCGAATCCACTTCTTCTCTTTGCTTGCAAAACGACCAAGGGAGCTTTGGAGGATTAGGAGGACGAATCCCAACCTATACGTAAGCTTCATGTCCCTATTTAACCTTGATTCCATGGTGGAAATCAAAAATCAATACATGATTTCTTCTTATCTCGATCCCATCTTCAATTCTAACCATTCCTTTTCACTCAAAGCTTGAGGACGAGCCTTGGGATAGTGAAAGGAGTTACATCCACCATTTCTGACGTGAACTTGAAGCTTTGAACCTCAATTGGAGGCAGGTTTTATAACTTGAACCCCTCTACATTGTTGTTCAACTATCAATCTTGCAATTTCATTGATTCCTTCATCTTCTTGATTAACTGTTTGTTGTAATTGGTAAATTCATGAAATCAGAAGTACTATAAGTTACAGGGATGAAGGTAGATGATGACGACATCATCTTGGACACTTTTCCCAAGGAATTCCTATTCCAATCGGTTTCAACAAGTTGTCTATTTGGTTTCAACAAAACCGTTTGGAAGTAAACGATTTCATCAAACCGTTAGGAACTAAATGGTTTCAAACCGTTTGGAAGAGTTGACCATAGTTGACCATTTGGATATTTTATGCTAATGATGATGGTTGATGACCCATTAAATTTAATTGATTAATTCCAAAGGGTTCATTAGTTGAAGTTTCATCAATTACTAAACCCTAATCGAGTTAAGTGCTGAAATTCCAATTGGTTGATTTGGATTTTTGGGTTGATTAACCCAAACGGTCTCAAGACCATTTGGAGGTCAACCAAGACCGTTTGGAGGTCTAGGGTTGAGTATGGTTAAGTAATTGAAGGACCATAGATAGCAAATTGAAATGCAATAAATAGTTCAATTGGTGATCAATCTAGTGATCTAAATCCTAATTGAATTTCATGAAATTTTAATGATGGATGGGGCAAACATTCTCAAGACTGTTTGGAGGTCATCCAAATGACCTTAAGACCATTTGAGGTCAGGTCATATCATAATTTGATGATGATTCACTGATTTCAATTGAATCGGTTCCACAATGTTGATCATTGAAGGTTCCTTGATTTCAAAACCCTAATTGAAGGTCTCTTGATTATAAACGTTAGTTAAATTGGGTTCAAAACCCTAATTGAAGGTCCAATTGAAGGATGATTCAATAGTTTAATTGATGAATGAATAAAGGATTTAATTGATAGTCGGTTCATTGATTGAAACCTTGAATTGTTTAAGTGTTGAAAGACCTTTTTGGTCCATTAAGTTTTGAGGGGGTTTGGACCAAACGGTCTTAAGACCATTTGAATCCAAACGGTCTCAAGACCATTTGAGACCAAACGGTCTCAAAACGTTTGGAGACCCAAGTGGTTTCAAGTGTGAATTGTCCATATGATTTCATTATTGTTTTGCTTAAACGATTTCAAACCGTTTGGAGCATCAATGGTCAAGAACGTTTGGGTGTTTCAATATGATTAAGTCAATTGGAAACCCAAGGTGATGAAAGATAAATTGACCCTATGATTGTTACTGATTCATCTCAAAGATAATCACTAGGGTTGTACCTTTAAGGTACTAAGTGATTGGTAACCCTAGATGAGTTAATCCTTGAAGCTTAAGTAAGCAATATTTCAATACACTATGTCAACCCTAATTGAATAAAGGGTTGGTTGACCCCATTTATCCAAGTTTGACATTGTCAACATCCTTAAAAGGATGAGAGAGAGAGGAATCCATACATGTAGGATGATCATGTAATGGATAAGCCTCAATACTTTCAATATGAATAAACTAAGAATTTAGGGTATGCTCCTTGAGGAAGAGATCATGAAACCCTATTGAAGAAGATTGATGAACCCTAACCCTAATTTAGGGCAATACTTGGAGAAACCCTAATTGACGGTGATTCCATGAGAAACCCTAATTGAGGATGATGCCATGTGAAACCCTAATTGAGGATGATTCCATGAGAAACCCTAATTGAGGGTGATGCCATGTGAAACCCTGATTGAGGGTGATTCCATGAGAAACTCTAATTGAGGGTGATGCCATGTGAAATCCTAATTGAGGGTGATTTCATGAGAAACCCTAATTGAGGGTGATGCCATGTGAAACCCTAATTGAGGGTGATTCCATGAGAAACCCTAATTGAGGGTGATTCCATGTGAAACCCTAATTGAGGGTGATACCATGTGAAACCTTAATTTAGGGTGATGCCATATGAAACCCTATGCAATGGTATGATGAGGAACCCAAATACAGGGTGAAGGGATGTGAAACTCTAATTTTGAGTTATAATACATGAATCCCTAATCTTGGGCAATATGATGATAAACCATAATCCTAATTTCTGGGTAATGGTATGAGAGAATCCCTAAAGATAAAATAAGGGATAATACCATATAAAGGTGAAATATATCAAGTAGTTGATATTAGGCAACCTTGTAGTAAGCAATGCCTTAACCTGAAATGAGTCCATATCATTGAAGATAGTTGGACCATTCATGTGTGTGACCTATGCACTTTATGATAAAAGTGATAGGTTAAAGGATGAAAGTATTAAGATGGGAAATACCTTAATACAAGATAAGTTGATAAGCTCAAGTAAGTTAGAAGTAATAAATAAAATGATACATCAAGGATTGACAGATATCACATTTAGCATTTCAGGGTTTATATACTTTGATGCATCTCAATTCAATTTTCTTGAATATGAAACACATGAAGTGTGTTATGTAGTTGTTACAATAAAATTGTAACGAGTCTGATATACTTAAATAAGTATAGGCTAATACATCTTGAGAAAGGGGTTAAGCCAAAATAATAAGTATGATGTAATCATACCATGGTAAGGATTAGAGATGATCTCATACCTTGTATTGATAATCCTTAAATGATATATGATGAGAGTAATAAGCATGAGTGAATACTTATGATATCAAAAGATGCTCCTAGAGGAGTGGAGAAATATATTAGGGTTGGATTGATAACATGAACATGACACCCTAAACAATGTGAAATGAGATATGAGAAACCCGAATTTGATGTGAATAGTAAACCCTAACCCTATTAAGGGAATAAAGGTGTTACTCTTGTATTATAAGATGTGTATTGGCATTATGAGCCAATATGTTATTGTTGCTAAGTAAGACATCTTATTCATCCCTTCTCAACTCAAATGTTGTTAAGGATTATAAGGATTGGGGTTTTTTCTCTTTTCCTCACCCTCTTGAGGTATGGGTAAGGTTAATAAGGTCCAAGGAATCCTCCACCAAATTAATGAAAAAGGTATGTAAATAAGATGTCATGGACATAAGCTTAATAGAGTAAGCATAAACTAAGGAATAGATACATGCTTAGGTCGTCTGACATAAGTTGTCATGCCCTCAGGAGAGACCTGAGGCCAGACTTTCTTGGTAGGAGGATAAGGAAAGAGAGTTAGTCTTGGAGATAGAGATCTCCATTACAAGTAGAGACCTGGCACATCCTTTGAAGATGATGATAACCCTAACCCTAAGTGTCGATTAGAGAGAGATGAAGTGGAGAATAGATATCACGATAGACTAGGTGTTCGAAAGGACATGCCTTTGGGATGCCATATGATCAATGGGTGACCTAGCACCTTTGGAAACCCAACCCTGGGAAGGGTCGTGCATGTTAGAGTGAAGGATAGATCCTTCATTGATGAGGTTAGAGAAGGACCCATGGAAACCCCATGAGCTTATGTGAGAATGGTATAGTAGACACCCATGGTACGTCGGTGGTACAAGAAGTAGGTTGAAACCCTGGCTAGGAAAGTACGAGGGAATATCCTACGAGATAAGCGTAACGAGCTATGGATAACCATGAGCAAACATAGGCTTCACCATGTAGGGGTATGCTTGTGAGCTTGATACCTCTTAGAGAGAGAACCTCTCGTAGTAAGGTTGTTTGTAGGGTTGTCTCTAGAGAGAGCGGGACTCATGCAAGAAAGTTGGAAGCGTAGATTCTGAGACATGGGGAACATTGGGAGTTGAGGATGATGCGACCTAAGTGGATGATAGTGGTTGCCTCGTTCTTGATCCCTGGAAATGGATGATATCTTGGTGTCCTTTAGAGGAACCAAACCCTAAAGAGAGAGTAATGCTTCTGGTACCTATGTGCCTATAGTATAGGTGTTTACCTGCTAAGTGGAGACAAAGAGTGCCTTAGACCTTGAGGAGGTTTAAGTAGCGAGTTGTGAGGCATTATACCTAGTTGGTTGTTCTTGAGGAGGACTTAACTCTGAGGTGTTGCTCATATAAAAGGATCATAGGAGTACATGACATACCTTGGACATGCCTGATTCGTGGTTAAGATATTGAGCATGCAGTTGGATACCCAAAGGAGAACCTAGGGTTCCTAGGCCTAAGAGGGGAAGCAGTGTATCCGATGCTCATGATGAGATTTGAGTCTCTATAGTTTCGAGCATGGTACTCCTCATGTGTAGAGGTAAAGGAAACCCCTTAAGTTAAGGGTATGTTTGATGAACCCCTCACGGCTAAGTGGATGACATGGGAAGGTATGATCGTGATCTAGTGTTGAGGATGAGAACAAGTATGACCCATCATGGTGTAGTAGGTGGTCAGCTTGTTCCTTAGTAGCTTACTAGGGTTAAGCATGCTCAGGTGGATGTAAACCCAAGGCATAAGGATGTTTGTGACCTGTGTTATCGAGGTGAAGTTTTCCTCCCATCCCGGGAGAAGGGACCCTTTAGTGGGGTGTTTACCAATTTTGTTGGTTTAAGTAACCTAAAGAGGTATCATAGGATCTTGAGAAGCTATGTGAAAAGTACATGGTATGAGAATGAATCTGTAGACCCCCATAGATATCCATCTCTAAGTGCATGTGTATGTGTTACCATGGAGGTAACCGGTAAGGGGCCTGACTAAGGTAGGCAGGTCACCATGAGAGGATGGATGTCATCCCATGTATACAAGTGAGATGATGAAGGCTTGAGTAAGGTTCTAAGTTGGACACGTACAATAGATGGAGAATCCTAAGTCTATCCTAGGGTCAGGTAGGGATAAGACCAATGGAAGTAGTTGCTGCCTAATTCCCTAGTTGCACATGACCATAGGGTCGGGAGGTAACAACTATCATTGTCTAAGGGCCATGGGTTAGGAGATTGATCACCTTCATGAACTCATGGGACCCAAAGGGCAGATGAGTAGGGCACTCTCTTGATGCATGAGGGAAGAGGGATGACCCCAAAAGTGTCGGCACCCTATAGACCTAGAGGAGATGACCAAGGATTGTGAGGTGACCTAAGTAGGTTCGAAACCAGTTTTCCATGGAGGTAACTTGGATATCAAGATGATTGTTATATAGAAGCATAAATGACACATTTCAACTTAGATTTAAAGGTGTACTGGCAAGGTGGGATGCACCATCTCTACTCTTGGAACAGGAAGAACTCTGTATTTGGACTGCAGCCAAATGCTTATTTCTTCTTATTATGGGAGTGAGAGATAGGACGGTATGCAAGCCATACACCAAGGATAAAGATGACGTATGTTGGAATGTTGCTACGAGATATGGGGACAGAAAAGATAACATACCCTGGTAAAGTGAATGATACACGGATGGTTTGCAACCACTAAGAGGAATGAGGTGGTCACCTTATGAGGATGTTTCTATCATGAGACATGAGTCAAACAAGGTTGAGTTTGATCACCAAGAAGATGAGGTCAGAGTGTTATCAATGAAGATAGACTTAGAGTTCGAGTTTGAGATGGTAAGTGGTATACATGAAGGTGTATGTCATCAACATTACCTAATACATAAGAAGGTGAAGTGGTAATGGATGCTCTGGTTGAGATATATCTTCCTAGTTTGGCTAGAAGAAGTTGTTAGAATAACCCTAAGTTTGGAAAAGAAGATATGTTTGGCTAACACTAATGTAACGAGATCAATTAATGGTTGTTTGGTTAGCTAGTCTAGTCCTTGATGCAATGAAAGGATGGTTGTAGAGCCTTAACTACACTTCTTTGGAAAGGAAGGTGATGAAACCCCGACTAGAGTGGTTTAAGGTTTCTGAGGAGTCGATCTTGAGGAATCATGACATACAAGAAATCATGATTGAAGATCACCATACACCGTGGTACTACCAAGATAATAAGTGACAGTAGTACTTTAGATGTTTAAGATAAAGTCACATGTGGTATATGGCCATACAAGACGAGGGTGAAGGACGAACACCAGTAACCTAGTGCATTGATATAAAGGATAAAGAGTCCCCGAGAGAGAAAGAGAGTTCATCACTATGGATGTTGTAAGTCTCTCCTAGACCAAGGAAGGTCAAGATGCAATGTGGGTTATAGTAGATCGCCTTACCTAGATGACATGAGAAAGAAAGAGTACTGTCCAGGAACAGATCGGGTTGAACTACATATGAGAGAGATGGTTCAACTACACCATGCGGTGAATTCAAAAGTTCTTGAGTATAACCTAAAGGGTTACTTCCATAAGATGGAAGAAGGTACATGAAGAACTCTATGTTAGTACAGTTTATCACCCCTAGCTAATGGTTAGTATGATCAAGACTAAAGGGTCTGATGAGAGCATTTGTGCTCATTCAGGGTGATATCTAGAGACAGTTCTTGTGATGATGACCACCATAGCTAGTATCGGGATTTAAAGAAGCTCTGTAAGGGAGGTTGTATCAGTCACCACATCAGTAAGGTGATGTTGATGAAAGGAACACATGATGATTAGAAAAGGACCACAGTGAGTGTAGATGAAGTCTCTTTGATCGTGCAATGGCTGAAAGGATCCTAGAGACGACGAGAGTCATGAGCAGATGCAAAGTAGACTGACATGCAGTTCACTGTGGGAGAATATGTGACATGAAAATCCGACCCCTCTAAGTTATAGCTAAGAGAGTTGAGTCCCCGATGCATGGGTTCTTTTGACATGGTTTGGTGGAGAAGGTTAAGTTTGATCTTATCCCTCAGGATAAAGTAATGTGTAATGAGTTCCATGTGTCTAATTTTGAGCACTATGTGAGGTACCCCGACCATGTGCTGAGCAATGAACCTAGTGAGCCCCAAGGGAGGCTGAAATGACCTGAGTCTGCCTGTGTAGTTTATAGACGCCATGATGAAAGAACTCAGAGAAAAGAATATGTTATGAATAAAGGTTCTTTGGAAACGCCATGAGTATGGTAAAGCCACATAGGTGCCAATGATGGACATGGAAAAGTCTTATCTTGAATTGTTTGTTTACTTGATAGAATTTTGAGGATAAAATTCCTATAAGAGGGGAAGGGTGTTACAACCCCAATTTTTGGGTTTATTTGGTGAGAAATGTAATTTCTCATATTAAGGATATTTGGACAAATAATGATATAATGTATTTGGAATAAATGGATTTTGTTTACAATAGCCTTGATGTTTGTGTTGTGGGTTGTACTGGCTATTGGGTCAAATAATAAGAAAATTCAATTAGTGAATGAATAATTGAATATTTGAGAAAAGAATGAGATGGAAACCTCTAGAAGGCAAATCCAAAGAGTGATTTTGTGCCTCTTGGGTTCTAAGGAGTCCAAAGTTGCAAAAATAAAGCAATAAGAAAAGAAAAGAAGAAAAGTCCAAATATTAGAAAAGATACAAGATAATGTGTATTAAGCAAAGTATTTATAAGAAATACTTGGAATTATCTAGAAAGTAGCATTAATGGCCACAATTGAGTAAAATTCGTTTACATATGATTTCTGATAAAAGAAATATGAAAAGAGGGAAAAGGGAATGAAAGATAAAGATAAATCATTAAAAAGAATAAGGAAATAAGTAAGATAATAAGAAAATGGATAAAAGATAAATAAAAGGCTAAGGAATATTCCCAAGATGGGATTTTAAGCCATTAAGGTTCCTTGAGGTCCAAGGAATCCAAGAAAGTAATTTAATAGCAAAGGAAAGAGAAAATAGGTGAGAAATATACATATGGAGTAATAACTTGAAACTAAAGGAAGGGATCCATTTTTTAGATAATGATCCAAAATTGAACATGATGAAAGATTAGATTATTATTAACTTTCCCTCAAAATTTAGGGTTAATTGGATGAGTGGTTTGGGAGATATGGATTTTACAACAATCCATAAAATATAGAGGAAATTATTAAAAGTCGAGATTTTGTTTTCTCTAGGATTATTTCTTGCTGATGCGCATGGCATGAGATCCGTTGATCTAAGATCCAACAACATCTGCACTATCACCCACCTCGAGCCATCTAAGGAAGGTTGTAGAGATTTCCAAGGGTTTTTTCTTGCGATTGAGTGCATAGGCAAACTCGGGGACCTTTTCTTTAGATTTGGGAGAACAAGGTGAACCTGCCTACCCTGGGTTTTGGCTGGTTTAAAGCTCTCTAGAAGCTTTGCCCAAACCACCTGTGTTGTGGAACCCAACCCTCGATCCTAGAGGGTATAAACACATGGGCACCCAATATGCAGACACCTTGGTGGTCGTGTATATCATCCTGCATCTACGCTTCTTTCCCCGCCATCAATTGCTATCCTCTCCTCGTTTCCCTCTATCTCACCCAAGCTACAAAGCTACCAAGACATCACCTTCCCTTCCTCTCCAATTACACCCTCACATGGAAAAGAACTGCCGCCCTCGAGTTCAGCGAGGTGTGGCTGAGGGAGCGAGGCCTTCTCCAGTTACTGGGGTGACCAGATGATCAAAGTCAACGTCCAGGTTGATTGTCCTCGAAGGCTGGCTCGCGAACAGGGACTCATCACAAGGAAGAAGAAGAGAAAAAGGAGGAAATGACCTTCCTACCCCCGGGCGCATGTAGCTTCAGACCAAGACCTTGGGGACAATGGTGTAATATCACCGTGACTAAGAAAAGCCAGCCGCGCGTGACGAGAGACGTTAGATCCAAAGGGTGGATCATCGGACCACTGATCAAACGGCCTTCGTTTTTTGGTAAATTCTCCTATCTGACTAATATTTCAGAAAAATGGGTTTTCTTGCGAAAATCATAGAAATTACTACGTAGCTCGAATGAAAATAAGTTATATATGAAAATTGATAAGGAGAACACGTAGAATCTACACAAAATATTTTTGAGACCTAAATATGATCCCTATTATAAAAGTAGTGCAAATAAGGATTAAAGTAATGAGTAATGCTTAAAAACCCTAGTTTTGGGTATTGAGACATTGAAAATGTCAAAAGCCTTTCTTTTATGATATTATCTGATCCTTTTGAGCATGATGATAATAAATGTAATAGTGGTAATAATGACAAGGTATTTAGGATCTCTAAGGGAGATAATCTTTAATGTGTGGAATTAGGGCTAAAGATCTTAATTTGCTATGTTGTTAATGAACATATTCAATCTAAGTGATCTTAATAAGAGGATACGATGGTTTTAGTAACTAGGGTTCGCCAAATGTTAAATATGTGATGGAAATAGGGTTAATACCCTTATTCCTTATCCAAAACCTAAACCCTAGATTAGGGTCGAGTAGGGTATAATGTATTTAATGTGTTTAGTGACACTTTAGAATTTACATAATGCAGATTATATGATGATTGCTTGATTTACTTGCTTGCTTGGACAATATGCTTGAAGTATGATTGAATGATCTGTATGGAAAAGGTATGTGGTTACATTTATGATTATCCCGACTAGTTTTATGAGGATTTTATCGACGTTTCCCTCATGGCTTGAAATAACTGTTGGATGCTTTTATTTCATGCAACTATAGAGTGACTATGACTATCACTATGAATATACATGTATAACTGGCTAGATCCGGGTCCACCTATATGGCTTGTAAAGGCTAAAAAGGGGTAACCTAGAGTAAGGTCTAGGTTATCGTGGGTTAGAAATTGGGCTACTAAGTGTAGTGCCATGAGACCCATTAGCATACCATGAGTTAAGGAGTGGGCTACTTATAGTAATGCCATGTGACTCAACCCTAGAAACTGGTTCACCTATAGGTGGGACCGTGAGGGGTTTAATGGTGTTCTACCATAAGGAAGGTAGTATCCAGGTCCACTGCAGTGATAACACAGAGGATAGGGTACTCATGGATCGCAGAGTTATATTTAAAATGTAATCTTGGTTGTTAAATGATTAATTGAATGCTTACGTTGTTATCATAGTTGCACATTTATTGTTTCCCCCATATACCAGCTTCGGCTGACCGATGTTTTGTATGTCGGCATTTTAGGTACAAGCCAAAAGGACAAACAGTAAATCATCATATTGTGAAATACATGAAGTAAATATGAGGATTAGTTAGAGTAGAATCCATAAGTGGATAGAAGTTTAGAGATCCAAGTTTTCAAAAAGGTATGCAAAAGTTTATTTTCTTACAACTTTTCAGTTTAGTATGTTAAAATTTAATAATTGTTCTTGGTTAATTTCCGAACCTTTGATCTGGAAAGTATGGGTACGGCTTCGACCTCTTGGTCTCCATTAATTGGGGGTTACAAGAAGGTGGGGTCATAACAACGTAGCTCGGTGGCAATTAGGGATGGATGTGGGTGGACCTTCTTCGTCGTCCTCTATTCCATCATTTACCTTTGAGGAGGGTCAGCCATCATGTACGACCTGCAAACAACTCCACCAAAGCCTGCTAAAAAAGGAAGACAGGGGTGGTGAGTTGGATTCCTAGTTAGCCATAGAGGTTGCTGGAGGAGGCGACAAACCTAGAGATGTGAGGCGAGGGAAGGGAGAGTGCCACCAAGGTGCCTCCAATGGTACCACACACGGAGTCTAGTGCTGCAGATAGGCGTAGGGCAGTAAAACTACCCGAAAAGGAAACTTCCGTCTGCAATGATCAGATAGATGAAGAAGAAGGGATGAGCGAGGAGGAGACTAGTAGGAGGTCTCACTGGTGTCGCCTAGGAAGAGGCGCCACACCTCACCATCGAGCGGAAAGCATAGGACAACAGGTGCCGACAGTGGTGTGAGGATGACTGCATCCGTGTGGTGTGGGCGGAAGTGCCACTCTGTGTGATAAAGAACAGTCGTCAGGTGATAGCTTGGTCATCCACAACAACAGCGGCTGTTTACGTTGTAAGGGCGGTGACATTGCTCACCAGTTTACCACTGATCGGGCACCTATCGGAGCGGCGAGCGGAGAGGGTCGTGCCCAACGTGAGGTGGAAGGAGATTTAGAGTCAAAGGATGCATATGCCCCTCTCATTTTGTTTAAGAGCCAGGGACATGTAAGTCCTTTCATTAATCCTGAGCCAATTAATAAGAAAAGAATACCTTGCTGATGTGGCAATGCCTAATTGGCTAATAAAAGGTTTAACTTTAGAATATTATAGCAATTGCTAGGATGCTCACAATTAGATAAGTAATATATGAAAAATGATAAGGAAAACGAGAGGAATACAAGGAAAATATAATTGAGACTTAGTAATGATTCCTTTTTTAGAAGTAGGGTATCATGTGATAAAGTGGTGATTAGCATATTATAAACCCTAGTTTGAGTTTTAAACATGTGAAAAATGTTAAAGACCCTTCTTTTATGCTATTACATGATCTTGTTGAATAATCTGATTAGTATGATCATAAGGATGTTAATTATGGCTAACAAAGTGGCTAGCTATACATGTGTATAAATAGAATTATGAAATCAAGACCATATCTTGTTATGTTGATTAATGAAGTTAATCTGATATAATTGTTCATAATAAAAGAATATGGTAGATTTGATAGTCATGACAACCCTTATATGAATTAGGGTTCTTAAATTATTAAAGTGAGAATCATGGGAATTAGGGTTTTGAGGCATAAACCTAATGGTAACTTGATGTCAAGAAAACCTAAACCCTAGTTTAGGACCAAGTAGGATTTAATGAGATTAATATGTTTGGTGACACTTTAGAATTTATGTATTGTAGATTATATGATGATTTCTTGATATGCTTGCTTGATTAGACTATGCTTGAAGTATAATTGAATAATCTTCATGGCAAAGGTATGTGGTTATTTATGAATAATTGATTTAGTTTCACATCATTTTCCCAAACATTTTATCGGTTGAATGCAACCTAAACTGTTGGATGTTTAATGTTGAAATCATATAAAGTCCCTATGATTATCACAATTAAGTATATATGTGTATTCTCAAACCTACATGCGACCCTGATGTACGTTGCATGACCAAGCCCCAGAGGGAAGGTCCATTTGGTCAAGCCCCAGAGGGAAGACCATTGGGCACCTCGAGAGGTGACCCTAGACACCAAGCTCAGGATGGAGAAGGTGGCCTTATGTCCCTCGCGAAGACAAAACCCTAAGAGAGGGTAATCTAGGGTTTAGGGAAAAAGCGGTTGAGAAGTCACATAGAAAGTGTAATTTGGATTGTTAATAACTTATTTGTGATAATTAGGTTGGTAGAAACTATTTATGAAATTGTGTTTGTTCCCCACATACCGGTATAGAAATATACTAATCGACTTTTTTTGTCGGCATTTTAGGTACAATTATTGAAATGGACAAATAGTAAATCCAAATATTGTGAAGATACAATTAACCTGTGCAAGGAGGATTAATTAATTAGATTTTTTCTATGGATAGAATTCTAGATCCTAATTTTACAAGGTTTGCAAAAGATTTATTTTATTCCAGCTTTTCAGTTTAGTAATAGTAGAATTTGGTAAATATTTTTGATTAAATGTCAAACCATGGATCCTCAAATATTGGGATAACATCTCTAACCTTTTGGTCTCCCTTGATTGAGGTTACCGGGAGGCGGGGTCATTATAGTGACACCTCTATGTTGGTCTTGGTCGAGGCATCTTGGTGTTGGTTGGGTCGAGACATATGTGTAGGTTGATGTTTCGATCGAGACATGCTTTGATGTTGGTCATAACATGTTTGATGCTTTGGCCTTGGTTGTGACTCATGTGGGGTGTGTTTCGGTTGTGACTCTCTTGAGGTGTCTCATTCGTGATGCTTTGGTTATGGTTGGTGGTCAAGACACCATGTTGGTGGTAGTCGAGACACCGTGTTGGTGGTGGTCGGGACACATGGTTTTTTTGCAGTCGAGACTCTTATTTTATGGGTGGTCGAGACATGTGTTATGGTGATGGTTGAGATGCTTATTTTGTGCATGGTCGATACAGCTAGTTGGCTTGAGGTCGAGACACTTTGGTGGATTATGGTTGTAACACATGTTTGCTTGGGTGGTCGACACACTCACTTGAGTGCATGGTCATAACACATGCATAACATAATATGTGGTACACATGCACATGTGAATGATGTTGATACTCAGTGTTGTCAACATAATGCTCTAATCATGTTTAAAAATGATGTCCTAATCCTAGTATTCTCTAAGAAAGTGGGAGGTGATGAGGTTAGGGTTTGGTGATTGATTCATAATATGAAGCCCTAATTGGCTATGTGTTTGAAACCCTAACCCTAATCCTAGGGTACACTATGCTTGTTGAGCTTAGATGGATGGTTATCATATCATGATGTTTTCTATCTCTTATTTATGAACCCCTAACCTTGCAGGTGAAATGAATGTCAGAGGTTGTGTATGATATGGTGGTGATCACATGACACATGGTGATGATTATGAGCCTTGATGAGGAACGATGAGATCATAATGATGTGATGAGCCTTATGACCTGGAAGAGGCTTTATGCCTGGTATGAAGTGTTATCCTCTAGTGATGTGATTAAGGGATTAACATCCCATGACAATATGGATATGATGATGGCCTTGTGAATGGCAGTGTTGCAAGTATCATGTGATGATGATGTGATAAGTTCACACCTTATACATTTTATATCTTCTGAAGTTGCACTATTCCCTTATATTTGTAGAGTTTGTTGTGGATTTGTACGTTGTAACTTGATTGATGCTAAAAGACACCCAATTGGCTTAACTAATTAAGTGAAACCCTGATCATGTAGGTGCCATGTGCCATAGATCCATTCCAGTGTCAGTCTTAGTGTTGGATGATGAAATGAGTCGTTCCTATGGGAAACTTGGAGAACATGTTTTTAAATCTTGAGGTGTAAGTTGAGTATCTCCTTGCGTCCACAATATCGATTTGTGTGAGATGATCATTCATCAATTGTTCTCCTTGTTATATGGATGGCCATGCTTGAGCCAATCCTTTCTTTTGAGAACGATCATGTGTGAGCCTGTTCTTCTAGAATTGTGACCGTACCAAGGCCGGCTAGGTGTTTTTATATGGATGGCCATGATTGAGCCAATCCTTCAGCTTGACTATATGTCATTCTTACTCTTGTACTAACCAAGAGGTGTTGGGGAGGTCGTGGATTCCAGATATTTCATTGACCTTGTATGGTACCAATTTCAACTTAGTAGTGGTCGGTTGGATTTGAGTGGTACAACTCAAATCCTTAGGGCAATAATAATAAAAGATGTAACACAATCATGTAGTGCATTTACTTAGAGTCAAATGTGAATAACGTCGGATGAATCATTTGCCTTAATCTTGTACTATTTAGTTGATAACAGTTATACATTTTCTTCATATTCCTTCTTAAAGTATTAAGTGTTCTATTATTATGTGGTAACTGCTTAGTTAGTTTAAGCTACATTATCTGTTAAATACATATCATTTAGTTGAATCTGATCAAACTACTATGTACTTTATCTACCTGCTTAATTATCTATGCTTTAATAGATGTTGGCAGAGAGTTATATCTCTCATTGGGACATTTGGTCTCACTCTGTGGGTTTCTACATCTTTTAGATGGACACGAACGTTGAGATAGAGATTGCGATGTTGAAGTTGTATATAAGAGTAGTTTTAGCTATGGATCATGGACATGCAACTAGTGTCTAGTAATAGAGTCATATGTATCGTCCCTATACTCCCTAATCCTTGGGGGTGTTTTATAGACGTTGTACATATGTTTGAGTTTTTAGGTATATACGATGGTGATAACACAAAATTTTAGGATGTTTTTGTCCTTTATTCTGTTATCAAAACTACCCTTTTCTGCTATTTTCCTCTATTTTATTACCTTTTTCACAATAATTGGCCAAGCAACGCTCTTATTCCAGTTTTTCCTATCTTTTACAGGGTTTTCCTCGTTTTTGTGCAATAAGGCCGATTCCGACCCACAATAAGTCTAAGCCCGTCTCAACCTTCCTGACGCCCGATACAACCCATCCCGACAGGGGCTGGGCGACACAAGAATGATCGGCGGAGAAGGGCGCCTTGTGAAAGGGACGCACCGGCCGACACACCTTCTACCCGACAGGGAGCCAACGCCGCATCGACGACCAACCTCGTTGAGCGACACAGCCACCCACCGGCAGGCGTGCCTCCAGCCACGTGACCGATAGCCAGCGCCTCGCGCTGAAGGCATACCTGTATCGGCCGTCCACATCCATCGACCGGCGTATAAGGGGGCTACGTGGCGTTTCCGGCACCATAACTCCTTCAACCGCCGGTATAAATAGCAGCTACAGGAAGCCGAAAAGAAAGGTCGGAGACGTCGGAGGTTGGATAGGTCGGGACGGCTAGCCAGTTCCCCGTTCAGACAGTTGGGGACTTGAGCGATCTGCGAGAGAAGTGCGAGAGCAACCGTATCGTGCCCCAGTGCTCGTACCGGGCGACACTAGGTGAGCTCTTCCTCATCCTGAGAGGGAGGGGATCGGTTCACCTAGGACTGTACCAGACGACACTGAGGGCCGGTATCGGCCGACGTAGATACACGACACGGGTGCCTGACAGCAATGCCCGACAGTAGTATATGTGAATCCTTGGCCGACACGATACCAAAACCGATACGCTCTCCCCGTCAGTCGTGCCGCTCGAGAGGGTGTGCCGCCCGACATGAGCGTATCGGCCAGGGTCTTCGAACGATATAGTCGTCCGTCAGGCGTGCCGTCCGAGAGGTCGTGCCGCACGACACGGCTGTACTGGGATAGGTCCCTGGACGGTATCGGGCTGGGAGTAGTAGTAGTCTGTCGCCCTTCTACATCAAGAAGGCGACATCTATCTTTAATTCTGTTATTTAAATTCTTAGCTTATGCATTGTATTAAGACCCTTATTGCTGATAGAAATAGAAATGCCAAATTGCTCTTTGTTTAATGCTTAGTGCCTTATGATTGGGTAACTACTGTGTTGGATATCTGAACTCTAGATTGCATGTTTTGGATCGCGTTTCGTTTAGCTACCGAATCGTCTTTCCCGTCGCAACTACTTCGAGAGTTGGGTTGTGGCTCTAGTGTTCGGTCCGATTCTGGAGTACGAGAGTGCCCGGAACGGAGTTGTTTTAGTATCATTCCACTCTAACTTGAGTCCAGCAACCTCGAGAGGGGTGTTGAAGCTTGGTTAGAGGCACCCGCTCTGAGAGGAGGGGTGCAGGGTGTTACTGCTACCGCTTGTCTTTCTAAAAGTCTTATCCCTTGCATTATACCTTAAACTGCAGTTTACCTTCCTATTTTCTGTTGCATGAAAATTCCTAAAAACTGCTAAATGACAAAATCTTAATCTTTCTTGTAACTCCAGTTGGAGATAGTTTTCTTTGAATTAATAGTGACATCTGGTTGTTCCCTTCGGGGAACTTCATTATCTCTTTATATCCACCGGAGTGTAGAGTGTCGATTCAGAGTCGTCAACACAACCCACCTTGTCCCTGTGTTCGACCCCGTATGACTACTTCGACCCCATAAACAAAGTTGCGGGGGCCTAGAAGGATTCAGGTTATAAATGCGAAGGCTCGAGTACCTCAAATATGCCTCCAAATTTAGGACGCGCGATTTAGGCCGGTCAACTTTCTGGCGCCGTTGCCGGGGACAAGGCAATTGGCACTGTTGACGAATCCGAATCCACTAACTACACTCCCGTGCCTCAAGCTTAGAAATAGGCTTGACAGCACTTCTTTTTCTTTTTTTTTTCTTTTACTTTAAGCTTTATTCTTTACCCCAATTATAATTTTATGATTTTTATGCGGATTTCAGGTACTCTGATCTACTGAACACCGAGACTGTCAACCATGCCTCCTCGCGTAGAGCCATCTTCAGGAAACGAAGGCCCAGGAGGGAGGCCAGCTTCGCCTCCACCGGAAGACAACGACCGGTATAGTGATCATGAGCGGCAAGAAGATCTAGAATCACCAGGGCATGAGGAAGAGCATCATCAGCATAGACGTCGTCGGAGACACAGGAGGAATCATGATAACCGGGAGCGACGCCGAGACGCCAGCAACAGTGACGACTTGGAGGAAGAAGAGAAAACTCTGAGAGAATTGGCTTCTACCAAGGCCAATAGATCGAGGTGCCCCGTTATCATCACAAGGTTCAATGCTACAAACTTTGAGCTCAAGCCATCTGTGATCTCCATGATTCAAAATAAAAGCTTCAGGGGGAGTTCTAAGAGCGAAAACCCTTACCATCACCTTGATGCTTTCAAAAATATCTGTGACACCATAAAGATGCGAGGGGTTCCCCAAGAGGTCATTTAATGCAAGGGTTTCATCTTCTCTTTGGAGGATAATGCTCTATCATGGTACCTTGGGCTACCCCACCAAGCGTTGAATGGATGGGGAGAACTGGCTGACGCATTTGTAAACAAGGTCTACCCCACGGAGAAGACGATGAGAAACAAGTTAAAAATCACGTCTTTCACGCAAAAGCCAAATGAAAACCTCCACGACGCCTGGGAACGATATCTGGAATATCAGAGGGACTGCCCTCACCACAATTTCAAGAAGGGTTTCCTGGTCTCCACCTTCTACAATGGGCTAACTCTCGATGAAAGGGTATCGCTGAATGCGGCAACAGGAAGTGACTTCTTAGGGAAGAAGCCAAGCAAGTCCGAAAAGATCATTAGGAACATGGCTGAGTTGAAGGCCGATGTTGACTATGATAGATCCGATAGAGGGAAGGCGAAGAAGGCAGGGGAAGGAATCTCTCTAGAGTCCAAGGCTCTGGAAAACATAACTTCTCAGATTCAAAGGATAGCAACAGATGTGAAACAACTGAAGGATCATGGAGGAAAGGGGAAGAAGAAAGTTGAGAAAGTCATGAAATGTGTTACCTGCGGTGAAGGAGGACATGGGGTAGACAACTGCGTCTACACCAAACCCGGCACCGACAGCGACTCCGACTCGGAAGAAGAAAGGATCGAGAATGTATCCTACATGGGCTTCAAAAGACCAGACCACCCTGGATTTAGTTACGGCAACAAAGACGCGGCCGAGAACTTGCATCAGCTAAACACCCTGGCCAGGCCCGTGCAACCTTTTGAAAAGAGGGGGGGATCAGGCCAATACACCAAGAACAACCAGTTCCAGCCAGCAAAAGGTAATTTCCAAGCACCAGGAAAGTACCAAGGCCCGCCCCGTGAACAGGAGAAAGGGGTGAACCAATCCGAAGTGATCGGCTAGTTGTTCGATTTTGTCAAGAAACAAGACACCGTTAATCACCAGTTAGCGCAAAGTGCGCTGTCCAACTCGGGGGTTTTGAGCTCGTTGCAGGTCCAGTTGGCAGATATGCAGACACATCAGTGCCAAATCGACCAGCAGCTAGCGCAACTCACCGAAATTATGAAGAATCCTGTAGGGAAGATCCCGTCTAACACCAAACCAGCTAAAAGATAGATCAAGATGAAGAAGCTAAAAGATGTCTAGCTGTAGACAGGAAATGCAGCGCTCCTCGGGAGGCAGCCTGTGCTTTTATTTTCCTAGAATAGGATGTTATTTACTTTCTTACAAGGAAGACATTACAAACATTACAGACTGTAATAAGGCCCGAGTCAGAGCATGCACACGTGTGCTGACTCTTTTTGTTTTAAGGGCCACCGCTTTAGTTTTGCCAGGATGAGTAATACCATCTGAGGCCGGGTTTAGCCTTAGGCCAATGATGTTTTACCCGCCTGTCGCCTCTTGCTCTAAGTGGGTTTTTCTTCGGAGTCTTGTCCCGAAAAATCTTGTATCGGTCGGGCGAGTCTGGTCTAGCAACTTTACAGGCCGAATCGGGCGGCACACCAACCGACTTACAGATTGCGCCCGTCTCGGGAGAGAATGGTTTTACCACGACATCCGGCCGCTATATATACGGCGAAAACTTTACCGTGTCGCGCTCCCGGATTTTACCTTTTCAGCTACCGTATCGCGCAGTACTTTTCTTGCCCTCCGCTCCCGTGTCGCGCAGAGACCTCTTTCAATCCCGTGACGCGCAACACTTTAAGGAAAACAAAGGTATCGCGCGACAGCCCTATCGCCCGAGCATACCCGATACGGACCTTTATCGCGTGCGATGTATCAGGCGAGGATTTTATGTTGATTTTTCTTGTCGCCCGGCACTGTTATCGCGTGACACGCTTCTCTCGCATCTGCCCGATACATCTGTGTCGGGTAGTGACCGTATCGTTTGTTTATTCTTGTACCAGGCAGCGCTCTTTCAAGACCCTGTCGGGCACTCAGTTCCTTTTAGTCGTATCGCCCGACACGGTTGTATCGGGCAGGCTTTACCTGATCTTGTCTCAAGGCCCGATACAGTCGTGCCGGGGTGCCTTCCCCCTTATTAATTTTTCTGTTGATAACAAAATAGCATTTATTTGATTAATGATAGGGATGGCACGCACAAAGATAACAGTTAGACTCGTTGGCGAGCAAGGCAGGAGAGTCGTCACCGAACCAGAGGCAGAGGTGGCAACAGTCGGGCAGAAGCGCTCGAACCCTGAAGCAGCTGGACCCTCAACATCTGGGAAGAGGGTGAGGACAGAAGAAGCGGCCACTCCAGCTGCAGCACCAGCTCTGACAACAGAACCCCTGGAGTACACGCCAGGAAGGTTCCTGCCAAGAGATGAAGAGCACAGACGCCGATATGCTGAGCTAGGAGCCAAACTCTACAGGCCTAGCAGGTTCGGCCACCAGTCATCCTTCATGCAGTTGGGCATCTTCGGGAGACTGGGGGACGTACTTGTTTTAGCCGGTCTGAGGCAAATCTGCTTCAGCCTATCCGCCTCCTACACCGAGCTCACAAGAGAATTCATGGCGTCCCTTCACCGAGTAAAGAATGCACCTGCTGAAGCCAGACAGTACGGCGGAGCAAACAGACTCCAGGGGTGACTTTACAATGCAGAGCACGTCATTTCGGAAAGGCTGCTCAACCAGATTTTCTCCTCCAGCGAAGAGGAGAGAAGGAGACTAGATAACGGTGCAAGGATCACCGAAGAAGACGGATTCAACCCCGTAGATATTTGGGAAAAGCTAACCGGGGAGTCATCTTTTAAACCCGGGAGCAAGGTGGCGGCAATGCACTCGTGCTTCTGGAGGATAATACACAAGCTGGTGGCGTGCCTCCTCTTCAGCAAGAACGAGTCCAGCAACATTTACTCCGAGGAACTCCACGTCATGTGGCACATGATGGAGGGCCGAACTATCAACCTGGGGCGCTTCTTGCTGAACAGGCTGCACCCAATAAAGGATGCCACCAAGGAATATTGCATGGGTGGCATCGTGAACCTAATCGCGGTAGGGTTAGGATACCCGCGTGAGCCGCGCAGCCTCTCAAGAATGAGAGGGGACGAGTTGATCGACCTCAAGTACCTCATGAGGTCGGGTATAATAAAGAAGGAGGGGCGGAGTTACTTCTACAAGTTCACACGGACAAAGATCCTTCTTCCGCTTCCTCGTTGCGCCGCCTACGACGCAGAAAAGCTAGTCTTCACCACAGCCGAGATTGAGGCTGTGGCAGCAGGCGCAAGCTGCGCTCCACCCCCAAGAAGCCAAGAGCGGGGGATCACCAGGGGGCCCATCCCGTAGGGTACTCGGCAGGACGTACTTTCAACAGCTCCTGCCGAGCGGCCCACTACCTCAGAGCCACGAATGACAGCCACGACAACAAGGCCGGCGGTGGCAAGAGAAGAACCGGCAATCGTGGAGGTCGCCGAGACAAGGACTGGAACTGCAGCGAGAGAGACGGCTGCAGTCCCTGTAGTTTCTACTGCGCCTTAAGGGCAAGTGAAGAATTACAACTGGATGTCAGCGATGAGGTATTCGCCGATATCCTAGAATTGGAGATCGAAAGAGCACATGTGACACTGACACCACCGCCAAAGTCACCTGTTGCAGTTGTTGAGGAGATCGTCGACATCGTCGATATGGGGCAGCATCCGTCCCCCACAATACGGTCTCCTCCAATACAACAAGAGGGCGGGGCAGCACCGACACCTCGCTCAGAAGCATCAGCCGCACGGACAATAGAAGTAGGTTCTGCCTCGTCAGGCAGACCTTCGCGCGGGAGGAGCATTTCGAGGGCAAGGGGGAGACAAGCGAAAAACCCTCCTTCGCTCGGAATGATGCTAGGACAAGAACTCGATTTCTTGCGGGAGGTAACGGAAAACAATTCCACTACATTTCTTTCCCTAACCCGCAAGTTTTCATTTTTTGAACAGAGGCTGGATAGGCAGGAACGAGAGCTGCTGACTCTAGCCAGCCTACCTGGCCGGCTAGAGGCAGTGAATGCCACGCTTCAACAAGTTCTGCAGCGCCTTAGCGAGATCGAGAGAAGGCTGAATAGGGAGGACGACCATCCACGCCCAAGGCAGCTGAGAAGATTGCCGTCGCCTCCCGGTCCGGGCTCTCAATCCTCGTCGTCAAGAGTGTCGTCAGGATCGTACTCATCCACCTCCTCCTCCAGCAGATCGTCATCAGCAACCGGAGGAATTTCTTCACAAAGGCAAGGCTATGAAGCTCCTTCCAGACAAGAAAGCCCTTTTGACCTGAATGAGGCCGCTCCCTCAGCCCCCTTTGACGAAGCTGAGGATAACAATGAAGATATCAGCGTCGGGGAAGGCTCTTCTGACGAATCCGAGGGAGAAGGGGGGGACATCCGCACCGCAAACGAAAGACACCTCCCCAGAGGAAGGAGTTCAAGGGCCGACATCACCGATTTCTCCGCACCGACAGAGATACCTTCTTTTGAGATGGCTGACTTTGACAGAAGAATCATAGGATATCTAACGATCAGAGATCAGAAACTGCTCAACATGGTCCTAAGATCGCAAGCTGATGAGGAAGAGGTACTCTGGAGCGACAGTTATTTCTCGGTACAGCGGGGAACTCTGAGAAACATCTTCCGCGCCAAGGCCGTCGTAGGGAAGAGTTTGTTCAGAGTGCTACAAGGGGCCATTGTAGAAAATGCCGACAACAAGAACCAACATACAGTTTACGCTGCCACCCCAGCCCTAGCAAGAAGACTAATGATGGGGTTGTACAATTCTACACAGGTAAAAAGTATGTTGGATTACATTGAAGTGCACAATCCAAAACTGGTGCTGGCCCCTTACAAACACAGAAACAACTGGTTCCTGTGCATTGCCGACCTCTGAAATCATCATGTCCAACTGCATTGTTGCTGCAGCAAAGAGGTCCCGCACACAGGAAGTACGTTCTTACTCCCAAAGGACGTAAAGCTAAGACTGCTGCCGCTACGTCTCCACCGGGTCATCAAGTACGGAATCCAGCGCCACAGCGGCGTCTGGAATTTCTACTCACTAAAGGACTTCCCAGTCCAAGAAGATGAGGGAAGTGGAAATAGCGCATTCGTAGTCCTTAGAGCCATGGAGATGATACATATCTTCGGATACTTCTAGCAACTCCAGGATTCTAACTTCTACAATCTCAGAAGCAAATATGCATTGCTGCTGATAAAGGATAAGCGCTACTTCCGAGATGCGGGGATACCAGAAGAGCTGCTAGATAGTGAACAAGAAGAAGAGTCATCTCAGCACAGCAGCCCTCCTGAAAAAGAAGCAGAAGCAGAGACGAACGTCTGTGGGGCAGGCAAACAAATAAACATCTTGCGGCAAGTTTTCGGACACGACGAACATGCCTCGCCCCAGAACCTGGAAGAGTCAATCCACAACTTCGACCGTTTCTCATGCGCTACCCTCACGCAAGAACAGGTCAACGAAATCCACATGAAGTTGGTTGACTCCAACCCTGCAGACATAGCTTACTCAGCAGGTGATGTCATAGTCCCGATTGACGACTTAAGGGACATGGTAAAAGAGGGAGGGTGTCTGGCGTTATCTGTGGCGGTCGCCTACATCCAGATACTACGAAACAAGTCTGAACACACATACATAGCAGATCCAATGCTGTTCAACGACATTTGCTTAGCCGATGAACAAGGGGCAAAGGAAGCCTTCCTAGCAGAATTGGAATGCAGAGTCCCGGATACCATTCTCCTTCCAATCCTACACGACAACCGCTGGACGCTCTTAACGGTGTACACCCAACAACGAGCAGGGATTTTCTACAACAGCCCAGACAGCAATAAAGACCATCCAGTGCCTTGTACATCGACAGCGCTGACATCTCTTGAACGATTAGTACGAAAGTACTATATCGATATAGCAACGCTGATACAACCATTCCTGAGAATGCAAGCAAGAGGCTGGCATGAACTCCAGTTTTGCCACCGCAGCCCGCAACAAATTCAACTATCCAACGACTGCGGCGTCTTCGTCTTGGAATGGATGGCAAATGAGGCAACGCCTGATCAGCTCCTCCACATCGACTATCACATCAAAAGAGGAGAATATGTGTGGGAGCTCTTATCTAGCCCAGGCGCGCTGATCATCTAACCCTCACTGATTAACATTTCCTTACCTCATCTACTTCACAACTCTGGGACAGAGTATGGAGTAAGTTTGGGGGGGGGTACCATGTACCAGTGAGGGAGGTACAAAAATCCTCTGATCTCTCTGACTTAAATTCCTTATTCTTTTGTTCTTTATCCTTTTGTTCTTTCCTATATCATGTGTACATATATATGTTTATACCATAATTTTTGAAAATTTTGAAAATTTTGCTTATTTCCTGCCCCTACGCATATGTACAAAGTTGTTGTAATAATAATAAAAACCTGTTGTGACTTCTTGCAAAGTTTACTTTCTGTATATTTCAACGAGTTACAAGTTCTGTCATATCTTTCTGATAATGTTGTCTCAAACAAACAAAAGATTGTGCCTTGCCATCTAAAAATTTTCGAAAAATAATAATCTCGCAAACAACTAAGAGACGAGTATGGAGAAGGAAAAAGCTGCCCAAACAGTAGATATCTCTTTTGTTTTCCCTTACCCAGCAAAAATCCCAAAAAGAGAAAGAAGCCTTATGAGCGTGAATAAAAGTATGAGAATTGTGCCCAATAAGAGAAAAGAAAAAAAATATATACACACTTATTTTCCAAAAGTACCCGTCTTTAGGCATGGTAGATCCGGGGCAGCGGTACGTAGGATGTGAAATCACTGCTCTAAAGCCAACTGGCTTGGACTGCAGGGACCACTTGCCCGTTAACGGACCCTTACCTGGATGGACTGATGGGAAACAAGTAGAAAAACCCAAAAAGCCTTAGCCTACCCTATACACAACTTTCTGCCCTTAAAATAAAGCTGTTTGGTGTGGAAGCTAACTTCGGAATCATACACCAAAGTCTCGCTGAAGCTGTGGAGAAGAAAAATCTTACTTAAATAATAAGGCAAGTAGGGCAAGGTCTTTTGTTTGCTTTAAGACAACATTACCTCCAAGACATCGCAAATCTTGTGCTACCCTTTAGCCTTAAAGTTTTGCTGTGCAAGAAGAAGCAACACAAAGTTTAGTTTAAATATTGATTGAGGACAATCAAAAAGCTAGGTTTGGGGGAGTTGATAACACCAAATTTTAGGACGTTTTTGCCCTTTATTCTGTTATCAAAACTACCCTTTTCTGCTATTTTCCTCTATTTTATTAGCATTTTCGCAATAATTGGCCAAGCAACGCTCTTATTCCAGTTTTTCCTATCTTTTACAGGGTTTTCCTCGTTTTTGTGCAATAAGGCCGATTCCGACCCACAATAAGTCTAAGCCCGTCTCAACCTTCCTGACGCCCGATACAACCCAGCCCGACAGGGGCTGGGTGACACAAGAATGATCGGCGGAGAAGGGCGCCTTGCGAAAGGGACGCACCGACCGACACACCTTCTACCCGACAGGGAGCCAACGCCGCATCGACGACCAACCTCGTCGAGCGACACAGCCACCCACCGGCAGGCGTGCCGCCAGCCACGTGACCGATAGCCAGCGCCTCGCGCCGAAGGCATACCTGTATCGGCCGTCCACATCCATCGACCGGCGTATAAGGGGGCTACGTGGCGTTTCCGGCACCATAACTCCTTCAACCGCCGGTATAAATAGCAGCTACAGGAAGCCGTAAAGAAAGGTCGGAGACGTCGGAGGTTGGATAGGTCGGGACGGCTAGCCAGTTCCCCGTTCGGACAGTTGGGGACTTGAGCGATCTGTGAGAGAAGTGCGAGAGCAACCGTATCGTGCCCCAGTGCTCGTACCGGGTGACACTAGGTGAGCTCTTCCTCATCCCGAGAGGGAGGGGATCGGTTCACCTAGGACTGTACCGGACGACACTGAGGGCCGGTATCGGCCGACGTAGATACGCGACACGGGTGCCTGACAGCAATGCCCGACAGTAGTATATGTGAATCCTTGGCCGACACGATACCGAAACCGATACGCTCTCCCCGTCAGTCGTGCCGCTCGAGAGGGTGTGCCGCCCGACATGAGCGTATCGGCCAGGGTCTTCGAACGATATAGTCATCCGTCAGGCGTGCCGTCCGAGAGGTCGTGCCGCCCGACACGGCTGTATCGGGATAGGTCCCTGGACGGTATCGGGCTGGGAGTAGTAGTAGTCTGTCGCCCTTCTACATCAAGAAGGCGACATCTATCTTTAATTCTGTTATTTAAATTCTTAGCTTATGCATTGTATTAAGACCCTTATTGCTGATAGAAATAGAAATGCCAAATTTCTCTTTGTTTAATGCTTAGTGCCTTATGATTGGGTAACTACTGTGTTGGATATCTGAACTCTAGCTTGCATGTTTTGGATCGCGTTTCGTTTAGCTACCGAATCGTCTTTCCCGTCGCAACTACTTCGAGAGTTGGGTTGTGGCTCTAGTGTTCGGTCCGATTCTGGAGTACGAGAGTGCCCGGAACGGAGTTGTTTTAGTATCATTCCACTCTAACTTGAGTCCAGCAACCTCGAGAGGGGTGTTGAAGCTTGGTTAGAGGCACCCACTCTGAGAGGAGGGGTACAGGGTGTTACTGCTACCGCTTGTCTTTCTAAAAGTCTTATCCCTTGCATTACGCCTTAAACTGCAGTTTACCTTCCTATTTTCTGTTGCATGAAAATTCCTAAAAACTGCTAAATGACAAAATCTTAATCTTTCTTGTAATTCCAGTTGGAGATAGTTTTCTTTGAATTAATAGTGACATATGGTTGTTCCCTTCGGGGAACTTCATTATCTCTTTATATCCACCAGAGTGTAGAGTGTCGATTCAGAGTCGTCAACACAACCCACCTTGTCCCTGTGTTCGACCCCGTATGACTACTTCGACCCCGTAAACAAAGTTGCGGAGGCCTAGAAGGATTTGGGTTATAAATGCGAAGGCTCGACTACCTCAAATACGCCTCCAATTTTAGGACGCGCGATTTAGGCCGGTCAGATGGTGGCACATACATGATTTGTATACGTGAACAAATTAACATATGTAATAGGTTTGTGGCTTGTTAGACAGTGAACAAAGATATGTAGAATCTTTTAGCGTAAATGAAATATAAGTGACACAAGTCCTATGGCTTTAAATATGATGCTTTCAGCTTGATATGTCTCTACGTGATCGGTTTTAATTTACCCTATTTTGTGGTAATTTGGTTATTAGTGATAATTTCATACCTATTTTGAGTAATCTCACTTTGTGTGGAAATGGGTGTCATAAAAAAGGAGCAGATCTAGACTATTCAGACTCTTAAATTTATAACCCAACACTCAGCCCCCCCCAACTATTATACGATCCTGATGTAGTAAACTAGGGTTGATTGACATAGACAAGGAGTAGTAAGTGTTAAGAACGTAAAACCTTGGCTCAGTTACACCAACCAACATACAAGATCAAGTTTGGTGTTCCTTGTGGAATGATGTTACTTTAACTAACAACAAAACAAAATAAGTAAAACAAAGTAAGAAAACAAACAAGTAAAAAAGTAGAAACAATGAGTGATGTAACAAGAGTGGATGGGAACTTGGATTGGGTTTTACCAACTAAGATCTCTCACCAACATGCAATACTCACACCCATTGTATACTCTTAGCAAGATTACATGAAATCATCATATATGTCTATTCCCGCCTCTCTCGAGCTAAGGATAGGTCTAGATTATAAGGTTGTCCCTCTCTCGAGATGGCAAACAAACAATCACAATCATAACCATATGACATTAAGCTTAAGTATTCCAAACTTCTCATGCATTTATACAACTCCATCACACTTAGATAATATTAACACTACTCTTTTGAGGCACTAACAATCAAACATTACAAGATGGTAGCTAATCACACAAGTGAAGTATTAAGAACAAGAGAATGGAGATAATCCTTGCTAAAAATATATATTCAATGGATATAAGTATTTACATGTTGGGAGAGCCTTAGTGGCTACTCCCAACCCAAGAAAGAGGTTGGTCCACTTATGGTAGTAAGTAGCATTATGGATTTACAAGTATAGTGAGACATGAGAGAGAACGAAGAAATGTAATGAAATAGATGAGGCAAATGAATAGATCTAGAGGAGAAGAAGGGGGATACACCAACTGTGACACAAACGACCAAGACTAGTGCATGTCTCCTTCCAATATGGATCCAATGCGAATGTAGAGAAGTGGTTAGGCCATATTTTAAAGAATAATCTGATGATGATGGTGATGGTGCAGATCCTCCCTCTCCTCTGGACTCTCGTCTATGGAGATCTAGGACTAATGGAATGGTTGGATGGAGGCTCTGTAGTGTGGTAGCACTTCATCGTCTCCCCCCATGTTGTGACCCCTTCTTGGACGAGGTGGGTCTCTATTTATAGGCGTTGATAACTGAATTAAAACCTCAAAGGTGTTGAGATGGCGAGCCTTCATTGGCCACCAAGCTTGTGATTTCAATAGTCGCCAAAGCACGATGATCCTTGATGATGCTCAGCTCCTGTGGTCGCTAAGGACGGTCAATGAGAGTGACTACTGAAGGGGTGGTTTTCATCGGCCGCTAAGCTGACTTGACCTTCAATCAGAAGGACATTGAATTCATAGCGACCATTGAGATGGTGTAGAATCCATCGGTCGCTAATCGTGAGGAAGTTCAGTGGTTGCCAAGGATGATCGGTGACCGTTTGACTTGATGCAATCTTCATCGACCGCCAAGGTGTCAGAACTTTGGCCACCACATGTCTTTGGGCTCAACGATTGCTAAGATGTGTATCTTGTGAAAGTAGAAAAAGGGATGAATTTAGGTAGCCACATCAAAACTCACCAAAACAATTAGAACTATTTAGATAAAACTTAGCAGAGATGATAAAATGAGGATAAAGCAACCACCCAAATATCCACAAAAATGGATGTTATCACTTGGCAGGGTATCAGATAGAATGTTTGGATGGAACGAGGTTGAATACGACATCGGTCACAAATAGAAATCCTATAATTTGGATGTTCTTACCATGCTCCCTTTGAATTAAGGTTCTACCTCACAGTGGAGTTTGTCTTTAACTCTTTTTGTTATGTGGGCTTGTCTTTTGTACAAATATTCTGGCTTGACATTAGCTACTCAGATTTTGACTTCTCGGTTACCAAATATGATTTGCTCTATCACCTTTTTTTTAGGGCAATGCACTCCACACAGAAATATTCAAATCTATTTCCAAACAGGACCTTAGTGAATTTTAATGGCTAAGCATTATTTACAAATGGTTGAAATCATGTTTTCTTCCCTTCATATATCTCAATGTTTTCTTAGGCACCTCAACATCGTGGTCTCTTTGGTAGATTGAGGGGACGGTTCCGGTGAAATTGAATTGAAATCACACAACAGCCCACATCACCCCTGCCTGTAATTTCAATATAATTATATTATGTTCCAATTCCCAGGATTAAAATTACCAATTATCCTGCTTGACTCTTAATATCTATATTTGTTTAAGGTTATCGTTCTTAATATCTATATTTGCTTAAGCTTATCGATTACCAAAACAAGATTTTAATCAGGCTACCTTTGTTCTCGAATACCTGACTAGAAATATACAAATGTTGGATGGCACGGCCGTTTTGCTCCTTTTGTATTACCTTTTTGTAACTACACTAACGTTCGCATTTGGCAGTCACGCTCAGATATCAAACACTGCTATGGAAACATGATATGAGTTGCCGATTCGCTTTTTTTATTAAATTTCTGTCAGCGATGGATTAGCGGAAGTTTCCACCGCGTGAAAAAAGTCTCGATGGACTACCAGACGTTGGCGTTGGGACTTACCGCTTTGCCGAACAATACATTGATAAACTGTATCGATCAATTGCCATTTTGTGCCTACCCCAGTTTCTTAACATCTTAATTGGAGACTATATGTTTTTAAGTTTCCGCATTTGCTCTACACTTTAATGTTTTAGCAACTCAGCTGCTATTTTTAACAGGTTGAGTATGTGAATTTCACCGGCGGAGATAACACAATATCATCTCTAAACATAACTACTGGAACTTTAAACCTCCACCCGAAAGTCTCTCATTGGTGCTTTTTAGAAGCAGTTGAAGTTGAGATGATTCCGGATTCCAATGAACATACATGTCGTAACATGATCAGACGCTCACGTATATGAAACCAAGTCCGATTTCAACTCCTCATTCTAGATTGAGATTGAAGTTACATTGTCATGCTCTAAGCATGATTTTCAGTACGTAGTTTGGACTATGGTTGAGATGGATCTAGCTTTCTGTCGATGTGACATAAACTCGAGCATACCGCATGACACTTGATTGAAATCTATTACAGTTTCAAAAGCAGATAAATCTGAATTTGAGAGATTTAGGAGTTGTCCCATTGCCAAAACTAGCCCAATTTAAATATCAAAACCTGAATCTAATTTCATAGTCTTATAGAAAAGATCATAACAAGGAGATTAACCACTCTGCTCAAAGGTACTCATAATATTAAAAATTTGAGAGATTAAATTCAGAAAATAGTTGTGGAAGAAAGAATCAAGACGACGGGCCAGAAAAGATGGGTGGCTCCAAACAGCCAAACCTAGTTACCTATAGCTTAGATGATTGCGGTGGCATCACTGTATCACAGAAGAGAAGTGAAGAGTTCATAGTTGATGCGATGATTTTGAGTCGCATTTATAGACCTTTTTCATATGTGTTTTGTGCCTTAATTACTCATTTTCATGGATATTATTGCATAATTCACTTTATTTGGTCTTTGCCATCATTTTATATCAAATCCCCTTTATTTCATTATTTTAAGCATTATTGATCATCTTATCATAAATCGTGTGGATTTATTTGGTCTTGTTGTGCAATTTCAGGAAAAACAAGTATCTGCTTCCGTCGATACCATCGACGGAAGTCGATACCATCGACCAAGCCACAGATTGCCAGCCGAGAAGAGCAATACAGAGTCGATACCATCGACACCCAAGTCGATGGCATCGAGATGTCTACAGGCTGCTGGCAAGGATGAAGTCGATACCATCGACGCAAGTCGATGCCATCGACTCAAGGAGAGCTACAGCGTCGCTAAACGACAACAACCGACGCTAAAGGAGTCGATACCATCGACACGCAAGTCGATGGTATCGAGATCACCACAGGCGCTCAGAATAAAAGAAAGGAAAGCTGCCGCTAATCCGCTGGGTCGATACCATCGACCCGCGTCGATGGTATCGACGCCGGCAGATATGCGTTGGATCTGTTTTGATCTCGATCGGACGGCTGTTGTTATTTGACGACCTAATTAGGGACTTATACCTAATGACGGCCGCCCAGACGTGATCATTATCTCATTTTTAGATTGCACGAGTGCCGAGGAGGAGAGAAAGGAGAACGGAGGCCGAGAAGCTCATCCCGGGTGATTCGGACGCTGCCGAAGACAATTTCCACCACCGACAGGCGGGGAAAGCTTGTGTTCTACGCCAAGGATCCACCGGTTCTTCTCCGTTCAGGGGTTTTTCCTATCTAGTTCACGTTTTTCTTATGAATTTCCCAATTTCTACCATGTATTCGTGTAAGATGAACATGAGAGGCTAAAACCCTCAATCTTTAGGACCGGGAGTAGCCCGGGGATACATTGTATGATGATTTTAGATTGATAATTCATATTTTTCTCTCATATCCGTGGTATAAATTCGTTTTCTCTATTGCTATTGTTATGCTTGATCACCATAATAATAAATTAATGCCCTTAATCACTTCGACAGAAGGATTAACGGTTGAAAAGAGACGAATTCTACATTAATTAATAAAACCCTTGACAAAGGAGTTGTAAAATTAATGGTGGGAACTGAGGGACCGATCTTAATGCGCTTAGTTTAGGGGAATGATTACTATGACGATGGAATCAACCTAAATCTAAGTAGTGGATTACACCACGACAGTGGGTAATTCTCAATTCAGGCCACTACCCGGATAGAGAGAGAAGTGTGAGGAATTATATGAAATCTAATACAATGTTGACCTGCGGTGAAACCGCCATCCTAAAGATATCCCTTCTAATTGATTAAATTAACCTTTAATCGACTGTTTTCTTTGTTTGATTTTTATTTTCTTTTGATTTGAACAACAAAACCCTACTTTGTTAATCGGTCTAGCTGATTGCGATTAGTTAGTAGAAGTCTCCAATAATTCACGTATCCCTGAGTTCGACTCGGGCCTCACAAGGCCTATATTACTCGACGCGTATACTTGCGTTTAAGCGCGTAGTAAAATACACGTCAAGTTTTTGGCGCCGTTGCCGGGGATACGGCGAATTGTTGGCACTTCGAGTGCTAAGAGCGGGCACTCTAGGCCACATTTTTTATTTTATTTTGAAACAACTTTAAATATTCTTAAAATTCTCTATATTTGTGTTTACTCGGTCAAAGCATAGTACTGAACCCCGATTTCCTTATTTCAGGTACTTTGCATGGTGGATACACGTAGTGCAGACTACGCAAATCGCACACCTGAGGTTCCACCTCTGGGACCAGAGGACGAGGAGTACTACGAGCAAGAGCACCAAACCGACATAGATTCTGAATCTGAGCAAGAGCAAGCAGAAGAAATGGCCGAACCACAGACGATATGGGAGAAGATCAAAGCGTCTTCTTCATCAGCTTCAAAGGGGCCTATAAAGAAGCAGGCGATCAACATACCGACATACAAGATCGACCCGGCACTGATTAATTTGGTCAAATCCAACGCATTTCACGGGCTGAAAAATGAAGATCCGGTTGCCCACATCAGCCAGTTCGTGGAGAACTGTGATATGGTGAAGATTGATCGATTTCCACAGGATGTGCTTTACCTCAAGTTATTCCCCAGTTCCTTAGCTGGAGTAGCAAGAGAGTGGCTCCACAACCTCGACGACGAGTTTGTTGAGTCATGGGATCACATGGTGGAGGTTTTCTTCGAGAGGTTCTTCCCTCCTGAGAAGACCAATGATATGATTAGGAAGATTCATAATTTCACCCAACAGGCGGGTGAAACTTATTCTGAGACTTGGGAGCGATTCCAGGTCATGTTGAGGAGATGTCCACACCATGGATTGGACAAGGAGACCCAAGTGAAGATCTTCTACTTTGCTCTCTCCGAGCATGATAGAAGTAATCTTGATTCAGCCGGATCTGGTTTCTTTCTAAATAACACGGATACCAGATGTTGGGAAATATTGAAGAACATGGCTAGGAAACAGTCATGGGGCGACAGAGGTGCAGTAGAACATGTCAAGGCTGCCGGCGAATCCAGAATAGTGAGAGAGCTGAATGATAAGTTAGATCTTCTAGCCAAGAAGGTGTTAACTAAGGAGGATGCATCTGATGATGGGGAGGCCCAAGTGAAATTCATGCAACAACAGGGCTATAGAAACAATGACTATTCATGGAGAAAGGATAAAAAGTTTTCTTGGAAGGATCCAAATAACTTTCTACAAGATCCGGATGCAAAGCCACAACCGAGAGCTGAAGATAAAAATACTGAATTGCTAAGCCAAATGGTCCAGCAAAATCAAGAGATGATGGCCATGTTTGGAAAACAACTGCAATCTCAAGGTGATATTCTAACCAAATTTGGGCAGACGCTGCAAAGCCATGGAGCGCAAATGCGGGCATTGGAGACCACCGTGGCATAGATTTCAAGTGAGGTGGCGGCTATCAAGCACGCCAATCAACAGAAACCAGCCGAGAACGCGAATGTGGTTCAAGCGCACCATCAGGTCAAATACATTTCTGTGGCGAGTAATGAAGAAGAATTTCAGGTGCAAGAAGTTGCAGAGGAAAGGAGAATGATGTTCAATGTAAATGCAACACCGGCAATACCATTTCCACGCACGTACTATGGACTGCCGGGTGGAAACCCTTTCTTCAGAAAATCTGATAGAGTTGTGAATACTGTATCTCCACCTGGGCAAAAAGAAGAAGTGCAAGTTTGTGCACATGCGGAGACAAAGAAGGTGGAAGAGGAACCACAACAAGCTGCTACTAATGAGGATGACTTGCAAAAGCACACGTCCGAGATAGTGAGTGAAGCAAGCTTAGGGGAGGTACCTCCGAAAGACTCATATGTGCCTCCTCACAAGCGTGTCAATGCGGCAGATGTGTCAAATCGGGACAATCCAAAGCCGAAGAAGGAGCACCGACACTATAGGAAATTCTTGGAAATATTCCGCAAGCTGCATATCAACATTCCGCTGGTGGAGATGATTGAGAAAGTGCCCGCCTACGGGAGGTTCATTAAAGAGATCATCAACAAGAAGAGGCGGATAAAAGATGATGAAATTTATTGGTTGAATGAGACGGTGAGCTCGATGATTCATGGGAGTTCACCAAGGAAGAGAAAGGACCCAGGAGGTTTTTACATTCCGTGTTCAATAGGTGGTCAACATGTTTCTAGAGCGCAATGTGATTCTGGCGCTAGTATCAATCTCATGCCTTTGGCTACTTTTCAGAAGCTAGGGTTAAAAGAGATCAAGAAGTTGGCTGCGACAATTGAATTGGCAGATGGGTCGACAGTGAGACCCTATGGAGTATGTGAAGATGTGCTAGTTAAGGTTGACAAATTCGTTTTCCTGGTGGACTTTGTCGTCATGGACATGCCACCACTCCAAAGCTGCGAAATTCTCTTAGGAAGACCGTTTCAAGCAACGGAGGATGTCGTGACTGCCTTAGGCAGAGGGACTTTGTCCTTGGGTATTGGAGGAGATTGTGTTGAATTCAAATTACCGAATGATCCTCTAAGTGCAGTTCCCAAGGTGAAAAGATTATGATTGTCACACCGTCTAGCCTAAGACGTTAAACAAGGGCGCTTGTTGGGAGGCAACCCAACCATTGGTACATTAGGATAGTTTAGATATAGTTGTAGATTGCTTTTATTTCGGTTAAATTTTAGTGTAAAGAAGATACCTTGATCCGTTTGTTGAATGTGCAGGAACAGGCAGGGTCGATACCATCGACACACTGGTCGATGGTATCGACATGGGTTCAGGTCGACACCAGAAAAAATCGCACTGCGTCGATACTATCGACACCCCCGTCGATGGTATCGACATGGTCACAGACAGGTCGCAATAAAAGGTCGATGGTATCGACATGCCAGTCGATACCATCGAGATCTCTGGAGATTTTCAGAAGAAATCGACTCAGTGAAGTCGATACTATCGACGGGTCCGTCGATGGTATCGACATTTACAAGTGAAAAAGGCGGCGGCCGGACTCGCGAGGCAGTTGCCCTAATCAGCGAGTCGATACCATCGACTTCCGTCGATGGTATCGACGGGCACACAGCAGTGTTGGGGTCAGTTATTTAAGACAGGGTTATTGGTCAAATGAAGTCACATCTTCAACAATTTCTTCCTCCACTTGTGTCAAGTGTCATCCAGAGCAAATCCGGACCCTACGGCCCCACAATACCCGCCTCCACCACCATCGGACTGATCTGGTATCACTGTTCCACCCTTAAGTTAGTTTTTGACTATGAGGCCATAGTCGGATTCAAGCTTAGGGGGGTGGCTGGAACAACTCTATCTTTTATCTTTTCTTTAGTTGTTTTTAGTTTCTGCTTTGTTAGTTGTTTTTGAAATTTTAAGTTTTTATTTAGGATCCACATCTATCTAGTGTAATTGTGGATGTCGTAAAAATTGTCATCTTGCTGTTTTCATGGGAAATTAAGGGAATTGAAAAAATTTTCTGTGTCTTTTGGATAGCTTTACTTGGTTGTCCTTGGGGAACTTGTTCTATGAAAATGATTGATTATGTCAACTTTAAAGCAATATGTCATACCCACACCCCCATTGACTCATGAAAAGTGGATAGTAACGGTTGTTTGAGCCTAACCTAATCAAATGGTAATGAGACCTTAATCAGATGTAAGAGAAAGAACCCTTTAAACTACTACACATGTCAGTAAGGAGGGACACATAATTTTCTTCTAAGGTTCAGTCACTTAATCTTGTGATCATTCCACCCCATTTTCTATAATCCACCCAAGAATTGAAAGTAAAGTGCAGTTTCAATTTCTTTTGTGTGCATAGCATGTAGATAGAATTTTCATTGTTATTTTCATACTTTTGCATAAAATGAGAAAAAAATATATAGTGAAACATGCACATTACCCTTAGGTGCATGTCATGTAGTTGCACTCACAATTTCATGATTTTCATGCATAAGCACACCATGTATCTCAGTTTTCCTAAATAGGTGATCTAATTTGTTCCATACCCTCGAAATAAAGCAAAGATCTCCAATTGGAAAGAAAATGGCCTTATACATGTATCTCTAAGCAATTATAGATATATGGGCAAAGAAAAAAAAAACAGAAGAAAAAATTCTGGAAAAAAAAAAAGAAAAAGGAGATTTGGAAAGAAAAGGAATAAGAGGGAGAAAGGAATGATATCACTTGTATAAAAAAGGGGAATTGAGTACATGATGTGGCTTGAGTAGATTTCTATCTCATTGTGAGGTAGAAGGTTAGGGCATGCATCATTCCACTCACTTTTAGGCAGTAGGGCATTCTTAATGTGCATTTGCATCATGTAGGGCATTTTGTTATATGCATTTTGAAACTGTGTAATACTTCCAAATTCTCCCATGAACCACCCATTCCATCCACCCGTTGCTCGGATTGGTAGGCCACCGTGATTTTCTCCTCACTCATGTTTATCAGGAGAACTGCTTCCATGTAGATGGTAGTTAGGGCGAGCAACGTAGAGTAGGTGATCACAAGATGCACCATGGCTGAATCGGCGAACTTTATTATGATAACTGCCTTATGTGATAGTGTTCATCAGTTTGAAGGATAATTTCTTTTATTGATGGTTATTGTCGCCTATAGGGTAATTACTGTTCTGTGATTAGGGTAGGCCGGTTTGAGAACGTCCAGTGGGAGTCATTTGTGAGGTGGGTTGGTGTTTTGATTGTTAGTTGACATTCGCAATTCTATTCTAAGGATTAGTTGCTCGAGGGCGAGCAATGTTTAAGCTTAGGGGAGTTTGATGCGATGATTTTGAGTCGCATTTATAGACCTTTTTCATATGTGTTTTGTGCCTTAATTACTCATTTTCATGGATATTATTGCATAATTCACTTTATTTGGTCTTTGCCATCATTTTATATCAAATCCCCTTTATTTCATTATTTTAAGCATTATTGATCATCTTATCATAAATCGTGTGGATTTATTTGGTCTTGTTGTGCAATTTCAGGAAAAACAAGTATCTGCTTCCGTCGATACCATCGACGGAAGTCGATACCATCGACCAAGCCACAGATTGCCAGCCGAGAAGAGCAATACAGAGTCGATACCATCGACACCCAAGTCGATGGCATCGAGATGTCTACAGGCTGCTGGCAAGGATGAAGTCGATACCATCGACGCAAGTCGATGCCATCGACTCAAGGAGAGCTACAGCGTCGCTAAACGACAACAACCGACGCTAAAGGAGTCGATACCATCGACACGCAAGTCGATGGTATCGAGATCACCACAGGCGCTCAGAATAAAAGAAAGGAAAGCTGCCGCTAATCCGCTGGGTCGATACCATCGACCCGCGTCGATGGTATCGACGCCGGCAGATATGCGTTGGATCTGTTTTGATCTCGATCGGACGGCTGTTGTTATTTGACGACCTAATTAGGGACTTATACCTAATGACGGCCGCCCAGACGTGATCATTATCTCATTTTTAGATTGCACGAGTGCCGAGGAGGAGAGAAAGGAGAACGGAGGCCGAGAAGCTCATCCCGAGTGATTCGGACGCTGCCGAAGACAATTTCCACCACCGACAGGCGGGGAAAGCTTGTGTTCTACGCCAAGGATCCACCGGTTCTTCTCCGTTCAGGGGTTTTTCCTATCTAGTTCACGTTTTTCTTATGAATTTCCCAATTTCTACCATGTATTCGTGTAAGATGAACATGAGAGGCTAAAACCTTCAATCTTTAGGACCGGGAGTAGCCCGGGGATACATTGTATGATGATTTTAGATTGATAATTCATATTTTTCTCTCATATCCGTGGTATAAATTCGTTTTCTCTATTGCTATTGTTATGCTTGATCACCATAATAATAAATTAATGCCCTTAATCACTTCGACAGAAGGATTAACGGTTGAAAAGAGACGAATTCTACATTAATTAATAAAACCCTTGACAAAGGAGTTGTAAAATTAATGGTGGGAACTGAGGGACCGATCTTAATGCGCTTAGTTTAGGGGAATGATTACTATGACGATGGAATCAACCTAAATCTAAGTAGTGGATTACACCACGACAGTGGGTAATTCTCAATTCAGGCCACTACCCGGATAGAGAGAGAAGTGTGAGGAATTATATGAAATCTAATACAATGTTGACCTGCGGTGAAACCGCCATCCTAAAGATATCCCTTCTAATTGATTAAATTAACCTTTAATCGATTGTTTTCTTTGTTTGATTTTTATTTTCTTTTGATTTGAACAACAAAACCCTACTTTGTTAATCGGTCTAGCTGATTGCGATTAGTTAGTAGAAGTCTCCAATAATTCACGTATCCCTGAGTTCGACTCGGGCCTCACAAGGCCTATATTACTCGACGCGTATACTTGCGTTTAAGCGCGTAGTAAAATACACGTCAATAGTCATCTAGATCGTACTTTTATCCGTATTGTGTTAGATATATGGCTGTAGCAGCCATCTATTTAGCATGGGTTAAGCCCAATGTAGTGCAGCAAGTACAAGTGAGAAAAGTAGTTTGTCTCCGATGTAAATGGCAAATAAGTTTTATCCCATATTGCTCACTCCTAGAACATTTGTGGCCCTCATATGTAAGATCACATGGGGCACTAGTATCCAAAGGATCCTAGGAGGGAGGTATGCTCACCTCCTTAGTGGGTGGGGTTATCACATCACAACGCACGCGCGCGCCATGCCGGGCTGGGCCGGGCGGGCTCAGGCTCGGGCTTGTGGAGAATGTCTTCCGTCTTTTTTTTGTATTAGGATACGACTAAGTAATTAATTACTCGTGTAATTAATTATTTCTTTCCTATTCTGATTTCTTAATCCTAATTGGAAAGTGTTTATCTTTTGTGGATTATTCCGTATTGTGTACAAGAGCAACCCGAGTGTTTGCGTCTTACTGAGAATATGATTAGGGACGTGTGTGACTATATATTCGCCTCCGTTCATTAGGGTTAAACACACAACAAATATCTTTCTGTCGTCGTTTCACGTGTGTTTTGAGAGCCCTAATCCAGAGAGCGAGTGTCTTCGTTTCAAGCCGCTTCGTAGAGTTGTTCTCCTGTGCGAAGTGCGGCGTCCCGCTTCCCCTCACCGAGACGTAACTGTCAAGCGGTGGTTCCTGCGGTTGTTGTGCTGCACTGGTAGCAGTGCAACGTGACTACGTCAAGCGCGAGCGAGACAAGTCAGTTTCAGGTTTGTGCCAGATCGAGTCTGGGAGAACGGTGTCTATCCATGATGATTGTCGGGCACTGATTTCTTTAAGTATCACGTTCGTTTATCAACAAACGATCTGGTTTGCGAATCTAACTCCTGTTATTTCTGTTCTTCGGCTTTGTTTGATCTTCGTTTCTTACTTTGGATCTGCCTGAAACTGTTAATTACATTGCACTTGTCGCTGTTGCATGAACGACGTTAATAAATATTAACAACAGTCTTAAAGAAATCATATTTCTATCGTTAATTAATAATGGCCGGTCAGGGTGGTTCGGGATGTAAAATTGATACCAGCAATATGTCTGAAAAATTTACTGGTACCAACTTTGCCCGTTGGCAGAGTCGGATGGAAATTTGGCTGAATATTGCGGGTTATGATCAGTACTTAGTTGAAACTGAACCTAAATCTGATGAAACAATTTCTGATAATGCAAATATAATTGCTAATTGGAAGAAGGGTGACAAAACGTGCCACAGTTTGATTTTGTTTGGTTTAAATAATAAACTGTATGATTCTTACTCAAATCCGCCAGTCACTACATCTAAGGTTTTGTGGGAATTGTTGATTAAGAATTTTAGTATTGAAAATCAAGGTGTTGAAAAATATTGCGTGTCTAAATTTCTTAAGTTTAAGATGGTTGAGGGTAAGTCAGTTTTCGATCAAACACATGATCTGCAACTCCTAGTTCATGAACTCTCAGATGTCAAGATGGTATTGCCTGAGAAGTTTGTTGTTATGTCTATCATAGAAAAATTTCCAAAGTTATGAGAATCGTTTGGTATGTCTCTGAAGCATCACAAAGGGACACACAAAATGGAAGAACTAATGATGGATATTAATATACAAGAAGAACACTTAAAGGAGAAAACAGTCAAGGTTCCTACTTATACAAATTCAACTGTTAATTTTACTTCTGCGAAAAACACAAAAGATAAGAAATCTAAGAATGCACATAAACCTAAGGCAAAGATCCAAAAAAAAACCGAAGAACAAACCTTATTGAACTTGTGGACAAGTTGGCCAATGGAACAAGGATTGTCCTACTAAGAAGGCAAAGAAAGCTACCTCATCTGCAACTGAGGAGGTTGTGGTCAACATGATGACTACATCCTTGAACCTCAATGATGGGTATGTGTCTATTAAACCTGAAATCCTTTCTATTTTTGAACCACTTTATTGGATAATTGACATTGGGACTAATGTACACGTGTGTGCTGATAAATCCATGTTTGTGTCTTATCAGGCCTCTCGAGGTCAGTCCATGACTTTGGGCGATTCCAGCTCTACAAAAGTCAAAGGCGAAGGACGGGTGTACTTGAAGTTCCCTTTGGGGAAGGTTTTGACTCTTAATAGGGTCAAACATGTTCCAACCATTCGACGCAATATCCTTAGTGGTGTCATTTTAGTTAGGGAAGGTTATAGAGTAGACTGCAAATGTAACAAGGCTATTATTACACACCTTCGTGATTCTTTGTTTTTTTGCAAGGGGTACTTATGTGATGTGGAGAACTTGTTTAAGATTCATATTGAACATGTTTCAAATTCCATTTTAAATTTGAATGATTATAGTTCTGTTTGTATGGATCTTGTTTTATCCGATGTTTGGCATTCACGTTTGGGACATGTTAATGTTTCCTCAATGAAGCGTATGATGAATCTAAATTTGATCCCTAAATCTGAAATTAGCAACAATAAATGTGAAATCTGTGTACAAGCTAAATTGCCTAGGAAGCCTTTTCATTATGTGAATAAGAATTCAGAAATTTTGGATTTAGTGCATATAGATATCTGTGAATTTAATGGTGTTGCTACGAGGGATAAAAAGCATTATTTTATAACTTTGATTGACGACGCGAGTAGATACTGTTATGTATTTTTACTTAGAAGTAAAGATGACGCATTGGATAAATTTAAAATTTATAAGAAAGAAGCTGAAATTCAAATCGATAAAATACTTAAACGATTAAGGTCTGATAGGGGAGGAGAGTATACCTCGAACTTGTTTTTTGAATTTTGCCAATTACATGATATAGTTCATGATATCACTGCTCCTTATTCACCACAATCAAATGGGATAGCTGAACGTAAAAACCGAACCTTAATAGATATGGTAAATACCTTACTCCAAACATCTGGATTACCCAACTTTATGTGGGGGGAAGCTTTGAATATAGCTTGCCATATTCTGAATAGAGTTTCCCATAAACATTCAGAGAGTAGTCTGTTTGAGTTATGAAGAGGAAGGGAACTGAGTCTTAAATATCTTCGAGTGTGGGGGTGCCTTGCAAATGTACTTGTCCCTGAACACAAAAGGAAGAAATTGGGACCGAAAACGGTTGATGCCATATTTTTGGGTTATGTAGAGACAAGCTATGCTTATAGATTCCTGATTGTAAAATCAGATATCTCTGGCATTGAGGTCAATACAATTGTGGAGTTACGTGATGCAACATTCTTTGAGGATGTGTTTCCTATGAAAACTAGTGTGCTCAATGAAGTATCTCAAGAAGATTCATTTACCACAGGTTCCATTCCCGAGCACGTGGAAAGGATGACAAATGTGGGGGGCGACTCAGAACAAGCTATTTCTGAATCAGATGTTTCTCAAGAAATAGTTGAACCAAGGAGAAGTAAACGACCTAGGACATACAAGGACTTTGGAAGTGAGTTTCTCACGTACAATGTTGAGGATGATCTTGTTACTTTCAAACAAGCTATGGAATCTCCAGAAGCTAAGTTTTGGAAAGAAGCCGTTAATGATGAAATCCAATCAATTCTCTCAAATGGAACTTGGGAATTGGTGGATTTGCCTCCTGGTTGTTCTGCAGTTGGTTGCAAATAGATTTTTAAGAAGAAACTTAATGCAGACGGGACAATCAATAAGTATAAGGCAAGGTTAGTTGCTAAGGGTTACACACAAAGGGAAGGAATAGATTATTTTGATACCTGTTCACCTGTTTCCCGTATGACCACAATCTGAGTGCTTATAGAATTGGCTTCCATTTATAATATCTATATCCATCAGATGGATGTGAAGACTGCGTTCTTACACGGTGATCTTCAAGAAGATATATATATGGAACAACCTAAGGGATTTGTGGGTTGTGGGAATGAGTCCAAAGTATGTAAATTTGTTAAGTCATTATATGGCTTGAAATAAGCCCCTAAGCAATGGCTTGAGAAGTTTGATTCTGTGATATCATCATTTGGCTTTATTTCTAATGAATTTGATAAGTGTCTCTACTGTAAGATTGTCAATAATAGATTCATTTTGTTATGCTTATACGTCGATGATATCCTGCTTTTTGGTTCCGATGTGAAATTAGTAAATAAGACAAATTCATTCTTGTGTAGCAAGTTTGAGATGAAGGATATGGGTGTCGCTGATGTGATTTTAGGGCTTAAAATCATAAGGTCTACTAATGGTATAACTCTCTCTCAGTCTCACTATGTTGAGAAGATACTAGAGAGGTTTGAGTACACATCACATAAACATGTTAAGACTCCATATGATTCATCAAAACCCTTGTTCAAGAATGAGACTGGGGTTCCAGTGTCTCAATTAGGATACTCTCAGATTATTGGAAGTTTGATGTATCTTATGAATTGTACACACCCAGACATTGCGTTTGCCGTGAACAAGTTAAGTAGATACACCAGTTGTCTCGACAAGACCCATTGGGAAGCTCTTGACAGAGTTTTGAGGTATATCAAGGGAACATGTTCTCTTGGGCTGCATTATGGTAAACATCCTTCCGTAGTCGAAGGATATAGTGATGCAAGCTGGATTGCCGTGAATTCTGGGAGTAATGGTGTCTCAGGATATGTATTCCTGTTGGGAGGAGGAGCTGTTTCCTGGAGGTCTAAGAAACAGACCATATTGTCTCGGTCCACTTTTGAGGCAGAGTTGTGTGCTTTAGATGAAACTGGATTGGAAGCTGAATGGTTACATGGACTTATGTCTAGTTTACCTATGGTAATGAAGCCGCTTCCTGCAATTTTAGTTCACTGTGACAACACTACAACTATTGCTAAGATAAAGAGTTCCAAGTACAATAAAAAACAGCGTAGACACATCCAAGTCAGATTGAAATATATAAGGGAGTTAGTGTCTAATGGGGTCGTGGCTGTGGAGTACGTCAGTACCAAAGATAATACAGCTGATCCTTTCACTAAAGGTCTTACCTTGGCTTTAGTGGAAAAATCCAGGTTGGGGATGGGACTGAAACCCCTATATATTTGCAGGCAGTAGCAACCCAACCCAAAAGAGTGGAGATCCCACGAATAGGGTTCAACGTGGTAATAACAAGATGTGGGGTAAATCAGATGACACTATGTATTCTTATTTGACGCCTCTTGCATCTGTGTGTCTATTCTCTGGGAAACATGTTAGTGTCATGACTGCAAGTTAGTAAGCGAGTAGTCTCTTAATGGTGTCAAGTCTTAGGACAGGATGTTGGCAGTACATTCTTGGAGACTCCAACTAAGTGATTGATGTTGTGTAGGCCGCAACATGAGAATTGGGTTGTTCTCTGTTATCAATCATGATATACAATTTTGTATGCATGGCCTTAATGCATTGTTTTCTTTACTACCATGTCTTTATTGTGTTGTTACCAACCTATACTCTTGTACCCAAGGTTCAGGTTCAAGAGTTTTGTTCACCTAGTTCCTATAGGGGTCACAATTGGATAACTCAGGTAGATTCAAACCGAATGGTATCTGCTGAAAGCACAATATGAAGGATTGAATGGTAGAGCACACTACACGTTGGATGTTGTGGGGGATTTTTAGATATATGGCTGTAGCAACCATCTATTTAGCATGGGTTAAGCCCAATGTAGTGCATCAAGTACATGTGAGAAAAGTAGTTTTGTCTCTAGTGAAAATGGCAAAGAAGTTTTATCCCATACTGCTCACTCCTAGAGCTTTTGTGGTACTCATATGTAGGATCACATGGGGTACTAGTGTTCAAGGGGTCCTAGGAGGGAGGTATGCTCACCTCCTTGGTGGGTGGGGTTATCACATCATAACACACACATGCGCGCGCGCGTCACGCTACGCCTCGCATCGCCTCACCTGGCCTGGTCGGGCCGGGCTCGGGCTTGGGCTTGTGGCTTGTGGATTGTGGATTGTGGATTGTGGAGAATGTATTTCATCTTCCGTCTTCTTTTTGCACTAGGATACGACTCAGTAATTAATTACTCGTGTAATTAATTGTTTCTTTCCTATTCGAATTTCTTAATCCTAATTGGAAAGTATTTCTCTTTTGAGGATTACTCTATATTGTGTACAAGAGCAACCGAGTATTTGCGTCTTACTGGGAATAGGATTAGGGACATGCGTGGCTATATATTCTCCTCCGTTCATTAGGGTTAAACACACAACAAACATCTTTCTGTTGCCATTTCACGTGTGTTTTGAGAGTCCTAATCCAGAGAGCGAGTGCCTTCATTCCAAGCCGCTTCGTGGAGTTGTTCTCCTGTGCGGAGTGCGGCGTCCTGCTTCATGTCACCGAGATGTAACTGTCAGGCGGTAGTTCCTGCGGTTGCTGTGCTGCACTAGTAGCAGTGCAATGTGACTATGTCAAGTGCGAGTGAGATAAGTCAGTTCTAGGTTCGTGCCAGATCGAGTCTGGGAGAACGGTGCCTATCCGCGAGGATTGTCAGGCACTGATTTCTTTAAGTATCATGTTTGTTTCTCAACGAACGATCTGGTTTGTGAATCTAACTCCTGTTTTTTTTGTTCTTCGGCTTTGTTTGATCTTCGTTTCTTACTTTGGATCTGCCTAAAACTATTAATTACATTGCACCTGTCGCTTTTGCATGAATGACGTTAATAAATATTAACAACATATTGTAGTAGCTTTTTGTTGATGCATATTTAGCATTCAACAATTACAATTCGAATGCACAACCGTGTATCACCCAAACAACAGTCACTTACTCGGCTCCCCCAAGCCTGCGTTTGGCACGGGACCGAAACACGGTTTGGTGTTGTCTTTTAGTAGCAACCCTGCCAAACAAGTGTCAGTTTGAGGCTGATTTGTGTTTGGTTCGCAACCCTGAAAAACCCCCATTATGGGATAATGGAACCCCCTAACTTGGGTTCTCCCAGTCCCACGAGGGACGGGATTCCAGTTCACAAACCTGTTTTCATGATCTGATCCTCTCCTCACCCCGACACCCATCCCGACATTCTTCGCCTTTCCCCTCTAACTGCTCTATCTTCTACTCTGTGGTCTGTGCTCTCTTCTCTCCCAAGACCTCCTCTCCCGAGACCTCGTTCTCTCCTGAGACCTCAAGACAACCTCACCATTACTATTATCTGTGAGTTAAAGCTAAGTCCCATCATTTCCAGCGGCAAAGCCATGGCAGGAGACTGGCGTACAGAAAACCCTTCCCAGTGGAGTAGGCGGAATACCAGGTCAATAAAGTGGATGTATGGGTGTGGTGGCTCGTCTGTAAGCGCCGAGCTACACCGACAGTCTACACGCCGACAAGGAACCCTCCTGAGTTGTCATCTCCCATAAAAGCGGCCCATTTCACTGTGTACAAGCCGTGCAGTAAACCCTAGAAAGGGCAAGCGCTGTCGCGGCTGCTATATAGTTCTGCTCTTCATCAGCGATCTCCTTGCTTTTCACCTTCGAACCCTCCACACAGTCTTCTATTCTGCCGCCGCTGCCGAGCCCCTTTATTGGGAAGTCGCCGACCTGCTTACAAGGTTTGTCTCCGCCGACCCTTTTCTTTCTTTCTGTTTGCTAGCCTCCTATCTTTACTGTTGTAACGATAGATGGTTTAATCAGTAAAGTAATGTGTATTTCTGTCTCAATTTCTTGTCACATGTTTCGTCCCTGGAAATGTCTAGCTGTGCTCCTGTTTTCGTCATCTCGGCTGAGCAGGTATTTGTTCTTATCAAACAACAACACATTTTCTCCTATTCTAGTTTCCTGCTTGCTTGATTCAGACAATATTGTTGTTGTATTGTGTCTACGAGTAACAAGGGTCATTGGGATGTTGTATAATCACATGGTTGTTGGCTATTGTATTATCACCATGATATTGTTGTTATATTGTACACAAGTAACAAGTAGGGCTCAATTTTTCTGGTCAGTTACCAGGAAAACATGAATTATTATCTGTATGGCCCTTGTATTTGAACTCTCAATTCTTGTAACATTTTTTACACTCCAAGTATTGCACATGAGACCATTGTGCTCTTTTCTTATGTTAGCCTAATGTTAATTATTATTGATAACATACTAAAGAACAACTGTAATTAAAAAAATTACCATTGTCTACAAGGAAAACACTAGTCTTGTTTTTTGCAATACATGTTCATTAGCCAAAGGCACTTTACTCCAACCATTGATATATTTATTGATTCTTTTTTAGGTGTCACCAATAAACAACATTACAAGAGGCAAGCATCCAATAAATGGGGGTTTTCAATAATATTCTCAACACAAATTTGTATGCATTGTCTAGGTCTAATTTTGTAAGGGAGTTTTTTGTGTGCTTATTCTACCACATTGTAACACACTAGGCCAGATCTCTTTTTTCTTATTCTAGCATCTTGTTCCTATTGTTGTTGACCTTGTCACAATATCGCTGCATGTCATGAGATGAATGGTTACTTTTAACAAATTCATCAATATGTAGTCTACATATACTACACTTGCAAGGTTGAAGATTCATAACACATTTATTTCATGTATTCTCAATGATGCTTGTTTTGTTTCTAAGATGGAAAGATGGTTCTTCTAGTCATCTACTTGGGCTATCCTTGATGTGGTTTCTTTCATTTCCATCAACCCCCAAGAGTCACACTAAATTTGGCTCTAGAATGATAGACATAATGACCTCATTATATTTGTGTTTGAAGATACCTCAAACACTACAATGGTGGATGCGTTATTTTCACTTATTTCAATCATAAAGTCCATTCCAATGACTATGGCATAGTCTCGTTAATTTTATCATATACTATATTTATAATGATCTTCTTCATTCCATATGCACTTCAACATATCTTCCTCAAAGCTCAAGTATTCACAACCTACAATACATAATTTCAAAGGTGGCCTTGTCACATGTTTTATTAGTTAGGGAGTTAAGGGAGTACACATCTTTTTAGTTTCAATCAAAGAAGAATAAGAACTGGGGTTGGGGTCTACAAAATGATGCGTGCATTCCAATCTGATCCATGTGTGTGCCACTATTAATCCGTCTACATGATTGGCCAAGGTTTGCAGTGCTGTATTTACAATTATCCACTAGAATCTCCGTATTTGGAAAATAATCATTCACTATGTTAAGTAGAAAATCCATGTCTTATCCATGTCACATATTCACTAGATTTAATTCATATCCTTCCTGAATTGTAAAAATTCCTGTGAACGTCATCTGGCACAACTCATACACAACTCATACATGTGTCTCACATTTAAGAAAATATATTTTTGCAACATTGAATGTAGTTGTGCATAACGAAATGATGGTAAGAAAACTTGGTTAATTTATTCTAAAACGCCACTCCACATAAATCCTTACCCTCCCTCCTATACAAATTATTCAGTGAAGTCAGTTTTCATCACGAGAAACAAATGACATCAACATGTCCTTTCATTTCTCTAAATATGAGTAGCAAATATAGAAAGAAACTACGCTGTTGTCTGCATTATACGTACATGAATTATGGTTACTTCGTACAACAAGGCTTGTGAGGAAGAGAAATATTGCGAATGTAGAAGGGCTTTTCATAACAAATGACAAACTACCGTTGTGTTTTCAACAACAATATTTGTAATACAAATATGATGTTTGTGTCAAGGATTTTTTTCCCTGTTTATGAGGTGATGTTTCTGAAGATATCTGATGATAATGTTCATATCCAATCCAAAAAAGAGACAAAAGAAAAAATGTTTAATTTGTGAAAGATGGACTTTATGAGGTGATGGTTTTTGTTATTTTACTTTCTGTTTAGCTTACCCACATATTATAGCCCTTTTCTAACTAGGAATAATGTTACTATTGTACACACATCCTCTTAAGCTCAAATATTTTTACATGATTGATATAGAAGACATATATCAATATTTTTACAATGTTACTATTGTACACACTATTGATATAGCAGACATATATCAATATTTTCTAATTCTTACCTATAATTGTACATGTAAATATTTTAATTTGTGAAAGATGGACTTGTGGTCAATTGCACATACTTCATTCATCCCACCACCTGGGACATAGATAGTCTGGTGGAACAAACATACAATTCGAAGCAATAAGCACATACACAACTTGTTGAAATGTGGTCATTACCACATACTGAAAGACATGTGAAAATTTAGTCGAGTCTCTGTCAACCAGGTTTGGGTCAAATTTATGAGGTTATGTCATGAATCGTATCATCTCTATTTCCAAGAAAAAATCATGATCATCTTTATAATAAAAATATATATAAATATGAAATTATAGTTAGTATGGGTAATTTTGTGATATATGTTAGTATAGGGATATATGTTAGTATAGGGATATATGTTAGTATAGGGATATGTAGTTACTATAGGGGTATATACTTCAAATTCCAGTTGTGTTGTGAGGTTAGGAATTTTTTACCAGTTAGTATAGGAATTTTGTGATATATGTTAGTATAGGGATATATACTTCAAATGCCAGTTCTGTTATGAAACAATTATGCTTTGTGATATATGCTAGCTTGAATGAATGATTTTAATTTTCATGTACGACCAAAATGTACACCCATTAGTATTCTGTTGATTATATTGCAAATAATCCAACTATTTCGGCTAATCTGTATTCCCTCTGAATTTCTTGTATGTACCGTCCCTGACCCTGTCGCTGGCCGTGCAACTCTCTTCAACCTTCAAATCGGCTTACCAGGTATATCTCATGAGCAATACAAACACGTTTAATGTGAATGCCATGTTGAATACTTGCTATTTATGTAGTTTTCCTGTAATGAACATATTGGATGATGTGTTTGCTACAACCATTTCAAATTTAACAACAATTTCAAATTTGTTGTACAAATTTTGGATCTTATGTATGGTCCGGATAATGGATCTTATCTTAGACTACTTCAATAAAAGTTATTACTTTCAACTGCGTAGTCTCATACTAGGTTCGTATAACAGCTTCATTTAAACACCCAGACTAAAGTGATATATCGCAATGTCATTGCTACTATGGATGCACCCGACTCGAGGTTCCGTATTGTATGGTTGAAAGAGTTGGATGAGGCTCTGGTTGTGGCATTGAGGAGACAATATGACATGGGTAGGTGTGTCGATGGAATATTTACTAGGGACGCATGGAGGGCGACGCTACGCGATTGGCATATCAAGATGGGGAGGAACGAGGGTACATTGGATCAGTTAAAAACTCGGTGGAAGAACCTCAGGAGAGACTATGCAAAGATAAAATTGGTGACCAACAAAAGTGGTGTTGGATGGGATGACAGTAGGCACAAGCCAATATTGCCTGACACCCCGGAGTGGAGGGAGGCACTTGTGGTATGTCTAATAATATACACTCCCCTGAGTATTATATATTAAATTAAACTTATTAATATTGACCTAATCAGTAGTTGTCCCCTATTTTAGGCAAATAGAGAACTAGCGAGATTGATCAATAGACCATTCTACCACTACCACGACGTCAATCTGATGGGGGGGGAGGAACATAGCTAGGGGCCATCATGCAATGCCCTCAATTGATAGACAACCTCCTTCTGATGTTGTATCTGATGATGATGTTGTTGTTGACCTAGATGCATTTGATTCATTTGTCAGCCCAGAACCGATCGGTCCAACCGGTTTCATTGAAGACATGGGTAATTCTGGGATGCAAAGTGAAGACACCAATGGCGGATCACACAACCAAGGTGTTGGTGTAAGTACTCCCACCACAATCAGACGCAGGAAGCGAGCGTCAAGCTCACAGGACAGTTGTGTCCTGTCTAATGATTTCGTGTCTGAATTTACAAAGGTGTTTTCCAAGGTACATGAGATGGGCAGTGGAATTGCTACTAGGTCTAATGATAAAGACGAATACCAAACCATTTTGCACCACTTTCATGCAAGCTACCCTGATGCCCCTGTCCCAGTTTTTACCACTCTTGTGCACGCCATAAAAGATCCAACTAGCCGTAACATTTACCTAAGCCTTATGGACACCCCACAAAAAATTACCATTTGGTTGCAAGACTTGTGGGAAATGAAAAACACAACTTCTGGAGCTTCTGCATCACAATCACCCTTCACTCCACAATCTCCACCGTCCCCGTTTACTAGCACAAGTGGTTACATTAGTAGAGTTCCTGCCCCACCATCGTACTTCTGAGGTTGTCTAATTTAAGAACTATATCAGTATCCTACCTTTTATTTTATGAACTCTCTCAAAAGTTGTTGTTGTACTATTTTATTCCATTGGGAACAATCTCTGAACTATGGTACTATGTAATGGTTTATCTTGTTATTTGCTATTTGGTTAGTATTTGCTATTTTTTCGATATAACCCTAATTTCATTTATGTAATATCTCGATATTTTTCTGATGTGGGTAATCATATTTAATTCTAGACGTGATGGCCGATATTCATCCATATGAAACAACTGATGACATTCTACAACTACTGGATCTTATGTCTGGTCTGACTAATGACATTGCTAACGCAATATCCTACCAAATAGCTGACCAAATATCCCACAATATCATGCAAAATTCAGACGCCGCAACCACACACCAACCAATATCGAGATCGATTAGTATTAGGAGCGGCCATCAAAAGGTTTTATAAATAATAACCGGCCATGAAAGGAGGGCATACGATCTGTACCGTATGCTACCCAACACGGTTTTAGCCTTTGTTGACAAACTTGAGGACCGAGGTTTGTTAAAAAGTACAAGATGTGTGTCATCAATGGAGGCAGTTTGCTACTTCCTTCAAATGGTTGGCCATGGCCATACCAACCGTGTTTTGGCTGAGGACTACATTCACAACGATGAGACCATAAGTAGAAAGTTTAACGAGGTGTTGGATGCAGTGTGTGCTTTGTGCAATGAATATATTGTCATGCCAACTGCATCTACAACTCTGCACCGCCACATCGCTGAGAGTTCAAGATTTTACCCTTACTTCAAGGTATGACCATCACTTAGTTGACCATTGTCCATTTCATTGTTAATATAGCCACTATCGTCATCGTTGAGTTTGGTATTTACTCACGTATTTCTTATATACTTGTCTTAGGATGCCATTGGGGCAATTGACGGGACACACATCCCCATTTTGGTGAAGCGCGATAAGCAGAACCGATATAGGAATAGAAAAGGGAATGTTTCTATGAATGTCATAGCTGTAGTAGACTTCTCAATGGAGTTTACATATATCATGACTGGTTGGGAGGGATCTCCTGCTGACCAAAGGGTACTTCACACAACTACAACCATAGGCGGGTTCAAAGTACCTGCTGGGAAGTACTATCTTGTTGATGCAGGGTACGCCAACACCAGTCAATTTCTTACACCATATCGAAACGTTGCTTACCATATAGCAGAGTATCGGGGTAACAGAAGCTCATACACCGACAAAAAGGAAATGTTCAACCACCGACATGCTCAACTATGTAATGTTGTTGAGCGAGCCTTTGGTGTGTTGAAGAAGAGGACTTCCTACTTTCGTAAAGGAGCGACTTTTCCCGTACAATCTCAGTCTTGGATTGTAATGGCTTGTTGTATCGTTCACAATTTTATCCGGCGCCAAAATGACGGTGATCCTATGATGGACGAAAACTTGGATGAGCCTCATACTACCACTGACATCTTGAATGAATTGAGTTCTCTCCAACAAACAAGTCAGGTCGATGCTAGAGAGGGAGATATTTTGCGTGAAACTGTTGCCAATTCTATGTGGGCAAATCAGTGATTTATACATATGTTTTCTAACTTGCAGACATTAAAACATGTTCTACAACATGTTCTCAAACTCTATTGTTGACTACAATTTTTCCTACTTATAAACAATGTCAAATTATGTCTCATTAGGTTTTCTATCTAGAAATGGACAATGACATGCCATCGTGCCCATGTGGTCTACAGTGCACCGTAGGAGTGTACATGGATGCCATATATGCGGCAAATGGACGGTTTGAAGACAACAATCCCCATGGCCATATTTTACATGCGGTAGGGGTCTTGTACCAACCAGATGCCATATGAGGTTGCCCGCGTAGCAAGTACAACCTACAGTGGCCACACTGACTGCAATTAGGGATGCAATGGTATCACAAATCACATATATACGTAGTGAATGCAAGTTCTGGTCAGAACACTGTGACTTTGTCTGTTCAACAAGAACATACACTGATAGGCTACAAGAAGAAATTCCAAGTATGCGGGAGAGGTGCTGATATCTTTGCCACCGACTTCAAATAACGAGTGATAATGACTCTTCAACAGAAGAAGATGGATACAATACGTCATAGATATACTATATTATGATTTGTCCAAATGAACTGCACTTGTCTGTTGCAACAATTAGCTACTCCTAAACAAATGTTCTTCATATTATCTTTGAAAACTATGTCATGAACCTGACATTTTATATTAATCATCAATTTTGTTTTATTAGATGTCGATGACTCCATCTGAGGTTTTTAGGTGTGATTGTGGGCTAAATGTAGCCTTACGGCTTAACACAAAGGATGTAGGGTTATATGATTTTGCCATTCTTAATCAAAGGTCGGGCAAAATGTATTACATATGCCCTACTCGTGAGATGCGATATTACATCAATAAATAATAGACTGCCCTTGTCGAGGCTCCGCATTCTTTGCCATTAACTTGAACTTGGTACTACATTTTAGGGAAAAGACCGATGCAGATACTTCCATTGGGTAGTCGATCTCCCCCCAACAATTGATTCATTGAAAGCGGAGATTATGTTACTAACTGTTGAGTGCAAGTCAGTGTGGGGCCAGGTGATGAACATGAAGGACTTCGTTGAAATTCAACACAATTATGATGAATTATACACTAACAAAAAGTATGAGCATGAGGTTTTAGAATGCAACGTTGCCAGTCTGGAGGAAGATTGTCATCTGCTTGTGGACATCCCTTCACCTCAAATGACTCCATAACGTTGAATGGAAAATACATTTACATTGTCTTCTCTATTTAGAATGACTATCAATGGATGTTATGAACATCATACACTTGTTTAATTTAGGCACTTTTATAAACGTCGTATTACATTATAAGTGTTATGAATTTTTTCTTCATGTTGGTGAATGTTTTATTAATGATGTATGTTATTAATTGAAATTTTGCTTAATGTTATATAAAATCAAATAATACAATTAATTGTGATATACACCCTTACTTTTGAAATATATTACTTACAGAATCTGTTATATGGCTGGCCAACCGCCGCCACTGTCTTTTATATGGTCTACCGATCTTTATATGATTCTTAGGGGTTTGATGAGAACCCAATATCACGTGGGTAGATGTGTCAATGGAGTATACACTACACAATCTTGGATGGAGGAATGGCACCAGATCATATACATAACAGGAGACCCTTACATTTCATTGGCTGAGTTGCAAATGTGATGGAAACACATCAAGAGAGAGTTTGTAAGAGACAATCTTTTCATATTGGGAGATTTATTGCCTCCCCCCACATTGACCGCACAACAAGGCATTGAACACAACTTTTTGACGATGTGTCACACTTACCCACTAGAGATTTCTGCATTCTTTACCACTGACGATTGAAATAAACAAATGAACTTGTAACATATGTGCTAAATGTTGTAGTTGTGTGTTTGCGTCACAACATTTTACATGCTCTACTTATGTGTTACAATATTATGTGTTGCTACCAAAATGTGATCAAATTTCCTACTTCATTATTATGTTTACAAAAATTACATCACCTTCAAACTTAGTATCAGCTAAGTTAGGTTGCATTATTTATTTGTAAAACTTATTGGCACAATTACTTTATGATTTCTGTTATTTGTTCATACATTTGTTTTTATTAATTTTAGATGTCGACATCGTGTGCAAAGGCAAGGACAAGGACAAAATTCGAAAAACTATTGATGTCTCTAAAAAAAATTCAAAAATATGTTGAAGATAACCTTTTATGCAAAAAACTATGTTGCAATCACACAAAGGAGGAGGGGGGCAAAATTGGGACCGATGAATGAGTCAAGGGTCGGGTTAGTCAGCATGTTCCTCATTTGCTGTTGTTGTTTGATTGGCCAAAAGATGACATCAAATAACAAAACAAGTAGCCGGTGCAGGAACCATGCCCAATGTTATGGGACGAGTACGATGAGGCCATAATGTTGGCCAATTTAAATCAAGATCCACATCCAACCATGTCCCCCCAAAGTGGCTTGTCAAAATCTTAGCTTCTGTTTTGCTGTTTAGTGTTATGGCATGTGTCCCATTTTTTGTCTGTCTCCCCTAACAAAGTTCACCCATAAATAATTATTTTATTATCAGTGACCGTTTATGTTTAACTAATGACGACAATATGATTATTATCCATTGCTATTAGTGACAATAATGTTATTTGTTTATGTTATGAACAAAATAGATTAGGTCAATTTCATATTTCATGTAGCTTGACAATTACTGTGTCGAATATGCTCAACATTACATATATATCACATGCAAATGTCATTCCAGACGACAATAGCGTTTCATTAATTTTTAATCACCACGTAAAAATTAGCATTATCATATCTTATTTGCAATTTTCTAAATATACAAAATAACACCCACACAACATAAATAATTTTTTTAATATATTCTAGACTTAGATTGAAGTGACATCACAAATACACATTCTGTGTACTTGTTCAAAAAGTGTTGCAAGAACATGACAGAATAAGCAGATACTGACTACGCTGCCAAACAGAATCAGACTTGCTACCAAACAGAATCAAACTTGCAGCCAAATAGATTCAGACTGCACACAGACTCAAATCAGACCAGCTGACCAGAATCAGACTGTGTTGTCAAACAAAATCAGACTGCATCCTGACTGCTCCAGCACCGGAATCCAGACTAACCTCAACTAACTCAGTCCAGATTTCAAAATCCCAGTATGTGCCAAACGCAGGCCAAAGGTCTCGATAAAGATTGCTGCGCATCCTTGGCGTTCAAGGGCTCGTTGCGTGCGGGCGCATGGACTGTACCTCACACAAAACAGAAACAACCCCGCCCATAAGCTAGGTCAGATGCTACTGACCGGACCCAACATTTTGTTATTGAAAAGAATGGAATTTTGTTTGCAACACACATCGGATGGTCAGATGTCTCAGATGGTCTATAGCTTCCAAGAAAATATCGTATTAACGACATAAAGTGCAAAAGCCTCGATTTTGGTGTGTATCCATGTCAAGGAAGCGCCATCACGTAGCTATGTTGTTATCTCATAAAAACATGATTTGGTCTAACAATCCAATCAAAGATCAATGAGCTAATCTGCTGCACCTGATCACCATAGCAAAGCAAGTGAGATGTTTCCATCATTTGCCATGGAGTCCCATTTGTGACCATGGGTATCGCCACCTACCATGTAAATTTTCACCATATCGAAGCTGAAGCCAATAGCATCAATAAATATAACTACTGGGACTATAAACCTCCCCAAAACAGTCCCTCGATGGGCCTATATATATTTAGAAAGAGCACAAATCAAGATTATATTGGCTTCCAATGTTCATATATGTACATGATCATACGCTCACGTACGGCCACAAAAAGTTGAAACCGTGTCCTATTTTCAATCCCCGTTTTAGATGGAGACCGAACTTACATAATTCTATCTTAAGCATGATTCATTCAGGGGCGGATAAAAAGGAGGGGGGGGGCTACCAGGGCTGAAGCACCCCCACTCCAAAAAAAAACAATAGATATATAATACTATGATACTATGTAATGGTTATATATATATTTTATAATATACAATTTTAAAAATTTGACTTCTTGTTCTAACCAATTATATCACTATTGTTTGTCGATATCACTGATAGGTTGAACTATATGCATTTGACATCTTCTCTTTATCTTTATCACCAATTATAAATTTGTAGTTATAATATAAATACTATTACATATTATATGAGGACATGAGCTTGATATGTGTTTCTTCCTGTCGTTTTCCTATTTAACTTTACATTATAATTTTATATCAATGTGTATTACGTTTTATGCATCACATATCCATATGTGGGACTATATAAGAAATAGGAAAACATAACCTCATATTTGGTAAAAATATCAACATAATATGAAACTCATAAAATTATAAATATGTTAAATATTTATCAAATACAAATGATTATGAATAGAACTAGTGTATTCAAATATATGACACACTAATAAAAATGTGATGACCACACATGTAGAATCAAGCATCTTTTATTTAAACACATTCCTTTCACATATTCATATGTCATCACTCCCTAAAACTAAAAGATATTTATATTTAAAATAGAAACAAATAGAAACTACATTCAGTGCTACATGGTATTTCATAAGTCTTAATTACTTACTATGTAAAGATTCAAAGTACAATCAAATAAAAAAAAATTTCAACTAATTATAAACTTATGAAACAATGTTGATTTTCTTTATACATAAAAAAAATTAGAAAAAAAATCTTTTATCACACGATAGTAATAGTATTTGATATAAGGCAAAGTGATAGTAGGGAAAACATGTGGAGTATCAGATCAAAATGAAAAAATGAAAAGGATAAATTTGTTTACTAAATTTAATTTTTATTAAATAGAAAGATAAAAAGAAGGGTGATAAAAGAAATTTATAAAAAAAACAATATTCATTGTTTATTTTCACTCCTTTGCCAATTTTAATATAAAAATAAATATAAATGGATTTTTTTTTCTTCATTCTGTTTGATTTTTATTTTCCACCTTCTTTTTGTTGACTTGAGAGTTATACATTATCCATATTTTGATGATGACTTAACCATTCCATTCATATGTATCTAACATGTTTGTTCAAGATTGATTTTAGGCTTTAGGTATATGAAAAGGATCAAATTATACAAGTCCTAGCTTATCCATTTTCAAGTCAAAAGTAATGCAAGTGTGAAATTTGAAAAATCACTCTAAATCACCTTAGATTAAATTTGTAATCACTTGTATTGATGATATGACTTGTAACTAAGACGGAAAAAAATCAGGGACACTTAATTCCAATGTTTGGTCACTAAAAAATCATTTTGAAAAATTTATCACGATAACTCTGTCAGTCGAGTTTGAATCTTGATCGAGTCATGGATTTTCTAAAATGATCAACTAGTCGAGTTGTACACTCACAAAACTCGACCGACCGATCAACTGACCAAAACTGATTTTGACTCATCGGTTGAGTTTTCCAGAATAAACTCGATCGATAGTTTGAAAATTAACTTTGTTAGTTAGTAAATTGGTTGAGTTATCTTTATTGAAACTTGACCGAATATACTGTATCAAAAATGCAAAAAAGGTGGTTTCAACTGTTAGAGAGTTGTTAGAAATGAAAATAGATCTATTGCAAGTTGTAAAATGGTTTTTTTCATTCTTAAGTGATCCCACACTCAAAGGAACACCCGTATCTTAAATAGGACCCCTTGGAGTTAATTCCAAGTTTTCTCATTCATACTATCATTGTTCTGTGTTATAGTTGAGTGTGATACAACCCTTTGAGCCCCTTTCTCTCTATCATTTACAAAGCATTCTGTAATTATGAGTGAGTTAGGCATGTTGTAAGAGAGATACCTCCACATGCTTATAAATCTCTCATTCCTTTCATCTTCTCAGTCCCCTTTCTCAAAGAGAAAAGGTTGAAGTGAGCTTCTCCAAGTGAAGGTGAAGTTGCTGGTCTTCTTCAAGGTTGAAGAAGAAGGGAAAGGAGAATATTCAAGAAGAGTGGGTAATCCTTCAAGGCCAAAGTCTTGATGCAAGTGTGGGTAAGTCCTTGTTGAAGGCTGAAGACATCTTGATCAAGTGGGTAAGTCCTTGTGTAGGTGAAAGACTCTTGTCTTGAGTAGGTAACCCCTTGGATGTATGGTGGTCTCCTTATATTTCTTATGATGGAATATAAGTATACACAGATTGCAAAGTCCTAGAGGTTGACCTCTCTAGGTAGTGGATTGATTATATCCTCGTTTGGAGATTGGAACCACTCTAACCATCTTGTCCAAGTATATGTTCTAATCTCTGTCATCCTTACTATGCTTGCTTATATAGGAATTCAAATTGATCTTAAGCATTTGATTTCAATTGATATAATTTGAAGGTCTAACTATTCTTGTGAGAATTTTTGAATCTCTATTCACCCCCTCTATAACCCTCGATCCAACAAGTGGTATCTGAGCTAAGGATCTTCTCCAACAATCTCCCATGAGATGAGAAGATGGGTGATAACCTACTTGGTTCACTCAACCTAGAGGGAGGATTCTCCATGCTCCCCCCAGTCTTTGATGATATCAAGTTCCTCTATTACAAAAGGCTTATGTAGTTCTATATTCAAGGGATGAACTTTGATATGTGGAAGGTGATGATCACACTATACAAGGAGCCAATCGAAGCTATGTCAACATGGAATGAAGCTGCTCTAAAATTAGCCCATCTCAATGCCAAAGCTATAAGCATCCTCTATGCAGCCCTCACCCCAAATGAGTTCAAATTCATCTCCTCATGAAATACAACCTATGAGATATGGGATAAGTTGTGCATCACGTATGAAGGCACAAAGAAAGTTAAGGAGGCAAAGATCTACACGTTGAACATCCTCTTAGAGAACTTCAAGATGGGGAAGAAAGAAGGAGTTGCCGATCTAGGCTCAACATCATAATCAATGGCCTAGCGGCTTTGGGAGACACTTTGGATAGAGAAGCAATCAAATCAAAGATCTTATGATCTCTACCAAAGAGATGAGAGTCTAAGGTGACTTTCATTGAAGAAGTGAGAAGTCTTGGTGACATTCCAACTGAAGATCTCATTGATAATCTATAAGCTCATGAGCGAATACTTGACAAGAAAGAAGAGGAAGCCAAGCAAGAAGAGAAGGAAGCTAGAAAGATCAAAGATGGAGGTTGTCATCCTTGAACAACTTGCTTTCTAGACCTCTCCTTCTTCCTCTAGTGAAGATGATGTCCCTAGTGAGCATGAAGATAACTTCACCAATGGAAAGCACTTCAAGGGAGAGCAATCCTCTTCTTCTACTCCAAGATGCTACAAGTGTGGACATAAGGGGAACTACAAGAGTAAATGTCCAAAATCTAAAAAATCACACAATCGTGAAGCTCCAAGGAGGAAGAGTACATGAAAGAGAGCAAGTACAAGAGGAAATAAAAGAAGGAGAAAATACACAAGAACGCATCTCATTAGCTTGTCAAGCATCATCCTCAAGTGGCTCAAGCTCCAATGAAGATGGAGAGTGCCACCTTGCACTCATGGCCTCTACAAGTGAAGATATTGGTGAGGTAAGTGAGGTAAGCTTGCATGAGTTAGCTAAAGAAACTCTTATTGATATTCTTTTTTCTACTCATTCTTCTTTTTCTAAATGTAAATCTAAAATAAAAAGGTTAGGAAAAATCATTGATGAATTGTATGCTAAACTTGAGATTCTTGAGAAAAATGAGAAAATTCATCTTGAGAGCTTTGATAACTTATAAGTCCAATTTTCTTATGTTGGGTTTTGTGGAGAAAACATGTGCAGCGGAAGCAACAAAAAAAATTCTACGCAACCCGAAACAAGATCTCGTCGACAACAACATATTCGGAAAGAGTGTTTGTGGGATATACCTTATCACAGAGCAAGTCCGGTGATGTCCCACTGCATGATGGTGTGCAATGTTGCTGGCCTACACGGATATAACTTCTCTCCTATTCGTTGAGTGTGTCGTAGGAAGATCCAACGGCGCTTCTGTCATGCGGTGATGTATTCCGCTCATAGCGCATATAGATGGTCGTATATATCCTCTGAACATAGGCCTCTCAGCGTCTATGTCTCTACTTTGTCCACGCCGATGGACGGGAACTCCGCATCATACTTCCTAAGCTGGCGGGAAGGAGTCATCTCTGTGCGGTGGTATGCTAGTGGAGCGGTGCTCTCCTTTCTCTCCTGAGGACGGTGACAACTAGGGTTTACATATGTGAGCATAAAATGAAAAGCCTCTCTCAATATCTTATATAGATGTCAGTCGTCAAGCCCCTTTGAATAGGAGACGAGAGGAAGTAGGGTTTCCTAAACCCATCGGTAAATAGAAACACTACATTAATTAAAATGACCGTGGATTAATTATAATATTCTGGAATTAATTGATTAATCAAATAATCACATTAATTGATTAATTAATATCTGACTCCATGTAATCACTCAGGATGGCTCTATGGGCATATATACCAACATACTCCCACTTGCACTTAGAGCCAACCACTCTAATATTATTCTAATGGGTTACATAAACATTTTAGTGATCAATGTGATTCGGAGCAATTCCAATCAAATCTTCAAATTATACTCCTATTCCAACACATCCTATGTGTGTCACCCGGTAGGCTCCAAATTACGTTGGCAGTGATATCCATAATCATATTATGATTTCACTAGAAATGATTGGTATCTAGTAAGACTTCATTTCCACCCAATTAATTGGAGAAGTTGGAGAACAACTTAATCTATCATTCATGATTGGTGTTATAATGATTGTGTAGTTCCTTTGTCGTTGATATCCAGATTGAACTCGAGTCATGGAACTGTTATCCTCTTCAACATTCAATCCATGTTCCTTGAACTAGAGAAGACTGTCTGAGATATATGTAAGCACAATATCACATATTGACCCACATAAACATGGCCATGCATTTCTCAGTCTCGCTTATCAAGTGGTCGAAATATCAAACTCACATAGGAAGGACAAATTCTATCTACATCACTCACAATCATCCCCATGTGTTATAGTGCACTCATTCATCTTTATGGAAATCCTTATTCAATACCACAGTGGATGATGTCAAAGCACACCAAACGACATGTGATAAGTGTAGTGACTTCAGGTCTAAGAACCACAATCACCACCATCATTATGAGATGTGACTCTAACTACCAATCATGGTATCCATGTGTCACTCTCAAGGTGGGTCTATCTGATACACTATTCTCTAACAAGTATCTATGTATTTAGTTTGATATCTCCATATCATAGATAATGAGAATCTTCCATCAACCAACACACATTCTAATCTTATGTGTTATTGATGTCTACGGATATTTCTACAATAACAACCTATTAGGGACAAAATAAGAATACATACTCTTAGCATACATATGATCTCACTTTTCAGGTCATCAACCCGAAGACATATGTCATTGAGTATAATATTCTATAGACATCTATAAGTTTTATGGTCATCTCACAATATAAAACATAAACATATAGATTGGAAACTTGCCTTTATTGATATGATCAATGTAGTATTACAAATCATTTACATAGTATCCCATTACAATCATCAAATGATAGTCCCTATGGGCATACATACCAACAAATTCTCACTTGCACTTATACCCAATCACTCATGAATCTCAATCCAAGTGATCGAACATGTCTGTCATGTTTCTGTTGTGAAAGTGCTTTTGTGAGTGGGTCATCCACATTACTTTCTATAGGGACTCTACAAATCTTCACATCTCCTTGCTGTACGATCTCTCGTATGAGATGGAACCACCGTAGAATATGTTTGGAACGTTGGTGCGATCTTGGTTCTTTAGCCTGTGTAATTACTCCATTGTTGTTGCAAAACAATTCAATTGCATCAGTAGCACTTGGAGCCACTCCAAGTTCAGAAATGAACTTCTTGATCCACACAACTTCCTTTGTAGCATTAGATGCGGCAATATATTTGACCTCTGTTGTAGAATCCACAACCATCTCTTTCTTGGGACTCTTCCAGCTCACAGCTCCGTTGTTCAGGCAAAATACAAACCCAGATTGTGATATATAGTCATCTTTGTCAGTTTGGAAGGTAGTATCAGTGTAACCCTTTACCACAAGCTCTTCCTCACCACCGTATACCAAGAATTGATCCTTAGTCCTTCTCAAGTACTTTAGGATGTTCTTTACGGCTGTCCAGTGACATTCACCTAGATCTGACTGATACTATCTCATCATGCTCAAAGCATACGATACATAAGGACGAGTACATAACATCGCGTACATGATAGATCCAATTGTTGATGCATATGGAATCGTACTCATGTGTGCCCGTTCATCAAATGAACTAGGACATTGGGCTTTAGAGATCGTAACCTCATGGGGCATGGGCAAGTTACCTCTCTTAGAACCCTCCATGCTAAACCTCTTTAGCACCTTGTCAATGTATGTGTTCTGGCTTAGGCCTAGAAGCCTTCTAGATCTATCTCTATAGATCCTAATTCCTAGTATATAGGATGCTTCGCCTAAATCCTTCATAGAGAAGGTCTTCCCTAGCCAACCTTTTACTGTCTAAAGAGTAGGGATGTCATTTCCCATCAATAGTATGTCATCCACATACAATATGAGAAATATGATTGTGCTCCCACTAACCCTATTGTAAACACAAGGTTCATCTTCATTTTGACTAAAGCCAAACTTTTTGACTACTTCGTCAAAATGTAGAATCCAGCTATGAGATGATTGCTTCAATCCATAGATTGACCTTTGTAGCTTACAGACTTTGTTGGCTTCCTTTGGATTGATAAAACCCTCAGGTTGTGTCATGTACACATCCTCGAGTAAATTACCATTAAGGAATGTTGTTTTAACATCCATCTGCCAAATCTCATAGTCATGATAAGCTGCAATGGCATGCATGATCCTGATGGATTTAACCATAGCAACTGGTGAGAAGGTTTCGTCATAATCAACACCTTGAATTTGACGGAATCCTTTCGCAACCAATCTACCTTTATAGGTTTGAACATTTCCATCCATGATAGTATTCTTCTTGAAGACCCACTTGTACCCTATGGGTTTTACCCCTTTGGGTGGATCCACCAAGGTCCATACCTTATTGGTGTACATGGATTCCATCTCAAATCTCATGGCTTCTAGCAATTTCTCATATTTTGGTCCCTTAATAGCTTCTAGATAGGAAGTTGGATCATCTACTATGCCCAACTTGTCACTATTTTGAGTCACGAGAAATCCAAATCTCTCGGCTCAAGTTGTGTCCTACTAGACCTATGAGGTTCTTGTGTTACATTTGGAACTTAAAATTCCACAACAGTTTGTGAGTCATCATGTTCCTTATGTACCTCCTCAGGTTCTCTGCTTTCTTGTTGGTCTTGAACTTCTTCGAGCTCTACATTCCTCCCACTGATTCCTTTAGAAATAAATTCCTTTTCAAGAAATACAATAGTCCTAGAAACAAACACTTTGTTGTCAGTTGGTGTGTAGAAGTAGTATCCCCGAGTTTCCTTGGGGTAACCAACAAAATAGCAATTTTCAGATTTGGTTCCAAGCTTTTCAAGAAATTGTTTCCTAACATAAACTTAACACCCCCAAATCTTTAACATAGACAAATTGGGACGATTCCCATTCTATATCTCATATGGTGTCTTTTGAACCGATTTGGAAGATACGTTGTTAAGTGTAAATGCTGCAGTTTCAAGAGGATATCCCCAGAACGATATTGGAAGTTCAGATGAACTCATCATTGATCGTACCATGTCTGATAATGTACAATTCCTTCTTTCTGACACATCATTATGTTATGGTGTACTAGGTGGAGTCCATTGTGATACAATAACATGGTCTCTTAAAAGGTCCTCAAACTCTTGGCTTAATTATTCGCCACCTCGATCTGAACGGAGTGCTTTAATACTCTTACCAAGTTGCTTCTCTACTTCATTCATGAAATTCTTGAATATTGCAAGAGTTTCTGACGTGTGTTTCATAATATATACATAGCCATACCTATTGAGGTCATTAGTGAAGGTAATGAAGTATTGATAGCCTCCCCTAGCATGTGATCTAAAAGGTCCACATACATCATTTTGTATGAGCCCTAGCAGATCACTGGCTCTCTCACCATGTCCAATGAAAGGAGTCTTGGTCATCTTCCCTAATAAACATGATTCACATGTCTCTAATGATTCAAAATCAAAAGAGTCTAGATAGCCATCCTTATGGAGTCGAGATATGTGCTTCTCGTTTATGTGCCCAAGATGACAATGCCATAAGTATGTTTTGTTTGAGTTGTCAAGTTTTAGACTTTTAGTATTTACATTGTATATGCTAGTCTCAAGTTCTAACAAGTATATACCATAACACATAGTGGAATTGCCATAAAAGTTCTCATCTTTAGAAATAGAAATTATTCCATTCTTAATGTGAAATTCAAATCCATTCTTGTCCATACAAGATACAGAAATAATATTTCTATTAATGGCAGGTACATAATAGCAATTATCTAATTCTATTACAAGGCCCATAGGAAAAGATAAACTAATAAATCCAATTGATGTGGCAGCAACGCTTGCTCCATTAGCGACCCACATCGCAACTTGGCCCTTTCGTAAAGGCTTACTTCTTATCAGATCCGGCATATTTGAACATATGTGAGATTGACATCTGGTATCTAGTACTCATGATGAAGAAGTATTTAAGTTTATATCAATAACATATATACCTAAAGTGGAGATCTCTATCCCCTGCTTCTTCTTCCTCAGTTCCACCAGGTAGAGAGGATAGTTTCTTTTCTAATATCCAGCCTGGTGACAATGGTGACAACTGTCTTCTTTGGAGATCCCACCTTTAGCTTTGAGCACGGATGAATTTGACTTCTGCCCGACTTTAGAACCTTTCTTAGCATTACCTTTGACTTTTGACTTTCCCTTTGTCTTTTTGATCATCATCACAGACTTGGGCTTGTCTTTCTTCATCTGTGCTTCAGCTGTCCTCAACATGCCCAACAATTCTGACAATGGCTTGTCAAGATTGTTCATGTTGTAGTTCATGACAAAATGACTATATGATTCAGGAAATGATTGTAGAATCACATTAGTGGCCAATTCTTGACCTAGGAGAAATCCCATATTGGATAGGCTTTCCACGTACCCAATCAAAGTGAGTATAAGGGTGCCAACTGAGTCTCCCTCTTTCACCTTGCTCCTGAACAAAGCCTTAGAGACATCATATCTCTCCTGTCTTTCTTGATGCTGATATATGTTCTTGAGACATTTTACCATATCCATGACATTCATTTTCTCATGTTGCCCTTGCAACTCATAGTTCATTGAGCACAACATCAGGCACTTGACATCCACGACATCATCAAGGTGCTTCTTATAAGCATCATTTTCAGCCTTGGGTGCATTTGAGGCGGTTTCCGTTATCTCTGGTGTTTCAAGGACATAGAGCTTACGCTCATGCGTGAGAACAATTCTCAACGTCCTAAACTAGTTTTGAAAGTTGGTTCCAATAATTTTGTCCTTCTCAAGGACCAATCACAACAAGAAAGTGTGAGTGTTGTTTGCCTTTTAATTGCTACAAAAGAAAAGTTTGCATTTAGTCCAAAACATTTTGACTTGTAAAGATTTGATAAATGAGATTAATTAGGCCTTTAATTAATTACATTCTCACTATTTTATTCAAATTTATAGCCCTCACTATCAACTCGGAAGATTGCAGCGTACAACCTTCTAGTGAGCCAAAATCCAAAATAATTGGATCAATGTCTAGCCAACGCCTTCAAAGACCAAATACTAAGGTAGGTAACTTTTTCCAATTGCATCATATGCAACTCTTAGATAGATGATCATGCACAACTCCTTGCCATGATGCATCTGTGTGCCTCTAGGTAATTGATCCTATCAAGGTTCCCTAGTTAAGTCCAACCCATAAGCCAACACGATGAATGTGCACTGTGGAGGCAGACCCACACACCCACCATCACATTTCCACGAGATAGACAGTGTACTACGCGGAGGCGTTCCCACACATAGTCGATCAAGCTTTTCATGTGTGTTGCTTTATGGAAGGCAACTAAAACTTAATATTATTAATTGAGGGGTTTTATTAATATATATACATATCCGAACACGACATACTTATAGTACGTATCATATACTACTATATCCACAACCACAAACGATAGACATGCAATCACAAACACAAATACATCCATTATGGCCATAATATTGTAATCCTTTGGAGCAACAAAGGATAACTGTCCACCTATGGTCTTATACATCTCATGCAACAACACCTATGAATCAACCTGTAAGGACCATCATTACAATGAACAACTTCATGGATGCTCCGTGAGGTTGGAACTTCAAGTTGCTTCTTGGAATTGGATCTTCATGTTGCTTCTCCTTGGACGCTCCTTGGAGTTGGATCTTCAAGTTGCTTCTTGGAATTGGATTTTCATGGTGCTTCTCCATGGATGCTCCTTGGAGTTGGATCTTAAAGTGGCCTCCTTACATCAAGTTTGCAAAGGCTAAAACTAATCCTATCTCTATTACATGATATGAGTACAAATATAAAGGGAAAAAATTAATTACACTTTGAAATAAGAGATGAGGCTCGACATGCAAGCCAAATACTTTATACAAAGGATCCACATGTAACCATTATACATCCATAGCATTCACAAACAAACATATCCACAAGATTGACATCCACATTCATTCACAACATTTACAAAAGGGGATACTATGCCATAACCGTGCATGCATTCACCACATAAAACAAAATTTTAATGGTGACGTGTATGATATCATAGGTATATCTACATATACATATATACATATTAAAATTGTAGTACTTTTTATATAGGAAATTCCCCATTAAATAATTTTTTGACTCCCACACAGACTATGTGGGGTACACAGGGGCAACGCCTAGGGATGGCAATTGGGCGGGTATGAGGAACCCAGAGGAACCCAGACCCATACCCGTTATACCCATTTGAATTTTTACTTGACCCATACCCACCCCATTAGAAGAAAAAACATAATCATACATACCCATACCCAACCCAATAGGTAATGGGTACCCATTACAACCCATTTTGACCAACTTCCAACATTTAGACACTAAAATTGAAATTTTTTTTAACATGTAAATATTATTAAAGAGCCTCCAAGATTATTTGTGCCTACATAAATTGCATCCTAACCCCTGCGTATGAAATACTTGCAATCATCTCCACATTTTTAATATAATCTGCAAATTATAAAATTCTACAAAAAATCACATCGACACAATTTACACAAAAAAATATGTCAAACTCACTTTGCAATATGATCCCTGCATATGTATTATTTGCAAATCAGTCCCTTTTTACTTTGAATGTCAATGTAACATTTTCAAACATGAAATTATTTTACAAAAATCCTCCACGATGAATCCTGCATATGTAATATTTGCAACCATGCTCACATAGATTACATGAAATCTCTACATATTAAACAATTTTACAGAAATACATGTCCGCACAATTTGTAATATTTACAAATCATAACTTTTCAACTTTTAAAGTTAATATTACATTTCCTGAAACATTTATACAGAATTCCACTCCACAACTCGTTTACATGAAACCTGCATCTGAATCACAACAGATAAACACCAATCTGCAACAAATTTCAACTTTAAACTGATTCCACGATCATCCAACACTTTTTAAGCAACTCGTTTACATGAAACCTCCAATTGATCGATAAGTGTTATGTCTTTTCCGAAAATTCACAGTCATATCTTTCTTAAAGAACAGATTCAATGCAACACCACGACGTCTGCAACTTCAATCGAAATACCACGGAAGAGCTCTACAACAGATGGATACAGCTTGGCGCATTCTATCCGGACAAGAACTCGACACAGCAATATGTTTACCTCTGGGACTAAGAACAGGCTCCGCATGGAAGCATCCGGGTGGGGGCGTCCCCTCTAGATCCTACGCAACGCTCGATGCTCCATCAGATTCCATAAAGGTGCTCCAACTTGCGCACCAGGCTGAGGATGAGGACAAGAGATCGGGGGATGGGAGGAATATCTCGGCAGGCATTCACGGGACGAGCTCGGGTCTCCCGGCGATCCTACTTCGCGTGGTGGTCTTCGCGATCTCGTATATGGAATGAGCAGAGATCGATCCGCCGCCAGAATCGTGAGGGGACAGCGCGCCGACGAGACGACCGCCAAGGATCGCGAGGGGACAGCGCGTCGATGAGCCATCCACCAAGGATCGCGACTAAGAAAGGGGCACGATAAACACGAGAGGTGGATGACCTAATGGGGAGTAACGGGTCCCGACGGGGGGGACACCAAAACTCATCCCAGATCCACGATCCCCATTCCAGCCTCATTTAACGGACCGGACCCACCAATACCCACTGTTATTGGGTTGGGCTGCATTGGGTTAGTTGGGTTATTGGGTTAGTGGGGATATTTGCCATCTCTAGCAGCGCCCCTGTGTGGGGATTTTTGTTCCGTGCACTTCAGAAAATCAATATTTTTCATAGTCGACCTCGTCTAAAACGTCAAAAACTAGAAGCTTGTGGCGTATGTAGAATTAGGTTTAGACTTGCACATTAGAAGTTTTAATTCACATCATATGCAACACAGAAAACAGTATACAGTGATTCGATCATATCGAAATGAATCCAAATACGCCGTAGATCGACACTGCTCTGATAACACTATTGGGTTTTGTGGAAAAAACATGCACGGCAGAAGCAACAACAAAAATTCCATGCAACCCAAAATAGGATCTCGTCGATTACAGCGGATTCAGAAAGAGTGTTTGTGGGATATACCTTATCGCGGAGCAAGTCCGGCGATGTCGTACTACACGATGGTATGCAACGTTGCTGGCCTACACAGATGAAACTTCTCTCCTATTTGTTGAGTGCATCGCAGGAAGATCCGGCGATGCTTCTTTCGCGTGGTGATGTACGTCGCTCATAGCACGTACAGATGGTCGTAGATATCCTCCGAACGTAGGCGTCTCAGCGTCTGCGTTTCTACTTCATCCACGCAAATGGAGTGGAACTCCGCGTCGTGCTTCTTAAGCCGTCGGGAAGGAGTCATCTATGTGCGACGGCGTGCTAGCGTCGCGGTGATGTCCTTTCTCTCTTGAGGACGGTGATGACTAGGGTTTACGTACGTGAGCATAAACTGAAAAATCTCTCTCAATATCTTATATAGATATCTGTCGTCAAGCCCTTTTGAATAGGATACGAGAGGAAGTAGGGTTTCCTAAACCCATCAGTAAACAGAAATATTGAGTTAATTAAAATTCTCTTAGATTAATTAGAATATTCTGGAATTAATTAATAAACCAAATAATCATATTAATTGATTAATTAATATTTGACTCCATGCAATCGCTTGGGATGGCTCTATGGGCATATATGCCAACATCTTGATCTTGATCTCCAATATAATGGAGTTGAAGTAGAGAACGATGTCTATCTTAAGAGCATTAAATCTCTTAAGGAAGATAACCAAAATTGCCTAAATGAGCTCGAAATACTTAAAATTGAAAATGTTGAATTCAAGGTTATTGTTGATGCTCGCAGAGATGTGAGGGATGTTTATATTAAAGAAATTAAATTGATAAAATCTAAAAATGCTAGGTTGCTTGGTCAAGTTAATGACTTATCTTTTATACCTATTTTGCCTAGTAATGACGTCATTTCTATCTCTATTGAAAGAGACTCTTATTTGACTAAAGACCTCTGTTTAGAGGTCAACCTTGTTCATGCTAGAGATGATCTTGCTAGTTTGTCTTCTATTGTTATATCTCTCACTGATGACAATCATAGAGCCTCTCTGTAGAAATTCCTTAAAGGGAAAAACTCCCTAAATGAAATCCTTGACCATTCTACCAAACAAAGTGGTACTAGTGGTTTGGGATTTGTAGGAGGAGCACCTAAGGGCAAGAATAAAGCCAAAGGTAAGAAAAAGAGTAAGGAAACTTCCTTTTTCATTGGAGAGTCATCTGAAACTAAGAACCCTATGATTTTTTCTCATTGTGAAACCAATGATCATTATTCTACTTATTGTCCTTACAAGCCTAATGGGACCAACCCAAAGATGAAATGGGTCCCCAAGATAACTCTGGATCCCAAAGTTTAAGTTGGGAACTGACACCCTTCTTTCTTGTATGAAAAATGAAGATGGATTGTTGATAGTGGTTGCACTAAACACATGACAGGTGATATAAGCCATTTCAACAATTTTACCAAGAAGAAAGGAGGTTTGGTTACTTTTAGAGATAACAAAAAAGGTAAGGTAAAAGGTGAGGGTGATGTAGGTTAATCCTTGTGTATAAAGAATGTTCTCTTTGTGGATGGCATACATCATAATTGAATGAGTCTAAGTCAATTTCTGATAATGGTTACCTTGTGCAATTTACTTCTTTTGAATGCTTGATTCTAGATTCCCTCACTTATCATGTCATATATAAGGGAACTAGAAGTGGTAATCTTTATGTAATCGTGCTTGACTTTATTAATCCTATTGTTGGTAAATGCGTAGTTGTCAATTTGAATGATATTTTTCTTTGGCATCGTCGGCTTGGTCATGTAATTATGCATCAATTAAAGAAGTTGAGCAAAAAGGACTTGGTCAAGGGACTTCCCAAATTGGATTTTGAAAAGGATGAGGAATGCCAACCTTATACCCAAGAAAATAAAACCAAGTCCTCCTTCAAATCTAATGGAGTACTTAGTACCAAGAGAGCTCTTGAACTTCTCCATATTGATCTATTTAGACCTATGAGAACTCAATCGCTTCATGGTTTCAAGTATTGTCTCGTTATTGTCAATGATTTCTCTCGATATACTTGGACCTTCTTTCTCATTTCCAAGAGTTATATGCTTTATCTTATCTCTAGTTTTTGCAAACGAATTCTGAAAGAAGCTTCTTGCCGAATTGTTTCCATATGTAGTGATAATGGGGAAGAATTGAGAATGACCTTTTTGAATGTTTTGTGAAGAATATGATGATGCAAAAAACTTCTCTTCATCTCGAACACCTCAACATAATGGGGTTCTAGAGAGGAAGAATAGGTCACTACAGGAAATGACTAGGACCATGCTTTTAGAGTATGACACTCCAAAGAAGTTTCAGACCGAAGTTGTTAGTGCCTCATGTTTTGTGCAAAATAGATTCCCACACATCCTTCTTTGAAGAAAACCCCCTATGAGTTATGACGCGGTAGAAAGCCTTCTATTGAGTACTTTTATGTTTTTGGATGTCCTTGTTTTGTTTTAAACACGAAAGATTCTCTCGACAAGTTTGATCTGAAATCCTACAAGGCTTTCTTTATTGGCTAGCACTACTAGCAAGGCTTATAGAGTATTTAATGTTGATCTTGCTAAAGTAGAAGAAACCATTAATGTTAAGTTTATTGCCGAATTGTTTCCATCTCTAGTTTTTGCAAACAAGTTCTGAAAGAAGCTTCTTGCCGAATTGTTTCCATCTGTAGTGATAATGGGGAAGAATCGAGAATGACCTTTTTGAATGTTTTGTGAAGAATATGATGATGCAAAAAACTTCTCTTCATCTCGAACACCTCAACATAATGGGGTTGTAGAGAGGAAGAATAGGTCACTACAGGAAATGACTAGGACAATGCTTTTAGAGTATGACACTCCAAAGAAGTTTTGGACCGAAGTTGTTAGTGCCTCATGTTTTGTGCAAAATAGATTCCCACACATCCTTATTTGAAGAAAATCCCCTATGAGTTATGACGTGGTACAAAGCCTTCTATTGAGTACTTTTATGTTTTTGGATGTCCTTATTTTGTTTTAAACACGAAAGATTCTCTCGACAAGTTTGATCTGAAATCCAACAAGGCTTTTTTTATTGGCTAGCACTACTAGCAAGGCTTATAGAGTATTTAATTTTGATCTTGCTAAAGTAGAAGAAACCATTAATGTTAAGTTTATTGAGACTAACCCCTCTATTCCCAAAGATATTGTTCCAAATGATTATGTTGCAGGTGACATGATTTCTATCTTAAAAGAACTCAACATCACCCAAAAGGGAAAAGAGGAGGCTACTCAAGAAGAAGAAAAAGATGAATAGAAGAAGGATCCAACTCCCCGCTTTGCAAAGAATCATACAAAGAGATGATTTTAGGTGATCCATTTGAAAGAGTTAAGACGCGGGCTTCCTTCAACAAAGAACAAGCCAACAACTCCTTCATCTCATAACTCGAGCCAAAGAATGTCATAGACGCTCTTGGAGATGATGAATGGATCCTAGACATGCAAGAAGAATTGGGGCAATTTGAGAAGAACACAGTTTGGACCCTAGTGCCAAGACCATGTGATAGAAAGATCATTGGCACCAAGTGAGTCTACCACAACAATCTAGATGAATACGGTAAGGTGTTAAGAAACAAAGCAAGGTTAGTGTCTCAAGGCTACAATCAACAGGAAGGTATAGGTTTTTATGAAACATATGCACATGCAGCTATACTTGAGTCTATTCGTGTATTACTTGCTTTTGTTAGTTATAAGAACTTTATTCTATATCAAATGGATGTTAAAAGTGCATTTTTGAATGGTACAGTTGAGGAGGAAGTGTATGTTGCACAACCCCTGAGCTTTGAACATGATAGTTTACCTAACCATGTTTATTTGTTGCAAAAAGCTCTCCATGGATTCAAACAAGCACCACGAGCTTGATATGAGAAATTACAGAACTTTTTTTAGATCATGGGTATATCATGGGCAAAGTAGATTCTACCTTGTTTCTCATGAACACTTCTAACAATTTTCTTATCATTCAAATATATGTTGATGATATCATTTTTGGTGGAACTAATTTTGATTTTTGCAAGGAGTTTAGTGATCTTATGGAAAGTGAGTTTGAGATGAGCATGACGGGTGAGCTTACATTCTTCCTCAGCTTTTAAATCAAGCAAACTAAATATGGAAACTTCATCAACCAAGGCAAGTACACAAATGAGCTCGTAAAGCACTTTGGGATGGAGAACACCAAGCCTATGGACACACCAATGTCAACCACCGCCAAACTTGACAAAGATTAAGAAGGTGAGAAAGTGGATGAGAAGCTCTATAGAGGTATGATTGGAAGGTTACTTAACTCCCTCTAGACCTGATATAATGTTTAGTGTTGGCATGTGTGCTCTCTTTTGATCAAATCCCAAGAAATCCCATCTTATAGCTGTTAAGAGGATTTTAAGATACCTAGCCAAAACTCCAAATTTCAGACTATGGTATCTCAAGTCAAGGGACTTACTCTTACGGCTTATAGTGATGCAGATTACGCAGGATGCTTGATTCATAGAAAGTGCACAAGTGGCACTTGCTTTCTCCTAGGCCCATGCTTGGTGTCTTGGTTCTCTAATAAATAGAGAACAATGGCATTATCAACTACCGAGGTTGAATACATTGCAGCTGGGAATGGTTGTGCCCAGGTCCTATGGATGAAGCAAATGCTCAAAGACTTTAATATTCATTTTGATGCTTCTCTTACTTATTGTGATAATACTAGTGCAATCAATTTATCTTACAATCCTATATTACATAGTAGAGCCAAGCATATAGAGGTTTTTCATCATTTTTTTCTTGATCACATTGCCAAAAAGGATATCTATATCATGCATATGGACATAGAAAATTAGTTGGCAGACATTTTCACTAAACCTCTAGCTAGAGAGAAATTAAATTTTATTAGATCTAAATAGCTCATAACTACTTTGGATGAATCTGATATGCCTTATAGATATTTTCCATCTATTCTATATGTTTTTCTCATGTCTTGATCACCTTTCTTGCTAAAGTGCTAAATTTTTCTTATTCATATGCCTTGTTTTTCACTTGTTTTGGGTATTTCTCAAAAACTCTTGTTTTATCGCTAAATAGTACCCAATGATGAGTGATATGTGCCTAAGTATGTCTAAAATGCAAAATGGACTAGAAAAATAAATTTAATCGGCACTCAAACGGATAGAAAATGAATTTTCTAATGTTGGTTTAGGTTGACCATCGATCGAGTTGCCAACTCGACCGATCCATGGCCGAGGGCTTTTGTAAAAGCCATTCTGTTGAGTTTCTCAATCACAAAACTTGACTGATGGTCGGGCTGGAACAAACTTAAGTGTGGTTTGAATGACTTTTCTCCCTCTCAACAGAGAAAAATCAACTGATTCACTCTCTAGCTCCCTCATGCTCTCAACCCTAGCCCTGATCATCCTCTCCCTAGCCCTAGTTCGATATTGCTCGACCTCCCTTGATCTCTTTCTCATCAACTCTAGGTGTTTGGTCGGTTCTTGGTGGTGTTTCCTACATTTTTGACCTCTCAATCCTCTTATCTTGCCTCCAGGATCTCAAATAGGAGAAAGAGAGCCACCCGTTTAGGAGAACCATCCTCCTCCTCGAATTCACACCTTATACCCATTAATGATACCTTATTTGTCTCCAATGATGCTCTAAATAGGTACAAGGAGCTCCTTCCTAGGAACCCCTTTCCTTTTCATGCCCTATTTGAGCCAGGCCCACATAGACAAAAGGTTATTGACCAAGTTTCCAAGTTTCTATACGACCACCACCTATCCGCCTTGAGTATTTAACACGCGTGCTACCACAATTCCATCACAAGCACCAAAGTCATTCACGAATTCTATGCAAATTTGCAAAATAATTACAACACTCTCGTACCCCCGCCTAATGCTCAAGTAGTTCTTACTTCTATGCCCCTTAGCCTTAGACCTCAAGAATCAGATACTCTCCTTGATAGTCAACTATAATATTCATCCAAAGAAAAACCAAACTAAAATTGCAGAGAATACCATGGTGATTATGCTATATATATTAAAGGACATAGGAGTTAGGTAGGCTAGATATGTCCTCCATCACATGACATGATTTGACTCTGTAAGAATACCTAAGGAACCCACCCACCCTATCCAGCCCTGATTTGTGATCTTTTTCAGACTGCCACTGTCAAATCTCTCTTTCATGACCTTCATTACAAACCTACCCAAAAAATAGTTTACATCAATGAGACCACAAATCAGAATAGTGTGCCTACCCCTTCTTCTACCACACATGGAGCCTCTACCTCCACACATGCACCTCCACCACCATAGCCATCCTGACCTGCTCACGCCTCTTTTCATGTATCCAATGAAACCCCCATTGGTTACATGATGCATGAACAAGCGTACAACCTTTAGGTACATGATCACATGCATCAGGATCTCTATTCTATCATGTCTACTATAAACCTATCATGTGCCCATTCTTACCCTACCTACCAGACCTACCCAAGAGGTGATTATGTATCCTATGCATACAATCACTTTTACCCAGCCCCTCCACCTACTACTTCTGATGCTACACCTTCTGTTGTTGGTGGATCCACCCATGGAGTACTACATCTCCCTGCTGGTCCTATACTACATTGCTTGTAGGACTTGGAACCTCTGCTACTACTTTTCCTCAAACCCAAAAGTTACATGACCTTTGTATGTTTTAGGCTGAGCAGACATGTGGCCTGGTCATGGTTTTGGTCCTTCTACCGATGAGAAGATGCCAGACCAAGATGATGAGGAAGCTGTTACTACCGATGAGGAGGCATCTGAGGATGATGGGGAGGATGGTTCATATGGCTCTGATGGTGACTTTGTTGGTGCATATGGTGATGAAGGTGACGTTTCTATCTCTATTGCGCCTTCAGATGAGTGATGACTACAAGCCTAAAGATTTTGATGATGATGATGATGCCTTGGACATAGATAACCTAGATATTTAGATGTTTTAGTTTTTAGTCTATAGACACTGATCACATATATATTTCTAGACTATTTTGTACTAAAAACATTTGGGCACATTATCTGAGATGTACTATTTCTATCATCATGTTGTTTTCATCATTTTGACTTGTAATTGTTTTGAGGACATGCTTTTAGTGTTGTAATCTTAATCATATGTGCACTTACTCTTTGATTGATTATATCTCATGAGTTAGTGCAATGTTACCCATATTTTGATTATGACTTAGATTGCTTGTCTCTCTCATCTCTGTTTGATGTGTGCTTATGAGGTTGCATGTTTTATCTTGTAGATGTATGTTTTGGTTTTTCTTGGAGAAGACCTATTTTTGTGCTCTTCTACCCATCTTCCTTTTTGATAATGTCAAAAGGGGGAGAGATGTTAAATGCTTTTAAGCTCAACCATATTGTTTCTATTGCCTATGTGATCCTTTTCTTGTTGTATATATGCTTTATCATGTGACTTGCTAAAGAACCATATAGTATATATGTTATATTGCTTTGTGTAGAAATACTAACTATGCAGGTAAGAGTAAGCATAGATTGAGGGGGAGCAATTCACATTATTAAAATCATGAATCCCAATGCAATTCACAAGGCTATGGTATAACTTTACATATCGTTTTCAATACGATTGAGGGATAGTTTGTCATTGTCAAAAAGGGGGAGAATGTTGACTTGAGAGTTACATATTGTCCATATTTTGATAACGACTTAACCATTCCATTCCTATGTATCTGATATGTTAGTTCAAAATTGATTTTAGGCTTTAGGTACATGAAAAGGATCAAATTACGCAAGCCCTAGCTTATCCAAGTTCAAGTCAAAAGCAATGGAAGTGTGCATTTTGGAAATCACTCCAAATCACCTTATATTAATTTTGTAATCATTTTTATTGATGATATGACTTGTAACTAAGATGAGAAAAAATCAGGGATAATTAATTCCAACGTTTGGTCACTCAAAAATCATTTTGAAATTTTTTTCACAAAAACTATATCTGTCGAGTTTGAATCTCAACTGATCTAGTGATGGATGTTCTGAAATAATCAATCAATCAAGTTGTAAACTCACAAAACTCAACTGACCGATAACTGACCGAAACTAATTTTGACTCATCGGTCAAGTTTCTGAGAACAATCTCGACTAATAGTTTAAAAATTAGTTTTGTTGGTTAGTGGATCGGTCGAGTTATATTTATTGAAACTCGACCAAATGTACTTTATGGAAAATATAGAAAAAGTGATTCCATCCGTTAAAGAGTTGTTAGAAATAAAAATAGATCTATTGCAAGTTGTAAAATGGATATTTTTCATTCTTAAGTGATCCGCACTCAAAGGTACACCCTAGCTATAAAAGGACCCCTTGGTGTTAATTCCAAGTTTGCTCATTCATTCTATCCTTGGTCCTTGTTATAGTTGAATGTGATAAAACCCTTCGAGCCCCTTTCTCTATTTCATTAAAAAGCATTTTGTGATTATGGGTGAGTTAGGCATGTTGTAAGAGAGATACCTCCATGTGCTTATAAAGATCTCATTCCTTCCATCTTCTCAATCCCCTTTCTCAAAGAGAAAAGGTTGAAGTGAGCTTCTCTGAGTGAAGGTGAAGTTGCTGGTCTTCTTCAAGGTTGAAGAAGAGGTGAAGATCTTCTCCAGGTGAAGAAGAAAGGCAAGGCGAAAATTCAAGAAGAGTGGGTAATTTCTTCAAGGATAAAGACTTGATGCAAATGTGGATAAGTCCTTGTTGAAGGCTGAAGACATCTTGATCAAGTGGGTAAGTCCTTGTGTTGGTAAAAGATTGTTGTCTTGATTAGGTAAGTCCTTGGATGTATGGTGGTCTCCTTATATCTCTTATGATGGAATATAAGTATACACGAATTGCAAATTCATAGAGGTTGACCTCTCCAGGTAGTGGATTGACTATCTCCTAGTTTGGAGATTGAAACCACTCTAACCACCTTGTCCAATTGTATGTTTCAATCTCTCTCATCTTTTCTATACTTGCTTAGATAAAACTTCAAATTGATCTTAAGCATTTGATTTCAATTGATATAATTTGAAGGTCTAACTATTCTTGTGAGAATTGTTGAAGCTCTGTTCACCCCCCCCCCTCTAGAGACCTAGATCCAACACTTTTCTTCATCATTTTTTTGCAACTCAATGAATATTTTTGTGTCTTTGGTCTTTCTTTTTCTCATGCCAAATATAGCATCATGGTCTTCAAATAAATTGTCATTGCCCACTACATTACTTTTATATCCTAAAAAGTAGAATATCATACTGCTAAAAGAACTTCGTCATCTTCAAATCTGTCACCGTCTACCAATTGATATCATATAATATTTGTTTTGCTACCCTTCATCAAACATGTGAGTTTTTGTATTTTTCTATATAGTTGATATTCTTCTTCTGTATTGTTTATATTATTCATATTACATTAGTCCGGTGATAAGAAAAAATGAATGCGTTGTTGATATATACATAATAAAATTCGAAAGGGACATGATCAAATCACTAATTATTTATTTTTTCAGACATCTAGACACATGCATTACTTTGATATAGATAATTATATCATTTTTTACTTTTTATTTTTATAAATATGTCATTTTTGTATATTGGAGGTAATGATAATTATATCGGATCTAGTTTTTTAGTTCTATCTAAATAAGTGAAAATTTCTCCTTAAATTCATAATCAAGATTTATCGATGCCCATACCAGCTCCTACCACAAATTTCTAGATCCGCCACTGTTCATTCTGGACTATAGTTGAAATGGAACTAGTCTTCTTAGTCTGACATTGATGTGACATAAATACGAGCATGCCACTTGATGCTTGATTGAAATCTATTTTAGTTTTCAAACAGAGATCAATCTATATCGAGAGTGGGAGTTGTCCCATTGTCTAAACTATCCCAATTTGAATTCAATACTTGGATTTGATTCCATATGCTCTCAAAGAAAGACTAACATCCAAATTTATAAGCGGATTGAGTTCACAACATATACTACTATATCAATATCTGGAACTAGGAAAAAGTTTGGTCTGATATTTGCTTTGAGATCCGATAGGTATCATGTAACAAAATGTGTACTTGATATGATTGGATCATATCAGGACAAATACACAGTCATAACCAAACAACATATATTTAGTATTAAAATATATATAACATATATGAAATATTGATATTTATGTTAAATCATATATGACAAGATATTTATCATTTTATATTTGTATATACAAAATAATAATTTTTTTAATTAGACATGTATATATCTGTCGAATTCAAATACCTTACGGATCAAATACATCAATATTCAACATCAATTCAAATTTTTTAGGATCTGAAGTTTGATTTAAAAAAAGGAACTTGTTTGCGGATCGGATGTGTGAGTTTCGGATATCAAATTGCACATCTAGCAACAATGCGAAAAACCATTCTCCTCATAAATACTCATTTTATTAAAACAACAAAATTCAAAAAAAAAAAAGAATGCAGAAGGAAAAATCAAGACTGAGGGCTCCAAACCACCAAATCCACTTACCTAGCTTGATGATTGCGCCGCTATCAAATTGCAGAGGAGTTCCAAGTCATTTAGAACTCATGCTTACCTTCGCAATGTTTTTGCTTTTGTAGATACAGATGTAGCATTTAACAATCACAATCCGGATTCAACCGCGTATTACCCACTCAACAGCTCACTAACAGTTCCCCCAAAAATCTCGATAAAAATCGCTCCGGATCCGTAGCGTGCGAGGGCTCCTTTGTGCGGGCGCATTAACTGCGCCTCACACATAAGAGAAACAATGATACCTTGCCACGCCTGTATGCCATATCAGATCAACCGACGGGACCCTGCATTTAATATATATTGAAACGAATCTCATTGTGTTTGCAACACACATTGGATGGTCAGGTGACTTGGACGGACTAGAGCTCCAAAGAAAATATCGTATCAGCACAATAAAGTGTAAAAGCCTCGACTTTGTTACCTATTACAAGGAAAGGGAGCGCCGCCACAGCTATTTTGTTATCTCATAAAAGCATGATATGTGTTAACTATCTAATCAAGATCAATGAGCCAATCTGATGCACATGATCACAGTTGGTACGGTAAAGGTAATGCTTTAGTTCCATATTGGGGATTGTGATACTTCTCTCCTCCTTATATATGAGTTTTTGTCCATAGGATAATTGAGGAAAACAAATAGATAAGGGTTTTGCACGCGTATGGTGGGGCAATTCAACTAGATTTGGGTCGGGTCGACCTGGAAACCCTTTAATTGGGTGTGTTGGCGCATATCGCGTCCTGTGCGCAGTGAGAATACAAATCCGGCCTCCCAAGCCTCCTTGCATGGGCGCGGCCCCGGGTTAGTTTTTGCTCCTTGGTTCAGTTGATCTTCCGGTCCGGTTGCACATGTTCGTTTGGGCGGTTTCAAACTGCAACACATTCCTTCACCAGTATACAACCCCACCCATCGAGGCTTTTATTTTGTTATTTAACAGTGTCTTTACCATCCTGCTAAAGTCTGGTTTCATGTCTTCTCTATGTCACTTTCCTGCTCACTGGAAAAACGATCTATTATGTTCGCTCGCTGGTGTGATTGCATGTGCACGATTCACATCGGCAATCGTTGTTAGATCCTGAGAGAGTAGTCGTTGTAGCCATCTACTGCATTGATGTTCGCCGTCAAGAATCACAGAAATACTCTTAAGGATAGTGCATCTTGCACCCCTCGACGCCTCTGTTTGGCATAATCTTTCATTATTTTATTAAATCTTCTGTGATTTGTACCCTTCTTGAACAACAATCACCACAGCAAAGCAAAGACATAGAGATGTTGCCATCATTTACCATGCAGTCCCATTTATGACTGAGGGTGTTACCGCCTACCGGTGTGGAGTTAGATTCAAGTATTATTTACCTGGATGTCGCCTCAGTTCCAAGCTACTTATACCGATGAACTATGTGAATGTCATGGTTAAGTTCTTGTTACAACCCCACCTCCCGATAACCCCCAATTAAGGGAGACCGAGAGGTCAAAGCCGCACACATAATTTCTGGATCAAAAGTTCGGCATTTAACCAAGAACAATTATTAAATTCTACTAACAAAATTGGAAAGCTGTAAGAAAATAAACGTTTGCATACCTTTTTGAAAGATTGGATTTCTAAACCTCTATCTGCACTGGAACTAATCTAACTATTACCTCCTTGTTCTTTAATTCGTGAATTCACAATATGTCGCTTTACTATTTTTCCTTTTGGGATTTTGTACCTAAATCACCGACAAACAAAACAGCGGTCAGCCGAAGCTGGTATGTGGGGGAAACAATAATCGTGTAATTATTCATAACAATGTATTGCAGCCAATTACCATTTAACAAACAATTTTACGTTTTAAATATAACTGCACGATCCATGCATTCTCTATCATTTGCGTTGTCCCTACAGTGGACCTGGATGCTACTTTCCTTATAGTAGATCCCCATTAAACCCCTCATGGTCCCACCTATAGGTGAACAAGTTTCTAGGGTTGAGTCACATGACACTACCCGTAAGTAGCCCACTCCTTAACTCATGGCATGCTAAAGGGTCTCATGACACTACACTTAGTAGCCCAATTTCTAACCCACGATAACCTAGACCTTACTCTAGGTTACCCCTTTTTAGCCTTTACAAGCCACAGAGGTGGATTCAGATCTAACCCAGCTATATCTATATATATATCCATGGTGATAATCATAGTCACTTTATAGTTGCATGAAATAAAAGGCAGTCAACAGTTAATTTCAAGCAACCGATAAAATCGTTCGGAAATCGCCATGAAACTAAAGTGATTATTCATAAGCGTAACCACATACCTTTGATTGCATATTTGAGACAGAATTAACCAAAATAGAGAAATCCCAATCAAGCAACCAATTATGCACAGAATCCTGGAATAAATATACCAATTTCCTTTTATTAATATTTATCCAATATCATCATATTCCTTAGGATTTCTATTCCAATTTTAGGGTTTCCTGGGAATTTAGGGTTTCACTTCATTTACTATTTTAAACCCTATTTCTATTCAATTACTTACAAACCCTAATTTCAGATTTAAGGAACAATTAAACATTCATTAAGCCTCTTTTACATTAAAGCTACTATTTTTATCCTTTTTAATCCATGACAAGATCATTATATGCATTTATCATCAATTCATAGTTCATTATGGTCGAATTCACAAATGAACTCTATATATCATTAAATCCACCTTTTATTCATTGGAAAACCCTAATTATTATATTAAGGGTATTTACCCACAATTAGGAACTTTTATATTCAAATAACTTAGAACCATCATTTAACAACATATTTTCACAATTTTCAAATTAAATATGATCTTATCCTCTTTTACCCTAAATTAGGGTTTCTAAATGCTTAATCATTCTCATATGGGGTAAAAACCCTAAATCATGCAATTTTACATCTAGATCCGGTTCAAATTTAACATTATCATTCAACGGGTTATTAATACTTCAATTAACCCATTAAGCATACTAGATTCAACCTTTAATCACAAATAGGGTTTTTAACTTAACCTTAATGTACTTTTCATCAACTTATTGTACCGTTGCAATAAGGAACGGAATCAATCTTTAATATCATTTTTATTGGATTCCTCTCATTCTCCTTATCAAAATACATATATTATTCGTATTTATCTGAGCTACGGTTTGTGAGATATGATTTTTGCAAAGTTACTTACTTTGGGCCAATAGGGAGACGCCACGTAGCCTTTATCATGCAATGTTGCTTGACTAATGGGAACATGACGAAATGTCCATTCTGCCCTTCCTTAAGTCGATCAATGTTTTAGCCCATGGAGGGCAGTTTCATCAAAGGCCACCCGGGCTTCTTCAACCTCGCGGACCACACCTGCTGCCGCTGTAGCAACGATCCTAAGCGGCCATGCCTCCCTCCCTGACGTCGACGAACACCAGGGCAACTTCCTCTAGCTCCGTCGTGCCTCTGCGCACGCGAGGGTGATGTTGGGTCATGGCCAAGATGGCCAGATCCAACTCTCTATCTCTGCAACTCGTGGTTGGCATGCTGCTCTCCTATGGCCGCCGTGCAAGAACTGGGCTCGGGAAAGATGGTTGAGTTCTTCCGAGGTGTCGTGGAGACATCATGCTCCCCTTGTACTCGTCCATGGGTTCCTTGTTGCTCATAGACATGCTACCCCTCCACACTAGGGTTTTTGGATGAAAACAATGAAGAAGGTGAAGAAGATAGAAAGATATCTGTGTGGGATCTCTCCGGTCTTCGCCAATGGGTTCGACCCTTCATATAGGGAGGACATGCACACGCTAACGTACTTTCCCATGAGAAAAGAAATGCATCTCTTCATTAGGAAACCATCTTTCCATAGTTGAGAATAAATTCTCTCTCTCTATATTACTTCGTTGTTTCCCCTTGATCCTTAGTCATTAAGAATTCGAAATTCTTTTCTCTTATTCTCTTTATGTTTGCTTTTTAATCCATAAGCATTAATTTCTATTTTCTTTTAGTAGACACTATTTTCCTTTTTAACAATATCACAAAATTCATTAATAATGTATCACATTATCCTTTTATTTTGCAATTTTGGTATTTTCTCTATCTTTCTTCTTTATTGGGACTCCTTGGATCCCAAGACACTCTATTATTTCGAAATTCCTTTTCAAGGATACTTATTATCCTTCTGGATGCATCTATATGCATTATTTCACATTATCTTGTTTATTTCTTATTAAAATATTTCCTTTTGAGGATTTCTCTTTATTTCTCTTTCATTTTCCTCATTGGTATTCTTTTATCAGTAGGAATCCTTGGGATATGAAAATCCACCAAGGATAACTCCATTATACCTCTTTTCACTTATTTCCCATATTTTCTCATTATTTTAAATTTCTTTCTTAATAAAGAAATATTTAATTGATCTTTTCTTTTCTTATTGTACTCTTTATGCAACTTTTGACTCCTTGGAACCCAAGGAACCCAAGAGGAACAAAATCCCTCTTTGGATTTGCCTTCTAGAGGTTTCCACATTTTTCTTTTCTCAAATATCCAATTATTCATTTACTAATTGAATTTTCTTGTTATTTGGGCCCAATAGCCAATAAAGCCCACAACACTATCATCAAGGCTATTGTAAACAAAACTCATTTATTCAAAACAAATTATATCATTATTTGTTCAAGTATATTTAATATGAGAAATTACATTTCGCATCCAATGAACCCAAGAATTGGGGTTGTAACATCCTTCCCCTCTTATAAGAATTTTGTCCTCAAAATTCTATCAAGCAAACAAACAATTCAGGATAAGACTTTTCCATGTCCATCATTGGCCCCTATGTGGCTTTACCTTACCCATGGCGCTTCGAAAGAACCTTTATCATCACATATTCTGAGTTCTTTCACGTTGGCATCTATAAACTGTACAGGTGACTCAGGTCGTTTCAGCCTTCCTTGGGCTCACTAGGTTCATTGCTCAGCACATGGTCTGGGTACCTCACATAGTGCTCTAAATTGGACACCTGTAACTTATCACACATTACTTTATCCTGAGGGGTAAGGTCAACCAAAACCTTCTCCACCAAACCATGTATCGGGGACTCAGCTCCCTTAGCTATAACTTAGAGGGATCAGGTTTTCACGTCACATATTCTCCCATAGTGAACTGCATGTCAGTCTACTTTGCATCCGCTCACGACTTCTATCATCTCTAGGCTCCTTCCATCCATTGCACGATCAAAGCGGCTTCATCTACACGCACTGTGGTCCTTTTCTAACCATCACATGGTCCTTTCACCAACATGACCTTACTAAAGTGGTGACGGACACAACCTCCCTTACAAATCTTCTTTAAATCCCGATACGGGCTATGGTGGTCATCATCACATCTTTCATAGTACAAGAACTGTCTCTAGCTATCACCCTGAACGAGCACATATGCTCTCATCAGACCCTTTAGTCTGGATCATACTAACCATTAGTTAGGGGTGATAAACTATACTAACGTAGGGTTCTTCATGTTTCTACTTCCACCTCACGGAAGTGAACCTTTAGGTTATACTCAAGAACTTTTGTACTCACCTCATGGTGTTGTTGAACCATCTCTCTCATATGTAGTTCAACCCGATTTGTCCCTTGACAATACTCTTTCTTTCTCATGTCATCTGGGTAAGGTGATTTACCATAACCCATATTGCCTCTCGACCTTCTCTGGTCTAGGGGAGACTTACAACATCCATAGTGATGAACTCCCTTTCCCTTTTGGGGATTCTTTATCCTTTATATCAATGCACTAGGTTACTGGTGTTCGTCCCTCACCTCCAGCTTGCATGGCCACATGCCACATGTAACTTCATCTTAAGCATCCAAAGTATTATTGTCATTTACTATCTTTAAAGTATCACAGTGTATGGTGATCTTCAATCATGATCTCCTGTATTGTCATGATTCCTTAAGATCGATTCCTCAGAAACCCTAAACCACTCTAGTCGAGGTTTCATCACCTTCCTTTCCAAAGAAGTGCATATGAGGTTCTACAACCATCATCAAGGCCTAGGCTGGCTAGCGAAACAACCATTAATTTTAAACATATCTCATTACATTTGAGTGTTAGCCAAACATATCTTCTTTCTTGATCTTAGGGTTAGCCTAGCAACCTCTAGTTCCTCTAGCCTCTAGCTAAACTAGGCAGCTATATTTTAACCAGAGCATCTATTACCACTTCACATCCTTAGGTATTAGGTAACATTGCAGAGATACACTTCCATGTATTTCACTTATCATCTCAAACTTGAACTCTAAGTCTATCTTCATTGAGAACACTTTGAGCTCATCTTCTTGGTGATCAAACTCAACCTTGCATGACTCATATCTCATGATAAAAGCATCCTCATAAGTTGACTACCTCATTCCTCTTAGTGTTTGCAAACCATCCATGTATCATCCACTTTACCAGGGTATGTTATCTTCTCTATCCCCATATCTCATGGCAACGTTTCAACTCACATCATCTTTTATCCTTGGTGTATGGCATGCGTACTGCCATATCTCTCACTCCCATTACAAGAGGAAATAAGCATTTGGCTACAGTCCAAATACAGAGTTCTTCATGTTCTAAGAGTAGAGATGGTACATCCCACCTTGCTAGTACACCTTTAAATCCAAGTTGAGATGTGCCACCTATGTCTCTACATCACAATCATCTTGATATCAAAGTTACTTCCATGAAAAACTGGTATCGAACCTACTTGGGTCCACACATATTCCTTGGTCATCACCTCTAGGTCTATAGGGTGCCGACACTTTTGGGGTCATCCCTCTTCCCTTATGCATCCAGAGAGTGCCCTACTCATCTGCCCTTTGGGTCTCATGAGTTCATGAAGGTGATCAATCTCCTAACCCATGGCCCTCAGACAATGATAGTTGTTACCTCCCGACCCTATGGTCATGTGCAACTAGAGAATTAGGAAACTTCTACTTCCATTGGTCTTATCCCTACCTGACCCTAGGATAGACTTAGGATTCTCTTATAGTACATGTTCAACTTAGAACCTTACCCAAGCCTTCATCATCTCTCTCATTCATGGGCTGACTTTCATCCTTTCATAGGGATCATGGAAACTGCCTACTTTGGTCAAGCCCCATACCGGTTACCTCCATGGTAACACATCCATATGCACTTAGAGATGGTTATCTATGGGTCTAGACTTTCATCCTCATACCATGTACTATTCACTTAGCTTCTCAAGATACTATGAGACCTCTTTAGGTTACCCTAAACCAACAAAACTGGTATACACCCTACAAAAGGGTCCCTCTCCCAAGATGGGAGGAAACTAAAACTCTTGACAATAAGGTCACAAACATCCTTAGGGTTTACATCCATATGAGCATGCTTAACCCAGCAGCTACTAAGGCACAAGCGAACCACTGACCAACCATGCTAGGTCATACTTGTTCTCATACCTCAACATTGGATCAAGATCATACCTTCCCTTGTCATCAACTTAGCTGTGAGGAGTTCATCAAACATACCTTAAACTTAAGGGGCTTCACTTTTCCTCTATACATGAGGAGTACCATGCTCAAAACTATAGAAACTTAATTCTTGTCATGAGCATTAGGTATACCACTTCCCCTCTTATACCTAGGAACCCTAGGTTCACTTGTTGATGACCAACTACATGCTCAATCTATTAACCACGAATCAGGCATGTAAAAGGCTGGACATGCACTTCATGTCATCCTTCTACTTGAGCAACACTTCAGAGTCGAGTCCTCCTTAAAGAAAACCAACAAGGCATAAGGCCCCACAACCTGTCACTAAACCTCTCCAGGGTATACAGAACTTCTTCTTCCTTTCTCAGAAGGTAAACACTTATACCATAGGCACATATGTGCCAGAAGCCTCATCCTCTCTCTAGGGTTTGGTTCCTCTAAATACAACCAAGATATCACCAACCTTCAGGAATCAAGCATGAGGCAACCACCATCGTCCACTTAGGTCGCATCATCCTCAACTCCCCACTATTCCTCATGTCTCGGAGTCTAGGCTTCCATCCTTCTTGCATGAGTCCTGCTTTCTCTCTCTAGAGCTAACTCCACATCCAACCTTACTATTAGAGGTCCTCTCTCCATGAAGGATCCAACTCACAAACATGCCTCTACATGGTGAAGCCTATGTTCAAACTGATGTTTGCTCAAGGTTATCCATAGCCCTTTATGCTTATCACATAAGCTATCAATTAAACTGTCTCGGCCAGGGTTTCAACCTATTGCTCGCACTACTGATACATTCTGGGTGCCTATTATGCCCATATAAGCTCATGGGGTTTCCATAGGTTCTTCTCTAACCTCATCAATGAAGGAGCTATCCTTCACTCTAACATGCACGACCCTTCCTAGGGTTGGGTCGCCTATAAAATCCACCCTACCCTCACTCTCTATCGATTTTAAACGAAGGTCTCTCCACTCCATACCATATTTACATTCGTCTTGGTGCCGGCTGCCACCGCGACCACCGGGTTGTCATCGTGTGCAGGCCGTTGTCGTGCCCAACCTGCCGTAGTGTACATGGATTTCGTCATTCTATGCCACATCCACTCTCAAGCCACCAACGTGCCCAAACCGCCCTCACACCTACGCCACATCCACGCCCAGTCCGCCTCCATGCCAAAGTTGCCGCCAACACGTTGTCACGTCCAGGAAGAAGGCAAGCCCACCCTGTCGCCGCGCTATAGTTGTCGTCATGCTTAGGCCGTGTCCACGCCCATGCCTCCCAGTAGCAGAATCAGAAGTTAGTAGTTGGGGGGCCAAAAAAATTTTAATACTTGATATAGGATTTGAACTCATAACCTTAAGTACACTAACAAATATGTTTACCACCATTACACCCAGTCTAACCATTTTTATTATTGTGTTAAAGAACATATATATATATATATATATATATATATATATATGTATATATATATATATATGTATATATATATATATGTATATATATATAACATCCACATTCTGTTTTCACTGTGAAAAATGAATATTGTCTACTTGTCTACACAAAGGATGGAACCTAAGTCTTCTAAGATATGAGTGCAACTACAAACCACTACACCAAGTCCACTTTTTTTATCAATATGCGGTATACATAATATATATTATTAATATACTATTACAAATATATGTCTACATACATATATATATAGACTGTATTTTAATTTTTTTGGGGGGTGGGCGTGGCCCCTGCCCGCCCCCTGGGTCCGCCCCTAATGTCTCCTCTACACCATGTTTGTTGTCGTGCCAAGGTTTTCTTCTAGTTTTTACTGTCAAATCGCAACCATGATACCACTCACGTGTGGCATTGCCTCGCTGTCATCAAGTGTGCTGGCCTCAGATTGTAACTAAAACAAAGGGGGAAAATCATGTGATGTAAAAAATTTAGACATATGTTGAATGTATTTTGATATTGTGTCATTTATAAATTCATTTTGTTATTATTCGATATTGAGCAATGTGAGCTTGTATCAATATTTCCAATAATGTAGATTATGCATAGAAATATAAAAGTTATTAAAAAAAGTCAGCGTGTATTATATTATATTTTTATGATCACGAAATTATCCTTACTTTAAGCACTATTTTGGTTTATATTAAGTGTAGTTATTGTTGTTTGGTAAAACAATGAATATTAAATAGTATTGTACTTGAAATTATTAGCATAATGTTAAGAGATGTAACAAACACATTTTAATCAAATATGACCACTTATCACATATATAATTTTTTATACATATTAACTTAAAAATATATCAACATAATAAACAACCGATAATGTATTTTTAAATTTGACACATTGTGCTAATTTATGTTAGGTCTGATTGTCAATAACTTTTAATACTATCTTCAACAATATTTAAGTATGATTTTAGAATATTAATCATTAATTGTGTAAAAATGTGATTCTAGATGGCTAAGACATTATACACATCTATGAAAAGAAAGAGAAAATAACTATTTTGAATTCTAATTAAGTTTTTTGTTTATGGATGGGAGAATAAATATAAGTGGTTGGGTTGTGTGTGGGTGGTGCGTGATTGGGTGGATTCATTGATTTTATTGTAGCTATATGCATGTCATGCAACCGCATTAGTAGACTTCTCGTCTAAAAGTTTGTGTCGCACTGTACTAGAAAAATAAATAAGAATTCAAGTAGTGACTTTTTTGGTACAATGTCATGTTTCGTACTATTTCAGAAGTATATTAGAGGACGTTGTGGTATTTCACAACAAATTTAATAATTTATTATATTGATATAAATAATGACGGATTGGAAGTATATTTCATGAATAGATGATATTATATAACAATTTAATAATTTATTAAACAAACATAAATAACGAATAATTTTCCACATTGTACGTGTTGTCCTTTTTTATTCTCAGTCCAGTTGTTGATGATTTTTTGTGCTGCCTTGAGTTGGATTAAGTATTTAGTACTACCTTGAATATATCTAAGTATTAATTTTTTACTTAGAAGCATGCCTTTTTGTATTTATTGTAACATCTACATGCATACAAGAAATACAAATTGTACTAAAAATTCACATTTTGAAATGTTATAGCATGACCCCTGAATAAATTTTTTTACAATGACGTTATTGTGTTGCTAATATTTATTATTAAATAAAATAAAATAATGATTTGCACATATATATACACAAATATAATCAACCATCAACTTTGTATTTTATTTTGTTAATCAAATGAATATCTGATTGTACCCACTATGCGATTGTATATCTGGTACATTTGTTGATGACTTTTGGAACTACGTTGAATATATTCAAATACTAATTCTGGATTTAATCATAAAATTAGTGTAAATGTAAATGTTGTCATAGCAGTCATTATATCCCACTAAGAAGTATAGAAAATGAAAAAAAAATTTGAATGTTTGAATCTGTTGTTTTGTTTGTAAGAGTAATAATTGGAAGTAGTTGGGTTGTGAGTGCTTTATTGTAGTGACTACTTTATTGCAGCCGCTGCATGCATACATAGAGTTGCATGGAGAATACAGAAAGACATTGGTCACAAAGATTTATAATAATGATTCATGAGAAGTAGGTACATTAATGCTTCACGTTTTAGTGGTTTATGTCACACAATGCAAAAAATGGCTAGGGCACGCCAACCTGAGGTTGGGGTGTGGATTGCATGGTTCTAGAAAGTTACTTGGTGGTTGTCTTGGTTTGTGTGGTTAAAATAGACACTATCATAGGGGCATGGGAATTCACTTAACAAAGTAAACAGCCACTGATTACTTTGCTTTTGACAAGGTAATGTGACAACTCAACTAGGGAGATTCTCTAGACGAAAAAAAACTAAACTAAATCTATAGAATAAATATCGCTGGTATATAAGAATTTTCAGACAACGTGAGAGATCTAAGATAACTAAGATTTTTAGGGCCTACTATTTCACTACACATGATCTTTTGTTTGACTGGACCGAACCCGACCTGATAAAAAAATCTCATGATTTTTGGGTATGTGGGTTGAACCGGGTGAGGACCTCTGAGACTGCTTAGTAGGTCGGGGGAAGTGAGTCAAGCCATATATTTTTCGGACGTATACATTGCCCAGGCAACACTGTTACCTGGCCCTATTGGGCCTACAGCCCGTTTGCTTCCAACCCAATTGTGGGAAGTCCATTAGGGATTCATGCTTCCATGAGATGGTTATACATAACCTAGCTGCAGATTCTTCCAAAACCAATGCAAGAGAGCATCTGCCGCTATTTCTGGTTTGTTCCTACTATCCATGTGTATGGGAGACAGAAAGAATAAAGTAAAAGAAGAAGTAAAGAAAAAGGGTCATGCCACTCTGGTTTCTTTTATGTAATCACTACTGAATTATCCACCGACACTATCTCTATCTACCCAGGTATTCTTTACAAGGGGTATTTTTAGGAGACATTTTGGTTTAGTGACGTACCCAGTTAGTATAATATGTATTTCTTCCTTTACTTTATTCTTTCTGTCTCTTGTACACAATGGTAGCAGAAAAAAACCAGAAATAATGGTTGTTGCTCTCTTGTGTTGTTTTTTCAAGCAACTACATTTGGGTTACATATAATCATTCCATGGCAGCACAAAGCCCTAATGGACTGCCCACAATTGGGTTGGAAGCAAAAAGACCATAGGCCCAACAATCTTCCCCTCTAGCCACCAAAGGAGAGATTGTCCTCATGACTCGACCATGTGGTTTCCCCTCACACATTGTGAGGACTTTCACATAAACCTTGGTGTTATATGTAATTTATTATTCGTGTTATTTTTTTATGTACTTGTATGCATCTTACTTATTACATCATTGTTTTGCACTGCACATATTGAATATTGTATGTACATGTGCTTCCACTATCTCTAGCTTGTTTTAGACATGCACATCTTGTCCTGCAATCAATCCTTTGAAGTAGTATCAGAGCAGTGATTGGGTTATGTGGACTAAATGGATAGTACAAATAATATAGTAAAATTGACAGTGTCTAACTAACCATAGTGGAAGATTAATATGGAGGATCTTTTTCATTATAGTGATTTATATGAATTGGTCAAGGGAGATGTAGACAGATCTATAGACATGAAAGACGAGGACTAGAAAAAGATAGATAGGAAATGTAATGAAATCATTTGTCATTGGGTTGATGAGATGGTCTTCCATCACATCACCAACAAGACCAGTGCCCACTCTCAGTGGAAGATTCCTGAGTCATTGTACGAGAGGAAGATGATAGGGAATAAAACATTTCTAATTAAGAAGTTTGTGAACCTAAAGTTCAAGGTAGGCAAAAATAGTTTCGTGCACTTAAATTATTTTAGAAGTATAATGAATTAGTTAGCCATGATGTGTTTGACATTTGATGATGAGTTACAAGAATTTTTACTTCTTGGTTCCTTATCAGATAGTTGGGAGACTCTGGTTATTTACATTAGCAACTCTACTCTAAATGAGAAGTTGATGTTGGACTTGGTGTCTAATAATCTATTGAATCAAGAGACTTTTGGATCCTAGGATGGGTGATTGGATGCTCTAGGGGGGTGAATACAGTTGAATGGACTTAAATAAAATTCAATAGACCTTCAAGATATATCACAAGATAAGGTTGATAAATAGGAAATTTGAGTGCAACTAAAACATACATAGAAAGGGAGAGAGAGATTGAACATACACCAATTGACAAGCTATGTAGAGTAGTTCCACACTTCAAGCTAGAAGTATGTCAATCCCCTATCTAGAGAGGTCAACCTCTAGGATTTCTTAACCATTGCACTCTTATATTCATTAATACAACTTACAATACATGACCCACTGATGTGAGGATTTTGAGTCACTTTTATAGACTAGTTTTACATGCGTTTTATGTGTTTATTAGTCACATTTGTGGTTAGTATCGCATGATTCACTCTCTTTAATCTATAATCTCATTTTGCATAAAATCTACTATGTTTCATCTTTTTGGTTATAAATGATCATATTGATGTGTTTTAGCAAGAGGCTGATTCGAATTTATTTTGAATTTTCAATTAAAACGTATACATGCATCCGTCGATACCATCGACAGCTGTTGATAGTATCAACTCGGCCACAGTCAGACAGCCACAAGGAACCAAGATGAGTCGATACCATTGACACTGAAGTCGATGGTAGTGAGATACCTACAACGAGCCAGCAGTCAATTGGTCGATACTATCGACACAAAGTTGATACTATCGACCTCGCCCAGCTTTAGCGTCAGATTGGTGATAAAAGAGATGCCTAAAGGTGTCGATAGCATCGACACTAAAGTTGATGGTATCGAGTCTGCATCAGCATGAAACATCAGAAAAAGGAAGAATCATCGATCTTATGATGGGTCGATACCATCGACCCACGTCGATGGTATCGACGCCGTCAGATCAGGTTTTGTTACAGATCATTTCTAATCGGATGGAGGTGATCTTTTGGCGATTAAAAGTGGTGCATATACCTAATTACGACAGCCCTAAGAAGGGGAGGATGTCATTAGTCATTGCATAAGTCTCAAGGAGGAGAGGAGAGAAGAACGGAGCCCAGAGCCACACCTCGATCATTCTGAGAGATGCAGAAGGAGTTTCCCACCACCGAAAGGCTATAGATCGCTCATTCTATGCTGAGGAATGCACAGATATCCTCCGTTCAGGGGTTTACATCACTTCTATTCAATTTTCCCCATGTTTTCCCTTTCTCTCATCATGTCTTTCATTGAGATGAACATGAGAGGCTAATCCCCTTTATCTTTAGGGCCGGGAGTATCCTGGGTGATCGTTGTATGACATTTATACCATAGTATTACATAATTTGTCTCTTAAATCCATGGTATGATTTTTTTTCTCCATTATATCATTATGATTGATCACCCTAATGATAATCCAATACCTTTAATTTCTTTGAAAGAAGAATTAACGATTGAAAAGAGATGAAATCCACATTGACTAATAAATCCTTTGAACAAGGTGATGTACAGTTAATGGTGGAAACCCAGAGTATGGTCTTCATGCACCTAGTTTAGGGTATAGGTTACTACTACTGTGGAACCGACCTAGATTTAGGTAGTGAATTGTATCACGAAAGTGAGCAATTCTTAATACAGGCCACTACCCGGAATGAGAGACGAATTAGGATAACTGTGTAGGAATTAATACAATGAGAACTTGTGGTGAAACCACAATCCTAAAGATTCCCATTTGAATTGATTAAACCAAACATTTAATCAATTGCTCTATTTTCTTTTATTTTTCAATCAACTCTCAAATCACTTTAATCGGTCTAGCTGATTGCAAGTAGCTAGTAGTAGTCTACCAATAAGTATGTTTCCCTGAGTTTGACTCGGGCCTCACAAAGGCCTATATTACTCTGACGCGTGCACTTGCATTCTACGCACAGTAAACTCATGTCAAGTTATAATTACGTTTCCCTGAGTTCGAATCGGGCCTTACAAAGGCCTATATTACTCTGACGCATGCACTTGCGTTCTACACATGGTAAATTCGTGTCAAGTTTTTGGCACCGTTGCTGGAGAAATGGCAATTGTTGGCACTACGAGTGCTATAAGAGGCCACTCTAGGCTACCTTTTTCTTTTAGTTGTATTTTTAATTCTTGCAATTGATTGTCTATTTTTTAGAAATCTATATTCGTCTAGCACTATACTTAACTAAATATATCATTTTGTAGGAACCAGTGCATGGTGAGCACGCGTATTATAGACTACGCGTAGTCATTACCAGAGGTCCCATCTTCAGGATCAGACGACGAGGAGCACTACATTCAAAATCAATCTGAGAGAGTAAATTCAAATTATGAACAAGAAGAGATGGCTGAAGAAAAGACGATATGGGAAAAGATCAAGGCGGCTTCTTCCTCTGCATCAAAAGGGCCGATCAAGAGGCAGGCAATCAACATCCCGACTTATAAAATTGATCCGAAACTAATAAATCTAGTCAACTGTCAAGCATTCCATGGACTAAAGAATGAAGATCCAGTGGCCCACATAATCACCTTCATGGAGAATTGTGACATGATCAAGATCGATCGGTTTCCATAGGAGACACTGTATTTGAAACTATTCCCAAGTTCTCTTACAGGAAATGCAAGGGTGTGGTTTCATAATCTGGATGATGAGATTGTTGAGACTTGGGATCATATGATTGAGGTTTTTTTTTAGCGTTTCTTCCCACCTAAGAAGACTAATGATTTAATCAGGAAAATCCACAACTTCACTCAGAATGCATGGGAAACTTATTCGGAGACCTGGGAAAGATTTTAGATAATGTTGAGAAGATGCCCTCATCATGGGTTAGACAAGGAAAAATAGGTAAAGATTTTCTATTTCACGCTTAATGAGCATGACAGAAGCAACTTAGATTCAGTAGGTTCAGGATTCTTTCTGAACAATATTGATACAAGGTGTTGGGAGATTCTTCAAAACATGGCAAAGAATCAGTCCTGGGGTACCAGAGATGCACCAGAACAAGCCAGAGTTGTAGGGGAATCAAAGGCAATTAAAGAATTGAAAGACAAAATGGATCTCATAGCCAAGAAACTTGTAGAGAAAGAGGAAGAGTCTGGTGAGGAGGCCCAAGTCAAATTCATTCAATAATAGGGTTACAGGAGCAATGATTACTCTTGGAGAAAGGATAGAAAATTGTCATGGAAGGATCCAAATAACTTCCTACAATACCTGGATGCAAAGCCACAACCCACTGTGGAGGACAAAAGCACCGAATTGCTCAGCCAAGTAGTAAAACAAAATCAAGAGTTGATGAATATGTTCAGTAAGCAGTTACAGTCCTAGGGCGAGATTTTGAATAAATTTGGGCAGACGTTGCAAAGTCATGGAGCGCAGATGAGGGCACTGGAGATGACTTTGGCCCAAATTGCCAATGAAGTGGTGACCATGAAGCATCAAATTAACAAGGACCGATAGGGAATGCAGAGGTTGCTCAAGTACATCATCAAGTAAAGTATATATTTGTGATTAAGGAGACAGAGCCCCCGGCGGGGGAGGTCCATGAAAAGGGCAAAATGAATTTTGAAATAGAGGCTAAGCCCAGTGTGCCATACCCCCGTAGCTTATATGGATTATTAGGAGGATGTCACCCGTTCAAAAAATCCCACCAAAAACCCATCACAGTCGTGCCCACACCTAGGCAAGAGGAGCAGGTGAAGGCCGTACTTCACAATGGAGCTACTACCACCAAGAAGGATGAGCAGCCATGAGCCACACCAACCATGAATGACGTGCCAAAGCCTACGCTAGAGGGTGGCATTGAAGTAAGCTTAGGGGAGGAGACCCCAAATAGCCCATATGTGTCACCACACAAGCGCATAAAGGAGCCAAGCGTGCCATTCTTGGATAGTCTAAAGCTGAGGAAAGAGCAAAGACACTTCAAGAAATTTCTTGAGATCTTCTGGAATCTCCACATTAACATTCCATTGGTGGAGGCTATAGAGAAAATTCCTTCATACGGAAGATTCATGAAAGACATCATTAACAAGAAACGGCGGATGAAAGATACAGATGTTGTGTGTGTTGATGAAACAGTGAGTTCTATAATCCAAGGAAGGCTGCCAAAGAAGAGGAAAGATCCAGGATGTTTCTACATCCCATGTTCTATAGGTGACCAAAATTTTCCACAAGTACAGCGTGACTCAGGGGCAAGCATTAATCTTATGCCACTTTCCACTTTTCAAAAGTTGGGATTGAATAAGCCAACACAAACTTCCATGAAAATTGAGTTGGTGGATGGATCCATTGTAAAGCCACAAGGTATATGCGAGGATGTGCTAGTCAAGGTCGACAAATTCATCTTCCCTATTGACTTTGTGGTCATGGACATGGATGAGCTAGAAGGAGGTGAGATTCTATTGGGAAGGTCGTTTCAAGCTACAGCTGATGTAATCACTACCATTGGGCGAGGTTACTTGACACTTGGGATTGATGATGATAGAGTTGAATTCAAATTGCCAAATGAATCATTAGAGATGCCCCTTGACAACCCAGGTTAAGGGTATCCTTGCGTCTAGCCTAAGACAATAAATAAGGGCGCTTGTTGGGAGGTAACCCAACCATTAGTAGTTTTAATTTGTAAGTTCCTTCATTTTCTTTCGCATTTGCAAGTTAGTTTTGTTTAATTTTGTTTTTAGTGTAAAAATGATACCCTAATCATTTTTCTCAGTGTGCAGTACTAAATCAAAGTCGATACCATCGACCACAATGTCGATGGTAGCGACATGGGTGTAAGGAAGTGACTATAGAAATTGTTCTGAGTCGATACCATCGACAGCCTCGTCGATGGTATCGACATGCTATCAGTGAACAAGAAAAATGCACTCAATAGTATCGACAATGAAGTCGATGCTCGCGAGATCCCTGAAGATTTATAGATGAATTCTTCTTAGTGAAGTCGATACCATTGACAACCCAGTCGATGGTATCGACATGGGGTCAGTAAGGAAGTGGTGCTCGGGCCTCAGGAGGGTAATCGAACCATAAAGAGTCGATACCATCAACACCCGGTTGATGGTATCGACATGACACATCACCGATCCGTGAGAAGAAATCAACGGAGCACACCAAAATGAAGTAGTCGATCTGTGGGATAGGTCGATACCATCGAACCATGTTGATAGTATTGACATGTCACCTATCCAGGCCCCCCACATCAAGCAATCGACAACCATCGATGGTCGTGAAGAGTGGATTGTGCTCCATGTTTCGATACCATCGACGCCCCATCGAGGGTATCGATGGAGCGACAGTGGTGAAGGGTTCAACTATAAAAGGAGGGGTAGTTTCTCATTTTTATTCACACCTTCAGAGTGAATCCCCTCAACTCTTGCACCAAGCATCCCGAGCAACCGAAGATCTTCACCGAGCATATAGCAATCGAGCAATCTTCACTGAGCTCTTCATCGACATTGGATATCATCTTCTCTGAATAACTCCGATCTTCATCGAGCTCCATTCTTCTATCTTCTTTCTTTCATCATGAGGAGGAACACTGCTTCATCATCTTCAAGCACTACGCCGATGGTGATTGATACATTTATTCCACCCCCACCAGGCTCAATCCCTCGTCCCCGACTTGCACATCCTTCTGCGGATGTGAAGAAAGTTTATGAGGAGCTGATGAAAAGAACTATCGAGCCGACTCGATATTGTGATAGATAAATGATCTGAGATCTCATATTTTAGGATAACCTGATGTATGTCCTCCATGGCCAGGAGTGGAACATGAGCAGGCTTGACAACGTGGTCACCCATCATGTGGATGGCCACCCCTTTTTCGGCAAGTGGCCGACTTATAAAGAATTGGTGGTGGAGTTTATGGCGTCGCTTGATATCTATGTTGTCCCAAACAACCTCAACGCCGCCAATAGGGAATGGATCAAAGGCCGAGTGTCTTTCCAGCTCTTCAACAGAAACTATACTCTTACTGTACAACAATTCAACTCCATCTACAACTGGTGGCACTCCCCTGAATAGCATCGGCGGCCAGATAACAGATATAATTACGATGCCATGTTCACACAGCTGGTGACAGCCCCTCAAGGCAAAACGATCAGCTATCACAATGCCGCGGTGGCTGATTTTAAGCATCCCTTCATGTAGGTCTTACATCACATGTTGTGTATTACCTTCTTCGCTCGAGGAGAGTTTTCACTGAGTAAATTTCAAGAGACCGACATCTTATTTATGTATAATCTACTGACATGAGGCAAGCTTAATTGGGGCACGTTCTTCCTAACACACGTAATGGTGGTGAAGAAAAGTACTCGGCAGGCCCCAATTCATTTTGGGGGACTCATCACTCCTTTATCCCTCTACCTCGAGCTAGACATTTCTTCAATGCCTCCCCTACTAAGTAAAAGCTCTGTCAACCTTCATCATTTGCATCGGTCTAACTTGTTGACATTTCGTGATGGCGTGGTATATGCACATTGCCACGTAAACAAAGAATATCAAGAGTGCCCCCTTCCAGATCCCGTCTTCAACATCCAGGGGCCCCAACATTTCAGATGGCCCATAATTGCCATCGATGACTCCGATAGTGGAGAATACGAGGATGACAACGACAATGACAATAATGACGGTGATGAGCAGGAGGAGGAAGAGGAGGCTGTTACTCCTCTTCGTTCACGAGTGGCACCCAGGAAGCGGCCACACTTTTACCCGGGTGCATCATCATCCTCGCAGCCTCAGCCACCACAACCCTCTCATCAAGGAGAGGATGTTTATTCAATGCAGAGCATGTACACCATGCTATAGAGCATTCAGGAGACGCAACAACAACACACTACTTAATTTGCTGATATCCAGGATACTACAAATCGTTTGTATGTTAATCAACAAGCTATCTTCGAGAATGAACGTCAACTGTTCGCCAATCAACAGTAGGTCTATAACTGGTCGGGGAGGATCGAGCAACATCAACAACCGTTTTATGATCACTAATGGAATCAAGGTTACTTTGGGGGCTACCAACATCCACCACCGAAGCCCCCATATGATCCAAACTTCCAGGGGCAATATCCATCATGGGATCCCAACGCCCCACGATACCCACCACAGTACCCGCCACCTGAGCAGTAAATGGTATCACTGTTCCACCCACTGAGATTGTTTTTGACTATGAGGCCATAGTCAAATTCAAGCTTGGGGGGAGATGGAATAGTTTCTATCTTTTATTTTCCTTTGTTTTTATCCTTTATTGCCTTTTATTTTATTTTAGAAATTTTCTTAGCTTTTAGGATCCACATGCTATCTAGTGTATCCGTGGATGTCTAATGTAATTTGTCATGTCTATGTTTTTCACATGGGAGGTATGGGTAAATTTGAAAAAATTTCATGTAATTGCAAGCTTGCTTTGTTTGAACTTGAGCACTTAACTTATGAAAATAATTGGGTTTGTCAACTTTAAAACATAAGACCACAACTGTACATGCCTATGATTCAAGGAAAGTGTACGGAATTAGATGTTGAGCCTAAACTGACCAAATGGTAATGGGTCTTTAATCTGAAATAAGAGAGAGAAACCCCTTGATTTTACACATGCCAGTAAGGAGGGACATATAATATCTTCCAATAGTTCTGTCAATTAATCTTGTGATCTATCCACCTCATCTCATTTACACTCCACCATAAAAATTGGGAGCACTTTATAGTTTGTCATCTCTTGATTGCATATCATGTATATAGGATTGCATTGTAGTTAGTTTTTACATGTGTTGCATATATGAGAAAAAAAATGTTGCATTATAGTCATGCATGCATAAATTTTAGAATGCATGTCAATGTCATTTTAGTTGCATTTTGCATAATTTTAATCATTTTATACATGATGTGCCTTGCTTCTTCTGAAAATAAGGAACTTGTTTCATACTTTTTGAAATATAAAATACAATGAAAAAAAATAGTAGTTATGAGAATAAGCCCAAGAAGAAGATGTGAAAATTTCATCTTAGTTCATTAAATAAAATAAGGGCTAAAAAGAGAAAGAAACAAAAATAATAAGTAAGTGAAGATAAGAAGGAGGAAGGAACTTGTTCACATGCATAATAAGAAGAACAAGCACATGTGTAGTTCTGTAGATATTCTGTCTCTCATTGGGATGGAATGGTAGTGCATACATCATTCCACCTAAAATGTAAGCATTAGGTCATTTTCATATGCATGAGCATCATGTAGGTCATTTTTGTACTGTTGCATATTGAACTGTAATGTGCTACTTTTTCTTACATAAACTGCCTATCCCATCCACCCGTTGCTCAAAATGGTAGGCCACCCGTGATTATCTCCTCAATTTTGTATTTTAGGAGATCTGCTTCCATGTAGATGGTAGTTAGGTTATGAGCAACATAGATAGGAGATCACAAGATGCACCAAGCCTGAACCGGAAGATTTTATTATATTAACTGTCTTATTTGATAGTGTTCACCAATCTTAGAGTGGATATCTATTATGGATGATCATTGTCACCTGTAGGGTAGTTACCATTCTGTGGTTAGTGAGGGTCGGTATGTGAATGTCTGGTGGGAATCATACGGTAATGTCTATTGTGATAGTATGTTCTTTAGTTGACCCTCGCAATTTTATTCTATAGTTTTGTTGCTCGAGGACGAGCAATGTTTAAGCTTAGGGGAGTTTGATGCGAGGATTTTGAGTCACTTTTATAGACTATTTTTACATGCATTTTATGTGTTTATTAGTCACATTTGTGGTTAGTATCGCATGATTCACTCGCTTTAGTCTATAATCTCATTTTGCATCAAATCTACTATATTTCATATTTTTTGTTATAAATGATCATACTGATGTGTTTTAGCAAGGTTGATTCGAATTTATCGTAAATTTTCAGGAAAAATGTAAACATGCATCCGTCGATACCATCGACAGCTGTCGATAGTATCGACTCGGCCACAGTGAGACAACCACAAGGAACCAAGATGAGTCGATACCATCGACACTGAAGTCGATGGTAGCGAGATACCTACAGCGAGCCAACAGTCAATTGGTCGATACTATCGACACAAAGTCGATAATATTGACCTCACCCAGCTTCAGCGTCAGATTGGTGATAAGAGAAACGCCTAAAGGTGTCGATACCATCGACACTAAAGTCGATGGTATTGATTCTGCATCAGCACGAAACATCAGAAAAAGGAAGAGTCGTCAATATTATGACGGGTCGATACCATCGACCCACGTCGATGGTATCGACGCTGTCAGATTAGGTTTTGTCACAGATCATTTCTAATCGGACGGTGGTGATCTTTTGGCGATCAAAAGTGGTTCATATACCTAATTACGATGGCCCTAAGAAGGGAAGGACATCATTAGTCATTGCACAAGTCTCAAGGTGGAGAGGAGAGAAGAATGGAGCCCAGAGCCACGCCCCGATCATTCTGAGAGTTGCAGAAGGAGTTTCCCACTACCGAAAGGTTGTAGATCGCTCATTCTACACCGAGGAACACCTAGATCTCTTCCGTTCAGGGGTTTACATCACTTCTATTCACGTTTTCCCCATGTTTTCCCTTTCTCTCATCATGTCTTTCATTGAGATGAACATGTGAGGCTAATCCCCTCTATCTTTAGGGCCGGGAGTAGCCCAAGTGATCGTTGTATGACATTTTACCATAGTATTTCATATTTTATCTCTTAAATCCATGGTATAATTTTGTTTTCTCCATTATATCATTATGATTGATCACCCTAATGATAATCTAATACCTTTAATTACTTTGAAAGAAGAATTAACGGTTGAAAAGAGACGAAATCCACATTAACTAATAAATCATTTGAACAAGGCGATGTCCGGTTAATGATGGAAACCTAGAGTATGGTCTTCATGCACCTAGTTTAGGGTATATGTTACTACTACTGTGGAACCGACCTAGATTTAGGTAGTGAATTGTATCACGAAAGTAAACAATTCTGAATACAGGCCACTACCTGGAATGAGAGATGAATTAGGATAACTGTGTAGGAATTAATACAATGAGAACTTGTGGTGAAACCACAATCCTAAAGATTCCCATTTGAATTGATTAAACCAAACATTTAATCGATTGCTTTGTTTTCTTTTATTTTTCTTTTCTTTTTCAATCAACTCTCAAATCATTTTAATTGATTGCCTTCACTAAGGGCTTACCCACTCTTACTCTAAGTCTTCAGCCTTGATCTTCACCAAAGGACTCCTTCCCTTGTTCTTCTTCACCTCCCTTAGCTAAGAGAGAGAACCTTTATCTTCATGGTTGAAAAGAGAGATAGGGAGGTGGTGGAAGTGTGATAACCCAGATTTTTTTTTTGGATTTTCATACCAAATATAGTATCTTAAGACCACGAGTCTCCCATGGATGAATGATACCAAACTGAGGAATTAGTTGTTCAATTAGTGACTCTTTTCTCTTAGAAAGTGTAAACAAATATGCAATTGATGATTAGGACACGAATTGAGTTCAATTATGATGAATATATTTGTATATTAATTGATTTGGGTACCTATGAGTCCAAGGGACCCATTTAACAGTCTCAATGAATTCAAGTGCCAAGTTAATGAAATTTGAGGTATGTTAGGATGATAAAAGGTATTTTATTTTGGACTTATTTGATCAAAAGTTGAGGATCAAATGACTTGTAATTAAGGTCTATACAATTATTTATGTGTCTTTTTGAGAGTCAAGTCAGATGATGAATAGTTAGAAATTTGGGTTCAAACTTGATAATGTGAGGATTTATGTGATGAAGTACCCATGGTTCAAATTTCATGGAATTCCAATTAGAAATTTGAGAGATATTGAAGCTTCAATTTTTGATTCAATGATACAAGTATAATTGCAGGATATGTAAAACAAGGATATGATTTCAACTAGTTTCGGATTTATTACCCTATCACACGGTCATTTTCTTTGGAGGGCTACGTGGCACCTTGCTAGCGACTGGTAATGTTACTTGGTCATCCATTACCTCCAAAAATGGAGGAACAAAACCAGCTGAGGTGTCCTTTAGATCCGATGAAAGGGGGGAATCAAAGGGGATTTTGTTGGAAACACTATGATCTAGGCATCAATCCGAACCCAATGATCCTTCAATCACACTTGAGAACCATAGTATTGAGAGACCGTACCCTTCTCCACAACCCCTTCTCCATCGTCTATCACAACTGAAAAGGAAATGAAGAAGAGATGGCCAAGAGGTGGTTCCAAAGGGGTGAGAAGCACCGACCAGGCATGGTGTGAAGTTCACAGCAAGGCTTCTTGTCTTCTGAAAGGTCTTCCCTATAGCCCCTGAATCCAAACTCGCAGAGCATGGAGGCAAGGTTGGGCAAGAACTTCTGGTGCTTTTCACCACAGTATGAGCTTTCCAACGAGATCGATAACTGTCTTCGGACCTCCTCAAAGCAGCATGGATCGAGTTGGGGCACCAATGACAAAACTCCCCTTCTTCTCCACCTGTGCTCCATCGCCAACCAGGCCAGGTGTCACGGTGTGTGTCCTTAGGCCCCAGGTCATGAAACCCAACCGTGGATCTCCTCTTCCAAACCAGGGTTCATGATCGTCGGAGCCCATATTCATCACATCGGAAGGGGTGACAGCCGCACTGTCTGAGCAACCCAGACTGAACGCAGGAGAAGGAGAACTGGAAGTGACTCCAATGGATGAGACGAACCCCTTGGAATTGTTTCTAATATTTGACGGGGTGTAGAAGTTTTGGCACCATCCTCCAGGCCAGCCGCTCATGGCGGCGCATAGCTGGACGGGGAGCAGACGAATAAGAAAGTGATCTGGGATCCCGAAGAGAGAGAAATGAGAGGAGGTGCACCCATGTCTAGGGAGGAGTCCATAATCGGCAACCTACCTTTGAGCGAGATCAATTGAAGATATTGCCAGCTTTTTCTTTGGGTGAGGAGGTTCCAGCCGCCGTGGTTTCCCTACCACTTCCGTCCCCGCGGCAGTGCATTCATCGCTAACATAGAAAGAGCCCCGACTCTACGAGGGCGAGAGACAAATGGACCGGCTCAGGAAGAAGATCCCAATCAGACCGGTTCAAGGAATATAGCAGCCAGGTGGCGGCCATCTGGGATGCCTAGAGAGATGATCCAGCGGCCCAGCCTTTTTCCTAGTGAGGTATTTACTCTAAAACTCCATATTACATAATGACCTTGTATAAATTAATATGAAATAGCTCCCTTGGTCAATAAATTCCCCAAAAATACCCCTAGACTCAAAAAAATGTTCTCTACATTCTGGATCCTTAAATTAGGCTTTTAAAGCACAACTACTGATGATATTTTATGTAGATGATAATGCTTCATTTAAGTGGTATAATTAGAAAACGATTGAGATTAAATCTGACAAAAATAAGTTTGACCTCTGATATCATCTATAAATAAATGTGGACTCCTATCCTAATATTATGGAACAATTTTAGGCCTTTTATCATTATTGCCTAAGTACATGTTTAATCCTCATATTAATTCTACAAAATAGACCAGTTATCAGAAAAATATGAAAATCGTACCAGACCTTAATAATGACTTTTAGATCAGTATAAAAATATTAGAAACCAGTTAAGATCTGTTTGAACCTAGGTTTGACTAAAACCCTAATTTGGACCTAAAATATCATTAATAATGGTGAACATGGTATTAATGATGCTCAATTATATTTAATCAGGTCATGGACAAAGTTCTAGATGATCATGGATATGTGAGGAATATCTGAACTCAGGTACGTGGATATAATTATATGACTAGATTTGCTGGATGTTAAATATATGTACTTGCTTGCTTGTATTTGAAATATATTGTTGGATGTAGATCTATATGTATTGTCATTTCCGCCTTGAACAATAAGAACACTAAAGAAAGAAAATGGAATGTAGTTACTGATGGTTCATTAATCTCCCTATTAGAGAGGGAAAGTATTAATGTTGACTAGCACCTCCCTAATGGTACAAGGTACGTAGGGAGATCCCTAATGGTACAAGGTACGCGGGGATAGGGCCCAATAATTTATGTTTGTGCTAAGTCCACTATAGTAATACATGTCCATTGAAATATAGTTAATAACTTGGGTTTACCTGATTTTCTGCCTTAAATAATGCTTTCATTTTTCTTTCTTCCTTTTCAAGTATTTTAAATATGCCATCATAGTATAGTATCTTTCAACCACGTACCAACTTTATGTTGATTCGTTGTTTCACGCATGTTTTAGGTTCAGAGATAGCATGGGAGGAAAAATATGGGAGTGAGTAGTTGTACAGGTTGTACCTATTGTCTAAGATCATATTAGCATACATGTTCAGACTTGTAGAATTTTCATTCAATATGTAACTGTAAATCTTTTTGTACTAATTCACATTGTATAAATATGCATGTTGAATGTTGAGTATGTTATGGTTGTATGTTCATGTATGTGTATTATGCTTCTGCATCGCTCTCTGATATGATTGGATGATGTTTTCGGATTCTGACATCTCATTCCCAATAGGGTTTGGAGAAATCAAAATCCGGGGACATTATAGGAAGTGAGAGCCTCACATACATGAACATACAACCATAACATACTGAACATTCAACATGTGGTTGTATGTTCATGTATGTGTATTATGCTTCTGCATCGCTCTCTGATATGATTGGATGATGTTTTCGGATTCTGACATCTCATTCCCAATAGGGTTTGGAGAAATCAAAATCCGGGGACATTATAGGAAGTGAGAGCCTCACAAGATATACATGTAGGACTAGCTCTCTTACAAATCTCCTACTCATTCTAATAGATGTAGCAAGTGATTAAGCTTAGACAAAGAGAGGAGGTTGTAGGAGGCACTCAACTATGGACTAGGAACCTCATATAGAGTTTTACAATGAATGCTCAACCTTGGAATGAAGCCTAAGGGGTCATATTTATAGTTGGGGATTCCCATTAGCCTTTGGGAGCACTTTAGAATAAAGACTAGCCATTTTGTGCCTTACAACAGATATATTTTCAATTGTTGCAACTCCACAACAGCTAGAAACACTTTTCAGCACTTTTCCATACAATGCTATTGGTCAAGTTTCTATAAAGGTAACTCGACTGAATGTACCATGCGACAAAGCAAATTTGACCAATTAGTTGAGTTTATCCTGGATGAAACTCAACCGATCACTTACATCAATTTTGTTCTAGTACAAGAATCGGTCGAGTTTTTTGTATCAAAATCTCATTCGAACCATGACATTCTCAAAATCCATCAAGGATCGTAACTTGATCGAAAAAGTTCCTGTAATGAATTTTGGAAAATGTCATTAAAGTGCTTAAACATTCGTTTTAAGTTCTCCTAATTTTTTAAGCTTAATTACAAGTCATACAATCATTACAAGTGATTTACAACATGATTCTAATGGATTTACATCATATTCCAGAAACGTGGACTTGTATTGACTTTGACTTGTCTTTTCTCCAAGTTGAGATGCACAAGTTAGGGCATTTGGAGTGTGTCTATACCTAATCTGAAATCACTCAAGTAGAAGCATTAGACACAAATAAGTGTAATAGTTAGTCATCATCAAAACAATATTTAGTCTATTTAGATCTTTAGTCAACATTAACATAGAGTCAACATTATCCCCCTTTTTGAAGATGACAAATCATTCCATAAATGTATTAAAAGAAATTAAGTATAGTCATACCTTTGGAGAAACCTAGGGGTTTCAATAGAATTGAGTTCATATGCTTCCCCTCAATTGATGCTAGTGGAGTTCTTATATTCTCCCTCAATTGATCCTATTTCTCCTACATGGTTAGCTTTCATAACATTTATAGAATACTATGTCTTGTACTCATATATGTTCTACACATATATGTCCTCCCATTTACCTTCTCCGCTTTACATGGACATGCTTCTCCTCTTCATGTAAGACATGCCTGCTCCCTCTTTAGTCAAAAGTAGACATACCTTTCTCTCCCTTTGTCATTTCACAAAGGGGGGGTATGAAGAAATAAGTTACACCACTTGTTAAAAGAAAGGAGATAACAAAAAGTTATATAAGGAGAGTAAAAGAGAAAAAATAGGGGCTTATCCAAGCATAGAAAGAAAAGCAAGTTAAAACATGCACTTGAACAACTCTAAATGCAATATAAAGTGCTGCAAAAAAATAATAAATTGCAATTTTGACCCTCAAGATGATAGAATTCACCCAAAAAGTATTAGGGCTCATGGCAAAGCGATGAGTCTTGCTCAGAAGGTCGTTTATGCATAACAAAAACTAGTCTTGCACCAAAAACTGACACTGGAGTAAAATTTGCATAAACTTCAAAGATGCTACAATTTCTACATACAATGTAGCTCTATGTATCCTACATCACAATGTTATGCAAACAACTCAAGATAGTAGGTATGCAAGTTAAGGAACAAGCTAGAGCAAATATAAAACAAGATACAAGCATAGCATATAGTTGAATACCACTTGATGAAAAGATAAGCAATGCTAGAACTACATGTATGTGAACTACTAGTAGATGATATCATAATGTAATGCTACTAGTAGGATATAGATCATAGCAAGATACACAACATAAAGCAAGCTATGAGTAGATGTAGAGATATATCCAAACAAAGAGATATGCAATTTTAGAAGCATGAAAGGATATAACTCACTAACAAATATACATCATTACCAAAAGATGATTACCACTAAGAACCTCAAGGTTGTATCCAAACAAGATATACAACTATACAGATGTAGCAAGTTTGGTCACAACGGAAGCAATTTAAGACACAACTAAGAGATCCAAAGAGATCATCATTAAAACCTGCAAAACAACTCAAAGTAAGTAATTGCAAGATATAGATTTACCAATTTAGAGTAATTAGAGAGATAAGAGTTGTAAGAAAGAAATGCAATTTAAAACTTGGCAATGAGCACATATAAAAGGTACCATGGGAGTGCCAAAGAATAAAACAATTTGTTGAGAAAATATAGATCAGAGGGAAATTCTCATCCAAAAAGTCAACTGTATATTCTGTGCATAGTGTTGTCGGCCGAGTTCTTTGTAGTGACAACTCGATCGATGACAGCTATTGGCAACACCCATTGGTGTTGGTCGATCAAGTTTCTAACAGGACAAACTCGACCGAAATTTGATGTCAACAAGCATATATATACAAAACATATCTAGAGGCATGATAAAAATATAAGCCATATCCAAACATGTGTAAGAAAGTTAGTAATGCACTATGAAAGTATCAGAAATAATTTTTTAGCAAGAGTGTGAATAGAATCTTAAAATACCACTTTTGACTCAAAAACCACATGCATAGTGCACACTAACTTGGCAAAACACACTATGATTGGATATGAGTAAGAAAAATATTACCTCAGTGCTTACCATTTCTTTTCCACTTGTTGTCACCCTCTACACATCTCAATTTTCTTCTTTCATGTGGATTGAGAAGTTAATTTGCAATTCAATAGAACAAGTCAACCCATTTTCAAGTACCTACAAGAAGAAAGATGAAATGGCCCCCAATCATATTTTTGGGTCCGGAGGGGTTAGCTTAGAAACCCAAGTCTTAGTGCTCTTGGGTGCTTTCCTAAAATGGAAACAAGTAGAATAATGACCAATCATTGCAATAGTTGCATGTGCTCATAGTCTTGGAACCAGAGGATTCTCCATGGAAGATTGGAGGTCCTTTACCATTGTTGTTCCTTTGACTACCATCATACTCTAAACCATGTCTACCAATTTTTTTAGTTGTGTGGTGTAGGATATCATTAATATTCTTTTTACCAACTAAGAATTTTTGCAAAGAAGATTTCAAACTATGATTATCATGCATAGGAGAAGAAATAGTAGAAGACAAATGATTGATATTATCTCTAGCATTCAAAAGATCATTTTCTAAGAAAAGAGCTTTAGTTAAATATGATTCTCTATCAATATGAAGAGCAACAACATTATTCTCTCTACTAGTAGAACTAGAACAAGGTTCAAGCTCATTGATTTTAGCAAGCAAGGGGGCATTTTTTATTTCATCCAAAGCAATCTTAGAGAGATAAATGCCATTTTCAGATTCTAATCCTTGTAAAACAAATTCTTTGTCCTTATTTTCAGATTTAAGAACATGAATATCATGCATGAGAGAATAAAAAATTAAGTTATGCTCTTCATTAGAACTACTCATAAGAGTTTGGGCTTCTAGAAATCTAATCTTATCAAACCATCTAGCATTTTCAAGTTTAAGAGCATCTACTTGAGTAAGACAAGCATTTTTATCATCAAGCAAGCAAGTATTGGCATGTTCAAGATCGTCTAATTCTACATGCATATTATCAACAATTCTAGCAAGCTTTTTCCTTTTCTTTTTAGAAGACTTAAGAGATGCATGAGTAGCATTAATGATAATAATTAAAGGTTCTTTATTTAAAGAGTTTAGATTTACCTCATTTGAGTCTTCACTTGTTGATGCCATAAGAGAAAAATGGCATTATTCTTCATCACTAGATCTTGAGCAAGATCCTCCACTTGATTCTTCACCTAAGCTTGAGTTGGAGGAGTCACTTGAGATCTTGTGCCATTTCTTCTTCTTCTTGTACTTCTCTTCTATTTCCTTATGATTATGGGTCTTCTTGCCTGGTAGACAATCTAACTTGAAGTAACCCTTATTTTCACACTTGAGGTATCGGATGGAGGAGGAATTCTTTCCTTTGTAGAATCTACACTTGGAATACATGGCATCTTCTTCAAAATGAGAGGTTGGAGAGGCTTGTCCCACAATAGCTTCAAGTTAAGCCTTGATTTTAGCCTTCTTCATTCTCTTTAGCTCTTTCTCATCTTGTCTTTCAACTTCTTCTCTCTTGTCAAGTGTGACTTGATGGGCTTGTAGATTTCCAATGGGCTCTTTAAAGGAGATATAATCAAGATACCTTACTTCTTCAATGGAAGTCACCTTGGGTTCTCATCTTTTGGGGAGAGTTCTAAGGATCTTAGAGTTGATATCTCCTCTACTCATAGGATGACCTAGGATTGCAAGGTCATTTACAATTGTGTTGAGTCTTGAGTACATGTTGGCTATCTTATCCTCCTTTCCCATCTTAAAATTATCAATCAGCCCTTTGAGCATATAGACTTTCCTTTCCTTCACATGAGTTGTCCCCTCATAAGTGATGCATAGCTTTCTCCATGCCTCATAGGCCATATCACAAGAGGAAATCTGGTTGAACTCGGTGGGATTCATGGTGGCATAGAGGATATTGATTGCTCTTGCACTCAAGGTGACTTTCTTCATGGTAGCTTCATCCCAGTCTTATATCTTGATCTCCGGTAGCTGGTATGGATGGTCTACCATTTGCCATAGCTCAAGACTCGATCCTTGGATGTAGAATTGTAGCCTTCTTTTCCAATAGAAGAAGTTACTCCCATCAAAGATTGGAAGGTTGATGAAGTATCTCCCTCCTTGGTAGTCACCCATCTTCTCCTACTTGTTGTAGTATTCTTATAGAAGGCCTACTCTGATACCAATTATTGGATTCTACGATGGGTGATTGGATGCTCTAGAGTGGGGGGGTGAATAGAGTTGAATGGACTTAAATAAAATTCATTAGACCTTCAAGATATATCACAAGATAAGGTTGTTAAATAGGAAATTTGAGTGCAACTAAAACATGCATATCAAGGGAGAGAGAGATTGACCATACAATAATTAACAAGCTATGTAGAATGGTTCCACACTTCAAACTAGAAGTATGTCAATCCACTACCTACAGAGGTTAATCTCTAGGATTTCTTAACCATTTCACTCTTATATTCATTCATAAGACTTACAATACATGACCCACCAAAGGACTTACCTATCCAATACAATGAGTCTTCAACCTTACCAAGGACTTACCCACTTTGCAACGAGTCTTCACCCTTCACCAAGGACTTACCCACTCTTGTACAAGTCTTCAGCCTTGCAGGGATTACCCACTTATCTTGATTCTTCCACCTTTGACTTCACCTTCACTCGGGAAGCTTTCACCAAGAACTTACCCACTTGAGCAAGGAGTCTTCTTCCTTCACCAAGGGCTTACCCACTCTTACTCCAAGTCTTCAGCCTTGATCTTCACCAAGGGACTCCTTCCCTTATTCTTTTGAAAAGAGCGATAGGTAGGTGGTGGAAGTGAGAGCCTCACAAGATATACATGTAGGACTATCTATCTTACAAATCTCCTACTCACTCTAACGGATGTAGCAAGTGATTAAGCTTAGAGAGAGAGAGGATGTTGTAGGAGGCACTCAACTATGGACTAGGAAACTCATATAGAGTTTTCATTGAATGCTTAACCTTGGAATGAAGCCCAAGGGGTCCTATTATAGTTGGGGATGCCCCTTAGCCTTTGGTAACACTTAAGAATTAAAACTAGAAGTTTTTTACTTGTAATAGATATATTTTTTATTGTTTCAACTCCACAACGGCTAGAAACACTTTTCTACACTTTTCTACACAGTGCAATCGATCGAGTTTCTATAAAGGTAACTCAACCGAATGTACTATTCGACAAAGACAATTTGACCAATCAGTCGAGTTTATCCTAGATGAAACTCGATTGGTCACTTAAATCAGTTTTGTTCCTGTGCAGGGATCAGTCGAGCTCTGTGTATAGGAAACTCGATGAAACCATGACATTCTCAAAATCCATCAAGGATCGTAACTCGGTCGATAAAGTGCTTGTAATGAATTTTGGGAAATGTCATTAAAGTCTTAAGCATCGTTTTAAGTGCTCCTAATTTTTCTAAGATTAATTACAATTCATACAATCATTACAAGTGATTTACACCATGATTATAATGGATTTGCATCATATTCCAAAAACGTGCACTTATATTGACTTTGACTTGTCTTTTTTCCAAGTTGAGATGCGCAAGTTAGGGAATTTGGAGTGTGTCTATACCTAATCTAAAATCACTCCAGTATAAGAATTAAACACAAATAAGTGGAAATGTTATTCATTGTCAAAATAAGGATTTAGTCAATTTAGACCTTGAGTCAACATTGACCTAGAGTCAACAGAGATTAGATGACTTAGCTCAATAGAGACATTTGCTTCACATGCTCTTGTTGTTGAGGATAGAGGGAGGAGTCTGAGTCATATCTAAGGTGGTGATAGAGGAAACTCAAAGCACACTCAATGTCCTTAAGATGGTTAGTCATTGCTACAACAAACAAGGTCACTTAAAGAAATTCTACATACAGCAAAAAAGAGAAATTATAGAAGGAAAGCTAAAAGTTATAGATAATGATAGAAATACAGCCGGAGATGTTATAGATGTTATAGAGGTACTGACATGTGGAGTTTTCATGGGACATTGTCTACATATCAACGACAACACTTAGTGGGTGTTGAACACTGGTGCTTCTTATCATATCACTCCTATTAGATATTTCTTTTGCTCCTACAAGTCTGGGAACTTTAGAATGACAATGATGGCTACTAAAACCTCTGAAAAGATTCATGGGGTTGGTGATGAGCGTATTGAGATAGAGTTAGGTTATACCATCTTGTTGAAAAATATTAGACATATTCCTTCAATTGGTTATTACATCATATCTGGTCATAGATTGGACATTTAGAGCTTTCATTGTCATTTGTAGTCAGCAAAGGATAGTTAGTCATGGCTAGGGGAAAAGTTTGATGCAACTTGTACAAGATGAATATAAAGGTTCGTATTGATAGTGTAAATGTAGTGGACAGATCTAGTTCTCCAGGTCTGTGGCATAGGCGGCTTGGTCACATTAGTGAGAGATGACTACATGTGCTTACAAAGAAAATTTTGATTACCTATACAAAAAATGCAATTCTTGGTCCTAGTGAAAGTTTCTTTCTTTGGAAGCAACAACGACTCCGGTTTAGTACCCAATGTGAGAAACTATTTAACATCTCAGACAAGATTTACTCTAATGTTTATGACCCTATGAAATCCAACACCTTTGGTGGAAATAGATTTTTTTTTAATTTTATTGATGATGCATCTAGAAAAGTGTGGGTCTACTACCTGTAGAAGAATTACCAGGTCTTTGATATCTTCAAGAAATTCCATACTATGATTGAAAGGGAGACATGTAAAAAATTAGTGTCTCTATTCTACTATACTTCTAGAAAGTTTGGGTCTTACTGTGAAGGATTTGGTATGCAACAAGAGAAGACAGTTCCAAGAATTCCACAACACAATGATTTAGCTGAAAGGATGAATAGAATCATGAAAGAGTTAGATGCATGATGAAGAATGCCAAATTACCCAAGGAAATGATACATGTGAGGTATGAAAGCTTCTTGAAGGTAGAAAAGCCTTAAAGAATAAGTGGGTCTTCAAGCTAAAGAAACATGTGAATGACAACACTATGAGATACAAATCTAGAATTATGGTGAAAGGTTTTGGGAAGAAACAAGGCATTGATTTTGGTGAGACATTTTCTCTAATGGTGAAAATGAATTCCATCCACATAGTTTTGGTCTTGGCAGCTGGCTTAGACCTATATATTGAACAACTTGATGTGAAGGAAACCTTCCTCCATGGTGAGCTAGAGGAAGAGACCTATATACACCAACCTGAAGAATTTGTAGTGAAAGGAAAATAACACATGGTTTGTAGGTTGAAGAAAAGTATTTATGGGATGAAACAAGTACCTATGCAGTGGTACAAAAAGTTTGATTCTTTTCTGCTAAAGCAAGGTCTTCACAGGATATAGTTAGATCATTGTGTTTACTTCAAAGATTTTAGGTGACACTTTTATCATTCTCTTGCTCTATATTGATGATATGTTGGTTGTTGTTAAAGATACTCAAATGATTTCTAGGTAGAAGAAGGAATTGTTTAAGTCATTTGACATGAAATATTTGGGACCAACTAGACAGATTCTTGGCATGGACATCAGGAATGACAAGAATTCAAAAAAACTTTAGTTATCATAGGAGAAATATGTTGAGTGTATCCTTGGTGGGTTCAACATGAAGGGATCAAAGCTAGTTTGCACTCCCTTAGCCAGTCACTTCATATTGATTACAAAAAGCACCTCCTTATATTGAGAAGGAAAAGGAGGAGATGGATCCAATACCTAACTCTTCTACAGTACGGAGCTTGATGTATGTCATGGTGTGCACTTGGCCTGATATTTGCATGTGCAGTTAGTGTGACTAGTAGATTTTTATCTGACCCTGGTAAGGAGAATTGGAATGTTGTAAAATGGAAACTCATATAGTCGAGAGGTATATCTAGTGCTTTTTTATGCTTTGACAGTGCACCACTAGTTCTTACAAGTTCCACTTATGCATATCTGGCTGGTGATCTTGATCACAAGAAGTCTACTTCAACTTTTCTATTTGCTTTTTTAGGGGGAGGTATTAGTTGGTAGTCTAAATTGCAAAACTATTTTTTTAATTTATTATTGAGGCATAATGTATCATAACTCGTAAAGCAGGGAAAGAGATGGTTTGGCTCAAATGTTGATGGAGAGAATTGGATTTGAAACAGGATGTGACTGATATTTACTATTTGATAATCAGAGCCATGGACTAGAGCAAGAATTCCTAATATTACTCAGGACTAAGCATATTGATATGAGATACCACTAGTTGTGTGAAGCTATCAGTGATGACCTATTGATGTTGAAGAAAGTCAACACCAATGACAATATTTCTTACACGCTGGTGAAGGAAGTTCCTACAAAGAAGATTTCTACTTGTAAGGAGCTCATCGGGTTGTACTCCAACTGAGGAGTCATGAGTCTCTCCATTGGATTATAAAGGGGTATTGTAGGGCCTATCACCTTTTTTTCTTCCAGCCCATTAGGACTTCACGCTACCATGACATTCTTATATATATTCGAGCTACAGTCACTTAATAAACTATCAGAAGATAGAAGACACAACTAATTGTGGTTTGTTCCTTATATCATTGTGTATAAAAGATAAAAAGAATAAAGTAGAAGAAGAAGAAAGTAAAGGTAGAAGACAAGGAAAGAGGGATATGCCGATATAACACCCTATTTTTTATCTCTCCTCCAACTATGCATACCTTGACTCATAATATACTCAATTTCATTCCATGACATCCCTCACCACCAAATAAATGTTTTAGAATCACATATTGCTCCTTTTTTGATATATTATTGATGATTGCAATTTTGAACTCGATTATATAGTGTTGAGTGTCTTTTTAACATTGAGGATGGATATGAATTTTCATATCTTGCTCTCAATCTTGGCCTTTTCCATTTTGCAACTTTTCTAGACTTTTTATTCTTCTTTATCCTTATTGGTCCTTGGCCTTTGCCTTTCCTTTTGGGAAAATACCATGTGTGTGCCCAACAAGCTCTTTTTCACAGTGCCCCCCAGACTTTTGACCCAATGACCAGGAACCCACATGCCAAAGAGGTCTACAAGTTGTCTTCTTCCTTAGAGTAGGGCACGCTCACCCTAGGAGCATTGCACCACAGTGGCCCTTACTCCCAATCCATGCCACCAAATTCCTTGCGATCTTCTCACAACCTTACTCATAGTTTTCTTGAGTTGTATGGGCTATTGGGGAGGGTATGGAGTAGCCTTCTGCTCCTGTTGGTCGATGTGGCTACAACATGATGAATCGAGGGGCCTCTATGCCTCCTCGACCCCTCAAAATCTCACCTCAGACCCGTAGAGATCTGCCCTTCTTTTTACCTAACTTTTTGAGCTTCTTCCTTCTCCCATGATCAACTCATGAGCTCTTTGGACTTGGGCTCAGTTCTGCCGCAACCAGCTTGTGGGTGCAATTCTCCGGGTGCCCTCACCACTGTTTGAAGCCATCACTCGATTTTCCTTAGTCCTCTTGTGGCAACTGGTTGTTTCCATTTACCTAGATCCCTATGCTCCTCATTATTTCCCTCTTTCTTGATGTCATCCACCACCACAGAATTGTATCCTAACGCAAGATCGTTTCAACAAAAGAGACAACAACCAAGCCACTAGATCAGTATCTGAAGGCTACCAACTCCCCCCTCTCTCCTTTCTCATGGGTTGACCAATCAATGATGTAGATCGAACACCCCACTCCATCTAGATTGCACAGACCCACACCGGGGCCCAATCAACATGTGTCACATCACTCGACCCAAAGAGAATACATCTCTCTCCCTCTCTCTAACATATATGCTAAATTTTGAAAATTTTGTAAAAAATCATCAATAAGGACAAATTGTATATATTGTATGTGATAATTACTTTAGAGAATGAGATCTATCAAATGAAGCTAGTTCAGAGCCTTATACCACTCATAGCTCTTGCTATGTTGAAAATGGCATCAAATTGATCTATTTTACAAAATCAATGATATTAAATGCTCAACCATGATCATACCATTGTTCTGAAAAGCGGTAATCGGTGTACGGGCAGAGAGGGTACCGAATAGAGTATATACGGTATGCGGGAGTATAAGTGGGAGAATATTCGGTTTTAATCGGTTTTGATTTTTTTTAATATTAACCATAAAGATATGTAAATTATATATTGACCATATAATAATGACAATGGTAAGTAATTAGAAATATTTATAAGTAATAGACTAATATTGCATTCATAAGTAGTTAGAAACATTGATGAAATTAGAGAAGAAAACTTTGATAAGTAATTACAAACATTGATAAGTCATAGACTATTATCACATTAATAAGTAATTAGAAATGTTGATAAGTAATAGACTAATATTGCATTAATAAGTAATTAGAAACATTGATAAGTCATAGACTAATATTGCCTTAATAAGTAATTAGAAACATTGATAAGTGATAAGGCTAATATTGCATTAATAAGTAACTTGAAACATTGATGAAATTAGGGGAAAAAACATTGATAAGTAATTAGAAACATTGATAAGTCATAGACTAATATTGCATTAAGAAGTAATTAGAAACATTGATGAAATTAAAGAAGAAAACATCAACAGTAAGGATTAGTTCAATAAACACTAACTATAAACTTATAGAGAAAACATGAGGAGAACACCAAATATGTAAATTGGAAGAAGAGAATGTAATTGTAATGACCAATAGTAGTATTAGAAAAAATTAATGTAAAAAAAATTATTACTAGCATTTGATTTTGAAAATCGCCGATTAATCGGTCCTGGACCGATTATAGGTCGATTATTCATAATCGGAGCGGTAGACCCCCAAAAAGGAATATTCGGACGATTATTCGGCCTAAGCGGCCGATTTTCTAAACAGTGGATCATACTATGACCCCACTTGTCTTTTATGACTCTAATTAGTAACTTATGCTATTTTGTAGTATTTGAATTTGATTTCATCATGCTTAGCCCTATTAATTACTTTGATTTATGAAATGGGCCATGAAATATGTATCGTATAAACTTTAATACTAACAATCATTAATTTGATATTCAACTATATTATATGAACTCCAAATCATCATAATAACTCTATATCAGTAATGTTTGATACATGATTGAGCCATTAATCTATTTTTCTCGTACATGAACTCTAGTTCAACTTGATGATAAAAAAGTAACACCAAATGGGACATTTATGGAATTTTCTTGTTCATTATTTAAATCTTGTTCTTGTGTGGATCATATATGTTCAAAACTATACATTGGCCTTTAAATAAGTACTTATGATGAATCATGACACAAAATATCATGACACACTCATGTTCACGTTTTAACTATATATGGCACACATGTGACACTTAATACAATCTTTATGCACATGTTCATACTAGATATCTAATCTAGTAAAAATCTCACCCAATGGCCCCATGCTAAATGATGTACTGAAATCAGTAACATGTTGATCTTTATGACACTAAATCAAGCTTGATATATATATGTTTAACACTTTAACATTGATTATCTTGAATGAAATGACCCAAAATGTCTTAGATGAATGACATGATGTTAAGACACTAATATTATATAAATATCATGATTTTACCATTAATATCCATGAAACTTAATTTTGAAATCTTTTATCTTTCTAGGAATTTTCACACTAATTCAAAATGATAGTATGCATCTTGATGATGAATATTGCATGATCATTGGAGATTTCAAAATCAATCATCATGATTAATGAAACTTAGATTAAGTGTAACATCCACCCTTCATTAATATGTTTAAGATGACCTAAATCTTTATGATGTGAATCATATCTGCATTTCTTGTAATCTCATGTCCTTTTTTATGGAATCTTTTTAAAGATCTAAGCCATCTATTTCTAATCAAGTTATGTAATCAATGCTTGTAATCAAGGTACTCTTTATCCTCTTGTAGGCTAGACAAGTGGTATTGAAAATTGCATGTATATATGTAGCATAAATTCTTAGATTTATATACTTCATTGAGATACATGTTCCCTATGACTACTATGGTTGGTCTTGAATATTATATGTTGAACAAATTTATAAACATAAATAGACATCAATTATACAACCTTGTACACCTTGTTGTATTCTCGAGCTAAGGACATAATCGTATGTGCCTTACTTGATTTATCTACAAAGGGAACACCATGTTGATATAAGGGTTAGATCTTGGTGATGGCCTTGAGGTTCCTTACTAATAGGGTTAACTTTTGACATTTAGTCTTGTAGTCTCTCATGTTGAAACATGGTAGCTAATCTTGAGCACCCTCAGAGACCCCTTGCTTTGAGAATCTAGTCAAAGGCCTTATGATATTGATAGTACAATAAAAATGCACTTAAAACACGCTTGCATTTTAATAAGAAAGTCCCTTAAATGTTGTTGCTTCATTTATTTTTATTACATTATTGTTTTGCCAAGCAATATATGCTCTCTTAAACCTCCAATTTCATATGCTTACACAACATACTCAACACAGTTGTGTTTATGTATACCCATTTCATGATTTTAAGTGATACATACACTATCAATCATAAAAATAATTGATGATTCCACACCTATGATAATTTTCTCTTACTCTGATGATATATAATCACATGCAGATTGAATACAAATGGTTGCAATATGTGACCTAATATCTTGTTAGCCATTAGTTTAGCATTCTTTTATGTTTTTTTGTCTCCTACCATAGTTGTTGTTTGTTTTATTCATGCATATGTTATGTTACCCATTTCAAAGATGGATACTTGGGTCCTCTCACTTTTAGATTTCTAGCCAGTAGGAGTGAGGATTTGGGCAATAAATGGTTCCATGACATATGGTTTCAGAGAAATCACATCTCCTCTATGTGTATTTAATAACCTAATCTCATATGAAAATTGGGAATACCTAAGTCCATAATGGTGAAAATGAGGTTTATAGGCATGTCACTACATGAGGGCTGATGCACCTCCTATTTTCCTAGATGCGATGTCTGAGGTCTGATTGTATACCTACCTGGATGAAGCGAATCCAAGAAAGGATTAAGGATTTTTCCTACAAATCTTAGAGAGTTTTCTAGTATCTCATCTCTTCTTTAATGGATACCCTAAGACACCCATTAGATGATGATTAGTTAGTTTTGCATCTCCTCATTTGATCACTATCTTTATAATTAATCACATGATCCCTAGATTATGGGTAGGATATGTATCAGGAAAATAAAAATTCGAATGGATTTTTAAATTTTGATTAATATGATAATGATGCCATGATATGACCTTCATATGATAACTCGATTGTGATTAATGAGAGTACTATTGAAGTTAAGTACTCACGTGTGATATCTCAGATCATGTAAACTCGATTTTACCAAATATGACTTATGTGCTTTGTATGTTTGAGGGAAATGATAATGATCCTTAATATGATGAAAAAAGGACAACTCATTCTATATATCTCATTGTTGATGAGGTCCTCATTGGTTAAGTCTATGTTGTCCTATTTTTTATTAAACCCCAAACATAATTAAGGAAGCATTTCTCCTATTTTTTGACATGAATCATGATCATGATTTGAAATAACAATACCTTTGGGCTCTCCAAATCATGATGAAAGACTTTGACGCAAGAGGTAAAATCCGTATTGATTATAATGCCTCATTGTAAAACTGAAATTTGAAAAATATGACAATATGAGATGTCATTCATAACTTTTAATGCTCAAATAGTTGAAAGAGCCTATATTGGCTTCTCTATTTTCTAGTATACCCCCTTGCCCTTGATTATGAAGGGAAGGAAATAATATTATGACCTAGAATAAATAGAATCTCAAACTATGGTTTCTCCGTGATGATAAATGATATTTTATCTCATGACCATGTGAAATACAAATTGATAATTGATGCTCTTTCTAATTTGATAGACTTGATACTTCATGACCAATAAGTAAAAATGTGCTAGCTTAGGGTAGTATGTTTTCCCTAACCTAGGTCATGTACCTATTATGATTGCCTCTAAATATTCATTTTATTGATTATTTAGAGTTTGGAAAGGTACCCCTTTCACGTGATTCTAATTTCTTAACCTAAGTCTCTAATAGGTCAATTCATACAATGATATTGAAGCTCGATATTGAACCTTGATTAGATGATGAACTTTAAATATGATGATGTTCACTATATATTGTGGTTAATCTCCTTGAAAGACCTAGGTCTACATCATTCATCAACCTTGAACACCATGATAATGAAATAGACCTAGGTCTACATCATTCATAACCTTGAACATCATGATGATGAAATAGATGTCGATATCATAAAATATTACTTGATTGTTTCTTATAGATGAAATATCACATTTATGGTCTAATTAGGAATCTTATACCCTAGCTTCGAAATTTTTGGGCCTATAACTTTTTTTGTACAAAATCATGACTCTCAATATTTGATATACAAAATTTTGATTATTGATAGTCCATCTTGATATATTTGAATCCTATGATCACTCTATTTGTATCTTGAGATCACCCTCAATATATGATTGATGACTATTATGTTTTAGCTCTTGAATATATGGATTATCATTTTGTTGACCTCTCAATTATGAATTATGGATAAGTTGTCATGTGGACTAGGGTGGGAACTTCCATTAACTTTGATATAAAACCATGATATTGAAATATGATGTTTGTCCCAAATTGTTGAAATGTGAAATATCAATCATGGATGTATAACCCCACCTAGGGCCAATGTAGAATCTTAAACCCTAAATGTTGGGATTGAAAGTCATGGTTCACTCTTGAAGCTAAAATCCATGTTTGTTGACCACTCATGATCTATGTAACTATGCTTGAACTTTGATGTTTGGTCTCTTGATATTGGGAGTGTTGATGTTTGAAGGATAATGATATTATGTTTGGATTATTATGATGGATATGATATGGAATATTAAGTTTCAATGTCTTTTGAGGATTTTCTTTAATTTTGGGGATAAAAGCCTTTTAAGGTAGGGGATGATTTAACAACCTAATTTTTTCTCTCTCCTACAACTATGCATGGCATGACTCATTATATTCTCAATTTCATTTCGTGACCTCCCACATCATCAAATGTATTTTTTGGAATCACATATTACTCATTTCATGAGACATAATTGATAATTTCAATTTTGAACTCGATTATATAGTGTTGAGTGCCTTATTAACATTGAGGATGGATTTGAATTTTCAGACAACTAAACATCCACTTGTTGATCTTAATCCTTTTCTATTAGATATAAGATGAATTTTTTTATCCAATGGTAAAAATTTCGTCCAAATCAGAAAATCAAGGAGAAAGTTATGGCCTTTTTATTTTTAATCTTTTTCTAGCATTTTTCTAATTCTTTTTCCTTCTTAGACCTCAAACTTTGTTTTTTCTCTTGGGCTAAGCCCATGTGGGCGCCCAGAAAGATCTTTTTTGTAGTGCTACCTAGGTGCTTTGATCTTATGGCTAGGGACACCTGGAAAATTTGAGGGTTACAAGTCATCTTCTTCCTTGGAATAGGGCACCACATTGCCCTAGGTCACTCCCACCCAAGGATCATGGTGCCATAGTGGCCTTTGGCCCCAATCAATCCCTCCAAAGTCCCGATAACCTTCTTCCTACCTAATTCCTAGTTTTCTCAAGCTATATGGGCAATGGGGGAGGGTATGGAATACCCCTCCACCCATGTCGGCCAATGTGGCTACAAAGTAATGAATCGAGTAGCTCTGACTGCCCTCATCCCTATTTGAAGCCACCATTGGGTCTGCCTTAGTCCTCCTGTGGTGACCAACTATTTCCTTTTACCTAGCTCCCCCTTCTCCTCATCCTTTCCCTATTTTCTGGTGGCAATCACAGCCGTGTAAGAGTTCCCTGATGCAGGGCTGTCTCAATGAAAGATACAATGATTGAGTGGCTAGATCTCCATTGAAAGGCTACTAGTTCACCCCTCTCTCACCTTTCTTGTTGGTTGACCAGTCAAATATGTAGACTAAAGACCCCAATGCACTTGGCTTGCATGGACCTGCACCAAGGGCCCAATCTACGTGTAGCACATCACTCACCCCAAAGGGTATGCATCTCTCTCCGTCTCTCTCTCTAAGATATATGCTAAATCTTGAAAAATTCATAAAAAACCATCTGTAAGGAAAAGCTGAACATATTGTAAATGAAATTTGATCTAGAGAACAAGATCTATCAAATGAACCTAGTTTCGTATCCTAATTCCACTTTTATTTCTTGTTATGTTAGAGAAGGAATCAAATTGATCTTGTTTACAAAATTAATGATATAAAATGTTTAACGATGATCATACTATGACACCACTTGACTTTTATGACTCTAAACAGTATATGTGAATTGAAATTGATCATTCTTAGTTCTATTATTGAGTCTAATGTAAGAAATAGACAATGAAATATGTATCGTATGAACTTGAATACTGATGATCATTAATTTGATATTGAACTTGATTATGTGAACTGAAAATCATCATATTCACTCTAGATCAATAATGTTTAAATGATTTGTCATTATGATTCTGTAAACTTTGTGCTTATGTTGATCAAATATGTTCAAAACTATATCTTGGCCTTAAATAAGTACTTATGATGACTTGTGAAATGAAATATCATGACACACTCATGTTCAATTTTTGACTATATATGACGCACATGTGACACTTTATACAATCTTGATGCACATGTTGATACTAGATATTTAATCCAATAAAAATCTCACCCTAATGGTCACACATGCTATTTGATATATTCAAATCAGTAACATGTTGATCTTTATGACATTAAATCAAGCATGTTATATTTGACACTCTAATTGACTATCTTGCATGGAAATGACTCAATATGACTTAGATGAATGATATGATGTTTAAGGCATTAATATTATACAAATCTTATGATTTTCCAATTAAGCTCCATGAAACCTGAGTTTGAAGTTCGTGATCTTTCTAGGATGTTGCAGACTAAATCAGAATGATAGATGACACATTATGTTTCTTGATGATGAATATTGCATGGACACTGGAGATGTAAAAATCAATCATTGTGATTAATGGAACTTAGAGTAAGTGAAACATACACCCTAGATGAATATATTTAAGGTGACCTAAATCTTGCTAATGTTAATCATATCACCCTTGCTTGTAATCTCAGGTCCTTTTTGAGGGACTCTTTTCAAAGATTTAATTCATTTATCTCTAATCAAGTTATGTAAGCAATGCTCATAATCAAGGTTCACTTTATCCTCCTATTTTCCATACTAGTGGAAGTGAAAATTACATGTATGTATGTAGTATAAATGCTTGTGTTTATATACTTGTTTGGGATACATGTTCCCTATGACTATTATGTTTTGGTCTTGAATATTCTATGTTGAAGAAACTTAAAAACATAAATAGATGTCCATTATACAACCTTGTGAACATGCTTGTATTCTCTCGGTAAGGACACAAGGCAGGGTGTCCTACTTGATTTATCAAGAAGGGACATGCCATGTTGATATAAGGGTTAGCTCTTGGTGATGGTGTTGAGGTTCCTTACTAATAGGTTTAACTCTTAATGTTTAGTCTTGTAGTTCCTCACGTTGAAATATGGGTAGATATCTTGAGCACCCTCACTGACCCTTTCATTTGAGAAGTTGGTTAAAGGCCTTATGATATTGTTAGTATAATGGACTTAAAACACGTTTTCATGTTAATAAGAAAGTCTTTAAATATTTTTCCTTCCTTTATTATTATTACATTGTTATTTTTCCAAGAATTATATGTTCTTTTAAACCTCTATTTTTATATGTTTGTACATCCCACTCAACATAGTTTTGCTGACGTGTACCCATTTTATGACTTTAGGTAAGATGTACACTATGAATCTCTAATAATAATTGATGTTTCCACACTTATGATGATCTTATCTTACTCTAATGATATATAATGGCATGCAAATTGAATACAAGCAGTTAATATATGGGAGCTAAGATATTGTTAGGTATTAGTTTAGCATTCTTTTATGCTTTTTTTGTTTCATACCTTAGTTGTTGTTTGTGGTTTTATTCATGCATATGTTATGTAGTCCATTTTATGAATGGAAGATTGGGTCCTCTTTCCTTTGGATTTCTAACTATTAGGAGTAAGGATTTGGGTACCAAACAGTTATGTGATAGCCTCTCTAGTTTCTTCTCTATGTTCACCACTAGTGACTTTTCTAGTGACATCATCTCTATCTAACTGAGTATTCTCTACAAGGGTGTGTGTTTTTGGGAGACCTTTTGGTGTAGAGATGTACCGATTTGGCATGATCTATATGTCTCCCTCTTACTCTGTATTACTCAAATTTTGGATCAAAACTTCAGATGGATTATCTAATCTCTTTATTTGTGGTTTATCCATTGGGATTTGACCCTGTGGGTTTCCCTGACACATTGTGGGAGGGGGGGAGTTTCCACATAAATTTGGTGTTCTCTATGGTTTCTTGTTAATGTTATTTTTTTCTATGGTTTCCTGCATCTTGCTTACTATGTAGTTGTGTTGTGCTATGCATATTGGATATTTGTACCTAGTCCAAATTTACATGTACTTCCCCTATATCTTGTGCATGTTAGATATCACACATCTTTGCATGCAATCAACACTTTCAGGCCTAAGACTCCTGCAGTTTTTATTGGAGGAGTTTGTGGCACTTGTAATAGAGTTTCCCCATCCCCTTCATTCATGTATTCCTCTCTTGTTACATACAACTTCCCCAACAACCTCTCTCTCCTTACCCCCATTCTCTCATCCATAGAACATTTTTGCAATTTTGTAAGGACAGTTGTTGGTTGCCTCTTCTTACATTATACCACTAGCAATATAATCATGGTTTCATCTAGCTTCCTGATAATCACAATTGTGACAATAAAAGCTTTGCTTCTTCCTTACAGATGAATCCATAGGCTGCTTCTCCATATTTTGACCCCGCCTCATGTTCAATTATTAATCCTAGAATCATTGTGTTTGCTTTCCATGTTGTTCTTTGTCATTTCTTTGTTTTGTTTAATTCCAAATATTACGATGTTATCACCACAAATTCCTAGATAAAGACTACTTTTTTATGGAATAAACAACTCTTGTAACCTCAAGCATGTCGATGGAAGCAAGGGAAAATAGTACTTCCACAACCCCACCAAGACACATTCATTCTCTAAGGCCCACTAGTCCATTGTCACTACCACTTTAATATTTCCTTAGGTGAATGGAATAGGTAGTCTAAACTTGGCCCAAATTATGTGAGCATGTGTGGATATTATGGAGCATGGAGTCTGCTAATAAGACTTCTATGGTCTAGACGATAGCAGAATACCCCTGCGATACCATATTGCCTTGGGTAGGGCTCTGATTCTCTACTAAGACTTCTATGGTCTAGACGATGGCAGAATACCCTGTGATACCATATTGCCTTAGGTAGGGCTCTGATTCTCTATGATCATACAAAGAAGCTCAGCTACCATCCTCCTTATTTTCTCACAATGTGGATCTAGGGTGGTAGGTTGTCATTGTAATTGGTCCTCATCCTCATCTTCTCCAAACCCACTGACCGATGGTCTTGATTTATCCTCATTGGTTTCATTCTAAGGTTGTTTGTAGCTGGAAATTCCAAAGTTCATGTTTAGAGTAGGGTAGTTGTAAATGACGATTTTATATATAATCGTCCGAGTCAGATCTGGTGCCCATTGTTTGGGTTGGATATTTCTAGGCTAGGTAATATTTTTCAAAGAACTTATTGGTCAACTGTTGGATCGGGTCTGGTTTGTCCATAAGTGGGTTTGGACGGGTTTAGGTTGGGTTACTGAAAACCCAACCCATTGTCATGCATATATTTCACCATTAGTTTTTTAATTAATCCAGGAAGTAATTTTCCATGGCATCCTCCTTTTTTAGGATAAAAGATCAAACAAAAAACTTTACATTACCTCTTATAACCCGTGTGGCAACACCAAACACCAAATCAACCTATAAGGCCCCTCACTTTATTTACTTCATAAATATACTTGTTTGCTTTACTTGGTGTTTAGTTTCATAATTAATATTTAGAATATGATTTTATATCAGTTGACAAAGATGTGTTTAAAATTTGAGCCAATTTCTACTTTGTTTTCTTAAGTTATATGATTTTATATACCTTGTGGTCTTATGTGTAATTTACTCATTTTTGGGGATCTGACTGTAATCTTAAAACATGTGTAATTTGTTACATAATGTTTCAAACAATCTTATAAAATTATGTTTCATTTAGATGCTTTTAAATTTTGTTATATGGGGTACCAATCCCCTATAAATATTAAACTAGTTGGTAGTGTTGCCTTATATGTTGAACAACCAATGACTTTGTTAACGTGTGGACTGAAGAAAACTCAACTGTTAGATTAAACTCACAAAATCTTTAGCATTTGAGTCAATGAGGTTTTTAAATGTTCATCGTAGGTAGTTTATGTTTAGGCTCTGATGCTTGGACCCTTGCGAACATATTTGGAAGAAAATTCTTTGGGTCGATGGTTTTCTAAAACCATCAGACCAATGGTTTTGAAATAATAACTCCAATGAAAAAGATATGTTGCCTTGTGTAGTTGATTGAATTGGCATCAACTTTGTCATCAGACCCCCCTTCCTTTTATCTAGTCTTCAACAAGAAACCTAAAGGAGTGTGTCTGGGAAAAGTATGGAGGCCCGATGATCTTGCTATTTGCATGCACATGACAGATCAACAAATCATGAGATCAAAAGCTAGGGGGTGATTTGTTGTTAGATTTTTTCCTCTAATGATTTTTTTTCTCATTTTCCACCAACAAGCAACATTGTTAATGGAAGCATGTAACTAAGGCCCTAAGAAAACTCTGATAGCTTCAGGTTGACGAGACCTTTCCACAACCAAGGGGAATAATTTAGCAGATAAAGGAACTGATGTGCCAGATGATATTGCTAAGACCGATGGGATTATTTAAGTTGACGAGACTTCTGTCATATGTACATTGATTGAAATCAAGAACCACTAGAGCTCTGATGGGAGTATGCTCCAATGCCCAACTCCCTTTCCCTTGATGACCAGGAAACAACTTATGGGATTTCTACATATGTTGACTGATGGATTTTATGGTTCCTTTGACAGACAAAAATATAGTTTTAGACCCTTTGACTACCACCCAACTTATAAATATCCCTCTCCATTATCAGCTAACAATCTTTACTGAGATATTCCTACTATGTTTGTAGGCGACAAATGTCCATTGGTGTTACAATTTATATCTTATTTTACTGGTAATTTTAGACTTTAAGATATGGTGCTGATTACACCTTTGTTTAAAAACTTTGCATTTTAAATGGTCAATTTAAGTTTCATCTTATCTTATACTTATTCTGTTATAAGTTAAAATTCATGATTTGAAAATTATATGAGATATGAACCCCTAGTTGCTATAGTTATAGCCCACACATGTATTTGGAAGAACATTGTGGATATTTGATGAATGAATTAATAAATACATTATTAATTAATATTTTTAAACTTTTATGTTATAATTTAAGAGAATTCAATTATGAATCTAAAAAAAGGAACAAACTAAATTAGAGATATAATGAGAAAGTTATCACACTTTTAGTCTTCACTCAGAATTATCATCGGTATCGCATTTGCTGCCTTGGTTTACCACCCTCCCAGACATTCAGCCTCTGTCATAGGCAAGGGAGAGGAGGATAGAATTCCTCTCTTAATCCCAAAATTATAGTCAGATGAAAAATTAGTGTGCCATCTGATGACAGGCCTTCGAAAGGAAGACCTTTTCATGGTGGGCCTTCAACGACACAAACCATTGGTTTTCACAAATTGAAGGTTGTGTGTTGCACCACCGTTCAAAAAAGTCAATCATAAAAATAGCCATAACAGTTGATATACTTATCCAAATTCGAAAAAAACTATTTCTTAGGATTCATATTTCAATCCCCTATACAATTAGATATCTAAACTACAAAAAAATTATTTTTAGGGTGCATTCTAAGGTGGTCATTGGAGAAGAACATGAAGAACAACAAGAAAAAAAATCTTGTTGTAGATCATTTGTGTTAAGTTTGTTTAGCCATTGATTTCTTCTCTTTTGCATTTCTCCTTACTCGGAGCCTACTGTAGGACTCACCAAAGGTTATCTTTTACTTCCCCTCTTCTTCTTCTTCTTCTTCCTCTACTAAGCATTGTTGGGAGCTTCAGACTTAACGGTTGGACCATTTGATGGTGGATTTGAAGCTTTTATCTCAAAACCAAGTTGAGTAGATCAAGATCTGGGCATATCAAGTTTAAATTCAAGATCAATGATCTAGGATCAGATCCATGTGAGTGAAAATTCATTTTTTAGCCATGATTTTCACATAACGTAAGTCAAAATATGAATAATGTGTATTGACTTGTTTATTGTTTGGTTGTTATTGGTTCCATAAGTACTAATTTGGATTTTTAAAGTATGAAAGATTAAATTATTTAGAAAATTTAAGAGAGTTTAATAATTTTAGTTCTAGAATGTGTGGATATAATTTTTATGAGTTCCAAATATAGAGAAATTTAGAGACAGTGGTGTATTTGGTTTTTCTCAAAATCATCATTCTTGAATTACATGCTAAGAAATGTTATTACATGGACCTTTCAATTATGAATATGAGATGATTAGTGCATAATTCCTTCTAGTGTACTTATTTGATGTTTGGTTGAGTCAACTCAAGCTTTATGTCAGTAGTTCATTACATACGAGTTAAACAAGATTTTATCATTTGGTATGAAATATAAATGGTACTGTTATAATATAGAATAAGTCAGTATACTTAGACATGGTGAAGTTTTTAATGTAAGGAACTATAGTGCCCGCTACAAGTGAAATACTGAATTGAATGTTAGCATCTTAGTTTGGTATATATCAGATAGATCAAAATCAGTTGTAATCCAGTATGAAAGATCAATATTATCATTTTATCTCATTTTAGTTCAAATAAATTGTTTATTCATCTCAACCAAAATACAATATCAAAAGTCAACAACCTAGTTAAATGTTTATTTAGAGTATAAGAAATACTCATTTATGTTTAGTATGATATTCAATATCATTGTTGTAGTATAGAATTTAGAACAAAAAATAGAATGATCTAGTTACATGATAAAGCCAAGAAAAGTTCAGTAGATCATTAAAAACTAAAATTAAATATTAATTAGACAATTAGATTCCATGAACTCTATAGATTGATTGTGGAGGTTTGCGTCGTAATGGAGGAGGCAACTTACCCACTGACAACATTCAGGAGAGGAAGCTAGAGCATGCCAGTGGGGCCCGAGGAGTTAAGCCTAGTGTAGACAAACTCTTAAAATACAATTGGGGTTTCCAAAAATTAACTGGAGATTCTAGTAATACCAAGTGGCACCGAACAATAATCAGAGATCCCATTTGTACCAAGTTTCAAGATAATTATAGCAAAGTTCCCAACAATAACTAGAGATCCTGGTGATACTGATTTCATCTACTACATAGTGGAGTTAGACCTTATGAAACCACTAAAGTAGGAAGATTAAGCTAAAGTATCTTGACTCTCCTTCTGAGTACCCTGGTTCAGACAAAGAGTGTAGTCTAATCTTCCAGTTGATATATCCATTGAGGCAAGATGTGGCGAGGCCCATTGTAGACCGGGTAGCTAGTTAGCATACGTAGAATAACGAGTCAAGTCTAAGTCTTATACGGTGAGATTATAGCTTTGTGTGATGCTTCCACATTTCTGGTACGCCTCATGTGGGTCCAAGGTATTAATAAAGTGATTAAAAGACTAAGAAGCAATATTCAACAATTTTTTATTAGATATATAAATTTAGAAATGTTTGTCCAATTATTTTCAATATTTAATATGTTGATGAATGTTGCATTATTTCTCAATGTAATTTAGTATTTAATAGCTTACATATGTCTACTTATGTTGCAATTCACTTAATAAAGAGTACATATTATTCTTGTTTACTTGGTAAATTTCATTCACTGGGACAATAGCTCACACTCTACTGAAAAAATATTAGGTAACCCTCTTTATCATGAAGATAGCTACATATTTCATAAGTACTACCATAGAAGAATATTAGTAGTGTTTTAAGGAAGAATTAAACAGTCTCAGTTCCTTTCTGCACTAGGTCATATAGTGAGTCAAAGAAAGAGTTGTATTAGTAATGTAAAATGTTTTATAACTTCCTTATTTATAGAAGGGTTTGTAAAATATGTGATTCATGTATTAGAATGCGATGAGATATCAAGTGTTATTCTTGTAGTTTGATTATGAGAAGGATGTTGGTAAAAAGGATGTAATCCACATGTCATTACTTGTAAAGATATGCAGAGACAAAGAAAGAATAACTTTAGACGTATTTGTGTTAGTTAGTATAATCATCTTAGACCCTAATCATGTGGTCTAAGAGAGATTATGGGAAATGGAGTCTTACGATTAGAGTCCAACTGAAGGTGTGAGTTCATGGATACATGCTTCAAATCAAGTGTTCTTAGGATAGATCAAAGCCTTTTAGGCCTACATCTTGCTTCCTACATGAAAGATATCTTGTTCTAAACCTTTTTTCTTACTATTTTTCCCTCCTTTCTTTTACCATGGTTGAGATCCATAGTGTTACAAATTAGAAACTTGTGCATAGGTCTAAGGAATCCTCTTTTCTTCTCTCTTTTCTCTAGATACACCTGAATCTTGGAAATATGAGTTTTCATGGAGCTTTTGGAGGGGAAAGCTTGGATCTTGCCCCTGATTTTTGTGGTTTCCCTTGTTGAACTTTTTTTTCTTAACCCTGAGGCAAGTGATATAATTTTTTATGCATTCCTTGCCTACTTATGACATGCATAATGTTAATCTTGCTCTAAAAATTCATACTAAGCTAAAGGATAATCCTTTATGTACTATTTTGCTTGAGTAGGATAGTAAAATGAATATTGAGGTCTATTTTAGACACTAAGTATATTTATTCTATACAACTAGCATTTCTTTCCCACATACAAGAATTGAATATAGTAATACAATCATAAAGACTCCTAAAAATGACACTTATATGTTTTTTTGGTACCCAAGGAAGGAAAATCTGATCCATATGACAACCCTTTCAATATAATGTTCAACTTATGTAAATTATAATGTTTGTAATTACTATTATAGTACTATCATAGCAGATGGACAAGATTCTATTTTTCAAAGTTGCACATCCATGCTAGGTTTAAACACATGTTGCCCAAATTCTTAGAATTCACATAACATTCACATATGTTGGGGTTTAAGCTGAAATTTTGGGTGATACTACGTTTATGACTCTCAATAAGATTTGTGCAACATTTTGGATGTTCATGAGGTTCCTATAAGTAGTTACTCCTATATTGGTCTAAATGACCAATTGGGCTATTATGCGCCTTAGTTTGAGGTTTAGTCCTCTTTATGGACAAGAATGGATGAATATACCATGATGGAGTAACATGGAATTGCTTTATATATTTAATATCTTCTCAAGTTGCAATCCAATTTATTTTTACAATATTTATTTAGGAGCTTGTATGTAACTTGATTAATGTAATCATATACTTAATTGGCTTAATTAATCAAGTGTAAACATAATCATGTAGTGCTCTAATACTGTAGAACTATCTTAGTGGAAGAAGTTGTAGGATAAAGAAACAAGTAATCTAAAAGGAGCTCAGAGTCATATATTGATGAGTATATGGAGATGTAGAGATGATATATCTCTATCATCTTAATTCTAAAGGATTTAAATAGCGGTTGAGGTCATGTCTAGGATTTTATATGATAGAGAGTGTCTGCAGTCATAACTTGAATTTGAGGCATTATATCCTATTTTTGGTGTTGGTACCTATGTATCCAGGATGAACCAAGTTTGATTTTGAGTAGGTTGGGTCATTGTGCCATAACAGTTTGTGACTTGTACTTACTAATGGGAAGAGATCTTCAGGGTTGTAGTTATTTTAGATTGTATATGAAAATTGATTGTGATTTTTTGTGGTTATCTAGTGGCTTGAGTGGTACCCCAAAATATACCCAAGGCTTAATAATATATGTAATTGAACATTGCAGTATATCTATTAATATTATTTGGTGAATCACATTAGATGATAACTATTTCCTTGCTTACTAGTATCATATGTGATTTATGTCCCTTTATGTGTAACTATTTATACCTATATATTTAGCCATGTTAGTTCATTATATGTACACTATTCAATTTTATAATATGTTATACTATCTTCTTTCACTGATTTAACTTCATAACTTGCTTGTAAGCGATAAATATATTAGAGTTTATGTCATATTTCTAGGACTTGGGGTATCACCTTGTGGGTTTCCAATGCTTTTTAGGTGATTAATAGTGTGGTTAGACCCATGGTGGTTACAAGCATCAATTTGGATACCAGTGAAGCTGAGAGGTTGGTGTGGTTCTTTTTAGAGTTATAGAGTCATCCATGTACTCTCAATCCTAGGTAGGCAAATTTGTATATCATGTATATTCACTCGAGTTTTGATTATATACTATGAACAATGTCAATGTTGCAATTATGTGAAAAACACCTTTTGTATACAGGTTGTGCCTGAGGCTACTAAAATCATGTAAAGTTACTTGATATAAATATATGAGATATTGGGGCCATTGTAAAAATATTCTTCTAGAATATTCAAAAAATATTTGTTTTTAATTTCATACCTTTTTTGGTAATATGGTTTATTGGTGTTTGATCTAGTTTTTAATTTTGAGTAATCTCATTGTGTGAATGTGATGCCCTCCACCACACAAAGCGAGATTACTCAAAACAAAGCACATAATTATCACCAATAACAATATTACCACAAAACAGGGTAAAATTAAAACCATTTTCATTGTAATATCTCAACCAGAAGTATATTATAAACAAGCCTTCAACTCAGGTCATCTATATTCCATATATGCCAAAAGATGTTTCATAACATGTTCAAAGGCTATCAAGCCACGACTGCTACATATTACACATGTTTATATGTGTATTCCACTTCTATACACTCATGACACAAAGATAAAATCTATGTGTCGATATACTAAACAACAAAATCTCCCCAAAGACCTGAGAATACAGGGACGACACATAGGACTCTACTACAAAACTTTAGTAGCATATCCAACCTCTATCTTACTTCTCTCCTTGCTTCTCAGCACCTGCACCACGACATCTACCTCCTCGTCTACAACTACCTAAAAAGTTGTACAACCCATGGGGTGAGACCAAATGTCCCAGTAAGAGATATAACTCTTCGCCAATGTCTATTATATGACAATAATATAATAGGGTAGTTAAATAGAGAAGGTATTAACATTTGAGAAATTTAAGCAGTCACAACTGAGTAGTAGAACATCTTATGCTTTTAAAATAAATATGAAGAACATGTATAACTGTTGTAAACTAAATAATATAAGAAATAAGGTGTGGGATAATCCAATGTGATTGTCATTTGACCCTAAGCAAATATACTACATGGTTGTATTATCACTTTTATTATCATGCCCTAGGGATTTGAGTCGTACCATTCAAATCCAACTGACCACTATTAATTTGAAATCAATATCATATAAGATATATGGAAGAGCCAGACTCCATGATCATCACATGCACCACTTGATCAGTTCAAGTCTGCAATGCAGTGACATGTAATCAAACTGCAAAGACAACAACTTATAGTCAATTAATAGTCATCTAGACACAACAACTCATAGTCGAAGCTCTAGTCTTATAAAACAACTAGTCTTCCTTGGTACATGGCACAATACTAGAGAACAAGCTCACACATGACCGTTCTTAACAAATCATCAAACCACTATAACAAAAAACTAAGGATACAAGGAGATATCTCAGTTGCACCCCGCATATTCAAAAATATGTTCTCTAAGTTTCCCGTAGGAGTTACTCATTTCACCATCCAGTAGAATACTGACACTAAAGATGGATCTATGGTACAAGGAAACTATATAATTAGGGTTTTAATTGATTAGATATTCCAATTGGGTATCCTTTAATGCATCAATCAAGTTACAAGTACAAACTTAAACAAACCCTACAAAATTAAGGATAGGGTACAACTTCAAAAGATATAAAATGTACAAAGTGAGAACTTATTTGATCATCACATGACACTTGTAAAACTTCTATATACAAGGTCATCATCAATATCACATCACTATGGAATATCAATATGTCAATCTCATCCCTAAAGAATTTCATCTCAAACTGTGCCCAAGCCACATGTAAGGTCATTAGATCCAAACACATAATTCTTGCACATTCAATATCACATAATACTCAACAATGCTCATAAACACCACCTATATTTTATAGGAAACACCATAGCATTCACATAGCTTTGATATTCATCTCACCTGCAAGTTAAGGTTACACAAGTAGGGGAGAGAAAACATCATCATGTAATAATAATCTTCCAGCATAATGAACACATACATCACATTGTCACAAGATTCAAGTTAGGTTTCCATGCATAGCCAATCAGGGTTCCCTAACGTTATTCCAAAAATAAACCGTAATTACATAACCACCCACATTTTTAGAGTGCATTAGGGTTAAGAACTATTATGTTATGACATCCATGTTCACATCACCAGGTGTAGACTATTAATCAAGTGTTGTGGGAAAAATAATTGTATATGTAGTGACATGCACTATGTATTGACTATGTACATACAAAAGAGTGTCAACCTTGTTCATCTATTGTGGTGTCACGATCGCAACCCCTATAGGTGTAGCAAACACCACTTGCAACATCGCATTGCGACTATGACGTAGGGTAGCATACAAACAAAGCGTCTCGACCCTCCACTCATACATGGGTCACGATCGAAACATAGCAACATCATGGTCATGACTGAGACACAACAACATCATGGTCATGACCGAGACACCACAACATCATGGTCATGACAGAGACACAACAACATCATTGTCATGACCAAGACACAACAACATGGTGTTACGATCAAAACCATCCCAACATCCAACTATTACAACCATGACACCACCTAGGCATGGCATCACGACCATGACACTAGGAAACACCCTAACAAGGCATCACGACTCTGACTCCATCAAGGGGTGTTGTGACTAAGACACATGCAGCATAGTCTTACACCCGCTACCATATCAAGGTGCATCAACCATCTACTCTTGGTGTGTTATGACCAAAACCAACTTCACCTTAACCTGTTACAACCAAGACATAACATGGGAGGTATTTGATCATCACAACTCATCACCTCGATCATAACATCAATCAACAGGCTAAGTGACCAAGAAACAACACTGTGTCATGACCAGTAAGCTGTAGTGACCACCTTTTTAGGGTTTAAGGTATTGCAGTCGAAACCACAAACTACAAGGATGTCAACCTTGATGGAAGACCAAGGGGTGTTACAACCTTGAGCCAGCCATGTGCCCAATCCATGTAACAAGTTCAAACTTGGTTGAAATAGAAGATTAGAAAGTAGGAATACCAAACGTCAATGAAGTAACTTTCCATACAGTGATGCTCATCAAACCCTAAAACATGGGTCACAGAAGGTCACTTTGAAGATCATGATTAAGGGAATAGAAACCAGATTTCTTGTGCATGAAAATAGCATCAAAACTTGTATTAATCAAGATAAACAAATTATAAATAAGATATTAAAGTACCATAGATAGGGACCCAAAACACACCCATCTCACAATCAACACAAAATCAGGTACTATGATTTTAGGGTTTATAATAAGAATAATCTTCTCAAGAATCCTTCAAAGTCTAAACCATGAAACATACTATTTCTTCTATCATAAAGAACACATTGTTAATAGATAGAACAACACTGTATGATCAAGTTTAAGGTGCTAATAACAGGTGAAGAAAATATTATATAACTCACCTAATTTTGAGAGAACCAATCTCTCAAGCTCACAAGCTCCAAGAATTCCAACCAAGCTTCAACACTTCGGCCAATGGATCACCTCAAAAAGAGAAAGAGATGTCATGGTCAAAATAGAGAATAAGGAAAGAGAAAACTCAAACCCTATGTCAAACCAAAGAAGAAGAAAGAAGAGGTGTTCTTCTCACTCGGGTACCATCATGTCAAAACATGATCTGTGACCCTTGTCAAGAAGAGATCTTCTAAGAAAAACCACCATAGATGATACACAGTCTCATGGCTGTAAAGGAGGATGAAGAAAGAGATTTCATAAGAGGGGAAACGTGATGAAGAGTTAAGATCCCCTACTAAGAGAAGAAATATCCATCAATCACCAACAAAGGTTGATTCTATCACAAGATCTTCAACATGTAGGATGGATTGGCCACCCAAGCTTCAAGAACAGATCTTCCTTGCTCCCAAAGCTCCAAGGTTAGTCACAAGGAAGGAGGAGGAGAGTGGGGCCAAAAAAGATTTCTTTTGAGTGAAGAGATGGGGTTATATACCCAAAGGAGGAGAGAAGCAAAGGTTTATGATGTGTCAACATAAAACACTATCAAGGGACACATGCCCTCCAAGCAAACATCCTTATCCCCACTCACATGCAAATTTCAAAATGTTAATGTTTATCCAGAAAAAGGGTAGCGACCATCAAGGTCGGCCACAACTTGGTTTCAATTGAGACACTTCCTTATACTTGGTATAGACCAAACACAAAGTCACATGTACACATGGTCGACACTCTTTCATTAGAGGGAAAACTGTCTCGACCAACCCATCTCTAGGTCATCTCAATCGAGACCACACTTCATAGAGCATGTGTTATGGTCGCTACCCTAACCCAAAAGTGGGAAGTGGTCACAACACTCAAACCCTAGAATAGTCACCATATCAATAAAGAAAACCTTAGAAACCCTAGAATCATGCACCATAAGATGTCACATCAAAAAACATGATTCAATCAAGGTACCCCATTGCATCATATTCTCTCTCATGATGCTAAAGCATAAGAAGTACTTCTCTATATGTGAAAATTTATAACATAACCTTAACTCATGGGCAAATTGCAAATTACTCCAAAAAAGCATATATATAATATGATAACTCACATATCAATCAAATTGGACCAAAACGAAAATACAAGCATGTCACATGTTATTTTTTTGGGGACCCTAGAGCTTATCATTTATTGCATGTCACATGTTATTAAGACATCTCAAGAATCTAAATTAAGGTTTAAGCATCCTATTTCTAATGACCCTGACTTGGGTTTTGAGATAACCCTAGATGTTTTACCTAATAAAGATGATTAGAACCTTGTATTAAACTTTTGAAAAGTAATTAAGACTTAAAAGAGAGCTCAAGTTTCAAGTTTGGTCCTGTTTGAATGATGTTTGAGCAATGTTTGCTTATTTTTGGACCAAAGTGAAAATTACCCAAGATAAGGGATTATCTTGCAATATGTCACATGATGGAAGTTCCCTTGGTTCTTTATCATCATAAGAGAGAAAGCATGATGATAAGGGGCACCTTGTGGAAAGCTTAAAGTCCAAGTTGAGCTTGTATGGTTGATGCTTGTGCTTTATGTGCTAGTTTTGGTGTAACTTGCAATTTACCCAATATATGGGATTTATGTGCAATTTACCACCTCTAGAGTGTTCCTACTTTCTCTTAGTATCATATAGAGGAGATATATAGAAGGGGCGCCTTTTTTGAGTTTTGGTTGAGTGATAATACTCTTAGTGATGTTAGAACCATAGAAAGTTGAGTACCTTGAATCATAGAAGAGGTTGTGTCAAGTTGTGAAGGGCATATGGGGGTGCCTATCAGTTTATAAACCATAGGATATGTCCCCTATAGGTTTGGAAACTTTTGGGAGAATTCATGTCGAGCTAATCACCTCAAATAGGTGAACCCTACAAGTTTGATATTTCCTAGCAAAAGGGGTATCAGTTTGTACACAAAGAGATAACAAGTTGTGATATCTTGTCAAGGAAGCTACCCAATGGCCGATAACTTACCTTTGGATTATCCATAGGAGTTTTTCATGTCAATATAAATGAGATTGCATTGTGTCACTGTGGCAACACATCCCACTATCACACAGACAGCGAGGTGTTACGCAAAAATGTGCGGAAGTCACCATAACCACAGATTATCAAAAACACGGGTTAATTAAAACCGATTGCGGAAAATTGATAAATTGAAAAACAATTACATTCGAGTCCGTATCCTGCAAGAAAACAAGTTGTTTACATATCCATTCAAGCCTGGATACATGTCCTTAGGTTAGAACAACAACTATCTTGTCATACCATGAGTTCTTCACCTGTATATGCATACATAAGGCCCACATCCGGCCAGCAGCAGGATATACAAAACATCTATAGATGTACATCGTGAAACAACGTCAAAACACCGCCAAGGACCTGAGAGTACAGGGATGACTCTAGACTCTATCACAAAACATCCAAAATAGCAGCACATCCATCGCTTGCCTTCTACTGTTCTTCTTGCTGCTCGACCGCAACTCCGCGACACCCACCACATCTAGCTCGACCACCTAAAAAGGGTGTAAACCAATGGGGTGAGACAATTGAACATTGTCCCAGCAGGAGGCATAACTCCCCGCCAAAACTACAAAACCTATGATGAACATACACATTAAGCAGACAACTGATAAAAGATATAACAAGAGTAGTATATGAAATAAAGCTATCTAAGCTTACCAGATATATCCAAATTCTACTGTCATAGAAGAACATATAAATAATTACAAGATGTAAAAAGAGTAACTACACAAACAAGGCCTCAACCAATGTTTCATGTTTGTCTTAAGAAGTATATACTAAACGACTGGGTTACATTTTATTATGCCTTGAGGAAGTGAACCGTACCGTTCAAATCCAACCTTCGACTACGAAGCCCATAACTGGTGCCATACAAGGTCAATGGAAGAGCCGGAATCCACGAACTCACCCCTCGTGGTCAGTACACGAGAAACATAGCAGGACCGCAGTCTCATGCTCAAGTGGCCTTTAACCATAGGGTCAGCTCCTTAGGCTACCCTTCCTCTAGCCCGCCTTGGTACAGGTCACGGCGCTAATAAAACTGAGCCACGAGCCTAATCACCGTGCTCTGAGCCATGAACGCATTCATGCTCATCATATCACATATCCAGAGCCATGGGCCTGTTCACCATGCTCATCATATATCCGATTCTACAACCGCAGCTGCACTCGTTTCACCTCTCTATTTGAGGCTAGGAGAAACCTCACATATTCAAAAATATGCGCTCCGGGTTACCCGCAGGAGAACCCGTTTCACCATCACCAAGTTCTAACGATGATGGATCTATGGACAGGGCAAACTACATGATAGATTTCACTGTGATTAATTAGTATCTTTTAGATGGATTGCAAGATTCAACCAAGTTGTATAACATGCAAGCTATAAAAGGAAACAAACAACATGAACTCCATATTATGCTTTCACTACAATTCACATCATACTGATCCATCACAAGGATCCCACATCACATGTTACCACTTGGCCTCTTGCCAATCATCCAGATCCATCTCAAGGATCATCGCATATCATGGGATCTCAATCCCTCATCACATAGTGCCACTGCCTTTCAAGGCTTACATCATCATCATGGAATCTTTATTCATAATACACCTGTCAATACAGTATTCTCATATAACTATTCCTCGTAGCCTTTCATTTGGCTATGCATTACCTGCATGATTAGCATCATTCAATAATCAATCATGAATAATCATGAGACTTATATTATCAACACAAAGTGGCAATTAGTATTAAGCATATTGTCAACACCAAAATGACATTAATCATTGCATCTATGCATCACCTTATGGTTACCTATGTAAGCACATTATCAAGCAACCCTAATGCATTCTTATTATTACTCTTAGCATTAAAGAGATAAGCAAGGTAGTCACACTCGTATGCTTAGCCAAAAAGAAGGTTTGATGAACAAACTTATCAAACGTGCACAAACATCACCATCGTCACTTATAACAAGGGTATACACATTAGCATACTGCCATGACAACCGGAACCCTCACAAGAAGTACCCAAAAACCCTCACTAAAGTTCATACCGGGCAGGGTTCACCCTCACCTAAAACCATGTTGGGCGTGCAGCCCTGTCAGGCGTGCAGCGTGCAACACTTAGAAGATAGCTCACCCGCTCACTGTGTCGGGCAACGCATGCTTCCGGTAATCTATACATATCTGCATCGATCCATCCTTCTTTTTGACAAACAACACGGGAGCACCCCAGGGAGATGTGCTTGGTCGGATGAAACCTTTGTCCAGCAACTCTTGTAACTTCTTCTTCAACTCTGCCATCTCAACTGGAGCCATTCTATAGGGTGTCTGCACAACTGGCTGCGTTCCTGGAACCAAATTGATCTCGAAATCAATCTCTCGGGGTGGGGGAACACCAGGAAACTCTTCAGGAAACACATCTACAAACTCCCGGACAACTGGCACCTCCTCAAGACTAGGACCTTTCACCTTGGCAGCCACAACGGTATCCACCACATGAGATAAGAATGCCTCGCATCCTTGTTGTAGAAACCTATCTGCCACCATAGCTGATACCAGACACGTCGGAAGAATCTTCCTATCTCCTTGGAAGATCCACTTTTCTCCGGCATCATCAAACACTGCCTACTTGGTACCACAGTCCAGAACAACCTTATACTTCTCTAAGGTATCCATCCCAAGGATAACATCAAAACCATGCATATCAAGTGGTATAAGATCCACTCGAATGCGGTGTCCCGAGAAAGACAAAACACAAGATGGACACTCTTCTCGAAGCAATGAGGAACCATCAAGAGGGGTTTCTATCAACAAACTATCCTTCTTATGACTAACAGGTAAACGATAGTTCTCAAGCATACTATAGGTGATAAAAGAGTGTGTAGCACCCTGGTCAACCAGAATAGATATAAGGCAAGAAGAAGACATATCAGAATGAAATAACTCCATCTGACCTATCACTACTCGTGGGTTGACTATCGCCTCCGGCTGACTCATAGCATAGAATCGAGCCATCGCTTGCTATCCACGACCTCTATTTCCTTGAGAAGACGATCCAGCTTGAGACGCTTGACCACGTCCTCGTCCTCTGCTGCCACTGGGTTGTGGCCTCTCTGACTCCTGAAGGTTCTGCCTCGGCTACTGTGTCACTTCTTCATCCTTGTAAGGACAACTTGACTTGACATGCCCTATCTGACCACAGGCATAGCATGTCCTAACATCAACTCGTGACCTGGATGGTCCCGTCACTACCACAGAAGCCAAACTTTGTGCCTTGGATGGTGAAGAAACATAACCTCTTCCTCTACTCAGAGACCACTGAGACAGTCTACCAGAACCTCTCATCGCTGCCGATGCTGAAAACTTGGGCTTCTTGAAGCCACCAGACCTCTGACCCTGGAACTGAACAGGTCTCTTCTTAGCCATAGACTCTCTCTTCTCTCTTACAGATCGTTCGGTCCTCCGAACAGATTCCACAAACATTGCAAACCGCTCCCGGTTCTCCAACGCAGAATCCGGTGTCGTCAACTCAGCACTCAGACCCTTCTCGAAACGTTGGATCCGCTCCTCATCTGTTGCTGCCATGTGAGGGCAAAACCTCAACAGATCCATAAACTTGGCTTCTTACTCGGTGATGTTCATCGTTCCTTGCCGCAAACTCTCAAACTGACTGATATTATCGTCCAGATACATCTTGGGAAAGTATCGGCTGACGAACTCCTGCTGGAACACTTCCCAACAGATCACCTCTCCGAGCCACTTTTCTTCCTCAATGGTCCACCAGTGACCAGCACTACCTTTCAAAAGGTAGACAGCGTGTTTTACTTTGTCTGCTTCGGGGATGTCGAGGATCCGAAAAGCCTTCTCAAGACTTGTCAGCCACAGATCCGCATCCGCTGGATCATCTGTTCCAGCATAATCCGAAGCTCCGACTCGGCGGAGCCGCTCGAAGGTCTTCCCAATACCCGATGCTTCTCCATGGGGAACCTGTGCTCACAGAGGAGGCACTGGTAACCGCTCGACCATGAGATTCATCGTAGCCATCATCTGCCCCATAAGCAATTGATAGGCAGGATGTTCAAGTATGGCTGGGTTAGGTTGGGGGACCTCAGGCACCCGATCTCCATGTGCATGCTCAAAAGCTCCATCAACAGATGCAACATCGATGTGCTCAACAGTGTGTTCTTCATTGTTTCCAGACATCTTAGTTTTTCTTCCGCTGAGGGCAGAAGATGATTGTGAGGAAATTTGGAAAACACATAAGAATAGACTCAACCTAGTCCTAAATCCCTGTAGACTTAGCGAACCTAAAGCTCTGATACCAAAACTTGTGGCAACACATCCCACTATCAAACAGACAGTGAGGTGTTACGCGAAAATGTGCGGAAGTCACCATAACCACATATTATCAAAAACATGGGTTAATTAAAACCGATTGCGGAAAACTGATAAACTAAGAAACAATTACATTCAAGTCCATATCCTGCAAGAAAACAAGTTGTTTACATATCCATTCAAGCATGGATACATGTCCTAAGCTTAGAACAACAGCTGTCTTGTCATACCATGAGTTCTTCACCTGTATATGCATACATAAGGCCCACATCCGGCCAGCAGCAGGATATACAAAACATCTATAGATGTACATCGTGAAACAGCGTCAAAACACCGCCAAGGACCTGAGAGTACAGGGATGACTCTAGACTCTATCACAAAACATCCAAAACAGCAGCACATCCATCGCTTGCCATCTACTGTTCTTCTTGCTGCTCGGCCGCAACTCCACGACACCCACCACGTCTAGCTCGACCACCTAAAAAGGGTGTAAGCCAACGGGGTGAGACAATTGAACATTGTCCCAGCAGGAGGCATAACTCCCCGCCAAAACTACAAAACCTCTGATGAACATACACATTAAGCAGACAACTGATAAAAGATATAACAAGAGTAGTATATGAAATAAAGCTATCTAAGATTACCAGATATATCCAAGTTCTACTGTCATAGAAGAACATATAAATAACTGCAAGATGTAAAAAGAGTAACTACACAAACAAGGCCTCAACCAATGTTTCGTCTTTGTCTTAAGCAGTATATACTAAACGGCTGGATTATGTTTTATTATGCCCTGAGGAAGTGAACTGTACCGTTCAAATCCAACCTTCGGCTGCGAAGCCCATAACTGGTGCCATACAAGGTCAATGGAAGAGCCGGAATCCACGACCTCACCCCTCGTGGTCATTACACGAGAAACATAGCAGGACCGCAGTCTCATGCTCAAGTGGCCTTTAACCATAGGGTCAGCTCCTCAGGCTACCCTTCCTCTAGCCCGCCTTGGTACAGGTCACGACGCTAGTAAAACTCAGCCACGGGCCTAATTACCATGCTCTGAGCCATGAACGCATTCATGCTCATCATATCACATATCCGGAGCCATGGGCCTGTTCACCATGCTCATCACATATTCGAATATGCAACCGCAGTTGCACTCATTTCACCTCTTTATTTGAGGCTAGGAGAAACCTCGCATATTCAAAAATATGCGCTCCGGGTTAACCCGCAGGAGAACCCATTTCACCATCACCAAGTTCTGACGATGATGGATCTATGGCCAGGGCAAACTACATGATATATTTCACTGTGATTAATTAGTATCTTTTAGATGGATTGCAAGATTTAATCAAGTTGTATAACATGCAAGCTATAAAAGGAAACAGACAACATAAACTCAATATTATGCTTTCACTACAATTCACATCATACTGATCCATTACAAGGATCCCACATCACATGTTACCACTTGGCCTCTTGCCAATCATCCAGATCCATCTTAAGGATCATCGCATATCATGGGATCTCAATCCCTCATCACATAGTGCCACTGCCTTTCAAGGATTACATCATCATCATGGAATCTTTATTCATAATACACCTATCAATACAGTATTCTCATATAACTATTCCTCATAGCCTTTCATTTGGCAATGCATTACCTGTATGGTTAGCATCATTCAATAATCAATCATGAATAATCAAGAGACTTATATTATCAACACAAAGTGGCAATTAGGATTAAGCATATTTTCAACACCAAAATGACATTAATCATTGCATCTATGCCTCACCTTATGGTTACCTATGTAAGCACATTATCAAGCAACCCTAATGCATGCTTATTATTACTCTTGGCATTAAAGAGATAAGCAGGGTAGTCACACTCGTATGCTTAGCCAAAAAGAAGGTTTGATGAACAAACTTATCAAACGTGCACAAACATCACCATCGTAACTTATAACAAGGGTATACACATTAGCATATTGCCATGACAACCGGAACCCTCACCAGAAGTACCCAAAAACCCTCACTAAAGTTCATACCGGGAAGGGTTCACCCTCACCTAAAACCATGTTGGGCGTGCAGCCCTGTCGGGCGTGCAGCGTGCAACACTTAGAAGATAGCTCACCCGCTCACTGTGACGGGCAACACATGCCGGGCACTGAGCTGTGTAGAGGAGTACCGGGCGACACAGTGGGCGACACAAGGTGTCGTGCAAGGTCTGTCGGGCGAGCACCCTACCGGGTGAGCAAGGCTGATGTCGGGCGAGCAGGGGGTAGTTCACCCATTTCAAGCTCACAACGCGCATCAAGGGTTATCCGTGCAAGGTCCTACACACTCAGCTAGGCAAGCATCTCTATTGGGCGAGCAACCCCACCGGGCGAGCAGCTCCAAGGCGTGCAGCCTGCCGGGTAAGGTTAACTCAAGGGTGTGCAAGGGGTCTCATAAATGTGCCGTGCAAGAGAAACTAGATCAAGAGGGCTGTCGGGCAGCACCTCCCCAAGCACAAAACACCCAAGGTTCACCTCAACAAGGGTCATCTAATACCTCACACATGAACACCCGAAACCCTAGAGAAGGGTCACCACCAAAACGAGCTCACCTTCTAGCCCATGGTGAGAAGAGGGTCTTGTTCGATCCACTAGGTCACAAGCTCACCTCAATCGACTAGGAAAGAGGGGTGTTTCTCATGGCACTAGGACCCAAACTCACTCTTCTAGACCAAGGGGAGAAAGGAGTGTTGCTCACCTACAAACCCTAGATCACAAGGATCAGCCAACATGCAAGCTAAACAAGAACCAAGCTACTAACATGCATATAAGCAAGATTATGAACATAGTACATATATGAAAAGAGAGTAGAGTAGCTAGGGTTATAAGTTATGCAACCCACCTTAATCTCCAAGCTCCAAGGGATATCAGCCACCACCAGCTTCTCCAAAGGTGTGTCGGCCTCCAAGCTGCTCCTTCAAGGGTGTATCGGCCAACACAAGCAGGGAAGAGGGTGTGTGTCGTGCACAAGAGGGAGAGGAGCCAAAGGGACCTTAAGCTAAGGAAGGAACCGCCTATATAGAAGGAAAGGGAGGAGAAAACAAGGTGGAGCATGGCAAGGTTTCACTCGTCTAGGGACTCTTGTCCTAGAACTCAAACCACCACTCTAGCAAGCCTCATCCATATGTCCAAGATGTGCACCAAGTGTCCACCCAACCAAGGTCAAGCTAGGGCAAGCATCATGGGTGACACAACATGTTGCTCCATGGGTGACACTCTCCACTGCCATGGGCGACACACTCTCAACTTGGCCGACACAAGCACTTCTAGGCCGATACAAGGCTCAACCAAGCCCAAACAAGGTACCTCAAGGCCCAAACAAGCTCAACCAAGGCCCAAAGAACTCAAACAACGAGCCCAAGCCTTCCTCTCAACCCTAGAGGAAGCAAAGAGAGAGATGAACACCTCATAAGGTTGTAAACTTGCCCCCAAAACCCTAGACTTGGGTTATTTGCAAGTAGCTCCTTCAACTTTCAACAAAGCACAACAAAACCCTAATCACCACTAAAGGTGATTAGCAGGCATCAAAGCACCAGGGTTAAGAAAAGAAAATAGGGTAAGCCCTAAATGAAGGTCAGGGTCCTTATAGTCACCATGCATGGACATGTGTCACCCATGTACATATGGCGATGACACCTTGCATATACTCTCTTTCATGAGCCTCAACTATATATACTCCTCTTTTCACCTCCTAGTAAACCTTTCGACTTCTTTACCATCTCTTTCTTAGTGGATGACCCTAGGAGCTCAAGGAGTAAGAGGAAGGCTGAGAAAATTGCCCAAGTTAAAGCCATGCTAATATCCTACCTTGGATGGGCTATGCTTCTCAAACCATGATTCTTTCTTTCTTTCCTTCTTCACCAAGTTCCTTACTATGGTGTCTTCTTTTAAAGTAGATGTGTAATAATCAAGACTTGGACTCTTGATAAGTCATCTTCAACCTTGGGAATGTGTAGCTTGGAAGCTTTAAGCTTTAGTGGTGATCTTGAGGCAGGTTAAAGAACTTGAACTCAATTTTATTATTATTCACCTTCTATCATGCAATACTTGGTGATTCTTTTTCTATTTCAACTTGCCTTGATTAAATGATGGTTCTATTAGTTCTATTGGATATATGGGGCTATTGCCCATGAACTAGAGTGGTAATGGACAAAAATTTGTAGGTTGAAGATGATGAAACTGATATGCACAAATCGATATTGGTTTGTGGGAAACCCTAACCCGATACAAGGGTATAAGTATGGAAATCAATACATATGAAGTCCTATCTGTTTGGTTTGTAACTAGAGTAGAACTATAGTCCTTGTTGTTATTCAACATGTAATCTAAGATTAAGAATAAGGCAGGTTGATATCTAAAAGATATCCAAGCCGACACATACATACTTGCAACATAAAATGGATGGTCGATATGACTTGAGATGCTTTAAAGCAATATGATGTTGTTACACCGATATGTTAGATACTCTTAATACAATATATTGCAAAGGCACTAACTTGTTATAACTAAAGAGATGTCTAGTGAAGATGGGATATCAGAATATGATGTCTTAGTTGAGTATGGAGGCCGACATGGACAACTCTAACCCTAGAAAAATTATATACCTAGGCCGACACACCTTGATGAGTGTAGGCCGATACACTGAGGTCAACACACCTTGATGAGTTTAGGTCGATACACCTTGAATATAATCAATGGATACACTTGAAAGTAATGAGAAGGATATACTTTAAAAAGTTTAGGCTAGGGTCAAGTCAATACAACAAATTAAAGTTGAATCTAATATCCTAGTAAGGATGAAAGAGAAACTTGTACTACTAATATGAGAAAGGTAATACCTTATGTTGATAATCAATTAATGATAATTGATGAGAGTATTCAAGTATGATTGAATACTTATAGCATTGAACTAAACTCCTAGATGTGAGGGGTTATGAATTAGGGTTTGGTTGTAGAATAAAACCCTAAAGACCCTAATCGGTTACAATAGAAGTCCTAACCCTAATTATGAAAGGGTTGTAACTTGATTGATAGATTATACATGATACAATTGAATGTATAGTTAATAATATAAGCTCCTAGAAGTGAGGATTCATGATCTAGGGATGATGATTGAATATAACCCTAGAAAACCCTGATCAAGTTGAAAAGAGAAACCCTAACCCTAATCACAAAAGGGAATGTAACTTGAAATGGCATGATAATAATATTTAGTATTTACCATGAATGCCTTACGATTATAGACAAGTGAGGGCTATAGTCATTATAATCTATTACAGCTTTATTATGCCTCATGAGACCTATGAAATAATAGTTTCATAGAAAAAAAGTATATAGGTCTGATGACCTGGAAAAGACATAATTGCCTAAAGGGTGATGTGTCATTCAATGGCGAGTTTAAGGGATTTATATCCCATGATGAAAATGATAGGGTAACACAGAGGTGTTCTAACTGTTAAAGAATCTTAGACGAAATGATGTAACTTCATTTTATTATATTGGTAAATTGATTAAGGGGTTATTGTTTTACAACATGGTGCTGACAGTTAAATTGATATATCTTTTATCATGAGACCCTAATCATGCAAATGTTTTGAGATAATAAGCATAGACAAATATGGGCTATGGTGACGTGATAGTATATAGATTGAATGGGCCTTGTGATCCATGCAAAATACTTGAACAACATATATAATGTTTTTATGGGTCTTATGATTTAGTGTTGGTTGTTGCCTATTGAGAGGTGACATTGTTCAATAATGAACTAGAAAGATTGAAACCCTATAGTATGTGATAATCAAGTATATGGATCTAATGACCTAGAGATGAGGAGTATGTGATAAACAAGTATATGTGTCTAATGACCTAGAGATGATTGTTCCCTGGTAAGAGGTGACACTATTCAAAGATGAACTAAGGGTTTGATACCTAAAACATGTGATCATGATGAAAATAGTTAAAGGATGAGGTTCCCAGCAATATGTTCAAGGGATTGAGATCTCAGGATAAGTGTAACAAGGTATGTTCTAATTAATACAAGATTTCTTGAAAAGATAAGTTACACCTTTCTATGTAGCCTTTATTAATTCATGCTTATAACTTGATTGATGCTAAAAGATGTTGTAATGCACTTAATCTATCAAGTAAACTAAAAATGTAGTTTACCTGGCCATAGATCCATTCAATGTCAAGATTTTTTGAATGGTGAAATGAGTTCAACTCGGAGTGCATATTGTTGAATATGTAGGGTACAAATTGTATCCTGAATCCATAGGATTGGCTATAAGCCATTCAATAAAAGAGTGTGGTCGAGGCCATAGATCCAATACGAAAGAAGAGTATGGTTGTAGGCCATGACTCAATATATATATGTAGGATTGACTGAAGGTCATACCCCAAATAGAGAACATGCTACACATTGTATCTCTATAGTGAAGAGCCTCTATATGCCAAGCTAGATAAAATGCATATTGACTCAAATGTCATTGCCACTCTCATACTGATCGAGGAAGATGAGGTCGTGGATTCTGACTCTTCCATAGACCTATATGGCACTGATGCTAGCTTCACAGTGGTCAGTTGGAGATGAAAGGTATATTCCCATCTTTGCATGGCATAAGATGGATTGTTTAAAGATGCAATCATCCATGTAGCATATCTGTTTAAGGATCAAATACAGAAACATTGGTTGAAGCCTTGCTTTGTTTTTATACTAATTAGTTTGTAACAGTTATACATGCTCTTCATATTCCTTTTAAAAATGATTAAATGGTCTATTGCCCAATTATAGATAATTGAACTAATGAGATATTGAGATTCCTCTATCCTGTATATGGTCAGCAGTTATACATGTTTAATTCAATAAAGGTTTCTTTTGCTCACTTTCATAAAAGTTTAATTGTGATAATAATAATGTTGGTAGAGAGTTATATCTCTCGTTGGGACTTGTTGTCTCACCCCATGGGTTCCACAACTTTTTAAGTGTATGTGTACAAGAAGATAGTGATCGTATAGCCGAGAGCGAGCAACAGCAGAAGGAACAGTAGTAACAGCTCGGGTTGAGTGTGCTATTATGTGTCTAGTAGAATAGAGTCCTATGAATCATCCCTCTACTCTCAGGTCCTTGTGAGATAGTTTTCTTATCTAGTTTTATGATCAATCTAAGAGTTTGGCTAGAAATGCCTTGATGTATGATGTTGCTTTTGTGAACACTTTCGGTAAAGCAACTGCTACCTCATATCCTTGCTATATGAAGGAATGATGTATGTATGAGTTGACAATGATGAATATTTAAATATGGCCTTGGGCTTTTCATGAAAAGTTTCTGACAATGTATCTTTGTGGGAAAATGGTTTTAATTTTTAGTGATTTTTGGTAACTCATAGTTAATGGTTGTTTCTGTGAGGTTTTGTGTGATGAATGTTATCATTGGATAGCATCTTTCACAACTTTGGTAATAGAGCTATAAGTTCGCTGAGTATACATGGACATAGGATTAATGTTGTTGAGTCTATTCTAAGTGTCCTCTAGTAAGTGTACTAGTGGCTTCTTCTTATGCAGAAGAAAGTATAAAGCCTAAGGATATTTGGAGAACATGAGGAACATGATACTGAAAGTAGTGTCGTTGCACCAAGAGAAGGTGAAAGAGATCAGGCAAGAGGAGAGAAAGTATCTAGCAATCCCTAGCTAGATCAGTCTATGCTAGAAAATCCTGCTTTTCATGCTCTTATTGGCCAGGTTATGATGACAATTCTGCATATAGTGGACATGACACTAGAAATGCCACGTAGGGCACCCATCCCTAATAGATAATTTTCAAGTTCTGGTAAGCCCTCTAAATAGCCATGTTAAGATACAATAATGAAAAATGTGAGAAATATTAAAGAAGGGCAAGAAAACAAAACCTGCTACCAGTGTAGATAGGTAGGACATTGTTACAACCCCAATTTTGGGTTCCTTTGGCGAGAAATGTAATTTCTCATATTAAATATATTTTAATGAATAATGATATAATCTATTTTGAATAAATGGATTTCATTTACAATAGCCTTGTTGATTTATTTGTGGGCTTTATTGGCTATTAGGCCCAATACAAGGATATTCAATTAATTAATGAATAACTGAGAATTGAGGTGAGAAAGGTATGGAAACCTTTAGAAAGCAAATCCAAGGAGGATTTCGTGCCACTTAGATTCCTTGGGTTCCAAGGAGTCCAAAGTTGCAAAGGAAAGGCAATAAGAAAAGAAAATATCGATTAATTATTTCCTTGTTAATAAAGAAAATGAAAACATTGATGAAATAGGAAAATATGTGGAAAGAGGTATATTTTGAGTTATCCTTAGTGGGATTTCGTATCCCAATGATTCCTAATAATAAAAAGAATACCAATGAGGAAAATAAAAGAGAAATAAAGTGAAATACTCAAAAAGGAATTATTTTAATAACAAATAAGAGAGATAATGAGAATAATGCATATTGATGCATTTAAGGATAATGAGTATTCCTTAAAAAGGAATTTCGAATTCTTTGAGTGTCTTGGGGTCCGAGGATCCCAATAAATAGGAAAGAGAGAGAAACTACCAAGATTGCAAAATAAAAGAGTAAAACAATGCATAAGCAATGAATAAGGTGATATTATTTAAAAGGAAATATTTTCTACTAAATAAAGATAGAATTTCATGCCATTAGAATAAAGGGCAAGTTTTAAGAGAATGAAAGATGTAATTTTCGAAATTCTCCTAATTAAAGAAAAAGGGAATATCTTAAAGATGATGAAGAGAGAGGAGGTTGCTTTCTCATGAAGGAATATAACTTCCTAATAGGAAAGGGTTTTGGCAACTCAAGGATAGCCACCCTAAGGCTTCGTTTCCCCCTCTATAAAAGGAGGGAGAGCTCTGGCCCGAGTCAAGGAGAAAGAGATCCCACGAACTTTACTATCTTCCTCTTCTTCTTCATGATCTTGACAACCAAACCCTAATAAAAGGTACAACATGACCCTGGAGGAGGCGAGGCGGAGTTGCAGAGAGGAGCCTGACGCCCCACGGAATCAGAGCATAGCTCCACCATCGAGGGCAGGCTTGGACTCGCGCGCAGCTGCAACGTTTTGGCAGCAATGGTGGCCCGCATGACAGGTCAAGTATGCCTGGTTTGGCCAAGTATAGCGCAACCTGGGCGATGCCCTAGGTACGTCAGAGGTAGAGGATCATGGGCGGCCCTCGACAGTGGTCCATGGGTCCTAGGTTGGTGATGGCGGACCTCCAACCTGCAATAGATCAGCTGCAAGATCGTGAACTTGGAAAGCCTGGAACAGCCATCTTGGCCACGATCCAGCGGCGTCCTTGCATGCAAGGAGGCGCATCGGAGGTAGGGAGGACACTTGGGAAGTCATCGGGATCGAGGGAGGAAGAGCTGGGCCGCGCCAACCCTAGCCGCGGAGGAACCACAGGGTTTCCGCGAGGAAGGAGAGGGGCAGGTGGTGTTGGACGATCTTGTCCCTCCGAGTTGTGCAAGACCCAGGATCCGTGCAAGGGCAAAATAGAAATTTCGTTATATTTCTAAACCAGCCGCGTGATGCAGCGAGAGCAATGCATGGGACCACTGACGTGTCAGCGTCCCATTGGTCCAAGTAAGCAAGTTTTGAAAAATTCATATCTCTTTATTAGTAACTTGGAATATAGCAAAATTATATATCAATTTGATCAGAAAAATTAGAGGAATCCAATAAAAATATATTTGAAGCTTAATTCTGATCGAAATTTGAAAAGTAATAGAAATTATTAATTTTAGTGTAATGATGATTAAGAAACCCTATTTGGATAAGGTTAATGTGATTAGTAGGGTCCAATTGATGATTAAAGTTGATATTAGCCTGTGAATGATAAAAAGGAATATTAGTAAGAAAAAGGATGAACTTTGCATATAATTAGTTAATTTAGAGTTTCATATGCATGAATATGCTTTAATGGGCCTTGAAACCCTAATGTTGACTAATTTGTCTATTAATGGCTTTAATTGGTTAATTTCATGATTAAAGATGGAATATTCTGAATCTAAGACTATTTCGAGCATTAAAGTTCCTAGTTTGTGGATAAATACCCTAAATGAAGTAATTAGGGTTTTCTCATGAATCAAGGTAGAATTGGTGATTAATAACGTTCATGTGAGTAATAGAGTATAATGAATTACACATTGATGATAAATAAGCATAATGATCTTGTCATGGATTAAAAGGATAAAAGTGATAGTTTTAATGTAAGATAAGTTTAATGGGTTTAATTGATGACAATGATGCCTTTAATTCGAAAATAAGGTTAAATGTTGTAAAGGGATAACCTTAATATCTTTTGTGAATAATTAGGGTTTAAAATAGTAAAAGATGAAAGGAAACCCTAATTACAATAGAAACCCTAAAAATGAAATAGTAACCCTAGGGCTCGAATAGGTCTATTAGACTTGGATACCATGATCCATGATAGAAGATATTGGATGTTTGTTTCAGGATCTTATTGAATGCTTGCTTGCCTTGTTGATTGTACTATTCTATTTCAAGTCTGCTTAACAGGTATGTGGTTACGCTTATGAATAACCGCATTAGTTTCCCGCATGTTTGTCGGATGGTTAATCGCATTGATTGCAATTAAACTGGTTGGATGATTCATATTTGCAAATTATAAAGTCACTATGATTATCACATTAATAATAGAATTATGGATTCTCGCACCTACATGCCACCCTGATGGATGATACCAAAGGTCAGGCCCAGATGGGTAGACCAATGGACACCTTGAGTGGTGACCCCAGACACCAAGAAGGTGGCCTATGATATTGCATGACTAGTGGGCACCATGAGTGGTGACCCCCAGGCACCAAGCTCGGGATTGAGAAGGTGGCCTTAAGTCATTGGCAAAGGGCACCCTAAGGTGGGTATGCCAGGGTTAGGGCAAAAGCGGTGGAGAATGTCATACTGAAAAGTGTAAATTGGCTTGTTAAATAATTTGATTGTGATATTTAAATTGTTATCCATATGTGCAAACTTTTGGTTGTCCCCACATACCAGTATATTTCGATATACTGACCGACGTTTTGTTTGTCGGTGTTTTAGGTACAAATGAAAAGAACAAACAGTAAAGTGGCATATGTGGAATTAAATGAGAACTAACGTGCACAGGAGGATTAGTTAGAGTAGCATTTTCATGGATAGAAGTTTAGAAATCCCATCTTTTAAAAAAAAGGTAAACAAAGTTTTATTTTATACCAGTTTTTAGTTTAGTTGGTAAAGTTTCTTAATTGTTATTGATTATTTGTCGAACCTTTGATCCTGTTTATTGAATAACGGCTCTGACCTTCGGGTCTCCCTTAATTGGGGGTTACCGGGAGACGGGGTCGTTACAATTGGTATCAGAGCATAGGTTCCTCATTTAATCTTTAATAATTATTAAATTTTACAAATTCTGTAGAACCCAGGGGAGTTATTAGAGGATTACCCAAAAGACAAAGGTGTCTAGAAAAGGATCACGACCGGGGGCTGGCAAGATTTTCCTCCGCACCGCTAGTCGGAATACGAGGACTCCCGGATCCGTGTGACTGCCTGGCCAAAGTCTTAGGGTATGAATCGAAATAAGATACCTTTAGGACTCTCTCATCTTGTTCATCCCTTCTCAACTCAAATTCTATTAAGGACCTTAAGGATTAGGGTTTTCTCTCTTTCCCTCACCCTCTTGAGGTATGAGTAAGGTTGATAAGGATTAAGGGATCCTCCATCAAATTAATAAAAAGTATGTAAATAAGATGTCATGGACATAAGCTTAATAGAGTAAGCGTAAAGGAATAGATTCATGCTTAGGTTGTATGACATGAGTTGTCATTGCCCTCAAGAGAGATCTGAGAATAGACCTCCTTGGTAGGAGGATAGGTAGAGAGAGTTAAGCTTGGGAGGTAAAGACCTCCATTATAGGTAGAAGTCTGGCACATCCTTTGAGGATGATGTTAACCCTAACCCTAAGTGAAGGTTAGGAAGGAAGATGACATGATGAGTTAGATATCATGGTTGACCGAGTGTTTGGTTGAACATGCCTTGGATGCCATATGAACCATGAGAAGTTGATAATCAAGTACCATGGCAACCCAACCCTGGAAAGGGTCATGCATGTTAGAGTGAAGGATAGCTCCTTCCTCTATGAGGTTAGAGAAGAACCTATAGTTACCCTATGGGCTTAGGCAAGTAGGGTATAGCTTGATGAAACCCTGGTTGAGAGATCATGATGGATGTATTATGACATAAGCATAAGGGGCTATGAAGGATCTTGAGCAAGCCTAAGTTCGAGCATAGGCCTCACCCATGTGGAGGTATGCTGGTGAAGCTTGATCCTTCATGGAGAAAGGACACCTGGTAGTAAGGCTGGATGTAGAGTTAGCTCTAGAGAGAAAAAGTTGGACTCAAGCAAGAAGGTTGGAAGCTTAGGTTCTGAGACATAGGGAACAGTGGATCATAGAGGATGATGCGACCTGAGTGGATGATAGTGGTTGCCTTATGTTTGAACCCTGAAGGTTGATGATGTCCTGGTTGCCTTTAGAGGAACCAAAACTTAGAGAGGATGACGCTTCTGGTTTAAGTGAGTACCTACTAGATGAGTTAAAGAGTGCTTTAGACCCTGAGGAGGTTTAACTAACCAGTTGTGACGCTTTATACCTAGTTGGTTGTCCTGGGAGAGGACTCGACCCTGAAGTGTTGCTCGAGTAGAAGGATCAGGGAAGTACATGACATATCTTGAACGTGCTTGATTCATGGTTAAGAGTTTGAACATGCAGTTGGATACCTAAAAGTGAACATAGGGTTCCTAGGCCTAAGAGGGGAAGCTGTGTATCCGATGCTCATAATGAGGTTTGAGTCTCTATAGTTTCGAGCATGGTACTCATAATGTGTAGAGGCAAAGGAAACCCCTCGAGGTAAGGGTATGTTTGATGAACCCCTCACCACTAAGTTGGTCTAATGCTGAGGAAGAGAACAAGTATGACCTAGCATGGTTTAATAGGTGGTCTGCTTGTACCTTAGTAGCTGATGGGTTAGGCATGCTCATGAGGATGTAAACCCTATGGATGGTTGTGACCTTGTTGTCATGAGTTGTAGTTTCCTCCCATCCTGGGAGAGGACCCTTTGGTAGGGTGTGTACCAGTTCTGTCGATTTTTTTTTAGGTGACCTGAAGAGGTCTCATAGGATCTTGAGAAGCTAAGTGAAGAGTACATGGTATGAAAATGAACCTATAGGCCCATCGATAACCATCTCTAGGTGCATGGACGTGTTACCATGGGAGTAACCGGTATGGGGCCTGACCAAGGTAGGTAGGTTGCCATGACCCCTGTGAAGGGATGAAAGTCAGTCATGAATGCAGAAAGAGATGATGAAGGCTTGGGTAAGGTTCTAAGTCAGACATGTACTATAAGAAAATCCCAAGTCTATCCTAGGGTTAGGTAGGGATAAGACCGATGAAAGATGGAGTTGCCTAATTCCCTAGTTGCACATGACCATAGGGTCGGGAGGTAACAGCTATCATTGTCTGAGGGCCATGGGTTAGGAGATTGATCACCTTCATTAACTCATGGGACCTAAAGGGCAGATGAGTAGGGCACTCTCTAGATGCATAAGGGAAGAAGGATGACCCCAAAAGTGCCGGCACCCTATAGACCTAGAGGATATGACCGAGGATTGTGTGTAAACTCAAGTAGGTTCGAGGCCAGTTTTCCACAGAAGTAACTTTAATATAATGATGATTGTGATATAGAGACATGAGTTGCACGTTTCAACTAAGATTTGAAGGTGTACTGGCGAGGTGGGCTGTACCATCCCTACTCTTGGAATGGGAAGAACTCTGTATTTGGACGGCCGCCAAATGCTTATTTCTTCTTGTTATGGGAGTGAGAGATAGGACAGTATGCATGCCACACACCAAGGACAAAGATGTTGTAAGTTGGAACGTTGCTATAAGGAACAAGGATAGAGATGATAACATAACTTTGTGGAAGGAATGATACATGGATGGTGTACATACACTAAGAGTATAAGGATATCATCTTGTGAGGATGTTTTGTCATGAACCATGTGGAATGTGCGAATTTACCAAGGTTGAGTTTGATCACCATGAGGATGAGCTCAGAATTTCTTAATGAAGACAAACTTAAGGTTTGAGGTAAGGCGATAAGTGGAATACATGGAAGTGTATATCGTCACATTACCTGACACCTAAGGAGGTAAAGTGGTAATAAATACTCTGATTGAGATAAACTGTCTAGTTTAGCTAGAGGCTAGATGAGGTTGAGGTTGTTCAACTAACCCTATGTTTGGAAAGAAGATGTGTTTTGGCGAACACTCAGATGTAATGAGATAGGTTGAACAAGTTAATGATTGCTGGGTTAGCCGGTCTAGTTCTTGACGTAATGAAAGGATGGGTTAGAGCCTCAGATGCACTTCTCTGGAAGAGAATGTAATGAAACCCTGATGAAAGTAGTTTAGGGTTTCTGAGGTATCGACCTCGAGGAATCATGACTTACAGAAGATCATGGTTTTAAGATCATGATACACCTTGATACTACAAAGATAGTAAGTGATGGTAGCATTCTGGATGCTTAAAACAAAGTTGCATGTAGCATGTGGCCATGCAAGCCAGTAGGTGAAGGACGAACACCATTAACCCAGTGCATGGATGTAAAGTATAAAGAGTTCCCGAGAAGGAATGAGAGTTCATCATTATGGATGTTGTGAGTCTCTCCTAGACCAAAAAGGTCAAGATACAATATGGGTTATGGTAGATCACCTTACCTAGATGACATGAGTAAGGAAGAGTTTTGTCAAGGGACAGATCTGGTGGAACTACATATGAAACAGTTGGTTCAACTACACCATGATGTGAATTCAAAAGTTTTTGATGTGACCCAAGGGTTCACTTCCATGAGGTGGAAGTAGATACATGAAGAGCTCAGTGTTTGTACAGTTTATCGCCCCATACTAATGGTTAGTATGATCCAGACTAGAGGGTCTGATGAGAGCAAGTGTGCTTGTTCAGGGTGATACCATGAAGTAGTTCTAAAGATGTGACATTAACCACCATAGCCTTATCGGGATGCAAGAAGTTTTATAGGGAGGTTGTGCCGGTCACCATTTCATTATGATGATGTTGGTGAAGAAGGCCTCGCGAAGGTCAGAAAAGAACCACATGTGTGTGCAGATGAAGTCGCTTTGATCGTGCGATGGCTGAGAGAGGGCCCAGTGGTGACATGAGTCACGAGCTGATGCAAAGCAGACTGACATGTAGTTCACTGTGGAGGAATATAATGTGAAATCTGACCCCTCTAAGCTACAGCTGAGAGAGCTGAATCCCTGATATATGGGTCCATTTGAGATGGATGGGTGGATATGGTTGTGTTAAGCTTACCCCTCAGGATAAAATGATGTGTTGCATGAGTCCGATCTAGAGCACCATGTGAGGTACCCAAGCCATGTGTTGAGCCCTGAACCTTTTCAGCTTTTGAGAGGCTGAAATGTCCTGAGTCACCTATGAGGGTACGATATACCAAGGTAAGAAAGAACTCAGATGGAAGAATATGAGATGATGAAGGTTCTTGGAAAACACACGGGAAGGTTGAAGCCATATGATAGCCCTGATGGACATAAGAATGGATTATCCTGTTTGTTTGCTTGCTTGATGGAATTTTGAGGACAAAATTCTTATAAGAGGGGAAGGATGTTACAACCCCAATTTTGGGTTCCTTTGGCGAGAAATGTAATTTCTCATATTAAATATATTTTAATGAATAATGATATAATCTATTTTGAATAAATGGATTTCATTTACAATAGCCTTGTTGATTTATTTGTGGGCTTTATTGGCTATTAGGCCCAATACAAGGATATTCAATTAATTAATGAATAACTGAGAATTGAGGTGAGAAAGGTATGGAAACCTTTAGAAAGCAAATCCAAGGAGGATTTCGTGCCACTTAGATTCCTTGGGTTCCAAGGAGTCCAAAGTTGCAAAGGAAAGGCAATAAGAAAAGAAAATATCGATTAATTATTTCCTTGTTAATAAAGAAAATGAAAACATTGATGAAATAGGAAAATATGTGGAAAGAGGTATATTTTGAGTTATCCTTAGTGGGATTTCGTATCCCAATGATTCCTAATAATAAAAAGAATACCAATGAGGAAAATAAAAGAGAAATAAAGTGAAATACTCAAAAAGGAATTATTTTAATAACAAATAAGAGAGATAATGAGAATAATGCATATTGATGCATTTAAGGATAATGAGTATTCCTTAAAAAGGAATTTCGAATTCTTTGAGTGTCTTGGGGTCCGAGGATCCCAATAAATAGGAAAGAGAGAGAAACTACCAAGATTGCAAAATAAAAGAGTAAAACAATGCATAAGCAATGAATAAGGTGATATTATTTAAAAGGAAATATTTTCTACTAAATAAAGATAGAATTTCATGCCATTAGAATAAAGGGCAAGTTTTAAGAGAATGAAAGATGTAATTTTCGAAATTCTCCTAATTAAAGAAAAAGGGAATATCTTAAAGATGATGAAGAGAGAGGAGGTTGCTTTCTCATGAAGGAATATAACTTCCTAATAGGAAAGGGTTTTGGCAACTCAAGGATAGCCACCCTAAGGCTTCGTTTCCCCCTCTATAAAAGGAGGGAGAGCTCTGGCCCGAGTCAAGGAGAAAGAGATCCCACGAACTTTACTATCTTCCTCTTCTTCTTCATGATCTTGACAACCAAACCCTAATAAAAGGTACAACATGACCCTGGAGGAGGCGAGGCGGAGTTGCAGAGAGGAGCCTGACGCCCCACGGAATCAGAGCATAGCTCCACCATCGAGGGCAGGCTTGGACTCGCGCGCAGCTGCAACGTTTTGGCAGCAATGGTGGCCCGCATGACAGGTCAAGTATGCCTGGTTTGGCCAAGTATAGCGCAACCTGGGCGATGCCCTAGGTACGTCAGAGGTAGAGGATCATGGGCGGCCCTCGACAGTGGTCCATGGGTCCTAGGTTGGTGATGGCGGACCTCCAACCTGCAATAGATCAGCTGCAAGATCGTGAACTTGGAAAGCCTGGAACAGCCATCTTGGCCACGATCCAGCGGCGTCCTTGCATGCAAGGAGGCGCATCGGAGGTAGGGAGGACACTTGGGAAGTCATCGGGATCGAGGGAGGAAGAGCTGGGCCGCGCCAACCCTAGCCGCGGCGGAACCACAGGGTTTCCGCGAGGAAGGAGAGGGGCAGGTGGTGTTGGACGATCTTGTCCCTCCGAGTTGTGCAAGACCCAGGATCCGTGCAAGGGCAAAATAGAAATTTCGTTATATTTCTAAACCAGCCGCGTGATGCAGCGAGAGCAATGCATGGGACCACTGACGTGTCAGCGTCCCATTGGTCCAAGTAAGCAAGTTTTGAAAAATTCATATCTCTTTATTAGTAACTTGGAATATAGCAAAATTATATATCAATTTGATCAGAAAAATTAGAGGAATCCAATAAAAATATATTTGAAGCTTAATTCTGATCGAAATTTGAAAAGTAATAGAAATTATTAATTTTAGTGTAATGATGATTAAGAAACCCTATTTGGATAAGGTTAATGTGATTAGTAGGGTCCAATTGATGATTAAAGTTGATATTAGCCTGTGAATGATAAAAAGGAATATTAGTAAGAAAAAGGATGAACTTTGCATATAATTAGTTAATTTAGAGTTTCATATGCATGAATATGCTTTAATGGGCCTTGAAACCCTAATGTTGACTAATTTGTCTATTAATGGCTTTAATTGGTTAATTTCATGATTAAAGATGGAATATTCTGAATCTAAGACTATTTCGAGCATTAAAGTTCCTAGTTTGTGGATAAATACCCTAAATGAAGTAATTAGGGTTTTCTCATGAATCAAGGTAGAATTGGTGATTAATAACGTTCATGTGAGTAATAGAGTATAATGAATTACACATTGATGATAAATAAGCATAATGATCTTGTCATGGATTAAAAGGATAAAAGTGATAGTTTTAATGTAAGATAAGTTTAATGGGTTTAATTGATGACAATGATGCCTTTAATTCGAAAATAAGGTTAAATGTTGTAAAGGGATAACCTTAATATCTTTTGTGAATAATTAGGGTTTAAAATAGTAAAAGATGAAAGGAAACCCTAATTACAATAGAAACCCTAAAAATGAAATAGTAACCCTAGGGCTCGAATAGGTCTATTAGACTTGGATACCATGATCCATGATAGAAGATATTGGATGTTTGTTTCAGGATCTTATTGAATGCTTGCTTGCCTTGTTGATTGGACTATTCTATTTCAAGTCTGCTTAACAGGTATGTGGTTACGCTTATGAATAACCGCATTAGTTTCCCGCATGTTTGTCGGATGGTTAATCGCATTGATTGCAATTAAACTGGTTGGATGATTCATATTTGCAAATTATAAAGTCACTATGATTATCACATTAATAATAGAATTATGGATTCTCGCACCTACATGCCACCCTGATGGATGATACCAAAGGTCAGGCCCAGATGGGTAGACCAATGGACACCTTGAGTGGTGACCCCAGACACCAAGAAGGTGGCCTATGATATTGCATGACTAGTGGGCACCATGAGTGGTGACCCCCAGGCACCAAGCTCGGGATTGAGAAGGTGGCCTTAAGTCATTGGCAAAGGGCACCCTAAGGTGGGTATGCCAGGGTTAGGGCAAAAGCGGTGGAGAATGTCATACTGAAAAGTGTAAATTGGCTTGTTAAATAATTTGATTGTGATATTTAAATTGTTATCCATATGTGCAAACTTTTGGTTGTCCCCACATACCAGTATATTTCGATATACTGACCGACGTTTTGTTTGTCGGTGTTTTAGGTACAAATGAAAAGAACAAACAGTAAAGTGGCATATGTGGAATTAAATGAGAACTAACGTGCACAGGAGGATTAGTTAGAGTAGCATTTTCATGGATAGAAGTTTAGAAATCCCATCTTTTAAAAAAAAGGTAAACAAAGTTTTATTTTATACCAGTTTTTAGTTTAGTTGGTAAAGTTTCTTAATTGTTATTGATTATTTGTCGAACCTTTGATCCTGTTTATTGAATAACGGCTCTGACCTTTGGGTCTCCCTTAATTGGGGGTTACCGGGAGACGGGGTCATTACAGACATCTGAGGAGGCAATGCCCAAAAAGGGACAATGAACCGAGTATTAAGGAAAAGTCTACACAATCTCATGGACAGTTGACAATAGCTCTAAAAAGCTCAAGTTTTCTGTGCCACCAGTACAACAAACCCCTAGTACACCAGGGCAGAGATTGCCAAGTAAGGGAAAAGGTCCTAACTTTCCACCTATAAAGGCTTATGAATTATCCTCTACATCAGTAATAAGACCAGCCAGATGAGGGTGTGAGATCTGGACATGTTTTAGATGTGGATAGATTGGGCATATTAGACCCTTTTATCCAAGGAGAGAGGTTTAGATGGCTCAACAATCTAGGCCAACTTAGTAGGACTTATAGAAGTCGCAGTCCAATAGTGCCAAAAGGCAATGATAATGAAGGGAAATGATTAGACTTCGTGTTGCAAGTCAATCAGATATGGTAAATGACTCATAAGGGGAACATGTTAGATAGACCTTTTTCATTCTGAATTGTTTTCTCCTTACTTTACCTATTAATCATAAGAGGAATAGTTGTTGTTAGAATTTCCTTTGTTTAATCCATGTAGACATGAGAAAAGATGAAGAGGGTTAGAATTTATATTATATCCAGTATTCTCTAAATTATTTTATAATTTCTTCTTCCTATATAAAGAGTAAGAGGTATGAAAGAGATATCTAGAAAGAACCAGAGATACTAAGTTTTACAAATCAAAAAAGATGTTTAAGGTAAGAGACATGGTATAAAGTGAAGTGCATGCTACCTAATCTTAGTATTTAAATATCTTGTCTAGGTATTCAATTACTGAAGACAAGGTAAGTATGGAACTCTTAGATTGCTATCTTTCTGATTACTCTGATCAAGTAGTCATTTTGATGTAATCTAAAGAGCAATATGAAATCAAAAATATGGCAAAGAGATTCTTATCACATTCTAAATGATGATAAAGTGAAACATGAGTAAGCTCAAACTAACACATGAATAAAAGAAAGTATGAAATGTAATCATCATGAGATATGAAAAGGACACAAGGAAGATAATTCCTACTCAATAAATAAAAAGAAGAGAATAATGATCCTTGTGGTAAGACAAGGAAATGTTCAAAGAAGGGGTGTTGACATTGAATCATCCTTATAGTTCCTATTCCAATGGCAAGGAAATCAATATGAAAACAAATTAAATAACACATGAGTAGTGAAATTTTGTATAATAATGAAGGTAGATTGGTAATCTCCTTCTCCCTATTGAGAATCCCTGGATGATTCTGTGGTAATAAGAGAAAACATGTTTCCTTTATACTTCCTTTCTAGGGATATAATGTTCGAGTGAAGTCTCATATCAATTGATATAAATGGTTTTGAAGTAACCATGAGATGGATACTTGAAAAGTATCAGCTAGGGCTTGTACTTTAGTTCCAAGATGATGATATTTGAGAATAGTGATGTTGTTTGATTCTTAAAAGATGTTGGAAAGGTTTTTCTGATATGTTTAGGTCTGATAAAGATGTAATGTAACTTTGGCATGTGTGATAGATACCAAGGTGAGGAATCCTAGTATCTAAGAAATGCCAGTTGTGTATGAAACTGAGAATGTAAGATGATTAAGTGTTTGACTACCTTAGAAGGATTGACTTTGAGATCAATCTGGCTACAGGTACTCCACCTATAGTGTGGATATCACTTGTTAGGGGTTTATGTACTGCATAAGATGACGACGACAAGGATGCATAAGTTGAAGAAATAGTTGCAAGATCTTCTTGGGTAAAGTTCATTAGGTTGAGTGCAAACCCTTGGAATACACCTATTAGGTTTGCAAGTAAGGAGGATTCTAAAGGAATGTACACTGATGAATAGAATTTCGAATCTCTATCTAGATCAGCTGAAAAGAAAAGAACAACTAGAAGTATTTGTGATAGAAAGCCATTTGGTACAAATCTTACTTGTACTTTGTGTTGAATCAGTAGATCAGAGTAGCAAAATGGAATCATGGTAGGTTTTGAAATCTCAAGTAAGTAACATATACATCTCTAGTCCTTCTTTGGAAGAAAACATGATGAGGTTTGAAAAGGATATGGTAAACCTTCAAGTTTGAGAATCTTATCATATGATATGGTAAGTTATGAAGGTGATACATAAGAAGGATTTGAACACTGAGGTAACTAAAGATAAGTATGTATAGTGCTTTTACTACTAAGAAAGTATCACTTAGCATAAGGTTGATTTTATATCCAGTAATGGAGAAAATAAGTTTAGTATGTGCCTTGTGCAACAGATCTTATGATTAACTTTGGATGGAGGAAAATATGTTGGTTGATTCTTGTGACATTACATTGACATCAAGGAACTATGTGAAGTTTGAAGGTTCAATGCATAAGTAACATCTATCTCCTTTCGCCTGGGATTTCAGAGGCGAAATCCTTGTTAGGGGTATATAACTTGTAATGAACCTGACCTGGGTTTTGGGATAACCCTAGATATTTTGCCTAAGTAAGATGATTAGAACCTTGTATTATAATTTTGAAAAGTAATTAGGACTTAAGGAGAGCTCAAATTTCAAGTTTGCTCCTATTTGAATGATGTTTGAGGAATGTTTGCTTCTTTTGGACCAAAGTGCAAATTACCTAAGATAAGGGATTATCTTGCAATATGTCACATGATGGGTATTCCCTTAGTACTTTAGCATCATAAGAGAGAAACCATGATGCTAAGGGATGCCTTGTAGAAAGCTTAAAGTCCAAGTTGAGCTTGTATAGTTGATGCTTCTGCTTTATGTACTAGTTTTGGTGTAACTTGCAATTTACCCAATATATGGGATTGATGTGCAATTTAGCACATATAGAGTGTTACTACTCTCTCTTAGTATCATATAGAGGAGATATAGAGAAGGGGATTCCTTGTTTGAGTTTTGGTTGAGTGATAATACTCTTGGTGATGTTGGAACCATAGAAAGTTGAGTACCTTAAATCATAGAAGTGGTTGTGTTGAGTTGTGAAGGGGTTTATAAACCATAGGAGATGTCCCCTATCAGTTTGGCAACTTTTGGGAGCATTCATGTCGGGATAAGAACCTCAAATAGGTGAAGACTATCAGTTTGAGATTTCCTTACAATAGTGGTATCGATTTGTACACAAATAGATAACAAGTTGTGATATCTTGTCAAGGAAGCTACCCAATGGGTGATACCTTGCCTTTGGATTACCCGCAAGAGTTTTGCATGTCAAGATAAATGAGGTTGCATGGTGTCACCATGCATGGACATGTGTCACCCATGTACATATTGTGAGGACACCTTGCATATACTCTCTTACATGAGCCTCAACTATATATACTCCTCTTTTCACCTCCTAGTAAACCTTTCGACTTCTTTACCATCTCTTGGTTGGTGGACGACTCTAGGAGCTCAAGGAGGAAGAGGAAGGCTGAGCAACTTGCCTAAGGTAAATACATGGTTATCTCCTACCTTGGATGGGCTATGCTTCTCGAACCATGATTCTTTCCTTCTTCACCAAGTTCCTTACTATGGTGTCTTCCTTTTGAGTAGATGTGTTATGATCAAGACTTGGACTCTTGATAAGTCATCTTCAACCTTGGGGACGTGAATCTTGGAATCTTGAAGCTTTAGTGGTGATCTTGAGGTAGGTTATATAACTTGAACTCAATTTTTTTATTATTCACCTTCTATCATGCAATACTTGGTGATTCTTTTTCTATTTCGACTTGCCTTGATTAAATGATGGTTCTATGAGTTGTATTGGATATATGGGGCTTCTTCCCATAAACTAGAGTGGTAATGGATGAAAATTTGGAGGTTGAAGATGATGAAACCTATATGTACAAATCGATATTGGTTTGTGGGAAACCCTAACTCGATACAAGGGTATAAGTATGGAAATTGATACATATGAACTCCTATTTGTTTGGTTTGTAATTTGATTAGAACTACAGTCCTTGTAGTTGTTCAACATGTCATCTAAGATTAAGAATAAGGCGGGTTGATATCTAAAAGATATCCAAGCCGACACATACATACTTGCAACATAACATGGATGTCTGATATGACTTGAGATGCTTTAAAGCAATATGATGTTGTTACACTGATATATTAGATACTCTTAAAACAATATACTGCAAAGGCACTAACTTGTTATAACTAAAGAGATGTCTAGTGAATGTGGGATATCATAATATGATGTCTTAGTTGAGTATGGAGTCCAACATGGCCAACTCTAACCCTAGCAAAATGATACACCTAGACCAACACACCTTGATGAGTGTAGGCCGATACACCAAAGCTGACACATCTTGATGAGTGTAGGCCAATATACCTTGAATATAATTAATGGATACACTTGAAAGTAATGAGACATATATACTTTGAAAAGTGTAGGCTAGGGTCAAGTCAATACAACAAGTTAAAGTTGAATCTAATATCCTAGTAAGGATGAAAGAGAAACTTGTACTACTTATATGATAAAGGTAATACCTTCTGTTGATAATCAATTAATGATAATTGATGAGAGTAATCAAGTATGATTGAATACTTATATCAATGAACTAAACTCCTAGATGTGAGGGGTTATGAATTAGGGTTTGGTTGTAGAATAAAACCCTAAAGACCCTAATTAGTTACAATAGAAGTCCTAACCCTAATTATGGAAGGGTTGTAACTTGATTGATAGATTGTTCGTGATACAATTGAATGTAAAGTTAATAATATAAGCTCCTAGAAATGAGGATTCATGATCTAGGGATGATGATTGAATATAACTTTGGAAAACCCTAATGAAGTTGAAAAGAGAACCCTAACCCTAATCACAAAAGGGAATGTACTTGAAATGGCATGATAATAATATTCTATGGTTACCATGAATGCCTTAGATTATAGCCAAGTGAGGGCTATAGTGGTTATAATCTATTATAGCTTGATTATGCCTCATGAGACCTATGAAATAATAGTTTCACAGAAAGAATGTATATAGGTCTGATGACCTGGAAAATAAATAATTGCCTAAAGGGTGATGTGTCATTTAATGGTGAGTTTAAGGGATTAATATCCCATGATGAAAATGATTGGGTAAAACAGAGGTGTTATAACTGTTAAAGAATCTTTGACAAAATGATGTGCCTTCACTTTATTATATTGGTAAATTGATTAACGGGTTATTCTTTTACATCATGGTCATGATAGTTAAATTGATCTCTCTTTTATCATGAGATCCTAATCACACAAATGTTTTGAGATAATAAGCATAGCCAACTATGGGTTATGGTGATGTGATAGTATATAGATTGAATGGGCCTTGTGAGCCATGATAAATACTTGAACAACATATATAATGTATTTATGGGTCTTAAGATTTAGTTCTGGTTGTTGCCTAATGAGAGGCGACATTGTTCAATAATGAACTAGAAAGATTGAAACCCCATAGTATGTGATAATCAAGTATATGGGTGTAATGACCTAGAGATGATTGTTTCCTGGTAAGAGGTGACAATGTTCAAAGTTGAACTAAAGGTTTGATACCCAAAACATGTGATCATGATGAAAATATTTAAAGGATGATATTCATAGTAATATGCTCAAGGGATTGAGATCGTAGGATAAGTGTAAAAAGATATGTTCCAATTAATACAAGATTTCTTGAAAAGATAAGTTACACCTTTCTATGTAGCCATGATTTACAATTCATGCTTGTAACTTGATTGATGCTGAAAGATGTTGAAATACACTTAATCTATCAATTAAACTAAAAATGTAGTTGCCCTGGCCATAGATCCATTCTGTAACGACCCCGCCTCCCGGTAACCCCCACTTAAGGGAGACCAAGGGGTCAGAGTCGTTAACCCAATAAACTGGATCAAAGGTTCGATAATTAATCAATAATAATTAATAAATTCTACCAACTAAACTGAAATTGTGGTATAAAATAAAACGTTGCATACCTTTTGAAAACTTTGGAACTCTCTCACTATCCTCTATTTGAAACTATGCTATCTAATCCTCCTCGCACTTTATTTCGCAATTTTACAATTTATCACTTTACTGTTTATCCTTTTTTAGAGATGTACCTAAAATGCCGAAAAACAAAACGTCGGTCAGCATAATGAATATGCTGGTATGTGGGGACAACCAAAAAGTCACACATAAGGCTAACAACCTAATTATCACAATCAAGTTATATTAACAATGCAATTTACATTTTCAATGTGCCACACTCCACTGCTTTTGCCCTAACCCTGGATTCCCCTCTCTTAGGGTTTCTTGTTTCCATTGACCTAAGGCCACCTTCTCCATCCTGATCTTGGTGCCTAGGGTCACCTCTCATGGTGCCCATTAGTCATGCAATAAAGACCACCTTCTCAATCCTGAGCTTGGTGTCTGGGGTCACTTCTCATGGTACCAATGGGTCATCCCTCTCGGGCTTGCCATTTTTGCATCTTCCATCACGGTGGCATGTAGGAGCGGGTTTACACACTAATATTTTACTTGTGATAGTCATAGGGACTTTATAATTGCAAATATGAACACCCAATAGATAGATTGCATTCAATGTGATTAATCATTCAGATATCCTTCAAAAAATTAAGGTGATTAATCATAATTAACCACATACTTGTCAGGCAGACTCGAGTGCAGGAATGATCCAAACAAGAAAGTAATCTAGTAATCAAGCAAGCACACAATTCGGCCCTAAAATACACATCCAATATTTCCTATCATGGATCATGATATCCATGTCTAATAGGCCTAATCGTGCCCTAGGGTTACTAGCCCCTTTCTAGGGTTTTGACTATAATTAGGGTTTCACTTCCTTTTTACCACCTTAATTCTACTTTTATCAAAATATCCACCAAACCCTAATTACTTCATCTTATTTTTCATTAAGATCCTAAGATCAGGTTTGGACCAAAAAACCCTAATTTGTCAGATTAACTATATCTTTTCTTCCCCTTTTCCCTTACTTAGGGTTTTCTAAGGATATTATCCAACATATTAGGTTTAAACCCTAAACCTTGAAATTCCATCTCCAAAATAGGTTAAGATTCATCTTAATCATTAAATAAGTTAACAACACTCTAATTAATTTATTTGCAATATCAAATCTACCCTTAATTATTAATTAGGGTTTCTAACCACAAATTAACACCTTTTTCACCAAAATTATATACTTTTGCAAAACGATACATATTTAGGTTTCAAAGTATTTTTAACTTATTCCTCGTATTTTTCTAATCAACTTTCATGTGTAAAGTTTATTTGTCTGAGTTTCCTACTAATTTCTAGGATTTTTGCAAGAAAAAGCCTTTTTCTAACCTAATTTGATCGGAGAGGAAATTACTGAAAAATAGTCGTCCTCTTGATCTGTGGACCCAGTGTCCACTCCTAAGATCTCACGGTCATGGTTGCATGTACCTAGAACAACCACTCCCCCTTCTAGCTCGTTGGATCCCTGATCGGGATCATGATGGACCACGATCGGACAAGCGTTGGTTGTCTTCTTCCTTTGATCGCGCGCAGAGGGGCAGTCAACTCCTCAGTTGAGTTAGAGCTCTACGCCACCAGTGAAAGAATGAAGGTGCTCAGAATCTCCTCTGTTGCTTCCCAAACTCAAAGAGCCACTCAATTGCCCACACGAACTCAACCTTCGCTTTGAACTACTCACCAGAGTTCTGCCGTGGCTCGTTGGTTGCAGAGGGGGTAGGTCAGGTTAGAACGGGCAATTGAAGGTGGTGTTGCACTTGTCGTCGCACTCTGCAATGATTGGGGTAGGTTTTAGGTCTACTGGTACCCGTAGGTACCCTCCCCTTATATAGGGTTGAGCTTGGGGAGTCTGGAAAATTGGGGGTTTCTCCCCTCGTCGACGACAGCCCTCAAAGTTAGGGTCTAGATCCTTCAGAATGATCTCCCGAACCTGATGGACTTGTTAGTTCACCGGATTATCACTTCAAAATTGAGAAAATCAGATTCCTAGATCGCCTCCCAATCCCACTAGGACTCGAGGTAGATGATGCATGGCATCCTTTGGATCCGTGGTCCCCTGGACCACGTAGTCATCTAACGGCTGGCATTGTTTCCCTCCTTGATATTATCTAAAAACAAATTAAAAAGGGCAATTGAACATGATAATTTGGAAAATTCATTTCTCTCTCCTCGTTTAACATTTCTTCTCAAATTTTAGGGAAAACTCCATCTTGGCATTATCTAACCGTCCACTAAATTTGAAGGTTAAATTTCAACGGTTGCGAGTGTTTCCTTTCCATTCAAGTTATTCACTAATTAACCCAATTTTAATTACTATTTCTTTTTCATTTGCCATTATCTAAATATCTCAAGTCCCTTGGCCCTCAAGGAACCCTAAGGGTACAAAACCTCCCCTTGGGAATTATCTCCTTGCCTTTTCCTCATTATATTTATCCTTTTTCTATATCTCCCTTTTTATTAGGCAATTCCTTTCCTGCTTTTTTTTCTATTTCTTTTCAATTGGGCCCAATGGCCAATTAATCCCAATTATACTCAGTCAAGGCCATTTCACACAAACTCCACTAACTAAAGCTAGCAAATCAATCATAGACTTTGTTCATTATTGAAGAAAAGGAATTACACATCTCATTACATTATTCAAAAAATTGAGGTTATAACATCCTCCCCTCCTTATAAGAATTTTGCACTCAAAATTCAACAATCAAACAAACAAGTCTGGCTATGTTTTTTTCATGTCCGTCTTTAGCTCCCACGTGGCTTCATCCTCTCCATGGTTCTTCCAAAGAACCTTTACCATCTCAATATTCTTGCATTTGAGCTCTTTCACCTTGGTATCTAGAATCCGCAAAGGTGTCTCAGGATAGGTCAGCTTCCCTTGAAGCTCAATAGGTTCAATGCTCAGCACATGGCTCGGATCTTGCACATATCGCTTCAGGTTGGACACATGGAGCACATAATGCATCATGCTATACTAAGGAGGTAACGCTAAACGGTAGGCAGCTTCACCAATATGTTCTAACACCTTGAACGGACTCACGTATCGGGGACTCAACTTTACTCTATTCTTAGCTATAGGTCGAAGTGGTTGGATTTTCATAAACACATGCTCCCCTATAGTGAAATGCATATCAGTCCGCTTTGCATCAACATATGACTTCTGTCAATCCTGGGCTCTCTTCAGCCTTTGCTTGATCAAAGCAACTTTATCAGCATACACTTGGAGCTCATCTGACCTCAACAAGGTCCTCTCTCCTACATCATCCCAGTGAAGTGGGGATCGACACGGTCTCCCGTATAAAGCTTCATACGGAGGCATCCTGATACTGACTTGGTAGCTATTGTTGTAGGAAAACTCAGCTAAGGGTAGGTACTGCTCCCATGAGCCACCCCAATAGAGCACGCAAGCTCTCAACAGATCTTCTAGTGTATGAATCCTCCTTTCCGACTGACCATCCGTCTGGGGGTGATAAGTGGTGCTAAACTTCAACCTGGTACCTAGTTCCTCTTGAACCTACTTCCACAACTTGGAAGTAAATTTTGGGTCTCTATCTGAGATAATTGAACCCAGTACACCATGCAAACATACTATCTCCCTGATATATAGCTCAACTAGGTCAGACACCTTAGTAGTGGTCTTTAAGGAAAGGAAGTGCGCTGACTTGGTAAGATGATCTACCACGACCCATATCGCATCATGAACTTTCTTGGTCTGGGGTAGACCCACCACAATGACCATGGTGATCTGTTCCCATTTCCATTCTGGAATCTCTATTGACTGTAACAGCCCACCGGGTCGTTGGTGTTTAGCCTTCACCATATGGCACGTAAGACAGTTGGCCACACATGCCGCAATGTCTTTCTTCATTCCTGGCCACCAGAAAAACCACTGTAGGTCTTTAAACATCTTAGTAGTTCCTGGGTACACTGTATATTTGGACCCATGAGCCTCTTGCATAATATGTTCCTTTATCGACGAATCCACTGGAACCCATATGTGATTCTCAAACCTGATTCCTCAGTCTACTCCCACAGATAGACGAGTCTTTGGCTTCGTCATCAAACCTTTCATTTTGTCTAGATCTCCACTGGTCAATTGTACTGCTATGATCTCGTTTAATAGCTCAGACTGGATCTGGATATTAGCCAAACGAACTCAATCTTCAAGCGGTTGTGGAATCCATTCCACCAACTCCTCCAGACTCTTCCACTGACTAGACAATACAACTACACACTTAAGATGTTTTCGGCTTAGGGCATCAGCTACGACATTTTCCTTACCCAGACGATAGGAGATGTGAAATCTTAATCATTCATATACTCCATCCATCGTCGTTGTCGTAGGTTTAGATCTCTCTGTGTCAGCAGGTACTTCAAACTCTTATGGTCGGTGAAGATCTCAAAGGTAGCACCGTATAGGTAATGCCGCCATATCTTCAAGTCATGGATGATAGAAGCTAACTCCAGGTCATGTGTCGGGTAATTCACCTTGTTGGGCTTGAGCTTTCGGGAAGCATATGCAACCACATGTCGATTCTGTTCCAACACACAGCCAAGTCCCATCTTGGAAGCATCAGTGAATATCATGAAACCCTCATTGCCAGAAGGCAAAGTCAACACAGGGGAAGTGGTCAATTTCTCCTTCAGCTCCTTGAAACAAGCCTCACATACGGCAGACCACACGAACTTCACATCCTTCCAGGTTAACATGGTCAGCGACAAAGCAGTCTTTGAGAAGTCCTTGATGAAGCGACGGTAATATCCGGCCAAACCCAAGAAGTTGCATATCTCGGAGGGGTTCTTCGGTGCCGTCCAGTCATGTACTATTGATACTTTGGCTGGATCTACGACAATCATTCCCCCTGAGATGATGTGTCCAAGAAACATGACTTGGTCTATCAAAAACTCACATTTCGAGAACTTTCCGAAAAACTTGTGCTCTCTCAGGATGCCAAGGACTCTACCCAGGTGGTCACGGTGTTGGGATGGGTTGTCAGAATACACTAAGATGTCATATATGAACACTATCACAAAAGAGTCAAGGTAAGGCTGGAACACACTGTTCATGAGGTTCGTGAAGACGCTAGGTACATTGGATAATCCAAACGGCATGACCACAAACTCATAGTGGCCGTACTGGGTTCGGAAAGTCATCTTAGGTATATCCTCACTCCTTACTCTCACCTGGTGGTAACCTGACCTCAAATCGATCTTGGAGAAGAGTCGAGCTGATTTGAATTGGTTGAACAGGTCATCTATCCTAGGCAAAAGATACTTATTCTTAATGGTTTCCTGATTGATCATCTGATAATCAATACACATCTGAAGCGGCCCATCCTTCTTCTTTACAAATAGGATTGGTGCTCCCCAAGGCGATGTACTGGGTCATATAAAGCCTTTATCCAACAACTCCTGCAACTGGGTTTTCAACTCAAGCAACTATATAGGGGCCAGTCTATAACGTGCCTTAGATATAGGGTTAGTCCCAGGAGCTAACTCGATGGAAAAATCTACCTCCCTCTCAAGGGGAATCCCTGGTACATCATCTGGAAACACATATGCATACTCCCAAACCACCTCTATCTCCTCTAAGGATCGCCCCTTAACCTCAGGGGTAGAAACTATGGCTAGGTAGGCTTGACAACCCTTAGACAACATCTACTCTGCTTTCAAGGTAGACACATAAAGGCTGGTTGTCACATCCTTCCTTCCTCGAATAGTGAAGGGTGGATGGCCGGATTTTCTAATAAGTATATTCTTTTCCCTACAGTCAATCTGGGCTCTGTAGGTGGAAAGCCAATCCATCCCGATGATTACATCAAAATCATTCATATCGAGAAGGATGAAGTCAGTGGGAAGCTCATGGTTCAAATACCTAACTGGAAAGATAGGGGTTTTTAAAAGAGATGTATAGATACGAACACTCAGAGTTGTGACATCCAAAACATACCCTAAATCATTGATATCCAAACAAAGCATAGTCGATAGATTTCTCGAAATAAAAGTATTAGTAGAACCAGAATCAAAAAGTTCTTTTACATGTTGTCCCTTGACTTCTAACAAGCCTACATAGTTCATACCATATCAGAAAGCTATTACATATCCTACTAAACAAAAGGAAAACTCTAGGGTTTATTACCCTTGATCAGCCTATTAGCATTCGCCTGAGCTTCTTCATTTTCGATGGCGAACACTCTAGCTTGCCTCCTCTCTCCAGCTGGGGGTGCTCCAGCCGGGGGTGCTATAGCTACCGGTTGTGCTGCCACCAGTTGTGGCCCCAAAGGTCCCCTCGGGTCAGGCTGAGGGTAGTTGGTGATGAAGTGCCCCTCTTGCTGACATCGGAAACACACCTTCTTCTCAAAGCGGTACTTTCCAGGATGTGTCCGTCCACAGACGCGTCACTTTAGGAAATGATTTTCACCACATGGTTTTCCTTTGTGTCCATGCTTTCCTTTGTTGTGGTTGCGCCCTTGCCCCTTCTTGTTCTCATTCTTTGGTCCCTGGGCTCCCTCAGCGAAACCCAAGTATCCCTTGGAGGGATTTTATGCAGGCATCACCATCCTTTCCATGTCCAAGGAGGTGTTGTAGGCTTTAGAGAAAGTCTTTGGCTTACTAGCCATCACATGGGGCTTGATGGCAGGGTGTAGACACTCCATGAAGTGGTCCACTCTCCTCTCTTCACCCATCTTGTATCTGAACTGTTCCAGGATGCATAACTTGCGACCAAAGTCCACAACTGATGAGCTCCCCTGAGTCATGTTGGTGAATTCCCTTTCCTTCTCCTTCTTAGCCGAGACGGGGATGAATCTAGCGGTGAAGATAGTCTTGAAGTCAGTCCACGCCATCGGTTCTTCATTTAGATCCCTACCTATGATATGATTCTCCCACCATATCTTGGTTGCACCTTCCAGGAGATGGGCAGCAAAAAGAACATTCATGTTTGGTTGCACCTCAAGCATGCAGAACCCATTCTCGACTACAAGCAGCCAAGCCTCTTCCTTGTCGACCACCTCAGACTTATCCTCTCCCCATAACTTCTCGATGTTCAGCTTGATGAAATCTAGGATGGTGGCCCCCACTCGAGGACAAACAGGTAGTGGCTTGCCCTTCTCATCTCTAGCTATGTCCCTGAGGGCCAGGGCACAGATAGCCTCAGTCAACTGATTCTGCTACTCCATCCAGACTGTATCAGTGGTGTGAACCACCATAGTTGGCTCCATCCCACCAGACTAGTCCTCCTCCATCCGGGCTTCTTCCTCGCACACATGCTGCTCCTCGTATCCTTGCCCCTCCTGTTGTTTAAGGTTGTTGAAGGATATTAGGTCAGGGTTGGGGGCCTCAGGTGTAGCTTCCTTTGGTCTCTTCCTCTTCTTCGAGGATTCACCACCATGATTCCGCTTCCTCTTCTCAGAAGACCCCTTCTCTTTTCGGGGAGGCCCACCACCATTGGTGGCTACTGGGATAGCGACGATCTTTGTACGATCCATCTACATAAGCATGCAACAGATCCTTTAGTCCATTTTTAACTAAGTATACTTATGTCGATGACATGTTTATTACGTATCTTTTATTAATTTGGTGGAGGATTCCTTAAACCTTATCAACTTTACCCATACCTCAAGACAGTGAGGAAGAGAGAGGAAACCCTAATCCTTGAAATCCTTAACAACATTGGAGTTAAGAAGGGATGAACATAATGAGAGAATCCTAAAAGGTATCTTATTTCGAGTCAAATCCTGAGACATCATCCAGCCAGTCACACTAATCCGGGAGTCCTCGTATTCTGACTATCAGTGCGGAGGAAAATATTGCCAGCCCCTAGACGTGATCCTTTTCTAGACACCTTAGTCTTTCAGAAAATCCTCTAATAACTCCCTCGGTTCTATGAAATTTGTAAAATTTAATAATTATTAAATATTAAGTGAGGAACCTATGCTTTGATACCAATTGTAATGACCCCGCCTCCCGGTAACCCCCACTTAAAGGTTTGACAATTATTCAATAATAATTAATAAATTCTACCAACTAAACTGAAATTGTGGTATAAAATAAAACTTTGCATACCTTTTGAAAACTTTGGAACTCTATCTCTATCCTCAATTTGAAACTATGCTATCTGATCCCCCTTGCACATTATTTCATAATTTTACAATATGTCACTTTACTGTTTGTCCTTTTTCAGAGATGTACCTAAAACACCAAAAAACAAAACGTCGGTCAGCATAATGAATATGCTGGTATGTGGGGACAACCAAAAAGTCACACATAAGGCTAAAAACTTAATTATCACAATCAAGTTATATTAACAATGCAATTTACATTTTCAATGTGCCACACTCCACCACTTTTGCCCTAACCCTGAATTCCCCTCTCTTAGGGTTTCTTGTTGCCATTGACCTAAGGCCACCTTCTCCATCCTGATCTTGGTGCCCATTAGTCATGCAATAAAGACTACCTTCTCGATCCTGAGCTTGGTGTCTGGGGTCACTTCTCATGGTGCCCATGGGTCATCCCTCCCGGGCTTGCCCTTTTTGCATCTTCCATCAGGGTGGCATGTAGGTGCGGGTGTACACACTTATATTTTACTTTATAGGGACTTCATAATTGCAAATTTGAACATCCAACAGATAGATTGCATTCAATGCGATTAATCATTTGGCAATCCTTCGGAAAACTAAGGTGATTAATCATAATTAACCACATACCTGTCAGGCAGACTCGAGTGCAGGAATGATCCAAACAAGCAAATAATCTTGTAATCAAGCAAGCACACAATTCGGCCTTGAAATACACATCCAATATTTCCTATCATGGATCATGATATCCAAGTCTAATAGGTCTAATCGTGCCCTAGGGTTACTAGCCCCTTTTTAGGGTTTTGACTATAATTAGGGTTTCACTTCCTTTTTACCACCTTAATTCTACTTTTATCAAAATATCCACCAAACCCTAATTACTTCATCTTATTTTTCATTAAGATCCTAAGATCAGGTTTGGACCACAAAACCCTAATTTTCAGATTAACTATATCTTTTCTTCCACTTTTCCCTCACTTAGGGTTTTCTAAGGATATTATCCAACATATTAGGTTTAAACCCTAAACCTTGCAATTCCATCTCCAAAATAGGTTAAGATTCATCTTAATCATTAAATAAGTTAATAAAACTCGAGTTAATTTATTTGCAACATCAAATCTACCCTTAATAATTAATTAGGGTTTCTAACCACAAATTAACACCTTTTTCACAAAAAATATACATTTTTGCAAAACGATATAGATGTAGGCTTTCAAATATTTTTTAACTTATTCCTCATATTTTTCTGATCAACTTTCATGTGTAAAGTTTATTCATCCGAGTTTTCTACTAATTTCTAGGATTTTCGCAAGAAAAAGCCTTTTTCTAACCTAGTTGGATCGGAGAGGAAATTACCGAAAAATAGTCAGCCGCTTGATCTGTGGACCCGTGGTCTGCACCTCGGATCTGACAGTCACAGTTGTGTGTGCCTTCAATAGTTGCTCCCCCTGCTTTCTCATTGGATCCATGATCGAGATCACGATGGACCACGATCGGACGATCGTCGGTTGTCTTCTTCCTTCGATCATGCGCAGAGAGGCAGTCAACTCCTTAGTTGACTTAGAGCTCTACACCACCAGCGAAAGAATGGAGGAGCTCGAAAGCTCCGCCATCACTGCCCAAACTCAAAGAGACACTCAATTTCACACACGAACTTGACCTTCACTTCGAACTACTCACCGTAGTTCCATCATGGCTCGCTGGTTGCAGAGGAGGTAGGTCAGGTAAGAACAGGCAATTGAAGGTGTCGTTGCACTTGTCGTCACGCTCCGCAATGATTGGGGTAGGTTTTAGATCCACTGGTACCCTTAGGTACCCTCCCCTTATATAGGGTTGAGCTTGGGGAGTCTGGCGAAATGGGGGTTTCTCCCCTCGTCGATGACAACCCTCAAAGTTAGGGTCTAGATCCTTTGGAACGATCTCCCGAACCTGATGAACTTGTTAGTTCACCAGATTATCGCTTCAAAACTGAGAAAATCAGATTCCTATATAGATAACCTACCAGTCCCATTGGGACTTGACGTAGACTATGCACGGTGGCCCTTGGATCTATGGTCCCCTAGACCATGCAGTCATCCAATGGCTGGCATCGTTTCCCTCCTTGCTATTATCTAAAAACGAATTAAAAAGGGCATTTTAACATGATAACTTGGAAAATTCATTTCTCTCTCCTCATTTAACATTTTCTTCTCAAAGTTTAGGAAAAACTCCATATTGACATTATCTAACCGTCCACTAAATTTTAAGGTTAAATTCCAACGGTTGTGAGTGTTTCCTTCCCATCCAAGTTATTCACTAATTAACCCAATTTTAATTAGTATTTCTTTTTCATTTGCCATTATCTAAATATCTCGGGTCCCTTGGCCCTCAAGGAACCCTAAGGGTACGAAACCTCCCCTTGGGAATTATCTCCTTGCCTTTTCCCCATTATATTTATCCTTTTTCTATATCTCCCTTTTTATTAGGCAATTCCTTTCCTTCTTTTTTTTCTATTTCTTTTCAATTGGGCCCAATGGCCAATTAAGCCCAATTATACTCAATCAAGGTCATTGCACACTAACTCCACTAATGAAACCTAGCAAATCAATCATACACTTTGTTCATTATTGAAGAAAAGGAATTACACATCTCATTACATTATTCAGAAAATTGAGGTTATAACACATTCGATGTCAGTATTTGCTGAATGGTGAAATGAGTTTAACTCAGAACACATATTTTTAAATATGCGGGGTACAAAGTGTATCTTGAATCCATAGGATTGGCTATGAGCCATTCCCTAAAAGTGTGTGGTCGAGGTCGTAGCCCCAATATAAAAGAAGAGTATGGCTGTAGGCCATGACTCAATATATATAAGCATGCATGATTAACTAAAGGTCATACCCTAAACACATAAGATGCTACACGTTATATCTCTATAGTGAATAGGCTCTATATATCCAGGCTAGCTAAAATGTAGATTGACTCAAATGTCACTGCCACTCTCATATTGACTGAGGAAGATGAGGTTGCGGATTTCGCCTCTTCCATAGACCTATATGGCAGTGATGCTAGCTTTGCAATGGTCAGTTAGAGATGAAAGGTATATTCCCATCTCCATAGGGCATAAGATGGATTGTTTATAGATGTACGTGTAGCGTATTTTTGTAAGGATCAAATACAAAAACATTAGTTGAATCCTTACTTTGTTTTTATACTGTTTAGTTTGTAACAGTTATACATGCTCTTCATATTCCTTTTAAAGGTGATTAAATGATTTATTTACCAATTAGAGATACTCGAACTAATGAGATATTGAGATTGCTCTATCTTGTATATAGTCAGTAGTTATATATGTTTAATTCAATAAAGTTTTCTTCTGCTCACTTTTATAAAAGTTTAATTGTGATAATAATAATGTTGGTGGATAGTTATATCTCTCACTGGGACTTGTTGTCTCACCCTGTGGGTTCCACAACTTTTTAGGTGGACGTGCACAAGAAGATAGTGATCATATAGCCAAGAGCGAGCAACAGTAGAAGGAATAGTATTAATAGCTCAGGTTGCATGTGATGTTATGTGTCTAGTAGAATAGAGTCCTATGAGTCATCCATGTACTCTCAAGTCCTTGGGAGATAGTTTTCTTATCTATTTTTATGATCAATACGAGATTTTTGTTAGAAATGCCTGGATATATGATGTTGCTTTTGTGAACACTTTCAGTAAAGGAATTGTTGTCTCATATCCTTGCTATATGAAGGAATGATGTATGTATGAGCTGAAAATGATGCATATGTAAATATGGCCTTGGTCCTTTTGTGAAAAGTTTCTGGCAATGGATCTTTGTGGGAAAATGGTTTTAATTTTTAGTTATTTTGGTAACTCATAGTTAATGGTTGTTTCCATGAGGTTTTGTGTGATGATTGTTATCATTAGATAGGAGTTATCACACCATTATACAAAGTAATTGCAATTAAGCATAAAGCTAGATCAGGGGTGTTTCAGTGACATATTGCCACATTTGGTGGTATTAGAGCTCTAAATTCGATGAGTATGCATGTCAATAGGACTTGGGTTGTCGTGTATGCTCTTGTGTATCCAATATATCTAACCATAGTTTATGGTTATGTAGATATGTCTCCAGAATGTGTCAAACATGCTCAGAGTAATTATGTGGTGCCTAGAGGTGGTAGTAGGATATGGATATTAGAGGTAAGAGCACCCAATAGGGGGGGAGAACAACCCATCTCACATCCTTTTTACTGTGCGACCATAGACATACCATCCTTTTATTTTATTTTGGACATCTAATGGTGATAATAACACGTTGGCTAACGAGACATCTATACCTCCACCTAGCGTACCTACCTCAAATGTTGAATCATAGGGTCCAGGGAAGACCTTTGAGAGGCTGAAGTGTGTTGGTGCCTCTGACTATGAGAGAAAAATGGAATGGGAAGATGAGGATAAGTTATTACATGAGTTAGATAAGGCATTTTAGATCCTGAATACAGTCAAAGAGTACAAAGTTAGGCATACAATCTACATTCTGAAGGATAGTGTAGGCCACTAGTGGGGCATTGGGAAAGAGAAGAGACCGGGTGAGTTTATTGGCTAAAAGGAGTTTCAACAAGAGTTTGTGAGCTGTTACTTTCCTAAAACATGTCTGGAAGAGATGATGGCTCAATTTGAGAAGTTACACCAAGGATCATGGTCTGTAATGACTACAAAGTAAAGTTTATGGAGATGTTGAGATTCTATCCTCACATGGAATATATAGAGAAGGAGCATATTAGAAGCTTGAAGAAGGGATTGAACACCGAATTGGAACAAATAGCATCAGTATTGGAGTCACATGAGAAGTTTTTGACCTTTGTAGATTTAGTTAGGAGGATACATAGGATAGGTGGGGACCAATGTGAGGATAGTACAAGGAAGAGGTCAACCTAGACTAAAGTACAATCATCAAGTAGATACAAGATGTAGAGGTTTTCTTTGTCACAGTATCAATAATCATATCATAAGAGAACAATTTCTGAGCCAAGTACACAAGTATAGTCACAGTGAATTCCTAGCAAGGGGAAAGTTATTAGTTTTCCTCCAGCTAAGGTGTACAGTTCTGGTTCAATATCAAAGACAATGTCATCTAGGCCACAATATGATACTAGGACATGGTTCAGTTTTGGTGAAGTTGGGCATGCGAAGTGGTCCTTCCCAATAAAGAATCATGAAATTACACATCGACTAAGATAGAGCTAGTAGGGTTCATAGTAGCAGCAATACAATAACAATGGTAGCAGAGGATGTGGCTAGACTTCACAAGAAGTGTCTTCATGATCAATAAGTAGAGGTCGAGGATGAAAATAGGAAACAATCAGATTTTATGATATGATTCACTTGGAAGGAGTGGTCAACCCGTGAGTCATGAGATGTCATATGGAACCTTTTCACTCCAATTTACTTGCATCTACATATGTATCTATTTTGATTGTCTTGGGTGTGAGACACTGGTTTATCTCCAGATAGGTGATACATAGTTGTAACTTTCTTGTTATCCATGATCTTTTATTAGAAGCCCCTTTAGGTGGCTCCGCAGTGTTGCAGGAAGTGGGTCCCTCTTGTGTCCTTTCTTTCTCAAGATGTAGCATATGATTGGATCTTGTTCCACTCGATATGCATGGTTTTGATGTAGTGGTGAATACCATGAATAAGTATAAGGTTGTTTTTTTACTGTGGTTCCAAAATTGTAAAGTTTATGATAAATATATCTCTTAAACTTTCCAAAAAGATACTAAGAACCTTCTTACATGTATAGTGTCAGCTAAGATAGCAAAGAAGTTGATTAGATAAGTATGTGAAGCTTTCTAGGGATACGTGGTAGATACTATGGAGAGGAGTTGTAGTATCCAGGATGTTCCAGTGGTGTGTGAGTTTGAAGATGGCTTTCTAGGTGTCCCACCCCTAAGGGATATTAGTTTCAAGATTAATATAGTTTCTAGTGCGCAACCCATACCATAGGCACCTTATAGGATGGATCCAATGAGATCAATGAGTTAAAGAAGTAATTGTAGGAGTTGTTTGAGAAAGGTTTTATACAGACGATCACGTCCTCTTACGCTGCTCTAGTGTTTTCGTGAAGAAGAATGATAGTTCTATGAGGTTTTGCATAGACTAATTAAAGTTGAACAAGGTTACAATAAATCACAAATAGAAATGTGATGCTACCATCATCAAGTTATTATAATTCTATCTTTAGGTCCTTAGGGTTTGCCATACAAAAAGGATTGGAAGCTCAATTTGTAGATCAGGCCTCTACAAAGGCTTTTATGTAAACATTTTATGATTTATATAATCCCAACGATTAAGTACAGAAGAAGTACTCACTGTCAAGGATAGGCGATTTGTTTGATTAGTTAAGAGGTTCTATAGCATTTTCTAAAATAGATTTGAGGATCAAGGTACATGACATATCTAAGACTACTTTTAGGACTAGTATGGTAGGAGTTCATGGTTTTGTTGTTAGGGATAACCAATTCACCAATAACGTTTATGAATCTAATGAATAGAGTGTTCAAATTGTACCTTGACCAATTTGTGGTGATGTTCATAGATGATATCTTAATATACTCTAGAGACAATCAAGAACATGAGCAACATCTTCAATAGGCATTGGAGTTGTTGAGGAGCCATAAGTTGTATGCAAAGTTTAGTAAGAGAAAGTTTTGGCTGACCAAAGTGTTTTTGTTGGTCATGTCATATCTAAAAAGGGAGTTTGTGTAGATCCTAAGAAGGTGGAGTCATTGTTGGAGTAGGATCAGCCCAAGATACTAACTAAAGTTTGAAGCTTTCTAGATTTAGTTGATTACTACATGGGATTCATCAAGAACTTCATTGCAATAGCTTTATCCGTAACAAGCTTAACTAGGAAGGGTCTTCCTTTCATATGGAATAAGAAGTGTCAACATTCTTTTCAGTTGTTGAAAGAGAACTTGGCGAGTGCTCTAGTATTGGTGTTGCCAAAGTATGGGAAAGGTTACATCATTTTATGTGATGCTTCAAAGAATGGGTTGGGATGTATTTTGATGCAGGATAGGAATATGATTTCTTTTGCTTTCACACACCTTAAGAAACATGAGGAGAACTACTCAACTTATGCCCCAGAGTTAACAATTTTGGTTCTTGCTTTGAAAATTTAGAAGCAATATTTGTATAAAGGGAATTTTCAAATCTTCACAGATCATAAGAATCTTCAATACATATTTTAAAAGTAGGATTTGAACATGAGGTAGAGAAGACAGATGGAGATGGTCAAGGAATATGATTGTATAATAGACTATCATCCAAGAAAGGAAAATTTAGTGGTTGATGCACTAAGTAGAAAGTTGTCTTCATCATTGTCTATAGACAAATCACATTTTTACTCCATGGTTTGTTGCAAGTGGGAAATGTTGGTATCATTTCAGAATTTGAACGTATAGTTTGGGGTCTCTTTGTTAGCAGGTTTCTGGCACAATTACAATGAAGCAACGATGCATAAAAGGATGATACCATGATATAGAACATTAGATTAGAGTTTGAAAGCAAGAAGCATAATGGATTTTATGAGATAAATGAAAAGACTATTTGCTTTCACAAACAGATAATGGTTCCTAACCTAGGCGGTTTGAGGGAGATGTTACTTGAGGAGGATCATTCCTTAATGTACACTATGTATCCTGTAAGTACAAAGATGTATCATAATCTCAAATAATTGTATTGTTGGATGGGTTTGAAGCAGGATGGGGTAGAGTTTGTTGCCTAGTGTCAAGTTTGTCAGTAGGTCAGAGTAGAGCATCAAAATCATGTAGGGACATAGCAACCTTTGCCAATTCCATAGTAGAAATGGGATCATATAACCATGGACTTTGTGGTTGATCTTTCTAAGATAGCCAGAGGTTATGATTCTATTTGGATGATTGTTGATCAGTTTACAAGGTTAGCTCACTTTTTTTAATATTCAAGACCACCCACACCATAGAGAAGCTGGAATAGATTTATGTTGATGAGATACTTCATATGCACAAAATTCTAATTACAGTAGTATCAGACAGAAGTCCTTAGTTCATGAGTAGGTTTTCAAAACATCTACATACATCTTTGGTGACATAGTTGAGGTTCAATACCACCTTTCACCCTCATATAGATGGTTAGTTAGAAAGGACCATACATATGTTAGAAGATGTATTGAGAGCATGTGTGCTATAGTTTCTTGGAAGTTGGGATATTTGCTTGATCTTGTTGAGTTTTCCTACAATAATTGTTACAAGAGGAAAATAAACAATGCACCATTCAAGGCTTTGTATGGAAGGCGTTGTAGGTTACCTTTTTGTTAATGCAAAATAGGTGAATACCATTCGTTGGGTCGTGCACTAGTTCAACACACTACAAAGAGGATCAAGGTGATAAAGCAACAGGTAAAGGAAACTTAGGACAGACAAAAGTCGTATGCAAATAACCATCATAGACAGTTGGAGTTCCAGTTTGGTGACTATATGTATCTTAATGTCTCTTCTCATAAGGGTATTATGAGGTTTGGGAATAATGGTATGCTAGCTCCTAGATTTATGGGACATAACCCTATCATAGCTTAAGTTAGGAAGGTGGCATACATGCTGGAGTTACCTAAAGAGTTGCATAGGTTGCATGAGGTGCTCCATGTTTTGATGTTCAGGAAGTGGCATGCGGATATTGAGTAGACAATACACCTAGTGAATTTGGAGTTGGATGATGATGCATCTTATGTTGAGGGCCCAATTTTGATCTTATATAGATGTTCACAGAAGTTGAAGAAGAAGGATATAGATTTAGTGAATGTTTTGTGGCACCATCATGGAGTAGAGGAAGTTGTATGTGAGTTAGAGTATGAAATGTATAGGAAGTACATGTAACACCCATTATCACAAAGACAATGAGATTACACAAAACCAATAAGAAATAACCATTAGCAGTGGATTACTAAAAATCACTAAAAAATTAAACCATTTTTTAAAGAGATCCAAAGGCAGGAAACTCTTGATAGAAAGGCCCAAAGATAGTCACGCATGTATACAACATGATTCACTTCTTTACATATGTCATTCCATCACATTCCCGTGATATAATATTTCAGATGCTTTACCAGATCATACACAAAATCAACATAATACATCAAAGGCGTTCTAGACAAAATCTCAAATCAATTATAAAACTTTTACAAAAAATCTCCCAAAGGACCTGAGAGTACAGGGATGACACATAGGACTTCTATCTATAAAAAGACATGACTGATAGCATACCATCTTAAATATCAGATTTTCTTCTTAATGTTGTCCAATTTAGCTTACACAATCTATGCTACCGCGTGTACGTCCACCTAAAAATTGTGGATCCCAAGGGGTGAGACAATAGTCCCAGTGAGAGATACAACTCTCCAACAATGTTATTATTATCACATGTATACTATCATTTTAATAGACAGTAAAGTTGAATTATATTAAATGTATCTGTCCTGCAAGTAATTACTTTAGAATGAATATAAAGAACATGTATAACGGTCATAAACTAATCATTATAAAAGAAAATCAAGGCTTCATCCAATAGGTCTATATTTGAATCCTTAAGCAAATATATATTATGAATAATTACATCTTTCAATCAATCTTATGCCCCATAGAAATGGGAATATACCTTCCATCTCCAACTAACCACTGTGAAGTTATTATCAGTGTCATTTAGGTCTATAGAAGAGTTGGAGTCTGCGACCTCTCCTTCTCTGGTCAGTACGAGAGTGGCGGTGACATATGAGTCAATCTGCATTTTAGCTAGCCTGGCATATAGAGGCTCTTCACTATAGAGATACATCGTGTAGCAGGTTCTCTGTCTAGGGTATGACCTTCAGTCAATCCTGCTTATATATATGGAGTCATGGCCGCAACCATACTCTTCTTTTGTATTATAACTACGGCCTACAACCACATTCTTTTAGGAAATGGCTTGAACCGAATCCTAAGGTTTGAAGGAAGCAAGGAAATACTCATCTTGCACCCTCACATATTCAACAATATGCACTCTGAGTTTCTCATAGGAATTTCTCATTTCACGATTCAACAAGTTCTGACACTGAATGGATCTATGGCTAGGGCAACTACATGATTATATTTTAATTGATTACTTAGACTGATTAAAGTGTCTTTTTGGCATCAATTAAGTTATAACGTACAAGCCATAGACAAATTCTTAAAGAAAAGGTCATAATATATCAACGGATAATATAATTGTTTATACTATAAACTGATTCCAATCATCTCATGGCATTGTATTATTGCCCTTCATAAGGCTATCACCATCATCACATTATCTTTGGATATCAATCCCTTATTTTAGTATCGAAGGATATCACCTCAACTAGGCACTAAGCCTTTATTAGGTCATAAGACCCATTACATCATCCTTGTGATTCATTGTTATCTCAACATGATTTATAGAGCATATAGGCATTACCCGTGGCAAGCATTACTTGTGCCACAACATGTGTACACCATAGCAACCATAGCAATCATTAGCTATGACATCCATCTCATTTGCAAGGTTATTTTTATACACATGGAGGGAGAATATGTCTCAATACATTAATTACTTTTTAAGTAAAACATGCCATACACCATATGTCTTCTTTAAAGAAGATTAGGTTTCATGCTTAACCACATAGGGTTCCCAAGCATCATTTATCTTTCCATCCTTCTAATTACACTTCCTTTCACAAGTTGGAATGTATAAGGCTATGCATTATGCATGATAACCAAGTCTACATATTCACATGTTCATATTTCTTGTATTCCTTTATCAAGGTTCATATACATCACTTTAACATTAATTAATCTTCTTCATAGCACTCACAAGCTATAAAATTCTATTAATTTGTAGGATTATCATTACATGAATAATATGAGAGAGAAAATAGTCTCAAGCTTTTAAGCATGCCTACTCAACAAGTGTAGCATATCTTGAGATTAGGGTCAGTGTTCTTTACACATCCTGATTAGGGTTTTTCCTCAAAATTATTATTACCAACCCTATATACATCATTTCCCATTTTCTTGGAATCAACCTAGGATTGAAAAATCATTACTAGGTACCACCATTACATACATGTATATGTGTATTACCTTATTAGATTATGTATATGCTACAATCATTCATTGGGTAAACATATTGATCATGTACTTACATGATGTATCATCATTATTATCACATACTATGGAGTTTCAATACCCCTTGGATCATTATTAAACATTGTTACCTCTCACTAGGCAGCAACCCTCTCTAAGTTATCAAACCCATATACCTGACTATCACATCTTATGGGGTATCGACCCCTCAATTTATTATTGAACCTTGTCACCTCTTACCAGGATACAATCAACTCTAGGTCATTAGACCTATATAACATCATACTTGTTGTACAAGTATTTCACATGGCTCACAAGGCCCATGTAAACTGTATTTTACCATGCCATCATAGCTCATGCATAGATACACTCATCGTCACATAATACCTGCATGGTTAGGATTTCATGATAAAAGCAATTAAATATCATTACCATGCCATAAAGAGAATCATTCAAATTATATCCCTCTCATAGTTAGGGTTAGGGTTTTCCTTATAACTGATTAGGGTTTTCATGTTCATGTTTAACAATCAAACCCTAATTCATAACTATTTATGTCTAGGAGCTTATCTTATTATCTTTTCATTCCATTGTATCACAGATAATCATGGGATCAAGTTGCAAATATGATAAAATGAAAAGTATACCATATTGCCTAAGATTATTTAACAGTTGGAACACCTTTGTGTTACCCTATCATTTTTATCATAGGATATTAATCCCCTAAACTCATCATTGAGTACCACAACACTTTCTAGATAACATGTCTTTGCCAGGTCACCGGACCTCTTTACATTCTTCCTGTGATACATGTTTTCCATATGTCTTATAAGACATCAACAAGATTTATTATATTATCATTTCTACATCCCTTATTTGGCTATGATCATCATCTCTATATGATTTAAGATTTCACTATGTTATTGTAACCATTGATTACTATCATTATGTTACTTCAAGTTGTACTCCCTTTTGTGATTAGGGATAGGATTTCTCTTCTTCAACTAATTAGGGTTTCTAGGGTTATATTCAATAACCAAACCCTAAATCATAACTCCTCATATCTAGGAGCTTATTCAATTTCCATACATATTCATTCATACTTAATTAGTTTCATCATTTATCATTGATTGATCATCAACATGAGAGATATAAATTCCTCTCTTATCCTTATTAGGATACTAGTTTCAACTTGACTTGTTGTGTAGACTTAATCCTCATTAGAATGTATTGGCCTACACTTATCAAAGTGTGTCCATCTCATTAGGTCATCATGTATTGATTTGATTACATTCCTCATGCGTCAGACTAATTTATTTAAACTGTATCGGTCTCCACACTATATCTTGTGTCGACCTACTTTCTTCAAAGTGTATCGGCCTGCACACTATCCCTTGTGTCTGACTAGACATATTTACTTGTGTTGGCCATGACACCATTGCTTGTATCGACCGAAGCATATTTCATGGTATCGGTTTAGAAGTGGTTAGGGTAGTATCGATTGTGAGGTGCTTGAGGTATATTGGCCATACTATACTATTAGGGCATCAACCACTCGATCCACTAGTGTATCAACCACATCATGAACTAGGGTATCGTCCATACCATCAACTAGGGTATCATACACTCAACATTAGCTAGGGTATTGTCCTAGCTATTCCTTTGTGTATCGGCCATTGCCCCACATAGGGTATCGGCCTCTAGGGTTTGTTTTATAATGGATGAACCCTCATTCAACAACTTAGTTATTACACCTATCGGCCTCAACGCTACTTCGTGTGTTGTCCAATACTTCTAAAAGTGTATTGCCCATACTTTCACAAAGTATGTCGGGCTAAGGGTGTCACCCACCACACATGGTTTGATATAAGGGGCATCGGATTAGGCATCATCATATCCCTTATTTCCCTTAACTATTATGGTAACAACCTTATCCTCCTTTGGTATATCATTCTCACCCTTCTTAGATACAACACTTTTATCATATTTTACTATAATATCTTCTTTTTATTTTTGTATAATACCTTTACCTCACTTGGGTGTAACACCTTTACCTTACTTAGGTGTATCGGCCACACCATACCTTGGTGTATCATCCTTACTACACATGGGTCTATCAGCCTTACTACTTATTAGTGTATCGGCCTTACTACACATTAGTGTGTCGGCCACACCATCATCTATTGTGTCGACTTTATCATCACCTTATGTTTGATAACACACAAATATATGCATTTTCTCTATGCATTTCATCTATGGTTTTGTGTCACTTTGGCCTTAATATGCCCTTTAATGCTCATGTTTTAGTACCTTTTATTTTTACTTAGATAAGATAACTAGCTAGCCAATCTAGCCAATTTTGAGACTAGAAGGCACCAAACTTAGATGGATAGCTTTCTCCATGTTTTCTCTCTCTCTTTGCTAAACTGTGGCCCAGTGATCTACTACTACATGATACTTTGTTTAACAATGATTATTGTCTTATCCTTTACTCTGGGCCCAGTTTGGCTCTGATCAATTGCTTTTATAGTCTAAGTCACTTTGTACATCTATGCTCAATCCATTTGGTTTAATCTCTATTTAATCTGGGTTTTATTCTATTTTATGTAGGTTATTTGGGGCTTTTGGGTCCAATTTCCCTGGCCTAATACTCATCCTAGCCTTTGGATGGGTGAGGTCAATGCTGGTCAATGGTTTCCTCTGCAACCCTCTCTTGTGGCTGCTTTCTCAGCCTTCAGCCACTGGGCTCTTTCCACTCAGCTTGCTGGCACCGCTGGGTCCCACCACAACTCCTTATCTAGCTGCCAATCGGGCCCACTCCAATACTACTATTTATCTACCCTAAAACCAACTACACCACGACCCTCCTACCAAGGCAGACCGCGGGCTGACACCCCCACGACCTCCAACACTACTGTTTCTTTTCTCTAACTGCTTTTTATATCTTTGCATACATGCATCACTTTAGGACTTTAATAACATTCCCACCCTAACTTACATGCATTCCCACCCTGCTATTCTAAGTTTAGATCTTGCTTGAGGATGAGCAAAGTTTTAAGCTTGGGGTGGTAGGCTTCACCCTTCTATCTCTCCATCCTTCTAGCATGCATGTTTACTTCTTGGATTTAGTTTTAAAATTTTCAAAAACTTTCATCTTTTTTAGCTTTACAATTATGGATATATGGTGTGAATCTAATAGATAAATGCTTGACTTTATGCCTAAATGCACAGTTTTCATCCTAAAAATTGCTTGACCTTTTTCTTGACTTGCTCTTTGACTCTTTCCTTGAGTTTGGAAAAAAAATCTAAGGTTATGTACCTTTTTCATAGCTTAAAGCTAAATCCCCTTGATCTATGTCGTGAATGGAAAATCCATGGTAAAGCACCATTGGAATGAGCTAAAACACGATTAAAGACTCCTAGTTGTGAATTCACGATCTTGCCTCTATTATAAGGATTCTTGAATCATAATTGCAACCTTTCACACAGGTGTCAAGTGAATTATGATGGATTTTGAGCTATAATCAATATGAAATGTTTTCCTTGATAGACTACGTGCCTTCTCACATTAGATTGAGTCAAAAAGATGAAAAATATAAAAATTTGCAAAAAGAGGCTTGGACGCCCACAAAAATCCCAAAATAATATCTATATAGTTCTCACCCAAGCCTACAAATAGAATGCAGACGATAAAATCCTGAGTGTGAACAATAAATGAGTGTTGTTTTCTCTTTTAGGAGAGTTGAGGATGGTGCCCAGCTGATGTATGACTGCGCGCATGAACGCGGGTATGTCGTGCCTGGTAGTATCATTCCAAAAGCTCGTTAGAGAGTCATTAGGAACCCCTAGGATACCTATGAGATCATCTCAGTAGCAGGGTTGGTTCGGGTGAAGTACGAGGAGTTCGTCTCACTGCTCTGGGCCAACTAGCTCGGGCTGTAGGGACTGTTGCCCGTTACATGGACCAACCTGATGTAGATCGAGATCCTCAGAAGTCATTAGAGTCTTTTTCTTTGTTTCTTAGGATGTGAATAAGTGAGAGGCGTGGTATTCCTGATTAGTATGCATGGAATCATGGTGATGGCTAAATGCTCATCACCTGCATGATAATCTATGTGAAAATTATTTCATGTTTAATAATTATGATTTAAACCCTCATGAGTATCGACAGGTTGTAGTGAATTCACTTAATCTTGCCTGGAAACTCTTTGATCTTGCTTTGGCAGGAATGTGGTTGATTGGTGGGGGTTTGTTCTGAAATGACATGGATCAGGAGAACAAATGCTTTCAACTATTTTTCTTAACTTTAGCATTTATTGCCAAGCTTAATTTAGATGTTATCTTTTTGTTCTGTGAGCACATTCTTGCTCGAGGACAAGGAAGTTTTAAGCTCGGGGTAGTTGATAACACCCAAATATACAAATTTTATCTATGCATTTCATCTATGGCTTCGTGTAACTTTGGCCTTAATATGCCCTCTAATGCTCATATTTTAGTACCTTTTATCTTTACTTAGATAAGATAACTAGCTAGCCAATAAAGTAGCCAATCTAGCCCATTTTTAGACTAGCAGGCACCGAACTTAGATGGAAAACTTTCTCCCTATTTTCTCTCTCTCTCTCTACTAAACTTTGGCCCAGTGATCTACTACTGCTTGATACTTTGTTTAACAATGATTACTGTCTTATCCTTTACTCTGGGCCCAATTTGGCTCTGATCAATTGCTTTTGCAGTCTAATTCACTTTGTACATCTATGCTCAACCCATTTGGTTTAATCTCTATTTAATCTGGATTTTATTCTATTTTATGTAGGTTTTTTGGGGCTTGTGGGCCCAATTTCCCTGTCCCGATAATCATCCTAGCCTTTGGATGGCTGAGGTCAATGTTGTTCAATGGTTTCCCTTCCAACCCTCTCTCACGGCTGCTTTCTTAGCCTTCAGCCACTGAGCTCTTTCCACTCAACTTGCTGGCACCGCTGGGTCCCACCACATCTCCTTATCCATCTGCCAACCGGGCCCACTCCAACACTACTGTTTATCTACCATAAAACTATGGCGAAGCGTTCGAATAAAACATTATTAATTAAGCGGAAGCGATCATTAACAACGGATTACTGAAAATCACTAAAAATTAAAACCTTTTTCAAAGAGATCCAAACATAGGAAAACTCTTTTATCAAGAACCACTATATTTCATTTACATCCTGGTTCATAAGTACATATCTTATACCCTTCTTTCTCGAGGATTACAAACATCAACTTCTCTTTTAAAACTATGCATAAGAAGCATGAGAACCTCGAGGCATCAAACCAAAGTCTCGGATTGATTCATTGAAAGTACTAACTACTAACTACTAACTCTGAGGACCTGAGAGTACAGAGACGACACATAGGACTTTCTATACAAAAATATGACATCCAGAGTCTCCACCTGGAGTATTACAACTGTCCTTGTTGTTGCTGCTGCTCTCCCCCTGCTATGGGGTTTCTGCCTCTTTTTCTGCATTTACCTAAAAAGTTGGATCCCACGGGGGTGAGACAATTGAAAACTGTCCCAACGAGAGATATAACTCTCTGCCAGAAACATTATTATTGTAGATAAATAGTAATAAACTAAGCAGGAGTTTTTTTTATATTAACAACAGTATTAATCTTTATATGAACAGAATAAGATAATCTCCTTTCTTAAGAAGAACATTGCATCTACCCATGGTAGACTTGTACATCATCTATCTAATTTGTAATGAATGTAAGGAATCATAAATATATCATCTATCAACTAAATATGCATAAAGAGATGTACCATCAACCAATGATTTTTGTATTCAATCCTTAAGTAATATATGTTGTATGGATGATTACATTTTACAGTCACACTTATGCCCTGAGGAGATGAGGTATACTGCTTATACTCCAACTGACCATTGCGAAGTCGAAATCGGTGCCATACAAGGTCAATGGAAGAGTCGGACTCCAAGACCTCAACCTTCTCAGTCAGTACGAGATTCCACGCAGGACATCTTGTATCTCTGCTAAATAGCTTTCCAGGGTATACTGGCAACTTCTCTATAGGGTTATAGCCCATAGCATATACTCTTTTTAGGATATGGCCCGTAGCCAATGCCTGGTATTATGGAGTTATGTACTGTAGCCATACTCTTATTGGGATATGGTATGTAACCATTCTTGTGCATAGGATATGGCTCGTAGTCATTCCTATGAGGTGTAAGGATATATTCACCCATTACCCCCACATATTAAAAAATATGCAGCTTCTGAGTTATGTCGTGGAGCAACCCCTTTCACCATTAAGCAAATTATGACATTGGTGGATCTATGGCCAGGGCACTACATGATGAGATTTCACTTGATTAATTAAGTGTATTACCATATTCTTTTAGCATCAAATAAGTTTCCAAACATCAATTATTTTAACAATTGCTACAAATAATGTGTAATACTTTCATCAAGTATTGTTCAAACCTTTAATAAAGCATTGGGATCTCAATCCCTCATCTCATCAGGAGCATTCTCATCCTTTCACAAACTCATCATCATGATTATAGAAAATGGGTATTCAAACCCTCTGTGCATCAAGGATCACTTGTAACCACTTATAAGGTAACTAATACCTTCAGGTCATCTGACTAAGGTAAACATGATACTTGCTACACAAGCATCTCACATGGCTTACAAAGCCCATTTCATCTCTTGTTACCTCTCACTAGGCAAAAAAGCATGTTATGGCTCACAAGGCCATTCAATATCTTGTCACCTCTCACTAGGCAACACCTATTCTCATGCTTACCTGCATGATAATTACATGATAACAGGTATATCAATTATATATCAGCACTATGCAATGTAAGAGTAGCATCACTATTCCATTATTTAGGGTTAGGATTTCTCTTACATATCATCACCCTTCATTAGGGTTAGAGTTTTCCATTATTAACCATTTAGGTTCTAAAGATCATATTATTAATGATCAAGCCCTAATTCATTGCTCCACACAGCTAGGAGCCAACATTGATAATATAAGTATTCAATCATACTCATCTTTTTATCAATAATTGAATTATCAACACAAGATATGAGTTCCTTTCTCATATTTGCCAAAATATGATTACATCATACTTTATTAACTTGGCTTAACCTTTTCTTAAGGTATGTCAGACTACACCTATCAAAGTGCATTTCATCTCAATGTATCAATTGACATGTCACACTTCATGTGTTACTTATCCAATATATTGGATTTAGAATACTTCAAGGTGAATCAATCTTGAGGTATTGGATGTGATATATATCATGTCTTGATGTATCACTTCCCTCATCACCTTTATCTTAAATTCATCAACTTATCTTGTATTAGGGTATCTCCCATCCTAATACTCCATGCACCTGATCATCACATTTATCATGTAATGCATTGGTTACAAGTCACTTATTTGAGATATGCAACCATTGTCAATGATATGGACTCATCTTGAGTTAAGGTATTATTGATATAAAGATATCCATTATCATCCTCTTTTAGGTGTTTCACTTATCAATATATTAGTCACTATTCCTTTATTAGGAAAAAGGTTTTCCATCTTTATAAATAAGATTTCACATAATATCTCCTCATATAAGGGTTTCACATAGCATTACCTGAAATTTGGGTTTCTCAATTCAACCCAAAGTTAGGGTTATGGTTTATCATCATATTGCCCAAGATTAGGGTTTCATGCTTTATAACCCAAAATTAGGGCTACACATTCCTTTACCCTATATCATGATTAGGATTTCATATTAGGGTTTCATATAGCATTATATAGCATCACCCTAGGATTTAGAGTTCACATCATATCTCTGTATTAGGGTTTCACTTGGCATCACCCTTGATTAGGGTTTCACATAACTTCACCCTTAATTAGGGTTTCATGAAGCACCCTCTTAAATTAGGGTTTCTCATTATATTACCCTAGATTGGGATTTCTCCTATCATCACCCTAGATTAGGTTTGCATCATTACCCTAGATTAGGGTTTCACCTAGCATTGCCCTAAATTAGGGTTAGGGCTCATCATCCTTCTCGATTAGGGTTTCATGATCTCTTTATCAAGGATCATACCCTATTTGCATATGCTATTCATGTTGAGAGTGTTGAGATTGAACCAATACATGATTATTATGCATGTATGTATTCCTCTCACTCTCATCCTTTCTAGGATGTTGATTACTTCAAGCTTGATTAGATTAGATTGACCTTTCATTCAAGTACACACATTTATGGTTAGCAAAGTTTATTGAGATATTGCTTCCATTAACATCAAATGTCCATTATTCTAAGCATACTTACTCACTAAGTACCTTAGTGATTCTTTTATTGTAATCAACATTAAGATACCTTATGATCACTCATTTAGGTTTGAGATTAATTGATCCTTCAATCGATCTTGGGGTACTTGACCTCCATTCGGTCTTGAGGTGTTTGACCTCCATTCGGTCTTGAGGTGCCTACCTCCATTCGTTCTTGAGGTGCCTACCTCCATTCGGTCTTGAGGTGCTTACCTCCATTCAGTCTTGAGGTATTCAACCTTCATTCGATATTGAGGTGCATGACCTTCATTCGATCTTGTGGTGCATGATCTTCATTTGGTCTTGAGGTGTATGACCTTCATTCGGTCTACTCTCCCAAACGGTCAACATGATCAAACAGTTTGGAATCAACACCTCAAATGGTTTGAAACCGTTTAGACCTCCAAATGGTCAACTCTTCCATACGGTCAACATGACTAAATGGTTTGATAAAACCATTTGAACCATCAATTAGGGTTTTGAAATCAAGAAAACATCAATTGTTAGCATTCTTGGAACTAATTCCATTGAAACCAATGAATCACCATTCAACCATGACATGACCTGATCTCAAATGGTCTTGAGGTCATGTGACCCCAAACGGTCTTGAGACCATTTGGTTTCAAATGGTCTTGAGACTGTTTGACCCATCCAATCACTAACCATCTCATTTTTGGTTGAAGGATACTTCCATTAATATATTTATTTTTGTATTAAATTGAATTAGGGTTTCAATTATGCTTAAATCTTCATTATTTTAATATCAAGATTCTCTCTCCTCCAAAGAGATTTAAATGAGATGCCCCTCTGATTTTCTTGTCTCTAATTAATATCATGAAACATTAAGGACTCTCTATAAGTGGTATTTTGCATATTGAACCCTCGGTTTTGGGTAAATTGCACATTACAACAAAACTAGGTTTTAATGCACAAACATTGCTTAAGAAGCTCTTTCTTGGTGCTCAGGCTTTCACAAGCCATACCTCTGCATAATTATCATTCTTAGGATGCTTCAACACTTGAGGAACATTTTATCATGTAATATTTGCAATTTAACCCCTCAACTTGGGTAATTTGTACTTTAGTCCAAAACAAATAAAATATTGTTTCAACATTATTCAAATAGGACCAAAATTGAAACATAAGTTCCTCTTGAGCCATAAGTACTTTTCAAAGAATAAAGACAAGAATATAAATGACTTACTTAAGCAAAACCTCTAGGGTTAAGCCTTAACCCAGGTCAGGGATGTTACAATTATAAACCCCTAACAAGGATTTCGTCCCCGAAATCCCAGGTAAAGAGAGACAATTATTATTTATTCATCATATCATCAAGTCTCCACATAACATCTTAATGTCATGGATATGTCATAGAACTTTGGTCAACGCAAAGTTCTTCCATACAGCGTTATCATAGAACTTGTCACACAGGACACATACTCCATTGTCTTTTTCATTATTGACTGTAGAGTCAACTCTGTGTCAAATAGTATTTTTCTTTGTCAGGGATACATTATACATACCTCATTCTATTTAGGTGTCAAAACTTACTGATTTATCACCTTTCTCAACTTATTACTTTATGTGACATGATTCTTGGTTCTGGGGAGTCTCACATACTCCTCATTTAGTTTAGCATTTCACTTCCAAGGAAAGACTAGAGTTACATTTTGTCACCTACTTGTGACTACAAGTATTATCATACATCTGTTGCACCATCCAATCTGCTGACACAACACTAAACTATCATACTTCTTGTACCAACTATCTTATTAGTTGTACATACTTTTGTCATAAGGGGAGGTTACCTATCAATTAAGAACTTTTCTTATAGGTATCTTAAAGAATTATTTTTAGTTTCATAAGCTTCTCCCACAATGATTTTACAATTGTTCCTTCAATTAATACATCCTTATCGATGTTATGTTTATGTGGAGCATAAACCCCTAACAAGTGATGTTCGTACTATTTTATGTAATTAGACTGATTTCATAGTTGTCCAGTCTAGGTAACCAACATAAGTCATTTAATTAGGAGTTATGCTTTTACTTTTACATACCAACTGATGTTTCTTAGATACTAGAATTTCCTTACTTTGGTATCTGTCACATGTGTCAAAAACACATCACATCCTCATCATTCTTCCATCTTGGAACATTATTTGTTACACATATCTTTATCTTGGAACCAAAGTCCAAGATGAACTGATACCTTTCTAAGTATCCATCATTGGATTATTTCAAATCCATGCACATCAAGTGGCATGATACTCACTTGATTGCCATGTCCCAAAAAGAAGACCACACAAAGAAACATATTCCTTTTATCACCCCATCATCATCCATGGTTGTTTATCAAAGAGAAAGGATTATCATCTCCTCTCATTATAGCATGAACCTTCAATTGTTCATGAGTCATTTATTTTTATTTCATCCCAAGTTTCTTGCTATCAACATATGAATTATAAGGATGATTACATGTCATTACTCATTCCTTTGTTATTTTCTAACATATTTATGAAAATTTTGTGATTTTATCACATTTCCCATTTCCACGTCATGGGAAAAGATTTTCACTATTCAAACAGGATTTATCAGACATGGATCATCTCCCTTGTCTTATTCTCTTATCATGAGGATTATACTTTTCATTTCTTCATATATATAGATTGATCAGAGATCATCTCAGATTTCATTTTATTATGCTTAGGATGTGATAAAAATATTCATGCCATATTTCTAGTTTCTTTATGCTCACTATATTGTCTCAAAATGACTACTTGATCAGAGTAGTCAGAAGGATAACAATCTAAGAGTTCCATACTTGCCATGTCTCCAATAATTATATACCTGGCCAGGGTATACAAGTACTGAGATTAGGTAGTATGCACTTTATTTACTATCATGTTCCTTACTTTTCATATCATCTAAAACATAGGACTTATCATTCCTGGATTTCCTCCAGGCATCACATATATATCTTATCCCCTTTTTACAAAGATATGAGAAATTATAAAGCATTTAAAATAATATTGAGTAAAATTGTAAGTCATCATCTTCCTTATGTTCTCATATGACTAGTCAAAAGAAGCTCAAAAATAACTACCTTCTTATATATAACACATAGAATTATGAAATGACATATCAGAATGATATTGTTTCATATGGCATGTCTCATCTCGCAGTTTGTTTGCTGCCTCAGGCTGATTCTTTTCATAGAATCTTTCCTGGGACGTTTGTCCACGTCCTCGAGTGCCACTAGAAAACTGTTTCCCCTGATGACTTTGATGTATCTGCCTCGGTGGTTGGGTTATCATTGTGTTTCCAACTGGACAATCGCTTACTAGATGTCCTACCTGTCTACATTGGTAACATGTTCTAAGCTCTTGATATGGTCAAGAAGGTCCTTTACCCTTTCTGGGTAGTCCTTTCCCTAGTGCACTATACCCTGGTTGTATCGGGGGTACCAAAAACTTCCTCTTTTTGGAACTACTAGGCCTCTGATCCCAAGTTTGGATAGGCCTTTTCTTAATTCTTTCCTCATTATACTTTCCTGGACAGTCTTTTTCGATATGTCCAGGCTACCTACACTTGTGAAAAATCTGATTTCAGGTTGTAACCCATTGCTTTCATTATTATTCATTGCTTCAACATGCTGATGTTGAGCAAGAATCCTATTGGAATCCAAAACATCATCATTGGGGGTTGGTAATCTAGGTTGTATTGCTAATACATGGTCCACTATATGCATTATTTCATTCCTAACCTGCCCAACAGTGATATTAAAAGAAGGACTCCTTATTATAGTTGGATCATCTTGGGGGTTCTGAGGCAGTCGTTCTTCTCTCGCCTGGTCTCTTGTACCTTTTGTTGGTGCAACATTGTTGCTCTCAGCATAATGTTCTTCATGTGATCCAGACAACTTTAAGTTCTTCTTCTCCTGGATGAGTAGAAGACACTATCAGATAAACTGTAAAACACTAGAACATACTCAACATCCTCAATCCTATGTCTATATAGACTCAGCGAACCTAGAGCTCTAATACCACTAAATTGTGACGAAGCTGTAACATCCCTGACATGGGTTATGCCTTAACCCTGGGAGTTTTTCTTAATTAAGTTAATTAGATCCTTAATTTTATCTTTTGAAAAATAATTAAGGCCCAACAGGAACCTATGTTTCAATTTTGGTCCTATTTGAATAATGTTGAAGCAATGTTTGCTTATTTTGGATTAAAGTGCAAATTACCCAAGTTGAGGGGTTAACTTGCAAATGTTACATGATTTCATGGTCCTCATATTTTTAAGCATCATGAGAATGAAGATGATGTAGAGATATGGCTTGGGAAAAGCCTGAGTACCAAGAAAGAGCTGATTAAGCAATGTCTGTGCATTAAAACCCAGTTTTGGTGTAATGTGCAATTTACCCCAAAAACCTAAGGTTCAATATGAAAATTACCACTTTAAAATAGTCCCTAATGTTTCTTGGAATCATTTAGATCAAATAAAATGAGAGGGGCATCTCATTTGTATCACTTTGAAGGAGAGAGAATTTTAATATTAAATTAATCAAGATTTAAGCATAATTGAAACCCTAATTCAATTTAATGCAAAAATAAATAAAATAATTGTAGGGCCTTCAACCAAAAGCAAGACGGTTGAATTTTCTCAAGTGTGAACACCCTTATGTCTTGCAAAGGCAACAAAAATATCCAAAGGAATGGATAACTCACTCACATTAAAATAAAGGAAAGTAATATCCACTAACTTAGGGATATTATTATTAAATGAATTAAGGTGCTTAATTTGCTTTTCTTTAAAACATGGATAATTGAGAGGAATAAGAGGCAAGGAAGGTATCCTTGTATGTAAGGAAGGAAAGGGGGCAAGTGGCAAGGAAATGGAGGAGATAATTCCTACTTCTCTCTCTTAAATGAATTTTCAATAAAATTCATATATATGCTCCTTTATCCATGAGTTGAAAGGGTAATTTCGAATCCACTTTCATTTCTTGCTTGAAAAAATGACCAAGGGAGCTAGGATCAACAGGAGGACGACCACCAACTTGTTGGTAAGCTTCTTGACCTTCTTTCACCTTGATTCCATGGTGTAAATCACAAATCAATGTTGGATTTCTTCTTATCTCGATCCCATCTTCATTTCTAACCATTCCTTTTCACTCAAAACTTGAGGACAAGCCTTGGGATAGTGAAATGAGTTTCATCCACCGTTTTTTTATGTGATCTTGAAGCTTTGAAGCTCAATTGGAGGCGGGTTTTATAACTTGAACCCTTACTATTGTTATTGCATTCAATTCCTTATCAATTGTTGATCATTTGTTCTTCTTGAAATTCACTTGATCAAATCAATAGAACCACCATGAAAATTATAGAAAAATATGAGGGATCGTAGCTTGATGGTGATGACATCATCCTAAGCACACACATCAAAAATATCCTAGGCAAACGGTTTCAAAAGTTGGAAACCAATCAGTTTCATTGAAATTGGTTAAATAGTTTCAACAAAACGTTAGGAAACCATTTGGAGTGGTTGACCGTTTGCAATGGTTGACCATTTGGATTGGTTGATAGTTTGAGTTCAGGAACCTAGTACATGTTGGATGATGATCTAATGAATCCAATTGATTGATTCAATATATGGACAATCCTCCAATTAGAAACCCTAATCAGGTTAAGTGCTGAAATTTCAATTAGTTGGTTTAAAACTTTGGGTTGATTAGCCCAAATGGTCTCAAGACCGTTTGGAGATCACCCAAATGGTCTCAAGACTGTTTGGAGATCAATGAAGACCGTTTGGAGGTCTAGGGTTGAGTATGGTTGAGTAATTGAAGGTCCATAGATAGAAAATTGTAATGCAATCAATAATTTAATTGGTGATCTATCTAATGATCTAATTCCTAATTGAATTTCACAAATTTTAATGATGAATGGGGAAAACGGTCTCAAGACCATTTGGAGGACATCCAAACAACCTCAAGACCATTTGAGGTCATGTCATATCATAATTTGATGATGATTCATTGATTTCAATTGAATCGGTTCCACAATGTTAATCATTGAAGGTTCCTCGATTCCAAAACCCTAATTGAAGGTTTTGATTATAAATCCTAGCTCAATTAGGTTCAAAACAATAATTGATGGTCTAATTGAAGGATGATTCAATAGTTCAATTGAGGAATGAACCAAGGATTCAATTGATAGTCGATTCATTGATTGAAACCTTGAATTGATTAAGTGTTGAAACACCTTTTTGGTCCATTCGGTTTTGACAGGGTTTGGACCAAACGATCTTAAGACCATTTGAGTACAAACGGTCTCAAGACCATTTGGGTCCAAATGATCCCAAACCGTTTGGATACCCAAATCCATTCGGTTTCAATACACTTCTTGCTTAAACGGTTTCAAGGGTAATTTGTCCAAACGGTTTCAAACCGTTTGAGTTCTGAGAGACCAAGACCGTTTGGGGTCTAAGTAATCAAAATCATTTGAGGTATAACTTGGTCAATCCAATTGGATACCTCATGTAATTGAAGGTTCAATTGATCAAACCATTTGGACACCTAATGTACCTAAATGATTGGTACCCTTAATGGGATTAATCATTGATGTATAATGATGCAATAATTCAATACATCATGCTAACTCTAAATGCATGAATTGGAATAAAGAGTAGACTCAATCTAATCAAGGTTTGAGTAGTAGACATCCTAGAGAGGATGAAAGAGAGAGGAATTCATACATGTATAATAATCATGTAAAGGTCAAGCCTTATCACCTTCAATTTGAATAATTATGCAATTAGGGTATGATCCTTAATAAAGAGATTATGAAACCCTAATCAAGAAGGTTGTTGAACCCTTACCCTAATTTAGGGCAATATCAGATGAAACCCTAATCTAGGGTGATGGGATAACTCTAAACTAGGATGATAATATGGGAAACCCCAATTCAGAGTAACACCATGAAAAACCCTAATTTGAGAAGATACTTCATGAAACCCTAATTGAGGGTGATTCCATGAGAAACCCTAATTAAGGGTGATTCCATGAGAAACCCTAATTGAGGGTGATTCCATGAGAAACCCTAATTGAGGGTGATGCCATGGGAAATCCTAGTTGGTATGAATAATAAATCCTAATTATGGGCAATGTGATGAGAAAGCCTAATGAAGGGTGATGCTCTATGCAATCCTAACCCTAATAAAGTATGATAGTGTGTGAAACCCTAAACCCTAATAAAGGGTGATGGTATGGGAGACCTAATCCTAATAATGGAATAGTGATTATTACACTGATAAGGGAAGTACCTAAAGTGATTGATTATAAGTAACTGTATACCAAGCAATGCCTTAACTTGAGATAAGTCTGTATCATTAAAGATCGTTGGACAATTCTAATGTGTGACCTATGCACTACATGATAAAGGTGATAGGTTAGTGGTTAAAAGTATTAAGAGGAAAATGCCTTAATAACAAATAAGTTGATAAACCCAGGCAAGATAGAAGTGATGAGAGAAGGGATACATCAAGACATGATAGTTATTACTTTTAGCATTCCATGGTTAATATACCTTGATGTATTCTAAATCCAATATACTTGGATGACTAACAAATGAAGTATGTCATGTCAATTGTTACAATAAAAATGTAATGATTTCAATGCACTTTGATAAGTGTTGACTAACACACTATGAGAAAGGGGTTAAGCCAAGTTAATGAGTATGATATGAACATACCATAGTAAAGTTGAGAGATGAACTCATACCTTTATTTGATAATCATTAATGATATATGATGAGAGTAATAATCATGAGTGAATACTTATGATATTATTGAATGCTCCTAGAGGAATGGAACAATAAATTAGGGTTGGATAAGATAATATAAACATAAAACACTAATTAATGTGAAATGGGAAACCCTAACCCTAATTTTTGGGTAAAGGAATGAAAAGCTCTATTTGATGGTAAACCCTAATCATGGTAAGGGAATAATGGTATTACTATTGTATTTCATGGTGTGATGTGAAATTGTCATGACTACTATCATGTGTATTAACCATGCAAATATCATGAGATGATGAACACAGTCAGACTTGAGCTATGATATTTATATAATAAAAATGTTGATTGGCCTTGTGTGCCTTAATGTTATTGTTGCTTAGTAAAAGTAACAAAATGTGCATGGACTTTATGAGCCATATGAGTAAGTTGTTGCCCAGTGAAAGGTGACAAGACACTTAATGGGCCTTGTGAGCCATGTGAGATGCTTGTGTAGCAAGTATCATGTATACCTCAGTCTGAGGACCTAGAGGTAATAGTTACGTAATAGTTGGTAACAGTGATTAGTTATGAACTAAGGGTATAAATACCCAGATTTGATAAGTATAATAATGATGTTGTTGAGAGATGTGAACTTTCAAGTAATGATATGAGGGACTGAGATCCCAATGTCATATGAAGACTAAAAAGTAATTGATGATAATAGTACATGTTTCTTTGTAGCAATTGTCATAATAATTCCTGTTGCGAACTAGACTGATGCTAAAATAATATGCTAATGTACTTAATTAATCAAGTGAAATCATATCATGTAGAGCCCTGACCATAGATCCATCATTGTCAGTATTTTGGTGATGGTGAAATGGGTTACTCTGCGGAAAACTCAGAACGTATATTTTTTAATATGTGGGGGTAATTGGGCAAATATATCCTTATGCCCCATAGGAATGGCTATGGGGTATGTCATATGTACAGGATTGGTTTTGAACCATACCCCGATAAGAGTATGGCTACGGGCCATGAATCCTCAATATAATACTAGGCATTGGCTACAGGCCATAACCCTGAAGAGAGTATATGCTACGGGATATAACTCTATAGAGAAGATGCCAATATACCCTAGCAAGCTATTTAGCAGTGACACAAGATGTCCTGCATGTGGTCTCATACTGACTGAGATGTGGGAGGTCATGGGAATCCGACTCTTCCATTGACCTTGTATGGTATCGATTTCGACTTCGCAATGGTCGGTTGGAGCATGAGCGGTATACCTCATCTCCTCTGGGCATAAGTGTGATTGATAAATGTAATCAGCTGTATAGCACGTTTGCTTAAGGATTGAATAAGGAAATTTACTGACTGATGTTACATTTCTTTTATACATCTCTAGTTGATAAATGTCATTTATATCTCTTTACATTCATTGCAAATAGATGAATGAATTACAACTCTACCATAGGTAGATGCAATGTTCTTCTTAGGAAAAGAGATTACTTCACTCTGTTCACACAGTGATTTATCTGCTGTTAAATATATATAAAATCCTTCTGCTCAGTTTTATTCTAATAAACTGCAATAATAATGTTTTGGCGGAGAGTTATATCTCTCGCTGGGGCAATTTACAATTGTCTCACCCCTGTGAGATCCAATGTTTTTAGGTTGACGCGGACAAATAAATAGAAATCCTTACAACAAAGGAAGGACAGCAACAGTAGGGACAATAGTGAGATCTCAGGCGGAGATATTGTATGTTAAGTTATATAGATAGTAGTCCTATGTGTCATCTCTGTACTCTCAGGTCCTCAGAGTTAGTAGTTAATGCTTTTGATAAATCAATATGAGATTTTGGCTTGATGCCTCGAGGTTTTTATATTGCCTGTATACAGTGTTAATAGGGCAGTTAATGTTTGTAATCCTCGAGAAGAGATGGTACAAGGCATGTACTTATGAACCAAGTTGTAAATGTATTACATTGGTTCCTGATGCAAGAGTTTTCCTATGTTTAGGATCTCTTTGTAAAAAGTTTTAATTTTTAGTGATTTTTAGTAATTCCGCTGTTAACGAATGCTTCCGCTTAAGTAAATCTTGTTTTTGTAAGTTGGATGCCACAGTTGTTGGTATCAAAGCACTAGGTTCGTTGAATCTACAGAGACATAGGATTAAGGTAGTAGAGTCTGTTCTAGTGTCTTCCAGTGTAACTAATAGTGTCTTCTGCTCATATAGGAGAATAAGAACTTAAAGATGGTTGGGTCACATGAGGAAAGTGCTGCAGAAAGAAGTAATGCTGCACCAAGAAGAGGTGCATGGGATCAGGCAAGAGAAGAACGACTGCCAAAGAATCCCCAAAATGATCTAATTGTGATAGTAAATCATTCCTTTGATATCACTGTTGGGCAATTTAGGACAGTTGTGATGCGTATAGTGGACTGGGTATTAGCAATGCAACCCAGATTACCAGCCCCCAATGATGAAATTCTAGATTTAGACTGAATATGTGCTCAACCTCAACCTGTTGAATCAATAAATAGTAATGGAAGGAATAGGATACAACCAGAAACTAGTATCTTTCACAAGTGTAGGAAGCCTAGACATATCAGAAGGTAATTTCTAGAGAAGGAAATTAAGGGAAGAATCGAGAAAAAGCCTAACCAAACTCAGGAACAGAGGCCTAGTAGTTCTAAAAAGAAGAAGTTTATGGTACCACCAGTACAACCAGAGCCTAGCGCACCAAGGAAATGGCTATTTGGAAAGGGTAAAGAACCATCTAGACCACATCTAAAGCCCAGAATTTGCTACCAATGTAGACATGTAGGACATCTGGCAAGAGATTGCTCAACCAGAAATGTTATGGTGAATCAACCCCTGAGGCAAAGTCAGCAGGACTCTCATAAGAAGTGGTCTAGTATTAGCATTTGAGGAAGTGGACAGACGTCCCAGGAAAGGTTCTATGAAAAGAATCAGCCTGAGGCAGCAAATAACTGCGAAATAAACAAGTTAGACAAAATAATGTCATTCTAATATGTCTTTTTATGGTTTCCTAAGTTAAATTGAGAAAGTAATTGATTGAGTTTTCTTTGAATGGTCTCATGAGGACTTATATTTTGTACAAGTAACATTATAGATGTTTCATAGTATTCTTACCTCTATGAAGGAGGATGAGGTATAGAAGAGATGCATGGATAAAATCCAGGAATGTTGGAACTTATGCTTGAAAAATATGAAAAGGAAGGAATATGATAGTATACACAGTGCATACTACTTAATCTCAATATTTATATACCCTAGCTAGGTATACAACTATTGATGATAAAGTAAGTATGGAAACTCTTAGATTGTTATCTTTTTTATTGCTCTAATCAAGTAGTCATTCTGAGACAATCCAATGAGTATCATGAAATTAGAAATATGGAATGGAAAAAGGTGTCATATCCTAAGAATAAGAAACAGAAATCTGAAATAATCTCAGATTAGTATGTGTGTATGAGGACGTAAAAATTATACTCCCCACGAGATAAGAATGAGAACAAGGGAGGTGATCCCTGTTTGATAAAGTTTGTGTGTATAATAAAGATCTTTCCCATAATGAGGAAATGGAAAATGTGATGAGATCATAAGATTCTCATGAACATGTTAGATAATAACAAAGAAAGGAATAATGTTATGTAATCATCCTTAAAGATTCCTGTGTAGAGGGCAAGGAACCTAGGATGAGACAAAGAGTAAATGATTCATGAATAGTTGTAAACTCATGAAATAATAAAAAGAATATGATCCCTTGATTTCTTTCCTTTCGGGGACATGGCAATCAAATAAGTCTTAAACTACTTGTTGTACATAAGATAAAAATGTTCATGTGATGGATACTTAGAAAAGTATCAGTTTATCTTAGACTTTGATTCCAATGTGAAGATATATGTAACAAGTAATGTCCCAAGATGAAAGGAAGATAAATATGTGATGTGTTTTCAACACACGTGATAGATACCAAGGTAAGAGATTCTGGTATCTGAAAAATATCAAATGGTTCATGTTGGCTACCTGGAATGGTCAACCATGAAATCAGTTTAATTATACATAAAATAATATGAACATCATTTGTAAGGGGTTTATGCTTTGCATAAACATAACAAGTAAAGATATCTTTAAGATAAATTCTTAATTGATAAGTAACATTTCCTTATGATAAGAGAATGTACAACTAATAAGATAATTAGTACAAGTAATAAGGAAATTTAGTATTGTGTCACCAAGGGAAATGGCACAATCAAGATATGGAAAGATGTATAGCCCCAAATGGGTGACAGAATACAATTGTGATCATGAAAGAGAAATGATGAATTAAATAAGGAGCATGGGAGACTCCTCAGAAACAAGAATCTGTCACATGAAACTATAAATTAAGAAAAAGTGTTACCTTACACAGAATTAATTCCATAGTCAATAACAAAAGGACAATGGAGTATGTGTTCTATGAAATTGATTCTATTGGAATCTTGTGTAGAAAAACTTTGTGTTGATTAAAGTTTTATGGTGCCTCCATAACAATGAGATGTTATGTGGAGACTAAATAGTTTGATGAATGAATAATATCTGTCTTCCTTTATCTGGGACTTTGGGGATGAAATCCTTGTTAGGGGTTTATAATTTGTAACATCCCTGGCCTGGGTTATGCCTTAACCCCGGGATTTTTGCTTAAGAAAGTTAATTAGATCCTTAATTTTATTTTGTGAAAAATAATTAAGGCCCAAGAGGAACCTATGTTTCAATTTTGGTCATGTTTGAATAATGTTGAAGCAATGTTTGCTTATTTTAGACTAAAGTGCAAATTACCTAAGTTGAGGGGTTAACTTGCAAATGTTACATGATTAAATGTTTCTCATGTGTTTAAGCATCATGAGAATGAATATGATGTAGAGATATGGCTTGGGAAAAGCCTGAGTACCAAGAAAGAGCTGATTAAGCAATGTCTGTGCATTAAAATCCAGTTTTGGTGTAATGTGCAATTTACCCAAAACCCTAGGGTTCAATATGCAAATTACCACTTTAAAATAGTACATAATGTTTCTTGGCATCATGTAGATCAAATAAAATGATAGGGGCATCTCATTTGTATCACTTTGAAGGAGAGAGAATCTTGATATTAAAATAATCAATATTTAAGCATAATTGAAACCCCAATTCAATTTAATGCAAAAATAAATAAAATAATTGTAGGGCCTTCAACCAAAAGTGATACGGTTGAATTTGATCAAGTGTGAACACCCTTATGCCTTGCAAAGGCAACGAAAATATCCAAAGGAATGGATAACTCACTCACATTAAAATAAAGGAAAGTAATATCCACTAACTTAGGGATATTATTATTAAATGAATTAAGGTGCTTAATTTGCTTTTATTTAAAACATGGATAATTGAGAGGAATAAGAGGAAAGGAAGGTAGCCTCGTATGTAAGGAAGGAAAGGGGGAAAGTGTCAAGGAAATGGAGGAGATAATTCCTACTTTCTCTCTCTTAAATGAATTTTCAATAAAATTCATATATATGCTCCTTTATCCATGAGTTGAAAGGGTAATTTTGAATCCACTTTCACTTCTTGCTTGCAAAAATGACCAAGGGAGCTAGGAGCAATAGGAGGACGACCCCCAACCTGTTGGTAAGCTTCTTGATATTCTTTCACCTTGATGCCATGGTGGAAATCACAAATCAATGTTGGATTTCTTCTTATCTCGATCCCATCTTCATTTCTAACCATTCTTTTTCACTCAAAACTTGAGGACGAGCCTTGGGATAGTGAAAGGAGTTGTATCCACCATTTTTGACGTGATATTGAAGCTTTGAAGCTCAATTGGAGGCGAGTTTTATTACTTGAACCCTTACTAGTGTTATTGCATTCAATTCCTTATCAATTGTTGATCATTTGTTCTTCTTGAAATTCACTTGATCAAATCAATAGAACCACCATGAAAATTATAGAAAAATATGAGGGATTGTAGCTTGATTATGATGACATCATACTAAGCACACACCTCAAAAATATCCTAGGCAAACTGTTTCAAAAGTTGGAAACCAATCGGTTTCATTGAAATTGGTTAAACAGTTTCAACAAAATGTTAGAAACCAAACGGTTTCAAACCATTTGGAGTGGTTGACCATTTGGATGGGTTGACTGTTTGAGGTCAGGACCCTAGTACACGTTGGATGATGATCTAATGAATCCAATTGATTGATTCAATATATGGGCAATCCTCCTATTAGAAACCCTAATCGGGTTAAGTGCTGAAATTTCAATTGGTTGGTTTAAAACTTTGGGCTGATTAGCCTAAATGGTCTCAAGACTGTTTGGAGATCACCCAAACTATCTCAAGACCATTTTTAGGTCAACCAAGACCGTTTGGAGGTCTAGCATTGAGTATGGTTGAGTAATTGAAGGTCCAGAGATAGCAAATTGTAATGCAATCAATAATTTAATTGGTGATCAATCTAATGATCTAATTCCTAATTGAATTTCATAAATTTTAATGATGAATGGGGCAAACGGTCTCAAGACCATTTGGAGGTCATCCAAATGACCTCAAGACCGTTTGAGGTCAAGTCATATCATAATTTGATGATGATTTGTTGATTTCAATTGAATCAGTTCCATAATGTTAATCATTGAAGGTTCCTCGATTCCAAAACCCTAATTGAAGGTTTTGATTATAAATCCTAGCTCAATTGGGTTCAAAACCCTAATTTATGGTCTAATTGAAGGATGATTCAATAGTTCAACTGAGGAATGAATCAAGGATTCAATTGATAGTCAGTTCATTGATTGAAACCTTGAATTGATTAAGTGTTGAAAGATCTTTTTGGCCCATTCAGTTTTGAGAGGGTTTGGACCAAATGATCTTAAAACCGTTTGGGTCCAAATGATCCCAAACCGTTTGGAGACCCAAATCCATTCGGTTTCAATACACTTCTTGCTTAAACGGTTTCAAGGGCAATTTGTCCAAATGGTTTCAAACTGTTTGAGTTCTGAGAGACCAAGACCGTTTTGGGTCTAAGTAATCAAAATCATTTGAGGTACATCTTGGTCAATCCAATTGGATACCTCATGTAATTGAAGGTTCAATTGATCAAACCATTTGGACACCTAATGTACCTAAATGATTGGTACCCTTAATGGGATTGATCATTGATGTATAATGATGCAATAATTCAATACATCATGCTAACTCTAAATGCATGAATTTGAATAAAGAGTAGACTCAATCTAATCAAGGTTCGAATAGTAGACATCCTAGAGAGGATGAAAGAGAGAGGAATTCATACATGTATAATAATCATGTAAAGGTCAATCCTTATCACCTTCAATTTGAATAATTATGCAATTAGGGTATGATCCTTAATAAAGAGATTATGAAACCATAATCAAGAAGGTTGTTGAGCCCTAACCCTAATTTAGGGCAATATCAGATGAAACCCTAATCTAGGGTGATGGGATAACTCTAAACTAGGATGATAATATGGGAAACCCCAATTCAGAGTAACATAATGAAAAACCCTAATTTGAGAAGATACTTCATGAAACCCTAATTGAGGGTGATTCCTTGAGAAACCCTAATTGAGGGTGATTCCATGAGAATCCCTAATTAAGGGTGATTCCATGAGAAACCCTAATTGAGGGTGATTCCACGAGAAACCCTAATTGAGGGTGATGCCATGAGAAATCCTAATTGGGATGAATAATAAATCTTAATTATGGGCAATGTGATGAGAAAGCCTAATGAAGGGTGATGCTCTATGCAATCCTAACCCTAATAAAGTATGATAGTGTGTGAAACCCTAAACCCTAATAAAGGGTGATGGTATGGGATACCTAATCCTAATAATGGAATAGTGATTATTACACTGATAAGGGAAGTACCTAAAGTGATTGATTATAAGTAACCTTATAGCAAGCAATGCCTTAACTTGAGATAAGTCTGTATCATTAAAGATAGTTGGACAATTATAATGTGTGACCTATGCACTACATGATAAAGGTGACAGGTTAGTGGTTAAAAGTATTAAGAGGAAAATTCCTTAATACCAAATAAGTTGATAAACCCAGGCAAGATAGAAGTGATGAGAGAAGGGATACATCAAGACATGATAGTTATTACTTTTAGCATTCCAGGTTTAATATACCTTGATGTATTCTAAATCCAATATACTTGGTTGACTAACACATGAAGTATGCCATGTCAATTATTACAATAAAAATGTAATGATTTCAATGCACTTTGATAAGTGTTGACTAACACACTATGAGAAAGGGGTTATGCTAAGTTAATGAGTATGATATGAACATACCATAGTAAAGTTGAGAGATGAAATCATACCTTTATTTGATAATCATTACTGATATATGATGAGAGTAATAATCATGTGTGGATACTTATGATATTATTGAATGCTACTAGAGGAATGGAACAATAAATTAGGGTTGGACAAGATAATATAAACATAAAACCCTAATTAATGTGAAATGGGAAACCCTAACCCTAATTTTTGGGTAAAGGAATGAAAAGCTCTATTTGACGGTAAACCCTAATCATGGTAAGGGAATAATGGTATTACTATTGTATTGCATGGTGTGATGTGAAATTGTCTTGACTGCTATCATGTGTATTAACCATGCAAATATCATGAGATGATGAACAAAGCCAGACTTGAGCTATGATATTTATATAATAAAAATGTTGATTGGCCTTGTGTGCCCTAATGTTATTGTTGCTTAGAATTTTTTTTTTGAAAGGGGGACGGGAAACCCTATGATTGGGGTTCCCCATTTCTATTACTAGCTAATCAAATTAAGGTTTACAAGAGACACCAAGTTCAAAGGAAAATGACTCGACAGAGAAAACCTAGCTGCATGGCCCTGACGAGCCAAGTTGGCCACCTCGTGGGCTACTCTATTACACCTACAATTAGCATAAAGCAAACTACAATAAGAAAACAGCTTAGTTAATTCTATGACGTCTTCAGCAATATTTCCAACATAGTCCCGACGCACCTTCTTACTTGTGCATGCATGGATGGCCTCCAAGGAATCTGTCTCTACTTCTATGTTGTCGTATCCTTTCTCCCTTGCCCACAGCAGTGCGGTTCGTACAGCTAGCAGCTCCGATATAACGATGCCCGTCCCTGTTGAAACCTTCTCCCCTACAATTTCCATCAACCTACCCATGGAATCCCTCACAGCCAGCCCAATCCCCGCTCCCCCGTCTTCCCCAACAGATCCATCGACGTTTATCTTCCGTCTGCCCTGCAAAGGTTTCATCCATCCCCCTCGCCTCAAACCATCTCTCCCTACACCTCCACCCCCCTCACTTCCTTGCTGGGCGTTGCCGACCCCCTCTTCGCGATCCGTCACAGCTTGACGCACATCCCGCAACGCAGCATTGTTGCTGCTGTCTCCCGACGTTGCTTGGACGTCCGCCCCGGTCCCCCTCCTCGTTGTGATAACACCACTCCTCCGCACAGCTACGTTAGTGCTGTTATTCAACGCACCGTTATCCCCATCGTTCCTCTCACTCCCTGTCTCCCTGTCGCCCATCCATCCATGCAACATCTCCCGTCCCAAACCCTCTCCATTTGGTATGACGCTTGCCCCTGCCCAGCGCTGCTGTCCCATTAATCCATGTCCACCCTCTCCCCTCATCTCGTTTTGGCAATGTCCTCCCGTTCTCATCATCGCCAAAGCACCCCTTAGCATGTATCCGCTATTGACGTCGCTGTCTTGGAACGTCCTTATGCATCTCGACCTCCACGCCGTCCACATACCCGCCACCATGTACACCTTTTCTTCCATGGGACTCCTGTCCAGTGCAGCGCCCACCACCGAGATTATTTCCTCATCTCTAACTTCATCCACCCATGCTTGCACTTCCCTTGGCATATGCTCCCACACTTCCACAGCGTTCGGGCAACGGAATAACATGTGCTGGATTGTCTCCTTCTCGGCACCACACATCATGCACATACCATCCTCTAAGCAATGTCGATCGTAAAGCCGTCTTCTTGTTGCTAAGCATCCCGTGCACGTCCTCCACAGAAAATGGGTTGTTTTCAGACTCCATCCCGCGTGCCAAATTTTCTTCCATATGTCATCCCCTTGTCACTACACAAAACTCCTCGCTTCCTCTTTCCCAAGTAAACCCAACCAGTACGCTGATCATACCGAAAACTCGCCATCCTTCGATGACCACCACATAAGGCTGTCCTGGGGTCGCCGCAAGCTAAGTTGGATAGCACAAATTCTTTTAACATAGTGCTCCGGAAAGCACTCTCTGACTTTATCTACTTCCCATTGAGTCCCATCTTCTGTCAACAGTTCCCTCACTGTGCGGTAATCTGGACCATCTTCTCTTTTGAAACGTGCAAGGTTATCATCTTCTTTCAGCAGCCATTTGTCCTCCCAAATATCCACCTCCGTTCCGCCACCAACCCTCCATTGTGTCCCTTCCTTTAAGAGTGCCTTTACTCCCCATAGACTCTGCCAAGTGTAACTAGGATTGTATCCCCTTCTCACTTCCCAAATGGATGACGTAGGATAATATTTGGCTTTGAGAACTCTATTCACGAGGGAATCTGGGTTGTTTTCTATTCGCCACAATTGCCTAGCCAGGAGGGCTTGGTTAAAATTTTGAAAATCTCTGAACCCAAGGCCCCCCTGCCTCTTAGGCCTGCACATTCTTTCCCAACTTAGCCATGATATCTTCCATTTTTTATCTTTTGCTCCCCACTAAAATCTAGCCACCATTCGCTGCATTTTCATTATGGTTCCCATGGGTAGCTGGAAAATACTCATAATGTATGTGGGTATTGCCTGAGCGACTGCCTTGATAAGAACTTCTCACCCCACCTTTGACAATAGTTTTTCGGACCATCCTTGCAGTTTCCTCCAGATCCTATCACGGACGAAGATGAACACCTGCTTCTTGGATCTTCCCATGGCTGTCGGGAGACCCAGATAACTGGTGTGTCTGTCCACCACTCTCACCCCTAGTAGCTGTCTCAATTCCTCCTTCTTGTCTGCCTTCACCCCTTTGTTGAACACGACCTCCGTCTTAGAGAAATTTATCATTTGACCCGATGCCTGTTCATATTGGCTGATAATCTCAGCTATCTTCAGGCATTCAGCGGTGGTTGCTCTAGCAAATAGGATGCTATCATCTGTAAAGAAAAGATGTGAGATACAAGGCATGCCTCTACATGGCTTGATGCCATGTAAAAGGCCTACAATGGTGGTGGTAGAAATCAAAGTTGAGAAAGCTTCAGCACATAAAATAAAAAGGTAGGGGGATAGCGGGTCACCCTGACGAAGTCCCCGTACAGGCTTTGAGCTTTGGGTCCTGTCTCCATTAACGGCAAAGGTGTGCTGGACAGATGTTTTGCACTCTTGGACTTTAGATCTCCACTTCCGCCCGAACCCCATCTTCTCCATGGTAACATCTAGAAAACTCCACTCCACTCTATCATATGCTTTGGACATATCCAGTTTCAGTGCAAGGCTACCTTTTTTCCTTCCCTTATCTTTCTTCATGGTATGGAACACTTCATATGCAATGAGGGCATTGTCTGTTATCATTCTTCCTTGTACGAAGGCACTTTGATTCTCGGACACAATATAATTCATAAGAGGTTTGAGCCGATTTGTCAGGACTTTGGATGCTATCTTGTACACCACGTTGCATAGGCTAATCGGTCTGAATTCCCCTATGGTCTTAAGCTTGTCGGTCTTCGGGATGAGCACTACTAGTGTATCATTTACCTCCCCAATGCTTTCCTCTCCTTTCCACCACCCCTTGATGTAGCTTCCCACATCCTTTCCAACAATTCCCCAATAGTTTTGATAAAACATCGCCTTCATGCCGTCCGGTCCAGGAGCTTTATTGGGATGCATCTGTTTCAGGGCTGTCCATATCTCCTCATCCTCTGTGTCCTTCTCCAGTTCCTTGCTTTGTGCCACTGTCATCATCTTTCTCAGCCCCTTAGTAGCCGCATCAAAACACGAAGGATTGCAAGATTGGAACAGATTTGTGAAATGTTTCATAATGATTGCAGCAATATCCCATTCTTTTGTTTTCATAACCCCTTGCTCATCCTCTAAGCCGTCAATCTGATTCCTCCTCCTCCTGTTAGATGCCTTTTGATGGAAATAGGCGGTGTTGCGATCTCCTTCTTTTAATTCTTTAACTCTTGCCCGGGCAGCCCAATATTCCTCATTCTTCTATAGCCAGTATTGTAATTCTTTTGATTTTTCCTCCGCCCTGTCCAGGTTCCTTTGATCTGGTGGCAGTGCTTGTAACTCCTTGAGTTCATGCTCCAGCTCCTTCACCTTCCTTCTCCTTTCTCCAAACTTCTGCGTTGCCCAAGCTTTAAGGCCCTCCTTACATTTCATCAACTTAGTTCCCAACTCCCTCCCTGCAGCAGCTTCCCATGCCTCCCTAATAATAGAAGCACACTTTTCCTCCCCCACCCACATAGGTTCAAACATGAAGTGTCCTTTCCTCCTTTTGTTGTTGTTCCTCATATCCTCCTTTAGAATGATTGGTGCATGGTCCGACTCATATATGGGCAGGTTAATGGACTTGCAATATGTGAAAAGATTCCTCCACCCAAGATCAGGAAGAAATCTGTCAAGTCTCTCCTGTACCAGAGTTCTCTCACTAAGGCCTCTTTTCCACATGAAAACATTTCCTTCAAAGCCAATATCCAGTAAATCGCAGTCATCTATAGCATCCCTGAAGTCCTGCATGAACCTTTCCTCTTTTGGTGGCCCCCTTGCTTTTCAGCATTTGACAAAATCTCGTTGAAATCCCCAAAGAAGATAATTGGCTCCTCGGTCTCACCCTTTATCCTTCTCATCAACTCCCAAGTCTTGAACTTTTCTGCCTACTGTGCCCAGCCATAAATACCCACTGCTCTCCATGTTGTTCCCGTGATGTTATTCTTGACCTCTGACGTAACGTGCCTGTGAGAGTAGTTGATCACCTCCACTTCCGCATCTTTCCACCAAAACCCCATGCCACCTGCCCGCCCCACACTTGAAATGCACAAACCATCGGTAAAACCACAGCTACGCTTTGCATCCTCCAGTTTCCTGTCGGCGATCATAGTTTCCATGACAAAAACTATGTTTGGGCGCTCTCTCCAAACCCAAGCTCGGAGAGCTTTGTACGTGTCAGGGTCGCCCATTCCCTGACAGTTCCAGCTGAAGATTTTCATTGTCCTTCGTGGGATTGGGCTCCGCCAATCTCCACTACTTGAGTCATGATGACCCCAACTCTGTCCGGTGTGTTCTCACATAGCATCCTGTGTCTTTTCCCCCCGTAATCCTTCATAGGAAGCACATCAAGTTCCATGTCGCAGACATCTTCATTCCTCCCCCTCTTTCCTGTAGCCTGTTCCCACACCACTTCCTCTTCCGGAATTCCCAAGCGCGCTCCTCTGCTCATTTTGTAAACCCATGGTTGGTGACGTTTTTTCCCTTTGGGCTGTTTGCTTCCTCTTTTCCCTTTAGAGCCGATTTCTTTTTTCCTCTGTGCCCTAGTTATGATTCTTTTCGTTGTGTTGAATGGGCCTACATTTTGATCATCCCCGTGCAGGTTTCTAAACTCGTTCACTCCCTCTTGCACCTCTGACGCCTCCTTGAAGTTGGATTTGGTTAATACCTTATCAGTGCAAGTAGCCTTGGTCTTCTCCACATCTTTATTGTTGCTTAGTAAAAGTAACAAAATGTGCATGGAATTTATGAGCCATATGAGTAAGTTGTTGCCCAGTGAAAGGTGACAAGACACTTAATGGGCCTAGTAAGCCATGTGAGATGCTTGAGTAGCAAGTATCATGTATACCTCGGTCTGAGGACCTAGAGGTAATAGTTACGTAATAGTTGGTAACAGTGATTAGTTGTGAACTGAGGGTATAAATACCCAAATTTGATAAGTATAATAATGATTTTGTTGAGAGATGTGAACTTTCAAGTAATGAAATGAGGGACTGAGATCCCAATGTCTTATGAAGACTGATAAGTAATTGATGATAATAGTACATGTTTCTTTGTAGCAACTGTTATAATAATTCCTATTAAGAACTTGACTGATGCTAAAAGAATATGCTAATTTACTTAATTAATCAAGTGAAATCATATCATGTAGAGCCCTGACCATAGATCCATCATCGTCAATATTTTGGTGATGGTGAAATGGGTTGCTCTGCGGCAAAACTCGGAACACATATTTTTCAATATGTGGGGGTAATTAGGCAAATATATCCTTATGCCCCATAGGAATGGCTACGGGCTATGTCCTATGTACGGGATTGGTTTTGAACAATACCCTGATAAGAGTATGGCTACGGGCCATGACTCCTCAATATAATACCAGGCATTGGCTACGGGCCATAACCCTGAAGAGAGTATATGCTACGGGCTATAACTCTATAGAGAAGATGCCAATATACCCTGGCAAGCTATTTAGCAGTGACACAAGATGTCCTGCATGTGGTCTCATACTGACCGAGATGTGGGAGGTCATGGGAATTCAACTTTTCCATTGACCTTGTATGGTACCGATTTCGAATTCACAATGGTCGGTTGGAGCATGAGCGTTATACCTCATCTCCTCAGGGCATAAGTGTGATTGAAAAATGTAATCAACTGTATAGCATGCTTGTTTAAGGATTGAATACGGAAATTTACTGACTGATGTTACATTTCTTTTATACATCTCTAGTTGATAGATGTCATTTATATCTCTTTACATTCATTACAAATAGATGAATGAATTACAACTCTACCATAGGTAGATGCAATGTTCTTCTTAGGAAAGGAGATTACTTCACTCTGTTCACACAGTGATTTATCTGCCGTTAAATATATATAAAATCCTTCTTCTCAATTTTATTCTAATAAACTGCAATAATAATGTTTTGGCGGAGAGTTATATCTCTCACTGGGGAAATTTACACTTGTCTCACCCCCATGGGATCCAATGTTTTTAGGTGGATGTGGACAAAGAAATAGAAATCCCTACAGTAAAGGAAGGACAGCAACAGCAGGGACATCAATGAGATCTCAGGTGGAGATATTGTCTATCAAGTTATATAGATAGTAGTCCTATGTGTCGTCTCTGTACTTTCAGGTCCTCGGAGTTAGTAGTTAATGATTTTGATAAATCAATCTGAGATTTTGGCTTGATGCCTTGAGGTTTTTATACTACCTGTATATAGTGTTAACAGGGCAGTTAATGTTTGTAATCCTCGAGAAGAGATGGTACAAGGCATGTACTTATAAACCAAGTTGTAAATGTATTACATTGGTTCCTGATGCAAGAGTTTTCCTATGTTTGGGATCTCATTGTAAAAAGTTTTAATTTTTAGTGATTTTCAGTAATTCCACTATTAACGAATGCTTCCGCTTAAGTAAATCCTATTTTTGTAAGTTGGATGCCACAGAAACATTCAAATAAAATGTTATTAATTATGTGGAAACGATCATTAACAGCGGATTACTGAAAATCACTAAAAATTAAAAACTTTTTCAAAGAGATCCAAACACAGGAAAACTCTTTTATCAAGAACCATTATATTTCATTTACATCCTGGTTCATAAGTACATATCTTGTACCCTTCTTTCTCGAGGATTACAAACATCAACTGCTCTTTTAAAACTATTCATAAGCAGCATGAGAACCTCGAGGCATCAAGCCAAAATATCGGATTGATTCATTCAAAATACTAACTACTAACTTCGAGGAACTGAGAGTACAGAGATGACACATAGGACTTTCTATACAAAAATATGACATCCAGAGTCTCCACCTAGAGTATTACAGCTGTCCTTGTTGCTGCTGCTACTCTCCCCCTGCTATGGGGTTTCTGCCTCTTTTTCTACATTTACCTGAGAAGTTGGATCCCACTGGGGTGAGACAATTGAAAATTGTCCCAGCGAGAGATATAACTCGCTGCCAGAAACATTATTATTGTAGATAAACAGTAATAAATTGAGCATGAATTCTTTTATATTAATAGCAGTATTAATCATTATATGAACATAATAAGATAATCTCCTTCCTTAAGAAGAACATTGCATCTACCCATGGTAGACTTGTACATCATCTATCTACTTTGCAATGAATGTAAGGAATCATAAGTATATCATCTATCAACTAAAGATGCATAAAGAGATGTAACATCAACCAATGATTTTTGTATTCAATCCTTAAGCATATATGTTGTATGGCTGATTACATTTTACAGTCACACTTATGCCCTGAGGAGATGAGGTATACTGCTCATACTCCAACCGACCATTACAAAGTCAAAATTGGTGCCATACAAGGTCAATGGAAGAGCCGGACTCCAAGACCTCAACCTTCTCAGTCAGTATGAGATTCTACGTAGGACATCTTGTATCTCTGCTAAATAGATTTCCAGGATATACTGGCAACTTCACTATAGAGTTATAGCGCGTAGCATATACTCTTTTTAGGATATGGCCCGTAGCCAATGCCTAGTATTATGGAGTTATGGCTCGTAGCCATCCTCTTATTGGGATATGGTCCGCAACCATTCCTGTGCATAGGGTATCGCCCGTAGTCATTCCTATGAGGTGTAAGGATATATTTACCCATTACCCCCACATATTCAAAAATATACAGCTTCCGGGTTATGCCGCGGATGGATCTATGGCCAGGGCACTACATGATGAGATTTCACTTGATTAATTAAGTGTATTACCATATTCTTTTAGCATCAAACAAGTTTCCAAACATCAATTATTTTAACAATTGCTACAAAGAATGTGTAATACTTTCATCAAGTACTGATCAAACCTTTAATAAAGCATTGGGATCTCAATCCTTCATCTCATCAGGAGCATTCTCATCCTCTCACAAACTCATCATCATGATTATAGAAAATGGGTATTCAAAACCTCTGTACATCAAGGAACACTTGTTACCACTTATAAGGTAATTAATACCTTCAGGTCATCTGACCAAGGTAAACATGATACTTGCTACACAGGCATCTCACATGGCTTACAAAGCCCATTTCATCTCTTGTTACCTCTCACTAGGCAACAAATCATGTTATGGATCACAAGGCCATTAAACATCTTGTCACCTCTCACTAGGCAACAACTATTCTAATGGTTACCTGCATGATCATTACATGATTACAGTTATATCAATTATATATCAGCACTATGCAATGTAAGAGTAGCATCACTATTCCATTATTTAGGGTTAGGATTTCTCTTACATATCATCACCCTTCATTAGGGTTAGAGTTTTCCATTATTAACCATTTAGGTTCTAAAGATCGTATTATTAATGATCAAACCCTATTTCATTGCTCCACACAGCTAGGAGCCAACATTGATAATATAAGTATTCAATCATACTCATCTTTTTTATCAATAATTGATTTATCAACACAAGATATGAGTTCCTTTCTCATATTTGCCAAAATATGATTACATCATACTTTATTAACTTGGCTTAACCTTTTATTAAGGTATGTCAGCCTACACTGATCAAAGTGCATTTCATCTCAATGTATCAATTGACATGGCACACTTCATGTGTTACTCATCCAATATATTTGATTTAGAATACTTCAAGGTGAATTAATCTTGAGGTATTGGATGTGATATCTATCATGTCTTGATGTATCACTTCCCTCATCACCTTTATCTTAAATTCATCAACTTATCTTGTATTAGGGTATCTCCCATCCTAATACTCCATGCACCCGCTCATCACATTTATCATGTAATGCATTGGTCACAAGTCACTTATTTGAGATATGCAACCATTGTCAATGATATGGACTCATCTTGAGTTAAGGAATTATTGATATAAAGATATCCATTATCATCCTCTTTTAGGTGTTTCACTTATCAATATATTAGTCACTATTCCTTTATTAGGAATAAGGTTTTCCATCTTTATAAATTAGATTTCACATAATATCTCCTCATATAAGGGTTTCACATAGCATTACCTGAAATTGGGGTTTCTCAATTCAACTCAAAGTTAGGGTTATGGTTTATCATCATATTGCCCAAGATTAGGGTTTCATGTTTTATAACCCAAAATTGGGCTTAATATACCTTTAACCTATATCATGATTAGGATTTCATATTAGGGTTTCATATAGCATTATATAGCATCACCCTGGGATTTAGAGTTCACATCATATCTCTATATTAGGGTTTCACTTGTCATCACCCTTTATTAGGGTTTCACATAACTTCACCCTTAATTAGGGTTTCATGAAGCACCCTCTTAAATTAGGGTTTCTCATTATATTACCCTAAATTGGGATTTCTCCTATCATCACCCTAGATTAGGGTTGCATCATTTCCTTAGATTAGGGTTTCACCTAGCATTACCCTAAATTAGGGTTAGGACTCATCATCGTTCTCGATTAGGGTTTCATGATCTCTTTATCAAGGATCATACCCTATTTGCATATTCTATTCATGTTGAGAGTGTTGAGATTTAACCAATACATGATTATTATGCATGTATGTATTCCTCTCACTCTCATCCTTTCTAGGATGTTGATTACTTCAAGCTTGATTAGATTAGATTAACCTTTCATTATTACACACATTTAGGGTTAGGAAAGTGTATTGAGATATTGCTTCCATAAGCATCAAATGTCCATTATTCTGAGCATACTTACTCACTAAGTACCTTAGTGATTCTTTTATTGTAATCAACCTTAAGATACCTTATGATCACTCATTTATGTTTGAGATTAATTGATCCTTTAATCGATCTTGGGGTAATTCACCTCCATTCGGTCTTGAGGTGCTTGAACTCCATTCGGTCTTGAGGTTCCTACCTCCATTCGGTCTTGAGGTGCCTACCTCCATTCGATCTTGAGATGCTTATCACCATTCAGTCTTGTGGTATTCAACCTTCATTCGATCTTGAGGTGCATGACCTTCATTAGGTCTTGAGGTGCATGACCTTCAATCGGTCTTGAGGTGTATGACCTTCATTCGTTCTACTCTCCCAAACGGTCAACACGATCAAATGGTTTGGAATTAACACCTCAAACAGTTTGAAATCGTTTAGACCTCCAAACAGTCAACTCTTCCATACATTCAACATGACCAAACGGTTTTATAAAATCATTTGAACCATCAATTAGGGTTTTGAAATCAAGAAACATCAATTGTTAGCATTCTTGGAACTAATTCACTTAAAACCATTGAATCACCATTCAACCATGACATGACCTGACCTCAAACGGTCTTGAGGTCATGTGACCCCAAACGGTCTCAACCATTGAATCACCATTCAACCATGACATGACCTGACCTCAAACGGTCTTGAGGTCATGTGACCCCAAACGGTCTTGAAAACGTTTGGTGTCAAAACGGTCTTGAGACCGTTTGACCCATCCAACCACTGAAATTGGTTGAATTCAATTAGGGTTTCTTCAATAACCCGATTTAGGGTTTGGAACTGGTGGATTCTCCATCATTGGGATTATTATAAATAATTCAATTATAACCATTGGATCAACATCTAACTACCTTAGCATTTGACCTTCAAATGGTTTGGGACCACTTGATCCCAAATGGTCTTGAGACCGTTTGATCCCAAACGGTCTTGAGACCGTTTGATCCCAAACGGTCTTGAGACCGTTTGGTCTCAATTGGTCTTGAGACCGATTGGACTCAATTATGAAATGGTTTGCACAAGATATTATTAAGGAGTGTGCTTAAGATGACATCATCATCTTAAAGCTTCATACCTTTGAAAATTTCAGGGATTCTTGTGGTGATTTCAACAATCAATCAAAAGGAATTTCGAGAATGAAGAAATATTCAACATATGTAAGAGAAAGGAAATCAATAATAATATTTAAGGGTTCAAGTTATATAACCCACCTTCAAAATTGAATCCAAGATTCAACCTTCACGTCCTTAGTGGTGAATGAAGCTTTCTCAACCTCCCAAGGTCCATCCTCAAGCTTTTGGGTGAAAAGAAATGGCTAGGGTTGAAGATTCAATGAAGAAAAGAAGATATTCAACATTGAATTTCGATTTCCACCATGAAATCAAGGTTGAAGATGACTATGGAGCTTACCTACAGGTTGGGGCACGTCCTCCTGTTGCTCCTTATCTCCATTGTGCATGACCAAAGCAAGGAAAGAAAAAAGGGATCGAAAAAGCCTTTCATGTGGGTTGAAAATGGGATGCATATAAGGGAATTCCAATGAGAGAGAAAGTGATAATAAAATCCTTTAATCCCCAAAATTGGTGCCACATACTCCCCTCAATACCTTGAATACGAAGCCATCTCACCCACCTTGTAATTATTCTTCATTATCCATGAATCAAAGAAAAACAAATTAAGCACCTTAACCATTATAATAATAATATCCAAAATTGAGTGGATATTACTTTTTCGTTAACTAATGTGAGTGGGCTCTCCACTCACTTTAGATATTTCGTGGCCTTTGCAAGGCACAAGGACGTTCACACTTATGCAAATTCAACCATCTCATTTTTGGTTGAAGGATACTTCTATTAATATATTTATTTTTGCATTAAATTGAATTAGGGTTTCAATTATGTTTAAATCTTGATTATTTTAATATCAAGATTCTCTCTCCTCCAAAGAGATTCAAATGAGATGCCCCTCTGATTTTGTTGTCTCTAATTAATATCAAGAAACATTAGGGACTCTCTATAAGTGGTATTTTGCATATTGAACCCTAGGTTTTGGGTAAATTGCACATTACACCAAAACTAGTTTTTAATGCACACACATTGCTTAAGAAGCTCTTTCTTCGTGCTCAGGCTTTCACAAGCCATACCTCTACATCATTCTCATTCTTATGATGCTTCAATAGTTAAGGAACATTTTATCATGTAACATTTGCCAGGTAACCCCTCAACTTGGGTAATTTGCACTTTATTCCAAAACAAATAAAACATTGTTTCAACATTATTCAAATAGGACCAAAATTGAAACATAAGTTCCTATTGAGCCATAAGTACTTTTCAAAGAATAAAGACAAAAATATAAATGACTTACTTAAGCAAAACCTCTAGGGTTAAGCCTTAACCCAGGTCAGGATGTTATAAAAACAAACTACACTACGACCTGCCTACCAAGGCAGACCGCGGGCTGACACCCCCGTGACCTCCTCTTGGCTTCTCGTGCCTTATCCGTTGGGCATACACTCTGCACACAGTGACCAGGCAGTGCACAACCTCGACCCTTTTGCTCTCTCCCTCACTTCCTCAACTAACAAATCACAACAACAACGCCTGCATCCACGACCATTATCTCCACGCCCGCGGCCCCTTGCTAGTAAAGCCAACTGTGACCCCAACACTTCACATGTATCGCGACCGACCTCAACCAGTAGATCACAGCCTCCCTTCCATCCTTCCTAACCGCCACCCACGGTCGCTTCTTCAATGCTAGTTGTGGCTCCTTAGCTACCTGCACTGACTTCCATCACTGCTTGCATCGCGCCACCACCATGACCATCCATCCCAGAAACCTCCTCCATCCCGCTCACCAATAGCATGCCATGCCCACAGTGCATCTTCCCTAACCGCTCCCGCAGTTAAGAGAAACCGGCCACGACCCCTCCATCTCCTTCCACGGTGCAGGCTCCACTATCTTTAGTCACGGCACTGTGACCTAGCTATGACAATGTCAGACTAATCGCGATCTGCACACAACGTCGTCTTCTCATCACCTCTCAACACTGCAACACAACCTCCACCATCGCACCCACCTTTACACACATCGCGATCGACACCACGCCAATGATTGCGAGTCCTCCCTGCCTGCATGCCTACGGTCAAGTGCAAAGGAGGACCGTGACCCAAAAGAGTCGTGGTCTCTGCCTAGACCTGGACCGAGGTCCAAAGACACCCCTGACCCAACACTATAAATACCCCCACTCTAGATATAAAAAAGGGGGGGGAGGGGGGTATTGATTGGAGGAGTCCATACTGGGAGGGAGTATGGGGAGATCCAGTCTTGACGCCGAAAGTATGGGGAATCCAGTCTAGACACCGGAAGGCTTTCGGATTGGGTCTAGAGCCCCACAGGAGAGCACAGAGGTTCGATAAGACCAAGGTACTTGCTCTGCGCTACCCTCTATAGTAGGCTTACATCCATCCTCCACGTCCATCCATCCATTCGTCCATGTCCACCCAGATCTGAGGTGGAAACCATAGATCTGGATCATCCATCCGTTCATCCACGCCCGCCAGCGCATCCACGCTACTGTTTGGGGCAGATCTAGAGATAAAGAGGACCAAGGAGTCCAGATCTGATCAAGGCGGAGGACTAAAATATGAGATCCAACCTATACGGGGGCAAAAGAGCGAGAGACACCTCTCCTCCATGGGTGAAATCTTATCTTCTTCTCCTTTCTTCTACTATTTTCCTTAGTTTCTTGTACAATGATGTGTTTCCATCTTTGTTTGGTGCTAACCATGCTTGTCTATGGCTAGTTAGCTCCTTCTTGGCTATGTAGTCCGATCTGGGCATGTATATGAACTTTTTCCTTAAGCAAGTAGATTCATTTCAGATCTAGTATGTTGCATGTTCTATATTCTATTTCTAGTTATGACTGCTAGTTTGGTTTATCTCTTACTTGCTTGAACTGCTATTTCTTCCTGTATCGAGAGATCTGTTGTAGGAATAGTTGAGAGATAATAGTTTGGATCTGAACCTGAGAGGAGGAAGATCCAAGGTACTATGTTCCTAATATCTCTGGATGTCCTAAGACCTGAGAGGGAACTTAGCATATGCTGAGTTATTGATATGTCATCCTTGAGAGAGGACTCGATGACATATCATCGATGGTTTTAATCACGCATCGCGAGAGTGAGTGGGATGACCCCATAGGAACAGAGGTCGATGTGTGTACTAGATGCTTGCTTAGGTGTTCGACGGTTGTCTACACCTGAGAACAAGTGCATAGATTGCCCTTTTGTGGTTACACAGACAAGAACTCTCTTTCTCTGATCAGTAGAATCCTACAAACTCTGTTTTGTTTTGTTTTCTTTTCTTTTATTTGTTTTGTTTTAAATCGTGACAACTCGCTAGACTAGTTCTAGCACATATTTTCATCAACTATCACTTTTGGCTTATCTGACCCAAGAATGAAATCTCTGGCGTTCTAAACGTCACCACGTCCCTGTGATTGACCTCGTATATCTACTTCGACCCCGTAATAAAAGTTGTGGGGGGTCTTGAAGGATTCGGGTTTATAAATGTAAAAGTTCGACCCGCCTTTTAGGCTGATCAACTTTTTGGCGTCGTTGCCGGCGACATGGTTTTCCACGTTTACACGTCTAAAAGATTTTGTTTTGTCACTATAAGCCTGTATATATATATATGCATAGTTTTCCTCTTACTTTACACATACTTGTCCATATATACTAAATAGTTTTCTTTTTTTCTTATACCTTTTTCAACCATGGATCATGCATCAGCAAGACATGTTATTTTGTCCACCTATCCTCCTGAGTTTTTCTGTAGTTCCGACTGCTGGCAAATAATTGAAGGTCGTGCTCAACAGCTAGTAGAGTTATATTTACCTCCACTATCATCATATGTCGAGATTCCAATAACGGAAACTTCCAGTCAGCCCTTGACTCCCGTGATATCATGGGATCAAGAACTGATTAAGGTAGTGGAGTCAGTTAGGGAAAGTATTCATGCACTCACCTCCTTAGCCTCTCATCTCCAATAAAATTCCGATCCACTCCAACAGCTACTAGAAAGGCAGAAGTATCATCTCCAAGTAGCTACGGAGGCTGCAGACTGTAGTAGAAGCTACTTTAAGTTGTTGAGCAAGGATTTGTCCAAGCACGCCAGTTTGATACAACAAGTCTACAGTGACATTGCGAGGCGGAATTGACGAACCTTGAAGGTGTTTCTGCACAAGCCCGACAACTTCGTGAAGATGTTGAACAATGCAGTAGGCTTCAAGAGCTCATCAATTGGGTTACCATGCAATCACAATCTCTACTTCCTAGCAATGAAGAATCCAGTCATCAAGACCATTCCAATGGGCCTGAAGAGGAGTATGCTTCACCATTCGATTCAGATCATCTACTGGATGCACCAGGGTTTTTCTATGAAGACCAACCTACACAGGGAAGTTCTTCATTCTATCCAGATGAGCCAGTTGATGAACCAATTGAGGAACAAGAATGGGTCTATGAAGATGATGACTCCTATCCTCACTGGGAAAGTCAAATGAACTCACTATCAGAAAGTGAAGCTTGTTCTAACAAATCTGATTCAGATAGTGATCCAGACCAGAGTGATGACTTTCACATTGAGACTTTTCACTTAGCTTCGAGCAGTATGCCGATCATGGTTTGGAACAATCTACATGGTGAGGATGATGACGACTATTCATCTCAGTGGAGCGAATACACCGATGATGATGAGCTGGAAAATCTTCATCCCTTAATACTCTAGTTCATGAAAAATAGCCCCAAGTTTCCATTAGATCTCGTAGATTCATCATTTAATCAAGGGAAATCAAAATTGAGAAGGAATCACCAAGTATTGTAAAATTGAAAGTGCATAACAATATAATTGAAGTAGAGTTGTATAACATGCCTCAAGATCATCACTAGATCTTCACACTCCCAAGGTTGAAGATGACTTATCAAAAGTCCAAGATTCAACCATAACTTCACCTCCATCAAGAAGAAGGTATCATAGTAAGGAACTTGGTGAAGAAAGAAAGAAAGAAAGAATCATGACTTGAGAAGCATAGCCCATTCATGGTAGAAGATCACCATTGCTTTACCTTGGGAAAGATGTCCGACCATCCTCTTCTTCCTCGAGCTCCTAGGGTCATCCACCAAGCAAGAGATGGTATGAGGGTTGAAATGTTTACTAGGAGGTTAAAGGAGAGGCTTTTATAGTTGAGGCTCATGAGAGAGACTAAATGAGAGGTGTCATCACCATATGTAACTAGGTGACACATGTCTATGCATGGTGGAATCATGAAAACATGATAATCTTGACATGCAAAACTCATATGGATAATCCAAGGGTAAGGTATTGGCCATTGGGTATTTTTCTTGACAAGATTTCTCAACCCAATTATCATCTTATATGCAAACTGATACATCTTTTGTAAGGAACAACCAAAATGATATGCTTCACCTAATTGAGGTTCTTAGCCCAACATGACTATTTCCAAAAGTTTCCAAACTAACAGGGGACTTCCTCTATGGTTTATAAACTAATAGGCACCCCCATATACCCTTCTTAAGTCGACACAACCTCATCTATGGTCCAAGATACAAAACATTCTTGAGTTCTTTCACTACCAAGAGTGATGTCACTCAACCAAGACTCAAACAAGCCACCCCATCCATTCTCTCTCCTCTAGATGATACTAAGAGAGATTAGGGATACTCTACATGTGGTAAATTGCACATCAACCCCACATTTTGGGTAAATTGTAAGTTGTACCAAAATTGGCACATAAAGCACAAGCATCATCCATACAAGTTCAACTTGGAACTTAGGAAAAACTTCTAGGGTTATCCCAAAATCTAGGCCATGGGTGTTACAATACCCTTCTTTTTCTGTGTAGGATTTCAGACGTGAAATCCTTGTTAGGGTTTTATGGTTGTAAGGCCCCTTACTTTTCTTAATTCATAAATATGCTTATTTTCTTTAATTGGGTGTTTAGTTTCACAATTAGAATTTAAATATGATTTAACATCAGTTGACAAAGTTGTGTTTAAAATTTGAGACAATTTTGACTTCTTTTGCTCAAGTTATGCAATTGTATGTACCTTGTGGGCTTATGTGCAATATACCTATTTTGGGGGTCAATATGCAGTTTTAATGTATGCATAATGTGTTACATGGTGTTTCTAAAAATATGATAAAATATTTTTAATGATTTTGAACTTTGTTGCAAGGTATATTAACCCCCTAGATATATTAAATTTGTTGGTAGGAATGCCTTATATTTTGGTCAACTGGTGGGTTTCTTAACCTATGGACAAACAAAAACTCAGCTATTAGAATAGGTTAAAAAAATATTTAACAACTGAGTTGATGATATTTTTACATGTTCATTGAAAGTAATTTATGTTTATACTATGATGCTTGGGCCCTTGGAACGTCTTTGGAACATAAGTCTTTGGGTCGATGGTTTTTAATAAAACCATCAAACGAATGGTTTTGTAATGATAACTCAAATTCCTATGATATGTTGCCTTGCATAGGTGACGGAATTAGCATCAACATTGGACACCCTCCTCCTTTTAGTTATCACCTAAATGAATGTGTCTGGTCAATGTATGGAGGACCAACGGTCTTGCTATATTCATGCACATGACATATCAACCACCAAAGAGATCAAAAACTAGTGTTTGACGTGTTGTTAGCTTTTGACCTTTGATGTTTCTTTTCCATATGCCTCTGATGGGAAGCATTATCGATCGAATCAACTAAATGAGGCCCGAAAAAACTCCAATAGATTCAGGTCGACGAGACCATTCCACAACCAAGGGAAATACAAGAGCTCGGAAAAGGAACTAATGCACCTAATGAACATGCTGAGTCCGATGGGATTTCTGAATTCGATGAGACCTTCACCACATGTGTTCCAACAAAAAACTTGACCCGTTAGAGATCTGATGGGAATATACTCTGATGCCTGACCCCCTTTCTGCATAAGATTAGGAAACCACATATGGGACTTCTAGACATGTTGCCTAATGGATTTTCAAATCCTATTGAAAGACAAAAATATAGCGTTTGACCCTTTGACGACTACCCTACCTATAAATACCTAGAATAATCTTTGATGATATTTCTCTCCTACGTTAAGAGACCGATGAAGGTCCATCAGAGTCCTACAAATGTGTGAGTTCATGGATGCATGCTTCATATTAAGTGTTCTTACGACGGATCAAAGTCTTTTAGACATATCTTTCTCCCTACAACTAAGATATGTTGTTCTAAACTCTTTTTCTTACTAATTTTCCTTCTTCTATACTGTGGCTAGGATCCATAGTTCTATAAGTTGGAAACTTGTGCATATAGCTAAGGAACCCTCTCTTCTTCTCTCTTTGCTCTACATACACTCGAATATTCAAATTATGAGTTTTTGTGGAGCTTTTCGAGGGAAAACTTGGATCTTGCCCATGATTTTCATGGTTCCCTTGTTGGACTTTTTTTCTTCACTCTAAGGTGAGTGATATAAATTTTGGTACGTTTCTTACCTATTTATGACATGCATAATGTTAATCTTGCTCTCAAAATCCATACCAGGCTAAAAGACTATCCTTTGTGCACTATTTTACATGAATGGGATAGTAATCTGAATATTGAGGTCTTTTTTAGACACTAGGTATATTTTCTATTGTACAAATAGCATTTCCTTTCAGAATGAAGACTTGAATTTCATAATACAAGTATACACACTCTTAAAAATGTATATTTTATGGCTTTCTAGTACCCAAGTTAAGAAAGTTTAGCCCATATGATCAACCTTGTCGTATGATGGTCATCTTATGTAAATTATAATGTTTGTAGTTATTTTTATAGTGTTGTAATGATAGATGGATGTGATTTATATGTCAAGGTTGATCATCAATGTTGGATTATATATATATACATATATATATATATATGTGTGTGTGTGTGTGTGTGTGTGTGTGTGTGTGTGTGCCAAATTCTTAGAATTAGCATAACATTCACATCAATTTAATTCTTAAGACAAACTTTTGGATGATACCTTGTTTATGAATCATCAAGTTATGCACATAATTGAGGATATTCATGAGGTTCCTATAAAAAATTATTAATGTTTTGATCTAAATGATAAATTGTATTGTTATGTGCCCTAGTTTGAGGTTTAGTCCTCTTTATGACAATGGATGAATATACCATTATGGAGTAAAATAGAATTTCTTTATACATTATATATCTTCTGAAATTATAATGTATGATATTCTTTCATTAGATTCATTTAAGAGTCGATGCATCAAAAATAGCAAATTGGCTTAATGGTCCAACTTGCATGCTGCCTTCGCGGTCTCACATCTTTTTGTGTCATGGCCTACCATGTCCACACTTTTTGATAAGCAAAAAATCACCTTGTTGGTAGAAGGTATCACTATATTGGGAGGGGGTATGATGGTCATTCAGAGTAGGAACATCACGATGTATGGGACTAGAATCATCACTACCAAAATCTTCCAAGGGGATCATGAGATCTCTCCCGATTTCCAATAGCATGGAATGACAATCCTCATGACTGTATTGAAGACAAGTGACCTTAGAAAGTTTGGCATAATATCTCCTGTCAAAATACTTGATAGAAATAAATTTCAAAACATTTTCATTGAAAACTTCCACCAAGACCGTAATATCAGATTCATCATCAATACTCTTTCTCCACCTAGAAATAGAAATGGTAGATATGAAACCCTAAACAATATCAAATATAGATTCGTCATCTTTGCAATATATTAGAAGATTAGTGATCCAGAACCATGCCCTTTCTTTTTATGAATCTCATCCTAACATATCAATTAGACATACAAGAGAGTGTTCACTCATCTCATAAATTTCTTGTCGATAACCTTGTGTTCCTCCTCTAAGGTGGGGAAGAAAACCACAACTTTCATAGTAGTGAATCAACAACAATCAACTGCAGACGTCCATGTCTCCTTCAGGAAGGGAACCAAATTAGCCCATGGATTGTTACTACTTCACGAGATCTCCACAAAAAATGCAAGTGATTCTTCCTTTCTACGGTGTTCAACTCTGGGTCTCAGGACCATTGTCACCCTCTTTGGAATGTGTTGGGTTGCCCTTCTGGCTAGCTAACCATGCTCCCTAAATTCCAGTGGAGGGAGACACACAAACAAAAATATCTTTAGAGAATCACAAGGAGGAATGAAATGACACATACGCGCAAGACGATCGTTTTGTCGATACATGTAGCATACCTTCATATTTTTTATTGGATTTTCTAGTGGCCCCGTCGTAGGCCTTGGTGGCATGTATCATGTAGGATATTGAAAATGGATGTCTTCCACTGATGACTATTATTTGGGTTAACCTATACCCTTCGCTCAATGCCTGCTTGATTGCTCTCACTCATAGGTGATATTGGTATACATTGACCCATACTCCCAACGTCATTCTAGCTATCACCTTTTTGATTTCTATTGTTGAGATTGGATGGGTAGTCTTCAAAATATTGTCCTCTATTTCTTTCGTAACCTACTGGGCTGGGGTGTCCATCAAGGAGGCCACTCCTTCAAAGGGGTCTTCTGGAGCTCCTTTGTCTCTCCTCTAGATGATACTATGAGAGAGTAGGGATACTCCAGAGGTGGTAAATTGCACATCAACCCCACATTTTGGGTAAATTGCAAGTTGTACCAAAATTGGCACATAAAGCACAACTTGGAACTTAGGAAAAACTTCTAGGGTTATCCCAAAATCTAGGTCAGGGGTGTTACAGTACCCTTCTTTTTATGCATAGCATTTCAGACATGAAATCCTTGTTAGGGGTTTATGGTTGTAAGGTCCCTTACTTTTCTTAATTCATAAATATGCTTATTTTCTTTAATTGGGTGTTTAGTTTCACAATTGGAATTTAAAATATGATTTAACATCAGCTGACAAAGTTGTGTTAAAAATTTGAGACAATTTTGACTTCTTTTTCTCAAGTTATGCAATTGTATGTACCTTGTGGGCTTATGTGCAATATACCCATTTTGGGGGGTTAATATGCAGTTTTAACGTATGCATAATGTGTTACATGGTGTTTATAAAAATATGATAAAATCTTTTTTATGATATTGAACTTTGTTGCATGGTATATTAACCCCCTAGATATATTAAATTCGTTGGTAGAAATGCCTTATATTTTGGTCAACTGGTGGGTTTCTTAACCTATGGACAAACAAAAACTCAACTATTAGAATAGGTTAAAAAAATATTTAGCAACTGAGTTGATGATATTTTTACATGTTCATTGAAAGTAATGTATGTTTATACTTTGATGCTTGGGCCCTTGGAACGTCTTTGGAACATAAGTCTTTGGGTCGATGGTTTTTAATGAAACCATCAGACTAATGGTTTTGTAATGATAACTTCGATTCCTATGATATGTTGCCTTGCATAGGTGATGGAATTAGCATCAACATTGGACACCCTCCTCCTTTTAGTTATCACCTAAATGAATGTGTCTAGTCAATCTATGGAGGACCAACGGTCATGCTATTTTCATGCACATGACATATCAACCACCCAAGAGATCAAAAACTAGTGTTTGACGTGTTGTTAGCTTTTGACCTTCGATGCTTCTTTTTCGTATGCCTCAGATGGGAAGCATTGTCAATCGAAACTTGTAATTGATGCCCGACAAAACTCCAATATATTTAGGTCTACGAGACCTTTCCACAACCAAGGGAAATACAAGAGCCTGGAAAAGGAACTAATGTACCCAATGAACATGCTGGGTTCGATGGGATTTCTGAATTTAATGAGACCTTCATCACATTTGTTCCAACAAAAATCTTGATCTGTTAGAGATCTAATGGGAATATACTATGATGCCTGACCCCCTTTCTGCCTAAGATTAGGAAACCACATATGGGACTTCTATACATGTTTCCTAATGGATTTTCAAATCCTATTGAAAGACAAAAATATAGAGTTAGACCCTTTGACGACCACCCTACCTATAAAAACCTATAATAATCTTTGATGATATTTCTCTCCTACGTTAAGAGAATGATGAAGGTCCATCAGAGACCTACGAATGTGTGAGTCCGGGGATGCATGCTTCATATTAAGTGTTCTTAGGACGGATCAAAGTCTTTTAGACATATCTTTCTCCCGAAAACTAAGATATGTTGTTCTAAGCCCTTTTTCTTACTAATTTTCCTTCTTCTATATTGTGGTTGGGATCCATAGTGCTACAAGTAGGAAACTTGTGCATATAGCTAAGGAACCCTCTCTTCTTCTCTCTTTTCTCTACATACACTTGAATATTCAAATTATGAGTTTTTGTGGAGCTTTTTGAGGGAAAACTTGGATCTTGCCCCTAATTTTCATGGTTTCCCTTCTTGGACTTTTTTTCTTCACTCTAAGGTGAGTGATATAACTTTTGGTACGTTTCTTGCCTATTTATGTCATGCATAATGTTAATCTTGCTCTCAAAATCCATACCATGATAAAAGACTACCCTTTGTGCACTATTTTACATGAATGCGATAGTAATATGAATATTGAGGTTTTTTTTAGACATTAAGTATATTTTCTATTGTAAAACTAGCATTTCCTTTTAGCATGAAGAATTAAATTTCATAATACAAGTATACACACTCTTAAAAATGTATATTTTATGGCTTTTTAGTACCCAAGGTAAGAAAGTTTAGCCCATATGATCAACCTTGTTGTATGATGGTCATATTATGTAAATTATAATGTTTGTAGTTATTTTTATAGTGTTGTAATGATAGATGAATGTGATTTATATGTCAAGGTTGATCATTAATGTTGGATTATATATATATATATGCCAAATTCATAGAATTAGCATAAAATTCACATCAATTTAATTCTTAAGATGAACTTTTGGATGAAACCTTGTTTATGACTTGTCAAGTTATGCACATAATTGAGGATATTCATGAGGTTCCTATAAGGAATTATTAATGTTTTGATATAAATGACAAATTGTATTGTTATATGCCCTAGTTTGAGGTTAAGTCCTCTTTATGACAATGGATGAATATACCATTATGGAGTAACCACTACTACAGAAAATGCTTTTTACAACGGGAGATAGACAACAATTCTGATGATTGTGTTGTAGTTATCATACTTATCACAACAAGCCCATTTTTGTGTTGTATATTGTATATTTTATACAACACAAGTCATTTACAACATGCCAAACCTGTTGTAGTATAGGGGGATACTACAAAAACTGCTAAAGTGTTGTAATAGGTTGTAGTATCACAACATATTCAAAACTGTTGTAAAAGATGTTATTTACAAAGCATATTTTGACCCGTTGTAATAGTCACATGTTGTAATAGACCATCATTACACAATGCAGACTCACCCGTTGTAGTATGTATTAATTATACAACAGGCCTTTACATGTTGTATTTGGTACATGTTGTAATATACCACCATAATACAACATATTAAAACTCGTTGTTATATCCCAACATGAGACAACAGACTCCAACCTGTTGTTATATATTATAATTGCACAACATGCTGCAACATGTTGTAATATGCACACATAAAACATTGTTGTAATAAACCTCCATTACACAACGTAAACTAAACCATTGTAATATACTATTATTACACAACATGATATCACATGTTGTACTAGCTATATATTATAAAAGACCATAGTTAAACAACACATCATATTCACATAATTCTCTGAAATTTTCAATTATTCGTGTATAATATGCAAATTTTTTATTAGACATATGGTACACCTGAATTTCATATTAAACCTGTATTTTCCCCGAATTTTACAAATTATTCATGTTTTATTCGTCATTTATGCATTTTCACGTATTATCTCGAACAAAACAATTTATTTCTGAATTGTTTAAAAAAATACTCACTTAGCATTGTTTCATGTTTCAATATTTTCTAAAGATTATTTCCCCAATCACTACTATAAAACTCAACAAGGCCGAAGGATTTTTCCTCAAGGACATAATCCCTGACAAGTGTATTAATTTTTTTGAAAGGCTTATCCCCGACCCTTGTGATGTTACCCTTAACGAGTATATTAAATTTTCCCAAAGGCTTATTGTTACAACCCCAATTTTTGGGTTCAATTAGTGAGAAATGTAATTTCTCATATTAAAGATAATTGAACAAATAATGATATGATTTGTTTTGAATAAATGGATTCCTTTCACAATAGCCTTGATTGGTTGCTTTGTGGGCTTTATTGGCTATTGGGCCCAATAACAAGGAAATTCAAATAGTAAATGGATAATTGAATTTTCGAGAAAAGAAATATGTAGAAACCTCTAGAAGGCAAATCCAAAGAAGATTTCGTGCCTCTTGGGTTCCTTGGGTTCCAAGGAGTCCAAAGTTGCATAAAGAAAGCAATAAGAAAAGAAAAGATTAATTATGTATTTCTTTATTAAGAAAGAAATTGAAAACAATGGGAAAATGTGGGAAATAAGTGAAAAGAGGTATAATTGAGTTATCCTTGGTGGAATTTCATATCCCAAGGATTAAAATGATAAAAGGAATACCAATGAGGAAAATGAAAGAGAAATAAAAAGAAATCCTCAAAAAGAGATATTTTAATGAGAAATATACATAATAATGTGAAATAATGCATTTAGATGCATCTAGAAGGATAATAAGTATCCTTAAAAAGTAATTTCGAACTCATAAAGTTTATTGGGGTACAAGGATCCCCAATAAAGGGAGAGGAAAGAGAAAATACCAATTTGTAGAATAAAAGATAATATGATTTAAGGTTTTGGTGGCATTATGAAAAGGGAAGTAATTTCTATTAAAAGAAAATAGAAATTCGTTTTAATGGATTAAAGAGTAAGAATAAAGAGGATAAGAAGGAGGAAATTTGAATTCCTAAATAGCCATGAAATAAGGAATATCAAGGAAATAAAGGTTAATGAAGAGAGAGAGAGAGATGGTTGCTTCACAACCAAGGAAAGTGTATTTCCTTTTGAGTTGGGACTTGAATCCTTATGAGGCATGCCTTAGGGCTTGATACTTCACCCTATATAAAAGGGGAAAACCCTGGTCGAGGTCTAGGGAGAAATCCCACTCAACTCTCTCCTTTCTCCTTCTTCTTTGCACGCAAATCTTAACCAAGAAGCATGGGGCTTTCTCAGGGGCAAGTAGTGGCTGTAACGGGATCTCCTGGGAGGCAAGAAGTGTCCGCAAGTACCTAGGGTGGTCAGCCACCTCTTCCTTGCCAACCACCGCCGCGCAGCACCTGCAGCTTGGCTACCCGGTCAGCCGCAGGTTACAGGCCCGACTAACGTGAGCCAGCCACCCAGGATGCGAGCGGAGGGCACTATCAGAAGCGTGGAGGATCCACGGAGGGAGGAGGACCTTTCTTGGTGTCTGCCTCGTTGAACTGTTGCTCCTACGCGACGCTGCAGCAGGTCGCCGGTCATCCATGGCGCCTGAACGGTTGGACTTCTTTCCGATCGATCAGTCGTGTAGCAGACGCGCCCTCGCCTGCATGGGGCACAACAGAGGAAGGGAGGGGCACCAGGGTGGCCGTCGAGGTCGGGAGGAGGCAGTTGGGCCGCGCCCGATGGTTGCTGCAATGACAGCGTAGGGTTGTGCAAGGTGGGAGATGACCAAGTCGCATCGGATGATTATACCCTTCCGCGTATCAAGAACCAACAACTCAAGTGGAGGGCGAAAGAGTCATTTTGTTATATTTCCCCAAAAAGCAAACAACGTTGCATGGAGCGGGCCACATGGCGCCCTTCGATTGGCCAGAGTAAGTAAAATTTGCAAAAATCATATCTCATTATTCGTAGTTCGGATAACAAAAGTTTATATATGAATTTTGATCAGAAAAACACAAGGAATCCAATAAAAATAGTTTTATAGCCTAAATCTGATCATAGTTCGAAATATAGTGTAAATTATCATCTGTAATGAATTAAAGATTAAGAAACCCTATTTTGATATGATTAATGTGTTTAATAGGGTTTAATGGATCTTTAGAGTTGATATTAATCTGTTAAATGTAAAAAGGAACATTGAGTTCAAAAAGGAAGAACTTTGCACGTGATTAGTCTAATTTAGGGTTTATGTGCTTAAATATGCATGAAATTTGAAAAGGGCATAAAGTTATCATATTTAATGATTCAATTAAGGAAAACCCTTAGATTTGATGATAGATGGATAATTCAAGCTGATATTAACTTGTTGTTAATGAAAGAGAAAATAGGATTTAAAAATATGATCTTTTTATATATTTGGTTAATTGTGTATATCTCGATGGTACAGTTTATCACCCCTAAATAACGGTTGGTATGGTCCGGACTAAAGGGTCTGATGAGAGCATATGTGCTCATTCTGGGTGATAGTTAGAGACAGTTTTTGTCCTAAGAAAGATGTGAAGATAACCATCATAGCCACTATCGGGATTTATAAGAAGCTCTGTAAGGGAGGTTGTGTCGGTCACCACTTCAGTAAGGTGATGTTGGTGAAAGGACCACATGATGGTTAGAAAAGGACCACATGATGGTTACAAAAGGGACTACAGTGCGTGTAGATGAAGTCACTTTGATTGTGCAAGGGCTGAAAGGAGCCTAGAGACGATGAGAGTCATGAACAGATGCAAAGTAGACTGACTTACAAGTTACTGTGGAAGAATATGTGAGAATCCGACCCCTCTGAGCTGCAGCTGAGAAAGCTGAGTCCCCGATACATGTGTCCATTAGAGATGGATGGGTGGAGATGGTTAGGTTTGGACTTTACCCCTCAGGATAAAGTAATATGTGACGAGTTCCATGTGTCCAATTTAGAGCACTATATGAGGTACCCGACCGTGTGCTGAGCAATGAACCTAGTGAGCCCCAAGGGAGGCTGAAATGACCTGAGTCACCTGTGCAGTTTATAGACGCCAGAGTGAAAGAACTCAGGGAAAAGAATAAGTGATGATAAAGGTTATGTGGAAGTGCCATGAGTACGGTAAAGCCACATAGGGGCCAATGATGGACATGGGAAGTCTTATCCTGAATTGTTTGTTTGTTTGTTTGATTGATTCATAGAATTTTGAGGACAAAATTCCTATAAGAGGGGAAGGATGTTACAACCCCAATTTTTGGGTTCAATTAGTGAAAAATGTAATTTCTCATATTCGTAGTTCAGATAACAAAAGTTTATATATGAATTTTGATCAGAAAAACACAAGGAATCCAATAAAAATAGTTTTATAGCCTAAATCTGATCATAGTTCGAAATATAGTGTAAATTATCATCTTTAATGAATTAAATATTAAGAAACCCTATTTTGATATGATTAATGTGTTTAATAGGGTTTAATTGATCTTTAGAGTTGATATTAATCTGTTAAATGTAAAAAGGAACATTGAGTTCAAAAAGGAAGAACTTTGCACGTGATTAGTCTAATTTAGGGTTTATGTGCTTAAATATGCATGAAATTTGAAAAGGGCATAAAGTTGTCATCTTTAATGATTCAATTAAGGAAAAACCCTTAGATTTGATGATAGATGGATAACTCAAGCTGATATTAACCTGTTGTTAATGAAAGAGAAAATATGATTTAAAAATATGATCTTTTTATATATTTGGTTTAATTGTGTAAATCCACGAATAAAATAGAGATGTGATGATCCTAAGCCAATTTGAGCATAAAAGATCCTTAATGTGAATAATTTGAGTAATTAGGGTTTTTATGAGTAGAAAAGTTGTTTTAGGGTTTGTTGACCTAAAAAGGGTAAAGTTTGAGAAATTGATCTAAGAAACCCTAATGCATCCTAATGAGACTTAGGAACCTTAGAAAGATGTCCCAAGTCAATAAGGAGTTGTTTGGGATATGCTTGTGACAATTAGACATTACACATGTTTTCAGGATCAATGTTTTCTTGATTGATTGATTGGCTTGCTTGATTGGACATCTAGTCGGATTTGGATAAATTGTTTCTTGATATCTCCAAGATAGGTATGTGGTTAATTATGAATAACCGCTTTAGTTTTCCGATGGATTCCCGGATGTTTAATCGCATTGAATGCAACTAAACTGTTTGGATGTTCATATTGCAAACTATAATGTGGCTATGACTATCACAAAGAATATATGCCTACAAACTCAGATCCTGGTTCTCTCTGTGGCATTATAGCTAACCTAGTACATGGCTGCCTATGGGTAGGTCCATCAGGTTAGAGAAAGGCCTAGTACATGGCTACCCATTGGGTAGGTCCATCAGGTCTCTATGGATGACCTAGTACATGGCTACCTATTGGGTAGGTCCATCAGGTCTATGGTTGACTTAGTACATGGCTACCATTGAGGTAGGACCATCAAGTCACAATGAATTAGATATTGGTCTATCTTTGGATAGTACCATGCGACTCTATTACCTAAAAGAGAGGTGATATCCATGTCCACTGCAGGGACAACCCAGAGTTCGAGAATATATATGGATTGAGTTGTATGGTTTAAAATGTAATTTTGATTGTTAAATGATTAATTGAATGATTATATTGTTAACATAGTTGAACATTATCTGTTTCCTCCACATACCAGCTTCGGCTGACCGATGTTTTGTTTGTCGGTGTTTTAGGTACAATGAAAAGAACAAACAGTAAAGTGACACCTTGTGAATTCAGGAATTAAAGAACAAGGAGGAACTAGTTAGAATAGTTCATCTTAGGTTAGAAGTTTAGTTTGTTCCAAACTTTTCAAAGGTATGCAAAGAAAATTTTTATTACCATTTTCAGTATAGTCTGTTAGAATTTAATAATTGTTTATGGTTATATGTCGAACCTTTGATCCGGGATTAATGGGTTCGACTTCAACCTCTTGGTCTCCCTTAATTGGGGATTACTGAAAGGTGAGGTCATGACCTTTGGAAATGTATCCCAGACTATTATTTAATTTACCCAAGAATTTCTCCTGACCCTCATTAACTTTTTTCCTAACCAATATTAACTATATTAAACCAACCATTATCTCTTTTACTTCTGTGAAGAGTCCATTTGATTGTGGACATTTATCCTTTTCTTTTTAGATAATCATAATTGTTTAAATGGATCAATAGTTGATTTAAAAAAAAATTGTAGTTTCCTTTTTTGTACATTGTTGAATCCTAATTCATTTAGATGGTGGATTACTTTCCAATACATGCCTCCCTTCCGTTCTATATCTACCGCTCTGAAAACAAAACAATGGTGCCAAACCCTTGCTCTCGCTCTCGCTCTCGCTCCCGCTCTGGAAATAGAACGATGCCAAAGTACCTCCTCCAAAACCAGAACAAGCACTCCCTCTCCTTGTGCCGCTGTAAGTCTTCTTCTGTCTGGTCTTCTTCATCATGATTCAATCTGTTTTGCCTCTGTATTAGCCACCAGAAGTCTATGATTATTTCTACTAGGAGTCTTCGGCGTGGTTCGTCTACTGCTGTCATGCCTAATCAGGTAACCGGCGACGTTGGATAGGCCATTATCTTGTGGGTGCCTTCTCCTGGCATTAGATTGTTCCTTATCCATTCTGATCTGACGTTGGGTAGGTCATTCTATTTTTTCCTCTACTTCTGGTGAGTGCCTTCTCCGACTATTAGATTGTTCCTTGTATACTAAAATTATATTTGTCCCTGCACCAGGAACCATTATCCTTGGCCAATCTACCTAGATAGTGTTAAAAGGGGCATCTTTTAAATCACATCTCTGGGTGACCCACAATGTTTAGGTCTTTCCTATTTTCTCTACTCAAACAACAGTCTCCAAGGTACAGTTGCGTAGTAGCAAGGACAATACAAATTAACATCTTTTCATTGCGGCTAAAGTCAGGTAATTTCTCATTTCTGAAAAAGGGTTCCCATATCTCTGGTTTTTTTGTACATATATTATCAGTGTTATTAAGATTCTGTCCGAAAGAGAATATACAATATGTCGTTTTTTGTTTTATATAATAAAAACCTGAACTTGAGAGTCATTGACATGTTTGTCTAGATATTGCATCCATATTTTTACATGTCAACCCGTCAAATGAGATGTTCTTGTTATTTTATATAAAACTTACATGTAAAACAATGATTTATTTAAACCATGATAGACATTACTCTCCCCCTCCCTCAACCCCTAGTAGAGACAAATGCTTAGAAGGGTGGTAAATTTAATGCGGCCTCTGAGAGTCAAACTCGAGTCCTTTTATTAAGGGACATCATGCTTGACAAATCTTGTAGATGGGAATGATTTATTTCATATCTTGAGTTTGATTTAGGTTCTCTTTTTGTTGGAATTGTTGTCAATGCCATATTTAGTAATATTTTCTGATCTTAATTTTTTTTCATGTTGCTGATAAATATGTGAGATCATATTTTAATTAATAATATTAGATCACTCTAAAAAATCAGGTTTATCACCATTACATACTCTTGACAATCGAATATTATCAAGTGGTATTGACAATATCTTAGTGTTAGTATTAAAAAACCATGATTGACGTATAATATTCATTCAACTATATAAGTTAATGACCTATTTTCTCATTGAGTATGTATTACTTGGATACAAAAATCTTAACCTTTTTCTATACATAGGCCAAAATAGTATATTTCTTAATTTTACAATACATGATCTATCATCATTATTCTAATTAATTATATTAGGTTGCTTATATTTAAATTTGTTATGCCATCCTAGAGCATGCCATTGTCGCTTTTTTAGATCACCATAAGGATAAAGTCCTCTTTACCTTAAAAATCGTGTTTGTTTAGCATAGCGATGAAGACATATTCTTTTAATAACTTTTCCATTCTTTTTTCTTTTCAGTTATCCTCTCTTTCCCACATGTTACTAAACAACCATTTTTAATAAATTTTCCATTCCCTTTCCTTTCCCATTTGTCCTTTCTTTCCTAAATGATACCAAATAACCATTTGTAATACCTATATCAACTAAATTATTAGCAATGATTTACTTTTAGAATTGATTACATTTATCTCATGCATATCCAAATTCTTGTCATTGTTTTATAATGAAATAAAATTTTGATATACATGTTTTTATTTTATTTATTTTATTCATGGTAAAAATTTAAGATCAACTAGATATAGAATATTTTTAAAGAGCATGCTAAGTTTGTTTTGTGAACTACATTACTTGCACTTTTTCTCTACAAATGATAGATTTTTTAGTTCAGTCAAGTGATCTTAGTTGAACTTTGTTTACATTTAATGATGAAGATATTGTAATATTGAATAATATCATGTTGTTACACATTAGAACCTGAAGATTTAAAGAAGATAAAAACAAATTAATAAATTCCTAATTTTAATAACACATTCAATACAACTTTAAATGATCAACTTGACGTGCTATGTTAGATGCAATAAAATATTATAAAAAGAAATTAATTAAATAAGGCATATCTTGCTCCAATTTTTATCAGTAGATTTTTCTATAACACTTGAATAATGTCATGTTGTAGACAATTACTATACTAACATGTGCACATTATAATTTTTTTCAAACATTCTGTAGTGATATGTATTTCTGGTTCATATATTTTCAAACGAACGGTGGATAAGATCACATCTTCATGACAAGAGGTGTACACCTTAGGCCTCACTCAAGGTAATGGGCCAACCCTTACGAGTCCAAAAAAATTGGATCTACATAGTCATAATTCAAATACAACTCTTTAATATAATGCTATTTTAGTTAAGTCAAATGATCTTAGCTGAAAATTGTTTTCATTTAATGATGAAGATATTGTAATGTTGAATAATGTCATTTGTTACACATTAGAACATGAATATTTAAAGAAGATAAAAACAAATTAATAAATTCCTAATTTCGATAACACATTCAATACAATTTGAAATGCTCAACTTTACGTGCTATGTTAGATGCAATAAAATATCATAAAAAAGAAGATTATTTAAAATAGGCATATCTTCAATAAAAATTTATTTGAGAATGCATCTTGCAAGCTAGGGAAAAGGAGTTCATCAAAATATCTAGAGAAGTATTTTTATTATTTTCATATGGATGATCAACTTATTTTCCTACTATGATACTAAATATATTATTTATTATTTTTGTAGATGGATTACTTAGCTGACAGGAGTTGGATGTACATTGAAAGACATTTCCTTAGTAAAGATTTTTGAGAGGGGGTGTCTGCATTCATAGACTATGCTCTTTCTCATCAAAGGCCTTTAAGAAATAATCAATTGTTGTGTCCATGCAAAACTTGTAGCAATAGGTATTTAAAATCAAAGGAAGATGTTTATGAACATGTCATGATTAAGGGATTCTTACCAAATAGTATTTGGGTGACTTTCATATTCTTTGTATCATATAAATCATTGTAAAGCAAAATCCAGTTCTACTACTGATTAAACAACAATATAACTTATGTAATATCACATGTTTGCATAGAAATTTTGTTTGAACATATTTGGATTATTTTCTTTTTTATGTAGATGGTTGATCATATTGGTTGTAAGGAACGTCAAAAAACATATGTCATTTTGATAATGATGATCATGTTGATCTTGCGCAAGAGACGACATAGAAATTATCTGTGTATTAAAAAATCATATGTACTTAGGGATAAGCATATGAATAATACTTTGTTTCTTATGAAGTTCTATTTAAAATAGATATGATGTGGTTTGCAAAATATAAAGTTTGTGATGTTTGTAGTACATTACATTTCATTTATTGTAATAAAATTATAGCAAACCAATCACATGGAACTCATTTTCCTAAAAAACTTTGATTTTTAAACCAATCATCTGAACTCAATTTCTAGGAACTGCACTTTAGTTCCTGGAAAAGGACTTCCAAAAAAACTCTACTTACACTGAACCAATCGGAGCCTTCCAGGAAAATGAGTTCCATGAAAATTTTAGTTACACCATACCAGTCAGACCCTTAAAGATCGATGTTTATCAATTGTACATAATTTTGTTTCTCAACTAAATTCTACACCTATAATTTTACCAAATTGACCATTGCGGTACCGTGGTGCTTTTATGTAAATGTATGAATCTTGATAATTTTTGAACTTTTTGTACCAAATTACCAAGTAAAATTTGCATATATATATATATATATATATATATTTATATATATATATATATATATATATAGTCAGGCTATAATACACTCGAGTGTACGGATCACACGAATACACTCAAGTGTGTTTGCATATCAAGACTATTTTTTGCAAAATGTAAACCATTGATCTTCACCGTCATACTATAACTAAGCTACATACACATTTTGAGCCCATTTGGATGAGTGTAAGTCACTCACCCAAGGGCAACAAAATCGACGCACGAAACTAATTTGAAATGCATAATTTTTGTGGTCTTCATAACATGAGCTATACATATCCAAATGTTCTCAAATTTTGCGTATGAGTTGTTCACGAGATGTTTAAGAAGATCAAGAGATTAGATTTTCAAAAAAAATATTGCATCATGAAAAACTACTTGAGTGTATTCCACTCCAGATACACTCGAGTGTATTCTAGCCTGACTCTCTCTCTCTCTCTCTCTGTATATATATATATATATATATATATATATATATATATATATATATATATATATATATATATATATATATATATATATATATATATATATATATATATATATATATATATATATATGAATTGTATCCATTTTTTTCCAGAATGGTTGACCGAAAATTTTATCGTATCTTTGCCGTTTTTTATCTGAAGTTCCCGCATAATTCCCGAATACCAAAATTTTCAACCTCGTCGAATAACGCCGAATATTGAATTTGTGACTATGCAACACACTATACATATTGTTGTATCTACAATAGACTCCTACTTCTTATTATATACTGTGAATCGAGCTGGATGCAATTTCTTTTTAAAGAATTTTTTCATGAACATGGAATCAGATCATGATTTTTTTATAAAATTATTGTCAAATATGGGTACAAGTTCTTTATACCTTATAATGTGGGGTACGCATACATTTTGTCAATTGTTTGTTATTTGTTTACTTTATATGTTGCTTAAAAATACATTAATCTTAAAATGTAATACTCATGTATGCGTAGGGGACATTGAATACTTTGCGTCTTCAACCCTATGTGGGGTAAGTGCCACTATATTGATCCGTTATGAGGAAAATTATGTGGGAACATGGAAAAACTCATGGAGTTATAAGTACTTCATAAAACAATTTCAGTTACATAATACATGTATTGAAAGTTCCATATATAGTTACTAATGCATAGAATTTTTTATATGAATTTGAATAGCACTCATAAAGTTTATCAAAAGAGAGATGTGCAATATAGGAAGAATTTGAAATGGGAAATTATCAAGGTAATTTACCATTTTGATCCAGAAAAATATTGCTTTCTGATTCACTAATAGAAATGTTGTTCTAGATTCTTCAAATTCTGCTACTTGATTTGATATGGTCTTATTTTTACAAATGCTCTAATTTTTACATATATCGATTAGATCTTATTTGGGTCAATATCATCAAGTTGCTCGGGCATTATCCTTTGAAACAAGATATTACACTTTGGGTTTATAAGTATACCCTATAGGTAGATCCCAATTGTAAGGACATTTAATAAGTTTGTAAAGAGCCTTCTTCTAGAATGTATGCAGGAGTTTAATGACTGTTTGCTTGACAGTGGTCTACTTGAATTGAATTTAAATGTTGTGAGGCTATAGTTTAACAAAGGTTCCTTTTTAAAGGGTGGCATTTTTCACTCTTACAAAATCCCCCTCTTGCAAGAGAAAGTTTTGCATCATCCAGTATGGCATATAAACCACACCTTCTTCAGCAATAAACCATGCCTTTTTCACTCTTATAGCATTTTTTATTATGTTTACACATACCTTTTATTAAGTTTTCTGGCTATTTATACATTTCCATCCTCTTATTTGCTAACAAGTTCTCACAATTATTTGGATAACAAATTAATATTTATTTTGTACAGTGTCCAAAGCAGCCGAACAATACAGATTGCAGATATTATGTGCTGAAGTATATGAAAGACATATTTGATGTGAGAAATAGAAATATTCTTGAATGTGTAAGCTACTTAACATTATATTCTTTTAGTTTGTTCAAATTTCTAAATAAATTGAAAAAATCACAATATGTTGATATATTTGTCATATGATTGCAGTATTATTCAAAGTATATTGGTTGTTGCTTCAACCAAGAAGAAATTGATGAGGTACGAAATGAGTGAGCGACATGTGTTCTTGAGCACACATAAGATTATTTGACATGTGGGGGAGACATTTGTTCTTTAGCATAGACCAATGTGTGAAACTTTTTTAGTTAGTTCTCAGTTCGATTCTAGAGTGGATACTTAGTACTTTGTATTATTGAATTGTTGTATGGATGATTTAATATTAATTAAATTTAGTATGAGTTTCTTTCAAGGTTTGATGGAAATTTTGTTCAACTATGTGTTTGCTTGTGAAATGAAAAAGTATAATTGCATATTTATTATAATTTATTAATAATATGGTTAATTTGATCAATACAATTGGTTCGATATATGACCTGTCAAACTCTAATCAAAGACAACAGTTAATTATATGTTGTAAAATGTATGGTTCTACAACAAACAACACATGTTGTGTTATCCACACCTATTACAGCAGGTTTGTCAGGAAAAAATACACATATTACAACAGGTGTTTCTAGTGAATTACAACATGCATAACCTATTGTATAAATTGTGTATATTATAATAGACACACACCATGTTGTCTAAACAATCCTATTACAACGGTTAAATGTATGGAAAAACAACATACTCCAACTGTTGTATAAACATGTATATTACAATAGGTGCACTACATGTTGTAATATACTGTAACATCCCTGACCTGGGTTATGAACTAACCCTAGGTGTTTTGTTTAATTATGTAATTATATGTATGTGATTATCTTTTGAGTATGTAATTAAAGCTCCTGAGGAACATACATTTCCATTTCTGTCCTTTTTTTAAACAATGTTGTAATATTGTTTTGTAATACAGGGACCGATGTGAAAATTACCCAATTAGAGGGGTTAAATTTCAATTTACACATGTTTAGATGTTCCTTTGGTGTTGAGACATCATAAGAAAGAATATGATGAAGTATGATGGATTCTCCGAACTTGGGCATCAAGATGCAGCTTGTGGAGCAATCCTTGTGCTTGAAACCCTAGTTTTGGTGTAAAGTGCAATTTACCCAAAATGTGGGGTGCAACTTATAAAATACACCTTTTAGAATATCTTTTATGATTCTTGGCACCATTTGGAGTAAGAATGATGAAGAGGGAGCTTCAATTGAATAATCAAATAAGAAGATAACCTTAGTAATTAAATAATCAAGTTTGTAAAAATAATAACCCTTTCATATGTGCAACTTAGTAAGAAGTTGGATTTCTTTACCTTTAGACCTTGGGTTTAAGATGAGTTTTTCTTAAGTATGACAGGGAGAAACGTGGCTTAGAATAAGGGAAGGACCTAGATGATAAATGGAGAAACAAGTTGTCCTTATGTTGGAAATTCATCCAAAGTATATATACACCTTTTTTCTCACTTAACAAGGATCGTTTCCTTCACTTCCCTTCTTATCTTTTTGCTTGGACCGACTAAGGCAGAGCTCTTGAGTAGAGGATAACGGCTAAGGAGTTCTAGGTAAGCTTTGATCCTCATCTTGCTCGGATTCATGGAGGAAATCATGGTCCAAGGTTGGTCTTAGGGTCTTTCTTACTTGGTTCTTCTTTCTAGCCGACCTTTCCCAATCAATTCTTGGAGAAACGACCTTGGCCGACCTGTGGAGCTCAAGACGCCATTAAAAGCTTGGAATCTTGGAAGCTTGGAGCTCTAGGGACGACCTTAAGGCGGGTTTTATAACTCTAAACCCTTATGCTTTGTTATGCATATCTTCTTTCTTGTAAATAGTAGTTTGTTCTTCTTTCCCCTACCTTCCCTTGCATTTTTGCAAGTAAAACCGTGAAGAACAAACCTTAATCTTGAGGTAGGAGATGATGGGCATTAATTCCAAAGTTAATCTTTATCTTACTTTACCAAACGATCTTGCACCTTTGGTCTAAACGGTTTGCAAAAACCGTTTGAAACCAAACGGTTTCAAAACCGTTTGGATTCATGCGGTTTGCAAGACCATTTAGATTTAAACGGTCTCCAAGACCGTTTGGGAGGTTTGATCAAGAGTTGACCATTTTAAGGTCTGCTGGTCACATTATGAATTAATCACCTACAAACAATCATCATCTAATTGCAAGTAATTATCAAGTTCAAGGCACTTTAATTACCTAAACCCTAATCAGGTTCAATTGTTGATTTTATGGACCAATCATGTTGAAGTTTGGGTTGAGTGGCCCAAACGGTTTCAAAACTGTTTGGGGATCACCCAAACGGTCTCAAGACCGTTTGGTGATCACCCAAGACCATTTGGAGGTCTAGAGTTAAGATATTTTGATCAATTGCAGGTCCAATTACAATAGGTTGTTGAAATAATTAAAAGTGTTGATTTTGTGACTTAATTAGGGTTCAACCCTTAACAAATGGACTTAGATTTTGATGGGACCTTGGGAAAACGGTCTCAAGACCATTTGGAGGATGTCCAAACGATCTCAAGACCGTTTGGGCCAAATCATGCTCCAATTGGGTGGTAGTTGATGAGTTCAACTTCAATTAGACTCATGTTGATGGTTGATCGATTACAAACCCTAATTCAATTGGTTCCAACCCTAATTGGCTATCAATTGAGGGTCAATTGAGTGTCCAATTGGTTAAAGATAACCCTAATTGGCTCGGGTGATAAGTGGTTAACATGTATGAGACCAATTGAGGGGTTCAACATTGATAACCCTAATCGATTTCAAGTGTTGATGCACTTTCTAGGTCCATGCAGTTTTGAGATATTTGGACCAAATAGTCTCAAGACCGTTTGAGTCCAAACGGTCTCAAGACCGTTTGGGGGCAAATGGTCTCAAGACCATTTGGGCCCAAACGGTTTCAAAACCGTTTGGACTCATGCGGTTTCCAAACCGTTTAAGGTCATGCGGTTTCAAGGAAAATTTGTTCATGTGGTTTCAAGGTCAACTCTAGTTAAACGGTCAACATGATCAAACGGTCTTGAGTGTGAACATGTCCATGCGGTCTTGAAGGTCAAAGTTACCAAATGGTCAACCCTTCCAAACGGTTTCAAAATCGTTTGGAGGTTGAAGTGTGAAATCGTTTGGGGATTTTTAGGGTTAAGGATGCTTAATGCTTTGAAGGCTTAGATGGTTCAATGGTTGTTTAATCTGAACCGTATTGATGTTGGATCAATGGGCTCTAGAGGGGGGGCGAATAGATCTACACACACTTCGCAAAATCAATTAGACCACCAATTTAATCGTAGTGCAAAAACTAAAGCAATCAACACTTTGATGTCCTATTCTAGCATACAAAGCAAGGATAATAGATAATGAATAGCATGCACTTGGACAGGTGGTTTAGAGTGGTTCCACGTCCTAAACTTAGGAATGATGTCAGTCCACTACCTAGAGTTGGTTAGACTCTAGGATTTGCAACTTGGTTCTCTTATATATCACTATAAGATTACAAGATACATAAACCACACAATCAAGGGCTTAATTTCTCAAGCTAAGATCTTCTACCTATCCAAAGACTTACCCACAAAGCAAGATTCTTCAGCCTTCTTCAAAGGACTTACCCAATCTTACCTTTGTCTTCAGCCTTGCAGTATTTATCTATCTCACTTGAGCTTTGCCTTGCACCTCTCCTTCACTTGGAGAGCTTCTCCACGTTTTCCCTTCACCAAGGGATCTGGAGCAACGAGCTATCTTCACTCTTGAAGATCAGCAACACATCTTCCTCTTCACTCGGAGAAGAACAACAGCAACTCCTCTTTCACTTGGAGAAGTAGCTTCAATCAATCTTCAATGGGATTTGGAGGTAGGAAGAGAGAAAGGATAGCTTTACATAATACAGAGGATATCTCTCATACACAGGGACCTAACTCACGAATTTGTCTTGAAGGTAGAGAGAGAAAGGGGCTCAAGGGCTTGGAACACTCTCAACTAAGCTAGAACCAAGTTTGCAATGGAAGAGCAGCTTGGAATGAAGTCCAAGGGGTTCTATTTATATTTGAGGGTGGCCCTTTATGTTGTGGAACACTTGGGTGCAAAAGTAGTCATTTTTTGTTCAAGAAAACAACTCTATTTTTGCCTAAAACAATTCACTAATGGTCATATTACTTTTTCTGCAAATTCCGTACAATGCAATCGGTCGAGTTTTAATGGGGGTAACTCGACCGATCAAGTAAGAGGCAAACCGATATTCAAGTGATCGGTCGAGTTTGTCCTGAGGAAACTCGACCGACCATTTCAACTGGAAATGGCCTGCTACCTGATCGGTCAATTTATGTGAGTGCACAACTCGACCGATGCAATCTTCAGAAAATCGACCAAGGCTGATCGGTTGAGTTTCAGGCTAGGGAAACTCGACCGACCAAGTGCCTGTAATTGATTTTCTAAATTGCAATAAAAGTGATTAGCACTTGGTGAATTTTGTCCCAAACATTTTTCTCTTCTAAGTTACAAGCCAATTCATCATTACAAGTGATTACATGGATGTTCTAAGGTCATTTACATAGAAATCCTAAAATGCACACTTGTAGCCATTTTGGCTTGCACTTGGCCCATTCTAGGGCTTGTATATATGATCCTTTTCATGTACCTAATGCCTGCAAACAATCTTAAACACACATGTTAGATACATATGAATGGAATGGTTAAGTCATTATCAAAATATAGGTAATGTATAACCTCTAGGTCAACATTCTCCCCCTTTCTGACAATGACAAACCATTCCTCAAACATATTGAAAAGGATAAGAAAGTTATACCTTTGCCTTGTGAATTAGGGGGATTCATAATAAGAACAATTTGAATTTCTCCCCCTCAAACTATGCTTCCTCTCACCTACATGTTAGGTTTTCTATACATGGCAATACTAATATCCGTGTAATATGTAATCCTTTGCATGTCACATGATCAACAGCAAATTAACAAGAAAAGGATCACCTAGGCAAGAAAGCAACAATATAACAACAAGAAACAATATGATTGAGTCTCAAACCATGAGATATTTCTCCCCCTTTTGACATTATCAAAAAGGTAGGGGGGTAGAAGAGCAAAAACTAGGTCTTCTCCAAGACTCAACCTCACATATATGCAAGGTAATAAACAACATTGTAAAAGCATATATCATACAACCACGGAGAACATACAATCCAAGTCATAATCAAAATATAGCTCAAAAAACACCAAGCATAAGATAACACAAATTAAGTAGCCAAAGTGCATAGCAATGATATTCCAACTCAGAAAGATGTCCTCATAAGCAACTACAACCATAAAACGAGAAAATAGTGAATAAGAAAATAGTACAGCTCAGAATAATGTGCCAGGATGTTGCTTATACAAAAGAGTCTAGAAAGATATATATAATAGACATGCTAGACTATAAGCTAAGACAACCTCCTAGACATCTAAGCTATCTATGTCAACTGCTTCCTTGTCGTCTCCAGGGTTATAGTCCTCATCACCATTCGAAGGCAGAGCAGTTGTGCCAGTAGCATATCCAGCACCATCATCACCATCCTCGTCAAAAGCATCCTCAACGTCACCATCATCAGCATCAACATCCTCGTCTGCATCCTCAGCCTGGTCGGGCATCTCCTCGTCATCAGGACCAAAAGAGCGACCGGGCCAACGGGCATTCTGCTCGGCCCATGACATACCAAGAGCAAGGAGCTCCTTGGCCGGTGGGAAGGACAGAGAAGAGTCCCCCAAGGAAGCGATCAGAGTGGCCAGGGGGCCAGCAGGTAACGGCAGGAAAGCAGGAGTGGAAATACCAGCAACATACTAAGGTGGAGCGGCAGCGGAAGGCTCGGCAACAAACGGTGGTGGAGCAGGGAAGTAATGCTCGTATGCATAAGAGGCATAGGCACTACCCGTGTATGGCTGGTAGACAGGGTAGGGTGAAGTACAGGACAGGTTCATGGTAGACATGATTGAACACAAATCCTGGTGGAGGTGGTCCTGAACCTGACGGTTGTACGCCTGTTCATGCATCATATATCCCAGAAGGGTTTCATTTGATGCACAGAACGATGCACGGCTAGGGCTGGGATGTGGTTGCAGAGGTGGAGCATGGGTGGAGGAGGGAGGTACACCAGAAGTAGAGGCGGAGGCTGAGGCAGAAGCACTAGGGCCAGGGGTAAAGACCAGGATATCCTTCTGAAGGGTGGTTTCACTAATGCACACTCCTTTGCGAGCAACTGGGTAATGGAAGTAAGAAAAGAGTGATTTGTCAGTGGCAAACTGGAAAAGACCACAGATCAGGGCTGGGTAGGGAGGGTGGGTGCCCTTGGTGTTCTTGCCGGTGTCAAAGCAGGTCATGTGATGTAAGATGTAACGAGCCCACTTGACACCTATATTGTTTAACAAACAATACATTAGGACCGCTGTGTTTTCCGCAATGTCCATTTGATTACGCTTTGGATGGATATTGCAGTTAATCACAAGGGCCAAGATGCGCCTCTGGAGGTCAAGGGAGGAGGAGGGTAGGGTTGACCGCTTCTTATAAGCCACATCAGGTTTCTTTAAAAAACGATGAATATCCAGTAGCATCAATTCATGGTGTTTATAAAAACTTTCCAGGTCAAGAAGATTGAAATACGCGTCATAGTCCTTACGCCAAGTAGTGTTTTCTTTGTCTCCGATAAGGTAGAAATTAAAAGTCTCCTCGAAGAGTTAAAAATGATGACCGACGATCATCGATGTGGGGACTACTTTGATATTTGGCGGGGGAACAAGCGAATCGTAGTTCCAACGCAGATTTGCGTAGAACTCGTGAACTACTTTTGTGCTAGATAATTGATTATTGAAGCAGTCACGTTCGATTTCTAGGGCGGACAAGTGGTGTTTGGCAAGAAGCCTCGAAATAGAGGTGATATACTCTTGAAAACGGTTAGCATCAACTAAGGGGCGAAAAGGAAAAGGAGATCGTGGAAGAAGATCCTTATACCAATTTACCGCCTCAACAGACACAAAGGAGGTGTTATCGAACGGAATCAAGCGATTAACAGAGGAGGAGGCTGGAGCATTGCCAGGAACAACACATTTTTGTCTACGGGAAGCCATGGAAACGAAAACAAGGAGAAAAACGTGCACACAAGCAAGATCAAACCTCAAAATCCAAAGAAGACACACCACACACGCCCGGGGAGGTCAAGAACAGGTTGCTAAGTCGCCCTAGGGTTAGGAACGGGGGAGGGTTAGGGCTTGGATTGAGAGCACGGGCTAGGAGATGAGGAATCGGTCGGCTATTTTCTAGTTGTAAGGGAAAATAGTCGGCCGATCCTAACTTTTAAGTTAGCGCTGTCCGTCGATCGGTCGAGTTCTGAGGGTGTACAACTCGACCGAATGGTCCACTGAAGACATCTCTCGGCTCCTGATCGGTCGAGTTTTCCAGGGTGGAAACTCGACCGAAGGTCAACTTGACCTAGCAGTCTAAATCTTAGATTCTAGCCATATACATGCTGATGAAATTTATTTTTCCATTCTATTATGCATAATTAACATACCTAGGCACATTTTTCTCATCATTGGGAACTATTTAGCGATAAAATGCGAAATTTGATAAAACCCAAAAACAAGCATAAAACTAAGCATGTTGATAGACAATTTAAGCATAAACAAGCATGTATATGAGCAACATAAGGTGAAGATAGACATGAGCAAGCATGTAGGAGAGAGACCACTAGCTAGATCACATAGCAATATCATTTAAATCAACAATGAGCAGTTTAGATCGAATAAAATTGAATTGATATCTAGCTAGAGGTTTTGTAAAAATGTCCGCCAACTGATTTTCTGTGTCCACATGTGTTATATATATATATATATATATATATCTTTCTTAGCAATGTGGTCACGAAGAAAATTATGGCGAACCTCTATATGCTTGGCTCTACTATGCAATATAGGATTGTAAGATAGGTTAATTGTACTAGTATTGTCACAATAGATAGGAGAAGCATCAAAAAATATGTTAAAGTCTTGGAGCATTTGCTTCATCCATATGACCTGTGCACAACAACTCCCGACTGCAATGTATTCAGCTTCAGTAGTTGATAATGCCACTGTGCTTTGTTTCTTGGAGAACCAAGACACTAAGCATGGTCCTAGAAGGAAGCAAGTGCCACTTGTGCACTTTCTATCAATCAAACACCCTGCGTAATCCACATCACTATATGCTTTAAGAGTAAAATCCCTTGATTTAGGATACCATAGACCAAAATTTTGGGTTTTGGCTAAGTACCTCAAAATTCTCTTAACAGCAGTGAGATGTGACTTCTTAGGGCAAGATTGAAAGCGAGCGCACAAGCCAACACTAAACATAATATCAGGTCTAGAGGCAGTTAAGTAAAGTAAACTTCCAATCATACCTCCATAGAGCTTCTCATCTACCTTTTCACCTTCTTCATCTTTTTCAAGTTTGGCGGTGTTTGACATGGGTGTATCCATCAACTTCATGTTCTCCATCCCAAAGCACTTGAGTAGTTCAGTTTTGTATTTTCCTTTTTTGATGAAGTTTCCTTCCTTTGTTTGCTTGATTTGAAAGCTGAGGAAGAAGGTCAACTCACCCATCATGCTCATCTCAAACTCACTCTGCATAAGAGAACTAAACTCCTTGCAAAGATCAAGATCAGTCCCGCCAAAAATGATATCATCAACATATATTTGAATTATAAGAAAATGGTTAGAAGTGTGTTTTAGAAACAAGGTAGAATCAACTTTGCCCATGACATACCCATTATCTAACAAAAAGTTCTTTAATTTCTCATACCAAGCTTGATGTGCTTGTTTGAGTCCATAGAGAGCTTTTTGTAACAAATAAACATGATTGGGTAATTTTTCATTTTCAAAGCCCAGAGGTTGAGTAACAAATACTTCCTCCTCGATTGTACCATTCAAAAATGCACTTTTAACATCCATTTGATATAGCAAGAAATTTTTATAACTAGCAAAGGCAAGTAGCATACAGATAGATTCTAATCTAGCAACAGGAGCATAAGTTTCATCAAAATCAATACCTTCCTATTGGTTGTAACCTTGTGCCACTAAAATTGCTTTGTTCCTTACCACTTTTCCTTGCTCATCTAGCTTGTTGCGGTAGATCCATTTGGTGCCAATGATTTTTCTATCACTTGGTCTTGGCACTAAGGTCCACACTCGATTCTTCTCAAACTGCTCAAGCTCTTCTTGCATGGCAAGGATCCACTCATCATCGCCAAGGGCTTCTTTGATGTTCTTTGGCTCTAGTTGAGAGATGAAGGCGCTATCTGCTTGTTCTTTGTTGTGAGCAGCTCATGTCCTCACTCTCTCGAACAGGTTGTCAATGGTCAACTCCTTGGGGTGATTCTTTGCAAAGCGAGGAGTGGGATCCTTCTTTTCTTCTTCTTTTTCTTCTTCTATCACCTGCTTGCCTTTGTCTTTGATGTTGAGATCTTTTAAGATAGGAATTATTTCATCTGCAACATCATCATCACCAATATGCTTGCCAACAACAGGGTTAGTTTCAATAAACTTAACATTGATAGATTCTTCAATTTTAGACAATTCAATGTTAAATACTCTATATGCCCTGCTAGTAGTGCTATAGCCTAGGAAGAAAGCCTTATAGGATTTCGGATCAAACTTGTCGAGAGAATCCTTCATGTTTAAAACAAAGCAAGGACATCCAAAAACATGAAAGAAATCAATAGACGACTTCCTACCACGCCATAGTTCATAGGGGGTTTTCTTGAAAGACGGATGTGTGAAAAGTCGGTTTTGCACAAAACATGACGTGTTAATAGCTTCAGCCCAAAACTTCTTAGGAGTGTCATACTCAAGAAGCATGGTCCTAGCCATCTCTTATAGAGACCTATTCTTCCTCTCAACAACCCCATTTTTTTTAGGTGTGCGAGGAGAAGAGAAATTGTGCGAATAACCTGATTTTTCACAAAAACGCTCAAAAAGATCATTTTCAAACTCTCCCCCATGATCATTACGGATAGAAACAATATGGCAAGAAGCTTCATTTTCAACCCGTTTAAAAAGCTCGAGAAAACATCAAGAGTATCGCTTTTAGAAACGAGAAAGAAAGTACAAGTATATCTAGAGAAATCATCAACAATAACAAAACAATACTTGGAGCCACGAAGCGTTTGAGTTCTCATTGGTCAAAATAGATCAATATGAAGAAGTTCAAGAACTCTCTTGGTACTCATGACTCCTTTGGATTTGAAGGAGGATTTGGTTTGTTTCCCTTGTGTATAAGGTTGGCATTCCTCATCCTTATCAAAATCCAATTTAGGAAGTCCTTGAACCAAGTCCTTTTTGTTCAAATTCCTCATTTGATGCAAATTCACATGACCCAAACGACGATGCCAAAGAGAAAGATCGTTTTTATCCACAACTAAGCATCTATTTAGTATGGGCTTAAGAGCATCGAGAACAATAACATAAAGATTACCATTTCTAGTTCCCTTATATATAACACTGTAGGAGAGGGAATCTAGAAGCAAGCATTCTAAAGAAGTAAATATCACGAGATAACCATTGTCACATAATTGGCTAACACTAATTAAATTGTGATGTAGACCATCAACAAGAAATACATTTTTAATACATAATTCATTACCTACATCACCCTCACATATAACCTTACCCTTCTTGTTGTCCCCGAAGGTTACCGATCCTCCTTTCTTTTTCACAAATTTGTTGAAATGGCTGATTTCTCTAGTCATATGCTTAGAACAGCCACTATCAACAATCCATTTCTTTTTAGCCTGCAAGAAAAGAGGATGTCGGAACCCAACTCAAACTTTGGGGTTCGGGGTTAGCTTGGGGACCCATTTCATGTTTGGGTTGGTCCCCTTGGGCTTGTAAGGACAGTTGGTAGAATAATGGTCATCACATTTGCAATGAATACAAACCATAGGGTTTTTAGAGCCGGAAGTCTCTCCATTGAAAATTGGAGGTTCCACACTCTTTTTCTTACCCTTCTTCTTCTTACCTTTGGGAGCAGTCCCATTATATCCTAAACCACTAGTACCAACTTGTTTGGTAGAGTGATCTAGGACATCATTTAGGGATTTCTTTCCCAAAAGAAACCTTAGCAAAGTAGATCTTAATTTAGCATTATCATCACTAAGATTTACAATAGTAGTAGATAGACAAGAAATATCTTCTCTTGTATGCAAAAGGTCGGCCTCAAGACAGAGGGCTTTAGTAAGTTTGGGTTGAGTGGCCCAAACAGTTTCAAAACCATTTGGGGATCACCCAAACGGTCTCAAGACCGTTTGGTGATCACCCAAGACCATTTGGAGGTCTAGAGTTAAGATAATTTGATCAATTGAAGGTCCAATTACAATAGGTTGTTGAAATAATTAAAAGTTCTGATTTTGTGACTTAATTAGGGTTCAACCCTTAACAAATGGACTTATATTTTGATGGGACCTTGGGCAAACAGTCTCAAGACCGTTTGGAGGATGTCCAAACGATCTCAAGACCGTTTGGGCCAAATCATGGTCCGATTGGGTGGTAGTTGATGGGTTCAACTTCAATTAGACTCATGTTGATGAATGTTGATGGTTGATCGATTACAAACCCTAATTCAATTGGTTCCAACCCTAATTGGCTATCAATTGAGGGTCAATTGAGTGTCCAATTGGTTAAGGATAACCGTAATTGGCTCAAGTGATAAGTGGTTAACATGTATGAGACCAATTGAGGGGTTAAACATTGAAAACCCTAATCGATTTCAAGTGTTGATGCACTTTCTAGGTCCATGCGGTTTTGAGACATTTGGTAGAAACGGTCTCAAGACCATTTGGGCCCAAACGGTTTCAAAACCGTTTGGACTCATGCGGTTTCCAAACCGTTTAAGGTCATGCGGTTTCAAGGCAAATTTGTTCATGCGGTTTCAAGGTCAACTCTAGCTAAACGGTCAACATGATCAAACGGTCTTGATTGTGAACATGTACATGCGGTCTTGAAGGTCAAAGTTACCAAACGGTCAACCCTTCCAAACTGTTTCAAAACCGTTTGGAGGTTGAAGTGTGAAACCGTTTGGGGATTTTTAGGGTTAAGGATGCTTAATGCTTTGAAGTCTTAGATGGTTCAATGGTTGTTTAATCTGAACCCTATTGATACCTAAAGACATTAAGGGGTTAAGTAACTAGTAGATTGACCCATGTTATGGTTAATGGTGAACATTACCAATGTACCCTTGAAGGGTTCAAGTAGACAACACCCTTTGATCAAGCAAACCCTAATGACCACAATGGTGATGACTTGACTTATGTTAATTAAAGATGACTTGACCTAACCTAATCTAGAGTGATGTAAACATCATCTGTTAGTGAGAGGAGAGAGAAGGCTCCTATTATGAATGAAAGTCAAGTAAAACACCTTCAATATGCATGAATGCACATGATTAGGGTATGATCCACCAAAGTGAGATCATAGAAACCCTAATTATTATAATTGATGAATCTTAACCTAATTTGGGGGCATCAATGATGATAATTCTCATACATGATGATGCTATGAGCCCAATTCACCATGAAGTGAATAGTAAACCATAATTCTAGGGTAATAACATGTAATGTGAATAGTAAACCCTAATTGAGGGTGATGTGATGAAATGTACAATAAACCCTAATTCTAGGGTAATAACATGTAATGTGAATAGTAAACCCTAATTGAGGGTGATGTGATGAAATGTACAATAAACCCTAATTCCAGGTTATGCTTTTAAGCATGAAACTTCATGATTAGAGTATGAGATGAGGAATCATTATTCCTAATCATAATGAAAGGGATTGGATAACCCTAATTGATGTAACTAAGGGAACCTAGCCTTAGTGAAGGCATGAAGGTACAACCCTTGAATTGAAAAGTTATTTCTGCTTTATAAATTGCTGATCCGGGAATGAATTGTTTATTGTTGCCAGTTGAATTAACCATGCAGGTTATTATAAGAGTATGATCATATCCAGGTAAGGGTTATGATATCATATTCACTAAAAGCATACTGTAGGCTTTATGAATAGTGATATATGCCATGTTGCCTAGTTTATGTGGCAACACATGAGATGGATGGGCTGTAAGAGCCATGAGTAATATCAGGGTCATGCTGATTAGATGACTTATGATGATTTAAGGGTTTGAACACCCCTATTCTTGAATCATAGTAATGAAATGATCAAGAATTGATATCCATATGATAACTGATGTGAGTTAAACTTAATACATTTAGTATTCTTCTTTTATAGTAAGTGTTTTATTAGTTAAATGCTTGGAAACATGCTTGATGTTAAAAGAATACTAAAATGTACCTAAATAATCAATTATAATCATACCATGTAGAGCCCTGATCATAGATCCATCATTGTCAGAAGCTAAATGATGGTGAAACAGGTTTTCCTAAGGGAACTCCTGGATCACATACTTTTGAGTATGTGGGGGAATATGGACGCGAATATCCTTACGTCCTAGTGTAGGAATTGATGTAGATGTACCTTAATCTATCAACCCTTCACTATATGTTTATACCGGGGTGATGTACCACAAATCTCCCGAGGGAATCTTTAAATACCGCATCGATGAGAGATAAACAAGAGATCTTTCGATGGCGATGAGAGTACAGAATGCCACTGTGACTCTAATAGTGAAGTGTCGGAATACCCTGGTAAGCTATTATAGCAGAGACACGAGATGTCCTGCATATTGATCCTCACACTGACTGAGGAAGATGAGGTCATAAGAATCCAGCTCTTTTGATGACCTATGTATGATACCGATGCGACTTAGTAGTGATCGGTTGGAGTATGAGCGGTATACCTCATCTCCGTAGGGCATAATAATGTTTGTAAAACATAATCAGCCGCGTAGCATATCTGCTTAGATTGAACTACGAGAAACAATGATTGATATTACATTATTTATAATATTCTAGTCCAGTAAATAGTATACATGTTCTTCATATCTTAATATTGTAATGATTTCTTGAGTAATAGTTGCTTTACTTAATCCTAAGCCTTTTGTTGAATGTTTTAAAGTTATATTGCTTATATTATTCTTTCTTTGCTATAAAAAAGCTTCTGGCGGAGAGTTATAACTCTCACTGGGACAATTATTCAATTGCCTCACCCCGTAGGTTTTGACTTTTTAGATGGACGTCGAGGACGGAGAAACCAATCCGAGGGTGAGAAGTATCAGCAGCAGCAACACTAGGGGTAAAAGTGAATCTTAGGTGGAGATACAGACTGTCCAGTCTTATAGATAGCATGTCTTATGTCGTCTCTGTACTCTCAGGTCCTAGGGGTCAGTAGGTCTGAGGTTTTTGGCTTTAAGCCTCGAGATTTTGTATCTTGCCTTGTACAGTTAACAGAGCAATGGATGTATCTAATCACTCAATAGGTGATTCCACAGAGATGTAATGTTTAACCATGTTGTAAACAGTTTATTTTGTTTCATATAAAAAGAGTTTTGTGTTTTTAAAGATCTCTTTCCAAAAAGTTTTAATTTCTAGTGATTTTTCATATTCCGCTGCTAATAAACCGCTTCCGCATTCGTTGATCTCGTTTTGGTGATTCGGTTGCCACATATACCTACCTATTACAATGAGTGTGTTTAGTGAAAGACAACATGCTTCGACTGTTGTATAATATATATTACAATGGGAGAACCACATGTTGTAAAAAATACCCCTATTACAACGGGCGAACCGCATGTTGTAAAAAATACCCCTATTACAACGGGTGTGTTTAGTGAAAGACAACATCGTTCAACTGTTGTATAATATTTATTACAATAGGTGCACCACATGTTGTATAAAATACCCATATCACAACATGCCATTCCTTAAAAGACAACATGTTTCAACTATTGTATAAAATACATTTATTACAACACGCGATCACATGTTGTGTAAAGCACCCCCCATAAGACCACGCGATCTAATACAACGGTTAACACCTGTTGTAAATTGAGAAAAGGAACTGTTGTAAAAAGCATTTTTTGTAGTAGTGAACATAGAATTTCTTTATACATTATATATCTTCTGAAATTATAATGTACGATATGCTTTCATTAGATTCATTTAAGAGTCGATGCATCAAAAATAGCAAATTGACTTAATGGTCCAACTTGCATGCTGCCTTCGCGGTCTCGCATCTTTTTGTGTCGTGGCCTACCATGTCCACACTTTTTGATAAGAAAAAAATCACCTTGTTGGTAGAAGGTATCACTGTATTGGGAGGGGGTATGATGGTCATTCAAAGTAGGGACATCACGATGTATGGGACTAGATCATCACTACCAAAAGCTTCCAAGGGGATCATGAGCTCTCTCCTGATTTCCAATAGCATGGAATGACAATCCTCATGATTGTACTGAATACAAGTGACCTTAGCAAGTTTGGCATAACATCTCCTGTCAAAATACTTGATAGAAATAAATTTCAGAACATTTTCATTGAAAACTTCTACCAAGATCGTAATATCAGATTCATCATCAGTACTCTTTCTCCACCTAGAAATAGAAATGGTAGATATGAAATCCTGAACAATATCAAATATAGATTCATCATCTCTGCAATATATTGGAAGATCAGTGATTCAGAACCATGCCCTTTATTTTTCTAAATCTCATCCTAACATATCAATTAGACATATATTCAAGAGAGTGTTCACTCATCTCATAAACTTCTTGTCGATAACCTTGTGTGCCTCCTCTAAGGTGGGGAAGAAAATCACAACTTTCATAGTAGTGAATCAGCAACAATCAACCACAGACGTCCATGTCTCCTTCAGGAAGGGAACCAAATTAGCCCATGGATTGTTACTACTTCATGAGATCTCCACAAAAAATGCAAGTGATTCTTCCTTTCTACGGTGTTCAACTCTAGGTCTTAGGACCATTGTCACCCTCTTTGGAACGTGTTGGGTTGCCTTATGGCTAGCTAACCATGCTCCCTAAATTCCAGTGGAGGGAGACACACAAACAAAAAGATCTTTAGAGAATCACAAGGAGGAATGAAATGACACATACGCGCAAGACGATCATTTTGTCGACACATGTAGCATACCTTCTGTAACGACCCCGCCTCACGGTAACCCCCAATTAAGGGAGACCGAAAAGTCGATGCCGTTATCTAATTAACAGGATCAAAGGTTTGACAAATAATCAGTAATAATTAATAAACTCTACCAACTAAACTGAAAATAGGTATAAAATAAAACTTTTCTTACCTTGGAAAAACTGGGATTTCTAAACTTCTATCCATGAAGATGTTAATCTAACTAATCCTCCTGTGCATGTTATTTCTCATTCAATCCACATATGTCACTTTACTGTTTGTTCTTTCATTTGTACCTAAAACGCCGACAAACAAAACGTCAGTCAGCCGAAGCTGGTATGTGGGGGAAACAATAATTGTGCAACTATGTTGACATTCTAATCAACCAAATATCAGTTAACAACCAAGATTACGTTTTAAGCAATACTACTCAATCCTTGCCAATCCCATTTCTCTGTAACATCCCTGCAGTGGACATGGATACCACCTCTCTCATATGGTATATCATTACCCCCATGGCCCTACCACACAGGTAGCCAATACCTAGGGTTATGGAGTCGCATGGTCCTACCCAAAGGTAGACCAATCCCTGACTCATGATGACTTGATGGACCTACCCCATTGGTAGCCATTTACTAAGTCATTTAATGACCTGATGGACCTACCCTCATTGGTAGCCATTTACTAGGTCAATCTATAAAGCTACAGAGGGGACTAAGATCTGAGCTAGTAGGCATATTTCTTATGTGATAGTCATATTCACATTATACTTTGCATGAATTAAATACATCCAATAGTTTAATTCAAGCCACGATGGAAACATCGATAAAATCCCAGAAAACTAATTTGGGTAGTCATAAGCGTAACCACATACCTGTACATGTAGATTCAAGTGCAAGAATAGTCCAAACAACAATGAGCAAGCAAGCATTCAAGAAGACCCTGAAACAAATATACAATTTCCTTTTATTACTCGTGTCATTAAGATCTATTAAATCTAACTCGCTTCTTAGGGTTTCTAGTCCACTTTTAGGGTTTCCCTTCATCTTTTATTATTTTAAACCCTAATTTAACACAATTGATCACAAACCCTAATTATTTCCACATCTATTCCTCAACTCTGGATTAAAAGCATATTTAACCATTAATTAAGCTCATTAAGCCTCTTTTTATTAAAGCTACTATTTTTATCCTTTTAATCCATGGCAAACTCATAATAAGCATTTATCATCAATTCATAGTTCATTATGATTGAATCCACATGTGAACTCTATTTATCATTAATTCCATCTTGATTCATTCAAAAAAAACCATGATTACTATATTAAGGGTATTTACCCATAATTAGGAGCTTAACCATCATTTAACACTTTTAATATCCAATAGGTTGCAATTACTCACTTTCATCAATTAAGTATCATGAACTTAACCCTAATTCTTCATTATCTTCAATAAGGATTCTTTAATCCAACTTATGTTCAGGAATCATTATATTTCAGTTGTATACTAGAAATTTTCAAATTATAATCACTAAAATTCATGTTTTCCCCAAATTAGGATTTTTATCCCATTAAACCATGTACATGATCACAAAAACCCTAAAAGCAACATATCAATCACCCTTTTATGTTTTTACCTTTTCCTTTACTCTAAACAGGTTTATTTTGATCAAAAACCAAAATCAATATCCATCATGATTGCTTTTATCTCTTCCTAGGGTTTTTCCATTATTTAATGCATTAAAACATGAAAAACCCTATACTTCTTGAAAAACATTCACAAACAGGCTCTACTATCATTTTTATCATGTTCTACGCATTTTTCTGGTTAAAAAGCACTACCTACTTGCATTTTTCAGCCAAAGGATCTATTTTTAACGGTTTATACAAGTTTCAACCTTTTTCTTGAATATAGATCAGAGAGGTGACTAACCCTTTATTTTTCAGAAAAGTCTGGTTCGTTGGATCTACGGTCGCCTTTGACCGAGCGTGATCGGACGGACTGCGTGACTTGCGCCCACTGAGGGTCTGCTAGCGCGCTGGACAATATCGACCGTCGATCGCCCTCCTCCATCAACTGATGATCGCGATCCAACGACATCTGCTGCTTGACCTCGCTCGATCCAGGGAAAGCACTGTGGTGGCGCCACATTTTGAAGCTCGCCAGAGCTTCTAGATCTTGTCGACCTGGGGCACCAGGGAACTAGGAAAGCAGCCGGTCAATCTCGCGAGGGTCTGCTCGACTTGAAGGGGGGTTCTATTTATAGGATATAGGGCTCTCTTTAGGGTTCCCAATCTCACCGCCGCCCCTGGCTCTTGGTCGTTTTGGGCAAAACTTCTAAAACGAATGAAACCACCCAAAACCTAGGTGGGTTGGGTGCAGAATCACCTCACGAAGCCAACCAACATCTTTCCATGTTTGCATATGGTCATATTTCTGAGGAAAAATCGAGGGAAAAGTCCCTCTGCTCTTGCGGCAGTTTCCTTCTCAGAATTGAGGAAGGAGACGCACAACTGGCATCGGATCTTGATCTGATGGCTGATGTCATCCCAAGCAAAATCCTTTTAAATTGATATATATGTGACATTTGTTATAATTACAACACTTTAGGGAAATTTGTAAAAGTCATAACTCCCAAACTGAGTGTCCAATTAATCCCAAATTTTGAAGTAAAGTTTATGATAACTTTATCTAGCTCTCTACCAAAATTGGGCTCATTATCTTAAGGAAAACATGCCTTTTCTTTAGGTTTAAGATATCACTTAATTATATATATATATATGTCTCACATATTTTCTCTTTCCCTTGCTATTAAATTATTATTCTGAGTTCCTTGAACCTCAAGGAACCTTAATGGCTCGAAATCCCATATTGGGGATATAACTTAGCCTCTTTCTTTATCTTTCATCCTTTTTCTCATTATCTTGATTTTTCTTTATTAAAATATCTCTTTTGAATATTTCTCTTTCATTTTCCTCATTAGTATTTCTTTTTATCATTAGGAATCCTTGGGATACGAAATTCCACCAAGGATAACTCAATTATACCTCTTTTCACTTGTTTTCCACATTTTACCATTATTTTCAATTTCTTTCTTAATAAAGAAATATTTAATTGACCTTTTCTTTTCTTATTGCATTTTCTTTGCAACTTTGGACTCTTTGGAATCCAAGGAAACCATGTGACACGAAATCCACCTTTGGATTAAGTTCTTTTGCCTTCTAGGGGTTTCCACACCTTTCTTTCCTCAAAACTCAAATATTCATTAATTAATTGAATTTCCTTGTTATTGGGCCCAATAGCCAATAAAGCCCACAAATCAAACAACAAGGCTATTTTAAATGAAATCCATTTATTCACAACAAAAGACATCATTATTTGTTCATTTATCTTTGTTATGAGAAATTACATTTCTCAGCAAATGAACCCAAAATTGGGGTTGTAACATCCTTCCCCTCTTATAAGAATTTTGCCCTCAAAATTCCATCAAGCAAGCAAACAAACAAGATAAGTCTTCTTATGTCCATCAAGGCTCCCATGTGGCTTCACCCTTTCCATGGTGTTTCCCAAGAACCTTCATTATCTCATTTTCTTCCATCTGAGTTCTTTCTTACCTTGGTATATTGTACCCTCATAGGTGACTCAGGACTTTTCAGCCTTTCAAAAGTTGAATAGGTTTAGGGCACAACACCTAGCTTGGGTACCTCACATAGTTCTCTAGATCGGACTCATGAAACACATAAATTTTATCCTGAGGGGTAAGGTTAACACAACCTTCTCCACCAATCCATCTCAAATGGACCCATATATCGGGGACTCAGCTTTCTCAGCTGTAGCTTAGAGGGGTCGGATTTTCTCATCACATATTCTCCCACAGTGAACTGCATATCAGTCTGCTTTGCATCAGCTCATGACTCATGTCACCACTGGGCTCTCTCTCAGCCATTGCACGATCAAAGTGACTTCATCTGCACACACTTGTGGTTCTTTTTTAACCTTCGCGAGGCCTCCTTCACCAACATCATCATAATGAAGTGGTGACCGACACAAACTCCCTATAGAACTTCTTGCATCTCGATAAAGGCTATGGTGGTTAACATCACATCTTAAGAACTGTCTCTATGTATCACCCTAAATGAGCACACATGCTCTCGTCAAATCATATTGTCCATTAGTATGGGGTGATAACCTGTACTATCATCGAGTTTTTCATGTATCCACTTCCATCTCATGGAAGTGAACCTTGGTCATACCCAAGAACTTTTGAACTTGTATCATGGTTTAGTTGAACCATCTCTCTCTCCTATGTAGTTCAACAAAATCTATCTCTTGACAGTACTCTTCCTTTCTCATGTCATCTAGGTAAGGCGATCTACCATAACCCATATTGTATCTTGACCTTCTTGGTCTAGGAGAGACTCACAACATCCATAGTGATGAACTCCCATTCCCCCTCGGGAACTCTTTATACTTTATATACATGCACTGGGTTAATGGTGTTCGTCCTTCACCTCCTGGATTGCATGGCCACATGCTACATGCAACTTTGTTTTAAGCATCCAGAATTCTACCATCACTTACTATCTTTGTAGTATCAAGGTATATCATGACCTCCTGTATTGTTATGATTCCTCAAGCTTGATACCTCGGAAACCCTAAACCACTCTCAAAAGGGTTTTATTACCTTCCTATCCAAAGAAGTGTATCTGAGGTTCTATCACCATCCTTTTACTACATCAAGGACTAAAATGGCTACCCAAACAATCATTAACTTGTTCCACATATCTTATTACATCCGAGTATTAGCCAAAACACATCTTCTTTCTAAACTTAGGTTCAGCCAAACAACCTCAACTTCTTCTAACCTCTAACTAAACTAGGCAGCTAGATCTCAACCAGAGCATTCATTACCACCTCTCATCCTTACGTGTTAGGTAACATACACCTCCATGTATTATACTTATCATCTCATCTCAAACTCTAAGTCTATCTTCATCAAGAAGCTCTGAACTCATCCTCATTGTGATCGAACTCGACCTTGGTTAACTTGCAAATTCCACATAGCTTCTGCTAAAACATCCTTATTTATCTTACTATTTGTAAACCATCCATGTATCATTCACTCCACAAGGGTATGTTATTATCTCTATCCTCATACCTCATAGCAATGTTCCAACTTCCATCATATTTTATCCTTGATGTAAGGCATGCGTACTGTCATATCTCTCACTCCCATAACGAGAAGAAATAAGCATTTGGCGGCCGTCCAAATACAGAGTTCTTCCCATTCCAGGAGTAGAGATGGTACATCCCACCTTGCCAGTACACCTTTAAAACTAAGTTGAAACGTGCAACTTATGTCTCTACTTCTCAGTCATCTTGATATCAAAGTTACTTCCATGGGAAACTGGTCTCGAACCTACTTGGGTTACTACACAATCCTTGGTCATCTCCTCTAGGTCTATAGGGTGCCAATACTTTTGGGGTCATCCCTCTTCCCTCATGCATCAGAGAGTGCCCTTACTCATCTGCCCTTTGGGTCCCATGAGTTTATGAAGGTGATCAATCTCCTAACCCATGGCCCTTAGACAATGATAGATGTTTCCTCCCGACCCTATGGTCATGTGCAACTAGGGAATTAGGAAACTCCTTCTTCCATCAGTCTTATCCCTACCTGACCCTAGGATAGACTTAGGATTCCATTATAGTACATGTTCAACTTAGAACCTTACCCAAGCATTCATCATCTCTCTCTGCATTCTCGACTGACTTTCATCCCTTCATAGGGGTCAAGGCATCCTTCCTACCTTGAACAGGCCCCATACCGGTTACCTCCATGGTAACACATCCACATGCACTTAGAGATGGTTAACTATGGGTCTATAGGTTCATTCTCATACCATGTACTTTGCACTTAGCTTCTCAAGGTCCTATGAAACCTCTTTAGGTTACCTCAAAACTAACAAAACTGGTATACACCCTACCAAAGGGTCCCTCTCCCAGGATGGGAGGAAACTACAACTTTTTATGACAAGGTCACAACTGTCCTTAGGTTTTACCTTCGCATGAGCATGTCTAACCCGACAGCTATTAAAGCACAAGTTGATCACCTATTAAACCATGCTAGGTCGTACTTGTTCTCATCCTCAACATTAGTTCAACTTAGTTGCGAGGGGGTTCATCAAACATACCCTCAACTTAAGGGGTTTCCTATTCCTCCACCCATGAGGAGTACCATGCTTGAAACTATAGAGACTCAACCTCATCATGAGCATTGGGTATACTGCTTCCCCTCTTAGGCCTAGGAATCCTAGGTTCACCTTTGGATATCCAACTACATGCTTAACCTCTTAACCACGAATCAATCATGTCCAAGGTATGCCGTGTACTCCCATGATCCTTTTATATGAGCAACACCTCAGAGTTGAGTCCTCCTCAAGGACATTCAACTAGGTATAAAACCTCACAACATGGTACTTAAACCTCCTCAGGGTCTAAGGCACTCTTTATCTCCTCCAACAGGTAACCACTTATACCCTGGGTACTAGAAGCATCGTCCTCTCTCTAGGGTTTGGTTCCTCTAAAGGCAACCAAGATATCATCAGCCTCCAGGGATCAAGCATAAGGCAACCACTATCATCTACTTAGGTCGCATCATTCTCGACTCCCCACTATTCCTCAAGTTTCGGGGTTTTAGGCTTCCACCCTCCCTGTTGGGGTTCTGCTTCCTCTCTCTAGAGCTAATTCCACTTCCAACCATACTTACGAGAGGTCCCTTCTCCATGAAGGCTCATGCTCACAAGCATACCCCTAGGTGGTTGGAACCTATTTTCCACTCATGTTTGGCTCAAGAGCATCCATACCCCTTTCATAAGCCATCCATCATGATCTCTTAACCAGGGTTGGGTCACCAAAGGTACTAGATCATCTACCCTCTTATGGCATCCCAAAGGCATGACCAACCAAACACTCGGTCAATCATGACATCTAACTCATCATGTCATCTCTCTTTCTAACCTTCACTTAGGGTTAGGGTTACCAACATCCTCAAAGGATGAGCCAGGTCTCTACCTTTAATGGAGGTCTCTACCTCTAAGACTAACTCTCTCTACTCATCCTCCTACCAAGGAGGTCTATTCTCAGGTCTCTCCTGAGGGCAATGACAACTCGTGTCATATGACCCAAGCATGTATCTATTAAGCTTATGTCCATGACATCTTATTTACATGCTTTTTATTAATTTGGTGGAGGATTCCTTAATCCTTATCAACCTTACCCATACCTCAAGAGGGTGAGGAGAAGAGAGAAAACCCTAATCCTTAAGGTTCTTAATAGAATTTGAGTTGAGAAGGGATGAACAAGATGAGAGGGTCCTAAAGGTATCTTATTTCGATTCATACCCTAAGACTTTGGCCAGGAAGTCACACGGATCCGGGAGTCCTCGTATTCTAACTAGCGGTGCAGAGGAAAATATTGCCAGCCCCCGGTCATGATCCTTTTCTAGACACCTCTGTCTTTTGGATAATCCTCTAATAACTCCCTTGGGTTCTACAGAATTTGTAAAATTTAATAATTATTAAAGATTACTTGAGGAACCTATGCTCTGATACCAATTGTAATGACCCCGCCTCACGGTAACCCCCAATTAAGGGAAACCGAAAGGTCGGTGCCGTTATCCAATTAACTGGATCAAAGGTTCGACAAATAATCAGTAATAATTAATAAACTCTACCAACTAAACTGAAAACAGGTATAAAATAAAACTTTTCTTACCTTGGAAAAACTGGGATTTCTAAACTTCTATCCATGAAGATGTTAATCTAACTAATCCTCCTGTGCATGTTATTTCTCATTCAATTCCACATATGTCACTTTACTGTTTCTTCTTTCATTTGTACCTAAAACGCCGACAAACAAAATATCGGTCAACCGAAGCTGGTATGTGGGGGAAACAATAATTGTGCAACTATGTTAACATTGTAATCAACCAAATATTAGTTAACAACCAAGATTACATTTTAAAAAATACTACTCAATCCTTGCCTATCCCATTTATCTGTAACGTCCCTGCAGTGGACATGGATACCACCTCTCTCATATGGTAGATCCTTACCCCCATGGCCCTACCACACAGGTAGCCAATACCTAGGGTTATGGAGTCGCATGGTCCTACCCAAAGGTAGACCAATCCCTGACTCATGATGACTTGATGGACCTACCCCATTGGTAGCCATTTACTAAGTCATTTAATGACCTGATGGACCTACCCTCATTGGTAGCCATTTACTAGGTCAATCTATAAAGCTACAGAGGGGACTAGGATCTGAGCTAGTAGGCATATTTCTTATGTGATAGTCATATTCACATTATACTTTGCATGAATTAAATACATCCAACAGTTTAATTCAAGCCACGATGGAAACATCGATAAAATCCCGGAAAACTAATTCGGGTAGTCATAAGCGTAACCACATACATGTACATGTAGATTCAGGTGCAAGAATAGTCCAAACAATAATGAGCAAGCAAGCATTCAATAAGACCCTGAAACAAATATACAATTTCCTTTTATTACTCGTGTCATTAAGATCTATTAAATCTAGCTCGCTTCTTAGGGTTTCTAGTCCACTTTTAGGGTTTCCATTGCAATTAGGGTTTCCCTTCATCTTTTATTATTTTAAACCCTAATTTAACATAATTGATTACAAACACTAATTATTTCCACATCTATTCCTCAATTCTGGATTAAAAGCATATTTATCCATTAATTAAGCTCATTAAGCCTCTTTTTATTAAAGCTACTATTTTTATCCTTTTAATCCATGGCAAACTCATAATAAGCATTTATCATCAATTCATAGTTCATTATGATTGAATCCACATGTGAACTCTATTTATCATTAATTCCATCTTGATTCATTCAAAAAAACCATGATTACTATATTAAGGGTATTTACCCATAATTAGGAGCTTAACCATCATTTAACACTTTTAATATCCAATATGTTGCAATTACTCACTTTCATCAATTAAGTATCATGAACTTAACCCTAATTCTTCATTATCTTCAATAAGGATTCTTTAATCCAACTTATGTTCAAGAATCATTATATTTCAGTTGTATACTAGAAATTTTCAAATTATAATCACTAAAATTCATGTTTTCCCCAAATTAGGGTTTTTATCTCATTAAACCATGTACATGATCACAAAAACCCTAAAAGCAACATATTAATCACCCTTTTATGTTTTTACCTTTTCCTTTACTCTAAACAAGTTTATTTTGATCAAAAACCAAAATCAATATCCATCATGATTGCTTTTATCTCTTCCTAGGATTTTTCCATTATTTAATGCATTAAAACATGAAAAACCCTATACTTCTTGAAAAGCATTCACATACAGGCTCTACTATCATTTTTATCATGTTCTACGCATTGTTCTGGTTAAAAAGCACTACCTACTTGCATTTTTCGGCCAAAGGATCTATTTTTAACGATTTATACAAGTTTCAACCTTTTTCTTGAATATAGATCAGAGAGGCGACTAACCCTTTATTTTTCAGAAAAGTCTGGTTCGTTGGATCTGCGGTCGCCTTTGACCGAGCGTGATCAGACGGACTGTGTGACTTGCGCCCACTGAGGGTCTGCTAGCGCGCTGGATAATATCGACCGTCGATCGCCCTCCTCCATCAACCGATGATCCTGATCCAACGACATTTGCTGCTTGACCTCGCTCGATCCAGGGAACGTACTGCGGTGGCTCCACAGTTCGAAGCTCGCCGGAGCTTCTAGATCTTGTCGACCTGGGGCACCAGGGAACTAGGAAAGGGGTCGGTCAAGCTCGCGAGGGTCTGCTCGACTTGAAGGGGGGGTTCTATTTATAGGATATAGGGCTCTCTTTAGGGTTCCCAATCTCACCGCCGCCCCTGGCTCTTGGCTGTTTTGGGTAAAACTTCTAGAACGAATGAAACCACCCAAAACCTAGGTGGGTTGGGTGCGGAATCACCTCACGAAGCCAACCAACATCTTTCCATGTTTGCATATGGTCATATTTCCGAGGAAAAATCGAGGGAAAAGTCCCTCTGCTCTTGCGGCAGTTTCCTTCTCAGAATCGAGGAAGGAGACGCACAGCTGGCGTCGGATCTTGATCCGATGGCTGCTGTCATCCCAAGCAAAATCCTTTTAAATCGATATATATATGTGACATTTGTTATAATTACAACACTTTAGGGAAATTTGTAAAAGTCATAACTCCCAAACCGAGTGTCCAATTAATCCCAAATTTTGAGGGAAAGTTTATGATAAATTTATCTACCTCTATACCAAAATTGGGCTCATTATCTTAAGGAAAACATTCCTTTTCTTTAAGTGCAAGATATCACTTAATTATATATATATATATCTCACATATTTTCTCTTTCCCTTGCTATTAAATTATTATTATGAATTCCTTGAACCTCAAGGAACCTTAATGGCTCGAAATCCCATATTGGGGATATAACTTAGCCTCTTTCTTTATCTTTCATCCTTTTTCTCATTATCTTGATTTTTCTTTATTAAAATATCTCTTTTGAAGATTTCTCTTTCATTTTACTCATTAGTATTTCTTTTTATCATTAGGAATCCTTGGGATATGAAATTCCACCAAGGATAACTCAATTATACCTCTTTTCACTTGTTTTCCACATTTTACCATTATTTTCAATTTCTTTCTTAATAAAGAAATATTTAATTGACCTTTTCTTTTCTTATTGCATTTTGTTTGCAACTTTGGAATCTTTGGAATCCAAGGAAACCATGTGACACAAAATCCACCTTTGAATTAAGTTCTTTTGCCTTCTAGGGGTTTCCACACCTTTCTTTCCTCAAAACTCAATTATTCATTAATTAATTGAATTTCCTTGTTATTGGGCTCAATAGCCAATAAAGTCCACAAATCAAACAACAAGGCTATTTTAAATGAAATCCATTTATTCACAACAAAAGACATCATTATTTGTTCATTTATCTTTGTTATGAGAAATTACCTTTCTCAGCAAATGAACCCAAAATTGGGGTTGTAACACCTTCATATTTTTTATTGGATTTGCTAGTGGCCCCATCGTAGGCCTTGGTGGCATGTATCATGTAGGATATTGAAAATGGATGTCTTCCACTAATGACTATTATGTGGGTTAACCTCTACCCTTCGCTCAATGTGTGCTTGATTGCTCTCATTCACAAGTGCTATTGGTATACATCGACCCATACTCCCAACGTCATTCTAGCTATCACCTTGTTGATTTCTATCTGTTGAGATTGGATGGGTAGTCCTCAAAATATTGTCCTCCATTTCTTCCGTAACCTACTGGGTTGGGGTGTCCATCAAGGAGGCCACTCCTTCAAAGGGGTCTTCTGGAGCTCCTTGTACCATATGTTGAATATGCCGCTCCAAAAAAACTCTACACGCTTTTAGGTTGTGGGTTCTTGACACCATTGTTTGAGTTGTACAATTATATATAGGTTGTTGAGTTTCATATATCCTAGATGTGTTATACCTCTTAGGCAAGGCCTCAAAAGGAATTTACCTCCCTTTGTTCTTTATGTGAACAATGAGAAATCCAACCTATTGCATCTTAGAAGTTGATTATCAGATTTTGGAAATAACATATGTTGCTTCATGATGTGATGGTTAAGTGTCAATCTTGAGGTTATCACTAGATATTTTACCTGCAAATGATTGTTTTCTTGTCCACAACCATGCACACAAAGGATGTATAAATTTTCTTAGGGAAGAAAATAACATCGTGGATTTGTTTCAATATACAATAAAGAAAAGAATAAGAATAAGAAGATGATGATGATGAGAGGAAGTCACATATATGATCACCATATTGCTCTTTGACCAAAGCAAAGTGTTGACTCTTCCAATGTGATTCCAACTACATAAGTCAATGCTGACGGAGATTTCAACACTTGAGTTTCACTACAATGTGACTACTTCAACATCATCACCATGTGTCATGTTATATATATATATATATATATATATATATATATATATATATATAACACATTATAGATAACACAGAGACATAGGAGAGTCTCGTGTCTGATGCCTGAAACGACAAAAAATTGAGCTAATTATACGTTCTGAAACCTGAGCGTCCAAAAAACTTATTATAGGAGTGGTCCTATAGTTTTTTTATAGGACCACCAATCATATTACAACATCTCCCTCTCTCTCCTCTTCAAAACCCCACCCCGATCGGTATCTAAATAGTGATGTTGTACAAAAAAATACATATGTACATTAACTTAAAGTATGCACACCATGTCTAACAAAAGATAACGTATATCTACATATAAACTATGCGGTTGAGTGGGAATGTAAATATAAGGAGCTTAGAAATTGTATTTTCGGCAAACGAAACATGCCATCTTGGCCAATCTCCACATATGCTGCAAGTTGCGAAAACGGGAACCCGGTAGCCAACGTTGCGGTCCCAAGTTACAGCCCCCTCCTCCCACAGTTTTTATGAGAAAATATCAGTCACGATGCGTGTAGTTTCCCTTGGCCTCTGCCAAACGCATGCAGCGGTTTCTTCTGGTTGCCTTTACTCAAGAGATCTCGCCCGGCATAATTACTCGTCGAGCTGACACGTACTTTCAGAAAAAGGTCGGATGGATATCTATCTATCCCCTACAGTGGAAGAAACGGCCTTTCGATGGAGACAGCAACTGCGAGTGCCAAGTGCACTGTACCAAACAGCAAACGTGTTTAATCTCCTGAAGGAAAACACCATAAAGAAGAGTGACCAGGGTGTAGGGGTGCAGCAGCACTGCTCACAGCTTTGGCCGAGCGCACTCCAGCTCGGATGGATCCATCCAAAGCAGACCGCCTTTCACTGTGACGGAGCGAGCACTCGGTTTTTCGCGACTGCGGCGATGGCTGTTAGTGGGGGGATGGTGTATATTAAAATCTAATACATGATTAATGAAAATTTTTCCCTTCCCCACAATTTCTCTATTTAATTAATCTTGTCCTCGATGCATCTATATATACAGAGTTCGTTGCCCCATTCCTTCTTCCAGCTACTCGCTCTCTCACACAGCACAGTCGGATTCCAAATCAACACAATCTGCCGTAGGCACGCAGCTGCCAGCTTCTCAGCCGCGCCTAATCTCCGACCATCACCATGGTATCTCCGGGACCCGTTATTCAGTCCCTCCTCCTTGACATCGCCTACCCACCTCGGAGGCTCCTACTCCACGCCTCCCTCTTCACCCACCACACCCCACCGGCATCTCCTTCTTCACCCGCACCGCCCTCCGCCGCCCCGACCACCGCCCCAGCTCACGGCGAGCCGTCCTTCGACGCAAACGTCATCATGATCCTAGCAGTCCTCCTCTGCGCCCTCATATGCGCCGTCGGCCTCAACTCCGTCGTCCGGTGCGCACTCCGCTGCTCGGCAACACCCTCGTTGTCCGCGCCGTTGCCTCGGTGTGGCGGGAACGGGGGAGGAGTGAAGAAGGCGGCGCTCAAGTCTATCCCGACCATGGCGTATACCGAAGCGGGCCGGATGCCTTGCGGGTCGTGGTCCGAGTGCGCAATCTGCCTTTCGGATTTCAGCGAGGGGGAGAGGGTCCGGGTCCTACCGGGCTGCAATCACGGCTTCCACGTCAGATGCATCGACAGGTGGCTCAAAGCCAACGCCACTTGTCCGACGTGCCGGAGCAGCTGCCTGTGTTCCGGACTGAAGAAGGCGGTTCGGACGTGCGACGGACCTCAATTGCCTACGCCGTCGTCTCCTCCTCCTCCACCGCCACCGCAGCAGCCGCCGAGGGCTTCGGCTATCCGCCCATTGGATCACGAAGGAGTCCTAGTGGAAGGCATGCTAGTGGGATACATGGGGCGGTTATAATCACTTGTTTAATTAACTAAAGTTTCAGTTACTGGACCCTGGGGAGTTTTCTTCTTTCCTCCACTTGCTTCCCTTTCCGCTCTTTATCCCTCCACTTGGGATGGGACTTGGACCTATGAGTACGATTGTGGGCCAGACCAAAGACAAACATCCCAGAGGGCATTTCTTGCCAAACAGGAAACCAACAACATGGACGCTCCTGTAAACAGGAGTCTTAATAAAATGAAATGATCCAATGCTGTACATACACTTATCAGTTATCATTCTGATGTAAAGCTAATACTGCATGCATCTAAATTCTCTTGTTCGTTTTTTTTTTTCGGAAATAAAACCAATTCGACAAATTATTTTAATATAATTCCACGCCCTGATAATGGGAATCCTATGAGGAGTCCGGGTGTTAGCGGCGATAGTGGAGGGAGTGGAATAATGTGTTGCGGGACTGCATGTGGGTTGATCTCTGTGGGATGGGGGCATGAACGTAAGCAAACAGTTTGTGCTCGTGCACATTCAAGTCAATAGAAAAGACCGTCAAACCAGGAACGGTCGATGTGTGCTCCTACTCCGATTCTATCCTTTTATGGGCTGCATCAAGATTTCAATTCCGAAATATGTTGGTCACGCTCGCCTCACGCGTGACTGCCTCCATAGTTTTATTGGGGGAGGAGCTGATTTTGTGATTTGGAAGTGTGACGTAGCCAACTTTAATTGAATGGATAGGTTGTGTAATGGATAAATTTGTTTTTCTTATAACTTTTGAATAACGAAACAAAAACCATTAGATTCGTAATGAAAAATACACGTCAACAAGATTAATGTTGATATATTCTTGATAAAAAATTATGTATACGTGACGTGATGAGAGAGAAAAATATTTTGTTTATAATTTCTAAACCGTGATTAATTTTTGAATGAAATAAAAACTATTAAATTTGTGATAGAAAATACATTCAAACAAGAGTAATGTTGATATATTTTTTAGGAAAGATGTAAAAAACAGAGAGAAGTTATGATGGGAGATTAGAGAAGCAAGGAGAAAAGTGAAGGGAGAAGATGAGGGAAGTGAGAGAAGTAATGAGAGATAGAAAGTGAAAGCAATAAATAGAGGGCATGAAGAAAGTAGGTACATATTTATGATAATTAGGCGTGTATTTATCGTTAAAAGCGTCCAAAAATTAAGCGATTAAAAATAGTGAATATGCACCTAAAATGGCTAAAAATGCCTAAAGATGATTATATAGCACCCAAAAACGACTATAAACACCACAACTGGTGATATGCCCACAAATTGTGAAAAAAACCTAAAAATGACTAAATAACACTTAAAAATAGCTAAATAGCACTCAAACATTGCTAAAATCGTTCTAAAATTTTTAAAAGTGACATTTTTATACTTTTGTCTGTCAATAAACTATTTTTGAGTGTTAAACACATCTATTTGGCCGTCATTACCTTATTATTGGTTGTCAATTACCATTAGTCGTGATTTAACACATATAATATTTATTTGGGAAACATTTTTATGATTATGGATGTTAATGAACCATTTATGGGCGTCTATTAACCATTTTCGGGTGTAGATTAGCCATTTCTAGGTGCCATTAAGTTGTTGTACTGTGTGAAGTATCTTTACACTTTATTTAATACGTACAACCATATTTGGGTGTCATTAAGTTGTTCTTAGCTGTCAAACAAACCTATTTGGGCGCCATTATCTTGGTTTTGGTTGTTAATTATCTTAGTCGTGATTTAACGCCCACGATATTTATTTGGGTGCTATTTTTATACTTCTAGGTGTCAATAAAATATTTCTGGGAGTCAATAGACCATCTTTGGGTGTCAATTAGTCATTCATGGGCATCATCAAGTTGTTGTTGGGCGTGAAGTATTCGTAAACCTTATTTAATGTGTACAACCATATTTGGGCGTCATTAAGCTATTCTTGAGTGTCAAATAAACCTATTTGGGTGTCATTATGTTATTTTTAGTTGTCAATTACCTTAGTCGTGATTTAACGTATATTATATTTACTTGGGCACCATTTCATATTTTTGGGTGTCAATGAATCATTTATGGACATCAATGAACCATCTCTGGGTGTCAATTAACCATGGGGAGACAATTCATCTATGGATTTATTAACTGTTTGAGTGTTAAACTATCATTTCTGAGCATCATTAAGTTATTGTTGGGTGTCAAACAAACCTATTTGGGTATCATTACGTTGTTTTAAGTTGCTAATTACCTTAACTGTGATTTAACATGTACAATATTATCTTGCGCTCCATTTGTATACTTATGGATGTCAATGAATCCTTTCTGGACGTCAATGAACCATCTCTAGGTGTCAATTAACCATTAACCACTAATTTATCTATGGATTTGTTAATTGTTTCTTTTTTTATATTTAACCAAACAACTTATCTTTTCTCTCAACCTTAATCTTGTTTGAATGTATTTTTTTATCACAAATCTAATAGTTTTTATTTAATCAAAAAATACATCATGTTTTAAAAATTATAATTAAAACATTTTTCTCTCTAATCACAATTTTCTCAAATATATATCAATATTAGTCATGTTGGAATGTATTTTTCATAACGAATCTAATAATTTTTGTTTCATCAAAAAATTCCTCACAACTCAAAAATTATAAGCAAAACAATTTTATTGGATAGTGTTGTTGCAGACAACCACATGTTCGTTGTTGATTGGAGCAAGAAAGAAAATAAGACGAGAGAGGACAACAACAATAGTCAAAATCACTTTTAGCTACAGGCGACCCGCGCGTAAGTGGGCGTGACCTTGTCCAAATTTTAACTCATTCCAATTAGATCTTGCAGTACACGCAACCAAACAACTTAAATTCGATTTACACACAACATGTCTATAAGGGGGAAAAAATAACGTGTGCTTTTCAAAGTGATAATTAAACTCAAAGTTTAATGTTTTAAAGAAAGTATCTGTTTATGTATAAATGCGCGACGAATGAACATAAATATCCACTTCATTGGATGAGAACATTTAAAAATATCGCGGTGACTTGTCAGTTGGCCTGATTCGTAAACTTGGTCGTGTTGATAGGAATTTTTATTCGATTGCATTGTTGTTGTATTAAGTGTACAACACAACAAAGTTCAGTTGCAAGAAGGAAGACCTGCATGCATATGTCACTCACTGAGTTAAAAACTTAAAAACACACTTTTCTAGGTGATTCTGAGAGTGTTCCACCTTCTAGGCAAGCATCGGTTAAGTATATGGATAACCGGTGGGGAAATGAAAATAAAACTTTTGTTACATGAATGTCATAGAAACATATTATTTCGCAAAGTCATAAAACTTGGGACCGTAATACGGCTTTGTAAGTCTGGCGGTAGCATATTCTTCCATAAATATTAAAATAATATAGATGTGCACATTATATTGGAAGCCACATTGTCCAACGTACTCAGTCCAGACTTGCTCTGGGTTGACGAAATTTAAACTCAATGGAACCAGTTTTCAATACACAAAGATCCACTTTAAGCCCAAAACGTACCAGGAAGTAGGTGCAACAAAAAATAGACACATCACCCACAATATTTAGACACAAATATAAGTATTAATCTCCAACAGGAAACCGATCATGAACTGTTTATTTTGCTAACCAGAACCTTACCGGATTATGTAGTGTTTAACCAAGAACTAAAACATGATTCTCTTATATATGTTCAAATAAATATTGATTTTCACCTCCGCTAACCTCCCCACCTACTATTCCCTCTAAATCTAACATGTTTGTTTGCCCCTGATTTTCTTTTGAGGCTGGGAAATATTTTTTTTTTAAATTTCAAATAGAGATTAATCTATATTGAGGGCATGTTTCGTTCGTGGTAAGAGATTTGAATGGGATGCGGTGAAGGATAGCATGGGCAAGTACGGGTGAAGGATGGGATATTGGGTATCATATCATATGTTTGGATGCAACTAAGGATAAGATTAGTTGAATGAAATGTTAATCAATTCTATCGTTGATTTTAGTATGTGTGTTTTTTTTTCAGTGGTCATAACAAATTTGATACTATGACTCACTTATTTATTAAAATATTAATTTAAATATATAAAATGAAAAATTACAATTCTACCCTCATATTACAAATGTAAAGACATGTGCCAAATTGATTGATGTACTAATATCAATACCATGAAATGGAAAATTTTATATAATAATACCAAATTCACTTTTTCATTGAAAATATAAAAATGAAATCACAATGTACAATATATCATGTGATAATATCATTTAACCCCATTCACATTCACATATTTTTGAAAATATAATGAAACACGCCATTTAATATGATCCACCAAGAGATTGTAATATTACAATTGTGCCACTGTATAAAATAATCTCATAAGGAATTTGAAAGATATAAGAATCTACAAATAGGTAAAGTTTCATACAAGTGAAGCATAATAAAAAATTAAATTCATAAACAAAGTCTAGAAGATATTGAAAAAAATACTAAATAAAGACTAATATGCTAGTTCTTATTCTATTGATTCTTTAAAAATATTTCTCTTTCTTCTTTAGTCAACTGAAAAAATGCTTGGTATAGAGATTCATTTGCAGTCAATAGGACAATGGTTGAAATCTTCTCTATCCCTATAAGATCGCCTAGTTTCCTTACCTCTTGTCCAATAGTTTCTTTTTGTCTCTCAAATTTTGTCACCATCAACTCACCTAGTGTTTCTGTTGATGTTTTAATATCTTCTCCAAGATGCTTCGCCACATCTAGTAGCACACACGCAAAGTCACCATCATTTCTCCTCCTTTTTTGTCTCGAATTGTGAGTCTCCTTGCTTTTTTCATATCTACCCATTGGAGAAAAAGCTTGACCATTTTTACTTTCATCTAAATTAATATTCAACATGAACATTATCTCCATTTTGTTGTTGGTCCTCCATTTCTGTCGCCATGTTGTCTACATCCTGTGAATTGCTTCCAGTTGCCCGATCCTTATAAAAAATAACACAAAGCTTTTTAAAGTGTGGAAACCTTTTATTTCTCCAATTATCTACTTCAGGATGACTATACAATTTAAAAATACAAAAATTATATAGTCACAACATATGATGTTAGTAAAGGATAAGTTAAATACGATTGTTGTAACATAGTTGTCCCAAACACTCTTCTCAGCCTCCACTTAATGGGTATTATCATTAAATACAAACCCACTTGTGCTTCCATTCAACATATCATATATAATATTGAATTCTCTATTCAATACCTTGATCTTAGATTCAATATGTGGTTTCCCTTTTAAACCACAACCTGGTAGCTTGTTCTTGATATCTTTCTCTAACACCATCAGAAACACGGCTTTGAACCCATTTTCAGCTTTATATTTTCCTGAAACAACCATATCTTCTAGTGCCTCAATCAATTTTTCCTCTTCCTCAGGGGTCCAAGTTCTCTTCAGCTTGTTCTTTGTTTTCCCTCCATCATGATTTGGAACTTGTACCTGTTATTGTGTGACTTACTATTTGTAGCTACTTACCACTATTTAGTTTTGAGTTTTCTCATTTTTATCCATCCCTAAATAATGATAAAGACATATTTACAATTTAGAGAAAGAAATTACAAAGGAAAAAAATTGAATTTCGCATAATAAAAAATTATGTGCAACCAAGCAAATAGTAAAAGTGCAATTCAGAAAAATAAATGAATCTCAAAATAATAAATATTTAAGAAAGTTATCACCTCAAATTAAATATTGTCACCATATATTTGAAATCTTTAACGCAATAAATAAATATAAGAAATTTACACTATAAATATATTTATATGACTATTTCAAATGTGACCACTCATTGTACATTTGTTCTGCTAAAGTATCTCGATAGAAAGTCCACTCATCACTTGGTTCTACAGTTTGCATATTTTCATCTTGATGCCCATCATTTGTAACAATGTCAGGTACTTCTTCTTCCATGGGATCACTTGACATTTCTCATCTGATAAAGTTGTGCAACAAGCAACAGGCTAGGATGATTTTATTGGCAGTTTTAACTGGATAAAATGATGGACTTCTTAATATTTCCCATCTTTGTTTGAGTAACCCAAAGGTTCTTTCAATAACATTACGCACAGAAGCATGTCTAAGATTAAAAAGCTCATTTGCATTATAAGGTTGTTGACTTATTCTCCATTCATTGAGATGATACTGTTGTCCTCTATATGATCCTAGAAACCCTTCACCATTGACATCGCCAACATCTACCAAGTAGTAATTTCCTAAAATTATATCCATTAAGGAAACTGAAATATTATTTACAGAGCAAAAACAATTGTAATTTATATATGTAATATATATACAGTTGTTGATTTTACCAGGTGGAACACAAGGTCCATGTTGTCTAGTCATGTCTTCTATAAGAACCCTCCCAGACCGACAACACATACAAAAACTACATATATTGATTACAAACTCCGAGAACATTAGTTGTGATAAATCCTTTCCCATTCCTATATCTCAATATGTCTACCTCAGGGACACACATTTCAACGTATGTGCCATCTAATGCTACTAGATATCCCTAGATAAGAAATTATATTATTATCTTGCTGAATTGATAATATATTTAAGTGAAATAAAAGTGCTTACTTTAAACCATTTCCAATGGCCTTCATTTGAATTTCAGGAATTGCCTCAGCCTTTTGATATAATTCTTTATGTGACTTTGATTATAGAATTTAACACCTCATGGAAGTATAGACTCAAAGTCTCACCAGATTTGAAGAAATAATCTTAAATTATCCTATTTTCTGAGTGGTGGGATAGGATATAAAAGAAAATAGCAACCATTTCATCAATGGTTGCATTCTTACTACATGTGAGTTTTCCAGCAGAAGTAAGTAACAAATACAAACGTTGAAATATTTGGCAATCCATTCTAGCTCTACTGCAAGTGTCAAGACTCCTGGAGGAGAGACACCAACTTTTCCTATTACAGTTGGGGTACACCAAGGATCCACACTCAGCCCATATCTATTCGTTCTGGTTATGGATGAGTTAACAAAGAATGTTCAGGATGATATTCCTTGGTGTATGCTATTTGCTGATGATATTGTTTTGATTGACGAAACAAAAGATGGATTGAATGATAAAGTTGAATGTTGGAGAAAGACATTGGAATCAAATGGATTGATGATTAGCAGGAGCAAAACTGAGTATATGCATTGCAATTTCAGCCAATCTCGAAGTGTGAATGATGGAGCCAAGTTGGACGGAGTAGATATACCAAAATGTGACAAATTTCATTACTTAGGTTCTATTATTCAAATAGATGGGGATGTCCAAAATGATGTTTGTCACCGGATCACTGCAAGATGGTTGAAATGGAGGAGTGCAACTGGAGTTTTATGCGATCAGAAGATCCCTCTCAAGTTAAAAAGTAAGTTTTATAGAACAGCTATAGACCAACCATGCTCTATGGGAGTGAATGTTGGGTGGTGAAGAAACAAGGTCTCATAAAGATGAATGTGGCTGAAATGTGTATGCTGAGATGGATGTGTGGGAAGACAAGAAAAGATCGTTTGAGAAATGACTATTTCAGGAATAAAGTGGGGGTGGTGAACATTGAGGACAAGTTGTGTGAGGGTCGACTCAGATGGTACAGACATGTGCAACGCAGACCTACTAGTGCGCCTATACGAAGCAATGCTATTGAGCCAAACACTATAAATAGAAGAAGAGGAAGGCCTAAATTAACATGGGATGAGCTTATAAAGAGAGATTTTGAATCTCTACATCTCAATCGGAATATGGCCCATGATAGAGCTGAATGGAAACGAAGGATCCATGTAGCCGACCCCAACATAGTTGGGATTGAGGCTTAGATGATGATGATGATGATTCTAAGCTTGTTAATACATTTTTTGTCACTCTTATAGACAAATATATACTACTACAGAAAAGGCCTTTGACGTCGGTTATTTAGAGCCTTTAGCGTCGATTTTCAACCGACACCCAAGTGGGCACCACTAAAAGTCGACACCTTCAGCATCGATTTCTAACCGACGCCATAACCATTCCCGCCACCAAAAACGTGCCAGCAAGGGAACTATAGGCGTTGATTCTTAACGAAAACTAACACTATATCATGATCAAAGACGTCGGTTATTAAACAAACACCAACGCCATAACCCTTCCCGCCACCAAAAATACGCCAACAAGAGAACTATAAGCGTAAGTTAGTACATAAAACTAACACTATATCATGGTTAAATACGTCGGTTATTAAACAATAACCGACGCCATATCTCTGCCAGAACGGCCGTGCCTGGCCACAATAGGCGTCAGTTTTTACTGATAACCGACGCCAGCCATGGAAGAGACGTCGGTTTTTTGCTAATAATCGACGCCATATGTCTTTGGTGTCGGTTTTATACAAATAACTGACGCCTATGTTCTGATTTTTTTTCTTATCAGTTTGTAGGCCTGTTGTATGGCTGGTCATAGGATGCAGAACCTGCAATTCAGTTCTGAACTATAGGTTTACAACATGCATTGATATCAACCAATAATAGGCCACAAACCTGCAAAGTCATTCACATTCAGACACATGTCTTGACCAGATACATATAGAAACATGCAAAGTCATTTACATTCACATTCAGTTCCATTTATTTCATCTATTTTCACATTCAGACATTCATGTATTGATCAGAAAAAGTCATTCACATTCACACATATGACAATTCAGAAAAAGTCATTCACATTCACACAAAAATAACTACAGGAACAAAGTTTAGAAATATCATTCTTTATTCATCATCGTCATCATTGTCTCAATTATATTTAAAAATTACCACTACTTATAGGGTTTTTGCCCATTCTTCTCTTACAACATCTAATTCCTCCCTCGTATAGGGAGTATGTACATCTAATAACTTTCCACATGTGCTGAAGTCAGTTTTAAACACCTACAAAGAGAATGACGTATATATATAATTAATAATATATAATAAGATTGCTACATCTCATATTATCTAATGAGACTATATATAATACCTGATGTATATTATCGATTTCCATTACGACATATTTGATGATTAAGTCCATAAATCACATCACATAGTAGGCACATGCCCAACCGTTGTCTTGTATAGCACACTATAAATTAAAACATACAAAATATTCAAAAATACAAATAAGCATCGTTCACATAAATAATATATACATTGGAGTCGGGAAATTACTTTCACATTCTCCCAAATTAGTGGCTGAGTCTTTTTCCTGGGGACATTTCCTCCATCTTTTTTGAACTCTTGTAAAGCCCTACATGTTAATGTAACACATTAAATTACATAATTAAATAGTAATGTAATAACATATGTTAACAGATATAAAAATATGAAATATTTCTCACGAGAATAATAGCCTTTTCATTGCGTGTCCATATAATGTATTCAATTCATTCCCCGTAGGATCTAGATAATAGATAGTGAACATCTTGGGGACAATAACTAGTAACTCCCAATACCTACCACTACAGGTAAGAAAGTTAAAAATTAATAACTCAAAATCCACAATAAAAATGTAATTTTCTTAAATCCAAATTATAAGCAAAGTAAACTTGCTCAACATTGAATGGAGTTATTATCACCGTCTTTTTATTTTTACCAAAATATTCAAAAGCATCACAGCAGTATGAAGTAACTGAAGAAGGGTGTGTATCTACAAGACTAATCAAAGATGAAACCAAAAATCACACATGGAAAAATGCAAAATATGTACATATCTTGTGTAAGTGGTTGCAAAACATGTATTACGTATGCATTAATATATAAGAAACCAGATCACCATATATAAAACAAGGTATACAGATGTATAAACAAGATCTCACCATATCCACACCTCTATCATAGATGTGTTCAGCCAATCATAACGAAACAACTCCAAAATATCTTGTAAAAATAGCTTGTTTTCGTGTGATTGACCTACATTAAAACATGTGCATTAATACGTATGCAAAACTCATATAAATAGATTGTTATTGTATGATTGACCTACAGCATCCTCCGGAATTGTAACATTTGTAGGGCAATTTCTGTAACGACCCCGCCTCCCGGTAACTCCCAATTAAGGGAGACCCGAAGGTCGGAATCGTTAATCAATTTACAGGATCAAAGGTTCAGCATATAATCAACAATAATTATATAATTCTACTAACTAAATCGGAATTGGGTACAAAAATTAAAACTTTTACTTACCTTTATAAAACTGGGAAATCTAACTATTCACAACTTGAAGTACTCTATCTAATCCTCCTTGCACTTTATTTCCTATTTTCACGATGTGCCACTTTTCTGTTTGTGATTTTCAGGATATTACCTAAAACGTCGACAAACAAAACATCGATCAGCAATTGTTGGTATGTGGAGGCAACAAAAAATTTCACAATTAGGTCTAACAATTTAAGTATTGCAATCAAGGTAATTAACAAGTCAATTTACATTTTCCATGTGACAATCCCCACCGCTTTTGCCCTAACCCTGGATTTGACTTAAGGCCACCTTCTCAATCCCGAGCTTGGTGCCTGGGAGTCACCTCTCATGGTGCTCCTTAGTCTTGCCTCATCAATCACCTTCTCATTCCCGAGATTGGTGTCTAGGGTCACCTCTCATGGTGCCCATTGGTCTACCCTCCTGGGCCTGACCTTTATGGCATCTTCCATCAGGGTGGCATGTAGGTGCAGGATTTACACATTTATATTAAATGGTGATAATCATAGTCACTTTATAATTGCAATATGAACATCCAAACGGTTTAGTTGCATTCAATGCAATTAAACATCCGGGAATCTCTCGGGAAACTAAAGCGGTTATTCATAATTAACCACATACATGTTAAGCAGATTTGAATGCAGAAATAACCAATCAACCAAGATTCAAGCAAGCACACACAATTATTCCTGAAAAAGGCATCAAATTTCTTTATCATTAAATTCATCATCTTGATCCATTCATTCTAGTTGTTGCCTAGGTTATTTACCCCTTTTTAGGGTTTTAACCATAATTAGGGTTTTATTAGGGTTTTTGCCTCCATAACGCTTTAAATACTCTCTTAGTTCATAAACCCTAATTTCAACATCATAAGCCCAAATAAAGTCGATTATTTCTCTTTTATACTAAAACTACCTTTTTTATCCTTTTAAGTTATTTCAAGGTCATTAGACTCAATTATCACCTTTAGTTTCTTTCGGATTATCAACTCATAATTCATGATGGTCTAATTCCCATATGAACTCTATTTATTATTAATTCTACCTTGATTTAATCGAAAACCCTAATTTCTATATTAAGGTTATTTATCCACAAATTAGGGACTTTAATGCTCAAAATAGCATATTCCAACTTTAACCATGAAATCAATCAATTAAAGCCATTAATAGTCGAATTAATCAACATTAGAGTTTCAAGGCCCATTAAAGCTCATTTATGTACATGAAACTCTAAATTAAACCAATTACATACAAAGTTCATCCTTTTTGTTCTTAATGTACCTTTTTATAATTAACAGGTTAATAACAACTTTAATCATCCATAAAACCCTTCTAAATACATTAATCATCTCAAAATAGGGTTTCTTAATCATTAATACATTAAAGTTGATAACTTCCATTACTTTCAAATTGCAAGAGGAATTAGCTTCTAAAACTATTATTAATGAATTCTTCTCATTTCTCTGAGCAACTTTCGTATTTTATATGCATTCATCCGAGCTACCAATAAAAAGATATGATTTTTGCAAAATAAAATTACTTGAGCCAATGGGAGGTTTCCACGTCATTCCACTCATGCACATGGCCGTGGCCGATTCAAACATAACCAAAAGACCATTTTTCCCCTGCTTAAGTTTTAAATCTATCACAGAGCTGATGGGTAAAACCGTCCAATGCACCCCTCCGTCTTCAACCACACGAAAGCCTAGCGTTTCTACTCTGGCCACGATTGGCACGACTTCTCCACCCCTTCCCCGACCCTAACGGTCACCAAGGAAGGTTCTCCTCCCTCCATTGTACCTCCATGAAACTGGTGGTGCCCTCCACTTGCAGTTAGGGTAGCTAGCCCACGCTGGCTGGGCCTGCAACCCGCGGCCGGCCTGGCAGTAGCGCTACAGGTGTTGCGCGATGGTGGTGGGCAGAGAAAGGTGGCTGACCACCCTAGATCATCATGGTTGCTTCGTGCCTCCACCGAGATCCCACCACAGCCACTAGTTGCCCCTGAGATAGCCCTATGCTTTCTTGGTTAGGGTCTGTATGGAAAGAAGAAGGAGAAGAGAGAGGGTAGCGTGGGATCTCTCTTGAACTCGAACCAGAGGTTCTACACCTTATATAGGGGAGGGTATCCATGCCCTAAGGTGTTCACCCATGAGTTAATAAGTTCTTTTCCCAATAGGAACCCTATTCCTTCAATGAGAAGTAATCTTCTCTCTCCTATTTATGTCCTTGATAAACTATATTCTTTGGATATTTAGGAATTCGAAAATTCTCTCTCTTATTCTCTTTATGCTTGACTTTTAATCCATTGGCACGAATTTATATTTTCTTTTAGTAGAAAATACCTCCTTTTTAACAATGCCACAAAATTCATTAATCATGTATCACATTATCCTCTTTTTTGTATTTATTAGTATTTTATCTTTCTTTTTCTCCATTGGGGATCCTTGGACCCCAAGAAACTCTAATATTTTGAAATCCTTTTTAGTGGATACTTATTATCTTTCTAGATGCATCTATATCCATTATTTCTCATTATCTTACTTATTTCTTTATTAAAATATATCTTTTTGAGGATTTCTCAGTATCTCTCTTTTTATTTTCCTTATTGGAATTCCTTTGAACATTAGGAACCCTATTGATACGAAAATCCACCAAAGATAACTCAATTATACCTCTTTCCGCTTATTTCCCACATTTTATCATTATTTTCAATTTCTTTTATAATAAAGAAATATTTAATTGATATTTTCTTTTCTTGTTGCATTATCTTTGCAACTTTGGACTCCTTAAAACTCAAGGAATGCAAGATGCACGAAATCCACTTTTGGATTATATTCTTTTTCCTTCTAGAGGTTTCTACATCTTTCTTTTCTCCATTTCTTATTTACTTATTTAATAATGGAGTTTCTTTGTCTTTTCCTTGTTATTCGGCCCAATAGACAATAAAGCCCACAAAATAACCAACAAGGCTATTGTAAATGAAATCCATTTATTCAAAAAAAATTATATCACTATTTGTTCAAATATCTTTAGTAGGAGAAACTACATTTCTCACCAAAAGAACCCAAAAAAATTGGGGTTGTAACATCCTTCCCCTCTTATAGGAATTTTGTCCTCAAAATTCCACCAGGCACACAAACAAACAAGATAAGCCTTTCTTATATCCATCATGGATCCCATGTGGCCTCACCCTTTCCATGGTTCTTCCCAAGAACCTTCATCATCTCTTATTCTTTCATCTGAGTTCTCTCTCACCTTGGTATATCGTACCCTCATAGGTGACTTGGGACATTTCAGCCTCTCATAAAGTTGAATAGGTTTAGGGCTCAGCACATGGCTTGGGTACCTCACATAGTGCTCTAGATCAGACTCATGGAACAAATTATACATCATTTTTTCCTGAGGGGTAAGGCTAAACACAACCATCTCCACCAATCCATCTCAAATGGACCCATATATTAGGGACTCATCTTTCTCAGTTGTAGCTTAGAGGGGTTAGAGTTTCACATCACATACTCTCCCACAGTGAACTGCATGTCAGTCTGCTTTGCATCAGCTTACGACTCATGTCACCCCTGAGCTCTCTCTCAGCCATTGCACGATTAAAGCGACTTCATCTGCACACACTATGGTTCTTTCTTAACCTTTGCGAGGTCCCTTTACCAACATCATCTTAATGAAGTGGTGACTGATACAACCTCCCTTACAGAGCTTCTTTACATCCAGACACTGGCTATGGCGGTTATCATCACATCTTACAGAAGACAAGAACTGTCTCCATGTATCACCCTGAACAAGCACACATGCTCTTATCAGACCCTCTAGTATGGATTATACTAACCATTAGTTAGGGGTGATAAACTGTACTCATATCAAGTTCTTCATGTACCTACTTCCACCGCATGGAATTGAATCTTTAGGTTATACTCAATTACCTTTGAACTCACATCATGGTGTAGTTGAACCATCTCTCTCTCTTACAAGTAGGTAAACCGGATCTATCCCTTCACAGTACTGTTTCTTTCTCTTGTTATCTAGGTAAGGCGATCCATCATAACCCATATTGCATCTCGACCTTCATTGGTCTAGGGGAGACTTACCACAACATCCATAGTGATGAACTCTCATTCCCTCTTGGGGACTCTTCATCTGCTATACCAACACACTGGGTTACTGGTGTTCATCCTTCACCTTCTGGATTGCATGGTGACAAGCCACATGAAACTTCATTTTAAGCATCCAAAGTACTACTATCACTTACTATCTTCATAGTACCACGGTGTATGATGAACTTAAAATCATGATCTCCTATATGTCATGATTCCTCAAGATTGATTCCTCGAAAACCCTAAACTACTCTAGTCGGGTTTTCATCACCTTCTTTTCTAGAGAAGTGCATCTGAAGTTATACCACCATCCTTTTATTGCATCAAGGCCTAGGCTAGCTAACTAAGCAACCACTAACTTGATCAACTATCTCATTACATCTGAGTGTTAGCCCTAACATATCTCCTTTTCAAACTTAGGGTTAATCTAACAACCTCTTTTAGCCTCTAGCTAAATTAGGCAGCTGCATCTCAACCAAAGCACCCATTACCACCTCACATCCTTCTATGTAAGGTAATGCTAAAGACACACACCTCCATGTATTTCACTTATCATCTCATCTCAGACTCTAAGTCTATCTTCATCAAGAAAACTCTGACTCATCCCCTTGGCTATCCAACTCAACCTTGTATAACTTGCAAATTCCACATAGCTCATGATAAAACATCCTCACAAGATGGCTACCTTATGTCTCTTAGTGTTTGTAAACCATCCATGTATCGTTCACTCCACAAGGGTATGTTATCATCTCTGTCCTCATACCTCATAGCAATGTTCCAACTCACATCATCTTTTATCATTGGTGTATGGCATGTGTATTGTCCAATCTCTCACTCCCATAACAAGAGGAAATAATCATTTGGCTGCAGTCCAAATACAAAGTTCTTCCCATTCTAAGAGTAGAGATAGTACATCCCACCTTTCCAATACACCTTCAAATCTAAGTTGAAACGTGCTACATATGTCTCTACATCACGATCATCTCGATGTCAAAGTTACTTCCATGGAAAACTGATCTCGAACCTACTTGAGTCCATACACAATCTTTGGTCATCTCCTCTAGGTCTATAGGGTGCCGACACTTTTGGGGTTATCCCTCTTCCCTTATGCATCCATAGAGTATCCTCCTCATCTGTCCTTTGGGTCCCATGAGTTCATGAAGGTGATCAATCTCCTAACCCATGGCCCTCAGACAATGATAGTTGTTACCTCCCAACCCTATGGTCATGTGCAACTAGGGAATTAGGCAACTCCTACTTCCATCGATCTTATCCCTACTGACCCTCGGATAGACTTAGGATTCTAATATAGTACATGTCCAACTTAGAACCTTACCCAAGTCTTCATCATCTCTCTCTGCATTCATGGGCTGACTTTCATCCCTTCATAGGGGTCATGGCGACCTGCTTACCTTGGTCAGGCCCCATATCAGTTACCTCCATTTTAACACACCCACATGCACTTAGAGATGGTTATCTATGGGTGTACATGTTCATTCTCTTACTATGTACTTTTCACTTAGCTTCTCAAGATCCTATGAGACCTCCCTAGGTTACTTCAAAACCAATAGAAATTGGTATACACCCTACAAAAGGGTCCCTCTCCCAGGATGGGAGGAAACTACACCTTGATAACAAAGGTCACAAACGTCCTTATGTCTAGGGTTTACATCCACCTGAGCATTCTTAACCATGTCATACTACTAAGGCACAAGAAGACAACCTAGTAAACCGTGCTAGGTCATACTTGTTCTCATTCCTCAACATTAGACCAAGAACACCTTCCCATGTCACCAACTCAGCTTTGAGGGGTTCATTAAACATACCTTTGACTTAATGGGGTTTCCCTTTCCTCTAAACATGAGGAGTGTCATGCTCGAATCTTATAGAAACTCAAATCTCATCATGAGCATCAAGTACACCACTTTCCCTCTTAGGCCTAGGAACCCTAGGTTCACTTTTTGGGTGTCCAACTGCATGCTCAACCTCTTAACCACGAACCAAACATGTACAAGGTATGACATGCACTTCCTGTAATCCTTCTACTCAAGAAACACTTCAGAGTGGAGTCCATCTCAATGACACCCAACTAGGTATAAGGCCTCACAACCTGTTACTAAACCTCTTCAGGTCTAAGGAACTCTTCTTCCTAGCTTAGAAGGTAAGCACCTTTTTCATATAGGTACTATCAACCTCATCCTCTATCTAGGGTTTGGTTCCTCGAAAGGCACCCAAGATATCATCAGCCTCCAGGGATCATGCATGAGGCAACCACAACCATCCACTTAGGTCGCATCATCTTCAACTCCCCACTGTTCCTCATATCTCTGAGTCTAAGCTTCCAACCTTCTTGCTTGGGTCTCGCTCTCTCTCTCTCTAGAGATATCAAACAACCGTACTACCAGAGGTCCTCTCTTCATGAAGGTGGATCAAGCTCACAAGCATACCCCTACATGGGTGAAGTCTATGTTCAAACTTATGTTCGTTCAAGATTATCTAGAGCTCGTCATGCTTATCTCATAAGCCATCTAGCATACTCTCCTGGCCAGAGTTTTAGCCTACCGTCAGCACTACTGGCGTACTCTGGGTGCATGTTATGCCCTACTCGCATAAGCCCATAGGGTTTCTATAGGTTCTTCACTAACCTCATCAAGGAACGAGCTATCCTTCACTCTAACATGCATGACCCTTCCCAGGGTTGGGTAGTCAAAGGTGCTAGTTCATCCAACCTCACATGGCTCATATCGTCATGGGTATCCAAAAGCATGTCCACACCTCCGGTCTATCATGACATCTAACTCATCATTCCATCTCTCTCTCTAACCACCACTTAGGGTTAGGGTTAGCATATCCTTAGAGGATGCGCCAGGTCTCTACTTATAATGGAGGTCCCTACCTCCAAGAATAACTTTCTCCACTCGTCCTCCTGACAAGGCAGTCTAGCCTCAGGTCTCTCCTGAGGGCATGACAACATATGTCATATGACCTAAGCATGCAACTATTCTTTAGTTTACGCTTAAATTATTAAGTTTATGTCCATGACATCTTATTTACATGATTTTCAATAATTTGGTGGAGGATTCCTTAAACCTTATCAACTTTATCCATACCTCGAGAAGGTGAGGAAAGAAAGAAAACCCTAATCCTTATAATCCTTAACATCATTTGAGTTGAGAAGGGATGAACAAGATGAGAGAGTCCTAAAGGTATCTTATTTTGAGTCAAATCCTGAGACATTGGCCAGGCAGTCACACAAATCTAGGAGTCCCTGTATTCTGACTAGTAGTGCGGAGGAAAATATTGCCAGCCCCCAGACATGATCCTTTTCTAGACACCTCTGTGTTTTGGAAAATCCTCTAATAACTCCCTTGGGTTCTATAGAGTTTGTAAAATTTAATAATTACTAAAGATTAGATGATGAACCGGTGCTCTGATACCAAATGTAACAACCTTGCCTCCCAATAACCCCTAATTAAGGGAGACCAAGAGGTCGGAGCCATTATCCCAATTAATAGGATCAAAGGTTTGACAAATAATCAATAATAATTATAAAATTCTACCAAACTGAATAGAAAGTTGGAATGAAATAAAACTTTGCATACATTTTTCAAAAACTTAGATATCTAACTTCTATCCACATCGAGACTCTATTCTAACTTATCCTCCTTGCACTTTATTTCTTGATTTCACAATATGTCACTTTACTATTTTTTCTTTTCAGTATGTACCTAAAACACCGATAAACAAAATGTCGATCAGCATATAGGAATATGTCAGTATGTGGGGACAACCAAAATTTGCAAATATGGCTAACAATCAAAATATCACAATCAAGTTAATTAACAAGCCAAATTACACTTTCAGTATGACATTCTCCACCACTTTTGCCCTAACCCTGGAATACCCACCTTAGGGTTTCTCTTTTGCCAATGATTGAAGGCCACCTTCTCAATCCTGAGCTTGGTGCCTGGGGTCACCTCTCATAGTGCCATTAGTCATCCTATAAATACCACCTTCTCAATCCCGAGCTTGGTGTCTGGGGTCACCACTCATAGTGCCCATTGGTCTTCCCTCATGAGGTTGACCTTCTAACATCATCCATCAGGGTGGCATGTAGGTGCGAGAATACACACTTCTATTATTATTGTGATAATCATAGTGACTTTATGATTTGCAAGTATGAACATCAAAACTGATAAGTTGCATTCAATGTGATGAATCATTCGGGAAACTCTTCGAGAAACTAATGCAATTAACCATAATTAACCACATACCTGTTAGGTTGATTTGAGACAAAATTAATCCAATCAATGCAAGAAATCCAATAGGCAAGCAAGCACACAAAGAGATCTTGAAATATGCATACAATTTCCTATCATTGGTCATGCCATCAAGATTTATTAAACCTAGCTCGCTTCCTAGGGTTTCTAGTCCACTTTTAGGGTTTCTATTACAATTAGGGCTCCTCTTCATTTTATTCTTTTAAACCCTAATTTTATACAATTAGTCACAAACCCTAATTATCTCATCTATTCTTCACGAAAGATATTAAGGTTACCTTTTAACAACATATAACCTTAATTTTGGATTAAAGGCACAGTTAAATGTCCATAAGTCTATTATGCCTCTTTTACATTAAAACTACCATTTTTTATCCTTTTTAATTCATGACAATATCATTAGGCCCAATTATCATCTTTGGTTCCGTCCCGATTAACAACTCATAATTCATTATGATCTTCTTTTTATATTAATTCCACCTTTATCCATTAGAAAACCCTAATTACTATATTAAGGGTATTTATCCGCAATTAGGAACTTTTATACTCGAAATAGCTTAGAACCATCATATCTCAGCTTATTCATGAATTTGAACAATTAGAGTCATTAAGAGTCATAACTACCAACGTTAGGGTTTCAAGGCCCATTAAAGCTCATTTATGTAGATATAAATCTAAATCAAACCGATTACGTGCAAAGTTCATCCTTTTTGTTCTTAATGTACCTTTTTATAATTAATAGGTTAATACCAACTTTAATCATCCATAAAACCCTTCTAAATACATTAATCATCTCAAAATAGGGTTTCTTAATTATTAATACATTAAAGTTGATAACTTCCATTACTTTTCGAATTGCAAGAGAAATTAGCTTCTAAAACTATTTCTAATGAATTCCTCTCATTTTCTGAGCAACTTTCATATTTTATATGCATTCATACGAGCTACCAATAAAAAGATACAATTTTTGTAAAATAAACTTACTTGAGCCAATGGGAGGCTGCCACATCATTCCACTCGTGCACATAGCCACGCCCGATTCAAACATAACTAAAAGACCAATTTTTCTCTTCTTAAGTTGTCGATCCTTCACAGAGTTGATGGGTAAAACTATCTAATGCACCCCTCCATCTTCAACCTCACAAAAGCCTAGCGCTGGTGCTCTGGCCGCGATTGGTGCGACCTCTCCACCCCTTCCCCGACCCCGACGGTCACCAGGGAAGGTTCTCCTCCCTCCTTTTTACCTCCACACAACTGGTGGTGCCCTCCGCTCGCATCTTGGGTGGCTGGCCCACACTGTCTGGGCCTACAACCCGTGGCCGGCCTGGCAGCAGCGCTGCAGGTGCTGCCGATGGTGGTGGGAAGGGAAAGGTGGTTGACCACCCTAGATCCTTGTGGTTGCTTCGTGCCTCCACCGAGATCCCACCACAGCCACTAGTTGCCCCTGAGATAGCCCTACACTTTCTTGGTTAGGGTTTGTACGGAAAGAAGAAGGATAAGAGAGAGGGTTGTGTGGGATCTATCTTGAACTCTAACCAGAGGATCTACCCCTTATATAGGGGAGGGTATCCATGCCCTAAGGTGTTCACCCATGATTTAATAAGTTCTTTTCCCAATAGGAACCCTATTCCTTCAATGAGAAGTAATCTTCTCTCTCCTATTTATCTCCTTGATAAACTATATTCTTTGGATATTTAGGAATTTGAAAATTCTCTCTCTTATTCTCTTTATGGTTGACTTTTAATCCATTGGCACGAATTTATATTTTCTTTTAGTAGAAAATACCTCCTTTTTAACAATGCCACAAAATTCATTAATTATGTATCACATTATCCTCTTTTTTGTTTTTATTGGTATTTTCTCTTTCTTTTTCTCCATTGGGGCTCCTTGGACCCCAAGAAACTCTAATATTTCAAAATCCTTTTTAGTGGATACTTATTATCTTTTGAGATGCATCTATATCCATTATTTCTCATTATCTTACTTATTTCTTTATTAAAATATCTCTTTTTGAGGATTTCAATGTATCTCTCTTTTTATTTTCCTTATTGGAATTCTTTTTAACATTAGGAACCCTATGGATACGAAAATCCACCAAAGATAACTCAATTATACATCTTTCTACTTATTTCCCACATTTTATCATAATTTTCAATTTCTTTCTTAATAAAGAAATATTTAATTGATCTTTCCTTTTCTTGTTGCAATATCTTTGCAACTTTGGACTCCTTGGAACCCAAGGAACCCAAGAGGCATGAAATCCACTTTTGGATTATATTATTTTGCCTTTTAGAGGTTTTTACATCTTTCTTTTCTCCATTTCTTATTTACTTATTTAATAATGGAGTTTCTTTTGTGTTTTCCTTGTTATTGGGCCCAATAGCCGATAAAGCCCAAAAAATAACCAATAAGGCTATTTTAAACAAAATCCATTTATTCAAAACAAATCATATCATTATTTGTTCAAATATCTTTAATAGGAGAAATCACATTTCTCACCAAAAGAACCCAAAAAATTGGGGTTGAACAGAACGCTTTGATGCCCACACCAGCACCTGCACCCCTAACACGTCTATGATGCTCTGGGTTGCCCAAAGCAACTGTCAATTCATCCCTTGTGCCATCAGGGATGAACTTTCCTTCCTTCCTATGCTCGTGTAGCTCCCGCTAATCGCCATCAACAAAAATTGGTAAGTAAACATAAAAATAATCAATATCGATCGATTTCTCTAAGAGTTGAATTTTACCATTTTTTCAGCCACCTCAGCAGTTGCGGGATTTGTTATATCTCCCTTCTTATTTTGCCTCCCAGCTATCCACATATCATGGTGAGGCAGAGGTGTGGGACCAATAGTAGAGGACTCTTGAGTAGCAGCAAACTGAGAAGTAGACTCAGCCTGTAGTCTTTGGAGAATGCCTGCATAGCTTCTTGGACCCATTGTGTAGTCATGCACATTTAGTACACACCTTTCTCTATGAGCATCGTTGATAGCCTTGTTAGTAAGCACATTGATTTGGTTAGTAACACTAAAGGTTAATCTTGAATAGGTGAATACATAAGAACATATATTAATTAAATTGGGAGTGGCGCTTAATACCTTGAATTCATCCATTTTTCTTTGGGTAACAAACTCCTCCCAATCTTTGGTGACTAGGTAGTTCCATTTTTCAATGGCTGCCTTCTGCCTAAATTTATTTTTTAAAGAGAATACAAACAAAAATTATTAGTGTAGAGTTAGTCAAAAAGTGATCAATGTCTAGAATTCGAAATCAATCAGGAACCTCTTCTCATCATCACATATGTAATCTCGGGTGAGATTTGTCCTATAGTTCCTTAGGACCCCCCCCACAACATTGCATCACACATTTACAATGCAAATTTTCATCCAGATCAAATATACTCTGCAGAATATAGAATTGCTATTAACTAGTATCCTAAAAATTAATAGTCTACAAAAATAGAATTGCAAATAATAATAACTCACACATAGTTCCTTCCATACTAAGTCTTTCTTCCCATTAAGAAATTTATGCTAGGATTCTACATTAAGACTATAATGGCTGCGAGTAAGAACCCCAAGATATGAAATAAATGAGTTGCGGTTCACTCCAACTGGATTTCCTGCATGATCAAAATCCACAGCCAGTTTGGGTCCATTGCCCCTTTGCTGTAGTAACTTGTTCATCATTGTTATGCCCCTCACTTTCTCAATTTTTTTTCTGCTCATCAAGTGCCCCAATTTCTTCAGGGGGTACATCACCAACCTAAAATTTGATAAAAAAAACACACTTACCTGATAGAACTATAAATGAATGTATAGATAGAAACCTCAGGGATATATTTTTAAAACTTATATTGTGAGGTGGCGTATTGACGTCCTCACCCTCATGATAATCATCAGCACGGTCATCAAGAGAATGCTCAGCCATTTGAAAGTTCACATTCACATTGTAAAGTTCACATTGTAAAGTAATTCACATTATAAAAGTTCACATTCACATTGTAAAGTTCACATTCAGAAGAAAAAAAACATATAAAAAAATATAAACATGCATGCATCTAATATTGCGATCTTTTATCAATTAACAATCCTTCATTGTGATCTCCGCACACATACATGTCATCATTAGCTTAAATATTTGGTGGTGTTGGCAACCCAACTGAGAATGGACTGGGGTCATCATACTTATCATAGTACTCTTCTTCATCTATAGGATCTTCAATGAATTGTCCTTTACCATGAAGAACAACTGACTATTTATCATTTGCAGGATCATCGATATAAAATACTTGTTTCTCCTGTGATGCCAATATGAATGGTTCACCCTTCTTGCCAATCTTTTCAAAGTTCACTAATGTGAAACCCAATTCATCCATTATAACTCCTTTGGTGTTATCAACCCAATTATATTTAAAGAGCGGAATTCTGAAATCTATGTAGTCAAACTCCCATATGTCTTCAATGACACTGTAATATGACATTTTAGCTTCACATGGACTCTTATCCTTTGCACTTGCAAAAAACAATGAAGATGCTTGAAGGGTGACCCCACTGTTTTGGACGACACTCTTATCATCTTGACGCTTTGTGTAATATGAGAATATATTTATGTTAAACCCTTCATAAGACATAATGTTCAATTTTGGTTTAAAGGTGAGGCATTTGATAGTTTCAGTAAGATTATCTGGTGTTTGAGATAGTTGATGTAAGACTTTATCTTCAAACCACTTAATAAATGTCTTGTTATGCTCTCTATCAAGCCACATTGAATCAACTCGAGGATATTATCTCTTGATGAAATTGGTATGTTCCTTGATATAAACACTCACTTTGTCGATGTTGTGTAAAATATACAAGTGACCTTATTCCAACTGCTCACAACTGATTACCATCATCTGTGATCCCAAAATTCCTTTGCCAAAATGCTCCTTAATATTCTTGCCAAAATCCATAACCTCTCTCGCCACATAACCCTCAATAATACTCCCTTCAGACTGACAATAGTTTCGAACATCACCTTTAAAAATGCTCATGTATTGTTCAAAGGGATACATCCAATGCAAGAAAACTGGTCCCAACATTTTCACTTCCCTAGTCAAGTGGACAACAAGATGTACCATGATATCAAAGAATGAAGGAGGAAAATACATCTCAAGCTGACATAGGGTAACAACCACTTCTCTTTGGAATTTATTGAGAGTATCAGGGTCAATAATTTTGCTGCACAGACTGTTGAAAAAGAAATAAAGTCTGGTGATTGCAAACCTTACATACTTCAGCAATATAGATCGAATTGCCACGGGCAATATTTGTTACATTCACTACTACATAAATGGCTTATAACGTCACTTTTAAAGACGTTGGTTGTATAAATACACCGACACCTAAAACCTAAAGTGTCAGTTAACAAAAAAAAACTGAAATCTATATGTGAAGGGCGACCAGACACGGGTATCACTTTTATTCAGTGTCGGTTCCCTAATAATAAACTGACGCCTAAAATTAACCGCCAAATCTAAAATTTCTAATGAAACAATTACCTCCAAAATTTAACATATGGCGTCAATTATTAACTATTAAACCGACGACGAAAGGTTATTCACTAGATAGAAATTGGTCACATTTTGGTCGTTGGTTTTACTACAATGACCGACGCTTATGGGTTTTCCCGTGCTGTTCCCGGGAAATTTTTCACACCCTTTAAGCGTCTGTTTTTTTGTGTAACCGACACCTTTAGTTTTATGTGTCAGTTTTTTAGAATAACCAACGCCTATTGTTAACTTAATAGCACCCACACAAGCCAGGTTCTTCCCCTTCTCTGTTTCATCGACTCTATACGCTTAGGTCTGGCGAATTTTGCCTACTCTGGTTGCCGCATCTGCCACCGTTCCTTGCTCCTCTAATCTCCGCCTCCGCCGTTGTTCGTTGCTCTAGGCGTCGTCGTTCCTTGCTCCTCTGTGCGCCGGTGCCTTCTCCTGCTATCCGACCACAACCCTTCTTTACTAGCTCCAACGCCTGAGCCTGCTTGCCTTCTCCTGCTCCGTGGTTTGTTGCTCTGGTGCCTGCCCCTGCTCTCTTCTCACCCCTTCTCTCCAAGCCGCTACTCTCCTGTCCAGGTAGGCCGCTGCCCTTCTTCTTCCTCCACCTCTTCTTCTTCCTGCTCCCTCTCCTTACCAAATGGATTAAAGCAAGGCCACGACCGTGTGGGATGGTCATGACCATGGCTGTGTTGGCCGACCACGACCATGCTGGCTAGCACAGCCGTGATAGGCCAACACAGCCACAGCCGTGGCCAGCCCACACGGTCGTGGCCTTGCTTTTATCCATTTGGTAAGGAGGGAGAAGGAAGAAGAAGATATATTTACAATTGAATACTAATGCTTGACCTAAATATATAAATTTTGATGCATGTTGAATTAAGATATTAAAACCCTAATACACATTTCACCATAATCTTGAATTAACTATATTGCTAAAATCTTGTGATCAATCTATGTAAGATATTAAAACCCTAATGTTAAATCTCTAATTTTGTAGTGATGTGTCACCCTAACATCTACATGAATCCCTATTGTATGATGTAGATTGATGATAATGCATGAGCTAGTTTGAAATTTTGAAATCAATTATGAATCTCTCCATCCCTAGGTCATACTAATTTATGTTTAATCTTTATCTTGATGATGAACATGCATGGACACTCGAAATGTTGAAATTAATGTTATAGAATGATAGCACATGTATTTGTTGGCCTAGAAACCCGTCCAAGATTTACTCATTAGGAGTAAATCTGGGATAGTCCCCGGTTTGGGACTGTTCTTGAACACCTAATCTCACTTAGGATGTAAGTGTATAATGTGTATTTGGTTTTCAAGAAAATTCCGGTAACATTTCCCCATTTGTTCTCTAAGTACATCTGTACTTGGAGAACAGTGGGAAAATGCTGCCGAAATTTTCTTGAAAACCCAATACACAGTATACACTTACTAGTGAGATTAGGTGTTCAATAATGGGATAGGTGGTACACATTTATTATATATAAGAATGACAACACATGTATTTGTTGGCCTAGAAACCCATCCAAGATTTACTCATTAGGAGTAAATCTTGGATAGTCCCCGGTTTGGGACTATTATTGAACACCTAATCTCACTTAGGATGTAAGTGTATAATGTGTATTTGGTTTTCAAGAAAATTTCGGCAGCATTTCCCCGTTTGTTCTCTAAGTACATATGTACTTAGAGAATAGCGGGAAAATGCTGCCGAAATTTTCTTGAAAACCCAATACACATTATACACTTACTAGTGAGATTAGGTGTTCAAGAATGGGATAGGTGGTACACATTTATTATATATAAGAATGACAACACATGTATTTGTTGGCCTAAAGTTTTAACCATGTAAAGACTCTAATCTGTTAACCCTAGACCCTAATCTTGTTGTAATATATACTTGTTATCTCTTTGATCATAGAATGGATAGATCATGGATGTCCATTCACAATCGCTGCACCCCAGAGTTTATTTCTGGTCTTGACCAGATTATTAGATTTTTCAAAGAATATAGGAAACAACCTGGAGATAGGTTCTACTGTCCATGTAGGCATTACTGTAACAACTTGAAAGTCAGCACTGGTGACGAAATCAAAAGTCATGTCATGTGCAATGGGATTATACAAGACTATACATAATGGCACTGGCATGGAGAGATCTCAAACCCGAAACTAGTGGATGTCGATAGCAGTGCTTGTGTGGAAGAAGAAATTGCCTCCGATGATGTAGATGTGAATGAACCAGTTCCAGTAGACATCGTTGATGTGATGCTGGATAGTTGTGGGGTAGAGCACACCGATCCACCTCCCATTTTTAGAAACATTGTGCATTATGCTGAGATATCATTATACACAGGTTTTACTAAGTTTATGAAGCTCAGCACTGTGTTGAGATTGTATAAGATGAAAGCTAACAATAGATGGAGCGAAAAAAGCTTCACGTCATTATTGTCTTTGTTGAAAGAAATACTTCCTGAAGGAAACGAGCTGCCAATCTCAACATACTAGGTAAAGAAATTGTTGTGCCCAATGGGAATGGATGCCAAGAAGATACATGCATGCTCGAATGATTATGTATTATTTCAAAAGGACTATGTGGATTTGAAAGATTGTCCAAAATGTGGTGTGTCACGGTATAAATTGACGACTTCGTGGGAGTCTAAAATTGGTTCTCCTGCCAAGGTGATGTGGTATCTACCTATAATATCACAGTTTCAATGCTTGTTTGTCAATCCGATAGATGCGAAGAATTTTGCCAAGGTGATGTGGTATCTACCTATAATATCACGGTTTCAATGCTTGTTTGTCAATCTGATAGATGCGAAGAATTTGAGGTGGCATGCAGATGTTAAGAAAAATAATAATGGGATCCTACGACATGCGTATGATTCCCCACAATGGAAGAAGATTGGTCTATTGTACCCTAAATTTGGTAAAGAAGTCATGAATCTAAGACTTGGGCTTTGTACAGATGGGATGAATCTGTACGGGACATTGAGCAGCCAACATAGCACTTGGCCAGTCATGCTTGTTATATACAATCTTCCTCCCTGGCTGTGTATGAAAAATAAGTACGTAATGTTGTCGTTGTTGATATCGGGCCCTAAACAACCTGGAAATGATATCGATGTTTATCTTGAACCTCTAATTGATGACTTAAAGAAACTATGGGGTGAAGGTGTGATGACCTATGATGCTTCATGAAGAGAGACATTTCATTTGCACGCTATGTTGTTTTGCACTATTAATGACTTTCCAGCATATGGGAATTTGTCTGGATATAGTGTCAAAGGAGCTAAAGCGTGTCCTATATGTGAAGAGAACACTGATTCAACAAGACTAAAACATGGCGGTAAGACTGTCTATCTTGGTCATCGAAGGTTTCTTAAAAAATTCCATTTGTATCGTAGGAAGCGCAAAGCATTCAATGGATTGAATGAGGAACGGAGTGCACCTAAACCTATACCAGGGGAGGTTATTTATGAAAGAGTAAAAGACTTTGTCATTGAATTTGGTAAGAGATCACAATGTACTATGGCCACACGAAGTGACAAATCTTTATTTAAGAAGAAGTCAATATTTTGGGATCTTCCTTATTGGAGTTCTTTGAAAGTCAGGCATTGTATCGATGTCATGCACATTGAAAACAATGTCTGTGATAGTGTAATTGGTACTTTGTTGAATATACCAGGTAAGACTAAAGATGTGATAAAATCTAGACTGGACCTACATGAAATGGGAATAAGGTCAAAATTAATAGAATTATGTGAAATGGGAAATTAGAGATCATACTTACCTCCCGCTTGTTACACGTTGTCTAGAAAGGAGAAGAAAGCTTTTTATGAATGCTTGGTAAATGTCAAGGTGCCACAGGGTTACTCATCCAACATCCGTAGATTGGTATCAATGAAAGATCTGAAGTTGATAGGTCTTAAATCGCATGATTGTCACACTCTAATGCAACAAATATTGCCCGTGGCAATTCGATCTATATTGTCGAAGAATGTAAGGTTTGCAATCACCAAACTTTGTTTCTTTTTCAACAGTCTGTGCAGCAAAGTTATTGACCCTGATACTCTCGATAATTTGCAAAGAGAAGTGGTTGTTACTCTATGTCAGCTTGAGATGTATTTCCCTCCTTTGTTCTTTGATATCATGGTACATCTTGTTGTCCAGTTGACTAGGGAAGTGAAAATGTTGGGACCAGTTTTCTTGCATTGGATGTATCCCTTTGAACGATACATGAGCGTTTTTAAAAGTGATGTTTGAAACTGTTATCGGCCTGAAGGGAGTATTATTGAGGGTTATGTGGCGAGAGAGGTTATGGATTTTTGCAATGACTTTCTCAGTGGTAATGACACTCCTGGTAATGACAAGAATACTGAGGAGCAATTTGGCAAAGGAATTTTGGGATCACGGGTGAAAGTAATCAGCTGTGAGTAGTTGGAACAAGGTCACTTGTATATTTTACACAACATGGACGAAGTGAGTATTTATATCGAGGAACATACCAATTTCATCAAGAGACAATATCCTCGAGCTAATACAATGTGGCTTGCTATAGAGCATTACAAGACATTTAAGTAGTTTGAAGATAAAGTCTTACATAAACTATCTCAAAAACCAGATGATATTACTAAAACTATCAAATGCCTCACCTTTAAACCAAAATTGAATGTTATGTCTTATGAAGGGTATGACATTAAGGGATTCACATATTACACAAAGAGCCAAGATGATAAGAGTGTCGTCCAAAATAGTGGGGTCACCCTTCAAGAGTCGACTATGTTTTTTGCAAGTGCAAAGGAGAAGAGTCCACCTGAAGCTAAAATGTCATATTACGGTGTCATTGAAGACATATGGGAGTTTGACTACATAGATTTCAGAATTCTGCTCTTCAAATGTAATTGGGTTGATAACACCAAAGGAGTTACAGTGGATGAATTGGGTTTCACTTTAGTGAACTTTGAAAAAATTGACGAGAAGGGTTAACCATTCATATTGGCATCACAGGCGAACCAAGTATTTTATATCAATGATCCTGCAAATGATAAATGGTCGGTTGTTCTTCATGGTAAAAGACAGTTCGTTGAAGATCCTATAGATGAAGAAGAGTACTATGATAAGTATGATGACTCCAGTCCATTCTCACTTGGGTTGCCAACACCAACAAATATTGAAGCTAATGATGACTTGTATGTGCGCAGAGATCACAATGAAGGATTGTTAATTGATAAAAAATTGCAATATTAGAGGCATGTTTATATTTTTTATATGTTTGTTTTTATAAATGTGAACTTTACAATGTGAATTACTTTACAATGTGAATGTGAACTTTACAATGTGAGCTTTACAATGTGAATTACTTTACTATGTGAACTTTACAATGTGAATGTGAACTTTCAGATGGTTGAGAATTCTCCTTATGATCGTGCTGATGATTACCATGAGGGTGAGGACATCAATGTGCCGCCTCACAATGTAAGTTTTAAAAATATATCATATATTTATATCTATATGTACATTTATAGTTATATCATGTAAGTGTGTTTATTTTGTCAAATTTTAGGTTGATGATGCACATGTACCCTCTGAAGCACTTGAGGGACTTGACGAGAAATACCAAAAAATTGACAAGAGAAGGGGCATCACTATGATGAAGAAGTTAACAGCGCTAAGGGGCAATGGACCCAAACTTGTTGTGGATTTTGATAATGCAGGAAATGCAATTGGAGTGAATCACAATTCCTTTATTTCATATATTGGGTATGTTACTCGTAGCCATTGCGGTTGTAAGATAGATTCTTGGCATAAAGTTCCTAAGGGGAAGAAATGTGTAATATGGAAGGATTTATGCGTGAGTTATTATTAATTTGCAATTCTATTTTGTAGATTACTAATTTTTTGGGTACTAGTTAATAGTAATTCTATTTTGCAGAGTATATTTGCATTGGATGAAAAGCTGCATCGTAAATGTTTGATGCAAAGCTGTGGGAGAGTCCTAAGGAACTATAGGACAAATCTCACCTGAGAATACATAAAATAAGGTGATAAGAGGAAGAAGACAACCACTGAATAGTCGAACTTCCTGGACCAAGAAGAATGAGACGTGTTTGTTGCTTCAAGAAAAACTGATGAATTCAAGGTATTAGGCATCACTCCCAATTTAATTAATATACATTGTATTCACCTATTCAAGATTAACATTTAGTGTTACTAACCAAATCATTAATGTGCATACTAACTAGGCCCTCAGTGAGGCGCAAAGAGCAAGGTGTGCACTGACTGTGCATGACCACGCAATGGATCCAAAGGGGTATGCAGGCATTCACGAAAGACTACAGGCTGAGTCTACTACTCAGTCTGCTGCTACTCAGGAGTCCTCTACTATAGGTACCACACCTATGCCTCGCCATGATGTCTGAATAGTTGGGAGGCAAAATAACAAGGGAGAAATAAGGAAGCCCACAACTACTGAGGCAACTGCAAAAATGGTAAAATACAACTCTTAGAGCAATCGTTCGAATATTGATTATTTTTGGTGTTTTCTTAATTATAAATTTTTGTTTTGGTGATTAGCGGGAGCTACACGAGCTGAGGAAACAAGGCAAGTTAATCCCTGAGGGCACAATGGATGAATTGATAGTTGCTCTGGGTAACCTAGAGCATCCTGGACGTGTTAGGGTTGCAGGCACTAGTGTGGGCATCAAAACGTTCTTTGGGCCATCCCAGTGCAAACATGTCCCAAAAGTGAGAATTTCACAAGAAGAGGTAACCTATTCTTTCTTTAGAATGTTATTGTAAAAAAGAATTCAATAATTAGAAGCTAACGTTTCTTTTATCCATGTATAGGTAGATAAGATAGTTGATAGGAGAGTCGATGAAGTAGTTGATAAGAGAATCAAGGAAGCAGTTGATGAGACACTCCATGAAGCAATGAGCAAGTGGCAGGCATCTCTGACTGCCACTCAGCAGACAGTACCTATGGCGTCCCGCTCTACTCCTACTGTAGAGGTTGGGAGTAGTAATCCTGTAGACCCACCACCTAGAACATCCGTTGTAAGTATATTTATGACATAATAACTAGTCTTTTCAAAATGATATGTTTTTAAGATGATATGTATATATGTATATAACATTCTTTACACAAATTTGTAGGTGTTGAAGCCATGCCATCTAAAAAGTAAAGAATATGTCGTTGCAGTGGCGTCGGCTTACCCATCCCTACCAGGGGAAATGTTTCATGAGTTTCCATTACCAGCTGGTTGGGTTCGTGTGAGCCTGCTAGGTATGTTCCCCAAGTGGATGGATCTTCCATTGCCATATGCCCACCCAGATTGTGAAACACTTGGTGAGGCAGAAGGTGGAGTGATATTGTGGCTAAAAGCGGATGTCCTCTATACTGAAATTGTATGGTAAATTTACATTACGTTAAATTTTTAGTGTGTGTATATGATGTCAATTGATCTGAAATTATATATATATATAGGTTAAAAAGAAGACACCCATAGCATCTAGGCCTCCACCTCCACCTCCTACATTACCAAGTTGGGTTACACAAGACCTACCTATCCCGTTAGGTCCTAATTATAGGGGTATGGAAATATGGTTAGGCGAACATGATATAAATTGACCTATAACTATTTCTATAGATGCAAATGTTGCATGTCAATCATACAAAAACAAACTATTTATACAAGATATTTTGGATTTGTTTTGATATGATTGGCTGAATACATCTGTGATAGAACTATGGATAAGGTGAGATCTTCTTTATACATCCATATACCTTGTGTAGGATCTGGTGATCTAGTTTCTCATATATTAATGCATACGTAATACATGTTTTGCAACTACTTAGATAAGATATGTGCATATTTTTCATTCAAACATGTAGGATTTTTAATTCCATCTTTGATTAGTCTAGTAGCTAAAGATCCTTCGTCAGTTCAACAATACTACTGTGATGCTTTTACAAATTTTTCTCAAAATAACAAGACAGTGATAATAGCTCCATTCAATGTGGAGTAAGTTTACTTTCCTTATAATTTGGATTTAAGAAAATTACATTTTTATTGTGGATTTTGAGTTATTAATTTTTAACTTTTTTACCTCTAGGGGTATGCATTGGGAGTTACTAGTTATTGTCCCCGAGACGTTCACTGTCTATTATCTAGATCCTAAGGGGACTAAATTGAATTCAAAATATGGACACACAATGAAAATAACATTATTCCGGTGAGAAATATTTCATTTTCATATCCGTTAACATATGTTATTACATTACAATTTAATTATGTAATGTATTGTGTTACATTAACATGTAGGGGTTTAGATGAGTTCAAAAAGGCTGGAGGAAAGGTCCCTCAGAAAAAGAACCAGCCAATAATTTGGAAGAACGTGGAAGTAAGTTCTCGACTGTAATTTATATATTATTTATGTGAACAATGCTTAATTAGTTGTATTTTTTAATATTTTGTATGTTTCAATTTATAGTGTGCTACACAAGACAACGGATGGGCATGTGCACACTATGTGATGCGATTTATGCACATGATTATCAAATATGCCGTTGTGGACATTGATACCATTCCTGAGGTATTATATATAGTCTCATTAGATAATATGAAATATATCAATCTTATTTATATATTATTAATTATATATATATACATCATTCTCTTTGCAGGTGTTTAAAACTGACCAAACTACAGGAAAGACCTTACTAGATGTACATGCTCCCTATACGACAGAAGAATTAAATGATGTAAGAGAAGAATGGGAAAAAGCCATACAAGTAGTGGAGTTTTTAAAAATATAATTGGAATGTTGATAGTGAATAATGACTAAAGAATGATATTTTGTAAATGAATTTCTGAATTGTAATATGTGTGAATGTTTATACATGTATGAATGTTTCTACATGTGTGAATGTGAAAATGAATGAAACTGCTGGTTGTAAAATGAATGTTTCTACATGTGTGAATGTGCAAATGAATGGAATTGCAGAGTGCTACATGAATGTTTCTACATGTGTGAAAATCGAATGGAACTGCAAGTTGCTAAATGTGTGAAAATTAATGTTGTTAGTTTTGTAGGTTTGTGGCCTATTGTTGGCTGATATCAATGGATGTCATAAAACCTGCAGTTCATAATTGAACTGCAGATTTCTCATCCTGTGACCAGCCACAGCAAGCCTGCATACTGATAAAAAAATACATACAATAGGCGTTAGTTATTTGAAAAAACCGACGACAAATGCTAACAGCGTCGGATAATAGCTAAAACGGATGCCTAATGAGACTAGACACGACGGTCGTACTAGCCAGCACGGCCGTGGCAGCAGGTGATATGGCATCGATTATCAATAAAAAAATCGGATATGGCATCAATTATCAACAAAAAAAACTGACGCTGATGGTGCCCTAAATGGTGCCCTTTCTGTAGCGCAAAGGTTTATGGCGTCAGTTTCCCTAATAATAACCGATGCCTATATCCCCCTGTTGGTGTGTTTTCGGTGGCACGTGAAGGTTTCTGGCATCGGTTTAACTGACGCCTAACCGTTTGCCTTTTAGTGGCACCCACATAGGTATCGCATTGAAACCGACACTAAAGGTCTTAAATAACCAACACTAAATGTGGGTTATGTACTAGTGATTAGAGTGTGAAAATCATGAGATTTAAGACCTATGCACTTCAGATCTTTCATTGATACCAATGTATGGATGTTGGATGAGTAACCCTGTGGCACATTAACATTTACCACACATTCACAAAAATCTTTCTACTCCTTTCTCGACAATGTGTAACAAGCAGGAGCTAAGTATGTTCTCCGATCACTACTAACTACTTCTGTTAGTTTTGTCCTTATTCCCATTTCACGTAGGTCCATTCTGGATTTTATCCCATCTTTAGTCTTACCTGGTATATTCAACAGAGTACCAATGACACTATCACAGACTTTTTTTCAACATGTATGACATCGATACAATGCATGACTGCCAAAGAACTCCAATAAGGAAGATCCCAAAATATTGATTTCTTCTTGAATAAAGATTTGTCACTCCGTGTGGCCATCGTACATTGTAATCTCTTACCAAATTCATTGGCAAAGTCTTTTACTCTTTCATAAACATCCTCCCCTGGTGTAGGTTTAGGTGCACTCCGTTCCTCATTCTGTCCATTGAATGCTTTGTGCAACCTACGATACAGATGGAATTTTGGAAGAAACCTTCGATGATCAAGATATACAGTCTTACCTCCGTGTTTTAGTCATAGTGAATCAGTGTTATCTTCACATATAGGGCACGCTTTAGGTCCTTTGATACTATATCCAGACAAATTCCCATATGCTAGAAAGTCATTCACAGTGCAAAACAACATAGCGTGCAAATGAAATGTCTCTCTTTGTGAAGTATCATAGGTCATCACACCTTCACCCCAGAGTTTCTTCAAGTCATCAATTAGAGGTTCAAGATAAACGCCAATATCATTTCTAGGTTGCTTAGGGCCCGATATCAACAACGACAACATAATGTACTTATTATTCATACACAACCAGGGAGGAAGATTGTATATAACAAGCATAACTGGACAAGTGCTATGTTGGCTTCTCAATGTCCCATACAGATTCATCCCATCTGTACAAAGCCCAAGTCTTAGATTTCTGACTTCTTCACCAAATTCAGGGTACAATAAATCAATCTTCTTCCACTATGGGGAATCAGACACATGTCGTAGGATCCCATCATTATTTTTCTTAACATATGCATGCCACCTAAAATTCTTCACATCTATCAGATTGGCAAACAAGCATTGAAACCATGGTATTATAGGTAGATACCACATCACCTTGGCAGGATAACAAGTTTTGGACTCCCCCAAAGTCGTCAATTTATACCTTGACGAACCACATTTGGGACAATCTTTCAAATCCACATAGTCTGTTTGAAATAATACCCAATCATTCAGGCATATATGTATCTTCTTGGCCTCCATTCCCATTGGGCACAATAATTTCTTTAACTGATATGTTGAGATTGGCAACTCGTTTCCTTCAGAAAGAATGTCTTTCAACAAAGACAACAATGACGTGAAGCTTTTATCGCTCCATCTATTATTATCTTTCAGCTTATACAATCTCAACACAACACTAAGATTTGTAAACTTACAACTTGTATTTAACGGTATCTCAACATCATGCATAATGTTTCTATACATTGGAGGTGGATCAGTGTGCTCTACCCCACAACTATCCAACATCGCATCAATGATGTCTACTGGAACTGGTTCGTTCACATCTACGTCATCGGAGGCAATTTATTCTTCCACACAAGCACTGCTATCGACATCCACTGATTTCAGGTTTGAAATCTCTCTATGCCAGTGCCATTATGTATAGCCTTGTACAATCCCATTGCACATGACATGACTTTTGATTTTGTCACCAGTGTTGACTTTCAAGTTGTTACTGCAATGCCTACATGGATAGCAGAACCTATCTCCAGGTTGTTTCCTATGTTCCTCGACAAATATAATAAACTGATCAAGACCATAAATAAACTCTGGGCTGCAGTGATTTGGAATGGACATCCATGATCTATCCATTCTATGATCAAAGAGAAAACAAGTATATATTAGAACAATATTAGGGTCTAGGGTTAAAAGATTAGGGTTTATGGTTAAAACTTTAGGGTTTAAGGTCTTATATATAATAAATGTGTACCACCTATCCCATTCTTGAGCACCTAATCGCACTAGTAAGTGTATAATGTGTATTGGTTTTTCAAGAAAATTTCAGCAGCATTTCCCCGCTGTTCTCCAAGTACATATGTACTTAGAGAACAAATGGGGAAATGCTGCTGAATTTTTTTTGAAAACCCAATACACATTATACACTTACATCCTAAGTGAGATTAAGTATTCAAGAATAGTCCCAAACTAGGGACTATCCAAGATTTACTCCTAATGAGTAAATCTTGGATGGGTTTCTAGCCCAACATAATATAACACCAGTCCCTTGTTCACAACCCCATTCAACACACAATTTTCTTATAAAAACACTTGTGGACAGCCATAACAACATACCAATGTTTCCTAAATTAATCAATGTATTATTTTATAATACAAATCATGGTGGGTATAACATAGCAAAAAACTCAAAATGTCACAACAGAAACATGTCCTTAACCTAATATACAGATATTTGTAACAAAACTCATGGTAGCTATACCATAGAAAATTAAGTAGCATGCCCAATATATAACAAAAGCAACATTTTTCCAAATTATTATAATGATAAAAACTCTTAATATTTCCATTGTAATAGGCTTATCAGCATTTACCCTTATCCAAACCTACAACTAGCATGATCAGAGGTTATTCATAAAAACATATGTAGTGGAGGAAACTTTGGTAGGCTTCATTCTCTTCTTTAGATTTCACAAACTCCATGACGGACGGGGACGGATGGATGAGCAATGGTTTAAAATCTTGGTCTAATCTTTGTGCAGGTCTGGATGTGATTTGACTAGGGGACAAACTGGTTTGTTTCCCGTCCTCTTTGGCTGATTCTGCGGCCCTATGTTGCATCCCCCCACCATATCCACAACCTATCACCCATCAGCTTCTGGGTAACCATGGCTTGGGTTTCGAATCGCCATTCAAATCAAAATCTCAATACATGTGTTGTCATCAGATCAAGTTTAGGATGAAACACTCAAATAACTCAACAAATTATATAAGATATGGTTTGTAGGGTAATATGTCTCAATTAGGTTAACAAAGAGGATTCACATGTAATTTCTCATATAGTTATGCAATAATATAAAGTCATATAATAGTCACATGAGTGATATTGCACATGCAAATTTACTAGGGGTGAAATCACTAGAGTTTACCTCAACCAACGTGCAATAATCACTACCTAAAAGTAGATGTATCTTATAGTTCAAAATCAATCCCAAAGGACAGTGTATCTAAGAATCGACTAATCAAGGTAAAAAATCAATAACTAATATTTAATACAAAAGCTAGATTGATTGATTATTCTAAGGTTGTGATTAATAAAATGGTTGAATTAAATATTGATTATTCAAAGGTTGTGATTAATAAAAGGGTTGAACTAAATTATCATATGAAAGTAACACTGGGTGGAATGAATTTCACCATCACTACCTATCATTCAATGTCTTACTCCATCATATTAAGAATGAACATATATGTTGAGGTCGGGTTAATCCACTTTTGGTGTTTGGGTTAAAACATAGATGGACATCACTCTAAGCTTGCTATCGCATTACCTAGACATCATACATAGATTGCCACATAAAGCACCTATCTGAAGTTGTCATCAAGGGTTTAACAAAAAACAATTGATATGTTAGATCTTGGGAGTATCTATGAGAAGAATGGAGAGGTAAAGAATAACACCCCCTTTCCAAAGAAAAAAATAGGCATGTAACCTTGTAGAGAACCAGCCAAGAAGCAAGCATAAAAAAGACTTGACCATCACTCATCGAGTGAGAGGGGAGCATCAGCAAAGGAAAAAAACCAACAGAGAGAAGCCAAGCCTAGCAGATGCTACTACTGCCATATGTATGAATACCCTAGAGGAAGAAGAGGAGGAAGAAGGGTACCTCGGTGGTGGCGGTGGTAGGCGTGGCAGTAGCAGTGCGGCAGGCGAGCAAGGCACGTGGTTCACGATAGGTGAGTAGGAGGTGGAGCACTAGGTGAGCAACAGAGAGATCGGCAGCGGCAGGCGAGTGGCGGTGGTGGAAGGTGTGGCGGTAGTGTTGGGGCAGGCGAGCAAGGCGGCAGAGTACTAGGAGAGCAGCGGCGAGAGAGCACTAGGCGAGCAGTAGAGAGATTGGCGGCGGAATTGCCAGACCTAAGAATGTCGGGAATGAAACAGAGAAAAGGGAAAGAGTCTGGTTCGCGCGGGTTCTATTAAGTTAACAATAGGCGTCGGTCACCACAAAAAAACCGACACCTATCTTCAATGATAGTTGTCGGTTCTAACTAGAAAAACTGACGTCTATCTACATATGCCGACAAAAAAAAGTTCTCAAATTATGACCATAGTCGTCGGTCTCTGTAGAATAACTGACGCCAAAGGGGGATGAAAATTTTTGCGGGGACAACGCACGAAAATACATTGGCGTCAGTTATTATAAGATAACCGACGATAAAAATGGGACAAATTTTAGTCTCGTGAAAAACCTTTAGTCGTTGGTTGCTCGGTTAACAACCGATGTCGTATGTTAAATTTTGGAGGTAATTTTTTTCACTGGAAAATTTAAGTTTGGAGGTCGATTTTAGGCGTTGATTGGTTATTAAGGAACCGACTCTAAATAAAAAGCAATACCTGTGTATGGCCGCTCTTCACAGATAGATGTCGATTTTTGTAGTCAACCGACATTGTATGCTTTTGGCGTCAGTTTTATGTATACAACTGATGCCGGTAAATGTGACGTTATAAGCCATTTTTGTAGTAGTGATATCAATCAAGATACTCCTATTCTCATTCTGATAAGTCAAACTATATCTTGATCTTAGAACTTTACGCTCATATATCCATGAATTTATAATGATGATGACTATCATCAAGAGAATTGCCACATGTACAACATTAAGGAACAACTGGACATTGACTCTCTTGTTCTGAATAAGTTTATCTCATTTCCATAAGTGTGCCATTGCTACATTTTTTATTATCATGTGAGAAGATCTTTCAATTTCAAGATGGCATAAATAATTTAGATAAAAAAAACTATTCATCTTTAATCATTAAGAAATAAAAATTCAGCACATTCAAATCCACACTAAGTTGTGAATAAAAAATAGAACACCCTGATTGGACATAACGAAGGGTAAAATTACAAGTCAATCTTCATATAAAATTTTTATTACTATCAAAGAAAATGATGACTTGATTAAAAGAATGCCTTACTAAAAAAATTCCAAATCATGTATAAAATGAATTTCATAATTAAACTGATTTTCAGTGATCCATACATGATAACAAAGCGAACATCAACTGTATTTATATATGTAATTTTATGAAAACTTGGTTGATAAAGACACAAATGAGTTCATCGACAACATAGATTGAATTTTTTTATTATAAAGATTGGTCTAAATAATTGAAAGAAGAAATTAGGAACACAAAATTTTATTTATCTTTCCAATAGTTCTTGAAGAGAGGGAGTCAGAGGTGTACGATACACATCTGCCAAAATAGATTCTAAGATAGCGTCTGGGACAAACACACATTTTGGAAGTAGATGTTTTGCACGATGGAACTGGTCGTATGACATGGACTTGTCGAAGAAGAATATGTACTTCCTGAGAATAGTAGTCACACAAAAATTGACTAGAGGAAGAACAGAGCGTGATGAGAGGCAAACTAGTTGCACGAACACTGGACGTACAGTCAGGATTCGTATTCAGACGAAGTAGCATCCAACTGGCTGGAGGGGAATAACTGCAACAAACCGGCCGAATTACACTGGTAGAGAAAAACAACCTGGTGATGGATGGAGAGGGAGTCGACCACAAGGAGAACCAACCTAGACGGTGGAGAAGGACTGAAGAGGGACCATGCCGCGGATGAGAACCACCAACTGGCTGCTGGATGGCTACGGACGATGTCGTCAGAACGAGAAAAGCGGCGTTTGGAATCGCAACGTCGCGAGAACTTTTTATCGGGAGAAAGGGTTGGGATGGGATTCGAGGGAGATGGGGTTATTTAATCGGGTTATCCCATGCAAATACGTGGGGGGTGGTCCATAATTCACAAGTCATGGCTACATAGGACTGCACTACCATACAAGTCCTATCCTAATATTACTACTACACAACCAAATGTAGGATTCAAATTTAAATATGATTGAGAGTCCTACCCTTCCTTGAGTCCTATAAAACTAATGAGCCCTAAAAGTAAAAGTTGTCCTATTAACCAAACTAGACCAATTTCTATTCAATACTTATATTTCATTCCATAGGCTCTTCATTAAAGTAAGACCATACTAACAAGATTAGTAAACAGATTGAATTCAAAGTACACTACTACAGAAATGGCTTATAACGTCACATTTACAGGCATCAGTTGTATACAAGAAACTGACGCCTAAACCCTACAGCGTCGGTTGAATACAAAAACTAACATCTATTTGTAAAAGGCATCCAAATATGGGTATCACTTTTTATTTAGCGTCGGTTCCTTAATAAGAAACCAACGCCTAAAATCGACCGCCATATTCAAATTTTCCAGTGAAAACAATTACCTCCAAAATTTAACTTACGATGTTGGTTGTTAACAAATAAATCGACAACTAAAGGTTTTTCACGGGACAGAAATTGGGCCCATTTTTATCGTCAGTTTTCTTGCAATAACCGACGTCGATGTGTGTTTGTGCGCTTTCCCCGCAAAAAATTTCACCACCTTTGGCATCGGTTTTCTACGACAACCAACGACTATGGTCATAATTCGAGAACATTTTTTTGTTGGCATATGTAGATAGTCGTCAGTTTTTCTAGTTGAAACCGGCGACTATCATTGAACATTGGTGTCAGTTTGTTTGTGGTGACCGACGCCTATTGTTATAAGTGTCGATTGTTTTTAATAACTAACGCCTATTGTTAACTTAATAAAACCCATGTGAAGCAGACTCTTCCCCTTTCTATCTGTTTCATTGTCGATTCTGCTTAGGTCTGGCGATTTGCATGATTCCTACCGCCGCTCGCCATCACTGTTGCTATGCTCGTCGACGCTGCCATTGCTATTGTGCTCGTCATTCCCTTCTCCCTACTCGCCTTCTCCCTGCTCCCTACTCTACTCACCACCGCGCCCTACTCCCTACTTGCCTTCTCACTACCGTCGCCGCCACTCATCTTCTTCCTCAAAAGGTACCCTTCTTCCTCGTCTTCTGTTTCTACGTCTATTATCTACTTCACGGTTATTAACACTCCCCCACACATCCTGAGCCCCAAATCTGAAACGGTTGATGTAGATTACTGGACTATATGTTCATCATGTGTTGTTGACTCCATATATCATGACAATGCTTGACCTAATTCATCTCATAATTCTTAACTTAACCCTAATGCAAGTAAGAGATGATGGTACATAGACTCTTGTGTGATTATTATAATGATAGAGTATTTTCTCTATATATGTTGTTGGAACCCTAAGTTGATGTCACATGAACATCATGTCTTTTAAATAATGTCATATTAAGCTTATGTATCACACATATGATGATGATCCTGGATGAGGTATGGGGAGATCATGATGTTCTTGTAGGAAACAATGTGAATGGTTTTCCTAATGAGTTTTATTACAAATATTTGTATATTAGGTTAAGGACATGTTTCTATTGTGACATGAGTTTTTTGCTATGTTGTTATGGCTGTCCACAAGTGTTTTAAAAAGAAAATTGTGTGTTGAATGGGGTTGTGAACAAGGGACTGGTGTTATATTTTGTTGGCCTAGAAACCCGCCCAAGATTTACTCATTAGGAGTAAATCTTAGATAGTCCCCAGTTTGGGACTATTCTTGAACACCTAATCTCACTTAGGATGTAAGTATATAATGTGTATTGGGTTTTCAAGAAAATTTCGATAGCATTTCCCCATTTGTTCTCTAAGTACATATGTACTTGGAGAACAGTGGGGAAATGCTTCTGAAATTTTCTAAAAAAGCCAATACACATTATACACTTACTAGTGAGATTAGGAGTTCAAGAATGGGATAGGTGGTACACATTTATTATATATAAGACCTTAAACCCGAAAGTTTTAACCATAAACTCTAATCTTTTAACCCTAGATCCTAATCTTGTTCTAATATATACTTATTTTCTCTTTGATCATAGAATGGATAGATCATGGATGTCCATTCCAAATTGCTGCACCCCATAGTTTATTTTTGGTCTTGATTAGTTTATTAGATTTGCCGCGTAACATAGGAAACAACCTGGAGATAGGTTCTACTATCCATGTAGGCATTGCGGTAACAACTTAAAAGTCAGCACTGGTGATGAAATCAAAAGTCATATCATGTGCAATGGGATTTTACAAGGTTATACAGAATGGCACTGGCATGAAGAGATTTCAAACCTGAAATCAATGGGTTTCGATAGCAGTGCTTGTGTGGAAGAAGAAATTTCCTCCGATGACATAGATGTGAACGAACCATTTCCAGTAGACATCGTTGATGCGATGTTGGATAGTTGTGGGGTAGAGCACACTGATCCACCTCCCATGTTTAGAAACATTGTGCATGATGTCGATATACCGTTATACATAGGTTGTAAGTTTACGAAGCTTTGTGTTGTGTTGAGATTGTATAAGTTGAAAGCTTACAATAGATGGAGCGACAAAAGCTTCACGTCATTATTGTCTTCGTTGAAAGAAATTCTTCCTGAAGGAAACGAGCTGCCAATCTCAACATATCGGTTAAAGAAATTGTTGTGCCCAATGGGAATGGAGGCCAAGAAGATACGTGCATGCCCGAATGATTGCGTATTATTTCAAAAGGACTATGTGGATTTGAAAGATTGTCCCAAATGTGGTGCATAAAGGTATAAATTGATGACTTCGGGGGAGTCCACAACTGATTCTCCTGCCAAGGTGATGTGGTATCTACCTATAATACCACGGTTTCAACGCTTGTTTGACAATTCGATAGATGCAAAGAATTTGAGGTGGCAAGCAAATGTTAAGAAAAATAATGATGGGATCCTACAACATGTGTCTGATTCCCCACAGTGGAAGAAGATTGATTTATTGTACCCTAAATTCAATGAAGAAGTCAGGAATCTAAGATTTGGGATTTGTACGGATGGGATGAATCCGTACGGGACATTGAGCAAAAAACATAGCACTTGGCCAGTTATGCTTGTTATATACAATCTTCCTCCTTGATTGTGTATGAAAAATAAGTATGTTATGCTGTCATTGTTGATATCGAGCCCTAAACAACCTGGAAAGGATATCGACGTTTATCTTGAACCTCCGATTGATGACTTGAAGAAACTCTGGGATGAAGGTGTGATGACCTATGATGCTTCACGAAGAGAGACATTTCATTTGCACGCTATGTTGTTTTGCACTATGGATGACTTTCTAGCATATGGAAATTTGTCTGTATATAGTGTCAAAGGATCTAAAGTGTGTCCTATATGTGAAGAGAACACTGATTCAATACAACTAAGACACGGCAGCAAGACTGTATATCTTGGTCATTGACAGTTTAAATTCCATCTGTATCGTAGGTTGCACAAAGCATTCAATCGACGGAATGAGGAAAGGTGTTCAAATAAACCTATACCAGGGGAGGATGTTTATGAAACAAGTATTTTATATTGATGATCCTGCAAATGATAAATGGTCATTTGTTCTTCATGGTAAAAGACAGTTCATTGAAGATCCTATAGATGAAGAACAATACTATGATAAGTATGATGACTCCAGTCCATTCTCAGTTGGTTTGCCAACACCACCAAATATTGAAGCTAATGATGACTTGTATGTGCACAGAGATCACAATGAAGGATTGTTAATTGATAAAAGATCGCAATATTAGAGGTATGCATGTTTATATTTTTTATATGTTTTATTTTTCTGAATGCAAACTTTACAATGTGAACTTTACAATGTGAATGTGAACTTTACAATGTGAATCGATTTACAATATGAATGTGAACTTTACAATGTGAATTACTTTACGATGTGAATGTGAACTTTCAGATGGTTGAGCATTCTCCTGATGACCGTGTTGATGATTATCGTGAGGGTGAGGAAGTCAATGAGCCACCTGACAATGTAAGTTTTAAAAATATATCCCTGAGGTTTCTATCTATATGTTCATTTATAGTTATATCATGTAAGTGTGTTTTTTGGGTCAAAATTTAGGTTGGTGATGTACCCCATGAAGGAATTGGGGCACTTGATGAGCAACAAAAAAAATTGAGAAAGTGAGGGGCATCACAATGATAAACAAGTTACTACAACAAAGGGGCAATGGACCCAAACTGGATGTGGATTTCGATCATGCAGGAAATCCAGTTGGAGTGAACTGCAACTCATTTATTTCATTTCTTGGGGTTCTTACTCACAGCCATTGTAGTCCTAACGTAGAATGCTGGCATAAAGTTCCTAAGGGGAAGAAAGACTTAGTATGGAAGGAACTATGTGTGAGTTATTATTATTTGCAATTCTATTTTTGTAGATTACTCATTTTTAGGATACTAGTTAATAGCAATTCTATTTTGTAGAGTATATTTGATCTGGATGAAAAGCTACATCGTAAATACATGATGCAACGCTGTGGGAGGGTCCTAAGGAACTATAGGACAAATCTCACTCGAGATTACATATTCGATACTGAGAAGAGGTTCTTGATTGATTTCAAATTCTAGACATTGATCACTTTTTGACTAACTCTACACTAATAATTTTTATTTGTATTCTCTTTAAAAAATAAATTTAGGCAGAATGCAGCCATTGAGTAATGGAACTACCTGGACCCCAAAGATTGGGAGGAGTTTGATACCCAAAGAAAAACATATGAATTCAAGGTATTAAGCGCCACTCTCATTTTAATTAATATATGTTCTTATGTATTCACCTATTCAAGATTAACCTTTAGTGTTACTAAACAAATCAATGTGCTTACTAATAAGGCTATCAGCGATGCTCAAAGAGCAAGGTGTGCTTTGAATGTACATGACCACACAATGGGTCCAAGAGGCTATGCAGGCATTCGCCAAAGACTACAGGCTGAGTCTACTGCTCAGTCTGCTGGTACTCATGAGTCCTCTACTATTGGTCCCGCACCTCTGCCTCACCATGCTATGTGGATAGTTGGGAGGCAAAACAAGAAGGGAGATATAATGAATCCCACAACTACTGAGGCAGCTGCAAAAATGGTAAAATTCAACTCTTAGAGCAATCGATCGATACTGATTATTGGTATGTTTACTTACTAATTTCTGTTGATGGCGATTAGCGGGAGATGCACGAGAAGAGGAAAGAAGGCAAGTTCATCCCTGAGGACACAAGGGATGAATTGACAGTTGCTCTGGTAACCTAGAGCATCCTTGACGTGTTAGGGGTGCAGGCACTGGTGTGGGCATCAAAGCGTTCTTTGGTCCATCACAACACAAACCAATCCCAAAAGCAGAACTGTCACAAGATGAGGTAACTTATTCTTTTTTTTAGAATGTTATTGCGAAAGAGAATTCAATAATCAGAAGCTAGTGTTTCTTTTGTCCATGTATAGGTAGATCAGTTAATTGATAGGAGAGTCGAGGAAGCACTTGATAGGAGAGTTGAGGAAATAGTTGATAAGAGAGTCAAAGAAGTAATTAGCAAGTGGAAGGCGTCTCAGACTGCCACTCAGACAATTCCTGTGGTGGGCTTCTCTTCTCCTACTATAGAGGTTGGGAGTAATCATGTAGACCAACTACCTAGCAAGTCCACTGTAAGTATTTTTATGACATATATAGCAACTAGTCTTTTTAAGATGATATGTTTATGTATATATGTATATAACATTCTTTACGTAAATTTGTAGGGTTGAAGCCATGCCGTCTAAAAAGTCAAGAATATATCCTTGCAGAGGCACATGCTTACCTTGCCCTTCTAGGGGAGATGTTTCATGGGATTCCAGTACCAGCTGGTGCGGTTCGTGTGAGCCCGATACATATACTCCCCGATTGGAGGGATCTTCCACTGCCATATGCCCACCCGGGTTCTGAAATGATTGGTGAGGCAGAAGGTGGAGTGATAATGTGGCCCAAAGAGGATGTCGTCTATACTAATATTGTATGGTAAATTTACATTACGTTAATTTGTTAGTGTGTATATATGAGTCAATTGATCTGAAATTATATATATAGGTCAAAATGAAGACACCCGCTACATCTCGGCCTCTACCTCCACCTCCTAAAGTACCAAGTTGGCTTCCAAGGGACATACGCATCATTAGGTCCTAATTGTAGGGGTATGGCAGTATGGATAGGCGAACATGATTCAAATTTCCCTATAAATGTTACTATTCCGTAGGATGCTGTAGATCAATCATACGATAACAATCTATTTATACAATTTTTGCATACATATTAATGCATACGTAATACAAGGTTTGCATACACATTAATGCATACATATTAATGTAGGTCAATTATACAATAACAAAATATTTATACAAGATATTTTAGAGTTGTTTCATTATGATTGGCTGAACACATCTATGATAGAGTTGTGGATATGGTGAGATCTTGTTTATACATCCATATATCTTATTTTATATATGGTGATCTGGTTTCTTATATATTAATACATACATAATACATGTTTTGTAGCCACTTACATACAATATGTACACATTTTGTATTTTTCCATGTGGGATTTTTGGTTCCATCTTTGATTAGTCTTATAGATACAGACCCTTCTTCAGTTACTTCATATTGTTGTGTTGCTTTTGAATATTTTGGTAAAAATAAGAAGACGGTGATAATAACTCCATTCAATGTCGAATAAGTTTACTTTGCTTATAATTTGGACTTAAGAAAATTACATTTTTATTATGGATTTTGAGTTATTAATTTTTAACTTTCTTACTTGTAGTGGTAGGCATTGGGAGTTACCAGTTATTAACCCCAAGACATTCACTGTCTATTATCTAGATCTTACGGGGAAGGAGTTGAATACATTATATGGATACACAATGAAAATGCCATTATTCTTGTGAGAAATATTTTATATTTTTATATCCGTTAACATATGTTATTATTATTTAATTATGCAATTTCATTATTACATTAATATGTAGGGCTTTACAAGAGTTCAAAAAAGATGGAGGAAAAGTCCCTAGGAAAAAGAATCAACCACTAATTTGGGAGAATGTGAAAGTAATTTCCTGACTCCAATGTATATAATATTTATGTGAACTGTTCTTATTTATATTTTTAAATATTTGTATGTTTCAATTTATAGTGTGCTACACAAGACAATGACTGAGCATGTTCCTACTATGTGATGTGATTTATGGACCTAATCATCAAACATATCGCAATGGAAATCGATACTATACATAAGGTATTATATATAGTCTCATTAGATAATATGAAATGTATCAATCTTATTATATATTATTAATTATATATATAAGTCATTATCTTTGCAGGTTTTTAAAACTGACTTCAGTATAGGTGGAAAGTTATTAGATGTGCATACTCCCTATACGAGGGAGGAATTAGATGTTGTAAGAGAAGAATGGTCAAAAACCCTACATGTAGTGGGAATTTTCAAATATAATTGGATATTTGATGACAATGATGACGATGATGAATAAAGAATGATATTTTTAAACTTTATTCTCATAATTATTTTTGTGTGAATGTGAATGACTTTTTCTGAATTGTCATATGTGTGAATGTGAATGACTTTTTCTGATCAATACACGAATGTTTCTACATGTGTCTGAATGTGAAAAGAGATGAAATGAATGGAATTGAATGTGAATGTAAATGACTTTGTAGATTTTTACATGTATCTGATCAATACATGTGTTTGCATGTGAATGACTTTGCAGGTTTATGGCCTGTTGTTGGCTGATATCCATAGATGTTGTAAACCTATAGTTTAGAGCTGAACTGTAGGTTTTACATCTTGCTGACCATCTATACAGTAGGCCTACAAACTGATAAGAAAAAAATCAGAACATAGGCGTCGGTTATTTGTATAAAACCGATACCAAAGACATACGACGTCAATTATTAGCAAAAAACTGACGTCTTTGTTCCCTCACTGGCTTGGTGGCGGGAAAGGTTATGGCGTCAGTTTTTTTAATTACCGACGTCTTTAACCATGATATAGTGTCAATTTTCTTTAATAACGGGCGCCTATAGTTCCCTTTATGGTGTGTTTTCGGTGGCGGAAAGGGTTATGGCGTTAGTTTTTGTTTAATAATCAACATCTTTAACCATGATATAGTGTCGGTTTTCTTTAATAACTGACGCCTATAGTTTTCTTGCTGGCGCGTTTTCGGTGGTGGGAAGGGTTATGGTGTCAGTTAGAAACTGACGCTGAAGGTGTCGATTTTTAGCGGCGCCCACATGGGTGTCGCTTGGAAATCAATGCTAAAGGTTCTAAATAATCAACGCCAAAGGCCTTTTCTGTAGTAGTGGTGAATGCTATTATATTCAATACCAGAAACTCAAAAAGAATTTGCTCCGATGCTTGCTATAATTCATGTAAAAATATTATATACGATATGAAAGGATGATTTCTGAATTTGGATTAATGTTCGACCAGAACAAAAAAAAATGCATTTAATATACATAAATGAATAATATATATTAATATATATGATAGAATGTTTATTTTTTCATATTTTATATATTACTATTATTAGTATATATATATATAGAGAGAGAGAGAGTCAGGTTAGAATACACTCGAGTGTATTTGGAGCAGAATACACTCAAGTAGTTTTTCATGATGCAATATTTTTTTCAAAAATCTAATCCATTGATTTTCTTAAACATCTTGTGAATAGCTCATACGCAAAATTTGAGCACATTTGGACATTTATAGTCCATGTTATAAACATTGCAAAAATTATGCATTTCAAATTAGTTTCGCGCGTCGATTTTGTTGCCCTTGGATGAGTGACTTATACTCATCCAAATGGGCTCAAAATTTATATGTAGCCTAGTTATAGTATGACAGTGAAGATTTATGGTTTATATTTTGCAAAAATAGTCTTGATATGTAAACACACTTGAGTGTATTCGTGCGATCTGTACATTTGAGTATATTCTAGCCTGACTCTCTCTCTCTCTCTCTCTCTCTCTCTATATATATATATATATATATATGTATATATATATATATATATATATATATATACACTGGTACAGAAATGGGTTATAACGTCACTACCTGTAGGGTCAGTTTTTCCAAATAACTGATCTTATATGTCTAAGAAAATACGGGCACCACTTAAGACCTCTTGGGTCGATTTTTTTAAAACAACCGACCTTGTAGTGTAACTCTATAGGGTCGGTTTTCCAAATAACCGACCTTATATGTCTATAAAAAATGCGGGCACCACTTAAGACCTCTTGGGTCGGTTTTTCTTAAAACAACCGACCTTGTAGTGTAACTCTATAGGTTCAGTTTTCCAAATAACCGACCTTATATGTCTGTAAAAATGCGGGCACCACTTAAGACCACTTGGGTCGCTTTTCTTAAAATAACCGACCTTGTAGTGTATCTCTATAGGGTAGGTTTTCATAAAATAAGTGACCTTATAGACAATTGGATTAGAAAGCCAATTACAGTTTCCCACGCCAAAAATTTATTCGATTTTGGCTTCACGCCTTGATCTATAAAGTCAGTTTTTCTAAATAATCGACCTTATATGTCTACAAAAATGTGGGAGACATCTTGAATCCAGTTTGCCTTCACGCATCTATAAGCACCTCTAGCGTCAGTTTTTTTATCTTAAACCGACCCTAGAGCTTACTCGGTCGACGAATTTGTCGACCGATAACCACTCGGTCGACAAAATCGTCGACCGAGAAGGAGCCAGATTTCCTTCGTATAAGCACCTCTAAGGTCAATTTTGTTCTTATAACCGACCCTAAAGGGATCCTCAGTCGACAATATTGTCGACTGAGATGAACTTAGGAACCCGTTTAGTTCACACATGTATAAGAGCCTCTAGGGTCAGTTATAAGGAAAAACTGACCCTAGAGGTGCTTATACGAAGGAAATCTGGCTCCTTCTCGGTCAATGAATTTGTCGACCGATAACCACTCGGCCAACCAAATCGTCGACCGAGAAAGAGCCAGATTTCCTTCGTATAAGCACCTCTAGGGTCGGTTTTTTACTTATAACCGACCCTAGAGGTCTCCTCGGTCGACAATATTGTCGATCGAGATGAACTTAGGATCCAGTTTAGTCCACACATGTATAAGCACCTCTAACGTCGGTTATAAGGAAAAAACTAACCCTAGAGGTGCTTATACGAAGGAAATCTAGTTCCTTCTCGGTCGACGAATTTGTCGACCGATAACCACTCGGTCGACCAAATCGTAGACCAAGAAAGAGCCAGATTTCCTTCGTATAAGCACCTCTAGGGTCAGTTTTTTCCTTACAACCGACCCTAGAGGGCTCTTCGGTCGACAATATTGTCGAACAAAAATCTCTCAGTCGACAAATTCGTCGACCGAGAATGAGTTTGAGTGTTTTTAAATAACCCGACATGGGCACCGCTTATCTGTAGTTTCGGTTTTTTGTGTTAACCGACGCTACAGGTCTTGTCTCTTCGTGAAATGGCTGAAACCTAGTCTTTCTCTCCCGCGAAAACCCTTTCACTCTCTTTTTCTCTCCCGCGGCGCCGATACCTTTTTTCTTTATCTCCTTGTGTCATTCCACCGTGAAGCCCTTACCTCCTCTCTGTGAAGCCGTTGTCATGAAGCCGTGCCACCTATCCACGCCGCCAAGAGGATTGTGGTGTCCGTGAAGCCGTTGCCACCTCTCCGAGCCGCCAAAGTCCTTTCCTCCTCTCTGCGAAAAGAGCTCGTCGTCGCCGCCTCTCCACACTTCTACGAAGGTCGCCGCTTCTCCGTGAAAGTTGTCTCATCCTCCACGAAGGTCGCCGTCATTTCTAAGTAAGTTCGTCGCTTCCTTCGTTCCCGCCCGCCGCCATGGTAGCGTCCAGGTCCACTCTCGGTCGATAATATTGTCGACCGAGAGCCCACCTGCGTGCAGCGTCCAGGTCCACTCTCGGTCGAGAATTCATCGACCGAGAGTGGACCTGGACGCTGCGCGCAGGTGGGCTCTCGGTCGACTAATTGTCGACCGAGAGTGGACCTGCGCTCTTCCAACTACACAGTTATTCCATTTCATATGATTTGATAACCCAACCAATAATAAAAACATGTTTATTTTCATATGTAATCATTATATAAATTCTAGAAATTAATATGAGATTAGACATGTGTACTCCTAGATGGACACTTTAGGGTTGATGCATGATGTTTAACTTAATATATAAATATAAAAATAATGCATTTATATATTAATTTAGAAACCCGTTCAAAATTTACTCATTTGGAGTAAACTTTGGATAGTCCCCGTTTTGGGACTATTTTTGGATATTTAATCTCACTTAGATGTACCTGTATAATGTATGTTTAGTTTTGTAGAAAATTTCAGTAGGATTTTCTCATTTGTTCTCTGGGTACATATGTGAGTGGTTATTTGCCATTTACATCGGTGTACTTGGAGAACTTAGGGGAAATGCTGCTGAAATTTTCTTCAAAACTAAACATACATTATACAGTTACTAGTGAGATTAAATATTCAAAAATGGGATAGGTGGTACACTTTAGTATATAAGTAATTAACTTCTTATCAATAAAAACTTACAGATTATTATAGTATCAATATTAAACGGTTAGTTTTATAATTATTTTTAATGTGATATAGAAAATGGATTGAAGTTGGATGTCTATCAAGAACCGTTGTAGTCCAGAGTTTGCCAAAGGTCTTGATGAATTTATCAGATTTGCTGAGGAACATAGGAAACTACCTACAGATAGGCTATATTGTCAATGTAGAAATTGTTGTAACAATTTGAAAGTTGATACTGGTGAGGAAATTAAGAATCATGTCATATGTAATGGGATCATACAAGGTTATAATGAATGGTATTGGCATGGAGAGAAATTTAATTATGGATCAGAAAATGTCGATACTAATAGTTGTGGCATAGAAGATATAGATAATGATGATGATGTTAATGATGAACCGATTCAAGATGACCGGATTCAGGATGATATGGTTGATGAGATGCTACGTAGTTGTCGGGACAATGTCATTGATCCACCTTCATTATTTGTAAACATTGTCCATGATGCTGAAAAACCATTATATAAGGGTTGTACTAAGTTTACGAGGTTGAGTGTTGTGATGAGATTATATACTCTTAAAGCTCAAAACCGGTGGAGCGATAAGAGTTTCACTTCACTACTATCTTTGTTAAAGGAAATTCTTCCTGAAGGCAACGAGCTTCCAATTTCAACATATCAAGCAAAGAAAATAATGTGCCCAATGGGAATGGAGGCTAAGAAGATTCATGCATGTCCAAATGATTGTGTGTTATTTCAGAAGGACTATAGTAATTTGATAAATTGTCCAAAATGTGGTGCGTCAAGGTATAAGACCACAAATTCAGCTAAGGCTAAAAATGGCTCTCATGCCAAGGTGATGTGGTATCTACCAATAATACCACATTTTCAACGCTTATTTGCTAATACAGAAGATGCGCAAAATTTGTCTTGGCATGGGGAGTTAAAGGCCAATGATGATGGCACCCTACGAAATGCATCTGATTCACCACAATGGAAGAAAATTGATTTATTATACCCTCAATTTGGTAAAGAACCAAGAAACTTAAGACTTGGACTCTATACAGATGGAATGAATCCCTATGGTACATTAAACAGCAAACATAGCACGTGGCATGTTATGATTGTTATATACAATCTTCCTCCTTGGTTGTGTATGAAAAATAAGTATGTGATGTTGTCAATATTGATATCAGGGCCCAAGCAACCTGGAAATGATATTGATGTTTACCTTCAACCTCTAATTGATGACCTAATGAAACTATGGGAAGAAGGTATTATGACATATGATGCTTCACATAAAGAGATCTTCAGTTTGCGTGCTACGTTATTTTGTACGATTAATGACTTTCCAGCTTATGGAAATTTGTCTGGATATAGCATAAAAGGATACAAAGCATGTCCTGTTTGTGAGGAAAATACTGATTCAATCAGACTGAAACATGGTGGTAAAATCATATATCTTGGTCATCAGAGATTTCTCCCACCAGTGCATCCTTATCGAAGGCAACACAAAACCTTTAATGGGTCAACTGAGGAACGAAGTGCTCCTAAACCTATACCAGGAAATGTTGTATATGATAGGGTGAAACATATTGTTAATGAATTTGGAAAGAGTTCAAGTAGTTGTCCACTCGCTTGTGACAAATCTCTATACAAGAAGAGGTCAATATTATGGGATCTTCCTTATTGGAGATTTTTGACAATTAGACATTGTATTGACGTCATGCATGATGAAAAAAATATTTGTGATAGCATCTGGTACACTATTGAACATACCAGGAAAGACGAAAGATGGCATCAAATCTAGAAAAGATTTAGAATTAATGGGTATAAGAAAAGAATTATCAGTGGAGATCAGGGGTCGCCGCACATATTTACCACCAGCTTGTTACACTTTGTCAAAGAAGGAGAAAAAGACTTTCTATGAGTGCTTGTATAATATTAAGGTTCCACAAAGAGACTCTTCTAATATTCATAGATTGGTATCAATGAAGGAACTGAAGTTGATAGGTCTCAAATCTCACGATTGTCACACCTTAATGCAACAAATTTTACCTGTGCCTATTCGATCTATATTGCCGAAGCATGTAAGGTTTGCAATCACAAGACTATGTTTCTTCTTCAATGAAATATGCAACAAAGTGATACATCCTGATACTCTCGATAAATTACAGAAAGATGTAATTGTTACCATGTGTCAGCTTGAAATGTACTTTCCTCCTTCATTTTTTGATATCATGGTTCATCTTGTAGTGCATATTACAAAGGAGGTGAAGATGTTGGGTCTAATTTTCTTACATTGGATGTATCCATTTGAACGCTACATGAGTGTTTTTAAAGGTGATGTTCGGAATCATTATCGTCCTGAAGGGAGTATTGTTGAGGGTTATGTGGCTAGGGAGGTGATGGACTTTTGTAATTATTTTTTGAATTGCAATGAAACTTCTAGAGATCTAAAAAATTCCCATCACACTGGATCTTATTGTGGCAAAGGAACTCTGGGAGGATGAGTGAAAGGAATCAGTCGTGAGTTGTGGGAACAAGCGCATTTGTATATTTTACACAACATCAATGAAGTTAGTAGCTACATCACAGAATACAATGATCTTATTAAGAGAAATCATCCGCGATCCATTTCAATGTGGCTTGCAAGAGAGCATTATCGAACATTTATTAGGTGGTTTGAAGAGAAAGTATTTAATCAACTATCTGAATCATCGAATAATGTTGCTGAGAACATAAAATGGCTCACCTTTAAGCCAAAAATGGATGTCATGTCATATGAAGGTTATGACATAAATGGATTTTCATACTACACAAAGCATCAAGACGAAAGTAGTGTGGTCCAAAATAGTGGGTCACTATTCAAGCTTGTTCGTTGTATTTTTCTAGTGCCAAAGATAAAAGACCACACGAAGCTCAGATGTCATATTACGGCGTCATTGAGGACATATGGGAATTGGACTATACAAATTTCAGAGTTCCTATCTTTAGGTGTAATTGGGTTGACAACAACAAAGGAGTTTTAGTGGACGAGTTGGGTTTCAAATTGGTGAATTTTGAAAAAATTGGTGAGAAAGATGAGCCATTCGTCATGGCAGACCAAGCAAAACAAGTATTCTATATTGATGACCCTGCAAATAAAAATTGGTTTGTTGTTCTTCATGAAAAAAGACAGTTTACTGTAGATCCTATAAATGAAGAAGAATACTACGAAAAGTATGATGATTCCAGTCCATTCTCAGTTAGTTTTCCAAGTGTAAATGTTGAAGATAACATCGATGAATATTATAAACGTCATGACCATGCTGAAGGAATTTTACATGACTAACAACTCAATCAATACTAAAGACATGTAGTCTTTGAATTATTTATTTTATTATCATTCAAGCAAGTAATCTTTTTAATATAAATCATATATCATGTATACCTTATCACTTGTGCTTTTATTATCACTTTTTTTATCATGTATACTTTTTTTATCATGTATAAAATGGTGAGTGAAGATGAACATTCTGAGCATGAGCATGAGAACCATGAGGATGGTAGTGGTGATGCTAAGAAAAGTAGAGGTCTCACACTGATGCGTAGGCTGCAGGAGCTCAGGGCTAAAGGGGACAAATTGCCAATCCAGTTTGATATCACATGAGCACTTGTTGGGGAACATGCTAGTGCTTTCAAGCATTACGTAGGGGCGACCACGCGCAGTAAGGTGCCAATAGATATAGAAAATCGGCATGATGTTCCTAATGCCCAAAAAGAACTCATATGGAAAGATATATGTGTGAGTGGAAGTGATATTATTTTAATATATTTTTTATCTATTGATTCTAATTTAGTTTGCTTGGAATTAATTCCTTTTCAAAACAACATTATTAATTGCTTCTTTTGTATGTATAGGGTGTTTTTCATCTAAATGAAAAAGATCACAAGAAAAGAGTGCTACAACGTTGTGGTGTATGATGGAGGGGTTTAATGACATATCTAGCAAGGGAATTTATAAATAATCCTAAACAAAAGAAGAAAGCAACAGATGTATATAATTTTATAGATCCTGAGGTGTGGGAAAGATTTGTTGCAGCTAGGAGATCGGAAGAGTTTCAGGTAATAAAGATTGTGATGTATTGTATGAATCTTTAATTTTATACAATTAAGGAGGTGAATCTTTTTATACATGTTTGCCAAGTCTAAATTGCAATACTTCATTTTAAATGATCAGGCTATCCACCAGGCTCAAAAGGAAAGACGGGCCAAAAATGTGCATGACCATCGCTTGGGGCCCGGTGGTTATGCCTTCCGCCACCAACTACAAGAGAAGCAATCCTCTTATGGAGAAGAATCTAGTACAACTTAAGTTGAGCGTCCACCCCGACACTTGACATGGATTGATGCTAGAAAGAATCGAGAAGGTGAAATTGTCAACCCTGCAACTAACGAGGTGGCACAAAAGATGGTAGGTTTATCCCAACTAAGTAAAGAGTAATTCCCACAAATTTAAATTTATTTATATTTAATTGATATTGTGATTTAATATTTTTATTAACTATGAATAGATTGATCTCCATGAGAAAAGGAAGGAAGTAAAGTTCATCCCAACTGGCCACATGGATGAACTATCAGTTGCTCTTGGTATGAAGGAGCATCCTGGCCGTGTTAGGGGATTAGGAGCTGGCATAGGATTCAAGTCTTATTTTGGCCCTTCGCAATCTAAAAGAGGTCGGGCAGGAGGTCTTACACAAGAGGAAGTTGAAGCATTAGTAGCGCAGAAAGTAAAAGAAATAATGTCTTCATTTCAGCCTACTCAACCTTCTCAACCTATTCATACTGTGTGTCTCTCAAGTGATGAGGTACAAGCCCATGCTCCAGTTGTAGAAGGTTATGTGAGCACTCCCAATGACCCACCACAATAATCTACAGTAAGTTTTTGTTCTATATGTTGTGTTATTAGTATGATATATATATGATAATATATATAGTTGTAACAGGTATCTGTTCTACTACTTCTTATATAACTTATATTATTTCAATCTAGGTTGGTATGAACTGTAAACTTGCAGTGGAGGTTCCATAATATAATGTTGTGGCAGTGGGCAAGGTGTACAACCTTGTGGTACATTGCATTGCCAACAAATTACTGATGACATTTGCCGTGTGTCCATCCATCTTGTGTATGACGGAATGGGGGACAAACCACTACCCATACCTAATCTTGAATATAGTACAGTTGAAGAAGCTGAGGGTGCTATGGTGGGTTGGCCTAGACACTTAATTATCAATGACAAGGTATACCTTATTTCTACCATATTTTTCATATTTGACTGCATATATGAACTCGTGTAATATAAGTATGTAATTTAATTAACAAGTTTGTAAATCAAAAAGTAAAAATTCTACTAGTCGTCCTCCTATGCCCAAGACATCTTTCATTCCTGAAGCTACATTCGACGAATTGGGAAGCAAATGTAAATGTTTGTGTCGATACTTAGCCAACCAAAGCTCGGGATCACATATGTTGGTCAATTTAACAGATGATGCAGCTGGGAGGGACTTTGAGAATTTTATTTTTCTTGATGATATTATAGAGTTGTTCCGGTATGATTGGCTAAATACTTCGATAATAGAAGTACGGATAAGGTAAGGATCTATCAATATATATATATATATATATATATATATATAAAATTCCAATACACATTTTTCACTTAGTTCTATATATGGAAATAATTACAAATGTTTTACAGCCATTTATATACTGAGATCACAAACTTTGATATAAAGAATGTTGGATTCTTAGTTCCTTCAATCACTAGTCAGGTGGAGACAAATTTTGAGGATGTGAATGAGTACTTCTCTACTGCATTCAAATATTTTGCTAGTGAGGGGAAGGAAATTATCCTAATTCCTTTTAACGTCCAGTAAGTATTAGTATTCAATATAATTTTAATAATGAATAAAATTATTTATTTTAATGTTTGTTTTATTCTTACTCAGAGCAAGACATTGGGAATTAGTAGTGATTGCCCCTAAATTGATGACTCTTTATTATCTTGACCCAATGGGTAAAACAACAAGGAGTCACAAACTGAAATTGTCAACTATGGAGTAAGTATAAATGTAGTCAATGCTTCAACATGATATTTCTATTTAGAATTTCTATTTTACCAACTATCATTTGATTGATAGGGGTATAAAGGCTTTTCGTGATGCTGGAGGACAAATACCCACAAAATTAAAGACATTGACTTTGAAAAATGTCAAGGTAGCTACTTTGACAACTGCTTAGTCTTATATGTATTAATTTTCAATTCAAATATTTGTCAACTCTTATAGTCTTATCTCAACTCCTGTTTATAGTAGTTTACTAACATTAAGTATTTGTTATTTGTAGTGTCCTATGCAAAATAATGACTGGGCTTGTGGTTACTATATAATGAAATATATGCAAGCTATTGTCAAACAAGCATCACATGACATTCAGACTATAAGTCAGGTAATAAAGAATAACATCATAAATTTACAAATGATTGTAGTCATTTTATAAAATATTAGCATGTGCATTTTTTGTTACAGATCTTTACAACTCAGCCTTACACACTTGTGGACTTGAATGAATTCTGAGAAGAGTGTTCAGATACTTTTCTAAATGAAGTCAATATAGCATTGGATTAAATAGGTCAGCTCCATTTATGTATGTGGTTTGAGTACTCTTTCATAATTACTTTTGTATTTGATTAATATCATCTCATACTTGTAATCTATCATTTTGTAAATTTTTATGTGATTATGAATCATTTTTGTCATGAATGTGTGATTTTGAATGGTGACGGTTGAGCATCAATGCTCCCCTCTCCCAGAATATATGAATCTTCTTGTTCTTTTGTTTTATTTCATTTTCTGTAGAAATTTAAAAAAAATTGTAACTTCTAGCGTCAGTTTTTTAGATAACCGACCCTAAAGTATAATCCTCGTCCGACAATTTTGTCGACCAAAATATTTTTGTTCGACCATATTCTCGACCGAGTTTACAGGGTCGGTTTTTTTGGAATAACCGACCCTAAAGATTGAATAACCACTTCAGTGTAATCCTCAGTCGACAATTTTGTCGACCGAAATATTTTTCAGTCGACAATTTTCTCGACCGAGGGGTACACTGAAATGTTTATTCAATTATTAGTGTCGGTTATTCCAAAAAAAACTGACCCTGTAAACTCTCTCAGTCGAGAAAATGGTCGACCGAAAATATTTCGGTCGACAAAATTGTCGACCGAGGATTACACTGAAGTGGTTATTCAATCTTTAGGGTCGGTTATTCTAAAAAAACCGACCCTGTAAACTCTCTCGGTCGAGAAAATTGTCGACTGAAAATATTTCTGTCGAAAATTTTCTCGACTGAGGATTACACTGAAGTAGTTATTCAATCTTTAGGATCGGTTATTCCAAAAAAACCGACCATATAAACTCCCTCGGTCGAGAAAATTGTCGACCAATAAAATTTTCGGTCGACAATTTTCTCGACTGTGGGAGTTTACAGGGTCATTTTTTAGAATAACCGACCTTATAGACTGTTTTTTTCTCGCCTGGGTCAGATTTTTTACAACCTTTTGCGTCGGTGTTTACTCTGTAAGGTCGGTTTTGTTTGGTTAAATAAACTGACGCTATAGAGCAAATTCTATAGCGATGGCCACTTATGAGTCGGTTATAAAATGACGCTACAGGCTTAAAAAAATCGACGCTACATACCATTCATGAACTAGTGATATTCAGATATCTTACCGATCGAATACATCAAATTCAACATTCTAGCTTGAACTTTTCATATCAAAATACGATTGATATCAAATTATTTCTTACAATTTCATACTCACACGTGGATCAAATGTGTGAATTTTAGATATTCATTTACAAATCTTATAACAACGTGAACAATCACTCACCTCATAGATACTCATTTTCTTAGAAACAAACAAAATTAGAAAATAATTGCTGAAGGAAAAATCAAGATTGAGGGCCAGATGAGAGTGGGTGGGTCCAAATTACCGAATCCACTTACCTAGCTTTGATGATCGCGGCGCTGGTCTAATAGTAAGTGACAGTTCCAAGTCATTTAGATCATATGCTTACCGTTGCAATGTGTACTTGGCTTTGGCCGACACAGATTTAGCATTTACCAAACACAATCCGGATACGCAGCCGCGAATTACCCACTCAGCAGTTCACTAACACAGTTCCCTCAAAGATCTCCATGAAGATCACCCCGGATCCATGGCGTGCAAGGGCCTCCTTCGTGCGGGCACACACGACTACGCCGCTCTCGCATAAGGGAAAGATTTGATACCTTGCCATGCCTATAATCCACATCAGATACTAACGAGTGGCCCGGCACTTTATTAGTAAAAAGAATGGCATTATCTTTGCAACACACATCGGATGGTCTATAGCTTCCAAGAAAATATCGTATCAGGGGCATATAAAGTGCAAAAGCCTCCCCTTTACTACGAATCTTGTAAAGGGAGCGCTACCACGTAGTTATATGGTGATCTCATAAAAACATGATACGTGCCAACAATCCAATCATTATCAATGAGCTAATCTGATGAACCTGACCAACACAACAATGTAAGTGAGATGTAGCCATCATTAATTTGCGATGGGAGAGTCCCATTTATGACCGGTGTGGAGTTAGATATTCAAGTATTACCTAACTGTCGCCTCAGTCCCAACTCCAAGCTATCTACCTATGCCGATTAGGTGTGTAATATTAATTTTAACTTTTACAGGTGTTGCGGCTGCCAACGTGTGTGTAAACTATGGGTGCTTTCCCTACTGCTTCCATCTATGATTTTCAATGGTCCCTCACATGCAGCGTGTAGTGTAATTGCTGTGTGACATTATAAAGACAGGGAAGGACGTTTCATCCGTCTGCCAACGTACGGTTCAAGCCGGCAAGTTACCTGGTGGAAGTATCGTGGTTGATTTGTTTAAAACACACACTATCAAAGAGGGCATGGACAACTGTGACACTACATCGACTAATTAAAGAACCACCAATATACAGTCCTTCTCGAAAAGGTAAATTAACAACCTAGCCGGGGAGAATTTCGAGGTGAAGAACAAAACTAACCCCAGAGCATAAATCGTTATTATGTAAGTAAGAATTTCTAGATAACATGAGAGACCAGTGATAAATATAAAGGTAAAAAAATCCACATAGCATCTTTAAGCATTTTAATTACCAAAACAATATGATCCAAAACTTAATTCTCAAAATAGCATATTTCCAAACCAATATGTCCCATTGGAGATATATTGCTCTTTGTGAGGGCAATACGCTCTCTCGGGTTTTACATTACTCTCTGTTAGAGCAATACGTCTTTGACTGGGACGTATTGCCTTGTTATGGGGTCAATACGTCTAGAGTCGGGTCGTATTGCTCTGAGAGAGAGCAATGTGTCTCAGTTTCTGACTTATTGACCCCACCACAAAGCAATGTGTCTTGGCTCAAGACGTATTGCCTCACGATCCTTAATACACCTGCGTTGACGCCTCTTTGACACAGAAATGCATCACTAATTGGGACATACTGCTGCCACGTAGCTCCCTACAGTTGCTCCAACGGCTAGATAGTCGTTGGGGACCGCGTCCAGCACCATGTGGGGGCAATGTGTCTCCAATGAGGATATATTGTTGTCCTATAAATGATATTCAAAATCAACCCCCCAAAGTCACACAAATCACTCTCTTCTTCTTCACTTCCTTGCATTTTCAATTGCTTTGGTGCCTAGACAGCTACTGGCAAAGTTTCTACATGATTCTGGTATGACTATTCCTCTATTCTTTGGCCGGGAATCTGCTTCTCTTTTTCCTCCGGCGACGATCTTCTCATCTTTGTTCTCTGTGTGACAATCTTCTTATCTTTTTTTTTTGGAATTCTGATTCACAAGGGAGATCTCACCACTTGAGGTATTTTTTCTACTACATTCAATTATTCATTATTTTGAACTTAAAATTAGCATTCAATCATAAAAATGAAATAATTTTATTCCCAGAATGTTTAATTTCAAATTATAGAAAAATGACAATATGGTTCTAAAATATGAATTTTCATTTATTAAGTAAATGTTATCAACATAAATATAAATTTGTATAAATAAGTTTCCTTGAATTAAATTTATTTTCTTACAACGATAGGAACATGGCATCTACTCTACGTTCATAGATTGTCAAGCTTTGATATGATGGTCAATTTCTCTCTGATGGGTCTTATTCTAGTCAATATGTTAGACCCATAAATATCACACTTATGAATACCCTGACCAAATTCGTGTCATATATCCATACAACACTTGACATCAAACCCAATCACTTCTCTATCAATATGTCATATCCTTTCCCTAGAGAACATCATATGATCATACAAGTTGACAATGATGATAAATTTAGAACTTTGTTCTCACTTTCATAAGAGGCCTATATTGATGTCTTTCTTGAAAAATATCTATCCACCAACATTCTAGTTATAGTTACATGAGTCTGTTGAATCATTTCAAACAAGTGACAGTAATTTAACTTCCACATGGAATCAACCACTTGAATTTTCTTAAAACCCTATTATTGAGAATGAAAATAGTGGTCTTGAGGTCTAGGAGGGGAAAGAAAATAGTGAACAGGAAGGTGACTCATCAACTGAAATTGATGATGATCACAACATTAATGACCATGGTTTAGATTGGTATCAATACCAAAACCTGACTCTATAGTAGCATTGAGTTCCATCCTGGAGATATTTGATAGGGAATGACTACAACACAAGTACATTAATAATAACTATGAAGCTTTTCAAAATGATGAATGGGTGGATGATTTTTTTCAGGAGTTTGTCTCAGTTACAATCCTTCCAGTACTCATGATTTATGAGGGTTCTTTATTTGAATCCAAATCTATTATGATTGAGATGATTAAAAAATGATCGGTACAAAACAATGTCCAATATTGTATACAACACTCAAATAGTTTGTTTATCAAACTTGTTTGTATCCATGACCAATGATGTCTTAGAGTTTGGCTGCTTGTCAGTCCAAAAGAGCGGGTGGGATGTGGAAGTTAAAACATTATAGTACAAACCAAAATTGTCAACTAACTATTTAGAATCAAGAGCATCGCCAATGCACATCATCTTATATTGCTCGTATGATAATGTTAATCCTAGTGTCATGATTGAATATGTCCACATAAGAAATTCGTGACAAGATGAATGTTGAACTAAACCTTGACATATTATACAAGAAGGCATTTCTTGTGAGGAAGAAGATTGTCTTTAAAATATTTAGAGATTGGAAATCATCATATCATAATATGTTATTGTTGATGATATCTCTATTACAATATATTCTAGGAATTGTATATACCCACCTTTTGGGTGATTATACCCTATAAACTCAAGGCACTCGTAGATTCAAGGGGGTGTTTTGGTCATTCAACCTAGCTGTGAAAGGTTGGGTATATTGTCAGCCTGTTACTGTTGATGGCACATTTCTTATTGGAAAATATTATGGCACGCTTCTTATTGGATGTGGCGTAGATATTGATAATGGTCTATTTCCACTCGCTTTTACTATTGTCGAGTCAAAAAACAAGGACTCATGGGAGTGGTTCTTTGGTTCTCTACAAATATTAATTCCATTTGTTCGATGTTGCACATATCTGTGTATTATGTTTGATCGAATGAGTGAAATTTTTATAGCATTTGAGACAATTTGATTGGGACCAACATCGTTATTGTCTTCAATGTCTTGTTGAGAACTTCTATCAAAAGTTCAAATAACAATAGTTAAAGGAAGTTTTGTGGAAGTTGGGCTCAAAAACGGATATACTTGAATTTTATCATCTAATGGGTGATATACAAACCATTCAACTAACTGCTAAGAATTATTTGATAGCCCAAACTCCGGTAATTTGGTCTCTCACATATGTTAGAGGTTACAAGTGTGGGATATTGACTAACAATCATATTTAAGTGATTAATGAAGTCTTAAAAGGTTCTAGAAGTTTACCAATACATGCACTAATTGTTGCCACATGTTATCGCTTTGTTAAAATGTGGTTGGAGAGGCGTAATGAAGCATATGATCATGCAAATAAGGGAGACAAATGGCCCACGAAGCTTCATAATTTGCCTTTTAGGGTTCTGCCAAATGCAACCAGACTAAGAGTAACACTCCGCTTCTGAACAATAATGAATGGCTCATTGATGAGATGGAAGGACATAAATTTCAAGTTGAAGTGCGATCAAATGGTTCCAGTGAATGCAATTGTGATTTTCCACAACAGTGGAATATACCATGTGGTCATGTTTAGGTAGCTGCAAAAACTGCCAATTATGATTGCGACGGATTTGTGAGTCCATATTTGACAAATGCTTCTTATTTGAACACATACAAACTGAATTTTATGGTAATCCCTGACAAGAGGTATTGGCCTCCATTTGATGAAAGTGTAAGGACCCTGACCTGGGTTTTTGGATAACCCTAGAAGTTTTACCTAAGAGAGATGATTAGAACCTTGTCTTAATCTTTTGAAAAGTAATTAAGACTTAAGGAGAGATCAAGATTCAAGTTTGATCATGTTTGAAGACTATTTGTGTTATATATGATAGCTTTGGTGCAAATTTCAATTTACCCAAAATATGGGGTTGATGTGCAATTTACCACCTCTAGAGTGTCCCTTCTCTCTTTTAGCATCATCTAGAATAGAGAAAGGAGTGGCCATCTTGTTTAAGTCTTGATTGAGAGATAACACTCTTGGTGGTAAAAGAACCAAAGAATGTTGAGTATCGTAAACCCTAGATGAGGTTGTGTCGAGTTATGTAGAGTATATGGGAGTGCCTATCGGCTTAGAAACCATAGAGGAGGTCCCATATCGGTTTAGAAACTTTTTGGAAGTATTCATATCAGGTTAAGAACCTCAAGTAAGTAAAGCCTATCGGTTTAGGACTTCCTTACAAAAGTCAGTTTGCATATAAAGTTATATTGGGTTGAGATATATTGTTAAGCAAGATACCTAATGGCCGATATCTCACCATTGAATTATCCTCAATAGTTTTTCATGATGAGATAATTGTGGTTGCATGGTGCCACCATGCATGGACACTTGTCACCTAAGTGCATATGGTAATGACACCTTACTCATACTCTCTTTCATGAGCCTCAACTATATAAGCCCCTCTTTTCACAAACAAGTAAACCTTTTCACTCCTTTACCATATCCTTCTTGGTGGACGACCCTAAGAGCTCAAGGAGCAAGAGAAAGGCCGAGCATCTTGCCCAAGGTGAATCCATGGTCATCTTCAACCTTGCATGGACTATGCTTCTCGGGTCATGGTTCATTTCTTTCTTTTCGTCTTCACCAAGTTCCTAATTATGGTATCTTCTTTCATATAAAGGTGTTGTGATCAAAGTCTTCGACTTTTGATAAGTCATCTTCAACCTTGGGAATGTGGAGCTTTGAAGCTTGAATCTCTAGTGGTGATTTTGAGGCGAGTTATATAACTTGAACTCAACTCTATTATTATTCACCTTCAATCATGCAATACTTGATTATTCCTTTTCAATTTCGACTTTCCTAGATTGAATGATGATTCTATGAGATCTAATGGATATATGGGGTTGTTGTACATAAACTAGAGTGATAATGGACGAAGGGTTGGATTTTGAAGATGATGGAATTCTTTATTCACAAACCAATATAGGTTTGAGAAAACCCTAACCCGATATGGTGTTAGGTGAAGGAAATTCGATACACTAGGATTCCTAACTCCTTACCAGTTTGTTACATGCAAATGACCATTGATATCGTAGTTGTTTAGCTGGTCACCTAAACATAAGTAAAAGGGTAGGTTGATATCTTGAAAGAGAATAAAACTATTAAGGCAATAGGGCTAACCCAACATGCCTTAAGCCTAGAAACCTGATACACATCTTGTCTGACACAAGTGTGATGGGCGATACACCTAGGCCGACACATTATGTGAAGGTGTGGGAAATACACTCCTTGAAGTCATGGCCAACATATCAAGCAATGGTGAGGTCGATACTTTGTTAGGAGAGAAGAAAATAAAGGTGTTGATGATGGATAACCTGATACAATGAAAACCCTAGAACCTGATATGTATTAAAACCCTAGAGGTCAATATAACTTGGTGATATCTATGGACGATACATAGAGTGATAGGGTGGTTGATACATAGAGTGATAGGGTGGCCGATACATAGAGTGATAGGGTGGCTGATACCCGAAAGTGAGGTCAAGTTGTGATGCTTAAGTGAGGTGAAAATATTTTTCTAAAGTATGAAGAAGGTGATGCACCAAGGTATGGCGAAGGTGATACACCAAGATGTTATTCATGGCCACTATCACTTTAAGAACCTCACAACTGATATCACCCTAAGAACCTCTAAACTAATATCTCTTTGATGTGCCATGGATGACACAAGTAAAGAGTGTCATGGTCGATACATATGTCTAGGCCGATACAAGTGAATGTGTCTAGGTTGACACAAGGGTTAGCGAGTAGGCCGATACACCTTGATAAGTGTAGGCTGATACACCTTGATGAGTGTAGGTCGATACACCTTGAATATGATCAATTGATACACTATGAAGTAATAAGATGGATGCACTTTAATAAGTATAGGCTGATAAACCCTAAAGAGGATTAAGCTAATGTAATACATATGTTGGAATCAATATGCTATAAGGATGAGAGATGATTTAATACTACTCATATGAGAAATATAATACTTCATGTTGATAATGAATTGATGATATTTAATGAGAGAATTTAAGTATGCTTGAACACTTATGGCAATAATATAGCTCTTATGATGTGAATTAGGGTTTGGTTGTTAAATATGAACTTGAAAACCCTAATCGGCTATAAGGGGAAACCCTAACCCTAATTATGAGAAGGTTGCAATTTGAATGATTCTATTTATGGCATAGTGATGATTTTTACTTAATATTGCTTTTACCATAAAATCCTAACCATGCAGGTATTATGAGATGATGAGCATAGCCAGGTATGAGCAATGATGATTTAGCATGATACAGATTATGAAAGGCCTTGTGAGCCATTTGATTGCTTGTTCAATGAGCAATGATGATTTAGCATGATACAGATTATGAAAGGCCTTGTGAGCCATTTGATTGCTTGTTCAATAAGTATGATATATATATATGGGTATGAAGACCTAGAGATGATTATTTCCTAGTAAGAGGTGATATTGTTCAAATATGAACTGAGGGTTTGATACCCAAAACTTGTGATCATTATAATGCTAATTTTGAAGGGATGAGATTCCCAGTAATATGTTCAAGAGATTGAGATCCCATGATGGATATAACAAGATGTGTTCCAATTGATACAAGATTTCTTTAAAAATGTATTAAACCTTTCTTTGTAAGCATTTATCTATAATTCATGCTTGTAACTTCATTGATGCTAAAAGATGTTGTAATGCACTTAACTTATCAAGTGAAACTAAATATGTAGTTTGCCCTGGCCATAGATCCATTCAGTGTCAGGATTTGCTGGATGGTAAAATAAGTATAGGCCGATACTGCGTGTATTGTTGAATATGTGGGGTGCAAGTTGAGGTATCTCCTTGTATCCTTAACTAACATGATTGGATGCGACCCATACCCTGAGCATTAGGATTGGCTTTGGGTCATACCCTAACAAGAGTGTGGTTGTAGGCCGTGACTCAATAAATAAATAAGATTGGTTATAGACCATACCCTGATATAATCAAGATTGACTACGGGTCATACCCTAATGAGGGAACAACTATGGGCTGTATCTCACTAGTTATGAGCCTATATACCCAAACTAGCTAATTATAGTTTGACTCATAATCTCACTGTCAATATTCTTGTACTGACCAAGGGGTGAGTTCGTGGATTCTAACTATTCCATAGACCTTGTATGGTATCAATGCTACCTAATTTAGGTTGGTTGGATTATGAGCGGTATACCTCATCTCCTCAAGGTATAAGATTGATTGTCAGAAGATGTAATCAGTCGTGTAGCATATTTGCTTAAGGATCCAATACGAAAATATTGAATGAGGTTGTTATTGCTTCTATATGTCATAGTTGATAAATATTATACATGTTCTTCATATTCCTTTTAAAAGTGATTAAATGATCTATTACTCAGTTATAGATATTTGAACTACTTAAATGATGAAACTACTCACCCTGCATATAATTAGTAGTTATACATATTTAATCCAATAAAGGTTTTTTCTACTCTCTTTCATAAAGGTTTAACTGTGATAATAGTATTGTTAGTAGAGGGTTATATGCCCCGTTGGGACATTTATCTCACCCTGTGGGTTCCATAACTTTTTAGGTCGACATACATGAGATAGCAGAGATTGTGTAGCTGATACGGGACAATAGCAGGAAGAAGACCTATAATTTTAAGGAGATGTGTTGTCAGTCGTGTCTTGTTGTAGATATAAGTCCTATGTGTCATCCATGTACTTTCAGCTCCTTGGGGGATAGTTTCATATCTGATTTTATAATCGATCTGAGTTTTTGGCTAAAAGGCAGTTATTGCTAATAGTTTTCTCATATACATATTTTTAGTAAAAGCAAACTAATATCAGATGAAACAGGAATGTTGTTGAGACAACTCATGTGTGATGTATCATCTTGTATATGACAGGCTTTGGGCCTTTCTGTAATAAATTTCCTGGCAATGGATCTTTATGAAAATTGGCTTTAATTTTTAGTGATTTTTGATATTTCGCTGTTAATGTTTGTTTCTGCGTGATTTTGTGCGATGCTGCTATCAGTTTGATAGTGGTCGTCATAGAAATCAGAGGAATTTACCCTTATTACCCCCAAGGAAACAAAGGCACACTAGAAGACCAAAGAAGAAATGCATTCAACTATGGATATTGATCCAAATCAATATACATATCATTATCATAATTGTGACAGAAAGGGTCATAGCAAATGCACTTGTCCTGATGTAATGTGATGTCATATAATGTTTGAATTTCAATTTAGTCAAGTCATGTAATATATGCAACAGAACAAGAAATCGTTCAAGTAAATTAATTTTAACCAAACACAACCACATCTAACAATAATATAAGATACATCTAACTATCTTAGATTTATCTTTTTACAGCTGAGTGAGAATGTATATGTACGGGAGCTTAAAAAGTTGTAAATGAATATGCCTTGTTGGAGCCGGTGGCCGCTCTTGACGTATACCGTAAGTTGCCAAAACGGAAACCCGGTAGCCAAACATTCCGGAAAGTATACGTAGAGTACCAGTTAGGCAGTTACAGGCCCCTCCGACAGTTTTTTAGTAGAAAAAATCAGTCACGACGCTTGTAGTTTCCCTTCACCTGCCTAAACGCATGCAGCGGTTTCCTCTTGGTTGCCTTTTACTCAACAGAGTGGGTCCTTTTCTATTCTTTCACACCCGGCGGCATAATTATCCGACAGGCGTCGTAAGACAATAGGCCGGGTTGACCGTACTTGACCCGTTCTGTGAAAAAGGGTCCGACCAGTTTCTTTCTCCCTACAGTGGGAAAAAAACGGTTGTTGGCGGCCCTTTCGACGGAGACGTACGGAAGAGCGTAACCTAACACGCTAGTCAGGGTTACGCGGTGGTGACACTGGTGAGGGGGTGGTTTTAGGCTGGGTCGGGTAGTTTTAAAGAGATGGTAGGTAGTTTAGGGATGATGTGCCAGGTGGGGAAAGGAAGAGAGGGAAAGGAAAAAAATGCAGTGAAAAATTTATTTCGCGCATAACTTTTAACTCGTAATGATTTTTTGACAAAATAAACACTGTTTGATTTTTTACAAAAAATAGAATCCAACAAGACTAATAATATTCATAAATTTAAAAAATATATTTTTATGCATTATCACCCGTAATGAGTGTGAACAGGAAAGTACAGGCTAAAAGTTGTTTATAACTTTTAACCTGATATTTAGTGGATTTCGTTCAGTTTTTAGTTGATTGCTCGCACTTATATGAGCAATACACACGTTTTAATTCTTAAAATGTTCGTGCCTTATTATAAGTATTGGACGCATTGAGACAAATGTGGATACATTCAATCAGTTAAAAGTGGCCACATTGAAGACAATAATATGCACATTCAATCAAAAATGGGCACATTGAGGATACTAGGAGGCGCATTGCCGGCATTAGTAGGCATATTCAATCAAAAGTGGGCGCTTCAATCAAAAGTCATTCATGACAATACAAGTAGGCGCATTTACTATACAAGTAGGCGCATTTACCACACAAGTAGACGCATTTTCCTGACATGTAGGCACATTTTTCATAAATTGTGTTAATTTGATATTTATATGCATACTCTAAGAAGTAGACGCATTCAAATCATAATTGGGCGTATTTGCACCATAATTGGGCACATTTGCACCTTAATTAGGCACATTCAATAAAAAAAATTATGCATTCATGACAATATAAGTAGACGCACTTACCAGATAAGTAGACGATTTTTCCGAACAAGTATGCACAATTATCATGCAAGTAGGCACATTTGATATAAGTGAGCTCATTCAATCAAAATTTGTGTATTCATGACAATACAAATAGGCATATTTACTAGATAAGTAGGCGCATTTGCCACACAAGTATGCACATTTGCTACACAAGTAGGCACATTTGTCATAAGTGGGTGCATTCAATCAAAAATCGTGCATTCATGAATACAAGTATGCATTTACCATATAAATATGTGCATTTACCAGACAAGTAGGCGCATTTGCCAGACAAGTAGGCGCATTTACCAGACAAGTAGGCGCATTTGTCATACATTGTGTTAATTTGATATTTATACACATGCTCTAAGAAGTATGCGTATTCACACCATAATTGGGCGCATTTGTATCATAATTAGGCACATTTGTATCATAATTGGACGCATTCAATCAAAAGTTATGTATTCATGACAATACAAGTAGACGCATTTACTAGATAAGTAATATTTGTCAAACAATTAACATTTATCAGATAAGTAGGCACATTTGTAATGTAAGTAGACACATTTACCATAAGTGGACACATTCAATCAAAATTTTTAGATTTATGACAATACAAGTAAGACATATTTATACCACACATTTGTGGCATTCAATCAAAGATTCATGTGGATTGTTTAACTTTAATCTTCAAAAAAGGTGGAGCAGCAGCACCGTTAAAACTCGGCTCTCCTCATTTGAGGACAAAAAGGAATCCAGGTCGGATGGATCCAATCCACTGCAGACAGCCTTTCACTTGTAAGGGAGGGAGCACTCGGTTTTTCGCCCAACCCCAGCGGCCATGGGTGTTAGTGGGGGTGGTGTATTAATCTAATGTGATTAATGTAGACCACGATACGGGAACATCCCTCTCTGATAAATAATGTTCTTTTCCTTTCCCAGAAATTCTCTATGGGTTTTTTCAGTGTCCGGGATGCATCTATATATAGAGAGTTCGTTGCCCCCATTCCTTCCTCCAGCTACTCGCTCTCTCTCTCACAGAGCACAATCGCATTGCTAAGGGCATGTTTGGTAGGCACAGTCATTCAGTAGCACCAACCTTTTCCTCTCCAGGCTACCAGCTACCTAAATCTCCGCCCATCATCATGGTATCTCCAGGACCCATCCCGTCCTTGCTCATCAACCTCGCCTACCCACCACGGAGGCTCCTGCTCCACGCCTCCCTATTCACCCACCACACCCCACCGCCACCTCTACCCCCGCCTCCTTACTCCGGCCCAACCCCCGCCGCCGTCGGACGCGGCGAGCCCTCCTTCGACGCCAACGTGATCATGATCCTAGCAGTCCTCCTCTGCGCCCTCATATGCGCCATCGGTCTCAACTTCGTCGTCCGGTGCGCGCTCCGATGTTCGGCGGCCATCTCCGCTGCACCGTCACCTGCGCCGCCTCGGTGCGGCGGGAGCGATGGAGGCGTCAAGAAGGCGGCGCTCAAGTCCATCCCGACCGTAGCGTACAGTACTCAAGCAGGCGGTGGGCTGCCTTGCGGGTCGTGGTCAGAGTGCGCCATATGCCTGTCGGATTTCGCTGAGGGTGAGAGGGTGAGGGTCCTACCGGGTTGCAACCACGGGTTCCACGTAAGATGCATCGACAAGTGGCTGAATGCGAACGCCACTTGCCCCACGTGCAGGAGCAGCTGCCTGTGTACGATGCAGAAGAAGCCGGTGCGGAACAACTGTGTCGGACATCAATCGCCAGCTACTCCAGCTAGGCCGTCTTCTGCTCCTACTCTTCCTCCTCCTCCACCGCCGCCTCCACCACCACCACAACCGCAGCAGCCGCCGAGGGCTTCGGCTATCCGCCCATTGGATCACGAAGGAGTGCTAGTGGAAGGCATGCTAGTGGGCCGGTATTAATTAGTTTTAATTACCCAGGGGGCCCGTGGAGGTTTCTTTTCCTCCACTTCCTTTCTCCCTTTCCGCTCTTTCACCTCCACTTGTCTACACTTTGCGTTAGGACTGGAACCCATGAACACGACGGCGCGCGGGCCAGACCAACGGCTGAGCCGAGGGGTCGGTTACCTCCTCCCAAACAAGAAACCAACAGCGTGGATGCCTCTGTAAACAGGGGTCTTAACTGTATAGAATATGAAATGATCAAACTCTGTACAAGTGTATATACAGTTATTTTATGTGAATCTAACACTGCATCTTCTAAATGCTCTTGCTCCTTTCTTTCTTTCTTTTTGGAAAGAAAACCAAACTGACAACCTCTATTAAAATAATTACTTCCATACCTCTCTTTGAAAAATATTTTTTTTACATTAGCGTACTTTGATGTAAAAACGCCACCACATCTAGCGGTCTTCAAGCCATTGTTCACAAAGCACAAGTTAATTTGACGTCTTATATATGTTTGTTGGTCAAAGTCCAGTCCTCCGACATCAACTGACAATAGATGGATACAAACACACGATTCTCCTCAACGTTCGACATTGACAGAACCAATATCTTGGGGCAGTTGTGCTGGATCCAATGGGACCCGTTCATACATAGTGGGATATACGACGACACCCTATTAATGGGAATCCCACGAGGAGTCCGGGTGTTAGCAGGCGATAGTGGAGGGAGCAGAATAATTTATGGGGGACTGCATGTGGGTTGATCTGTGTTGGATTGGGGGTGAACTTAACAAACAGCTCGTGTTCGTGTACATTGAAGTCAAGTCATTGCCTAATGGAAAAAACCATCAAACCTGGAACACACGATGTGTGCTTCTATTCCAATTCTGTCTTTTTGTGGGATGTGTTTTGTTACCAAGATTTCAATTGGATCACGCAACCAAACAACTTATATTTGGTTTAACTACAACATGTCTAGGAGAAAACAAGTAATGTGTGCATTTGAAAGTAATAATTAAACTAAAAAATTAATGTTTTCAAGGAAGTATCTTTTTAAGTACGAATGTGAGACAAATGCTCACATATATCCACTTTATTAGATGAGAAAGTTTAAAGTATTTGGGCAACTTGTCACTTGGTCCGATCGGTAAACTTGGTCGTGTGGATACAAATTTTCTCAATTGCGTTGTTTTTGTATTGGGATACATATGTAAGTGATAACTCTGCTTATGTTTTTTAAATTTTGTGCAAATATAGTTAGTGTCAAACCCAAGTAAAAGAGGAGGGATGGTAGGTTGACAGTCAATCATAAATACTTTATCACTCTTTCTATGACATAGATCCTTAAAAAAATTGTTGGAACGTCCCTACCTAGCGACGCGCTGCATCGGCACTCGGGTGCAGTGATAAATATACGATTGGTTTTGACACAATGACACACGGTTGTGTTGAAGGAGAGACAAGGGTTTCCACATATTGGACGGATGTGAGTAAAGAAGCGAGTCTCGCTGCATCGTTGCCCGGATGTAGTGAAAATATACAAGGGTTGCCATATCTTAGACGGGCGTGGGTAAAGAAGCTAGTCTCGCCGTATCATTGCCTGAATGTAGCAAAAAAATGTGCAAGGGTAACATTTTTGACCAAGGCAGGTAAACAAGCAAGTTCAAAGAAAAAGGATTACAGTTGAATCTTGTAATATTAGCTCTTTGACAGGAAAATATTTGGAGATAGTGGATACCATGATGAGAAGAAAAACCAATATAGCTTGCTTGCAGGAAACCAAGTGGACGCGAGAACGTTGTATAGAGATTGAAGACACATGATACAAAATCTGGTATATAGATTTTGATAAACATAGAGATGGCGTCGGTATTATTATTGATAAGATGTTGAAGGGTGATTTTTTTTAAGAATACAAAGATGGGTGATAGAATCTAGCTCTCAAGATTATTCTTAGGGGAAATATTTTTAACATTATTAGCATTTGTGCCCCCAAAGTTGGCCTTAGTGAGGAGGCTAAGAAGGATTTTTGAGATGACATGGATGAATTGATGTAGGGAATACCGACAAATAAGAAGGGCATTATTGGGAGTGATTTAAATGGCCATGTGAGGAGTAGCAATGTTGGATATGAGAGAGTTCAAGGGGGGTTTGAATATGACAATAGAAACGAAGAAGGAGAGAAGATATTAGACTTAGCAGTTGCATATGATATGATTTTGGCAAAAATCCATTTCAAGAAAAGAGAGTCTCATAAGATACTTTCAAAAGTGGGTACAATTGCAACCAAATTGATTACCTCCTTACGAGGCAGGTGGATCTTAAACTGTGCAAGGATTGTAAAGTGATTCCTGGTGAAGAACTCACGACCCAACATAGGTTGGTGGTTTTGGAAATTGATATGAAGATCAGTAAAGGCAAGTATAACATAAACCAAGATAGCCCGATCAAGTGGTGGAATCTTAAAGGAGAAAAGAAATTGACTTTTCATGATGAACTCATCAAGGAGGGAACTTGGAGTCTGATGTTGATACTATGTGGCATAACATGAGCTCGTGCATAACAAAAATTTCCAAAGATGTTTTGGGGGAGTCCAAAGGTTGTGGGCCTCCACAAAAAGAGACTTGGTGGTGGAATGATGAAGTACAAAAGGCTATTAAATTGAAAAGGGAGATCTACATGAGCTTTCCCAAATCTCGAAATGATGTAATGTTCTAGAGATACAAGCAGGCAAAGAAAGAAGCTAAAAAGGTTCTTTAGGAGGCAAGGTCTAGATACCTTGATGATATTTATAAGAAGCTAGACACAAGAGAATGGGAAAAAGATATATATAAAATGGCTCATATAAGAAAAAGGAAACGAAGAGACTTGAGTCAAGTAAAATGCATTAAGAATGTAGATGGTTGAGTGTTGGTGAAGTATGATGATATCAAGAACCAATGGATAAATTACTTTCATAAGTTTTTCAATGGAGATATTGTAAATAATGTTAACGACTCGTGTGACATGAATACAAGAGATATCATTTACATATAATGAGCTTCACTATTTGAGGTTAAGAATTCTTTGAAAAATATGAAAATGAGAAAGACATGTAGACCAGACACTATTCCCATTGATGTATGGAAGAGTATGGGGATGAAGGAGTTATGTGGTTAACAAACATCTTTAACAAGATCATGAAGACCAAGAAGATGTTGGATGAGTGGAGAAATATTACTATAGTCCCTGTCTACAAGAACAAAGATGATGTTTAGAGCTACAAAAACTACAGAGGTATCAAGTTGATGAGTCACACAACAAAGCTTTGGGAGAGGATTATTGAGCAGATGCTAAGATCTATAATGCATGTATAAAACAACCAATTTGGTTTCATGCTTGGAAGATCAACAACAAATACTATTTTTCTATTAAGGAGGCTTAGGAGAAGTATAGAGAAAGCAAAAGAGATCTTCATATGATTTTTATTGTTTTGGAAAAGGTTTATGATCGAGTACCCAAGAAAGTGTTGTGGATGGTTTTGAAGAAAAAGGGTGTGCGAATCCAATACATTGACTTGATTAAAGACATGTATGATAGCTCTATTGCTAGTGTGAAAACTCCTGGAGGAGAGACACCAACTTTTCCTATCACAGTTGGGGTACACCAAGGACCCACACTCAACTCATATCTGCTCGTTCTGGTTATGGATGAGTTGAAAAAGGATGTTCAGGATGATATTACTTGGTGTATGTTATTTGCTGATGATATTATATTGATTGATGAAACTAGAGATGGATTGAATGATAAAGTTGAACTTTGGAGAAAAGAATTGAAATCAAATGGATTGATGATTAACAGGAGCAAAATTGAGTATATACGTTGCAATTTCAGCCAATCTTACATTGTGAATGGTGAGGCCAAGTTGGATGAAGTAGACATACAAAAATATGATGAATTTTGTTACTTGGGTTATATTATTCAAATATATAGAGATGTCCAAAATAACGCTTGTCACATGATCACTGCATGATGGTTGAAATGGAGGAGTGCAACTGGAGTATTATGTGATCGGAAGATCCCTCTCAGATTAAAAAGCAAGTTTTATAAAATAGCTATATGGCCAAACATGCTCTATGGGAGTGAATGTTGGGTCGTAAAGAAACAATGTCTTAACAAGAAGAACATGGTTAAAATATGTATGTTGAGATGGATGTGTGCGTATGTTACAATATGGTTTTTCACACATATTTTTATAATTGCAATGCAGTTATTTGAAAAAAAGGACATATTAGAAATTTCGTGTGTTTCAATTTTATTTTGCAAATTTCCCTTTGCTATGAATTGTGTGGTTCTTACTATTTTATGAGTCCGATAATGGATATAATGGAAAAAGAAAGAGAATAAAATTCTACATTAAGTGCAATATAAAATATATTGGATAATTAATATTGTACTCTTAGGAATTGTGTGGAATACTCTAGAAAAGTGGTGTGAAAGGTCACTAGTAGTTGGTTTTCATTTTCACATGGTTCCTAATAGGCAAAGTAATCAAAATAGGAGATATGGAAAAGGTGGAGAGAGAGGAAAAGAATAGATTTTATGCTTAAAATATTCCTTATAAGAGGAAGACTTGGATACTAAGAATAATATCTTTTTTTTTTGAATTTTAGCCTCAAACTTTTCCCACGCTTAGATAAAGTCACTAAAGACTTACCCTTAAAATTTGGGATTAAAAGGATGATTAGAATGAGAGATATGAATTTAACAAATATACCTAAAGTGAAAGGGAAAATAGAAATGTATTAAATGTCACTTAGTCCTATTCACATTTGAACTATACTCAGATCCCTTTAAATTGGCGCACACATTTTTGACCCTTGCATCAAGATCTGATGATCAAAAACTCACCTTCTACCTTGCATCGAATAGAGAAAGTGGGGACAGTAGAGACATGTTTACCAAATCGATTATCTTACCTTTCAATGCACGAGCAAGTTGAGGCCGAGATGAACTCACCTACCCTAATTTTTTCCTGGCTTGGAGAGATCTTGAATTTATTTGCCCAATGTGTGATCCTAAGAGAAACTTTTCCGACATGAAAGAGTATGAATAGGGGGCTATGGACTCTTTGTAAAATCATTAAATCATTTTTAAGACTCAGTTGAACCTTACACATCTTTCCTTACCTCAAATCTCTTTGCCATACCTGTCATTCATCTCCACCTCTCCTCACTACCTCATCGGGGTTATCTCCTTGTCGCCCCAATTACTCTGACCGCCCCTCAAACAATTGAAGCTATCATCGAGTTAGAGGGAGTGTGGCAAAGATGATGGTAACCTAGTTAAACGTTGAAGGGGCATGGGTCATGAAGTTAACTAGCAAGTTGACTATCTTCTTAGAAGGAAGACCGAGGTTGAAGACGAAGCCTGAGGAAATTACCTCTATATCCCACCTCCTCTTCTGATTAGGTGAGGGCAATTTGGCCCATTCCCTTCCTTTTCTCTCTAGATAATGTGAGTCCACACATGTTTGCTCAACCTAAGTTCTGCAAGCCCATTTAGAATGACCGATAAACAAATCGTTACTGATTAAGCAGAATTAAACATTAGCACCGGATTAAAAAAAATCACTAAAAATTAAAACCTTTTTGCAAAGAGATCCAAACATAGGAAAACTCTTTTATCAAGAAACAATGTATAACATTTACAACCTTGTTCATAAGTACATGCCTTGTACCATCTCTTCTCGAGGGTTACAAATATTAACTGTCATGTTAACACTGTACACATGCAGTATAAAAACCTCGAGGCATCAAACCAAAATCTCATATCGATTCATTAAAAGCACTAACTACTAATTCCGAGGACCTGAGAGTACAGAGACGACACATATGACTACTATCTATATGACATGATAGACAATATCTCCACCTGAGATCTCACTGTTGTCCCTGTTGTTGCTGTCCTTTATCTGCTGTGGGGATTATGTTTCCTTATCTGCGTCTACCTAAAAAAAATGTTGGATCCCACGGGGGTGAGACAATTTGTAAATTGCCCCAGCGAGAGATATAACTCTCTGCCAAAACATTATTATTGCAGTTTATTAGAATAAAACTGAGTAGGGAAATCTTATATATTTAACAACATATGGATCACTGTATGAACAAAGTAAAGTAATCTCCTTTTCTAAGGAGGACATTGCATCTACCCATGGTAGAGTTGTAATTCATTCATCTACTTGCAATAAATGTAAAGAGATATAAATAACATCTATCAACTAGAGATGCATAAAAGAAATGTAACATCAGCCAGTAAATTTCCGTATTCAATCCTTAAGCAAACATGCAATACAGATGATTACATTTTACAATCACACTTATGCCCTAAGAAGATGAGGTATACCGCTCATGCAAAAACTGACCATTGCGAAGTCAAAATCGATACCATACAAGGTCACTAGAAGTGCTGAATTCCCATGACCTCCCACATCTCGGTCAGTGCGAGACCACATGCATGACATCTTGTATCACTGCTAAATAGCTTGCCAGGGTATATTGGCATCTTTGCTATAGAGTTATAGCTCGTAGCATATACTCTCTTCAGGGTTATGGCCCGTAGCCAATGCCTGGTATTATATTGAGGAGTCATGTCCTGTAGCCATACTCTTATCGGGCTATGGTTCAAAACCAGTCCCATACATAGGACATAGCCTGTAGCCATTCCTATGGAGCATAAGGATATATTTTCCCAATTACCCCCACATATTCAAAAATATGCGTTCTGGGTTTTGCCGCGGAGCAACCTGTTTCACCATCACCAAATTATTGACGATGATGGATCTATGGTCAGGGCTCTACATGATATAATTTCACATGATTAATTAAGTACATTAGCATATTCTTTTAGCATCAGTCAAGTTCTCAACAGGAATTATTATGACAATTGCTACAAAGAAATATGTATTATTATCATCAATTACTTCTCAGTCTTTATAAGACATTGGGATCTCAGTCCCTCATTTCATTACTTGAAAGTTCACATCTCTCAACAACATCATTATTATACTTATCAAATCTGGGTATTCATACCCTCAGTTCATAACTAATCATTGTTACCAACTATTAGGTAATTATTACCTCTAGGTCCTCAGACCGAGGTATACATTATAATTGTTACGCAAGCATCTCACATGGCTCACAAGGCCCATTAAGTATCTTGTCACCTTTCACTAGGCATCAGTTTACTCATATGGCTCATAAATCATGCACATTTTGTTACTTTTACTAAGCAACAACAACATATTGGCACACAAGGACAATACACATCTTATTACCTCTTACTTAGCAACAATAACATATTGGCACATAAGGCCAATACACATCTTATTACCTCTTACTTAGCAACAATAACATATTGGCACCTAAGGCCAATACACATCTTATAATACAAGAGTAACACCTTTATTCCCTTAATAGGGTTAGGGTTTACTATTCACATCAATTTCGGGTTTCTCATATCTCATTTCACATTGTTTAGGGTTTCATGTTCATGTTATCAATCCAACTCTAATATATTGCTCCACTCTTATAGGAGCATCTTTTGATATCACAAGTATTTACTCATGTTTATTACTCTCATCATATATCATTTAAGGATTATCAATACAAGGTATGAGATCATCTCTCATCCTTACCATGGTATGATTACATCATACTTATTAGTTTGCCTTAACCCCTTTCTCAAGATATATTAGCCTATACTTATCAAAGTATATCAGACTCATTACAATTTTATTGTAACAACTACATAACACACTTCATGTGTTTCATATTCAAGAAAATTGAATTGAGATGCATCAAAGTATATCAACCCTGAAATGCTAAATGTGATATCTGTCAATCCTTGATGTAACATTTTCTTTATTACTTCTAACTTACTTGAGCTTATCAACTTATCTTGTATTAAGGTATTTCCCATCTTAATACTTTCATCCTTTAACCTATCACTTTTATCATAAAGTGCATAGGTCACACACATGAATGGTCCAACTATCTTCAATGATATGGACTCATTTCAGGTTAAGGCATTGCTTACTACAAGGTTACCTAATATCAACTACTTGATATATTTCACCTTTATATGGTATTATCCCTTATTTTATCATTAGGGATTCTCTCATACCATTACCCAGTAATTAGGATTATGGTTTATCATCATATTGCCCAAGATTAGGTATTCATGTATTATAACTCAAAATTAGAGTTTCACATCCCTTCACCCTGTATTAGGGTTCCTCATCATACCATTGCATAGGGTTTCATATGGCATCACCCTCAATTAGGGTTTCACACGGTATCACCCTCAATTAGGGTTTCACATGGCATCACCCTCAATTAGGGTTTCTCATGGAATCACCCTCAATTAGGGTTTCACATGGCATCACCCTCAATTAGGGTTTCTCATGAAATCACCCTCAACTAGGATTTCACATGGCATCACCCTCAATGAGGGTTTCTCATGGAATCACCCTCAATTAGTGTTACGACCCGCGTCGAGCTTATCCCGTAAGTATGCTATTAAGCATGTGATTAGCTGGTGTTAAGTTATAAGCCTGTGTTTGTTAATAATGTTTAAATGGATATGATGTGAGCTTAGTGTGTTTTCTAACTTCTAAAATGTGTAGGATCTTACGCTTGAAGCGTTGCCAGAGAAATCGTTCGAATCCGACCTTCGAGTCAAAAGTTGCATGTTTTTGGGCTTATAGGGACCCGTTTGTAATTTTGGAAAGTTTTGAACTTTGCGTTTAGGCCCCTAAGTTTTCTTCCTTATCTTTTCTTTCTCCCTTATCTCGTTTCATTTCTCAGAAATGAGAGAACGCAGGAAGCGTTCTTCTTCCGCGTGAGAAAGAGAGAGGAAGAGAGAGAGAGAGAGAGGGAGCTGAGATGGGAGAGACGTCGGAGCTTCGTTTTGCTCCGATCAGCTGCTGCAGCTCGTCCTCTTCCCTCCGTTGATCGTCTTCTCCATCAATTTGATTTGGATTCGCAGCTGAAGCTACGGTTGCAGGGAAACGGCTTGAGGATTGGGGCGCAAGGAGCAGCCCTAGCTCGTTTCTCTTCCCCCTTCAGGTCCGTTTTGGTGGTATGCATCGATTGCGAACGATTGGCGGTGTTTGTTTGAGTTTTGCCCGTCGATTCGAGAGAAATCGACTCTTGCAGGTCGTTTTTGTTTTCTGCCTGTGCGCGGTTCGGCCGAGTTCTTATTCGGTCGGCCGAGTTTCTTTTTAGGGCAATTGAACGGTGTTTTTGGGTCGACCGAGTTTGGGTCTTGGATCGGCCGAGTTTCTTATTTAGATAAACGAACAGCGTTTTTGTCGGCCGAGTTTGGTCCTGATCGGCCGAGTTTCTTTGTAGGTATATAAAGCAGTGTGTCGGTCGGCCGAGTTCCCCAGAGGATCGGCCGAGTTTCCTGCTGGTCGGCCGAGGTTGGTCGGCCGAGTTTTAGATTCTGGGAAGTGTTCGGCCGAGTTCCATAGTGATCGGCCGAGTTTCAAGTGGTGAGTGGCAGTTCATTTAGAAATCATTAATAAACTCATTTTAAATGCTTATTTGCTTCAGTATTAGTTGATATGACCTTTAAACAGTGTAGCATGTACATTTTAGTATGATAAGTTCATTGGAACTTGAATTGCGTGATGTAAATGATGAAAAAGAGGAAATTCTATGTCTTACAGTTGCTATATGATATTTCTGTTTAATTGTTTATTTGTTAAATTATTAATAGACCTAAGTGCCCTAACACCGTAGAACCCCTAAAGGAAGGTCTGTTACTTAGGGGTGAAACTCGTGTTGCAACATCATTCGTGCTTGTGTCACGGACAAACGAGGAAAGAGAGGCAGTGTCTAACAACAATTGTGCGTGTGTCACGATGGCACTGGGAAAAAGAAAACTTGGTTATCTAACACCATTCGTTCTTGTGTCACGAAGGTAACCCTGTGAGACCCTCCGCCGGTGTACTCAGGTTAAAGGAGGAGTCTGGAGCACACGTGGTTGTGCATTGAGGCCGTAGAGCCTATGTTTCTGGCCGGAGAGCCAGGGGTCCTATAGCAGAGCAGGGCTGGCGTCAGACTTAGCATTTCTCGGGTGTGTCGTTAAGTCTTGTACGGTGGGATCGTAGCATGAACTTGCTGCGGATCTTTATATGCAGAGTACACTGCATATGATTAGGGCATAATAAAAATGAATAAGTAATTATGTAGGATCACAGTAAATTTATATAACTGTTTATTTACCTGAAATACCTGTTGATGCTTAGAAGTGTGGTTATTATCTGTATATTTGCTATGCTAATAGAATTGCCCTGCTTGAACTGCATATATGTTTATTTCCAGTTTATAAATCTGACGAGTTGTTTAGTGATAGCTAAGTGAAATGTTATTCACTGAGCGAGTAGGCTCATTCCTCTACTCAAACATTTTCAGGTCAGCATCAGCATCAGGAGTCGGAAGGATCGTTTCATCCTAACGCCTAGTTGATAGAAGGTTTGTAGTTAGTCTAGTTAGAGGTCTCTTAGTCCATTCCCCTCGATCTTCGGGACAAGGTGTGAGTGAGAGAGAGAATGTGTACAAAGATGTAAATTAATGTTATGCTTTCTTTATGTTAAACAATGTATTATGCTGTAGACCTTGCTTGTATCTTTAATCAGTTAAATAGAAAAGTTCATGCAGTTTGCTCAGTTTTCTGTTATAGTTTAAACTTGGTTATCATTTAAATGTTTTTAATCGTTTTAAAAAGTGACGAATGGTTGGTTATGTGTTAATCCCACCTGTCGTGCCCTAATTTCGTGGTTGGTGGTTAATGTGAGATTGGGGCGCGACAATTTTTGGTATCAGAGCCTAGGTTGAGTACATGAATACTCTAAGTCAAGGTCAGGGGACAATAAGAGACCAATAGGATTAAGGTTTAGGTGTCTTTCTTCTATCTGTAGTTTTCTAACAGGAAATGTTCTATTATATCATTGCAGATGGCAGAAAGAGGCTTTGATCGTGATGATCAGGCTGAGAGCCATGTTGGCCCCGATCCTTTGTACTTGGGTCCAGGTGGTGGTGATCACGTGGATGAAGCATCTCGTATGTATAGGATGTTTCTGGAGACCAGGGAGAAGTACAAGGCTGATAGGCGAGCTTCTACTTCTACCAGCAGTAAGGATCTGATGTGATCGTATGAGCTTGTAAAGAAGCTCGGTGGTACAGAATTCAGTGGTACTACAGATCCTGCCGAAGCTGATGAGTGGTTTAGACAGATAGAAAAGGTCTTTCGTCTGATGGAACTTCCAGAAGATAAGAAGATCAATCATGCGGTCTACCTTTTAACAGGCGATGCAGAGTTGTGGTGGCGTGGTGTGGAAGAAAAGAGGAGAGGTACAGAGCTTTCCTGGCAGGATTTCTCTGAGGAGTTTCATCTCAAATTCTATCCACCCACTTTTCTTAATGAGAAAATCAGGCAGTTACAGAATGTCAAGCAGGGGAACATGACAGTTACAGAGTATGAAGTGCTTTTCACACGGTTAGCGAACTTCTGTCCACAGCTTGTTCCCGATAACATAGAGAGATGTAGAAGGTTTCAGGAAGGACTAAGGCCAGAGATTCAGCATACAGTTTCTGCTACTAGTAGGAGGAACAGAGAGAACTTTGGTGAGTTTTTCGAGGCTGCTAGACAGGTTGAAGAATCTGTGAATGCTGACAAGGTGCCTGAGTCTAAGAAGAGATCTGCAGACTTCAGTAGAGGGCAATCCAGTAGTGGATACAGAGGTGGAGGTAGAGGTTTCTTTTCTAAACTTAGGCGTGGTTTTGGTTGTTTCGGCAGGCATAGATCTGAGGATGTCACTACTTCTAGAGGCAGAGGAGGATACAACCCAGGAAGATGGGGCAGTGTCGATAGTGGACAGTCTTCTGGGTCGTCAATGTTAGTGACAGGTCCTCAGAGGCAAGAGATACCGCCATGTGACAAATGCGGAAGGCCACATACTGGTCAGTGTTGGGGTGCAAATCCTCGAGGTTGTTTTATCTGTGGACAAGTAGGACATTTCAAAAAGGAATGTCCTCAGCTTCGACAAGCAGCATCGCAAGCTTTCCAGCCTCAATACCATGATGTTCCAAGTTCTTCTGTGGCTTCTGGTTCTAGAGGTGGTGGAGTATCCAGTGGCCGAAGTGGTCAAAGAGGACAGTGTGGCAGAGGGAGAGTGGCAGCACGTTTCTTTTCTTTGACACCTCAGGAAGGTATAATCTCATCACAAGTTGTTACAGGAGAAATGCTTTTGTTTAATAGTATACCAGTTTCAGTTTTGATAGATCCGGGAGCTACTCACTCTTTTATACGACGTTCTTTAGTTGATAAACTTAATCTGTTAACTCAAGAGTTGGCAGATGAGTTAGTGTTGAGGGTTCCACTAGGTGGACCAACAGTTTTATCTGAGTCTTGTCCCGGATGCTTGTTATCTTTTGGAGGTTTCACCTTTGCTGCTAATCTCATACCCTTGGATGTAAATACCTTTCAAGTCATCTTGGGTATGGATTGTCTTGAGACATATCGAGTGCAACTCGATTGTTGGAAGAAGGAAGCTACCTTTCAACTAGGGGAATTTTCTTGTGTTTTTACTGGAGACAGGAAAGTTCTGCCTACGTGCATAGTATCAGCTGTTGTAGCTGATAAGATGCTACAGAAAGGATGTGAAGCGTTCCTTGCTCATGTGGTTGACACCAGAGCAGAGAAGAGCACCGCCAGTGTTTATGATGTGCCTGTGGTTCGTGAGTTTTCTGATGTTTTTCCAGAAGAGTTACCAGGCTTACCTCCTATCAGAGACATTGATTTTGAGATTCAGATATATCCAGGTAGTCATCTAGTAGCACTGCCAGCCTATAGAATGGCACCTGCTGAGTTGAAGGAACTCAAGGTGCAGTTGCAGGAGTTGCTGGATAAGGGTTTCATTAGACCCAGTTCTTCACCGTGGGGTGCTCCAGTGTTGTTTGTTAATAAGAAGGATGGTACCATGCGTCTCTGTATAGATTACAGGCAACTGAACAAGATCACTATAAAGAACAAGTATCCATTGCCGAGAATAGATGATCTGTTTGATCAATTGCGTGGAGCGACGATCTTTTCTAAAATTGATTTGAGATCCGGATATCATCAGCTCAGAATAAAGGCTTCTGATATTCCTAAAACAGCTTTCAGAACCAGGTATGGGCATTATGAGTTTTTGGTCATGTCGTTTGGTCTGACCAATGCCCCATCAGCCTTTATGGATATGATGAACCGGATTTTCAAACCGTTCCTAGATCAGTTTATTGTAGTCTTTATAGATGATATTCTGATCTATTCCAGAGACGATGAACAACATGAGCAACACTTGAGAGTAGTGTTGCAGTTGTTGAGACAACACCAGTTGTTTGCTAAATTTAGCAAGTGCAAGTTCTGGTTGGCCGAGGTAGCATTTCTTGGACATGTTATCTCGAGAGATGGAGTTAGCGTTGACCCTAAGAAGGTTGATTCTGTACTTCAGTGGGAACAGCCTAAGACTCCTACTGAGATCAGAAGTTTCTTGGGTTTGGCAGGTTATTACAGAAGGTTTATACAGAACTTCAGTGTTCTAGCATCACCTTTGACACGTTTGACGAGGAAGAATACACCGTTTGTTTGGTCTGATAACTGTGAGAAGAGTTTTCAGATCTTGAAAAAGAAGTTGACCACAACACCAGTGTTGGTTTTACCAGAGGCAGATAAAGGCTATACAGTGTTCTGTGATGCTTCCAGGAGAGGTTTGGGCTGTGTACAGATGCAAGAAGACAAAGTTGTGGCTTACACATCTAGACAGCTTAAGAAGAATTAAGAGAATTACCCTGTTCATGATTTGGAATTAGCTGCTATAGGCCATGCTCTTAAGACATGGCGTCACTACTTGTATGGTGAGACATTTCAGGTGTTTACAGACCATAAGAGCCTGAAATATATCTTCACTCAGAAAGACTTGAATTTGAGACAGCGCAGATGGCTTGAGCTGATTAAAGACTATGATGTGACAATCGATTACCATCCGGGTAAGGCAAATGTTGTAGCTGATGCCTTGAGTAGAAAGTCAAGTTCAACAGCTAATGCATTTTCTATGGCATGTTTCAAGAGAGACTTGCTTGTAGATATGCGAAAATTGAACTTGGACTTGGATGTGACTGGACAAAGTGGGTTGATTGCTCAGATGCAAGTCAGACCTACTTTTTATAATTAGATTAAGGAATTACAGCAGAGTGATGATGAGTTGTGGCAAATCATGCAGGATATGTCAGAAGGTAAGAGAACAGAGTTCAAGTTTTCTGATGAAGGCATGTTGTATCTTCATGATAGGTTATGTGTACCTGGAAGCAGTGAGTTGAAAGAGCAGATTCTTGAGGAAGTGCATACTTCTATGTATGCTATGCATCCAGGTAACACAAAGATGTACAGGAACCTCAAAGAGATGTACTGGTGGTCTGGTATGAAAAAGGATGTGGCTGAATACGTGGCTAAATGTGGAGTATGTCAGCAGGTTAAGGCTGAGCATTAGAAACCTGCTGGTACCTTGCAGTCGCTTCCTATACCAGAATGGAAATGGGAACACATCACGATGGACTTTGTGGTAGGATTACCCAGGACGCCTAAGGGTTCGGACTCGATATGGGTGATTGTGGATAGGATAACTAAGTCTGCTCACTATCTTCCTGTCAAGTCAACCTTTGACATTTCAAATTTGGCTAAAGTTTATGTGGATGAAGTAGTCAGGTTGCATGGGATTCCAGTTTCCATTATTTCTGACAGAGATCCAAAGTTTACATCTAGATTCTGGAATCAGTTACATCATGCGTTGGGCACAAGGCTGAAGTTCAGTACAGCGTTTCATCCGCAGACAGATGGTCAATCTGAGAGGACCATTCAGACCCTAGAAGACATGCTGAGAGCATGCGTGCTACAGTTTAGAGGCAACTGGGAAGAACACTTAAGCCTAATGGAGTTTGCATATAATAACAGTTACCATTCTAGTCTTGGAATGGCTCCATATGAAGCTCTTTATGGCAGGAAGTGTAGATCGCCAGTTTGTTGGTACGAGGTGGGTGAGAAGGAAATTCTTGGACCTGAGTTAGTTGATGTAACTACAGAAAAGATATCTGTGATCAGGGATCAGTTAAAAGCTGCTCAGGACAGACAAAAAAGTTATGCAGAAAGACGACGTCGACCTCTTGAGTTTGAGGTTGGCGACGAGGTTTACTTGAAGGTTTCACCGTGGAAGGGAGTGCTGAGGTTTGGCAAGAGGGGTAAGTTGACCCCTAGGTATATGGGTCCATATCCTATTGTTGAGAGGATTGGACCTGTAGCTTACAGGTTGGATTTGCCGTCTGAGTTGGCAAATCTTCATGATGTCTTCCACGTGTCTATGCTGAAAAAGTGTCATCCCGGTACAGAAAAGATTGTAGATCCAGAACCGGCGCAGCTTAGAACAGATGTGTCCTATGTAGAAGGACCAGTGCAGATAGTTGATCACCGAATCAAAAAGCTTAAGAACCGGGAGATACCTTTAGTGAAGGTTTTATGGAGAAGCCATAATCTTGAGGAAGCTACGTGGGAACTAGAGTCTGAGATGCGTGGCAAGTTTCCTTTTCTCTTCTAGGAATTTCGGGATGAAATTCTTATAAGGGAGGGAGATTGTTACGACCCGCGTCGAGCTTATCCCGTAAGTATGTTGTTAAGCATGTGATTAGCTGATGTGTTAAGTTATAAGCCTGTGTTTGTTAATAATGTTTAAATGGATATGATGTGAGCTTAGTGTGTTTTCTAACTTCTAAAGCGTGTAGGATCTTACGCTTGAAGCGTTGCCAGAGAAATCGTTCGAATCCGACCTTCGAGTCAAAAGTTGCATGTTTTTGGGCTTATAGGGACCCGTTTGTAATTTTTGAAAGTTTTGAACTTTGCGTTTAGGCCCCTAAGTTTTCTTCCTTATCTTTTCTTTCTCCCTTATCTCATTTCATTTCTCAGAAACGAGAGAACGCAGGAAGCGTTCTTCTTCCGCGTGAGAAAGAGAGAGGGAGAGAGAGAGAGAGAGAGGGAGCTGAGATGGGAGAGACGTCGGAGCTTCGTTTTGCTCCGATCAGCTGCTGCAGCTCGTCCTCTTCCCTCCGTTGATCATCTTCTCCATCAATTCGATTCGGATTCGCAGCTGAAGCTACGGTTGCAGGGAAACGGCTTGAGGATTGGGGCGCAAGGAGCAGCCCTAGTTCGTTTCTCTTCCCCCTTCAGGTCCGTTTTGGTGGTATGCATCGATTGCGAACGATTGGCGGTGTTTGTTTGAGTTTTGCCCGTCGATTCAAGAGAAATCGACTCTTGCAGGCCGTTTTTGTTTTCTGCCTGTGCGCGGTTCGGCCGAGTTCTTATTCGGTCGGCCGAGTTTCTTTTTAGGGCAATTGAACGGTGTTTTTAGGTCGGCCGAGTTTGGGTCTTGGATCGGCCGAGTTTCTTATTTAGATAAACGAATAGCGTTTTTGTCGGCCGAGTTTGGTCCTGATCGGCCGAGTTTCTTTGTAGGTATATAAAGCAGTGTGTCGGTCGACCGAGTTCCCCAGAGGATCGGCCGAGTTTCCTGCTGGTCGGTCGAGGTTGGTCGGCCGAGTTTCAGATTCTGGGAAGTGTTCGGCCGAGTTCCATAGTGATCGGCCGAGTTTCAAGTGGTGAGTGGCAGTTCATTTAGAAATCATTAATAAACTCATTTTAAATGCTTGTTTGCTTCAGTATCAGTTGATATGACCTTTAAACAGTGTAGCATGTACATTTTAGTATGATAAGTTCATTGGAACTTGAATTGCGTGATGTAAATGATGAAAAAGAGGAAATTTTATGTCTTATAGTTGCTATATGATATTTCTGTTTAATTGTTTATTTGTTAAATTATTAATAGACCTAAGTGCCCTAACACCGTAGAACCCCTAAAGGAAGGTCTGTTACTTAGGGGTGAAACTCGTGTTGCAACATCATCCGTGCTTGTGTCACGGACAAACGAGGAAAGAGAGGCAGTGTCTAACAACAATCGTGCGTGTGTCACGATGGCACTGGGAAAAAGAAAACTTGGTTATCTAACACCATTCGTGCTTGTGTCACAAAGGTAACCCTGTGAGACCCTCCGCCGGTGTACTCAGGTTAAAGGAGGAGTCTGGAGCACACGTGGTTGTGCATTGAGGCCGTAGAGCCTATGTTTCTGGCCGGAGAGCCAGGGGTCCTGTAGCAGAGCAGGGTTGGCGTCAGATTTAGCATTTCCCGGGTGTGTCGCTAAGTCTTGTACGGTGGGATCGTAGCATGAACTTGCTGCGGATCTTTATATGCAGAGTACACTGCATATGATTAGGGCATAATAAAAATGAATAAGTAATTATGTAGGATCACAGTAAATTTATATAACTGTTTATTTACCTAAAATACCTGTTGATGCTTAGAAGTGTGGTTATTATCTGTATATTTGCTATGCTAATAGAATTGCCCTGCTTGAACTGCATATATGTTTATTTCCAGTTTATAAACCTGACGAGTTGTTTAGTGATAGCTAAGTGAAATGTTATTCACTGAGCTTGTAGGCTCATTCCTCTACTCAAACATTTTCAGGTCAGCATCAGCATCAGGAGTCGGAAGGATCGTTTCATCCTAATGCCTAGTTGATAGAAGGTTTGTAGTTAGTCTAGTTAGAGGTCTCTTAGTCCATTCCCCTCGATCTTCGGGACAAGGTGTGAGTGAGAGAGAGAATGTGTACAAAGATGTAAATTAATGTTATGCTTTCTTTATGTTAAACAATGTATTATGTTGTAGACCTTGCTTGTATCTTTAATCAGTTAAATAGAAAAGTTCCTGCAGTTTGCTCAGTTTTCCGTTACAGTTTAAACGTGGTTATCATTTAAATGTTTTTAATCGTTTTAAAAAGTGACTAATGGTTGGTTATGTGTTAATCCCACCTGTCGTGCCCTAATTTCGTGGTTGGTGGTTAATGTGAGATTGGGGCGCGACAATTAGGGTTTCACATGGCATCACCCTCAATTAGGGTTTATCATGGAATCAACCCAATTAGGGTTTCACATGGAATCACCCTCAATTAGGGTTTCTCTTAGCATTGCCATAAATTAGGGTTAGGGTTCATCAATCTTCTTCAATAGGGTTTCATGATCTCTTCCTCAAGGATCATACCCTAAATTCTTAGTTTATTCATATTGAAAGTATTGAGGCTTATCCATTACATGATCATCCTACATGTATGGATTCCTTTCTCTCTCATCCTTTCAAGGATGTTGACTATGTCAAACTTGGATAAATGGGGTCAACCAACCCTTTATTCAATTAGGGTTGACATAGTGTATTGAAATATTGCTTACTTAAGCTTCAAGGATTAACTCATATAGGGTTACCAATCACTTAGTACCTTAAAGGTACAACCCTAGTGATTATCTTTGAGATGAATCAATAACAATCATATGGTCATTTTATCTTTCATCACCTTGGGTTTCCAATTGACTTAATCATATTGAAACACCCAAACGTTCTTGACCATTGATGCTCCAAACAATTTGAAATCGTTTAAGCAAAACAATAATGAAACCATATGGACAATTCACACTTGAAACCACTTGGGTCTCCAAACGTTTTGAGACCGTTTGGTCCAAACTCCCTCAAAACCGAATGGACAAAAAGGTCTTTCAACACTTAAACAATTCAAGGTTTCAATCAATGAATCGACTATCAATTGAATCCTTGATTCGTTCATCAATTAAACTATTGAATCATCCTTCAATTAGACCTTCAATTAGGGTTTTGAACCCAATTGAACTAAGGTTTATAATCAAGAGACCTTCAATTAGGGTTTTGAAATCGAGGAACCTTCAATGATCAACATTGTGGAACTGATTCAATTGAAATCAGTGAATCATCATCAAATTATGATATGTCCTGACCTCAAACGGTCTTGAGGTCGTTTGGATGACCTCCAAACGGTCTTGAGACCGTTTGTGTAACATCCCTGACCTGGGTTATGTACTAACCGTAGGTGTTTTTCCTAATAAAGTTGATTAGATGCTTGCTTGTATTTCTTAAAAAGTAATTAAGGTTTTTGATGAACTTATATTGCAATTTCAGTCCTTTTTAATTAATGTTGAAACATTGTTTTGTTAATAATGGACTAAAGTGCAAATTACCCAAGTAGAGGGGTTAACTTGCAAATTGCACATGTTAAGATGTTCCTCTAACGTTGACACATCAAAATAAGAATATGATTGGAGATATATGATCTCCACAAGCTTGGACACCAAGATAAAGCTTGTAGAGCAATCCTTGCGCATTAAAACCTAGTTTTGGTGTAATGTGCAAATTACCCAAAACCTAGGGTTCAACATGCAAAATATCACCTCTAGAGGGTCTCTAATTTTTCTTGGCATCAATAAGAGCAAAGAAAATGAGAGGGGCGCCTCATTTGAATTATCATGGAAGAGAGAGAATCTTGATATTGAAATAATCAAGATTTAAGCACAAATGGCTCTTTAATATAACTTAATGCAAAAGGGAAATATATTAATTATGGAGCCCTCCAACTAAAAGTTGAAGGATGTGTTTGCAATAGTTTTAACGAGCTTGTTCCATGCTTGGGCACCAAAAAGATCTTGGTTGAAGTGGAAGCTACTCACACTAATAATAATATATAAAGCAATATTCAATAAAAGGGTGGATATTAATATACATTTCCTTAAGGTGTTTAGTTTCTTTTCCTTTAAACCTTGTATAATGGAGAAGTTTTTCAAGGTATTAGAAGTTGGACACGTACCCAAAGAATGGAGGAAGCTTTGGATGGAATTGGTTGAAGTTAAAAGAAGATAACTATCTTTTTCTTTTCCTTGAAAATCCATAAATATATGTATAAGTGTCCTTTTTCCAACAACACAAAAGGATCGTTTCCCTTAGTTCTTTTCTTCATCACTTGCTTTGGCTGACCAAGGAAGATCTATGGACTAGAGGAAGGATGAAAAAACCAGCTTGGTAAGTTTTGATCATCATCTACCTCGAATTCATGGTGGAAACCATAAAACAAGGTTAGATTCATGGTTTTCTTCACTTGGTTTCCCCTTCTAGCTATCTTGTTCATCCAAAGATTGAAGAACGAACCTTGGACAACTGTTGGAGCTCAATCCACCATTAAAGCTGCGGAGCTTGGAGCTCTGGATTAGTTCTAGAGGCGGGTTTTATAACTCTAACCCTTAAGCATTAGTATTGCACTCTTTTCTATAAGAATTGTTGGTTATTCTTCTTCCTTAGATACTCTTGTGAGTTCTTGCTTTAACGTCCATGAAGAACAACACCTATTCTTGGTTGAATAGAGGTAGACGAAGGTGACATCATCCTAGACAAATATCTAAAAATAACTTTAGCAAACGGTTTGCCTTTGTTCTCAAACGGTTTCCCAAACTGTTTGGGAGCAAATGGTTTCAAACCATTTGATTGTAAACGGTTTCATCCAAACCGCATAGAAGCAAACGGTCAAAGACTGTTTGGTGGCGTTGACCAAGCGTTGACCGTTTGGTGGTCAGTTGGAAATCATGTATATTAATAACCTATCAATAATTATCAATTAATTCCAATTGATTCACTAGTGGAAGGTCCATCAACCATCTAAACCCTAATCGGGTCAATTGCTGATTTGATAATTGAATAAGGTTGAAACTTGGGTTGAGTGACCCAAACGGTTTCAAAACCATTTGGGGATCACCCAAACGGTCTCAAGACCATTTGGTGAATCACCCATGACCGTTTGGAGGACTAGGTCTAAGTATGGTTGACGAATTGAAGACTCAAAGGTACTAAGCTGAAGTACAATCAATTACTGATTTGGTGATCCACTCAATGATCCAATCCTTAATTAGTTGACTTAGTTTTTGATGTTGACTTGTTCAAACGGTCTCAAGACCGTTTGGAGGTCATCCAAATGATCCCATGACCGTTTGGGGTCAAGTCATGACCAAACTGGATGATGGTTCAATGGGTTCAAATCAATTAGACTCACATTGATTAATGTTGAAGGGTTATCAATTCCAAACCTAATCCAATTGATTCAAGCCCTAATTGATTACCAATTGATGGTCAATTGAGGGTCAAATCAGTTGAAGGTTGACCTAATTAACTCACTTGAATGATGGTGATAGGTCTAATTGATGATGGATTACATGTACTTAATCGTTGAGGGGATCAACATTGAAAACCCTAATTCAATTTGACTAGTTAAGACCATAATTGGTCCTTGCGGTTTTGAGGGAGTTTGGACCAAATGGTCTCATGACCGTTTGGGACCAAACAATCCCAAACCATTTGAGTCCATGCATTTTCAAAAGCTACCCTCTAGGCAGCCATATACTCAGTCATTCATGACCTGATGGACCTACCCTCTAGGTAGCCATATACTAGGTCAGCCATTACGACACAGAGGGGACCAGGATCTGAGTTAGAAGGCATATACATTATGTGATAGTCATAGTTACTTTATAATTGCAATATGAACATCCAAATAGTTTAGTTGCATTCAATGCGATTAAACATATGGGAATCCATCGGAAAACCTAAGCGGTTATTCATAATTAACCACATACCTGATTTGATGATTCATAAGCATTAAGAAAATCCAACCAAGCATGCAATCCAAGTAATTCAACAATCACATAATTCCTGAAAAGAATATGTACTCTATTTATTAAGAAAATGTTACGACCTCACCTTTCGGTAACCCCCAATTAAGGGAGACCAAGAGGTTGAAGCCGCACCCATAAATTTCGGATCAAAGGTTCGACGTATAACCAAAAACAATTATTAAATTCTAACAGACTATACTGAAATGTGGTAATAAAGTTTTTGCATACCTTTGAAAAGTTTGGAATAAACTAAACTTCTAACCACAGCCGAACTATTCTAACTAATTCCTCCTTGTTCTTTAATTCTTGAATTCACAATGTGTCGCTTTACTGTTTGTACTTTTGAGATTTGTACCTAAAATGCCGACAAACAAAACGACGGTCATCCGGAGTTGGTATGTGGAGGAAATAGATAATGTTCAACTATATTAACAATATAATCACGCAATTAATCATTTAACAATCAAGATTACATTTTAAGCCAAACTACTCAATCCATACCTAACCACAACTCTGAGTTGTCCCTGTAAGGACTTATATGGTACCTCTGTAAAGGTAGAGTCGCATGGCACCACCCAAAGGTAGCCCAATATCTGACTCACTATGACTTGATGGACCTACCCTCCAGGCAACCATATACTAAGTCATTCATGACTTGATGGACCTACCCTCTAGGTAGCCATATACCAGGTCAGCCGTTACGACACAGAGGGGACCAGGATCTGAGCTAAAAGGCATATACATTATGTGATAGTCATAGTCACTTTATAATTGCAATATGAACATCCAAACAGTTTAGTTGCATTCAATGCGATTAAACATCTGGGAAACCATCGGAAAACTAAGCGGTTATTCATAATTAACCACATACCTTTGGTTGCAGATTTCAAGATAGAATCAAATATGCAGAGAAACCCAATCAACAAGCAATGAGGAAGAGAAATCCTGAAATAAAAGTACAATTTTCCTTTTATTAATATTTATCCAATTTTCATCACATTACTTAGGATTTCAATTCCTATTTTAGGGTTCCTTTGGAAATTAGGGTTTTTACTTATTCTTTCCTTATTATCATCCTTAATTTATCAAAACTACATAAAACCCCTAATTTCTCATTGAATTTCCTTTATTAAGCATCTGATTATCTTATTCCACAAAAATATGATTTTTATCTCCTTTTATCCCAAATTAGGGTTTCCATGTAAATTAACCTTCTTTTAGGTATTACAACACTAAATTAAGCACTTTTGCATTCAAACAGATAATCAAACCACCTTTATCATTAACAGGGTTAAACTTATCAATTTAACCTATTGATTCACCAAATTACACTCTTAACACTCAATTAGGGTTTCTCATCAATTTTTAATACACTTTATTAGGAATTTAGGGTACTTTTGAAAAACAGAGCAGAACTAGGTTCTCAAATCAATTTTATTGGATTCCTAATATTTTTCTACACCACTTTCATATATAAAGTTTTCTCATTAGACAATCCTAGTAATTTCTATCAATTTCACAAGAAAAACCCTTTTTCCGAATATTCGGTTAGAGAGGCGAAGTTACCAAAAATCGTCAGTCGTTGGATCATTGCGCCCGTGGTCCTTCTCTGGATCCGACGATCCTAGGGTACTTTTAGCAAACGGTCTTGGAGGTCCACTTTAGTAAACAGTTTCAAAAGTCAAACTTGGGAAAACGATATTCACCTCCTACTTTAGCAAACGGTCTTGAGTGTGCAACTTTACCAAACGGTCTCAAAGGTAGTCCAAGACCGCACAGAGGTCCAAATGGTATTAGACCATTTGGAGGTTTAGTATATAAGATCGTTTGGGCTCTTGATAGTCAAAACCGTTTGATGGATGTTTAACCAAAACTGCATGGATACTTAAAGAGGTTAAAGATCAAGTTGGTTAATTGATTAATACATGTTGTAATTAAAGATGATTATGATATTGGTATCTTAATGGAATAGTGTGATTAATATCCATTAATTAGTTAAGCTTTAATGATTATGGTAATGATGACATAACTCATATGGCAATTCTCTTTCAAGATGGAATTGACTTAACCTAATCAAGGCTGAAGCTAATATCATCCTATAGAGGATGAGAGAGAAAAGACTTCTTATATGAATGTTAATCAAGTAATGTACTTCCAATATGAATGCGTATCTAATTAGGGTATGATCCTCCATAGTGAGATCATGAAAACCCTAATTATGATGGTTAATGAACCATATCCCTAATTAAGGGTAATAATGGAAGTAATTCTAATACATGATGAAGGTATGATCCTAATTCATAATGATGACATGGTAAACCTTAATTAAAAGTACTTTGATGATCACTCCTACTTGGGGTGAATAGTAAACCCTAACTTAGGGAGAAGTAATGTGAATAGTAAACCCTAATTCTAATTAAGGTAAATGAAAGTGTGACACCCTAATTCTGGGTTATGCTTTATAGCATGAAGCTCTAAGATTGGATAATGAGATGAGGAATCACTATTCCTAATTGAGCTAAGGGGTTGGTTAACCCTAATTGAATAAAAAAGGGAAACCCTAACCCTAATAAGGGTATAGTGGTGCAACCCATGGAAAGTGATGTTATCATTGTTTTGTATTATACTGATATGAGATAAATGTATTCTGTTATCATCTATACTAATCATGCAGGTTTTATGAGATATTGATCATAGCTAGGTATTATCTATGATGCATTGTTTATTAAAAACACTTCATGAACTATGTAAGCAATGTCATGTTAAGTTGCCTATTGAAAGGTAACAAATGAAATTGTCAGGCTGTATGAGCCATGTGAAATACCTGCACTGCAATCATTATGTTTACACTGTTAAATGACTTAATGACATTAAGTTACTTGTTAAAGTGGTAACAAGTGAGTTGATGATCTAAGGGTTGAACACCCATATTATTGAATCACAATGATGAGATGGTTAGGGATTGAGATCCCAATGTTAATAAGATGTGAAATGAATTTGATACAAATAGTACTCTTTCTTTATAGAAATTGTTTTAATGGTTTATGTTTGAAAACATGCCTGATGCTAAAAGAATTCCATAATGTATTTAAATAATCAAGTATAATGATATCATGTAGAGCCCTGACCATAGATCCATCATCGTTAGAAGCTAGATGATGGTGAAATAAGTTTTCCTAAGGGAACTCCTGGAGAGCATACTTTTGAGTATGTGGGGGTTATGGACGTGAATATCCTTACGTCCTAATGGAGGAATTGATAAGAGATAAACATCTAATCTCTCAATCCTTCATTATATGTATATGCTGAGATGATGTATCACTAATCTCCCGATGATGTTGTTAATGCGGCATCAATGTGAGATAAATGAGAAGTCCCTCGATGGTGAAGAGAGTACAACATGCCACTGTAACTCTAATAGCAAAGTTGCCAGAATACCCTGGAAAGCTATTTTAGTAGAGACACGAGAGGTCCTGCATGTTGTTCCTCACACTGACTGAGGAGGATGAGGTCATAGGAACCCGACTCTTCTGATGACCTATGTATGGTACTGATTGCGATTTCGTAATGGTCGGTTGGAGTATGAGTGGTATACCTCATCTCCTCAGGGCATAAGTATGTTTGTAAAATGTAATCAGCCGTGTTGCATAATTGCTTAGGTTGAACTACGAGAAACAATGATTGATGATACATTGTTTATTATGTCATAGTTGGATAAATAATATACATGTTCTTCATATTCCTTGTTGATTAAATGACTTGTTATTCAATCAAGTTATAATTGAAATGATTGCATAGAGAATACTTCTTTACTTAGCCTATTCAATGAATTACCTACTGTTGAATAATTATAATTCTACTGCTCAGTGTTATTTTAATATCTGCAATAACAATGCTGCTGGCAAAGAGTTATAACTCTCGCTGGGACAATTTTCAATTGTCTCACCCCCGTGGGATTCAACTTTTTAGGTAGACGCTGAGGAAGGAGAAACCCATCAGTGGGTGAGCAGCAACAACAGCAGCAACAACAGGGACAACAGTGATCCATAGGTGGAGACACTGTCTGTTAAGGTCTTGTATATAGAGAGTCATATGTGTCGTCTCTATACTCTCAGGTCCTAGGAGACAGTAGATGGTTTGATATAGATTTGAGATTTTGGCTTAATGCCTCAAGATTTTTGTATACTGCTTTGTATAATTTAACATGGCATTTGATGTTGTGACTCTCGAGATGAGATATTACAGAGATGTAATGATGGATTAGCTTGTAAATAACTTAGCTTGTTTCTTTATGAAAGAGTTTTACAGTTTGTGGATATCCTTACAAAAAGGTTTTAATTTTTAGTGATTTTCAGTAATTCCTCTGCTAATTAATCGCTTCCGCATCGTTAACAACGTTTTGTTCGAACGGGGTATCACAAATTAGTGGTATCAGAGCTCTAGGTTCACTGAGTCTACAGAGACATAGGACTAGGGTTTTTGAGTCTGTTCTAGTGTCTTCCAGAATATCTGATAGTGTCTTCTGCTCATATAAGAGGAGAATATAAAACTAAAGATGTCTGGATCATACGAGGAACATGTTGCTGAGAGTAGTGTCGCTGCACTGGGAGGAGGTGCAAGGAACCAAGAAAGGGAGGAACCTATGCCTGAACCTCCCCAGTTCAATCCAGCTGACATGGGGAATCCAGCCTTCCAAGCCATGTTTGGGCAGTTCATGACTGCTATGACACATATGACTAATAGGATGTCTATACATGTACCTAGGGCACCTACCCATCCAGAAGGACAAGAAGACGGAAAGACGTTTGAATGACTTCGTCGAGTTGGAACCACAGAATATGCTGGAACAGCTGACCCAGCAGATGCTGACTTGTGGCTAACTGAACTAGAGAAGGCCTTTAGAATCCTGAACATCCCAGAAGCTGAGAAGGTTAGGCATGTTGTGTATCTTCTCAAGGGGAGTGTTGGTCACTGGTGGACCATGGAGGAAGGGAAAAGGCCAGGTGTGGAGATCGAATGGGAAGTTTTCCGACAGGAATTTATCAACAGATACTTTCCTAAGACGTTCTTGTATGAGAAAATATCTCAGTTTGAGAGATTAAGATAAGGACTAATGAACATTAGTGAGTATGAGGTTAAGTTCATGGAACTTTTGTGGTTCTGTCTGCACATGGCAACCACAGATGAAGAAAGAATTAGGCATTTTGAGAAGGGGTTAAACACTGAGTTGACCACCCCTGTGTCTGCTCTGGAAAATAGGGAAAGATTTGCTACTTTCGTGGAGTCTGTCAGAAGGGTAGAGAGGTCTGTGTCAGAGAAGAGATAGACCAAGAACAAGAAGATGTACCCCCAATTCCAAGGATCCTCATCCAAAGATTTCAAGAAACCAAGGTTTTCCGTGCCTACACCACCACCTAGATTCAGTACCCAGACACAGTGGACGTCAAATAGGGGTAGAGGACGAAGTTTACCTTTATAAGGAGCTCGCAACTCAGCATCTATGTCAGTTATAGGATCATCCAGATCACAACAAGGGAACAGAAGCTGTTTTATATGTGGAAAGGTGGGACATCTGATGAAGGATTGCAGAGCCAGAGAAGAGAGTGTGACTCAACCTTAAAGTCAAAGCCAACAAGGATCTCAAAGGTGACAGTTTCTAGGTAATGCTAGAGGACGTGGACAAGCGTCCCAAGCTGGATCATCGACACCAAGTCCTTGAGCACCGAATCAACCACAAGCAACGATGAGGTTTTACGTGATGAATCCACCTGATGCAGTGATCAACCCTCGGGTTGTGGCAGGTCAGATGGAGTTGTTTAATTCTAATATGACTACATCTTGCGTCGTATATGTTTTAATTGATCCGGGTGCTACACATTCCTTTATCACTCGAAGAGTGATTCTTGACTGCGACATGACTACAAGTCATAGAGCAGATAGTTTGTTGTTAGAAACTCCTTTGATGGGATCTACTGTGTTGCGGGAGGTATAAGGTTGTCTTGGATTGTGAGTCCAAGCAAGATGTGTTCACTGATGATAGTGACACATGGATCTTTCAAGGAGATAGAAAGATTCTTCCAACCTATCTTGTGTTAGCTTTGGTTGTTGAGAAGCTGATGAGGCAAGGATGTTATGCATTCTTGGCCCATGTGGTAGATACCACCATGGAGAGTCTTAACCCTGTTGAAGTTCCTGTAGTCAGGGAATTTGAATATGTATTTCCTGAAGAACTTCTAGGTGTACCACAGCCCCGTGAGATTGATTTTGAGATTAATCTAATCCCGGACACGCAGCCAATAGCACAAACACCGTATAGGATGGCGCCTGTTGAGATGGCAGAACTCAAGAAACAGCTGCAAGAGTTACTTGAGAAGGGTTTCATCCGACCGAGTACTTCACCTTGGGGTGCTCCGGTCCTCTTTGTTAAAAATAAAGACGGGTCAATGCGGTTGTGCATTGATTACAGGCAGTTAAATAAAGTAACAATAAAGAATAAGTATCCTTTGCCGAGGATTGATGATCTCTTTGACCAGTTGCGCGGTAAAACTGTCTTCTCAAAGATAGATTTGAGGTCGGGATATCATCAGCTGCGTATTAAGGAAGGTGACATACCTAAGTCTGCCTTTAGAACAAGGCATGGTTACTATGAGTTCACAGTTATGTCGTTTGGACTAACAAATGCACCAGCTGCATTTATGGAACTCATGAATAGAATCTTTCGACCTTTTCTAGATCAGTGTGTTGTTGTCGTCATAGATGACATCTTGATCTACAGTAGAGATGCTCAGTAGCATGAGCAGCATCTTCATCAGGCTCTAACTTTGCTAAGAGAGCATAAGTTATATGCTAAGTTTAGCAAGTGTGAGTTCTGGTTGCTTGAAGTTTCTTTTCTTTGACACGTAATATCTGCCTCAGACATTCGTGTTGACCCTAAAAAGGTAGAATTTGTCCTGCAATGGGAGCAACCGAAGACACCGACGGAGATTCAAAGTTTCTTAGGGTTGGTAGGCTATTACAGAAGGTTCATTAAGAACTTTAGTTTCATAGCTTTACCCTTGACTAAGTTGACCAGGAAGGATGTTCCTTTTTCCTGGAGTGACAAGTGTCAGCAATCGTTCCAGTTGTTAAAGGAGAGACTGACAAGTGCACCTGTGCTTGTGTTACCTGAGCAAGGGAAAGGGTATATAGTTTTCTATGATGCCTCTAAGAATGGACTAGGATGTGTGTTGATGTAGGATAAACAAGTGATTTCTTTTGCTTCTCGACAACTTAAGAAACACGAGGATAATTATCTGACACACGATTTAGAGCTAGTTGTTGTAGTTCATGCCCTGAAAATCTGGAGACATTACCTTTATGGAGAGACGTTCCAGATTTTCACACACCATAAAAACCTTAAGTATATCTTTTCTCAGCATGAGCTTAACATGAGGCAACACCACTGGATGGAGTTAATCAAGGATTATGATTATACAATTGATTACCATCCAGGGAAGGCCAATGTAGTTGCTGATGCTTTGAGTAGGAAATTAGCAACACCAGCTTTAGACAGAGCACAACTGAATTCCTTGGTATGCTCTAGGAGGGATATGCTTATCTCTTTAAGGCAGGATAATGTGTAGTTAAAAGTATCGTTGTTATCAGGGTTGTTAGCTGAGATGCACATAAAACCAACTCTGAGACAACAGATTAAGGAGGCACATAAAGTTGATGACGTAGTTCAACAGATTAGATCAGAGTATGGTAATGAGAAATGAGAAGGTTTCCATGACTCAGATGATCAGGTATCCTATTATCATGGTAGGATGACAGTGCTTGATGTGGATAACTTGAGGAAGATAATCCTGGAAGAAGCTCATTCTTTGATGTATGTTATGCATCCAGGAAGCACCAAGATGTATCAAAACTTGAAAGATATGTATTGGTGGCCTGGCTTGAAGAAGGACATTGCTAAGTTCATTATGCGGTGTCCTGTGTGTCAGCAAGTTAAAGCTGAACACCAGAAGCATGCAGGACACTACAACATTTACCCATACCACAGTGGAAGTGGGATCATGTAACTATGGACTTTGTAGTTGATTTACCCAGAACAATCAAAGGACATGATTCCATCTGGGTAATAGTTGATAGGTTGACAAAGACATCACATTTCTTACCTGTCAAAACAACATATTCTTCTGAGAAGCTGGCACAGTTATATGTGGATGAGATAGTACGGCTACATGGGATCCCAGTTACCATTATTTCTGATAGAGGTCCCCAGTTTACGAGTCATTTTTGGGAGTGCCTTCATAAGGATTTAGGCACACAGTTAAGGTTTAGTACAACATTTCATCCTCAGACTGATGGACAGTCAGAAAGGACTATATAGACTTTGGAGGACTTGCTTAGAGCATGTGTCCTTCAGTTTATAGGAAGTTGGGATCTGCATCTAACATTGATAGAGTTTGCCTACAACAATAGATATCAACATAGCATTGACATGGCACCTTATGAAGCTTTGTATGGTATACATTGTAGATCTCCCCTATGTTGGTATGAAACTGGTGAGTATCAACTTTTAGGTCCTGATCTTGTGCAGCAGACCACCGACAAGATTAAAATAATACAACAACAGTTAAAGACTACACATGATAGGCATAAATTTTATGCTGATAAGCGTCGTAGACCTTTAGAATTCTAGGTTGGAGACAGAGTGTACCTCAAGGTCTCACCTTGGAAGGGAGTTCTTAGATTTGGAAGTAGAATTGAACGATGATATATCTTATGTAGAAGGACATGTGTCGATCCTTGATAGAAGAATTAAAATGCTGAAAAAGAAATATATAAGTCTTGTGAAAGTCCTCTAGAATCACCGTGGCATTGAAGAAGCTATGTGGGAACTAGAGGAAGAGATGAAGAGGAAATACCCTGCTCTTTTCTCTTAATATGTTTTTGTAATGATTTCGGGGACGAAATCCTTGTAAGGGGTGGATAATTTGTAACATCCCTGACCTGGGTTATGTACTAACCCTAGGTGTTTTGCCTAATAAAATTGACTAGATGCTTGCTTGTATTTCTTAAAAAGTAATTAAGGTTTTTAAGGAACTTATATTGCAATTTTAGTCCTTTTTAATTAATGTTGCAACATTGTTTTGTTAATAATGGACTAAAGTGCAAATTACCCAAGGAGAGGGGTTAATTTGAAAATTGCACATGTTAAGATGTTCCTCTAATGTTGAGACATCAAAAGAAGGAATATGATTGGAGAGGTATGATCTCCACAAGCTTGTAGAGCAATCCTTGTGCATTAAAACCTAGTTTTGGTGTAATGTGCAAATTACCCAAAACCTAGGGTTCAACATGCAAAATATCACCTCTAGAGGGTCTCTCATGTTTCTTGGCATCAATAAGAGCAAATAAAATGAGAGGTACACCTCCTTTGAATTATCATGGAAAAGAGAGAATCTTGATATTGAAATAATCAAGATTTAAGCACAAATGGCTCTTTAATATAACTTAATGCAAAAGGGAAATATATTAATTATGGAGCCCTCCATCTAAAAGTTGAAGGATGTGTTTGCAATAGTTTTAACAAGCTCGTGCCATGCTTGGGCACCAAAAAGATCTTGGTTGAAGTGGAAGCTACTCACACTAATAATAATATATAAAGCAATATCCAATAAAAGGGTGGATATTAATATACATTTCCTTAAGGTGTTTAGTTTCTTTTCCTTTAAACCTTGGATAATGGAGAAGTTTTGCAAGGTATTAGAAGGTGGCCACGTACCCAAAGAATGGAGGAAGCTTTGGAGGAAATTGGTTGAAGTTAAAAGAATATAACTATCGTTTTCTTTTCCTTGAAAATCCATAAATATATATATAAGTATCCTTTTTCCAACAACACAAAAGGATCATTTCCCTTAGTTCTTTTCTTCATCACTTGCTTTGTCTGACCAAGGAAGAGATCTGGACTATAGGAAGGATGACCAAACTAGCTTGGTAAGTTTTGATCATCATCTACCTCGAATTCATGGTGGAAACCATAAAACAAGGTTAGATTCATGGTTTTCTTCACCTGGTTTCCCCTTCTAGCTATCTTGTTCATCCAAAGATTGAAGAACGAACCTTGGACAACTGCTGGAGCTCAATCCACCATTAAAGTTTTGGATCTTGGAGCTCTGGACTAGTTCTAGAGGCATGTTTTATAACTCTAACCCTTAAGCATTAGTATTGCACTCTTTTCTATAAGAATTGTTGGTTATTCTTCTTCCTTAGATACTCTTGTGAGTTCTTGCTTTAACTTCCGTGAAGAACAATACCTGTTCTTGGTTGAATAGAGGTAGATGAAGGTGACATCATCCTAGACAAATATCTAAAAAGAACTTTAGCAAACGGTTTTCCTTTGTGCTCAAACGGTTTCCCAAACCATTTGGGAGAAAACGGTTTCAAACCGTTTGATTGCAATCGGTTTCATCCAAACCACATAGAAGCAAACGGTCCAAGACCGTTTGGTGGCGTTGACCAAGCGTTGACCGTTTGGAGGTCTGTTGGAAATCATGTAGATTAATAACCTATCAATAATTATCAATTAATTCCAATTGATTCACTAGTTGAAGATCCATCAACCATCTAAACCCTAATCGGGTCAATTGCTGATTTGATAATTGAATAAGGTTGAAACTTGGGTTGAGTGACCCAAATGGTTTCAAAACTGTTTGGGGTTCACCCAAACGGTCTCAAGACCGTTTGGTGAATCACCCAAGACCGTTTGGAGGACTAGGGATAAGTATGGTTGACCAATTGAAGACTCAAAGGTACTAAGTTGAAGTACAATCAATTGTTGATTTGGTGATCAACTCAATGATCCAATCCTTAATTAGTTGACTTAGTTTTTGATGTTGACTTGGGAAAATGGTCTCAAGACCATTTTGAGGTCATCCAAACAATCCTAAGACCGTTTGGGGTCAAGTCATGACCAAACTGGATGATGGTTCAATGGGTTCAAATCAATTAGACTCACATTGATTAATGTTGAAGGGTTATCGATTCCAAACCTAATCCAATTGATTCAAGCCCTAATTGATGACCAATTGAGGATCAAATCAGTTGAAGGTTGACCTAATTAACTCACTTGAATGATGGTGATAGGTCTAATTGATGATGGGTTACATGTACTTAATCGTTGAGGGGATCAACATTGAAAACCCTAATTCAATTTGACTAGTTAAGACCATAATTGGTCCTTGCGGTTTTGAGGGGGTTTGGACCAAACGGTCTCAAGACTGTTTGGGACCAAACGATCCCAAACCATTTGAGTCCATGTGTTTTCAAAAGCTACTTTAGCAAACGGTCTTGGAGGTCCACTTTAGCAAACAGTTTCAAAAGTCAAACTTGGGCAAACGGTCTTCACCTCCTACTTTAGCAAACGGTCTTGAGTGTGCAACTTTACTAAACGGTCTCAAAGGTAGTCCAAGACCGCATGGAGGTCCAAATGGTCTTTGACCGTTTGGAGGTTTAGTATATAAGACTGTTTGGGTTCTTGATAGTCAAAATAGCTTGATGGATGTTTAACCAAAACCGCATGGATACTTAAAGAGGTTAAAGATCAAGTTGGTTAATTGATTAATACATGTTGTAATTAAATATGATTATGATATTGGTATCTTAATGGGATAGTGTGATTAATATCCATTAAGTAGTTAAGCTTTAATGATTATGGTAATGATGACATAACTCATATGGCAATTCTCTTTCAAGATGGAATTGACTTAACCTAATCAAGGCTGAAGATAATGTCATCCTATAGAGGATGAGAGAGAAAAGACTTATTATATGAATGTTAATCAAGTAATGTACTTCCAGTATGAATGAGTATCTAATTAGGGTATGATCCTCCATAGTGAGATCATGAAAACCCTAATTATGATGGTTAATGAACCATAGCCCTAATTAAGGGTAATAATGGAAGTAATTCTAATACATGATCACTACTACAGAAACAGCCTTTGGCGTCAGTTGTTTAACCCCCTTTGGCGTCGGTTTCTGAGCGACGCCTATGTGGGCGCCGCTAAAGGTCCAACACTTCGGCGTCGGTTTTTTAACCGATGCCTATTTAACATATAGGCGTCGGTCTTTTAGTAGATAACCGACGCCAAAAGGGTTCGCGCCACAGAAAACGGCGTCATCTAGGACACATTCTGCGTCGGTTATCTACTAAAAGACCGACGCCTATACTTCAAGACGACACGGCCGTGCTTCCCTGCACGGCCGTGTTTAGTACTATAGGCGTCAGTTTTATATGAATAACCGACGCCTTTTCCACCACGGCCGTGCTATCCTGCACAGTCGGGTTGTTTGTACTATTAGGCATCGGTTTTTATCCAATAACCGATGCTGTAGGTCTTTGCTGACGGTTTTCTGTAAATAACCGACGCCTATATCTATTTTTTTTTTCATATCAGTTTGCAGGCCTGCTGTGGCTGGTCAGCAGGATGAGAACCTGCAGTTCAGTTTTTTGAACTGCAGGTTTACGACATCCATTGATATCAGCCTACAAACAGGCCACAAACCTACAAAATTCACAAAAAATAATTCACACAAGTAGATACATTCGGACATCAATTCAATTCTCACATTCACACATATAGAAACATTCAAATACATGTATTAACATTCAGAAATATTCATTTACAAAGTATCATTCATTATCGCTATCAACATCCCAATTATATCTTACAGTTGCCACTGCTTGTATGGCTTTTGCCCATTCTTCTCTTATTTCATTTAATGCTTCCATCGTATATGGAGCATGTATATTTTTTAAGCGTTTACCTGTAGTGTTGTCAGTTTTAAACACCTGCAAAGAGAATGATGTATATATATAAGTCATAATATAAAAATAAGATTGATATATTTCATACTAACTAATGAGACTATATATAATACCTCATGTATGGTATCGATGTCCAATGCGGCATATCAGATAATCATCTGCATAAATCGCATCACATAGTATGTGCATGCCCAGCCATTGTCTTGTGTAGCGCACTATAAATTGAAACATACAAAATAATACAACTAAGCACAATTCACATCAATAATATATACATTGGAGTCGGGAACTTACTTGTACGTTCTGCCAATTTATTGGCTGGTTCTTTTTCCTTGGGACCGTTCCTCCAGCCTTTTTGAATGCATCTATACCCCTACATGTTAATATAACACAGTAAATTGCATAAGTAAATAGTAATGTAATAAGAGATGTTAACATATACAAAAATGAAATATTTCTCACCAGAATAATGGCATTCTCATTACGTGTCCAATTTTAGTGTTTAATGTACTTCCCGCGGGATCTAGATAATAAACAGTGAACGTCCCGGGGACAATAACTAGTAACTCCCAATGTCTACCGCTAGAGGTAAAAAGTTAACAATTAATAACTCAAAATGCACAATAAAAATGGAATTTTCTTAAGTCCAAATTATAAATAAAGTAAACTTACTTGACATTGAATGGAGCTATTATTATCGTCTTCTTTTGCTGACCAAAAATTGTAAAAGCATCTATACAGTATTGTTGAACATTATCAGGGTCTTTAGCTACCAAACTAATCAATGAAGGAATAAAAAATCCCACATGATCAAAAGCAAATTGTTTGCAATGATCTTCGACTAAGTAGCTGCAAAACATGTATTACGTATGCATTAATATATAAGAAACCAGCTCACCGGATCTTACACAAGGTATATGGATGTATAAATAAGATCTCACCTTATCCATGTCTCTATCATTGATGTATTCAACCACTCATACATAAACAGCTCAATAATATCTTGTATAAATAAAGAGCTATCGTATGATTGTCCTGCATAATATGCATCTAAAGAAACAATTATAGGGCAATGTATATTATGTGCCCGTAGCCAACATGCCATTCCCCTACAAGCAGGACCTAACGGGTATGTTAGGTCAGTTGGAACCCAACTTGGTAATGCGGGAAGTGGAGGTGGAGGCCTAGGTGCTCCGTTTGTCTTCTTTTTAACCTGTATATATAATTTCAGATCAGTTGACCTCATATATACACATTAACAATTTAAAGTAATGTAAATTTATCTTACAATTTCAGTAGTGTAGACGACATCTGCTTTGGGCCACAATATCACCCCGCCTTCTGCATCAGCAAGTGTATCAATATCCGGGTGGGGATATGGCAATGTAGCTTCTCTCCAATCGGGTAACACACGTATCGGGCTCACACGAACGTAGCCCTGTGGCATTGGAGTCCCGTGAAACATTACCCCAGGAAGGGACGGGTAAGCCTGCGCCTCTGCAACAACGTAGTCTTGCATTCTTAAGCGGCATGGATTCAATGCCTACAAATTTACGTAAAGAATATTATACATATATACATATCATCTTGAAAACATAACAACTTGAAAAGACTAACTACAATGTCATAAACAATACTTACATCAGACGTGTTAGGCGGTGGGTCTACAGGATTACTTGTAGTCTGTACATCAGGAGAAGAGTGGGTCGCCATAGGCTGATTGGAAGCCTGAGATGCCTGCCACCGCAACCATTCTTCCTTGACCTTCTCAGCAACTACATCGTTGACCTTCTTAGCAACTATATCCTCGACTGACTTATTCTCCTATACATGGATAAAAGAAACATTAGCTTCTTATTATTGAATTTCCTTTTGCAGCAACATTCTAAAAAAAGTATAGGTTACCTCTTCTTGTGAAAGTCCCGCTCTGGGTTTGCGCTGGGATGGCCCAAAGAATGCTTTGATGCCCACACCAGCGCCTGCACCCCTAACACGTCCAGGATGCTCTGGGTTACCCAGAGCAACTGTCAATTCATCCTGTGTGCCCTGAGGGATGAATGTGCCTTGTTTCCTCTGCTCGTGCAGCTCCCGCTAATCACCATCAACAGAAATTGGTAAGTTAACAAATAATCAATATTCAAACGATTGCTCTAAGAGTTGTATTTTACCATTTTCGCAGCCGCCTCAGTAGTTACGGGCTTCTTTATCTCACCCTTCTTGTTTTGCCTCCCAGCTATCCAGATATCATGGCGAGGCATGGGTGTGGCAGACTCCTTAGTAGCAGTAGACTCCTGAGTAGCCGCAGACTCCGCCTGTAGTCTTTGGCGAACGCTTGCATAGCCTTTTGGACCCATAGTGTGGTCATGCACATTCAGTGCACGCCTTGCTTTTTGTGCGTCACTGAGGGCCTAGTTAGTATGCACATTAATGATTTGGTTAGTAGCACTAAATGTTAATCTTAAATAGGTGAATACAATGTATATTAATTAAATTGGGAGTGACGCCTAATACCTTGAATTCTTTAGATTTTCTTGAAGCAACAAAATTGTCCCAATCTTCTTTGTCCAAGAAGTTCCATTGTTCAAGGGCTGACTTCTTCTTATTATCACCCTCTTTTATGTATTCTCTGTTCAGATTTGTCCTATAATTCCTAAGCATCTTTCCAGCATGTTGCATCACACTTTTACGATGCAACTTCTCATCCAATGCAAACAGATTCTGTAAAATAGAAATGTTATTAACTAGTATCCAAAATAGAATTGCAAATAATAGAATTTGTAATCTACAAAATAGAATTGCAAATAATAATAACTCACACATAAATCCTTCCATATCAAGTCTTTTTTCCCCTGAGGAACTTTATGCCAATTATCATACTTAACACCACAATGGCTCTGAGTGGTACACCCAAGATAGTTTACAAAATTATTGCGGTTCACTCCAATTGCATTTCCTCCATTATCAAACTCCACAACCAATTTGGATCCACTGCCACTTAGCGCTATTAACTTCTTCAACAGAGTGATGCCCCTTTTCGTGTTAAGTGTTTGGTGCTGCGCATCAAGTTGCTCCAGTGCTTCAGTGGGTACATGTGCATCATCAACCTAATTTTTGACAAAAATAAACACACTGAATTAGCCCAATATAGAAATATAGGATATATGACATAACTAGAAGATAATGAATTTTATAGAAATATAGGATATGTTTTTAGAACTTACATTGGTATCCTTGCCATGCTCGTCATGGATAGCATGCTCATCATGGACTTCATGCTCATCATGGACATCATGCTCATCATGGTCAGCCATCTGAAAATGTCATTAAAAAGGCAAACATTTAGCATTTGTATTAACTAGAAAAAGGCAAACATTTAGCATTTGTATTAACTAGAAAAAGGCAAACATTTAGCATTTGTATAAACATACATGTCTCTAAAATTGTGATCTTTTATCAATTAACAATCCTTCATTGTGATCTCCGCGCACATATAAGTCATCATTAGCTTCAATATTTTGTGGAGTTGGCAACCCAACTGAGAATGGACTGGAGTCATCATACTTATCATAGTACTCTTCTTCATCTATAGGATCTTCAATGAATTGTCTTTTACCATGAAGAACAACCGACCATTTATCATTCGCAGGATCATCGATATAGAATATTTGTTTCGCCTGTGATGCCAATATGAATGGTTCACCCTTCTCGCCAATCTTTTCAAAGTTCACCAAAGTGAAACCCAATTCATCCACTATAACTCCTTTGGTGTTATCAACCCAATTGCATTTAAAGAGTGGAATTTTGAAATCTATGTAGTCAAACTCCCAAATGTCCTCAATGACACCGTAATATGACATTTTAGCTTCACGTGGACTCTTATCCTTTGCACTTGCAAAGTACATAGTCGACGCTTGAAGAGTGACCCTACTATTTTGGACGACACTCTTATCATCTTGGCGCTTTGTGTAATATGTGAATCCATTAATGTCAAACCCTTCATAAGACATAACATTCAGTTTTGGTTTAAAGGCGAGGCATTTGATAGTTTCTGTAATATCATTTGGTGTTTGAGATAGTTGATGTAAGACTTTATCTTCAAACCACTTAGTAAAAGTCTTATTATGCTCTCTAGCAAGCCACATTGAACTTGCTCGAGGATGTTGTCTCTTTATGAAATTGGTATGTTCCTCGATATAAACACTCACTTCGTCCATATTGTGTAAAATATACAAGTGAGCTTGTTCCAACTGCTCACGGCTGATTACTTTCACCCGTGATCCCAAAATTCCTTTGCCCTCCTCAATATTCTTGTCATTATCAGGAGTGTCATTACCACTGAGAAAGTCATTGCAAAAATCCATAACCTCTCTCGCCACATAACCTTCAATAATACTCCCTTCAGGCCGATAACGGTTTCGAACATCACCTTTAAAAACGCTCATGTATCGTTCAAAGGGATACATCCAATGCAAGAAAACTGGTCCCAACATTTTCACTTCCCTAGTCAAGTGGACAACAAGATGTACCATGATATCAAAGAACGAAGGAGGGAAATACATCTCAAGCTGACATAGGGTAACAACCACTTCTCTTTGCAAATTATCGAGAGTATAAGGGTCAATAACTTTGCTGCATAGACTGTTGAAAAAGAAACAAAGTCTGGTAATTGCAAACCTTACATGCATCGGCAATATAGATCAAATTGCCACAGGCAATATTTGTTGCATTAGAGTGTGACAATCATGAGATTTAAGACCTATCAACTTCAGATCTTTCATTGATACCAATCTACGGATGTTGGATGAGTAACCATGTGGCACCTTAACATTTACCAAGCATTCACAAAAAGTTTTCTTCTCCTTTCTAGACAACGTGTAACAAGCAGGAGGTAAGTATGTTCTTTTACTACCCATTTCACATAATTCTGTTAATTCTGACCTTATTCCCATTTCACGTAGGTCTAGTCTGGATTTTATCCCATCTTTAGTCTTACCTGGTATATTTAACAGAGTACTAATGATGCTATCACAGACATTTTTTTCAACGTGCATTACATCGATACAATGCCTGACTGTCAAAGAACTCCAATAAGGAAGATCCCAAAATATTGACTTCTTTTTGAATGAAGAATTGTCACTCTGTGTGGCCATACTACATTGTGATTTCTTACCAAATTCATTGACAATGTCTTTTACTCTTTCATAAACAACATCCCCTGGTATAGGTTTAGGTGCACTCCGTTCATCATTCCATCCATTGAATGCTTTGCGCTTCCTACGATACAGATGGAATTTTGAAAGAAACCTTCGATGACCAAGATATACAGTCTTGCCGCCATGTTTTAGTCTTATTGAATCAGTGTTTTCTTCACATATAGGACACGCTTTAGCTCCTTTGACACTATATCCAGACAAATTCCCATATGCTGGAAAGTCATTAATAGTGCAAAACAACATAGCGTGCAAACGAAATGTCTCTCTTGCTGAAGCATCATAGGTCATCACACCTTCAGCCCAAAGTTTCTTTAAGTCATCAATCAAAGGTTCAAGATAAACATCGATATCATTTCCGGGTTGTTTAGGGTCCGATATCAACAATGACAACATAATGTACTTATTTTTCATACACATCCAGGGAGGAAGATTGTATATAACAAGCATGACTGGCCAAGTGCTATGTTGGCTGCTCAATGTCCCGTACGGATTCATCCCATCTGTACAAATCCCAAGTCTTAGATTCCTATCTTCTTCACCAAATTTGGGGTACAATAGATCAATCTTCTTCCACTGTGGGGAATCAGACGCATGTCGCAGGATCCCATCATTATTTTTCTTAACATCTGCATGCCACCTCAAATTCTTCGCATCTTTCGGATTTGCAAACAAGCGTTGAAACCATGATATTATAGGTAGATACCACAACACCTTGGCAGGAGAACCAGTTTTGGACTCCCCCGAAGTCGTCAATTTATACCGTGACGCACCACATTTTGGACAATCTTTCAAATCTACATAGTCCTTTTGAAATAATACACAATCATTCGGGCATGCGTGTATCTTCTTGGCCTCCATTCCCATTGGGCACAACATTTTCTTTACCTGGTATGTTGAGATTGGCAGCTCATTTCCTTCAGGAAGCATTTCTTTCAACAAAGTCAACAATGAAGTGAAGCTTTTGTCGCTCCATCTATTGTTAGCTTTCAACTTATACAATCTCAACACAGCGCTAAGCTTTGTAAACTTAGCACAACCTGTGTATAACGGTATCTCAGCATCATGCACAATGTTTCTAAAGATAGGAGGTGGATCGGTGTGCTCTACCCTACAACTATCCAGCATCGCATCAATGATGTCTGCTGGAACTGGTTCGTTTACATTTACGTCATCGGAGGCAATTTCTTCTTCCACCCAAGCACTGCTATCGACATCTACTGGTTTCGATTTTGAAATCTCTCCATGCCAGTGCCATTCTGTATAGCCTTGTACAATCCCGTTGCACATGACATGACTTTTGATTTCCTCACCAGTGTTGACTTTCAAGTTGTTACCGCAATGCCTACATGGACAGTAGAACCTATCTGTAGGTTTTTTCCTATGTTCCTCGGCAAATCTAATAAACTGATCAAGACCAGATATAAACTCTGGGGTGCAATGATTACGAATGGACATCCATGATCTATCCATTCTATGATCAGAGAAAACAAGTATATATTAGGAAACAAGTATATATTAGGAAAAGATTAGGGTATACACTTACATCCTACCTAAGTGTATAATGTGATGTCATTCTTATATATAATAAATGTGTACCACCTATCCCATCCTTGAACACCTAATCTCACTAGTAAGTGTATAATGTGTATTGGGTTTTCAAGAAAATTTCGGCAGCATTTCCCCACTGTTCTCTAAGTACATATATACTTAGAGAACAAACGGGGAAATGCTACCGAAATTTTCTCGAAAACCCAATACACATTATACACTTACATCCTAAGTGAGATTAGGTGTTCAAGAACAGTCCCAAACTGGGGACTATCCAAGATTTACTCCTAATGAGTCAATCTTGGATGGGTTTCTAGGCCAACAAACACATTTGATGTCATTCTTATATATAATAAATATGTACCACCTATCCCATCCTTGAACACCTAATCTCACTAGTAAGTGTATAATGTGTATTGGGTTTTCAAGAAAATTTCGGCAGCATTTCCCCATTGTTCTCTAAGTATATATATACTTAGAGAACAAACGGGGAAATGCTACCGAAATTTTCTCGAAAACCCAATACACATTATACACTTACATCCTAAGTGAGATTATGTGTTTAAGAACAGTCCCAAACCGGGGACTATCCAAGATTTACTCCTAATGAGTCAATCTTGGATGGGTTTCTAGGCCAACAAACACATTTGATGTCATTCTTATATATAATAAATATGTACCACCTATCCCATCCTTGAACACCTAATCTCACTAGTAAGTGTATAATGTGTATTGGGTTTTCAAGAAAATTTCGGCAGCATTTCCCCGCTGTTCTCTAAGTACATATATACTTAGAGAACAAACGGGGAAATGCTACCAAAATTTTCTCGAAAACCCAATACACATTATACACTTACATCCTAAGTGAGATTAGGTGTTCAAAAACAGTCCCAAACCGGGGACTATCCAAGATTTACTCCTAATGAGTCAATCTTGGATGGGTTTCTAGGCCAAAAAATACATGTGTTGTCATTCTTATATATAATAAATGTCTATAAACTATAGGCAACATGGTTAATCCTAATCAACAGAGCATTATTAAATCATAAATCAAGAAATCAATAGTTTCAAACAAAAGGTCTAGGAATCTTTACTAGACATTATATGTTATAACCATTGGTTTAATAACCATATTTCCGCATGTACATGTTTATCAACTTTCCTATGAAAATTAGAAACAATATCAAGGAATTTATCATTGTAAACTACTTTATCAATTTTAGATGTAATGAAATTCTTCCCTTCTTGATGATTGTCCCATGCAAAGATGGGTCCATTCATTTCTAACTCAACAATCCACAATTCATAACACACATGTTAAAGTCATGCATAGACTTTTTTGTAGGAGGTTGTTTACTAATTTTTTCATAATTCCTTCAGACAACATTAAAATAACCTATAAAGACCCAAGGTAGCTATTTCCTTGAAGAATCCAGTTGTAGAAAGGATGGGAAAAAAATACAGAGTGTACACGATCTTATCTAGCTGTAGCTATTTCCTTGAAGAATCCAGTTGTACAAGAAAACTAATCAGCAATTGTGGGTACAGGAAAATTGTATATAGAATGCATCTTTAAAATAAAAGGTAGAAGAGCATTCTTTTCGGTAAGTTGACCTTTTCAAGTAGGAAAATTTCAACTATGGCAGAGAAAAAATTGTCCCATCATCATATTTCAGTAAGAATCACATTTCATGAGCTTGAGAGAGAGGAAAGAGCCTTAGACTTCATTCACTAACACGCAACCTCTGCCTCCTAGCTATAATAAAATACAGAGAAGAGGGCATACCGGTCTGGAGAAGAGCTGTGGTCTGCAGACGGCGGCACAGAGTGGGCGACGGCGGTGGAGAGGAGTTGTGGTCGAACCGGCGGCGCGGCGGAGAAGCATCTAGCAACCCTAAACCCTGGCGGCGGCGCGACGGTGGTGGAGAGCAGCTTCTGTCATCCTGGCGGCGGCGGTGTGGAGGCACTGGCACCGACGGAGAAGGCGGCGTGGAGGCACCGGAGGAGAAGGCTGCGCCGGAGAAGGCGGCGCGGCGGCACTGTCGTGGAGGGGTGCGGCGGAGTGGAGGGTCGGGCGACAGCAGTTGCGGCGGGAGCTAAAGTTGTTTAGGCGATGAAACAGAAGAAAGGGGAACAGTCGGGTGATCGCAGGATATAAAGTTCACCTATAGCGTCGGTTGTTTGTCACAACCGATGCCTAAACAACTTTAGCGTCGGTTGTTTGAACCAACCGACGCTCAATTGGATGATATTTTCACGAAATTATTTGGCGGGAACCACTTTCGGTGTCGGTTATCAACAGATAACCGACGCTGAAAGTGACACTTTTCGCGCAAAGTTTCATCACACATAGGCGTCAGTGGCTATTTAAATAACCGACGCTGTATGTGACACTTTTTCTTTTCGCTCGAAAATTGGATTTCGTGGGAGCTTTTAGGCGTCGGTTTGTTATTGTCAATCGACGCTGAATACAAAGCGGTACCCATGTCTGGCTGGTCTTCGAATATAGACGTCGGTTTGCTTAAAAAACCGACGCCTTATATGATAGGCGTCGGTTTTCCTTAATAACCGACGCCCAGAAAAGCGACACTGAATGCTATTTCTGTAGTAGTGGATGAAGGTATGATGCTAATTCATAATGATGACATGGTAAACCTTAATTAAAGGTACTTTGATGATCACTCCTACTTGGGGTGAATATTAAACCCTAACTTAGGGAGATGTAATGTGAATAGTAAACCCTAATTCCAATTAAGGTAAATGAAAGTGTGACACCCTAATTCTGGGCTATGCTTTATAGCATGAAGCTCTAAGATAGGATAATGAGATGAGGAATCATTATTCCTAATTGAGTTAAGGGGTTGGTTAACCCTAATTGAATTGAAAAGGGAAACCCTAACCCTAATAAGGGTATAGTGGTGCAACCCATGGAAAGTGATGTTATCATTGTTTTGTATTATACTGATATGAGATAAATGTATTATGTTATCATCTATACTAATCATGCATGTTTTATGAGATATTGATCATAGCAAGGTATGAGCTATGATGCATTGTTCATTAAAAACACTTCATGAACTGTGTAAGCAATGTCATGCTAAGTTGCCTATTGAAAGGTAACAAATGAAATTGTCAGGCTGTATGAGCCATGTGAAATACCTGCACTGCAATCATTATGTTTACACTGTTAAATGACTTAATGACATTAAGTTACTTGTTAAAGTGGTAACAAGTGAGTTGATGATCTAAGGGTTGAACACCCATATTCTTGAATCACAATGATGAGATGGTTAGGAATTGAGATCCCAATGTTAATAAGATGTGAAATGAATTTGATACAAATAGTACTCTTTCTTTATAGCTATTGTTTTAATGTTTATGTTTGAAAACATGTCTGATGCTAAAAGAATGCCATAATGTACTTAAATAATCAAGTATAATGATATCATGTAGAGCCCTGACCATAGATCCATCATCATCATAAGCTAGATGATGGTGAAATAGGTTTTCCTAAGGGAACTCCTGGAGAGCATACTTTTGAGTATGTGGGGGTTATGGACGCAAATATCCTTATGTCCTAATGGAGGAATTGATAAGAGATAAACATCTAATCTCTCAATCCTTCATTATATGTATATGTCGGGATGATGTATCACTAATCTCCCGATGATGTTGTTAATGCCGCATCGATGTGAGATAAATGAGAAGTCCCTCGATGGCGAAGAGAGTACAACATGCCACTGTAACTCTAATAGCGAAGTTGCCAAAATACCCTGGAAAGCTATTTTAGCAGAGACACGAGAGGTCCTGCATGTTGTTCCTCACACTGACTGAGGAGGATGAGGTCATAGGAACTCGGCTCTTCTGATGACCTATGTATGGTACCGATTGAAATTTAGTAATGGTCGGATGGAGTATGAGCGGTATACCTCATCTCCTCAGGGCATAAGTATGTTTGTAAAATGTAATCAGTCGTGTAGCATAATTTCTGAGGTTGAACTATGTGAAACAATGATTGATGATACATTGTTTATTATGTCATAGTTGGATAAATAATATACATGTTCTTCATATTCCTTGTTGATTAAATGACTTGTTATTCAATCAAGTTGTAATTGAAATGATTGCATAGAGAATACTGCTCTAATTAGCCTATTCAATGAATTTCCTACTGTTGAATAATTATAATTCTACTGCTCAGTGTTATTTTAATATCTGCAATAACAATGCTTCTGGAGGAGAGTTATAACTCTCGCTAGGACAATTTTCAATTGTCTCACCCCCGTGGGATTCAACTTTTTAGGTAGACGCCGAGGAAGGAGAAACCCATCAGTGGGTGAGCAGCAACAACAACAGCAACAACAGGGACAACAGTGATCCACAGGTGGAGACACTGTCTGTTAAGGTCTTGTATATAGAGAGTCCTATGTGTCGTCTCTGTACTCTCGGGTCCTAGGAGTCAGTAGATGGTTTGATATAGATCTGAGATTTTGGCTTAATGCCTCGAGATTTTTGTATACTGCTTTGTATAGTTTAACATGGCAGTTGATGTTGTGACTCTCGAGATGAGATATTACAGAGATGTAATGATGGATTAGCTTGTAAATAACTTACCTTGTTTCTTTATGAAAGAGTTTTACAGTTTGTGGATCTCCTTACAAAAACGTTTTAATTTTTAGTGATTTTTAATAAATCCACTGCTAATTAATCGCTTCCTCATCGTTAACAACGTTTTATTCAAACGGGGTATCACAGTTTGCCCCATCCATCATTAAAATTTCATGAAATTCAATTAGGATTTAGATCATTAGATTCATCACCAATTGAACTATTGATTGCATTTCAATTTGCTATCTCTGGTCCTTCAATTACTTAACCATACTCAACCCTAGACCTCCAAACGGTCTTGGTTGACCTCCAAACATTCTTGAGACCGTTTGGGTGACCCCCAAATGGTCTTGAGACCGTTTGGGTTAATCAACCCAAAAATCCAAATCAACCAATTGGAATTTCAGCACTTAACTCGATTAGGGTTTAGTAATTGATGAACCTTCAACTAATGAACCCTTTGGAATTAATCAATTAAATTTAATGGGTCATAAACCATCATCATTAGCATCAAATCTCCAAATGGTCAACTGTGGTGAACTCTTCCAAATAGTTTGAAACCGTTTAGTTTCGAACGGTTTGATGAAACCATTTACTTCCAAACGGTTTTGTTGAAACCGAATATACAACTTGTTGAAACCGATTGGAATAGGAATTCCTTGGGAAAAGTGTCCAAGATGATGTCATAATAATCTATCTTCATCCTTGTAACTTATAGTACTTCTGATTTCATGAATTTACCAATTATAACAAACAATTAATCAAGAAGATGAAGGAATCAACGAAACTGCAAGATTGATAGTTGAATAACAATGTAGAGGGGTTCAAGTTATAAAACCTGCCTAAAATTGAGCTTCAAAGCTTCAAGCTCACATTAGAAATGGTGTATGCAACTCCTTTCACTATCCCAAGGCTCTTCCTCAAGCTTTGAGTGAAAAGGAATGGTTAGAATTGAAGATGGGATCGAGATAAGAAGAAATCATGTATTGAATTTTGATTTCCACCATGGAATCAAGGTGAAAGAGGGACATGAAGCTTACCTATAGGCTGGGAGTCGTCCTCCTGATCCTCCAAATCTCCCTTGGTAATTTTTCAATCAAAGAGAAGAAGTGGATTCAAAAAAGCCTTTGATTTGAGTTGTAAAAGGTGTTTTTATAAGAAAATCAATGAGAGAGAAAATGCCTTATAAAAATCTTTTAATTCCAAAATTGGTGCCACCACTCCCCCCTCAATTCCTTGCATGCAAAGATACCTTCCTCACCTCCGAATTCCTTTCCATTATCCATGAATTAAGGGAAAATAAATTAAGTACCTTAATCATATAATAGTAATATCCATAAGTTAGTAGATATTACTTTTCTTTATTTTATTGAGTGGGTTATCCACTTGCTTTGAGATATTTCGTGGCCTAGCAAGGGAACAAGGGTGTTCAAACTTGATAAAATTCAGCCATCTCACTTTTGGTTGAAGGCCCTTCAATTATTTTATTTATTTTTGCATTAAATTGAATTAAAGTTTCAATTATGCTTAAATCTTGATTATTTTTAATATCAAGATTCTCTCTCCTTCAAAGTGATACAAATGAGATGCCCCTCTCATTTTATTTGCTCTACATGATGCCAAGAAACATTATGGACTATTTTGAAGTGGTACTTTGCATATTGAACCCTAGGTTTTGGGTAAATTGCACATTACACCAAAACTGGGTTTTAATGCACATGCATTGCTTTACCAACTCTTTCTTGGTACTCAGGATTTCTCAAGCCATACCTCTGTATCATATTCATTCACATGATGCTTCAACACATAAGGAACATTTAATCATGTAACATTTGCAAGTTAACCCTTCAACTTGGGTAATTTGCACTTTAGTCCAAAATAAGCAAACATTGCTTCGACATTATTCAATTTGAAACATAGGTTCCTCTTGGGCCTTAATTACTTTTCACAAGATAAAATTAACACTAGTACATAACCGACCTTTAGTGTCGGTTATTTAAGGCCTTTAGTGTCGATTTTAATGCGACACCTATGTGGGTGTCGCTAAAAGGCCAACAGTTAGGCGTCGGTTCCCAAACCGACGCCACAACCCTTCACGCGCCACCGAAAATGCGCCAGTAGAGGGGTATACGCATCGGTTATTAGCTTTGAAACTGACGCCATAAACCTTTGCACCACAGAAAGGGTGCCATCTGGGGCATTATCAGCGTTGGTTTATTTGTGATAACCGACGCCATATCACCCGCTGCCACGGCCGTGTTGTCCAGCACGACCGTGGTGTCTGGCCCACTACCATGACCGTGCTGGCCAGCACGGCCGTGGTGTCTGGCCTCATTAGGGAAATCGACGTCGGTTACTAGTAGGGAAACCGACGCCAGAACCATCAGTGTCAGTTTATTATTGATAACCGATGCTACATCACATGCATTAGGCATCGATTATAATTATTTATCCGACGCTGTAATCATTTGTCGTCGGTTTTTTCAAATAATCGACGCCTATTTCATGTTTTTTCTGTCATTCTGCAGATCTGCTGTGGCTGGTCGCAGGATGAGAACTAACTGAACTGCAGGTTTTACGGCATCCATTGATATCATCCAACAATAGGCCACAAACCAGCAAAATTAACAACATTAATTTTCACACATTTAGCAACCTGCAGTTCGATTCTATTTTCACACATGTAGAAACATTCATGTAGCAATCTGCAGTTCCATTCATTTTCACATTCACACATCTAGAAACATTCATATAGCAACCAACAGTTTCATTCATTTTCACATTCACACTTGTATAAACATTCAGACACATGTAGAAACATTCACACATATTATAATTTAGAAATTCATTTACAAAATATCATTCTTTAGTCATTATTCGCTATCAACATCCCAATTATATGTTAAAACCCCCACTACTTATATGGTTGTTGCCCATTCTTCTCTTACATCATTTAATTCTTCCGTCATATAGGGAGGATGTACATCTGGTAAGGCATTTCCTGTAGTGTGGTCAGTTTTAAACACCTGCAAAGAGAATGATGTATATATAATTAATAATATATAAATAAGATTGATATATTTCATATTATCTAATGAGACTATATATAATATCTCAGGAATGGTATCGATGTCCACTGCGGCATATTTGATAAGCATGTGCATAAATCACATCACATAGTATGCACATGCCCATCCGTTGTCTTGTGTAGCACACTATAAATTGAAACATACAAAATATTAAAAAATACAACTAATTAAGCATTGTTCACATAAATAATATATACATTGCAGTCGGGAACTTACTTTGACGTTCTTCCAAATTATTTGCTGGTTCTTTTTCCTGGGGACCTTTCCTTCAGCCTTTTTGAACTCATCTAAACCCCTACATGTTAATGTAACATAGTACATTGCATAATTAAATAGTAATGTAATAACATATGTTAACGGATATGAAAATGAAATATTTCTCACCAGAATAATGCCATTTTCATTTTGTGTCCATATTTTGAATTCAATTTAGTCCCCTTAGGATCTAGAGAATAGATAGTGAACATCTCGGGGACAATAACCAGTAACTCCCAATGCATACCACTAGAGGTAAAAAAAGTTAAAAATTAATAACTCAAAATCCACAATAAAAATGTAATTTTCTTAAGTCCAAATTATAAGCAAAGTAAACTTACTCCACATCGAATGGAGCTATTATCACCATCTTCTTATTTTGACAAAAATTTGTAAAAGCATCACAACAGTATTGTTGAACTGACAGAGGGTCTTTAGCTACTAGACTAATCAAAGATGGAATCAAAAATCCTACATGTTCGAATGAAAAATTTGCACATATCTTGTCTAAGTAGCTGCAAAACATGTATTACGTATGCATTAATAAATAAGAAACCAGATCACCAGATCCTACACAAGGTATATGGATGTATAAAGAAGATCTCACCTTATCCACAGCTCTATCACAGATGTATTCAGCCAATCATATCCAAACAACTCCAAAATATCTTGTATAAATAGTTTGATTTCGTATGATTGACCTGCAACATCTGCATCTATAGAAATAGTTATAGGGAAATTTATATCATGTTCGCCTAACCATATTGCCATACCCCTACAATTAGGACCTAACAAGATAGGTAGGTCCTGTGGAACCCAACTTGGTAATGTAGGAGGTGAAGGTAGATGCCTAGATGCTCTGGGTGTCTTCTTTTTAACCTGTATGTATATATATATATATATATATATATAATTTCAGATCAATTGACATCATATACACACACTAACAATTTAACGTAATGTAAATTTATCATACAGTTTCAGTATAGAGGACATCTGCTTTTGGCCACAATATCACTCCGCCTTCTGCCTCACCAAGTGTTTCACAATCTGGGTGGGCATATGGCAATGGAAGATCCATCCAATTGGGGAATATATGTACCGGGCTCACACGAACCCAACCAGTTGGTAATGGAGACCCATGAAATATTTCCCCTGGTAGGGATGGGTAAGCCGACGCCTCTGCAACGACAAATTCTTTACTTTTTAGACGGCATGGCTTCAACCCCTACAAATGTTTGTGTGAAGAATGTTATATACATATATACATATCATCTTGAAAAGACTAGTTACTATGTCATAAAAATACTTACAGTAGATGTGCCAGGTGGTGGGTCTACAGGATTACTCCCAACCTCTGTAGTAGGAGTAGAGCGGGACGCCATAGCTACTGTCTGCTGAGTGGCAGTCAGAGATGCCTGCCACTTGCTCATTGCTTCTTCGAGTTTCCTATCAACTAACTTATCTACCTATACATGGATTAAAGAAACGTTAGCTTCTGATTATTGAATTCTCTTTTACAGTAACATTATAAAGAAAGAATAGGTTACCTCTTCTTGTGAAAGTCCCACTTTTGGGACATGTTTGCACTGGGATGGCCCAAAGAACGCTTTGATGCCCACACCAACGCCTGCAGTCCTAACACGTCCAGGATGCTCTGGGTTACCCAGAGCAACTATTAGTTCATCCCTTGTGCCCTCAGGGATGAACTTGCCTTGTTTCCTCAGCTTTTGCAGCTCCCGCTAATCGCCAAAACAAAAATTTGTAATTAAGTAAACACCCCAAATAATCAATATTCGAACGATTTCTCTAAGAGTTGTATTTTACCATTTTTGCAGCTGCCTCGGCAGTTGCAGACTTCCTTATTTCTCCCTTCTTATTTTGCCTCCCAGCTATCCAGACATCATGGCGAGGCAGAGGTGTGCTACCTATAGTAGAGGACTCCTGAGTAGCTGCAGACTGAGCAATAGACTCAGCCTGTAGTCTTTGGCGAATGCATGCATACCCCTTTGGACCCATTGTGTGGTCATGCACATTCAGTGCACGCCTTGTTTTTTGTGCCTCACTGAGGGCCTAGTTAGTATGCACATTAATGATTTGGTTAGTAACACTAAATTTTAATCTTGAATAGGTGAATACAACATATATTAATTAAATTGGGAGTGACGACTAATACCTTGAATTCATCAGTTTGTCTTGAAGCAACAAACACATCCCATTCTTCTTGGTCCAGGAAGTTTCACTGTTCAGTGGTTGTCTTCTTCCTCTTGTCACCTTCTTTTATGTATTCTCGGGTGAGATTTGTCCTATAGTTCCTTAGGACTCTCCCACAACATTGCATCACACATTTACGATGCAGCTTTTCATCCAATTCAAATATACTCTACAAAATAGAATTACTATTAACTAGTATCCAAAAAATTAGTAATCTACAAAAAAGAATTGCAAATTAATAATAACTCACGCATAAATCCTTCCATATTACATCTTTCTTCCCCTTAGGAACTTTATGCCAAGAATCTATCTTACAACCGCAATGGCTACGAGTAACATACCCAAGATATGAAACAAACGAATTGCGATTCACTCTAATTGCATTTCCTGCATTATCAAAATCCACAACAAGTTTGGGTCCATTACCCCTTTGTGCTATTAACTTCTTCATCATAGTGATGCCCCTTCTCTTGTCAACTTTTTGGTGTTCCTCATCAAGTGCCTCAAGTGCTTCAAAGGGTACATGTGCATCATCAACCTAAAATTTGACAAAATAAACACACTTACAGGATATAACTATAAATGGACATGAAATATATGATATATTTTTAAAACTTACATTGTGAGGCGGCGCATTGATGTCCTCACCCTCACAATAATCATCAACACGGTCATCAGGAGAATGCTCAACCATCTAAAAATTCACATTCACATTGTAAAGTTCACATTGTAAAGTAATTCACATTGTAAAGTAATTCACATTGTAAAGTTCACATTGTAAAGTAATTCACATTGTAAAATTCACATTGTAAAGTTCACATTCACATTGTAAAGTAATTCACATTGTAAAGTTCACATTCAGAAAAATAAAACATATAAAAAATATAAACATGCCTCTAATGTTGCGAATTTTTATCAATTAACAATCCTTCATTGTGATCTCTGTGCATATACAAGTCATCATTAGCTTCAATATTTGCTGGTGTTGGCAACCCAACTGAGAATGGACTGGAATCATCATACTTATCATAGTACTCTTCTTCATCTATAGGATCTTCAATGAACTATCTTTTACCATGAAGAACAACCAACCATTTATAATTTGCAGGATCAACGATGTCAACTGGAACTGGTTCATTCACATCTACGTCATCGGAGGCAATTTCTTCTTCTATACAAGCACTGCTATCGACATCCACTGGTTTTGAGTTTGAAATCTCTCCATGCCAGTGCCATTATGTATAGCCTTGTATAATCCCGTTGCACATGACATGACTTTTGATTTCATCACCAGTGCTGACTTTCAAGTTGTTACCGCAATGCCTACATGGACAGTAGAACCTATCTCTAGGTTGTTTCCTATGTTCCTTGGCAAATTTAATAAACTGGTCAAGACCAGAAATAAACTCTGGGGTGCAGCAATTGCGAATGGAGATCCATGATCTATCCATTCTATGATCAAAGAGAAAACAAGTAAATATTACAACAAGATTACAGTCTAGGATTAGAGTTTTTGCATATGGTTAAAACTTTAGGCCAACAAATACATGTGTTGTCATTCTTATATATAATAAATGTGTACCACCTATCCCATTCTTGAACACCTAATCTCACTAGTAAGTGCATAATGTGTATTGGGTTTTCAAGAAAATTTCAACAGCATTTCCCCGCTGTTCTCTAAGTACATATGTACTTAGAGTTCTCTAAGTACATATGTACTTAGAGAACAAACGGGGAAATGCTGTCGAAATTTTCTTGAAAACCCAATACACATTATACACTTACATCCTAAGTGAGATTAGGTGTTCAAGAACAGTCCAAATCGGGGACTATCCAAGATTTACTCCTAATGAGTAAATCTTGGACGGGTTTCTAGGCCAACAAATACATGTGCTGTCATTCTTATATATAATAAATGTGTACCACCTATCCCATTCTTGAACACCTAATCTCACTAGTAAGTGTATAATGTGTATTGGGTTTTCAAGAAAATTTCGGCACCATATCCCCGCTGTTCTCCAAGTACATATGTACTTAGAGAACAAATGGGGAAATGCTACCAAAATTTTCTTGAAAACCCAATACACATTATACACTTACATCCTAAGTGAGATAAGGTGTTCAAAAACAGTCCCAAACTGGGGACTATCCAAGATTTACTCCTAATGAGTAAATCTTGGTTGGTTTCTAGGCTAATGAGTACATATCCACTACATGTATTGCTCACTTACATTGCATCACTCACAATTAGAGCATTATTAAATAATAAATCAAGAATTCAATAGTTTCAAACATGCAATAATTCACAATTAGAGTGATAAGATTCACTTTGTACAAACATACATGGCATAATTCAGGCACAATAGCAGGTGTGGTCATTGACCCGATTCAACATTATAAGAATAATTTCCCAATTGAGAGTATATGAATTGTCCAACAATTGGAACAAGAGCAAGGTATTGTAAAAATTGCCTCATTATGGGAAAAATTAGTCATAATAATGCCCAATCATGTTTAAATCAAACAAAATATCACCTGGGTCTGAGCAAAAATTAATATCTCAAAGATTAATATCACCTACACATGAGATTATGCTAGAGTTAATATTATGTCTTCTGCAGTCATTTAATCTAAAAAACCACTCCCTTTAAAAAATCAGCCACACAAATACACACAAATGTAGATGCATGTTCATCATCAAGATAATCATTACACACAAATGTAGCTATCCAATTATAATTGAGCAATATAGCACAAAATCATCCAACACGGCCGTGCTACCAACACAGCCGTGCCAACCTATGATTTCACACACCATCATCGGTCACGGAGCAGGGTACCTGCTTGAGGGCAGAGGAAGAAGAGGAAGAAGAAGAGCATAGCAGGTACCTTCGGCTGTGTCAGTGGGGAGAGTAGCAGCAGTGAGCGGCGGCGGTGTGGGGAGAGCAGGCCGCTGGAGCAGGACAGAAGGTCGGCGGTACGGGGAGAGCAGGCTGGCGGTGCGGGGAGAGCAGGCCGCCAGAGAAGGAGAGAAGGCCGCTAGAGCAGTGAGCTGGGGGCAGAGGGCAAGCGGCGGTGAAGGTGGGCAGAGGACTAGTAAGTGAGCAGAGCAGCGCACGGCTGGAGCAAGCGGCGACGGAGGTGGGGGCAGAGGAGAAATTGCCAGACCAAACCATGGAGTAGTGCGAGAATGAATGAAACAGAGAAAGGGGAAGAGTCAGGCTCACGCGGGTACTGTTAAGTTAATAATAGGTGTCGGTTCTTAAATAAAATCGACACATAAAACTAAAGGTGTCAGTTCTACAAACACACCGACACCTATTCTTAATGATAGTCGTCGATTTTTACTAGACAAAAACCGACGTCTATCTACATATGCCGATTAAAAAAATTGTTCTCGATTAATGACCATAGTCGTCGGTTTCTTTAGAAAACCGACGCTCAAAGGGTGTGAAAATTTTCCCGGGAACAACACGGGAAAACCCATAAGCGTCGGTCATTGTAGCAAAACTGACGACCAAAATGTGCCCAATTTCTGTCTCGCAAATAACCTTTTATCGTCGATTTAATAGTTAATAACTGACACCATATGTTAAATTTTGGAGGTTATTTTTTTCACTGGAAATTTTGGATTTGGCGGTTAATTTTAGGCATCAGTTTATTATTAGGGAACCAACACTGAATAAAAGTGATACCTGTGTCTGGTCACCCTTCACAGATAAATGTCGGTTTTTTATTAAACTGACACTTTAGGGTTTAGGTGTCGGTGTATTTTATACAACCAACGCCTTTAAAAGTGACGTTATAAGCCATTTCTGTAGTAGTGTAACGATCTAATGAACTTACTTAAGCAAAATTCCCAGGGTTAAGGCATAACCCAGGTCAGGGATGTTACAAATTATAAACCCCTAACAAGGATTTCATCCCCGAAATCCCAGATAAAGGTAGACAGGTATTATTCATTCATCATACTATTTAGTCTCCACACAACATCTCATCATTATGTAGGCACCATAAAACTTTGATCAACACAAAGTTTTTCTACATAAGAATCCAATAGAATCAATTTCATAGGACACATACTCCACTGTCCTTTTTATTATTAACTATGGAATTAATTCTGTGTCAGGTAACACTTTTTCTTAATTTACAGTTTCATGTGACAAATTCTTGTTTCTGAGGAGTCTCCCATGCTCCTTATTTAACTCAACATTTCACTTTCATGATCACAATTATGCTCTATCACCCTCTTGGGACTATAAGTCTTTTCATACCTCATTTGTGCCTTCTAATCAGCTGACATAATATTAGGATTCCTTGTTACTTGTACCAACTATCTCATTAGTTGTACATTTTCTTATCATAAGGAGGGATTACTTTATCAATTAAGAACTTACCTTTAAGATATCTTCAATTGTTATGTTTATGCAAAGCATAAACCCCTAACATGTGATGTTTATACTATTAAACTAATTTCATGGTTGACCATTCTAGGTAGCCAACATAAACCGTTTGATATTTTTCAGATACTAAAATCTCTTACCTTGGTATCTGTCACATGTGTTGAAAACACATCACATATTTATCTTCCTTTCATCTTGGGACATTACTTGTTACATATATCTTTACCTTGGAACCAAAGTCCAAGATAAACTGATACTTTTCTAAGTATCCATCACATGAACATTTTTATCTTATGCACAAAAAGTATCTTAAGACTTACTTGAGTGCCATGTCCCCGAAAGGAAAGAAAGCAACGGATCATATTCTTTTTATTATTTCATGAGTTTTCAACTATTCATGAATCATTTACTTCTTTGTCTCATCCTAGGTTCCTTGTCCTCTACACATGAATTTTTAAGGATGATCACATGACATTATTACTTTCCTTGTTATTATCTAACATGTTCATGAGCATCTTATGATCTCATCACATTTCCCATTTCCCCATTATGGGAAAAGATCTTTATTATACACACAAACTTTATCGAACAGGGATCACCTCCCTTGTTCTCATTCTTATCTTATGAGGAGTATACTTTTTACTTCCTCATACACATATACTGATCTGGGATTATTTCAGATTTCTCTTTCTTATTCTTAGGATATGACATATTTTTCCATTCCATATTTCTAATTTCATGATACTCATTGGATTGTCTCAGAATGACTACTTGATCAGAGCAATAAAAAAGATAACAATCTAAGAGTTTCCATACTCACTTTATCATCAATAGTTGTATACCTGGCTAGGGTATATAAATACTGAGATTAAGTAGTATGCACTTTGTATACTATCATATTCCTTCCTTTTCATATTATTACAAGCATAAGATTTAACATTCCTAGATTTTATCTAGGCATCTCTTCTATACCTCATCCTCCTTCATAGAGGTAAGAAAAATATGAAAAATCTATAATGTTACTGTACAAAATGTAAATCCTCATAGGACTATTCAAGGAAAACTCAATCAATTACTTTCCCAATTTAACTCAGGAAACCATAAAAAGACATATTAGAATGACATTATTTTGTCTGACCTATTTCATTTCACAGTTATTTGCTGCCTCATGCTGATTCTTTTCATAGAACCTTGCCTGGGACATCTATCCACGTCCTCGAATGCTAATGCTAGACCACTGCTTATGAGAGTCCTGCTGACTTTTCCTCAGGGGTTGATTCACCATAACATTTTTGGCTAAGCAATTTCTTGCCAGATGTCCTACCTGTCTACATTGGTAGCAAATCTTGGGCTTTAGATGTAGTCTAGAAGGTTCTTTACCCTTTCCAAGTAGCCATTTCCTAGGTGAACTAGGCTCTGGTTGTACTGGCATTACTAAAAACTTCTTCCTTTTGGAACTACTAGGCCTCTGTTCCTGAGTTTGGATAGGCCTTTTCTCAAATCTTCCCTTAATTTCCTTCTCTGGACAATACCTTCTGATATGTCCAGGCTTCCTACACTTGTGATAGATCCTAATTTGTGGTTGTATCCTATTCCTTCCATTACTATTTATTGATTCAACAGGCTGAGGTTGAGCACAGATTCGGTCTAAATGCAGAATTTCATAATTGGGGGCTGGTAATCTGGGTTGCATTGCTAATACCCAGTCCTCTATATGCATCATAGCTATTCTAAATTTCCCAACAGTGATATCAAAGGAATGATTTCCTATCACAATAAGATCATTTTGGGAATTCTCATGCAGTCGTTCTTCTCTCGCCTGATCCCATGCACCTCTTCTTGGTGCAGCAATGCTGCTCTCGGCAGCATGTTCTTTGTGTGATCCAGACATCATCAAGTTCTTCTTCTCCTATATGAGCAGAAGACACTATCAAATATACTGGAAGACACTAGAACAGACTCGACAACCTTAATCCTATGTCTCTGTAGACTCAACAAACCTAGAGCTCTGATACCAAACTTGTAACGACCGATAAACAAATCATTACTGATTAAGCAGAATTAAACATTAGCAGCAGATTAACAAAAATCACAAAAAATTAAAACCTTTTTGCAAAGAGATCCAAACATAGGAAAACTCTTTTATCAAGAACCAATGTATAACATTTACAACCTGGTTCATAAGTACATGCCTTGTACCATCTCTTCTCGAGGGTTACAAACATTAACTGTCTTGTTAACACTGTACACATGCAGTATAAAAACCTCGAGGCATCAAACCAAAATCTCAGATCGATTCATTAAAAGCACTAACTACTAACTTTGAGGACCTGATAGTACAGAGACGACACATAGGACTACTATTTATATGACATGACAGACAATATCTCCACCTGAGATCTCACTGTTGTCCCTGCTGTTACTGTCCTTTCTCTGCTGTGGGGATTCTGTTTCCTTGTGTGCGTCCACCTAAGAAAAATGTTGGATCCCACGGGGGTGAGACAATTTGTAAATTGCCCCAGTGAGAGATATAACTCTCTACAAAAATATTATTATTGCAATTTAGTAGAATAAAACTGAGTAGGGAAATCTTATATATTTAACAGCATATGGATCACTGTATGAATAAAGTAAAGTAATCTCCTTTTCTAAGGAGGACATTGCATCTACCCATGGTAGAGTTGTAATTCATTCATCTACTTGCAATAAATGTAAAGAGATATAAATAACATATATCAACTAGAGATGCATAAAAGAAATGTAAATCAGCCAGTAAATTTCTGTATTCAATCCTTAAGCAAACATGGTATACAGCTTATTAAATTTTACAATCACACTTATGCCCTGAGAAGATGAGGTATACCGCTCATGCTCCAACCGACCATTGTGAAGTCGAAATCGGTACCATACAAGGTCACTGGAAGAGTCGAATTCCCATGACCTCCCACATCTCGGTCAGTGCGATACCACATGCATGACATCTTGTATCACTGCTAAATAGCTTTCCAGGGTATATTGGCATCTTCTCTATAGAGTTATAGCCCGTAGCATATACTCTCTTCAGGGTTATGTCCCGTAGCCAATGCCTAGTATTATATTGAGGAGTCATGGCCCGTAGCCATACTCTTATCGGGGTATGGTTCAAAACTAATATCGTACATAGGACATAGCCCGTAGCCATTCCTATGGGGCATAAGGATATATTTTCCCAATTACCCACACATATTCAAAAATATGCGTTTTGGGTTTTGCCGCGGAGCAACCCGTTTCACCATCACCAAATTACTGACGATGATGGATCTATGGTTAGGGCTCTACATGATATGATTTCACTTGATTAATTAAGCACATTAGCATATTCTTTTAGCATCAGTCAAGTTCTCAACAGGAATTATTATGGCAATTGCTACAAAGAAATATGTACTATTATCATCAATTACTTCTCAGTCTTTATAAGACATTGGGATCTCAGTCCCTCATTTCATTACTTGAAAGTTCACATCTCTCAACAACATCATTATTATACTTATCATATCTGGGTATTCATACCCTCAGTTCATAACTAATCACTGTTACCAACTATTAGGTAACTATTACCTCTAGGTCCTCAGACTGAGGCATACATTATACTTGTTACACAAGCATCTCACATGGCTCACAAGGCCCATTAAGTATCTTGTCACCTTTCACTAGGCATCATCTTACTCATATGGCTCATAAAATTCATGCACATTTTGTTACTTTTACTAAGCAACAACAACATATTGGCACACAAGGCCAATACACATATTATTACCTCTTACTTAGCAACAATAACATATTGGCACATAAGGCAAATACACATCTTATTACCTCTTACTTAGCAACAATAACATATTGGCTCATAATGCCAATACGCATCTTATAATACAAGAGTAACACCTTTATTCCCTTAATAGGGTTAGGGTTTACTATTCACATCAAATTCGGGTTTCTCATATCTCATTTCACATTGTTTAGGGTGTCATGTTCATGTTATCAATCCAACCCTAATATATTGCTCCACTCCTCTAGGAGCATCTTTTGATATCATAAGTATTCACTCATGCTTATTACTCTCATCATATATCATTTAAGGATTATCAATACAAGGTATGAGATCATCTCTCATCCTTACCATGGTATGATTACATCATACTTATTAGTTTGGCTTAACCCCTTTCTCAAGATGTATTAGCCTATACTTATTTAAGTATATCAGACTCGTTACAATTTTATTGTAACAACTACATAACACACTTCATGTGTTTCATATTCAAGAAAATTGAATTGAGATGCATCAAAGTATATCAACCCTGAAATGCTAAATGTGATATCTGTCAATCCTTGATGTATCATTTTCTTTATTACTTCTAACTTACTTGAGCTTATCAACTTATCTTGTATTAAGGTATTTCCCATCTTAATACTTTCATCCTTTAACCTATCACTTTTATCATAAAGTGCATAGGTCACACACATGAATGGTCCAACTATCTTCAATGATATGGACTCATTTCAGGTTAAGGCATTGCTTACTACAAGGTTGCCTAATATCAACTACTTGATATATTTCACCTTTATATGGTATTATCCCTTATTTTATCTTTAGGGATTCTCTCATACCATTACCCAGAAATTAGGATTATGGTATCATCATATTGCCCAAGATTAGGGATTCATGTATTATAACTCAAAACTAGAGTTTCACATCCCTTCACCCTGTATTTGGGTTCCTCATCATACCATTTCATAGGGTTTCATATGGCATCACCCTCAATTAAGGTTTCACATGGTATCACCCTCAATTAGGGTTTCACATGGCATCACCCTCAATTAGGGTTTCTCATGGAATCACCCTCAATTAGGGTTTCACATGGCATCACCCTCAATTAGGGTTTCTCATGAAATCACCCTCAATTAGGATTTCACATGGCATCACCCTCAATTAGGGTTTCTCATGGAATCACCCTCAATTAGGGTTTCACATGGCATCACCCTCAATTAGGGTTTCTCATGGAATCATCCTCAATTAGGGTTTCACATGGCATCATCCTCAATTAGGGTTTCTCATGGAATCACCGTCAATTAGGGTTTCTCCAAGTATTACCCTAAATTAGGGTTAGGGTTCATCAATCTTCTTCAATAGGGTTTCATGATCTCTTCCTCAAGGAGCATACCCTAAATTCTTAGTTTATTCATATTGAAAGTATTGAGGCTTATCCATTACATGATCATCCTACATGTATGGATTCCTCTCTCTCTCATCCTTTTAAGGATGTTGACAATGTCAAACTTGGATAAATGGGGTCAACCAACCCTTTATTCAATTAGGGTTGACATAGTGTATTGAAATATTGCTTACTTAAGCTTCAAGGATTAACTCATCTAGGGTTACCAATCACTTAGTACCTTAAAGGTACAACCCTAGTGATTATCTTTGAGATGAATCAGTAACAATCATAGGGTCAATTTATCTTTCATCACCTTGGGTTTCCAATTGACTTAATCATATTGAAACACCCAAACGTTCTTGACCATTGATGCTCCAAACGGTTTGAAATCGTTTAAGCAAAACAATAATGAAATCATATGGACAATTCACACTTGAAACCACTTGGGTATCCAAACGTTTTGAGACCATTTGGTCTCAAATGGTCTTGAGACCGTTTGGATTCAAATGGTCTTAAGACCGTTTGGTCCAAACCCCCTCAAAACTTAATGGACCAAAAAGGTCTTTCAACACTTAAACAATTCAAGGTTTCAATCAATGAACCGACTATCAATTGAATCCTTTATTCATTCATCAATTAAACTATTGAATCATCCTTCAATTGGACCTTCAATTAGGGTTTTGAACCCAATTTAACTAGGTTTATAATCAAGAGACCTTCAATTAGGGTTTTGAAATCGAGGAACCTTCAATGATCAACATTGTGGAACCGATTCAATTGAAATCAGTGAATAATCATCAAATTATGATATGACCTGACCTCAAATGGTCTTAAGGTCGTTTGGATGACCTCCAAACAGTCTAGGGAACGTTTGCCCCATCCATCATTAAAATTTCATGAAATTCAATTAGGATTTAAATCACTAGATTGATCACCAATTGAAATATTGATTGCATTTCAATTTTCTATATCTGGTCCTTCAATTACTTAACCATACTCAACCCTAGACCTCCAAACGGTCTTGGTTGACCTCCAAATGGTCTTGAGACCGTTTGGGTTAATCAACCCAAAAATCCAAATCAACCAATTGGAATTTCAGCACTTAACTCGATTAGGGTTTAGTAATTGATGAACCTTCAACTAATGAACCCTTTGGAATTAATCAATTAAATTTAATGGGTCATCAACCATCATCATTAGCATAAAATATCCAAATGGTCAACTATGGTCAAATCTTCCAAATGGTTTGAAACCATTTAGTTCCTAACGGTTTGATGAAATCGTTTACTTCCAAACGGTTTAGTTGAAACCAAATAGACAACTTGTTGAAACCGATTGGAATAGGAATTCCTTGGGAAAAGTGTCCAAGATGATGTCGTCATCATCTACTTTCATCCCTGTAACTTATAGTACTTCTGATTTCATGAATTTACCAATTACAACAAACAATTAATCAAGAAGATGAAGGAATCAATGAAATTGCAAGATTGATAGTTGAACAACAATGTAGAGGGGTTCAAGTTATAAAACCTGCCTCCAATTGAGGTTCAAAGCTTCAAGTTCACATCAGAAATGGTGGATGTAACTCCTTTCACTAGCCCAAGGCTCATCCTCAAGCTTTGAGTGAAAAGGAATGGTTAGAATTGAAGATGGGATCGAGATAAGAAGAAATCATGTATTGATTTTTGATTTCCACCATGGAATCAAGGTTAAATAGGGACATGAAGCTTACGTACAGGTTGGGAGTCGTCCTCCTAATCCTCCAAAGCTCCCTTGGTCATTTTGCAAGCAAAGAGAAGAAGTGGATTCGAAAAAGCCTTTGATTTGAGTTGTAAAAGGTGTTTTTATAAGAAAATCAATGAGAGAGAAAATGCCTTATAAAAATCTTTTAATTCCAAAATTGGTGCCACATGAAAAGATACCTTCCTCACCTCTGAATTCCTTTCCATTATCCATGAATTAAGGGAAAAGAAATTAAGCACCTTAATCATATAATAGTAATATCCATATGTTAGTGGATATTACTTTTCTTTATTTTATGTGAGTGGGTTCTCCACTTGCTTTGAGATATTTCGTGGCCTAGCAAAAGCACACGGGTGTTCAAACTTGAGAAAATTCAGCCATCTTGCTTTTGGTTGAAGGCCCTTCAATTATTTTATTTATTTTTGCATTAAATTGAATTAAAGTTTCAATTATGCTTAAATCTTGATTATTTTAATATCAAGGTTCTCTCTCCTTCAAAGTGATACAAATGAGATGCCCCTCTCATTTTCTTTTCTCTATATGATGCCAAGAAACATTAGAGACTATTTTGAAGTGGTAATTTGCATATTGAACCCTAGGTTTTGGGTAAATTGCACATTACACCAAAACTGGGTTTTAATGCACATGCATTGCTTTATCAGCTCTTTCTTGGTACTCAGGCTTTCTCAAGCCATACCTCTGCATCATCTTCATTCCCATGATGCTTCAACACATAAGGAACATTTAATAATGTAACATTTGCAAGTTAACCCTTCAACTTGGGTAATTTGTACTTTAGTCCAAAATAATCAAACATTGCTTCAACATTATTCAAACATGACCAAAATTGAAACATAGGTTCCTCTTGGGCCTTAATTACTTTTCACAAGATAAAATTAAGGATCTAATTAACTTACTTAAGCAAAATTCCCAGGGTTAAGGCATAACCCAGGTCAGGGATGTTACACCATTGGTCAGCCCAGCCTAGCTAGCAAGGCTGGGATCGGGGCATGCTGCCTAGGTGGCAGCCTGTGATTGGTCTATATATATTAACTTACTAAAAATATAGTAATTAGTCGGATGGTCTAATGGATATATTATATGAAAAATGATCAGAATAATTCTAGGAATGCAATAAAATTATAATCATAACCTAGTTCTATCTCTAATTCTGAAAGTGCTTAAAGTTGCTATTTTTAATGTGTTTAATATGTAAAAACCCTAATGAAATCCTAAATTCACCCTAAAACTCTAATTTGGACCCCAAGTCATTTTTAATGGTAGATTTTGGATAAAATAATAATACATGGGTACTATTCTTTAATTTTAGGGTAGTTGCTTGATTGGTTGCTCTTGTTTCCTTTTTTATTGGACATCAAGTTACTGTTGAGAAAGGTATGTATTTACACCAATGCAGCTTGTATAATTTTATTTTTTTCTTACAGGCGTGTCATCCTGTTGTTAAGTTGTGATGCTTGCAGAGAGCATGTTGTTCTTCAGAACTTTTAGTTCTAAAGAACAAGGCTCCCGACAGGCTAGCAGGATGGAGAGAAGATCTGTAGGTGTGTTATATAAAAAACACATTTATTGTCAGTTATTTGGGAATAAATGATTATATATATATATTTATATATATATTCTCCATCAGTAATTTACAAAAACAACGATATACACCCAAAATTTCATTGTTCATTTACTGATAAAATTGACATCAGATAATTTGGCGTCGATTATTCGTCATCACACCACCAACGATGAAATGTTAACGACGTTGGTTTTTTTGAAAAAAAACTAATGGGAAATGTCAGAGCAGACCACAATACACCTCCTCTAGCTTCAAGTTACATCGTCGGTTCTTCCTTAGAAAAGAACCGCCGACATAAACTTTATTTTGTCGGTTCACTGAACCGACAAAGAATATTTGGGTTTTAATGTTGCCCACTTGGTCCTCGGTTTGGAACTCACGTAGAATGCCAAAAATAACTGACGCTATATCCCCTTTCTGCAGTAGTGGAGGAGGTGATTTTGGGGGGAAGAGGTGGTTTCTTGCGAGAGAACCTCTATTCTTCATCAAGGAGTGCAGCAAGACTTTCCCTACCTCATCCAGACCTCTCGTGAAAGAAGGTTGTCCGAGTAGAAGCACCAGCAAGTGTGGGATTCCATCCTCAACATAGATATCTACCTTTCCCTTCCTCATTCTTTGGGTTTTCCTTGTTCTTTGCTTCTCTAATCATGTCAAACTCTAAAATTTGTAGCTATTTCCTATGTTTTTCAAAATGGACGAGTAGTTTTGTTTTTCTTGGGCATGGGAGAGTAGCTCCCATGCCATTGCTGATGTGAAGTTGTATCTCTTAATTTATGCCAGTTAATTTGTTTCTCTAAGAGTTTCTATGGTGTTTGTTGCTTGTATGTTTGCTTGGCCATCAAACCTACATGTCTTATGCTTCTTTATGTGATTTGGGAGGATGTGTAGAGAAGTAGGGAGTAGTGCTCTTAGCAATGAATTCTTGACCATGGGAGTGGTTTGGATACATTAAGGATGTAAAATTGCAATTCAAGTCTTAACATAAGCACGGGAGTGCTATGTAGAGATAACAACCATCTCATATCACCAGGAGGTGTATGATGATGGCAACCTCCTTTATAAGTTTACTAGCATGTTAATTACGTGGTTACATATAAGTAATGGTATGGAAGTGAAATTCTATGAACAATATCTCTTAAAATCTGATCTAAATCCTTTTAGTTCAGTTCTTTTATTTTGTTTCCTTTAATTGCAAGTTAGTAAAACATAATCTAACTCAATTTTTGTAAATCGATCTAGATTGTTGAACATTAACACGCTTATGTTTAACAGTACCTAGCTCCCGTGGACAATATCCTTTTACTACAAGCACCCATATACTTACGGAGTAGTGCTCAAGTTATAAATTTTAAAACTTACACATTTATCTAAAAATATACAAATGATGTACTAAGATTGAATTCATGTCTGAATTAGTAGAATTTGAGCAAAGTGTGCACTAATATTCATCAGAGGCTAGACCATAATTGTAATTACAATTGATGAGGAAACACCCACTAGATTTTTTCCTTAGGGAAAAGAATTACTAGAGGAAAGACACACTTAGTTGAATATCAGACACACCTTATGCATCGAGTTCCTTTGTCCCAACTTGGTTTCTTAAGTATGCACCCTTTTAGGTGTTTTAGTAGATGTAGAATAGGAATTAACTAAGAAAATTTTGGCATGCAATCACTAGTTAGGGGCACACCTCTGTGTGGGTCTACAAAAGGGGATATATAGGCAACTATTTTTTGTTCTCCCATCTTCTTTGACGTGATGGGGTTGTATTATAATTGGCTAACTAATATGCTATCTTGGATGGCGTTTCCATGGATTTGAGATTTGCTGCAAATTGCCAAAATGGGAACCCACAATTGCATAATCCCTCTCCCAAAGTTTTATGAGAAATACTTGTGGCGACACATCCCGCTATCACACAGACAATGAGATGCCACACGAAAACGTGCGGAAAACACCATAAACCACCTATTACCAAAAACATGGGTTAATTAAAACTGATTTCAGAGAGCAGATAAACCAAGAAACAATTAAATCTAGATCCTCATCCTGCAAGAAGACATGTTATATAAACATTTACATTCCTTGATATGTGTCCACAGCTTATAAGATCAGTTGTCCTGCCAACACATGAGTTCATCACCTATTTATACATACACAACGGGCCATATCCGACCAGCAGCAGGATATACAAAGCTTCATCAGCTATATATCGTAAAACAACGTCAAAACACCTCCGAGGACCTGAGAGTACAGGGATGACTCTAGGACTCTACTACAAAACAACCAAAACAACAGTGTATCCATCTCTTGCCTTCTACTGCTCTTCTTGCTGCTCGGCCGCAACCTCGCGACCACCACCACGTCTAGCACGATCACCTAAAAAGGTTGTAAACCAACGGTGTGAGACACACAGTCCCAGTGAGAAACATAACTCCCCGCCGAAACTATAAAACTCCAAGGAAGGCTAAAGTAGGTAAAATAGATAACTAGCATAAGCAGTTTATATGAGCAACATACTGAGCAGGTCTTACTGTAATATCAAACTTACCAAGAGATCCGGGAGGCATATGACCTGATTTCCTTTATGGAACATGATTGATAAGATAAGATTCATAAGATCTACCAGATAACATAAAGAACATATGAGTAATTGTAAGGTATAACAAGATCAACTACACAGACAAGGCCTTAACCAATGTTCCGTATTTTGCTTTAAGAAATAAATACTATTCGGCTGAATTACATATCATTATGCCCTGAGGAAGTGAGTTGTACCGCTCAAATCCAACCTTCAGTTGTGAAACCCAAGTCGGTGCCATAAAAGGTCGATGGAAGAGACAGACTTCACGACCTCCCCACCTCGTGGTCAGTGCACGAGTGCAAAACAAGTAGGACCACAGTCTCATGCTTAAGTGGCCTCAACCACAGGGTCAGGCTACCCTCTGCCTAGCCCACCTTGGTACATGTATCGATACTAGTGAAACCGAGCCACATGCATATTCATCGTGATTTGATCCATGAATGCATTCATGCTCTCTCATCACACATCTTGAGTCATGGGCCTATTCACCATGCTCCAACATATTGAGCTACATGCCTAAAACCGCGCTATGGAGTCTACAATCGAAGTTGCACTCTAACCTCCTCATTTTCGACTAGGAGAAACCACACATATTCAATAATATGCACTTCCAAGTTAGCCCGCAGGAGAATCTATTTCACCATCACCAACTACTGACGATGATGGATCTATGGCCAGGGCAAACTACATAATATGTTTCACTATAATTAGTTAGTATATTTTAAGTGGATTGTTGAAGCAGCCAGGTTGTAATACATACATAACATTAAGTTACATTATTACTACCTCCATCACATTATCCCGGGATCTCAATCCCTCATCACAGGAAACCACTACCTCTTAAGGCATTCTCATCATCTTACATCATCATTTGGGATAACAATCCCTGATCTCATCATCAGAGGATAACACCTCAACTAGGCACTTAGCCTTTATCAGGTCCTCAAACCTATCACATCATATTGGTGATGCATGTTATCTCATCAACAAGAGTGATCATCATGATGCAGTGTTATTCAAACACATATACCTCATAGCTCTTACCTGGCTATGAATTCATCTGATACACCTGCATGGTTAGTATGCACATCAAAAGAGATAACTTAAAATCACCAAACATAGCTCTTATGTTTATCATATTATTAGGGTTTGTAGATGCACATGTCATGATCATAATTGTATGAAGTATACTGTTTCAGTTATACTATTTCTATCAAATCATGGGCATCCATCTATGCTTTTTAACTTATAAACAGGAGCAAGCATCTTGGCATCATCTATAACCATCCAACATAGCATAGGTTTGCAAACTAACTTCCATTGTTCATTATCAACAAAGATGCGATCTCACGATGAAGGACTACTAGGTAGGATGCTTGCTACCCTCACTAGAAGTGTGACGGGTAGGGAAACCCTCACTATAGGTGGTATCGGGCAGGGTAACACCCCTCACTAGAGGCCTATCGGCCAAGCACTTGTCCACACATAAGAGTCAACGATGGGGTGCATCCATGCACCAGGGATATCATGCAAGAAGATTTGATGGAGTGTGTCGAGCAACTGATCTAGGAGCTGTGTATCGTGCAGCTCATACTGTGCAACCACGGAGCAAAGGTGCATCGGGCAACACAACTAGCTCTACGGCCAAGACCCTATCGTCCAACTAGGGTTAGGGTTTGTGACGGGTAGCAACTACCTAATCATCCAAGAAGCAATGCACGACGCCGTGTCAGGTGACACCACAACAACGTGCAATGCCCTGAGACGGGAAACATAGGGCCAGGCAACGCCCACATCAATGCGTGAGCAGAGAACACTCCTATCGGCTAAAGACATAACGCCCAACCGACACCATATCAGGCAAAGGATAACACCAACTAGGGTAAAGGGGGTCATCTCGGTCAAGGCATCTCGACCTAGCTCACCAACAAGATCAAGAGGATGATAATGGCACAAAGCCAACTGAACACAACATAACTGTATCGGCCAGGCCAAGACCCAAGACAAAGGGGTGTCGGGCAACATCTCATCCAGGGTATACCGTGCAAGGTACCAAGCCCATCCCGACAAGGTCATCCTCAAGCTCAAGCTTACCAACATCAGAACTCTAAAAGATCAAGAGAATCAACTCACCTCTCAACAACCAAGAGAGGGGTTTTGCATGACCTCCATCACCAAACGAGCAACATGATAGATCACCTCCAACTTAGGTCAAGCTCCCAGTCTCTACAAGGTCCACATCCAACCATGGCTCACCTCTCAAATCCATGGTGAGATATGAGTGTTGCACAAGCGACTAAGGTATAGGCTCACCTCTCAACAACCAAGAGAGAGGGGTGTTGCCTATATCACTAGATCTGAGCTCACTTCTCATGACCAAAGGAGAGAAAGGGGTATTGCCCCAAAGGAAACCCTAATCTATGGGTTCGACCAACTAGGTACAAAGGTACAAAACATCAACCACAACAACAAGATCACTATATCTACAAGACTAAAGGTGCAAACTAAGTAAGAAACATATCTAGCAACATACATGGCCAATCATGATCATATGAAAACATGCAACATAAAAGAAGGTAGTATGATTAGGGTTAGGAGTTATGTAACCCGCCTTAAGCAAGCTCCAAGCTCCAAGCTTCCAAGATCAAGCACCATTATAAGAAGAAGAACAAGGCACTCTAGGGTTCGGCCACCACTAGAGGAAGAAGAAGACTCCAAGGAGAACGAGGAGGATTGGCCACTAAGCTTGCAAAGGAGAGGTGTTGTGCACCAAGGAAGGGGGAAAACTAAGGAATTAAAGGGATCCTTAGCAAGAGAAAGGGGATACATATATAGAAGAGGATGGAGGAGAAACCAAGGTAAAACAAGGCAATGTGTCGCCCACCTAGGGACACTTGTCCATGGGCAACGCCACCCTCTCATCTCGCCCCATACACATGTCCAAGGCAATTACCACATGCAAGCATCATGCACCAAGTGTCCACTAGAGTGGTGACACAAACGAAGCTAGGAGTCAAAGGTGGTCCAAGGCCGATACACCCACTCCTTGCCCGACACAGCCCCATGGGCGACACACCCATGGCCGACACAACCATGGCCGACACACCTATGGCTGACACAAGGTCCAACAAGGTAAAGCAAGGCATAACAAGGCCCCAACAAGGCTCACCCAAGCCCAAAGCAACCCAAGCAACGAGCCCAACCCTTCCTCTCATCACTAGAGGAAGCAAGGAGAGAGAAACACCTCTCAAGGTGACAAACTTGCTCATCAACCCTAGACTTGGGTTATTTGTAAGTAGCACCTCCAACACTCAACAAAGCACAAACAAACCCTAATCACCACTAAAGGTGATTAGCAGGCAACTAAAACACCAGGGTTAGGCAAAGCAAACAAGATAAGCCCAAAATGGGGGTCAGGGTCCTTACAATACCAGTCATACATTACCTAACTCTTACCGCATTTTCCTCAGTTGTCTTTTCTTTCATTCAAGAAAGAGGAGGCCCCATTTTTATTTAGTGCAAATTGCCAAACAGAGCATGGATACTCGACAAGTAAGACAACGAAGGGCGTGCGAGAGAGTGTGACCGTACCTAGACTTGTTAGTTAAGTTTTTGGTTCAAGAACAAAATTATGTAATCATGATTGGATTAGTCAAAATATCTGATTTAGTTTGTACTAGATCAAGCTTGATTTTGTCTGATAATCTAATTGTCATCTAAATGGGATTGATTTCATTTTTAATATTGTATATAAAATAAAATAACATATATGACAAATTCAAATTTTGATTTCTAATTCTGCTAAGAGTAGGGTTGAGTTGATTTGGACTACATGATTACAAGAGTCCAAACAACCCTGTTAATTCAGCTTTTGTCAAATTGGGCAAGACTATATCCAAACTAAGTTGATCGTCATCTATGCATATGAACCACAAAAGGAAATGTCTGATCCAGGAACATGAACCAAATAGGGTAATATGTCTAGTTCCTTTGATCTTTCTCTTCCATTGGAGAGGCTTTTCTGAACACTGCTCAGTCGAGCACACAGACAGACAAAAGTCATCCAGCTCAGATGAATCCATCGTTCCATCATTGTGTGCAACAACAACACAACCTTTAACTGTGAGTGAGCACAACGTTCTCCCTCAACCCTAGCGATAGGGGGATCCACGATAGAAGTGATGGCTGTTAGTGGGGGATGGTGTCACTACAAAAAAATAGCCTTTCTTCACGGTCCAATCATGTGACAAACTCCTCTCTACGAGCCCTCACAAATAGGAACGGTTGTGAGAATATCCCTCACAAATAGTCTGTGAAGAGAACCCCTGTGAAAAATACCAGTGCCCCTAAAAAATACCATTGTCACAGACTAGGTGACCCTCACAAATGTTTTATTGAGGGACTATATAGCATTCACAAATACATTATTGAGGGTTTTTTTAATTCTCACAAATATATTTTTGAGGGACTTGATGGTCCTGACAAATATATTTTTGAGGGGTTAATTCCTTCATTAATGTTATTTTTTAGGGGCTATATGGTCCTCATAAATACAATTTTGATAGACAATTTGTTCTTCATCACTACATTTTTTAGGGATAAAACCCTTTATCAATATATTTATGAGAGACCAATATATATTATATATTAATTTAATTCAATTTATTTTTTTATGTAATTGTTATTCTAACAAATATCAATATTTCAATAAAAAAAATTTAAATTTGAAATCCCAAGAAATATTAATAAATAATCACATGACATCATACCGGAATTCACACGCTAAAATTTCACACAAGAATGTTGAATCACCAAAACCAATATTTATAATTGAGCCAAAATATTATCCATACATTGCATGGTTAATATTAGTAGAATGAAAAATATATAAAATTTGATGTTGATAACAATCAACACATCATGTATGAAACTCCTAAGATCTATAATGTTTATAGATTCTGTCAAGTGGTGTGGTTCTCTTCATGATTGTCATTCCTCAATACGATTAGCAGTACATTGCTCCTAAAAATGACACTAATATTAGATCAACATAATTTGAAAGGCTGATAAATACATAAATCATAGTACAAGAATGAATGTACCCTTATGATTTGATTATGGTGTGAACCAAGGTGCATTGAGGATCTAAATCCATCTTGAAAAGAAAATCTACCCTGCCAATATAAATAGGAAAAAAAGATAAGCTAACTGTTCATCTGTATCATAGGGATAATGACGATAACCACACATAAATTTTAAATCCATTTATAAAGTGCTTCATCTTCATAATATGATTATCCAACCAGATTCTCCAATAAGAATTCAAGTCTTGTTCTTGTAAATTAACAATAAAATAGAGGTCTGCATATACACGATAGACAAAACACAATCTACTAAAAGATGGTATAGGAAAGAGCATTGTTCATAGAATATTGAATACCTCATTTGAATTGTGAACTCTATGTATGAAGGAAATGGAGGATGATGAGGTTTGTTTGTTCTATATTTGAGGGTGAGTTTGTGGAATTTTATCAAAAGTAGGGCACCAACTTTCACCAGTAGCCTTTGATAAATGAAATACAATTATATATCAATTTTTGTATGTGATTATCAACATCTACATTACGCTATAGTTGTTATGAGGTACATGTGGCTGAAAGCTTGGTGGGTGTCCATTTGTAGCACTTTGCATGGGAAACAGGCCTCCAAAAGACCCACTTTCAACACCTTGCATTTGAAACATATCTGTAGTAGGTCTACCTTGACTACCTTGTATGTGCAACATGCCTAATCAAGTCCCACTTGAATTGCTTTGTCTAGAAAGCATGCCTAAGCCAGTGTTGCTTGAATTTTGTTGCCTCAGAAACATGGCTACATCTGCACCACTTGTATTTTCTTGTGTGTGAAGTGAACCTACACTTGGTCTATTTGTTCCACCTTGCATATGTAAGACACTTGCACCAGTCCCATTTGTAGAACATGTATTGTGAAATCCATCAACATTGCCAAAAATAGTGGGGTATTCTGTTGCACACTAGTATTAACACCTCCACTCTTAAACAAACAAATCAATCATATCATAGAATATAGTATTGCATTAAGATAGAGCATCCAACTAAAAGTTACCTATGATTGTTGATACAAATTCATTACTTGAGAGACATCTTTCTTCAAACTAATTATTGTTTGAGTCAGTTCCTTAAGTGTGTCCTAAAATGGAAAATAGTTACAAAGATATCTCTAAAAGAATAGTTTTAACAAGCAATTAACATGTTAAATAATACAACATACATCGTTCATATTGCATTACTCAAGTAGCATTTCATATTTAATTTGGACATATTTTCCTTTATGTCCTATCTATTTGTGGCCAATTCCAATACCACAAACTGTAGCCTTTTTTGCAGGTTTCAAAACTTGCAAATAAGCTTCACATGTCCGCTCATCAACTTGTCTAGGATCTAATTCTTCTTGGTTTGCTACTTGATTTTCCATAATTTTAGATATTTCTTGTTGTATTTATAAAAGACCATACAAGGAAAAATTAAAATGAGATAAAAAAAACATATGAAGCTTTCTAAACATATGAAGGAAATAAAAAAAATTTATACTTCCATTAGAATCCCATCGGACCTAACTGTGATGTGGCTCCCCAGCCTTAGGAAGCAGGCTTTGCTCGCTTATAGGCCCCCATCCAAACTTTATGTTCTACTATTCATTCTCAAAGTTTTCTTCATCTATTACATCATGTGATTGCTCAACAGTGGAGGGAGAGGGAAAAGAAGGTTGGCTTGGTGGGATGTTACTTGTGGCTCTAGTTATTCTTCTTCCTGTCATCCTACAAATAATAGTATAATATAATCAATGATGACCAACTTTTTTTTAAAATATCAGTGTAAACAAGTTCGATAGACATTGTTAACATGTAGGAGTCCCATTATGTCATTGTGTGCTTGACAAAATAAGAGAAACTAGAAAGAAAACTATACATGCAAGCTCCGATCTACCAAAAAATTCATTTAAGTGAGAATAAAATTTAATTTTATGTTCTACTTGGTCCAAAAAATAAAGTATGCACATTTAGGATGATATCACCAACTTCAATAAATAACAAAGCTTGTAAGGGTACATAATATACAAATATAGTGCAGGGTATTTTTGTATAAAGAAATTCCCCCTCTCCATCCCCATAACCATGTAACAAACAATATTTTTTAAGTTTTTCCCCAACTCTGTTACTTTCCTCGTCACATGTTACCAAACAACACATTTTAAGAATTTTTATCCTTGTCACCATCTCCTTCCCCGTTTCGATCCTCATCCTCTTCTCCAAAGTGAGGTCGAGTACTCTCCTAACAAAATAGATCGTAGAATAAAATTAAATATAGAAGTAAGAAAAAGTCACATGACAATAATAAAACATAATGATCCTTTCGAACTCACCTATAATTTATGCCTATAATTCGAGTCCATCTGCCGCTTCTTGTTCAGTGGTTGGTCACGACAACGAACATAGCTAGGCACCAGAGAACTACGGATTATCGATTGTAAGACACAATGGACAGTTTCGGAGATGATCTGACAACTAAACAAACACAATGAAGAGTCTTGAATATGTTGACAAATCCAACAATAACAACCGGTGCAAACAGAAACACGTTTAGGAGGAACCCGACATTTAGGAGGAATTGAGCAATAGCCGGCTATAATAAAGCCAGCAGCACCGAGAGTGTGTGCGTGTAGATGATTGGCCGTACGGAGTAGAAGATCAATAGTCTAGAAAATTATATACGTAACCAGCGCTGCGGTGTAGAAGATCAATGTCCGCTGTACGCAGTGTAGACAGTGGCGGCGGGAGGGGGCGGGGGGGGGGGGGGGGGGGGGCAAGCAGGGGCAAGTACCTCACCCTCCAATTTTGAAAATTTTTAAACATATATATGGTGTATATTTAACATGGTGTCAAAGTTAATATTTATTTGTATACTTTATCTACTTCACATACTTATTAACCTATTTTCAAATTATGTAAACTTTCTTTTATAAATAACATTATTACTAATACGATTTTAAGTAAGAATTACAAACATAAATACATTTGAATAGGGTAATTTTTATAAAAATAAATGACGTTTCTTTATTTTTATAAATATATCTCATTGTTACATAATTGACAAGTTATTTTTTTTATAAAATATATTAACAACTATACCAAAAATACATACATTAATGTCAATTGGCTAACTATTAGTTTACACCAATTTTTTAATAATTAAATAAGAAATTGATATCTATCATTAATAATATACTTTATGATCTATAGCTAATAGTATACTTTATGAAATGTCAAATATTTTTGTATTATGGATAAACAAATAATTAAATGTATAAAAAATATAACAAATACATAGTTTTATAGTTAATGAGGAAAAATAAACTAGTATCTATAATTATTTGTATATACTTTATGGAATATCAAATATTCTATATAATATATAAATAATTATATGTGTAACAAATATAACAAGTACATAGGAAATGGGAAAACAAAAACTAATATCTATAATTAATAATATACTCCATGGGATATCAAACAGTGTTATATTATGTATAAATAACTAAATCTATAACAAATATAGCAACAACATAGTCTATAGGTGTATATGTAATGTGTGCGGTTGTATGCTAACTATTTTCTATTACAAGTGTAATATATGTTAGGAAAGATAATGTCAAATGAAATATGACATTCTTAGTAGTACATGGTGTCACGAAAAATTTAATAACATTATATATTTATAATATGTGTATTTTTTGAATTTTTATACATCAATAAATATTTATTAAAATAATGTAATATTATGTATCTTATGAAATTAATTCTTAAAATTAATACTTCTATTTGCAAGTTGTGCAAATATTGTTCCTCTGAATTATATATATTATTTCATCATGATGTCAAAGACAACAAACCTTTTATATTTACCTAATTTCCAACGTAATATAGAAATGACAATCTAAATAATTTAGTGACAATATATTGTCACAACATTTCTTGATTTATTAGATAAAATTAATAAATAGGTTTAACAACATTATAAGTATCTTTATTTAATAGTAATTTACTATAGTGTTGTTTTCTGATTTTTAAATAATAATAGTAATTGTCGTGTGGTACTACTTATATACTTATTTTTCTTAACTTTATGTTACTTTTTATTTACTTGAGTAGTCAAACTTGTCAAGTAGGAAATTACTTGTTTGATCTTAAAAATATATAATAATCCATAAAGGTTGCCATTTCAAACTCATCTTAAATGTAAAAGAATCATAAATGTACTTAAAATGTTATAATCTACATACACAATAATATATATACACAAATCTAAAATTAAGTATTCCACCAAGTGATGAATTAAGTCTTCAAACTCTTTTTTCATTTATGTAAGATCCATCTATTTTCCTCTCTAGATGTAAGTAAATAAATCAATTAAGACATTTTGACACTCAATATAAATTCTACATTTATATACTTAGCATCACATTTATTTGTGCCCCTCCTTCTTCATAGGGCTGGCTCCGCCACTGAGTGTAGATCAATGGCCTCGTGATCATTCAATCCTTGATGATCATGAATTGTGCTTGTGGCAGATTTTGTCATTGAATCATCGGTGATCGTGAATACAATGCTTCATTATCAACTACTTGCTTGAATAGACAACAACGCTGATCACCTATAACGTGAATCTGTGAAAAGGCGACAGTCCGTCCGTCCGTCAATGTCAATACCAGACGAGAAACCCGCTCGTGCCAGGAAAAGACGGCGGGTAAGGTTCTGCTTGAGAGCACTACCTTTTATTCATAAAAAGTAATTATTGTATTAAGGGGGTTTTAGAGGGAAATAGGGATTAGGGGGGAAGTCTGGTAATTTTATTGTGAGAGATCAATGTATTTAGTAATTTATTTTTGAAAGAAAAGGTGTCACAAAGTACTTAATATTAGGCAAAAAAACCTAAAAAAACATAATATTTATAAATGTAGATAAAAATATTCAAAATTAATAGATATAATACCAAAATTATATAATAAAGTTTAAAATTATAAAATAAAGAAAATATATACATGTATTTATTTCTAAACTTAGAAGAAAAAAACTAATATAGCAATAAAAATAAGAAAATACTAATATCAAAAATAAGAAAATAAGAAAATACTAATATAGCAAAATAATATATATATGTATATGTATATATATATATATTATGTATATATTATGTATATCTAATATATATTTATATATAAATATAAATATAAATATAAATATAAATATATATATATATATGTATATAATATATATATGTATATGTATAATATATATATATATATATATATTATGTATATATGTATTATGTATATATATATTATGTATCTATATATATTTATATATACATAAATATATATATATATATATATACATATATATATATATATATTATTTTGCTATATTAGTATTTTCTTATTTTTGATATTAGTATTTTCTTATTTTTATTGCTATATTAGTTTTTTTCTTCTAAGTTTACAATTAAATACATGTATATATTTTCTTTATTTTTATAATTTGAAACTTTATTATATAATTTTAGTATTATATCTATTAATTTTGAATATTTTTATTTACATTTATAAATATTATGTTTTGATAAATATAATATTCTGTTATTATTTTATTATCTTCAGATATTATTTTAAATATATGATTAATTCTATATAAGTTAATTTAGATTATATTATTTTAGCAATTTAACATATATATGTATATATAATATACATGGTATCATAATTAAAAAAAAAAGCAATACGTCCGGCTTCGGGACGCATTGCACCCATTGCCCTCCTGTGGGGGCAATGCGTCCCCGGTTGGGAGGCATTGGTCTGCAAATGTGCCATTTTGGGCAGTAAGTTCAAAAACGTGCCATTTAGGGAATAAAAATGGAAAATGTGTCATTTAAGTTTTTTTGGCCTTAATATTATGTAAAAGACACGATTGAGGGATCTTCACAAATCTTGTTAATTAAGGAGCAAGGAGCAGATATATTTATCATTCATTAAAATCCTTATTTTTTTTTTAGTGAAACTAATATGATTAGTGAAGATCAACTGCGATAAAGAATGATGTTTTCTCTTTTTTACAAATTCTCTATGCTCTGGCAGTCCATACTCTATTCATCTCTACAGAGAGTTGGTCACCGAGTCCTTTCCTCCAGCTACTCGCTCTCTCGCACAGTCGCATTGCAAAGCAACATAAAAGTGATGTACACACGCAGTGCTCCACTACTCGCACCATACCTTATTGCCTCCAAGGTTCCAGCTACCGGCCGATTGAACAGACCACCAGCCAGCTTCTCGGGTGCGGCTCAATCTCCGGCCACGGCCATGTCATCTCGAGGACCAATCCCTTCTTTGCTCATCAACCTCGCCTCCGAGGGCCTCGAACTTGCCTACCCACCTCGGAGAGTCCTACTCGACGCGTCCCTCTTCACCCACCACACCTCGCCGCCACCTCCTCCCTCACCCCCACCTCCCTCCGCCGCCCCCACCACCGCACCAGCTCACGGCGAGCCGTCCTTCGACGCCAACGTGATCATGATCGTAGCCGTCCTCCTCTGCGCCCTCATATGTGCCGTCGGGCTCAACTCCGTCGTTCGGTGTGCGCTCCACTGCTCCGCGGCCATCTCCGCCACACCTTCATCGTCCCCAGCTGGTCCTCGATTGGGCAACAACGGCGGAGGGGTGAAGAAAGCGGCGCTGAAGTCTATCCCGACCGTGGCGTACAGTACCGAAGCAGGTGGGCTTCCGTGCGGGTCCAGCTGGTCCGAGAGCGCCATATGCTTATCGGATTTCGCCGATGGGGAGAAGGTCCGGGTCCTACCGGTGTGCAACCACGACAGATGGGGAGAAGGTCCGGGTCAGATGCATCGACATGTGGCTCAAAGGGAACGCCACTTGCCCGACGTGCAGAAGTAGCTGCCTCAATTGCCTGCGGCTGCAGCACCAAGGCCTTCTTCTTCTCCACCACCGCCTCCACCACCACCGCAGCAGCCGCCGCCAAGGGCTTCGTCTATCCGCCCATTGGATCACGAAGGAATGCTAGTGGAAGGTGTGCTAGTAGAATACATCAGACAGTGTTAATTACTTAATCAATTCACTAAACTTTTCGTTACTTCGGCCTGGGAAGTTTTCTTCATTTCCTCCACTACCCTTTCCGCTCTCTATCCCTCCACTTGTCTACACTTTGGGATGTATACGAAGGCAGGACACCTCAACAGCCTGGATGGTTGCCTCTATAAACTGGAGTCTTAACTGTAAAATAACTATATAAAAATTTTAAAAGAAAAAAAAACTGTAAAATCTGAAATGATCATAAATACTGTACATAAAGTTTTATCCGATGCGAATCAAACGCTGATTCTCGAATGCTCTTGCACTAATTTTTGTTTTCCTATGCTGGATCCAAGTTATAGGGCTGGTAAAATAAGACCCCACCCGAACTCAAAATTTTAAACAAGGTTAGAGTCTAAGGTTTTTCAAACCGAACTGAAACTGACATGAACCCGAAGAATCTGAAATTAATTTAGGATCGGGTTCGAGTTTGGACTTTAAACCTGAGTTGACCCAATTGATCCAAAATTCAAAATTATATATTCAAATTAAAATTACAAATATTATACTTTAAGACACCCCATGGCCCATCAAATTACAAATCCATCAATCATGAAATTTATTTTGCCAATTCTATATAATTTTGTATTGATTTATATGATTTATTATACTAATTATAGTATAAATTTGTGTTTGAAACTCTCAAACAAACTACAATAGGCTTTATATGTGTTTTGTCAATCACATTGTAATTGTAAGGACCCTGACCTCCGTTTAGGGTTTACCCTGTTTGCTTTGCTTAACCCTGATGCTTTGTTGCTTGCTAATCACCTTTGGTGGTGATTAGCATTTTGTTGTGCTGTGTTGAGAGTTGGAGGTGCTACTTGCAAATAACCCAAGTCTAGGGTTTGTGGGCAAGTTTGCAACCTTGTGAGGTGTTCCTCTCTCTCTCCTTGCTTCCTCTGGTGTGGAGAGGATGGCTTGGGCTCGTTGCTTGAGTTCCTTTGGGCTTGGTTGACCTTGTTGGGCTTTGTTGAGCCTTGCCTTTGTCTTGTTGGACCCTTGTATCGGCCAGGAGGAGCTTGTGTCGCCCAGGGGCTGTGTCGCCCATGGAGGTGTGTCGCCCATGGAGTGTGTCGCCCTAGAGCCTTTGACCAAGCTTTGACCTCGTTTGTGTCACCACTAGTGGACACTTGGTGCTTGATGCTTGCATGTAGCAATGATCTTAGACATGTGTTTAGGGCTTGCTAGAGTGGTGGATCGTGCACTAGGACAAGTGTCCCTAGGTGGGCGACACCTTGCTTTGCTCTACCTTGTTTTCTCCTCCATTCCCTTCTATATATGTGTTCTTTTCCTCTTGCTAGGGATCCTTTAGTCTCTTGGTTTTCTCCTCTACCTTGGTGCACGATACCCTTCTCCTTTGCAAGCTTGGTGGACGACACCCTTGGAGGAGCTAGCTTGGTGGCCGATCCTGCCTTGGAGCTTTCTTCTTCCTTGGGGCTTGGAGCTTGCTTAAGGCGGGTTGCATAACTCCTAACCCTAACTATACTACCTTTCATGTTCTTATATGTTGCTAACTTTGTTTCTTGCCTAGTTGTTCTTGTTGGCCGAACCATTTGTTCTAGGGTTCCTTGGTGAGCAATACTCTCTTCTCTCCTAGGTCTTGAGGAGTGAGCTTGAGTCCTAGCATCATGAGCAACACTCCTCTCTCGTTTAAGTTGAGAGGTGAGCTTGTGATCTAGCAGCTTGAGCAACACCCTCCTCTCACCTCGGACTTGAAGGGTGAGCTTTGTGGTGGTTGTAAACATTGCTAAGTTGTTCCTTGTGTTTCCCGTCAGGTGTTAAGAGATGTGCAAGACCCCTCTCTCATTTAAGTTGAGAGGTGAGCCATCTTCTTGACACTTTAGTGTTTCGTGCCTTGTGCTTGAGGTTAGTGACGAGTTGGTGGAGTCGTATCTTGGTTGTTATGAGCTTGGGGAGGTGTTGCCCGACAACCCTCTTGACCTAACACCTTGGACGACAGGCTATGGTGGTTGTGATGGACGATACTCCTGGTCTCTGTGACGGGCGTCACACCACCACTCTACCTTGTGTCGGCCGATAGGCCCTGAGTTGGTTAGATGAACGATAGGTCCCCTGTTGGTGGGTTGAGATATACCTTTTGGACGATACCTCTTGTGGAGTACCTGGTCTGATACACACCTGTCTCAAGATGTAGTTGGGGCTGTTGTTCTTTGAGGTAGGCGTTTCTAGTAGTTGTGACGGGAGTCACACTAACCCCTTGTGAGTGCACGATAGGGTGCGCGTCACACCAGCCCGACACTATGTTGCTGATACACCTAGCTGCACGGCAGGCCCTTGGCCATTATCTTTGCACACGACACAGCGTTGTAGACGTGAATGACATGTATTGTCCGTTACCTTTGAAGTGCACTGATAGGGTTGGTTTCTATGTTGCCCGATATCACCCATAGATGAGGGTATCCTTCCCGATACCACTATTGGTGAGGGTTTGTGGTGCTTTTAGTGAGAGTTCTGCCCCTCACATAAATCGACATGCTGAATGGTAATTGATATGGTAAAGCTTGTTTATGTAACACATATGTATTTACCCATGTATGTGATCATCTTGATTATCTGTATAAAGTTGAGATAGTGGTAAGCATGTAGTATGGTTTGATTTATGATGAAACCAAAGCTCATGATTACAAGTTGAGGCATGATTGATAAAGTATATAGTTATGAATGTCACCCTATATTGATAAGTATGGCCTTTCTGTTAAGCCTATGATTATTGTGTACACTAACCATGCAGGTGATACATAGCCAAGACAAAGGCTATGAGGTATATAAATATGATGAGTAACACTGCATTGATAAGTTACTCTTGATGATGATGTAAGCCTTGAAAGGCAGTGGCAGTATATGATGAGGGATTGAGATCCCATGGTATGTGATGATCCTTGAGATGGATCTGGATGAATGGCAAGAGGCCAAGTGATAACATGTAATAGGGATCCTTGTGATGGATCAGGATGATGTTGACTACAATGAAAGCATACTGTTGAGTTTCATACCGTTTATGTTGTTATAGTTTGCATGTTATACAACTTGGTTGAATCTTGCAATCCATATAAAAGATACTAATTAATCACAATGGAATATACCATGTAGTTGCCCTGGCCATAGATCCATCATCGACAGGAGCTGGTGATGGTGAAACGGGTTCTCCTGCAGGTAAACCCAGAGTGCATATTTTTGAATATGCGAGGTTTCTCCTAGCCTAAAATAGTGAGGATTCGAGTGCAACTACAGTTGCAGACTCGGGATTTGAACAGAGCATGGTGAACAGGCCCATGGCTCAGGATATGCGATATGGGAGCAAGAATGCGTTCATGGCTCAGAGCACGGTGATCAGGCTCGTGGCTCAGATATACTAGCGACGTGACCTGTACCGAGGCGGGCTAGAGGATCGGTAGCCTATGGAGCTGACCTTGTGGTTGAGGCCACTTAAGCATGAGACTACGGTCCTGCTTGTGTTGTACTCGTACACTGACTATGAGGTGGGAGGTCGTGGAGTCCGGCTCTTCCATTTGACCTTGTATGGCACCGGCTTTGGGTTTCGCAACCGAAGGTTGGATTTGAGCGGTACGACTCACTTCCTCAGGGCATAATAATATGTAATTCAACTGAATAGTATTTATTGCTTAAGACAAAACCCGGAACATTGGTTGAGGCCTTGTTTGTGCAGTTAACCTCGTTATACATACAGTTACTCATACGTTCCGCATGTTATGTGATAATATCTTATTAACCTTATCTTGTCAATCATGTTCCATAAAGAGATAAGTGGTGATATGTCTTATGAATAGCTTGGTAAGCATGATGGTACTAATAGCCTTGTTATATAGACTGTTATCATTCTACGTTTTACTAGTTATCTACTGTTGTTGCTTTACCCTTCTGGTTTTATAGTTTTGGTGGGGAGTTATGTTTCTCACTGGGACAATGTTCGATTGTCTCACCCCACTGGTTTTCAGGTGTTCGAGCTAGACATGGTGGTGGTCGCAGAGTTGCGGCTGAGCAGCCAGATGAGCAGTAGAAGGCGAGATGGATATGCTGCTGTTTTGGTGTTTTGTAGTAGAGTCTAGAGTCATCCCTGTACTCTGAGGTCCTTGGGAGCATTTTGACGTTGTTTCACGATGTATGGCTGTTGATCCTTTGTATATGTTGCTACTGGCCGGATATGGGCCTTTATGTATATATACAATAGGTGATGAACTCTTGTAATGACAAGACATCTGTTGCTCTAAGCTGTGGACACATACCAAGGCTCGTAAATGTTTATATAACATGTTTTCTTACAGGATGAGGACCTATATGTAATAGTTTCACAGGTTATCCGTTTTTCACAATCGGTTTTAATAACCTGTGTTTTTAGTAATCTGTGGTTATGGTGTTTTCCACACGTTTTTGCGTAACACCTCGCTATCTGTGTGATAGTGGGATGTGTTGCCACAAGTTTTGGTATCAGAGCTCTAGGTTCGCTGAGTCTACAGGGATTTAGGACTAGGTTGAGTCTGTTCTTGTGAGTTTTCTAGATTTTCTTACAATCATCTTCTGCCCTCAGCGGAAGAAAAGTCAAGATGTCTGGAAACCATGAAGAACATGCTCCTGAGTATAGCGATGCTGCATCAGTTGATGGAGCTTTTGGGCAGGCACATGAAGATCGGGTGCCTGAGGTCCTCCAACCTGACCCAGCCATTCTTGAACACCCTGCATACCAACAGCTTATGGGGCAGATGATGGCTATGATGAATCTCATGGTTGAGCGATTGCCAGTGCCTCCACTGAGAGCACGGGCTCCCCATGGAGAAGCATTGGGTATTGGGAAGACCTTTGAGCGACTTCGCCGAGTCGGAGCTTCGGATTATGCTAGAACGGCTGATCCAGCGGATGTAGATCTATGACTGACAAGTCTTGAGAAGGCTTTTCGGATCCTCGACATCCCCGAAGCAGACAAAGTAAAGCACGCAGTCTACCTTCTGAAGGGTAGTGCTGGTCACTGGTTGATCATCGAGGAGGAGAAGCGACCTGGTGAGGTGATCAGTTGGGAGGCTTTTCGGCGCAAGTTCGTCAGCAGATACTTCCCGAAGACGTATCTGGATGAGAAGATCAGTCAGTTTGAGAGCTTGTGACAAGGAGCGATGAACATCACCGAGTATGAAGCCAAGTTCATGGATCTATTGAGGTTTTTTGCTCACATGGCAGCAACATATGAGGAGCGGATTAGACGTTTTGAGAAGGGTCTGAGTGCTGAGCTGACAACACCTGTTTCTGCATTGGAGAACCGTGAGCGGTTTGCTACGTTTGTGGAATCCGTCCAGAGGATTGAAAAGTCAGTAAGGGAGAAAAGAGTATCCATGTCTAAGAAGAGGCCTTCTCAGTTTCCGGGACAGAGGTTTAGTGGCTTCAAGAAGCCAAGGTTTTCAACACCTTTTGTGACGAGGGGTCCTAGTGTACCGTCACAGTGGTCTCTGATTAAAGGAAGAAGTTATGTTTCTTCGCCGTCTAAGGCACTTAGTACTGCTTCGGTGGCAGTGACAGGGCCATCTAGGCCACGGTTTGAAGATGGGGCATGCTATCTTTGTGGTCAGACCGGGCATCTCAAGTTACATTGCCCGAATAGAGATGTTGAAGTGACGCAGTAGTCAAGACAGAATCAACAAGGATCAGATAGACAGCAGCCCAGTAGTAGCAGAGGGCAAGGACGCGGTCAAGCGTCACAACCGGGATCGTCTGCTCAAGGAAGCAGAGGACGTGGATAGCAAGCAACGGCTCGATTCTATGCTATGAATCAGCCTGAGGCGATAGTCAACCCGCGAGTGGTGACAGGTCAGATGGAGTTATTTCATTCTGATATGGCTTCTTCTTGCTTTATATCTGTTCTGGTTGACCCGGGTGCTACACACTCTTTTATCGCCTATAATATGCTTGAGAACTGTCGTTTACCTATTAGCTGTAAGAAAGATAGTTTGTTGTTAGAAACCCCTCTTGATGGTTCCTCGATGCTTCGAGAAGAGTGTCCATCTTGTGTCTTGTCTTTTTTGGGACACAACATCCAAGTGGATCTTATACCACTTGATATGCATGGTTTCAATGTTATCCTTGGGATGGATACCTTAGAGAAGTATAAGGTTTTTTTGGACTGTGGTTCCAAGCAGGTTGTGTTTGATGATGCGGGAGAGAAGTGGATCTTCTAAGGAGATAGGAAGATTCTTCTGACATATTTGGTATCAGCCATGGTGGCAGAGAAGTTGCTACGACAGGGATGTGAGGGGTTCTTATCTCACATTGTGGATACCGTTGTGGCTACTAAGGCGAAAGGTCCTAGTCTCAAGGAGGTGTCAGTTGTCTGAGAGTTTGTCGATGTGTTTCCTGATGATTTTCCTGGTGTTCCTCCACCCCGAGAGATTGATTTTGAGATCAATTTGGTTCCAAGAACACAGCCAATTGCACAGACACCGTATAGGATGGCTCCAGTAGATATGGCAGAACTTAAGAAGCAGTTGTAAGAGTTGTTGGAGAAAGGTTTCATCCGACCGAGTACGTCGCCTTGGGGTGCTCCAGTGTTGTTCGTCAAGAAGAAGGATGGATCGATGTGGTTGTGTATAGACTACCGGTAGTTGGACAAAGTCACGATCAAGAACAAGTACCCGTTACCGAGGATAGATGATCTGTTCGATCAGTTGCGTGGTGCTACAGTGTTTTCGAAGATCGATCTACGGTTTGGATATCATAAGTTGAGGATTAAGGCGGATGACATACCAAAGTCTGCTTTCAGGACGAGGTATGGTCACTTCGAGTTTGTGGTTATGCCATTCGGGCTAACCAATGCACCTGCTGCTTTCGTGGATTTGATGAGCAGAGTGTTCCGTCCGTTTCTAGATCCGTTTGTGGTAGTCTTTATAGATGACATATTGATCTATAGTTGAGACATGCAAGAGCATGAGTAACATCTTCGACGAGCGTTGACTCTTCTTCGCCAACATCAACTGTATGCCAAGTTCAGTAAGTGTGAGTTCTGGTTGGAAGAAGTGACTTTCTTAGGTCATGTGATATCTGATGAAGGAGTCAAAGTGGACCCGAAGAAGGTGGAATCCGTTGCGGATTGGGAGCAACCGAAGATGCCGACAGAAGTTCGTAGTTTCCTGGGTTTAGCAGGATACTACCGGAGGTTTATCAAGGACTTCAGTGCAATTGCGTTACCAATGACAAAGTTGACAAGAAAAGATGTACCTTTTGTCTGGGATGATCGTTGTCAGCAAGATTTCTAGAATTTGAAGGAGAAGCTAACCGGTGCTCCAGTATTAATCCTTCCCAAGCCTGGAAAAGGCTATGTTGTTTTTTGCGATGCTTCCAAGAAAGGTTTAGGTTGTGTGCTAATGCAGGAGGATCATGTGGTTTCTTTTGCTTTGCGACAGCTTAAGAAACACGAGGAGAACTATCTGACTCATGACTTGGAGTTGGAAGCAGTGGTTCATGCGTTAAAGATTTGGAGATACTATCTTTACGGGGAAGTGTGTCAGATCTTTACTGATCATAAGAATATGAAGTACATCTTCTCACAGCATGAGTTGAACATTCGACAACGTCGATGGATGGAGCTTATCAATGATTACGACTACACCATCGAGTATCATCCTGGTAAGGAAAACGTGGTAGCTGATACGCTTAGCCGAAAGTCTTCTTCTCTTTCTACAAAGAAGGCACAGTTGAGTTCCCCGGTATGTCATCGACGGGATATGTTTGTTTCTTTACGACATATGAATGTGCAGATGGAAATTTCCTCACTAGCTGGAATTTTAGCACATATGCAAGTCAAGCCTACACTAAGACAGTAGATCTAAGATGCACAACAGTAAGATGATGCAGTACAGTTGATCAGATCAGAGTTCGGCAGTTAAAAGCGTGATGGGTTCCATGAGTCTGAGGATGGACTAGTTTGCTATCGTGATAGGATGGTGGTTCCAGATGCTGATGATCTGAGGAAGTTAGTGCTCGAGGAAGCACACACGTCGATGTATGCTATGCATCCAGGTGTCACCAAGATGTATCATAGTCTGAAGGACTTGTATTGGTGGCCCGGCTTGAAGAGAGATGTGGCTGAGTTTGTAGCTAGGTGTGCGGTTTGTCAGCAAGTCAAGGCTGAACATTAGAAACCAGTAGGTACGTTACAGCCCTTTCCGATACCACAGTGGAAATGGGATCATATAACCATGGATTTTGTAGTTGGTCTACCCAGGACAACTAGGAATCATGATTCCATTTGGGTGATAGTGGACAGATTGACGAAGTCTGCCCATTTCCTACCGGTAAAGACGACATATACAGCTGAGAAGCTCGTTCGAGTATATGTGGATGAAATAGTACACTTGCATGGTGTGCCAGCGACGATAGTTTCTGACAGAGGTCCTCAGTTCACGAGTCATTTCTGGGAACAGTTGCACAAAGTGTTGGGAACGCAGTTGAGGTTCAGTACTGCTTTTCACCCACAGACAGATGGACAGTCTGAGAGGACTATTCAGACTTTAGAAGATCTCCTTCGAGCTTGTGTGTTGCAGTTTCTAGGCAATTGGGATGTACATCTCAGTTTGATAGAGTTTGCCTACAACAATAGTTATTAGCGGAGCATTGACATGGCTCCTTATGAGGCCTTGTATGGAAGGAAGTGCAAATCTCCTTTGTGTTGGTATGAGTCTGGTTAGTATCAGCTTTTGGGTCCTGAATTAGTACAAAAGACAACAGAAAAGATCAAAGTGATACAACAACAATTGAAAGCGGCACAGGATAGGCAAAAGTCCTATGCAGACAACAACCGACGACCTTTGGAGTTCCAGGTGGGACACAAAGTGTATCTTAAAGTCTCTCCCTGGATAGGTGTGCTAAGGTTTGGCCAGAAGGGTAAGCTAGCACCCAGATATATGGGGCCTTACCCAGTCTTAGCACGAGTTGGCAAAGTAGCGTACGAGTTAGAGTTGCCTCCAGAGTTGCACAAGTTACATCTAGTGTTCCATGTTAGTATGCTGAAGAAAAGTCATTCGGATACAGGAACAGTGATACAGCCCGTTGAAGTTGAGCTTGATGAAGATGTGACCTACAAGGAATGTCCTGTGGCGATCCTTGATAGAAGGATTAAGAAGCTGAAGAGGAAGGACCTGGTTCTTGTGAAGGTTCTTTGGCATCACCGTGGCGTTGAGGAAGCCACGTGGGAGCTTGACGAAGAGTTGAGGAGAAAGTATCCCTCGCTTTTCTCTTCGGATTTCGGGGACAAAATCCCTTTGTAGAGGGTTAGTTTGTAAGGACCCTGACCTCCATTTAGGGTTTACCTTGTTTTCTTTTCTTAACCCTTATTCTTTGTTGATTGCTAATCACCTTTGGTGGTGATTAGGGTTTTGTTGTGCTGTGTTGAGAGTTGGAGGTGCTACTTGCAAATAACCCAAGTCTAGGGTTTGTGGGCAAGTTTTCAACCTTGTGAGGTGTTCCTCTCTCTCTCCTTGCTTCCTCTGGTGTGGAGAGGATGGCTTGGGCTCGTTACTTGAGTTCCTTTGGGCTTGGTTGACATTGTTGGGCTTTGTTGAGCCTTGCCTTTGTCTTGTTGGACCCTTGTATCAGCCAGGAGGAGCTTGTGTCGCCCAGGGCTGTGTCGCCCATGGAGGTGTGTCTCCCATGGAGTGTTTCGCCCTAGAGCCTTTGACCAAGCTTTGACCTCATTTGTGTCACCACTAGTGGACACTTGGTGCTTGATGCTTGCATGTAGCAATGATCTTGGACATGTGTTTAGGGCTTGCTAGAGTGGTGGCTCATGCACTAGGACAAGTGTCCCAAGGTGGGCGACACCTTGCTTTGCTCTACCTTGTTTTCTCCTCCATTCCCTTCTATATATGTGTTCTTTTCCTATTGCTAGGGATCCTTTAGTCTCTTGGTTTTCTCCTCTACCTTGGTGCATGATACCCTTCTCCTTTGCAAGCTTGGTGGACGACACCCTTGGAGGAGCTAGCTTGGTGGCCGATCCTGCCTTGGAGCTTTCTTCTTCCTTGGGGCTTGGAGCTTTCTTAAGGCGGGTTGCATAACTCCTAACCCTAACTATACTACCTTTCATGTTCTTGTATGTTGCTAGCTTTGTTTCTTGCCTAGTTGTTCTTGTTGGCCAAACCATGTGTTCTAGGGTTCCTTGGTGAGCAATACTCTCTTCTCTCCTAGGTCTTGAGGAGTGAGCTTGAGTCCTAGCATCATGAGCAACACTCCTCTCTCGTTTAAGTTGAGAGGTGAGCATGTGATCTAGCAGCTTGAGCAACACCCTCCTCTCACCTCAAACTTGAAGGGTGAGCTTTATGGTGGTTGTAAACGTTGCTAAGGTTGTTCCTTGTGTTTCCCGTCAGGTGTTAAGAGATGTGCAAGACCCCTCTCTTATTTAAGTTGAGAGGTGAGCGATCTTCTTGACACTTTAGGGTTTGGTGCCTTGTGCTTGAGGTTAGTGACGAGTTGGTGGAGTCGCATCTTGGTTGTTATGAGCTTGGGGAGGTGCTGCCCGACAACCCTCTTGACCTAACACCTTGGACAACATGCTATGGTGGTTGTGATGTATGATACTCCTGGTCTCTGTGACAGGCGTCACACCACCACTCTACCTTGTGTCGGCCGATAGGCCCTAAGTTGGTTAGATGAACGATAGATCCCCTGTTGGTGGGTTGAGATATACCTTTTGGACGATACCTCTTGTGGAGTACCTGGTCCGATACACACATGTCTCAAGATGTAGTTGGGGCTGTTGTGATTTGAGGTAGGCGTTGCTAGTAGTTGTGATGGGCGTCACACTAACCCCTTGTGAGTGCACGATAGGGTGCACGTCACACCAGCCCGACACTATGTTGCCGATACACCTAGCTGCACGACAGGCCCTTGGCCGTTATGTTTGCACAAGACACAGCGTTGCAGAAGTGAATGGCATGCATTGCCCGTTACCTTTGAAGTGCACAGATAGGGTTGGTTTCTATGTTGCTCGATATCACTCATAGATGAGGGTATCCTTCCCGTTACCACTATTGGTGAGGGTTTGTGGTGCTTTTAGTGGGAGTTCTGCCCCTCACATAAATCGACATGCTGAATGGTAATTGATATGGTAAAGCTTGTTTATGTAACACATATGTATTTACCCATGTATGTGATCATCTTGATTATCTGTATAAATATGAGATAGTGGTAAGCATGTAGTATGGTTTGATTTATGATGAAACCTAAGCTCATGATCACAAGTTGAGGCATGATTGATAAAGTATATAGTTATTAATGTCACCCTATATTGATAAGTATGGTCTTTCTGTTAAGCCTATGATTATTATGTACACTAACCATGCATGTGATACATAGCCAAGACAAAGTCTATGAGGTATATAAATATGATGAGTAACACTACTTTGATAAGTTACTCTTGATGATGATGTAAGCCTTGAAAGGCAGTGGCAGTATATGATGAGGGATTGAGATCCCATGGTATGTGATGATCCTTGAGATGGATCTGGATGAATGGCAAGAGGCCAAGTGATAACATGTAATAGGGATCCTTGTAATGGATCAGGATGATGTTGACTACAATGAAAGCATACTGTTGAGTTTCATACCATTTATGTTGTTATAGTTTGCATGTTATACAACTAGGTTGAATCTTGCAGTCCATATAAAAGATACTAATTAATCACAGTGGAATATACCATGTAGTTGCCCTGGCCATAGATCCATCATCGACAGGAGCTGGTGATGGTGAAATGGGTTCTCCTGCGGGTAAACCCAGAGTGCATATTTTTGAATATGCGAGGTTTCTCCTAGCCTAAAATAGTGAGGATTCGAGTGCAGCTATGGTTGCAGACTCGGGATATGAACAGAGCATGGTGAACAGGCCCATGGCTCAAGATATGCGATATGGGAGCATGAATTCATTGATGGCTCAGAGCACGGTGATCAGGCTCATGGCTCAGATATACTAGTGTCGTGACCTATACCGAGGCGGGCTAGAGGATCGGTAGCCTATGGAGCTGACCCTGTGGCTGAGGCCACTTAAGCATGAGACTGCGGTCCTGCTTGTGTTGTACTCGTACACTGACTATGAGGTGGGAGGTCGTGGAGTCCGGCTCTTCCATTTGACCTTGTATGGCACCAGCTTTGGGTTTCGCAACCGAAGGTTGGATTTGAGCGGTACGACTCACTTCCTCAGGGCATAATAATATGTAATTCAGCCGAATAGTATTTATTGCTTAAGACAAAACCCAGAACATTGGTTGAGGCCTTGTTTGTGCAGTTAACCTCGTTATACATACAGTTACTCATACGTTTTGCATGTTATGTGATAAGATCTTATGAACCTTATCTTGTCAATCATGTTCCATAAAGAGATAAGCGGTTATATGTCTTATGAACAGCCTGGTAAGCATGATGGTGTGAATAGCCTTGTTATATAGACTATTATCATTCTACGTTTTACTAGTTATATACTGTTGTTGCTTTACCCTTCTGGTTTTATAGTTTCGGCGGGGAGTTATGTTTCTCGCTGGGACAATGTTCAATTGTCTCACCCCGCTGGTTTTCAGGTGTTCAAGCTAGACGTGGTGGTGGTCGCGGAGTTGCGGTCGAGCAGCCAGACGAGCAGTAGAAGGCACGAGATGGATATGCTGTTGTTTTGGTGTTTTGTAGTAGAGTCTAGAGTCATCCCTATACTCTCAGGTCCTTGGGAGAATTTTGACGTTGTTTCACGATGTATGGCTGTTGATACTTTGTATATCCTGCTACTGGCTGGATATGGGCCTTTATGTATATATATAACAGGTGATGAACTCTTGTGATGACAAGACATCTGTTGCTCTAAGCTGTGGACACATACCAAGGCTTGTAAATGTTTATATAACTTGTTTTCTTGCAGGATGAGGACCTATATGTAATAGTTTCACAGGTTATCCATTTTCCTCAATCGGTTTTAATTAACCCGTGTTTTTAGTAATATGTGGTTATGGTGTTTTCCGCACGTTTTTGCGTAACACCTCGCTATCTGTGTGATAGTGGGATGTGTTGCCACAGTAATTTTATCACTGCAAAATTTGTGAATTACACTTGGGAATTATCAATGACAAGACAAATCATAACATTTTTTATAACTATTGTCTTGGTGTTGGATTTACGGGTCAGACCCGTTAGACCTAAAATTATTTGCGAGTCGAGCTAGGGTCAAGGGTTTGACCCAAAAATCCATCTTTTGCAAGTTTAAGGTCAAGCCAAAAAATGTTGACCCGATATGACCTGAAATAAAACCCACTCAATCCGAACCCAATTGCCACCCCTAATCCAAGTGGAGTTGCTCATGGTGGGATATAGTCCTAGTTAAGGGAATCTGATGATGAATCCACATGTTAGCCATGGTAGGGTTTAAATTTCTTCACACTCACACGCAGATGTGCATGTTTCACGCACACTGAAAATTGCTGCTCTGCCCTTACTGTCCTCTTATGTCACCAGCCACCCACCTGCCACCAGCCTACCCCTTATTCCCTATGCCCTACCCCCTATAAACACCCCTCCCTCTCCCTCTCTCTCACGCCCACTCCACTTTCCACACCCCCATTCTCTCACACACATGTCACTTCTCTCTCTCTCTCTCTCTCTCAAGTATGCTACCTCTCTCTCTCTTTCTCTCTCACTCACATGCCACTCATTAGACCAATATGCCAATTATGGTGCTAATGCACCCAATTCTTAGCGTATCCACATAATATAAAATGAACACAAATCTTAACACAATGTGTCTAATATTATTAATCAAACACCCAACAATGGTACTAATGCGCATAATTATGTTACTAATGTGCTCAATTCATAAGGTACATGAATAATAGAAAACTAACAAAAATCTTAATAGAATGTGCCTAATATTTATAGTAATTAACTCAATTAGAACGCTAATGCACCTAATTATGGCGCTAATGCACTTTCTTTGTGTGTGTGCATAATAATAAATTAGCATGAACCTTAATATAATGCTCATTATTTGAGTAAAATGTCTGATTATGGTGCTAATGCGCTCAATTATGGCGTTAATGCACTCATTTATGGCGTTGATGCATCTAGTTCTTAGGGTATATGCATAATTGTAAATTAGTATAAATCTTAACATAATATGTCTAATATTTGTAGTAAAGTGTTCAATTATGGTGTTAATGTACTCAAATTGACATGTATTGCGCCCAATTTGACATGTATCGCGCCCACAATCAAGCAATGCACCCTAGTTTTGAATGTGTCCTATTTAGACTTGAATATGTCAAGTTCAAACTTGATTGCACCTAGTTAGTATTGTAATGTGCCTTATTGTCAGTTCACCGCCACCACCATTATTATCATCAACAACAACAACGACATCATCATCATCAGCATGATTACCATCATGGTCGTCGTCGTCATCATCATCATCATCATAATCATCATCATCACCACCACCACCACCACCACCACCACCATCATCATCATCACCATCATCATCATCATCATCATCATCATCATCATCGTCGTCGTCATCGTCGTCGCCATCATCATCATAATCATCATCTTCTTCTTCTTATTATTTTTTCCTTTTCTTCTTCTTCTTGATTGCACCTAGTTTCACATGTATTGTACTCAGTTTGACATATATGGAACCCACAATCAATCAAATGCACCCAATTTGGACTTGACTGTGCTCAATTCAGCATTCAATCCAATTTGGACTTGAATGCATCCAGTTTGGACTTGAATGCACCCAGTTCAGACGTGATTGTGCCCAATTAATGTTGTGTCAATACACCTACTTTTGGTTGCAATACACCGTGTATCTCATGTATTACACCCAATTTGTAATGGAACACACCTAGTATGTAATGTAGTGCACCTACTTCATAGTGTGATGACCATCTTCTTCATTGTCATTATCATTTAGACTTGAATGCACCCTGTTTGGAGTTGAATGTGCGTACTTTTGGTTGCAATACACCATGTTTCTCATGTATTACACACTCAAATTGTAATGGAATGTGCCTAGTATGTAATGTAGTGCACCTACTTGATAGTGTGATGATCATATTCTCCATTATCATCATCATTTAGACTTAAATGCACCCTGTTTGGACTTGAATGGACCTACTTTTGGTTGCAATACACCATATTTCTCATGTATTACACCCAATTTTGAATGGAACGTGCCTAATATGTAATTAGTGCACTTACTTCATAGTATGATGACCATCTTCTTCTTCATCGTCATCAATTGGACTTGAATGCACCCCAATCTGTAATGGAATGAGCCTAGTATGTAATGTAGTGCACCTACTTCATAGTGTGATGACCATCTTCTTCATTATCATCATCATCATCATCATCATTGTCATATTATCGACATCATCATAATGCCCACATTAAGGTATCATATTATTTTTCTCAAAATATATCGATATTGATATTGTTAGATTGTATTTTTTGTAACAAATTTAATGGTTTTTATTTCGTCAAAAAATACACTACAAATTGAAAATTATACGTGATACAAATTTCTCTCTCCTATTTTTTGTCTTTTCTCTCATTACTTCCTTCTCCTGCCACGCATTTAATGTGTCAACCACTCACATCCCAGCCTGCAATCACCTGCAGCAGCATACAGTTTGCCATATTGTTTGCCTCGGGTCTCGGTAAGCCAAAACCACCCTCCCTTTGGTCCTGTGTGCCAAAACTTCCCTGTAAGTGCGCTTGAAACACGCATGAGGGGAAAGTGTGTGTGAGACACTCATTTCTTTCGGCGATAATGGGAGTTAGTACAATCAAGTTTTTGGCATGCGTCGAATGGGATGAACATAGGACTCTCATTTCTTGCTGCGATAATGGGAGCTAGCACAATCAAGTTTTTGGCATGCGTCAAATGGGATGAACATAGGAAACAACTTGTGCACATTTAACTCGTTTATTACCGTGGATGTGTAGTCCATTAAGATTCTTTCCTTTTAAGGGATACATTTCATTATCATGATTCCGATTGGATGATGCATTTTCCGCAACCAAAACTATTTATATTTGGCGTCCATTATAATATATTTAGGGAGGAAAATGACATTAACTCAACATAATTTCCAAAACAATATTTTTTTATGTATATAATTAAGAGAAAAAGATTCCCCCTCTCTTCCTTTGTCTGAATCAAGGCTAGACGAGGGTAAAAAATCAAATAATACTTGCCAATATGGTTCAACAACATCCTTGTTAGCACTTTCCATGCATAAAAGTGATGAATGCACCTAATACCCACATTAGAGAATAAGTTCAATATGTTGGGATAAAAAAAAATAAATGCCCCTACCAATATAGTTATGTTTTTATCTACATGTTATACAAAATAACGACCATTACATTTCGTAATACTTTAACTTGATTTTTTATTATGTAATTCATGTATATTTACACATACATCTATCTATGTGTATGAATACATATACAATTTAAAGTATATTTAACCCTAAAATGACCTATGAATGCACATTATATATATATATATATATATATATATATATATATATATATATATATATATATATATATATATATATATATATATATGGACATGGTATCAAATCTCATTTTACCATTTTTTTGATGCACCTAAATTTTGTGCGCATTTCATTTTTATGGTTAATGCGCCCAGATATTCTCATTTGAATTTTCCCAACATTTGGGTGCATTGAGATGTAAAATGAGAGTTTTTATAAATTATTATGAAAATGATTTTATTTTGTTTCTTCTTATAGAAAAGAGTGTATCACTGTGAATCTGTTTTCATAATTATCTGTCAATTCAAATCATGCATGTCGTTCATCTCTTTGTCCATATATTCGTTTACTTTGACGACATGACCATTTTTAGTAGCGACGTAACACTTAATCAGAGAAGAGTTGGACAACCATCTATTTTAGAAGAGTCGGCAAGATGGTTGCTCAAAGGGTAAGATTACTTAGTCCGATTATAATAAAAAAATCAATCTTAGAAAATGTATATGGACTATATTATAGATTGGACCATATAATAGATATTAGATATATGTTTTTTTCGATATAATATGTTATCTATTTTATTGCGTAATGATACCTCCAAGAATATCTGAGACTCTAACGTAGAGACATCCCTTCATTTTGTATGGGCGGATGATTATCTCGTTCCTCATTTTTAAATTGATGATGTGCATCACAAGTTTGTTTAGATATACCTAAAGGGATCCACATGTTGCATATTTCTCTAGTGTTCTGAAGTAAATTAGTATGGCTACTTGAAATATATTTGTTATTCTCAAATATCTAAGTATATTAACTAGAGTTGGAATCTTATATCTTTTTTCCTTACTACGAAACAACAATACCTACGATTGACATGTTTTTATTTATGATAATGTTTTCCTTGTTGTGAGAGTGGTATGGTCTGGTTTTCATATCTTGTGTGGTACTCATCTTCACAAATATAGGATGTGTTCCTGGTTTAGTCCATGGAACAAGCATGGCATCAATGATGTTTGTAATTACAATTATTATACTTAAAATATACATAGTAATCATCTCTTTTGAAAAGATTGTATTTCTGAGATGATTGATAGATGCTTACCTAAAATTTTGTTCTCATACTATAATGTATAGAACCACCTTTTACACCCTCAAAGAAATATGAATGTCACTGAAGAAACTCTTCATTGAGATCAAACATTTATTGGTATCTCAACTCTCTTTCCCTTATCATGTGTCTAATACAAGGACCAAATTCCAACATTCGTCACCCCCACCATATATACATATCCCAATAAAGGTCATACATAGGATGCTAGCATGTATCAAGACACAATGAAGTCGTTGTTTTAATCTCCTAGGGCCAAGTGTTCGAGTGTGAAGTGCACTACACATAGAGCAAACACTCAATATTTTATTTATTCACTTTTATGTTAACTACTTATACAATTTTGACATTACTTCTGCCTTTGAAAACACTCAATATTTTATTTACTCATTTGTATGTTAACTAATATAATTTTGACATTAACTTATGCCTTTGAAAACACTCAATATTTTATATATTCATTTGAAAAAACTCAATATTGACCCATAAATATATATGATTAACCCCAATTAAATAGTTAAATACTTAATTGACTCTAAAACCAAATGTAATTGGTTATATATCATCTTAAATATGATTTTAAATTCCAAACTTCTCTAATTTAAGTGATTTAGTGGAAAGAAACTTCATATTAATTATACTTAGAAAGGGGCCTAGAAATTCAAGAAAAATGTATGCATAGAGATTATGGTATGTTACACACCAATCCCACATAGCTTGAGGATCGTGGGGCTATCAATTAGCAAGTGAGGCATTCCCAGACATGTAGATCATATACATTCCCCTGTAATCTAGTTTGCTTTTGATTGACAAAGATTTGGCATTTCACAATCACAATCTGGATGTGCAACCCCGTATTACCACCACAACTCTCTCTAATTCATCTTCCCTATAAATCTCCTTAAAGATTGTTGCAAATCCATGTTGTGCAAGGGTTCCTTTGTGCTTGCACATGGACTATGCCTCGCACATAACACATAAAATAATGCCTTCCCAAAACATGTAATGCCATATGGGATACTACCTACCGACTCAACATTTTATAACTAAAGTGAACAACATTATATCCGCAACTCATATCAAAAGTTTAGATGATCTATAGTTTCCAAGAAAATCTTGTTTTAGTGCTCATAAAGTGCAAAAGCCTTGACTTTTTTATGTATATTTGTAAAGGGAGCACAACCATGTATCGATTTTATCATCCCATTGAAACACGATATGTGTTAAAAATTCAATTAAGATCAAAGAGCTAATCTGGTGGACCTGACCACCGTAGCAAAGCAAGTGAGATGTTGCCATCATTTGCAATGGATTCCCATTTATGACCGTGGTTGTTTTCAGTAACTGTGTAGATTTGGATTCAAGTATTACCTACATGTCACCTCAATTCCAAGCTGATGAAGTCTGTGAGTGTTACCGTTAAGCTCTATATTTGTTGTTGCTACCAACATGTATGCAAAAATGTGGGTGTTATCCAACTTCTTCCATCTATATATTTTTTCAATTGCTCCTTAAGACGTCTAGCGCCTGTGTGAGATCAACCATAAAGACAAGGGAGATTTCATCTGTTACATCCACATCCCACAATTTCCACTAGTTATGAGATTAGGGTGTAAATTGAGGATTAAAAATAATCCAAATATCACCACTAACTTTCTTTATGCAAAGTTCAGCAAGTGCGAGTTTTGGTCAAATGAGGTGTCCTTTCTTTGACATGTGATATCTGTTGAGGGTGTTTGTGTGGACCCCAAGAAGATTGAATCTGTGATAGAGTGGGAAGAGCCAAAGATGTCAACAAAAGTTTATAGTTTTCTTGGTTTGGTAGGATATTATAGGAGGTTCATCAAGAACTTCAGTGTCACTGTGTTAACCCTAACGAAGCTGGTGAGGAAAGATGTACCTTTCATCTTGGATGACAAGTTCCAACGTGCTTTCTAGTTTTTGAAAGAGAAGTTGACAAGTACACCAATGTTGGTGCTGTCAAAGCAAGGAAAAGGCTATATTGTATTTTGTGATGTCTCGAGCATTGGTCTGGGTTGTGTGATGATGCAAGACAAGAATGTGATCTCTTTCATGTCACAACAATTGAAGAAGCATGTGGAGAACTATCCCACACATGATCTGGAGCTTGCAATGATAGTCTATGCTTTGAAGATCTAGAGACACTACATTTATAGCAAGAAGTGTTAGACCTTCACTGACTCCAAGAACCTCAAGTACATCTTTTCACAATAGGAGTTGAACATGCGGTAGAGACACTGAATGGAGTTAATCAAAGACTATGATTGCACCATATATTACCATCCAGGGAATGCAAATGTCATGGCATACGCTCTAAGCAGGAAGTCTTCATCCTCATATACTGATAAGGCGTAGTTATATTCCTTAGTGTGTCATAAGAGAGACATGTTGGGATCCTTGCATCAGATGAACGTAAAGTTGGAGGTATCCATGCTAGTAGGAATGTTACAGTTGCAAGTGAAGCCTACATTGAGGTAGCAGATCCGAGATGCACAATAGAGTCATACTATGATACAACAAATCTGGTCAGAGTTCAATAACGAGAATCGTGATTGTTTTCACGAGTCAGGATGGAACAATATATTGTCACAGAAGAGTCATGATTCTTGATGGTTATAATCCGAGTAAGATGGTCCTAGAAGTGGGTCACTCTTCGATGTACACTATGCATCCAGGTAGCACCAAGATGTACCATAATCTTAAGGATTTGTATTGGTGTCCTGGCTTGAAGCGTGATGTGGTTGAGTTCATGGCAAAGTGTCCTCTGTGCCAGCAAGTTAAGGAAGAGCATCAAAATCCTATAAGGACTTTGCAACCCTTACCTATACCACAATACAAATGGGATCATGACATGATGGACTTTGTGGTTGGTCTGCCTAGGATAACTGAAGGTCATGATTCCATAAGGGTGATAGTTGATCAGTTGACAAAGACAACACATTTTTTTCCTATGAAGATGACGTATACTACAGAGAAGCTTTGTCAGATATATGTTGATGAGATTGTTCATTTGCATGGTATTCTAGCTACCATCGTGTCAATTTAGAGGTCCCTAGTTCACCAGTCATTTTTTGGAATGTCAACACACATCTATGGGTACACAATTGAAGTTCAGTACAATGCTTCACCCACAGACAGATGGACAGTTAGAGAAAACTATATAGACCTTAGATGATCTGTTTAGAGCATGTGTCTTACAGTTTTTGGGAAGATGGGATATACATCTCAGTTTGATAAAGTTTGTATATAATAACAGTTTTCAAAGGAGCATTGATATGGCACCTTATGAGGCCTTGTATGGGAGACATTGTAGATCTCCATTTTGTTGGTACGAGACTGGTGAGTATCAACTTCTAGGTCCTAAGCTTGTACAAAAAACAACAAAGAAGGTCAAAGTGATTCAATAGCAGTTGAAGGCAGCTGATATAGGTAGAAGTCGTATGTTGATAATCATTGCAGACCATTAGAGTTCGAAGTGGCAGACAGAGTGTACCTCAAGGTTTCTCCTTGAAAGATATTTTAAGGTTTGGAAAGAGGGGTAAGTTGGCTCCCCTATTTATGGGACCTTACCTTGTGGTGGCATGTGTTGGGAAGGTGGCTTACAAGTTAGAGTTGCCACTTGAGTTTCATAGGTTGCATCTAGTGTTTCATGTGTCTATGTTGAGGAAGTACCACCCTGATACAGAGTTGTTTTTGTAGCCAATAGAGGTTGTGCTAGATGAGGATATATCTTGTGTGGAAGGTCATGTATTGATCCTGGATAGGAGTATCAAGAAGTTGAAGAACAAGGACATAGTGTTGGTTAAGGTTCTATGGCATCATCTGGCATCGAGGAAGCCACATGGGATCTTGAGGAGGAGATGTGTAGGAAGTACCCATCTCTTTTTGTGTAGGATTTTGGGGGAGAAATCCTTGTTAGGGGTTTATGGTTGTAAGCCCCCTGGCCTAGCTTAGTGATTAAATGTGCTTTCTTTTCATAATAAGATGCTTGAACCTTAATCTAATCTCTTGAGATGCTTTTATAACATGTGACAATCTTATGTTTTCAATTTGGTCCTATTTGGTTGATGTTTGAGCAAGTTTTACTTGTTTTGAACCAAGTTGCAATTTACCCAAGTTTGAGGGTTATCTTGCAATTTGTCACATGTACAATGTGTTTCTTGTGCTTTAGCATCATGATAGATAGGATGATGTTTAGGGGCGCCTTGGTTGGACCATGGTTGATGATGTGACATCATCTGGTGAGTCTAAGGTTTGCTTGAGTTGCCTTATTGTAGTGTATCGACCTTGCTAGGATTTGAGTGTGTAGCGACTGTAACACCACTTTTAGATGAGTTTTGTGACCGCTACACTCACCCTAGGAGATGTTTTCCTCGACCTTGATGATCTTGATGTGCTTTGGTAGACATGGTTTGTCTTCTAGTGATGTCTTTTGACCATGTTTTGTTTGGTGATCTCTTGTAGCGGTCGCTACATGGTTCTTTGATATGTTTTGATCACAACAAGGATGGTGGTGACCCATGTGGTCGATACCCCACCTAGGTTGTATCACCATATGTTGCATGCATATGTTTAGTTGTTGCGTGGATGTTTCCTTGTTGGACAAGTATCCTTTTGGTTCCCTCTTGTGTTGACACCTCATGACCTTCTACCTCCCTCCTACCCACATGTATATATACACTCTTTTTTACATGCAAACAACTCTTTTAGCTCTCTTTCCTTCTCCTTTCTTTCTTGGCCAACCTTGAAGCTTGATGGATCTAGAGGGTGGTGATCTAGGTGCTTTGGTGGCCGATCACCTTTGAATGTGGTGTTCTTGAGCTTGATCATCCTTCTTGTGGTGATCTTTGGTGATCTTCTTCCTTGGTAAGTAGTTTTGAACCCTTGATCTCATTTTCTTTGCACCCTATCTCTCTTCTTCTCCTTTTTCAGCCATGAGACTATGGTGTTACCATGGTGGCATTCTCTTGAGGATCTTCTACTCACAAAGGTCTGAGACTATGGTTCAATCATGGTGGCACATATGTGAGAAGAAGCTTTCCTCTTTATCCTTTCCTCTTCTTTGATTCAGCCTAGGGTTGTTACCCTCCTTCTTGATCTATCCTTTGACCATGATGTTCTTCTCTTTGGACGTGACCTTGTTGCCAAAGTGTTGATCATGGTTGGAGATTCTTTCTCTCTCTTAGAGCTTGTGGTTTGGAGCTTGGTCTCTCCATAAGGCGGGTTATATAACTCTCTACCTTCTTCTATTATTTGCACCATAATCATGCTTGCATGCTACTACTTTAATGTCTAAAACTTGATGCTAATGTGCTAGATGAAGTTATCATGATCTAGGGTTTATGACTTTGTAGTATTCTTATGTAGATTTCTCTCTTTCTTAAACTCTGATTTCATGTACTCAATTGTTAAGTGATGGTTGAGGTGAAGTTCATACATGCACCATTATCCTTGTTTCTATTCCCATGCTAAGGTTCAGTCCTTATGTTTTTGTTGAGGTTTTGGATCAGTTTTCTTGAGGTTGGAGCTTGGTCTTCTCTCTCTTAGTTTGGTTTCTTGAGTAATCATCTTGGAGATTGGTTTTAGGGTTTTGATGCTCATCTTTTATCGAGTGTTTCTATCCTTGATGGTGCTTATTGTTATGATGTTATCCATCTGTTTTGATCATGGTTTATCTCTATTTTGAGGATGAATGTGTATGGTTGAGGTAATTTGACCTTGGTGGTCGCTACACTCACCCTAGTATTTTGGTCGACACAAGTTATTGGGTTGATTTTATTTTGGTTGTAGAGCTTTAAAATGATTTTGTTTCGGTCGACACTCATGTGACCTATTACGGTCAACACCCTTGGATTCTATGCTTGTTGTTGTTGGTGTGTATGCCCATAGAGCAAGTCATATGATGATTGTAATGGGATACTTTGTAAATGATTTGAATAATAATAAAGGAAATTTCCGTCTGTAAGTTTTAACTATTTTGAGATAAATAGTATAACATGATATATGTCTAAAGAATTATTTTACTAAATGACGTATGCCTTTGGGTTGAGGACTTGAACGATGAGATCATACGGATGTTAAAATTATACATTCTTGTTTTGCCCCTAGTCGGTTGTTATTGTGTAAATAACCATAGAAATTAATAACACATAAGACTAGAGTGTGTGTTGGTTGATGACAGAATCTCATTAGTCATGATATAGGATATCAAACCAAACACATATATTCATGTTAGAGAATAGTGCATCAGACAGACCCACCATAAGAGTGATGCATGGAAACCACACTTGGTTAGTCAGGATCAAATCTTATTGTATTGGTGGCGACTGTGGTTCTTAGACCTGAAATCACTGCACTCAACACAAGTCATTGGGTACACTTTGACATCATCAAACACAGTTCTGAAATATGGATTGTTATAAAGGTGATGATTGGGTGACTTTGACACATGGGGTTTTGACTGTGAGTGATAGATATGGGATTTGTCCCTCCTGAGGGAGTATGATATCCTAGCCACTTGATGAGTGAGACTGAGAAAAGCATGGCCATGCACATGTGAGTCAGTGTGTGACATTGAGCTTACATATATCTCAGACAGTCTACTCTGGATCAAGAAAAGTGGATTGAATGTTTGTAGAGGATGACATGTCCATGCCCCGACTTCAATCCAGATATCCGTGATAAAGGAACTATACATTCACTGTAACACCAATTACAGATTGTAGGGTTGAAAGTTGCTCTCCAACTTTCCTTTTCACTTAGGTAGCACTGATGTGCGACTAGGCACCACTCTTTGCCTGTGAAGTCATAAGTGGTTATGGACTTTCACTGCCAACATGAAATGGGACCTATAGGGTCACACACACAGGATTAACTTGGAAGAGGAGTTTATCCACGAATGATGTTTAGATTGATTACTAGAGTATTTAGGTATTCAATTAAACATTCAATCAATAGACTTGACTCATAATCATCAAGTTCAAGTGTTGAACCAATTTAATTAGAGTGTTAGATTGATTGAAAACTGCATTGACTGAATTCTGCAAAACCTGGACCACCAACCAACTGGTTCACTGGGTGAATTGATTGGCTCATGGTCAATGAGACGATCGGTTCACCTTGATGAACCAATCGGTTCAGCCAGACCGGATGAGCAAGGTAGGGTTGTCTCAATTTGTGAGAAAAGATATTCGTTTCACTTGTACAATTTGATTGGGGCATGAATTGATCTTTGGATTAATTGGAAATGAAATAGGAAAGTCAATTGTAGGCCAGTCAAGAATGTGAAATGATCAGTTCATTGGATGAATCGACCAGTTCATTTGTGAAATGACCAGTTCACCTACCATAGTGCAATCAGTTAGTGGAAATTTTGGACCCTTCTACTCTCGCACAGATTGGGAACCCTGACCCTGCCCTTTACTATAAATAGAGGGGTACAAGGGGATTCCCAGATAGCACAACTCAGAACATCAATTGCTCTACAAAGTTGTCCTCTCTGGTTGTCGTAACCGAGAGAGTGCCGATGGTCAACCACAGTTTGGGTGGTGACCAGGAGCTACACAGATGCCATCAAAGACTAGGTGGTTGAATGCCACACTAGCTGTGAGGTGTTGTCGCTAAGCAAGCCTCAGGACCAGGTACACCTTGCTAAACCATCCTTCCTTTTTCATAGTCGTTGATGTGATCTGTTGTTTTTTGGGTTTGTGGTGAGAAATGTTTTGTTTCCACTGCGTTCTATGTCTCACAAAACCCAATAGTGGTATAAGAGCCACATCAATGTTCTATGTTTTAGGATTAATTGATACGATCAACTTTGTTTTTATGCCTTTTATTTATTGCATGCGATGTGAATACTTAACTGGCATATATGCATGTCCAATTTAAATCCACAAATCCCAAATACACATATATGATATGGTATATATATGCATTCGATATGCGTCACCTTAAAATGGTTTTTGGTGGATGTGTAGAATGGTTATGGCCTATAAATCCCTATGTGTTCTTAGTTGGTTGTGGTTGTTTACATCTCGGTCTGCATACTGAGTCCCTTCACCTATTCCTGATGTAACTCGAGATAACTTGAGATTTCTCATCTACCTTTGCTCTCCCCAATGTAACTTGGGGTTTCCCAAAGCAATATGTAAAATAGGATAGTTTATTTCTTATTATGTTGAAGAATGGTGGGTACCCAGACAAGCATTTGGAGGACTGAGACGAATGCCTCATGGAGCGAGACGATCGACTGGTGGGCTGAGACGACTATCTCATGGAGCGAGACGAGCGGTTGGTGGCCTGAGGAGGTGCACGACGACCTAACAAACTGATCGTCTGGAGGAGCCAGACGATCGGCTGGTGGCACCCAACCGACTAGCCGGGAGGTGAGCCGATCAGTCATGGGATGAGCTGATCAACCCAGAACAGCTAAAGCACATGACTTCATCTTTTATAGGTTTCTGCATTTGATGTAGACCTAGATGACCGTAATTCCTTGTGGCTCAAGGAATTACAATAGGATGGCCATAATCATCGCTTTATTGCTTCACATGTTTTCTTGTGGGATATAGCATGTATATGATACGTACTTTGTATGTGGTGATTGGATATGTATATATATATATATATATATATATATATATATATATATATATATATATATATATATATATATATATATATATAAACCAAACCCCTCAATAAATATTAAGTTTAAGATGCCTTCCATTAGCGGCACACATGAAAAGCTTGATCGACAAGCATAGGCATCCCAAGGGTGGTGCATTGTCTATCTCGTGGATGTGTGATGGTAGTTGTGTGGGCCCGCCAAGCGGGGTGCACTTCTATTGTGTCGGCTTTTGGGTCAGACTTAACTAAGTGGTCTTAATGGGATTAAGCACTTAGATGCATGGAGATGTTCATGAAAAAGAGTTGCACATGTCATCTATCCAATATTTGCATATGATGCAATTGGTAAGTGTTACCTACCTTAATAATTGATTATGGATGCTGATGTTGGCCGGGTAATAATGCAATTTTTTTTAATCTTGGCCCACTAGAAGGTTGTACGCTGCAATCTTCTAAATTGATGGTGAGGGCTGTCGATTTGATCAAAGTAGTGGGACTGGTAATTAATTAAAGGCCTAATTAAATATCGTCAACTTTATTCAAATCAAATAAAAAGGAGTTTTTGACAAAATGCAAATGTTTTCTCTTGTAGAATCAAATGGCAAAGAAATCATCTTTTAAATATGTCAAATTAATTGAGATAAATTTCCATAACTAGTTAAGGACTATGAGAAGTGTTCTGCATACTCCTAAGATACCAGTGGCCTTAGAATCCGCTCTATGTATGCTTAAGGCATTGTTTGAGGTTGAAAAGAAGAAGGATAGTTCCATGATAATGATCAGTGGAATAAAATCCAAGGGAAAAGGCAAGGGAGAGAAATGTTCTCTCGCCATGCTAAAATCCATGTATTTTACGCGCAAAACATGAAGAGGATTGAACGAATCATGGAAGATGAAGCAAGAGATAGAGATCTCTATTTCAGGTGTATACGTGATAGAGATTAACTTTTATACTTCTTCATCATGGGTACTTGATACCGGATGTGGATCACACATTTGTTCAAATGTGAAGGATCTGAAAAGAAGTAGGCCTTTAGGGAAAGGCGAGGTTGAACTATGTGTTTCTAATGGGGCAAGAGTTGCTGCCAATGTCGTAGGAACCTATGAGTTATCTCTACCTAGTGGGATGATAATAGACTTATAGAACTTCTATTATATACCTTCCATAAATAGGAATATCATTTATGTATCTTGTTTGGACAAGGATGGATTTGAATTTCTTATTAAGAATGGAAAGTGTTACATTTCTAAAGATGGGATCTTTTATGGAAGTGCCCCAATGTCTTACGATCTATACTTGATAGATCTACAGACAAGTGTATACAACATAAACACCAAATGATAGAAACTCAATGACTCAAATAAAACATACCTTTGGCATTTTTGTCTAGGGCACATAAATGAGAATCACATATCTAGACTCCATAAGGATGGTTATCTGGACTCTTTTTATTATGAATCAATAGAAACATGTGAATCTTATTTGTTGGGCAAGATGACTAAGGCTCCCTTTTTAGGAAAATGTGAGAGAGCTAGTGATCAATTAGGACTCATACATACTGATGTATGTGGGCCTTTTAGAACATGTTCTAGAGGTGGGTATCAATACTTTATTAACTTTACTGATGACTTCAGTAGGTATGTCTATGTTTACCTGATGAAACATAAGTCTGAAACTCTTTAAAGGTTCAAGGATTTTATGAATGAAGTACAAAACCAACTTGGAAAAAGTATTAAGGCACTCTGATCCGATCGAGGTGGAGAATACTTAAGCTAAGAGTTTGAGAACCTTCTAAGAGCATGTGGTATTGTATCACAATGGTCTCCTCCTGGAACACCATAGTATAATGGTGTATCAGAAAGAAGGAATCACACATTACTGGATATGGTGCGATCTATGATGAGTTTTGCCGAACTTCCAACTTCCTCCTGGGGTCATGCTCTTGAAACCACCACGTTTACACTTAACCGTGTATCATCTAAATCGGTTCAAAAGACACCATATGAGATATGGTATGGGAAGCGTCCCAATGTGTCTTTTATAAAGATTTGGGGTTGTGAAGCTGATGTCAGGAAAATATTTTCTGAAAAGCTTGGACCCAAATATGATAAATGTTATTTTGTTAGATACCCTTTGGAGACCAAAGGATATTACTTTTATTCCCAATATGACAACAAAGTGTTTGTTGCCAGGGATGTTGTATTCCTAGAGAAGGAATTTGTTTCCAAAGGAAATAGTGGGAGGAAAATAGAGCTCAAAGAGGTTCGAGCCCAACAAGAAAACATTGAACCAATAGATGTACAACAAGAAAATAGAGATTCACAAGTGTTTGTGGAATCTCAGTCTCCTCAAGTAACACATGGACCTCGTAGATCTAGTAGGACACGTCTTGAGCCTGGGAGATTTGGATATCTTGTGACTCAGGAAGGTAGTGAATTGGTCATAGATGATGAGCCAACTACCTATCTAGAAGCTATAGAGGGACTAGATTTTGAGAAATGGCTTGAGGCCATGAGATCTGAAATGGAATCCATGTATGCCAACAAGGTATGGACTTTGGTGGAACCACCTAAAGGGGTAAAACCCATAGGGTGCAAGTGGGTCTTCAAGAAGAAGACCGACATGGATGGCAATGTGTAAAATTATAAAGGCAGATTGGTTGCAAAGGGTTTCAGACAAGTTCATGGTGTTGACTATGATGAAACCTTTTCTCCAGATGTCATGATTAAGTCCATCAGGATCATGCTCACTATTGCATCCTACTATGACTATGAAATTTGGCAGATGGATGTTAAAACCACATTCCTTAACATGAATATAGTGGAGGATGTGTACATGACATAACTTGAAGGTTTTATAGATCCAAAGAATGCCAATAAAGTTTGTAATCTGTAAAGGTCAATCTATGGATTGAAGCAAGCATCTCAGATATGGAATCTTCAATTTGACGAAGCAGTCAAAGAGTTTGGCTTTAGTTAAAATGAAGATGAACCTTGTATGTACAAGAAGGTTAGTGGGAGCATGACTACATTCCTCATATGTATGTAGATGACAAACTATTGATGGGGAATGACATCTCTGCCTTGCAGAAGGTAAAGACATGGCTTGGAAATACATTCTCAATGAAGTACTTAGGAGAAGCATCCTATATCTCGGGAATCAATATTTATAGAGATATATCTAGAAGGCTTCTTGGACTAAGTCAGAGAACGTACATTGACAAGGTGTTGAAGAGGTTCAACATGGAGAACTCAAAGAGAGGAAACATACCCATGGGGCATGGAGTTACCATCTCTAGAGCTCAATTTCCCTGATCTTATGAAGAGAGGGAGCATATGAATGGGATTTTGTATGCATCAGCCATTGGATCCATCATGTATGCAATGTGGTGCACCCATCCCGGTGTCTCATATGCACTCAGCATGATGAGTAGGTACCCGTCAGATCCTGGAGATGCTCACTGGATAGCTGTGAAGAACATCCTAAAGTACTTGAGAAGGACTAAGATCAGTTACTCATTTACGGCAGTGAGGAAGAGTTAGTTATAAAGGGTTACACCGATGTGAGCTTCCAAACCGATAAAGATTATTACCAATCGCAGTCAGGATTTGTATTTTTTTCTTAACAATGGAGCTATGATTTGGAAGAGTTTCAAGCAAGAGACGGTTGCGGATTCTACTACAGAGGCCAAGTATATTTTTGCATCCCATGCAACAAAGGAGGCTATGTGGATCAAGAAGTTCATCTCTAAACTTGGGGTGGTTCCTAGCAATTGTGATGCAATTGAGATTTATTGTGACAACAATGGAGCTATTGCTCAAGCTAAAGAATCCAGATCACATCAGTGGTCCAAGATTATACTGAGGCACTTCCATCTCATATGAGAAATCATATAGTGAGGAGATGTGAAGATTTGTAGAGTACCAACTAAAGACAATATTGTCGATCCCCTGATGAAGACACTTTCACAGCAGAAGTATGATGGTCATGCTAGGTCACAATGACTGAGGTTCCTGGGTGATTGGATATAAGTGCAAGTGGGAGTCTGTTGGTGTGTATGCCCATAAAGAAAGTCATATGATGATTGTAATGGGATACTTTATAAATGATTTGAATAATAATAAAGGCAATTTTCATATGTATGTTTTAACTATTTTGAGATAAGTAGTATAACATGATAGATGTCTAAAGAATTGTTTTACTCAATGACATATGCCTTCGGGTTGAGGACCTGAACAATGAGATCATATGGATGTGAAGAGTATACATTCTTGTTTTGTCCCTAGTCGGTTGTTATTGTGGAAATAACCATAGATATCAATAACACATAAAACTAGAGTATGTGTTGGTTGATGATAGAATCTCATTAGTCATGATATAGGATACCAAACCAAGCACACAGATACATGTTAGAGAACAGTGTATCAGACAGACCCACCATAAGAGTGATGCATGGAAACCACACTTGGTTAGTCAGGATCAGCTCTTATTGTATTGGTGGTAACTGTGGTTCTTAGACCTGAAATCACTGCACTCAACACATGTCATTTGGTACACTTTGACATCATCAAACACAATTTTGAAATATGGATTGTTATAAAGGTGATGATTGGGTGGCTTTGATACATGGGGTTTTAACTATGAGTGATGGATATGGGATTTGTCCCTCATGAGGGAGTATGAGATCCTGACCACTTTATGAGTGAGACTGAGAAAAGCATGGCCATGAACATGTGAGTCAATATGTGACGTTGAGCTTACATATATCTCAGACAGTCTACTCTGTATCAAGAAACATGGATTGAACATTTGTAGAGGATGACATGTCCATGCCTCAAGTTCAATCTGAATATCAGTGACAAAGGAACTATACATTTACTACAACACCAATTACGAATTGTAGGGTTGAAAGTTGTTCTCCAACTTTCCCTTTTACTTGGGTAGTACTGATGTGCGACTAGGCACCGCTCTTTACCTGTGAAGTCATAAGTGGTTATGGACTTTCACTGCCAACGTGAAATGGGACCTATAGGGTCACACACATAGGATTAACCTGGAAGAGGACTTTATCCACGAATGATGTTTAGATTGATTACTAAAGTGTTTAGGTATTCAATTAAACATTCAATCAATAGACTTGACTCAGAATCATCAAGTTCAAGTGTTGAACCAATTTGATTAGAGTGTCAGATTGATTGAGAACTGCTTTGACTGAGTTCTGCACAACCTGGACCACCAACCGACCGGTTCACTGGGTGAACCGATCGGCTCATGGTCAATGAGACGACTGCTTCACCTTGATGAACTGATCGGTGTAGTTGGACCAGAAGAGAGATGTAGGGTTGTCTTTGTTTGTGAGAAAAGATTTTTATTTCACGTGTAGAATTCGATTGGGACAAGAATTGATCTTTGGATTAATTGGAAATGAAAGAGGAAAGTCAATTGCAGGCTTTTTAGGAATGTGAAATGACTGGTTCACTGGGTGAACCAACTGGTTCAAACTCCCAACCGATCGGTTCGCCTGCCGCGGTATAATTAGTTCATGGAAATTCCATACCCTTCTACTCCCGCACAAAATTGGGAACCCTGACCCTACCCTTTACTATAAATAGAGGGTTACATGGGGCTTGCTAGATAGCACAAATCAGAACATCAGTTGCTCTGCAAAGTTGTCCTCTCTAGTTGTGGTAACCGAGAGAGCCCAAGAAAGTGCTACCCAACCAGGGAGGCACAATAAGGAAAAGAACTACAGGACGACAACTGGTGGTGGGAGAGTGTGTCGGTGACTAGTATGTCGATAGGAGGGGATGACTCCTAGTGTCCTGTGGGACAGGACGACTAGAGTTCCCAGTAGTCCATGTGGACTATCTATAGAGGCGGGAGGCTTTTGTCGCTCAGGAGGACGATGGTCAACCACAGCCTGGGTGGAGACCAGAAGCTGCATAAATGTTGTCGAAGACCAAGTGGTTGAAGGCCACACTAGATGCGAGGTATTGTCACTGAGCAAGCCTCAGGACTAGGTACACCTTGCTAAAATCATCCTTCCTATTTCATATCCGTTGATGCGATCTGCTGTTTTATGGGTTTGTGGTGAGAAATTTTTGTTTTCGATGCGTTCTCTGTCTCACAAAACCCAACAGTCACAACACATGTTTGGTTTGGTGTGTGTTTCGATTGAAACACTAATCCTAATGGTTGATGGTCGTAACACCTAAGGATCACTACACATGTCTCCAGTTGATGTTGTGTTTCGGTTGAAAGACCATGCTTTGATGGTTGGTTGTGACATAGGTATGTTGTTGCGGTTGCTACACCCATATGTGTTGCGGCCACAACACCATGTCTTGAAGGTGTGTTGGATACACACACATGACACCACGTGATCGCTACACCATGTTGGTCACTACATATATGTAACAAGAGTAATATTTCTACACGTGTACATGTGATTGATGGTTAACACATTGTATTGATTGGATGATGGTTTATTTAACCCTAATAATGTTTCTTAACCGTAATGTGCTCCAAACATATGGGAGGTGATGAATCTAAGGTTTGGTGGTTGAATGGTAATATGGAACCCTAATCTACTAAGTGTATGAAACCCTAACCTAAACCTAGGGTATGCTATACTTGTTGAGCCTGCTTGGATAATTAGTATGTTATTTTGTTTTCTCTCTCCTACTTGTGCAATCCTAACCTTGTAGGTGGAATGAATGTCATAGCTATGTGAATTATATGGTGATTCTTATATAATACAAGTGTTGATTGTGTGCAATGTTGAGGCACACTATGATATTGAATGAGCAGGAATAACAAGTTTCGGTCTAATGACCTATCAAGTGCCTTGTGCCTAGATTGAGGTGAAATCCTCTAGAGATGTGATTAACGGATTGATATCCCAGAGTGGTGTGATGTTGGTGATGGCCTTGTGCGTAACGATAGTCACCAAACTGACAAACAAATTGTTACTAATTATGCAGAATAATCATAAGAAATAGATTAACAAAAAGCACTAAAAATTAAAATCATTTTCTTTGCAAAGAGATCCATTTCTAGGAAAACTCTTTAAGGAAGAACCCAAAACCTAATATTCACATTGATCATTTATTGTACATACACTGCACCATCTCTTCTCAAGGATAACATATAACAGTTGCTTTTTCAAAACATATACTTAAAGCAACATCAAACCTCGAGGCATACAAGCCAAACTCTCAGATTGTTCATAAAACCAACGCATACTAAATCCAATGACCTGAGAGTACAGAGACGACACATAGGATTACTTTCTACAAGACACGACAGACAGTACACTCAACCTGAGCTGTCACTACTGTCCCTATTGCTGGTGTTCTTTCTCTGTAGTATAGTCTCACTCACCCTCGTACACGTCCACCTAAAAAAATGTGGATCCCACGGGGTGAGACAATTATCCCAGTGAGAGATAACTCTCCGCCAACAATGTTATTCTCACAGTGAAATAGAATTAAACTGAGCAGAGGATATGCAGTTTAGAATATTCTCGTCTTTTAAGGCATTGTAACTATCTATGATAGAGCAGTAAATCATCTATTCACTTTATAAGGAATATGAAGAACATGTATATCATTTACCCATAATACTATATCAACATCTCAAGCTTATCCTATGATGCTCATTATCATGGTATGTCATCCATGAATCATTCTCATTTCTATCTATTGGCCTCAACCAATCTGCTAGCCAGGTGTTGGATTATACCATTCATGTGAATGTACATCATCATAATCAGTTCTAGGTATTGGCTTTGCCAATCCTGTGAAACTATTCCAGGTATTGGACTATGCCAATCCTTTGATAACAACCAGGTGTTGGGTTATTATCAACCCTGTGATAACAACCAGGCATTGGGTTATTACCAATCCTGTGACAGCCAGGTATTGGGTTATTATCAATCCTGTGATTAACAACCAGGTATTGGACTCTACCAATCCTGTGATTAAAATCCAGGCATTGGGTTATTACCAATCATGTGACAGCCAGGTATTGGGTTATTACCAATCCTATGATTAACAACCAGGTATTGGACTCTACCAATCCTGTGATTAATAGCCAGGCATTGGGTTATTACCAATCCTGTGATAGTAAGGTATTGGGTTATTACCAATCCTGTGATTAACAGCCAGGCATTGGGTCATTACCAATCCTGTGATTAACAGCCAGGTATTGGACTCTACCAATCATGTGATTAACAACCAGGCATTCAGTTATTACCAATCCTGTGACAGCCAGGTATTGGGTTATTACCAATCCTGTGATTAACAACCAGGTATTGGACTCCACCAAACCTGTGATTAACAGCCAATAATTGGGTTATTACCAATCCTGTGACATCCAGGTATTGGGTTATTACCAATCCAATGATTAACAACCAGGCATTGGGTTATTACCAATCCTGTGATTAACAACCAGGTATTGGACTCTACCAATCTTGTGATTAACAACCAGACATTGGGTTATTACCAATCATGTGACATCCAGGCATTGGGTTATTACCAATCCTGTGATTAACAGCCAAGTATTGGACTCTACCAATCCTGTGATTAATAGCCAGGCATTGGGTTATTACCAATCCTGTGACAACTAGGTATTGGGTTATTACCAATCCTGTGATTAATAGCTAGGTATTGGACTCTACCAATCCTGTGATTAATAGCTAGGCATTGGTTTATTACCAATCCTGTGACAACCAGGTATTGGGTTATTACCAATCCTGTGATTAACAGCCATGCATTGGGTTATTACCAATCCTGTGAAACTATTCCAGGCATTGGACTATGCCAATCCTGTGCATCTCATCATTGAATACCACATCACCTTTACTAGGCATTATACCTTGGCCAAACCATCATACTTATTCACATCCTTTATGTAATACAAGCATTCCTTTTATCTCATTTAAGCATATTCAAAACACCATAGCCCTTATTTGGATATAAGCATAAGGAATGTATGATTAAGATTTCATTATTATTATTGTATCCATTTATTATTATTATTATGTTACTAAGTTTCCATTTCCTAGTTTATTTGAACATTATCATTTCTTACATGAAACTTTTCTCACTAGGCAACAACTATTCACATGGATAACAAGGCCCATTAAACATCTTGTCACCTCTCACTACGCAACAACTAACCACATGGCTCACAAGGCCCATTAAACATCTTGTCACCTCTCATTAGGCAAAAACTATTCACATGGCTCACAAGGTCATTAAACATCTTGTCACCTCTCACTAGGCAACAACTATTCACATGGCTCACAAGGCCATTAAACATCTTGTCACCTCTCACTAGGCAACAACTATTCACATGGCTCATAAGGCCATTAAACATCTTGTCACCTCTCACTAGGCAACAACTAATAGGGTTAGGGTTTCCCTTTATAGCCGAAAAGGGTTTCAAGTTCATATTATTAATTCAAACCCTAATTCATTGCTCCACACATCTAGGAGCATACATTGATATCATAAGTATTCAATTATACTTATTTATTCTCATCTTTTATCATTAAATGATAATCAACACAAAGTATGAGTTTCTCTCTCATCCTCTCTAGGATATTGATTACGTCATACTTTATTATCTTGGCTTAACCCTTTCTCAAGGTATGATAGTCTACACTTATCAAAGTGAAATACATCTCAATGTAATAATTGACATGACACACTTCATGTGTTACTCATCCAAGTATATTGGATTTAAGGTGCATCAACCTTGAGGTGCTGAATGTAGTATTTATCATGCCTTGATGTATTACTTCCCTCATTACTTTTAACTTATTTAACTTCATCAACTTATCTTGTATTAGGGTATATACCATCCTAATACTTTATGCACTAACACATCACATTTATCATGTAGTGTATTGGCCATAAGTCACACATTTGAATTACCCAACTATCATCAATGATATGGGCTCATCTCGGGTCAAGGCATTGTTAATATAAGGTTGTCCATTATCAACCACTCTAGGTCTTTCACCTATCAAGTTATTAGCCACACCATTACTTGGTGTTACACTCATCACTCGTAAGAGTGTCTTGCCCTCACCTTTACAAGGTATCTCGGGTTAAAAGTGTGCATATGTTCACCATATCGGGTTGTAAGTATATAGGCACCACCATATCGGGCTAGAAGTATATACACACCATTCATATCGGGATAGAGGTGTTTATATGTGTTAAACATGTCGTGTATTAAGCCATCACCATGTCAGGATAGACATCAGCTAGGGTTGTGTATCGGGCTACCATATCGTGCAATAGAACTTACTATTCTTCACTCATATCGGGTTACCCAAATTAGGGTTTCATGTCAACTTATAAGTATTCATTTAACCTTATATCATGCATGGAGTCTATACTTGACTCCCTATCATGAAATAGGTGTATACTACACCCCCATATCGTGCAAGAAGGTATACAATCATATCCATATCTTTTTAGTGAAGTAGGTGCATCACCATATCAGGTTAGAGGTGCTTGCTTGTGTGCTTGCACCCGATATCACTTTTATAAAGTGATACCATCATCTTCAAGCTCTAGACCTTTATTCTAACTATTATAGTTCATGAAACAGGTCTAATCAACTACTAGGACTCATAATTTCATCAACAATTTCAGGAAATTTTGGAATTAAAAGTAATTCATTAAGTATAGCAATTTAGGTGATGAATAATAACATGGTTGAGTTCAAGTTATATAACCCACCTTAAGAGCAACTTCAAAGCTCCAAGATCCAAATATCCACGTTCCTAAGGTTGAATATGACTTTATAAAAAGTCCAAGGCTCGTTCACAACTCCTTCATATCAAGGAATCACCATGGATAAGCAATTGGTGAAGAAGAAAAGAAAGGAAGATCAAAACCCTAAAATCATGCTTCAATCAAAGGTTGAAGATGATCATGACCTCACCTTAGGGTTAAGTATTGAGATCCTTCTTGCTCTATCACCTTTGCACGATACCTCACATCCCTTGCATGATATGCCACCACTTGTGGCCGATATCCTCCTCACTTGGGGCAAAAAACACTTCACTATGGCCGATATCACCCTTTTTGGCCGATATCACCCTACTTGGGCGATATGATCTTGCTATGGGCGATACCCAAGGCCCATGCATGATACCACATCACTCCTGCACGATAAAGGGATCCTATGCACGATACCGTAGGGTAGGAGGGTGGTAAGATCCGAAAATTCCACTAAGGGGTGAAACTAGGGGTATATATATTTGTTGCTCACGAAGGAAGGTAAACATGAGGTGTCATCAATTTGAGCTAGTAGGTGACAAGTGTCCATGCATGGATGAAAGGTGTACATGCATGCATAAACATTTATCTTGACATGAAAAATGGTTGAGGATCATTTAGGGATAAGGATTCGTCCATTACATATCCTTTTGAATATGATATATCAATTAAATCATCACTTTTTCCACTACCTGATACAACTTTTCTAAGGAAGTTGTAACCTGGCACAACTCAACTCCTTGAGGTGATTTGCATGACATGGCCTTTTCCAATAGCCCACAAAATGATATGAGGCTTTTCCTATGGCTCCTTGTCCGATAGGCACTCATATATAAGCTTTTCAACTTGATACAACTCAAGTTAGGGTTTCATATTCAACCCCTTTTCTTGATCATTTTATCACCAAGAATACCATCACTCATAATTGATTCAAACATGGTGTATCATTAATTATCTCTCCTATAAATTATACATAGAGGAATTAGGGACACTCTAGAGGTGGTAATTTGCATATCCACCCTACATTTTGGGTAAATTACAATTTGTACCAAAATTGGTGCACAAGTCACCAGCATTATTCAAACAAGTTCAAACTTGGAATTTAGGTTTTCGACAAGCCACCACCTTACATCATTATCTCTATATTATTATAAAACACATGAGGCATGTTCAACATGTGACATTTTGCAATATAGCCCCTCATCTTGGGTAAATTGCACTTTGGTCCAAAACAAAGGAACATTGCTCAAACAACATTAAATCAGGACCAAACTTGGAACATAAGTATGTCACATGATAACAAAACACCTTAGAGGATTATATTAAAGTTCTAAGAAACTTTATTAGCCAAAACAAATAGGGTTACCTCATAACCCAGGTCAGGGTTGTTACATTGTGAATGGCACTAATACAAGTTTCATGTGATGATGTGCAAGGCACACCTTATATGTGTTATATCTTCTGAAGTTGTTATATAGTTATGCTTGGTAAATTGAATTAGGGTTTTGTATGTCCACTTGTATGAGGAAGCCTTAATTACCCAATTTACATAACTAATAAAGTGAAACCTAAATCTTGTAGTTTCCATGTGCCATAGATCCATTCCAATGTTAGTTTTATTGTTGGATGGTGAAACGAGTAACTCCTATGGGAAACTCATAGCACATATTTTTGAATATGTGGGGGAACAAGTTGAGTGGACGCCATTATGTCCACAATTACAGGTTGTGTTTTGTGGTATTGAGATATTTGATAATGTCAGTAGTGCAACTGCATCATTCCCTTTTAGAACGATCATGCATGAGCCTATTCTCGAGCATCATGACATGTACCAAGGTGGGCTAGGTGTTTTATAAGCACAACCGTGGGTGAGCTGATCCTTTAGCTTGATAATGTGTCATTGTTTGTAGTTGAATGATATGTCTCTATGGTGTTTCTATTGTACTGACAAAGAGGTGTTGAAGAGGTCATGAATTTCAACCCTTCCATAGACCTTGTATGGCACCGATTTCAACTTTGCAGTGGTCGGTTGGATTTAGATGGTATGAATCAAATCCTCAGGGCATTTATAAAAGATGTAATATAGTCATGTAGTATATTTTCATAGGTTTAAACACAAATCACATTGGTTGACCCTTTTCCTTGATCTTGTACTGTTTAGTTTATAACAGTTATACATGTTCTTCATATTTCTTTTAAAAGCATAAAATCTTCTACTGTTCAGTTGTAGATACCTAAACTGTTTAAATATTGTTACTTGCCTTGCTTTTATCACTGAACTGAATCTGCTCGTAATGTTTAATATGCTCAGTATAATCCACCTGTGCTTAAATAGATGTTGGCCGAGAGTTATATCTCTCGTTGGGACTTTGGTTTCACCCTGTGGGTTTCCACATCTTTTAAGTGGTCATACATGACAAGGTAAAGATCGTGCGGTTGAGGCTAAGCAGAAAGAGGAGCATAGATCTTGAAAGGTTGGATATGCTTCTAGTGTTTTGAAGTAGATTCCTATGTGTCGTCCCTATACACTCAGGTCCTTGGGGGTGTTTTGTAGGTGTTATATGTCGAGGAAATGATTTTGGCTATATACCTTGTTGTACAGATATGGCATGTATATGTGACAAGTTATATATATGTGAAACAAGTTGTGGCTAGTGAGCTAGTGAACAATATCATGTAATAATCTTTTGGCAGGAAATATATATATATATATATATATATATATATATATATATATAAGTGGTTTTGTGGACTTAGATGTATATGTTCCCACTTAAAGTGGACATGTGAGATTAGTTTTAATTTCTTGTGTTTTCTGGTAACTTGATTGATTAGTTTTAATACCGCATTTGTTCTTAGTAATCTCACTTTGTGGTGTCGGGGCATCACAGTTTGGTTGGTATTAGAGACTTAGGTTCGCTGAGTCTACATGGACATAGGACTTGGGTTGTGTTTGTTCTAGTATCCTCCATTATATCTTATGCTAACTTCTACTTATGCAGAAGAAGAAGAAGAGAAGAAAAGGTGTCTGGAGAAAATGAAGAACATGATGCTAAGAGCAGTGTTGTTGTACTATGTGGTGGTGTCAAGAGGTAGGAGAGGGTTGATGTTGTGCCTGAGACGCCCCAGTTTGACCCAGCCATGATGGAAAACCCCACTTTCCAGTCCTTTTTTGGATAGTTTTGGCTAGGATGATGCATATGGCAGACAGGATGCACGTGCCCCAAGCTAGGGTAGTTGTTCCCAATGCAGAATCTCTGGGTTATGGGAAGACCTTCAAGAGGTTGAGACATGGAGGAGCAGTGGAGTACGCTGGTGCGATAGATACAACAGATGCTAACCTATGGTTGACAGAGTTAGAAAGGCCTTCAAGATCCTCAACAACCCTGAGGATGACAAAGTGAAGCATGATGTGTATCTTTTGAAGGGGAGTGGTGGACATTGGTGGGCCATTTAAGAGGAGAAGAGGCCTAGTGCTGCTATCAGTCAGGAAGAGCTCTGATGAGAGTTTGTGAGTCAGTACTTTCCTCATACCTATTTGGATGAGAATATTTCACAGTTTGAGAAGATTCAGCAGAGATCTATGACGATCAATGAGTATGAAGCTAAGTTTATGGAGCTTTTGAGGTTTTGTCCCCATATGTAAGTGATGGACAAGGAGAGAATCATACGGTTCAAGAAGGGTTTTAGCTATGAGTTGATGACTCTAGTTTCATCTCTAGAGAACTGAGAGAAGTTTCCCACATTTGTGGAGTCTATCAGGAGGGCAAAACAGTCAGTGGTGAAGAAGCGAGAGGCATATACCAAGAAGAGACCAGCGCACTATCAAGGACATTCGTCTGGATGTTTCAAGAAGCCTAGGTTTTTAGCACCACCGTCACAATAGAGATAAGCGAGCCAGTCGCAGTGGTCATAGAGAAGAGGAAGAGGTCATATATTTCCACCAATAGGAGCCTACAATGTGGCATCAGTGTTAGTAATAGGGTCGTTTAGGCCATGGACATAGAGTAGGACATGCTATAAGTGTGAACAAATCGAGCATACGAAGTCGTACTGCCCAATAAAGGATTATGAGGTGACCCATCAACTGGGATAGAGTTAGCAGGGCTTGCAGAGGAAATAGTTTAACATCAGTAGAGGCCAAGGACATCGACAGACATCGTAAGTTGGTTCTTCTAGACAAGCCAGCCAAGGTGGGGGATCACAACAGGCAACAAATCAATTCTATGTGATGAGTCAGCCAGAAGGAGTGGTCAACTCGTGAGTTGTGACAAGTCAGATGGAGTTATTTCATTCTGATTTGTCTTCTTCTTGCTTTATATCTATTTTAGTTGACCCGGGTGTGAAACACTTTTTTATCACTAGATAAGTGATTGCTAGTTGTTCTTTGCCTGTTAGTTGTAGAGCTGATAGTCTTTGTTTAGAAACCACATTGGTTGGTTCCACCAAGTTGCGGGAGGTGTGTCCTTCCCGTGTCCTTTCTTTTTTAGGGCACAACATTCAAGTGGATGTTATACCATTTGATGAGCATGGATTCTATTTGATCCTTGGAATGGACACTTTAGAGAAGTATCAGGTGGCATTGGACTTTAGGTCCTAAGAATCAACGTTTGTCAAGGGTGATGTGACGTGGGTCTTCCAAGGAGATAGGAAGATTCTTCTGACATGTTTGGTCTCAACGATGATAGAAGAGAAGTTGATGAGATAGGGTTGTGATGCATTCTTGGCATATGTGGTGGATACCAAGGCAAGGAGTCTAAGTATCTAGGAGGTACCAGTTGTTTGTGAGTTTGAAGATGTGTTTCCTGACGAGTTCCCCGATGTTCCTTCATCTAGAGAGATTGGTTTTGAGATCAATCTGGTTCCTAGTACCCAACCCATAGCTCAGACACTGTACATGATGGCACCATCTGAGATGTCAGAGTTTAAGAAATAGTTGCAAGAGATGCTTGAGAAAGGCTTTATCAGACTGAGCACATCTCCATGGGGTGCTCTTGTGTTGTTTGTGAAGAAGAAAGATAGATTCATGAGGTTGTGCATTGATTACATGTAGTTGAACACAGTGACAATAAAGAACAAGTATCCTTTGCCACAAATTGATGACATGTTCGACTAGTTATGAGGTGCCAAAGTATTCTAGAAGACAAATTCGAGGTCTCAGTATCACCATTTGCTGATCAAAGTAGATGGCGTACTAAAGTCAAATTTTAGGATGAGGTATGGTCACTAGGAGTTTGTGGTTATGTCGTGTGGGCTAACCAATGCACCAACAACGTTCATGGACTTGAGAGTGTTTTGGTCATATCTTGATTAGTTTGTGGTGGTCTTTATAGATGACATCTTGATATATAGTCAAGACATCCAACAGCATGAACAACACCTGCATCAGGCGTTAAAATTATTAAGACAACACCAGTTGTATGCAAAGTTCAACAAGTGCAAGTTTTGGCTGAAGGAGGTGTCCTTTCTTGGACATGTGAAATCTATTGAGGGTGTTCGTGTGGACCCCAAGAAGATTGAATCTATAATAGAGTGGGAACACCCAAAGACGCCGATAGAAAATTGCAATTTTCTGGGTTTGGTAGGATACTACATGAGGTTTATGAAGAACTTCAGTGCCATAGTGTTAACCCTAATGAAGGTAATGAGGAAAGATGTACCTGTTACGACCCCACCTCCCGATAACCCCCAATTAAGGGAGACAGAGAGGTCGAAGCCGCACCCATGACTTCCGGATCAAAGGTTCAACAATTAACCAAGAATAATTATCAAATTTTAACATACTATACTGAAAGCTGTATGAAAAATAAATTTTTGCATACCTTTTTGAAAACTTGGAATTCTAAACTTCTATCCACTTATGGATTTTACTCTAACTAATCCTCCTTGTATTTTACTTCATGTATTTCACAATATGACGATTTACTATTTGTCCTTTTGGCTTGTACCTAAAACGCCGAGAAACAAAACATCGGTCAGCCGAAGCTGGTATGTGGGGGAAACAATAATCATGTAAATACGTTAACAATGTAATCATTCAATTAATAATTTAACAACTAAGATTAAATTTTAGATATAACTCCGCGATCCAAGAGTACCCTATCCTCTATGTTGTCCCCATTAAACCCCTCATGATCTACCTATAAGTGAACCAATTTCTAGGGTTGAGTCACATGGCACTACTCGTAAGTAGCCCACTCCTTAACTCATGGCAGGCTAATGAGTCTCATGGCACTACACGTAGGTAGCCCAGTTTCTAACTCTCGGTAACCTAGACCTTGCTCTAGGATTACCCCTTTTTTTAGCCTTTTCAAAGCAATAGAGGTGGACTCAGATCTAGTCAGTTATATATGCTCATTTATAGTGATAATCATAGTCACTTTATAGTTGCATGAAATAAATAAACATCCAACAGTTATTTTCAAGCAACCGATTAAAACTTCGGGAATCACCGTGAAACTAGAGAGATTATTCATAAGCATAACCACATACCTGATTTGATGAGTCATGTAGATTATTCAACATATACTTCATGTATATACAATCAAGCCAATCAACAGATCCAAGCAAGTAATTCAATCATCACATAATTCCTGAAAAGAATATGTACTCTATTTATTACACACTTTATCAAGAATCTACTTTATTGACTTGGATTCTCTTTCTAGGGTTTCTAATCCGCATTAAGGTTTCATTAATATCCATTAGGGTTTCTTAGATCAATTCCTCAAACTTTATCCATTTTAGGTCAACAAACCCTAAAATACTATTTTCCATTTATATGAACCTTAATTGCTCAACTATCCATTTTAATAGTCTTTTATACCCAAATTGACTTAGGATCATCACATCCCTATTTATTCATGGATTTGAACCATTAAAACAATTAAAAGACACATTCATCTAAATTAGGGTTTTCAAGCTCATTAATGCATAATCATGCACGAAACCCTAAATTAAACCAATTATATAAAAAGATCATCTTTTTAGATCCTACTTTCACTTTTATTAACAACACGTTAAAATCAGCTTGAATTATCCAAATAACGTCATCAAGTCCATCTATCATCAAATCTAAGGGTTTTTCCTTAATTAAATCATTAAAGATGATAACTTTATGCCCTTTTCAAATTTCAAGCATATTTAAGCACATAAACTCTAAATTAGACTAATCATGTGCAAAGTTCTTCCTTTTTGAACATAATGTACCTTTTTACATTTAACAGGTTAACATCAACTCTAATGATCCATTAAACCCTATTAAACACTTTATTCATTTCAAAATAGGGTTTCTTAATCTTTAATTCAATAAAGATGATAATTTACTTTATATTTCGAACTATGATCAGATTCAGGATATAAAACTATTTTTATTTGATTCCTTGTATTCTTCTGATCAATTTTCATATATAGAATGTCTTTATTCGACCTACCAATAATTAACTACGTATTTTGCAAGATAATCGAATATAGACCAATCAGACGATGCCACATCAGCTTTTATTATTCCCTTTTGTTATTCTCGCCAGCTATGACTAAAATGTCAGAAATTACCTCTTTGCCCTTGAAGGCGATGCACAGCAACACGGGCCCTCGGGTCTTTTACCCCTTATCTCCTTCCTCGCTGTACTAGGGCGCTTCCCTGCCCGACGCAGGGACTTCATCGCTTTGCCTGAGCGACCGCCTCCCCCGCCGACGGCCTCTCTGCCTCCGGCCACGAGGTGTCACCACCCAGGTGCAGAGGTTGGCTGCCCGGTTGAGACAAGGTGACCGAGCCTGGGAGAGATCTCCACCTCCTGGATCTACCTGGTGTGTGGCGTGACCACCTCCTGTACAGGCACGTCCTCGTGGACGTGCACACGGTCCGCCCGCCAGATCTAACGACAACTCCTCGCTATGCCACCTGCCAGCTCTGCCTCCTCCCTCCTTTGGCACTGCAGGTCCTCAGTCCACCCAGCCCCTTGCTCAACGCTGCTAGTTGAGGGGTGCCAAAACCTTGGCCACCGATCGTTGGCCGCCTTCACAACTCTAGGAGGCCTTGGTCAGGAGAGGACGAAGGAGTTCGCTCGAGATGCCTTGGCGAAGTGCAGCAGGGCATGAGAAGGTGTGCGGTACTTCATCGTATGGTGATGATGGTGCACGACTAAACAAAAAAAGAACTGTTTCATCCTCGTCGTGATGCTTGGCTAGAGTCTACGGTAACAACACTCCTATTGACTACCTTTTGAAGGCATTAATGATAGAGGCAAAGCAGTGCAGCCGAGGGGGATGGAAGAGTTGGACGACCATGCTTATTTGAGGTTACGGAGACTTGAGGCTATAGCATCTGTGGAGTATGAGGGATCTTATGAACCATTATATAGGTTTTATAAGAAACCCTAATGCTTACGAGCAGGGGGTCGACACGAAAGGGGGTGTGTCGAGAGGTATTCCAACCCAATGGAAACTGGGTTTCCTTTTCTGAATACATGTTGCGTGAGAGATACACACAAGCCCCAAACTCTGGATATAGAAAGGTGTTTCACAATGAACATCAATTATATACACCCTTCTTAACCTCTCTTTGTTTCCTTTATCTTCTCTTTATTATACGACCAAGTTGTCAAAAAGGTAAGGTACATTACGATACATTTTATTATCTCTTTCCAAAAGTATTACCAAGATATTCCTTTTACCATTAGAAACATTGTGGATACGAAAATCCATCAAGGATAGCTTATTTACACCTCTTTCCACTTCTTTTCCACATTTTACCATTGTTAATATTTTCTTTTCTTATTACCTTTTCTTTGCAACTTTGGACTCCTTGGAACCCAAGGAACCCAAGAGGCACGAAATCCTCTTTGGATGTGCCTTCTAGAGGTTTCCATATTTTCCTTTTCTAAAAAGTTCACTCATTCACTTACTAATTGAATTTCTTTGTTATTTGGGCCCAATAGCCAATAAAGCCCACAAAACAAACATCAAGGCTATTGTAAACAAAATCCATTTATTTGAACCAAATTATATCATTATTTGTTCAAATATCTTTAATATGAGAAATTACATTTCTCACCTAATGAACCCAAAATTTGGGGTTGTAATAGTACCTTTCGTTAGAGATTACAAATGTTAATGTGTTTTCTATTTTTTGAAAGAGAAGCTGACAAGTATACTAGTGCTAGTTCTACTAGAGCAAGAAAAAGTCTATATGGTCTTTTGTGATGCCTCGAGGAACGGTATGGGTTGTGTGCTGATGCAAGACAAGAATGTGATCTCTTTCACATCATGATAGATGAAGAAACATGAGGAGAACTATCCCACACATGATCTGGATCTTATAGTGGTGGTCTATGATTTGAAGATATGGAGACACTACCTTTATGGCGAGAAGTGTCAGATCTTCACTGACCATAGGAACCTTAAGTACATCTTTTCACAGTAGGAGTTGAGACGCTCGATGGAGATAATTAAAGACTATGATTGCACCATAGATTACCATCCAGGGAAGGCGAATGTGGTGAAAAACACTCTAATAAGGAAGTCTTCATCAACATCTATTGATAAGTCACAATTATGATCCTTGGTGTGTCATAAGAGAGATATGTTGGTCTCCTTGCATCAGATGAGCATAAAGTTGGAGGTGTCCATGCTAGAGGGACTTTTGGCACAATTGGAAGTAAAACCTACATTGAGGAAGCAGATATGAGATTCACAGTAGAGTGATACTATGATACAAACATCCGATCAGAGTTTGACAGTGAGAAGCGTGATGGTTGTCACGAGTCAGAGGATGGAACAATATGTAATCACAATAGAGTCATGGTTCTTGATGTTGATAATTTGAGGAAGATGGTCTTGGAAGAGGCTCACTCTTCGATGTATGCTATACATCCAGGTAGAACCAAGATCTACCATAATATTAAGGATTTGTATTGGTGGTCTGGCTTGAAGCATGACGTGGCTGAGTTTGTGGCAAAGTGTCCTCTGTGACAACAAGTTAAGGAAAAACATTAGAAGCTTGCATGGATTTTGTATCCATTACCTATACCATAATGGAAGTGGGATCATGTCATGATGGAATTTGTGGTTGGTATTCCTAGAACAGCCAAAGGTCATGATTCCATATGGATGATAGTTGATCGGTTGACAAAGACATCACACTTTTTGCATGTGAAGACGACGTATACCACAGAGAAGCTTTCTCAGATATATGTTGATGAAATCATTTGTTTGAATGGTAGTGCATCTTCCATCATGTCAGATAGATGTCCTCAGTTCACTAGTGATGCAGACCTATTTTAGAGCTTCATCTTGTGCCATTTTGCACTTTATTCACATCTAAACATAGTAGAATGTAAGTTAAATCCCTCAATATGAGTATTACTATCAAATGCATTTATGAACGTTCTTTGCACTATTTTCAAGTACTTGGACCATGATTTGGATGGATGAGAGAGAAGGAAGGAGATCTAGGGTTCCTCCACTCATGGAGGGGTCTAAAGAAGGCCCCAAAGCTCCCTCAACCTACCCCTAATGGCCAAGGTTCGACATCAAGCAAAAAAGTCCATGGATGATGAACGTTGAAGTTCATTTAGCCATTGAAGACTCCAACATGGTCGTGGGCATCCACCATGGTCGTTTGAATTATTGTGAAGAATCAACAAGGATGTCAGGGTTTTGCAGCAGAGACACCATGGTCGTGGCCACCAGAACGGTTGTGGCCCACTGAAGACACCATAGTTTTGGGCATCAACACGGCTGTGGGCAGCAGAAGGGAAAACAGTCGTGGCCTCCCACAATGGTCGTTTGAATTTCGTGCAAGGATCCCCAAAATCAACTGGGAGGTGGCCAATTTTACACTTGAATGACCACGTTCGTGGCCCTTGAAGACCGCCTTACCCTTGCTGCTCCCCACACTCAAGACATCCTCCAAAACGGTCGTGGCACCCACCACGACCATGATGCCACTTACTCAACACAATTGTGGCACTCCGCCACGGCCGTGGCCACCACCTATACTTATCATTTTCACCCCCTTTCACACCCTAGCCGTGGCCATCCCCCAAGACCATTCCCTACTACCCCCACCACGACCATGGTACATCAACATGACTGTGGTGACCAACCAACCCTACCTATTTTTTATAGTTTTTTCCCTATTCTACCCCTACTTACCCTAGTGCTTCCCCACCACCTATTTATACATAGGTGGCAGATGGGGCATGAAGGTTAGACTCCTTAGCATCCATTACTCCCCCATCCACTCCTTGAGCATTCATTGCACTCTCCCTTGCATTTATGCTCTGCATCCACCATTTTCCCCTCATTTCCACCTTGGAAACCTAGTTTTCTAGGTTTTCTTCCATAATCCCCCATATTCTCATGCCCATCTACACCATTGGAGAAGGAAGGACATCCCCAAGCTTATAGGATGTGAAGGAGGATTCTACTTCAAGCTTCATGGAGTTCTACCCCCTTCTTCCCCTTTCTTTTGCTATTTCTTTGATCATGTCTAGTTAAGCCCCTAGTGGTGGGTTGTTTGGGGTTAAAATGTGAGTTTGATACCATGTTGGGGGAAATAACTTGTAATGAACATAATTTCTATCTATGATGATTGCTTCTTGCTTATATCTCATTTTCTATTTTATTGCATGTGGTTTCTGCTTATAACATGGATTGCTTGCTTTGAGATGTTTGATGACACTTAGCTTCTAGGAGGAATTGGAGTGTATGTGACAATCTTCAGAATGGATCCTAGGTCCAATTAGTGGATCCCTAACTAGCCCCCTTTGTTCCTACATACACATCCCTCCTTCTACAAGTGAGTGTGAGATCGAAGTGGCTAGTGTAAGTGTGATTAGTGCAATTGCCTAGATCTTTCTAAAGCCTAGATGGCTAGTAGCATGAGGTGAAAAACCCTCATCTCTACTCCCATTCCTACCCTTGGCTCTCAATTGCCCTAATACCATTTGTCCTAGAGACCTAGACTTGACAAGTCCTACTAGAATTACACCAAACCCTAGTTCTCCAACTAGTAGCATAGGGTACATTCTAATAGAACTTGCCTTGTTGTTTGGTTTGGTAATCTAGATGGAATTATGAAAATTTCTTGCTATGTTGAAACCCCTCAACTAATATCAAGTCACACCCCAAAATGGCCCACCTACCTAATCTCATTGCTTGAAACCCACTTTGCCTTCTTAGCTTGTTCATGCTAGTCTAGTTTAGTTGCTTTTTCTTAATCTAGTTAATTGCTTAATCTTGTTCTTTAGGGTTAACTTAGGCTCTTGCTCTCTCTAGTGGTTAACTTAGCTCTTAGTTGCTAATTTCTCTACTAGTGTAGTGTAGCTAACCTTTGCTCTTATTTGTCTAGTTGCTTAACCTAGTTCATTAGACTTGCTTGCTTAGGATAATTTAGGGTTGTGATAACTTAGATTTCATAATTGCCTTTACTTGCTCGTTCACCTAGTTTAACAATCAAACAAACCCTTTTTAAACCCTTCAACCCTAGTCTCTGCAATAGGAACGTAGCTAATGCTAACCTAGCTGTAGTGCCCCCTCTGTCCCTGAGGATCGACCCCTGCTCTTACCTTGCACCTATGCTACAATAGTACCCCGTGTGCTTGCAGGTGACCTATTTGGTTTTGTGATCAACTTTTGTTAGGGTTAATATAAATTTTGAAAGATCTGCATGTGTGTTTTCCTTTAGGGTTTCATATAGCCACCTTTAGTTGGGTAGTGTGTCGCCTTGATAAGAATCTACACCAAGCTTTATAATACCACTACCGGGGGCAGAGGCGCTCGGCCTATCTAGTTAGTGTAGCTTAGACTTTCCTTTTTCCCTCATCATTACTAATCTTTATTCTTTGTTTACTTTTGCATATTGTCATTCTAACTTGGTTTCTTGTTGCTTATTGTTTGTGTATTGTGTAGGTGATAGCTGTGCATGCACAACACACATTCTACTTGTACCGACTTGGTGTTGTACGACCCCGAGATAGGTAGGAGAGATGTCAAAGTCACCATAACCAAAACCGAAAAGCCGAGATGGGTGACCACATGGCAGGGAACAACCCTCATGGGAATGCTCAACCACCTCCACTACAGTCCAACCACCCACTCTATGAGTACTTCACCCCGGGGAACTACAATTCTCCCATTGCCACCCTAGTTGACCAAATGCAGGGTCAACAGTTCTCCATTCCACTCGCACTCCTTGGACTCCTCCCTACCTACTATGGGATGGAGAATGAGAATCCCTACCATCACATCGATGCTTTCCTTGAGACGTGCTCCACCTTCTGTACCCCCACCGCTACTGATGACTCCATATGGAAGACTCTCTTCCCGTTCTCTCTGAAGGAAAAAGCTAAAGAATGGTACATTTTGAAGCCAGAGTTGGTGATTTGGAATGAGATCAAGAATGAGTTTCTCAAAAAGTTCTTCCCAAACGCCAAATTGACTGACATGAGGAGATGTATCACTACCTTAGCTGAGAAGGAAAATGAACCTTTTCACAAGGCGTGGGAAAGGTTTCAAAAGCTCCTTTATAACTGCCCCCACCATGAGATGCCATTGTGGTAGCTAGTCCAAGCCTTCTACACCGGGCTTAAAGAGTTGAGCCAGCACAACATTGACTCATCATGTGGAGGAAGATTCATGGCGAAGCCACCTGAGGAGTCATGACCATTGGTTGAGTACCTTGTTGAAAATTCCCGCCATCGAGTTTCTATAAAAGGGGAACATTATAGCCCGAACTATGTCCATCCACCTTCTTCCATAGCTCCATCTCACAATGTTGCCAACCTCGACATGATGAAGATGATGGTGGACATGATGAATATGATGAAGAATCAAGTTGATGGTTCTTCTAGTCAATCCACCATGGCAGTTGAAGCTGAAGAAGAGGAAGTGCATGCCTTGCAATCTTTTGGAAACTAGAACAATCAAGGCCCCATATCCAACACTTACACTCCCGAGTGGAGGAACCATCCCAATTTCTCATAGAAGCAACAAAATGAAGATGGGCAAGGACAAGGGCATCCAATGCCACGTTATAGCTCCATGTTTGAAGATGAAGTGATTGGAAGATTAAGAAGCTTGGATGAGGTGAGGAAGGATGTATCCTCACATGGGCAGTCCATTAGCCATCTTGAGAAAAGATTGGATAAGATATCTCTCTCTCACTTGCTAGGAGGGAGGAAGGAAGACCCCCATCTCAACCAATGCCAAATCCAAACAATGATGGTACTTTCCTAGGAATCACTCCAAGTTCATATGCTCTACCCACATACCAAGCCCCGCCAAATCCCTATGCTCCACCAACTCCTCAAGCACCCTTCAACTATCAATATGCTCCAACTCCACCTCATTTATACCAATAGCCACCTCTACAATACCACCCCCATGCACAACAACAACACCCACCACAGCAACCACAACCACAATTCATCCTCCAAAACCCAAATTCACCTCACCAAAGACCACCACCACTCCAACAGTCACAACCACCTCCACAAGCCTCTTCATCTACTACCCATGAGCATGTGAAGGCAGTGATAGTTTTGAGGAGTGACCGGACTTTGGAGCACCCCCGTGATACTGGTGTTGTTGACAGATGTGATATTGTGACTGGACAGGTTGATACTGAGATACATCTTGATGAGACTGTGACTAGAGCTAGAGTTGATACTGTGACACCGAGTAGTGATATTGTGATACAAAGCAGTGATACCATGACTCCAGTGATTCCCGTTGATGATACTGTTGATCTGAGCCATTTGGGAGCCCAACTCCCTCCGTTTCCTGATGCTCTTAAGGAGCCTTCTATTGAGAGGAGAAGAAAGAAGCATACTGAAGACATCCTTGAGACTTTTAAACAAGTGATGATCAACATTCCTTTGCTTGATGCGGTCAAGAAAATTCATTGTTACGCTAAGTTCCTGAAAGATTTATGCACCTTCAAGAGAAAGACAATGTGGAGGACCCCAAAGAAAGTCAAGCTCACTGAGCAAATGAGCTCAATTTTATAGCACACCATTCCAAGGAAGAGGAAAGATCTCAGTGCTCCCATCATTTCATGCTACATTGGGGCACATCACATAGATCAAGCCCTCCTAGACTTGGGTTCCATCGTCAACCTAATGTCATATGATGTGTTTGTTGAGCTCCAAATGGGGCAATTGAGTTCAGCTCATTGTACTTTGCAGTTGGCCGATCAATGAAGATGCCTAGAGGGCATATTGACAATGTGTTTGTGAGACTTGATGATGAGACTTCTACTTTCTTCCCTGGTGAGTTCATTATATTAGACATGGGAAAAGATACAAGAAGGGTGCCTATCATTTTGGGAAGGCCATTCCTAGCCACAGATGATGCAATGATTCATGTAAGGACCAAGACTTTGTATGTGACATTCATGCACATGAAGATCTGGTTGAACATCTTTAAATATTCAGCCACAACCGAGGTGATAGGAGCCACTAAAGAAGATTACTAACTTGTTGAGTGCCTTTATGAGATTGTGGAGGAATGCCTACCTATGTGGATTCAAACTACCACTCAAGGTATAGGTTTAGAGCCAATAGTTGAGTTTCCAGATGATGATGATGAAGAGGATGAAGAGAATGAGCTATCCTTGGTGGCTGTAAGTGAAGACCTTCTATCTATTTCTGAACCATTAAAGAACTCCCTTGAAGAGCCTCCCACTCTTGACCTAAAGTCACTTCCAGAAGGATTGAAGTATGCTTTTCTAGGTTCAAATGACACCCTCTCGGTGATCATTTCTTCCATTCTTTCGCCAGAATAAGAGGAGGCATTGATGAAAGTTTTGAAGAAGAACATCCAGGTCATTGGATGGTCTATTGCTGATTTGAGGGGTATTGACCCCTCCATCTATATACACAAGATCTATTTGGAGGATGATGCAAGGCTGACCTGCCAAATGCAAAGGCGGGTGAATCCAAAGCTGAAAGAAGTGGTAACTCAAGAGGTTGTGAAGTTGCTAGATGTTGGGATTATCTATCCTATTTCTGACAGCACGTGGGTGAGTCTCATCCAGGTTGTACCTAAAAAGGGTGGGATCACTATGGCAGAAAATGCAGATGGTGAGCTTATGCCGATTAGAGAACAATCAAAGTGGAGAATGTGTGTTGACTATCAGAAGCTCAATGAAAAGACCAAAAAGGACCACTACCCTCTCCCATTTCTTGACTAGATTCTAGAGAAACTAGCGGGGCAAAGCTTCTATTGTTTCCTTGATGGGTACTCTGGATACTTCCAAATTGTTGTGCATCCTATGGATCAAGAGAAGACAACATTCACTTGCCCAAGTGGTATATTTGCCTACCGAAGAATGCCATTTGGGCTGTGTAATGCCCCTTCTACATTTTAGAGACGTGGGACCTCAATTTTTACTCATATGCTTAATTCATCGATGGAAGTGCTCATGGATGATTTCTTGGTCTTTGTTAAAACCTTTGATGAATGCTTACTTCATATGGCTACTATTCTTGAGAGATGTGTAAAGGTTCGCCTAGTGCTATCGTGGGAGAAGAGCCACTTCATGGTGCCCAAAGGCATTGTTCTGGGCCACCGGGTTTCAAAGGATGGGATTGAAGTTGATAGGGCCAAGGTGGGCCTCATTTCTACATTTTATATTCCTTCCACCGTAAGACATGTCCGATCTTTCTTGGGACATGCATGTTTCTACCACTGCTTCATAAAAGACTTTAGTAAGATCTTGAGACCTCTATGTCACTTGCTTGAGAAGGATGTTGAGTTTCATTTTGATGACAAGTACATTAAAGCCTTCAACCACTTGAAGGAAAGACTAGTTTTTGTTCCTATCATGCAGCCCCCAGACTTCTCTTTGCCATTCAAGATTATGATTGATACATCCGACATGGTAGTGGGGGTTGTGCTGGGCCAAAGAGTTGGCCAGATTCCACATGCTATCTCCTACACAAGAAAAACTCTAGATGAAGCCCAAATAAACTACACAACTACCGAGAAGGAGTTGCTTGCAATCATCTTCGCTCTTGACAAATTTAGATCATATCTCCTACAAAACAAGGTGATTGTCTATACAGACCATGCTTCTCTTAAATATCTAATGGAAAAGAAAGACTCCAATTCGAGGTTGATTCGATGGATATTGTTGCTTCAAGAGTTCAATATCAAGATTGTAGACAAGAAGGGAGTAGAGAATTCCACCACCGATCATCTCTCTCGGATTGAAGCACCTTTTGTTGAAATAAGTAGAATCAAAGAGACAATTCCACATGAGTAGTTGTTCCTACTCTCACCCGATCAAAGGCCATGGTACCAACACATAGCTAACTTCTTAGCTAGTGAGAGGATACCAAACACTTGGATGAGGGAAGAAAGTTGAAGGTTATTTGCTATGGCCAAGCATTATGTTTGGTATGATCCTCACTTGTTCAAGTACTACCCCGACCAACTTATCCAAAGATGTGTTCTGGAGATGGAGCAGTAAGAAATTCTCTCTATGTGTCATTTCAGAGTTTGTTGAGGTCACTTTAGTGGAAAACATACTGCCGCCAAGGTTCTTCAAAGAGGATTCTATTGGCCTTCTATAACGACCCCACCTCCCGGTAACCCCCAATTAAGGGAGACCGAAAGGTCGGTGCCATTATCCAATTAACAGGATCAAAGGTTCGACAAATAATCGATAACAATTATGAAATTCTACTAACTAACTGGAATTTGGTATAAAATTAAAACTTTACTTACCTTTGAAAACCTTGGAAATCTATCTATCCTGGTCTTGAATTATTCTATCTAATCCTCCTTGCACTTTATTTCTATTTCCGCAATGTGTCACTTTACTGTTTGTTCTTTCAATTGTTGTTCCTAAAACGTCGACAAACAAAACTTCGGTCAATATATCGAAATATACTGGTATGTGGGAACAACCAAAATCTTGCAAATATGGTTAACAATTTAATAATCACAATCAAATTAATTAATAAGCCAATTTACACTTTTCAGTATGACATTCTCCACCACTTTTGCCCTAACCCTGGCATACCCACCTTAGGGTGCCCTTTGCCAATGACTTAAGGCCACCTTCTCAATCCCGAGCTTGGTGCCTGGGGGTCACCACTCATAGTGCCCACTAGTCATGCAATATCATAGGCCACCTTCTTGGTGCCTGGGGTCATCACTCAAGGTGTCCATTGGTCTACCCATCTGGGCCTGACCTTTGGCATCATCCATCAGGGTGGCATGTAGGTGCGAGAATCCATACTTCTATTATTAATGTGATAATCATAGTGACTTTATAATTTGTAAGTATGAACATCCAACAGATAATTTGCATTCAATGCGATTAACCATCCGAAAAATCATCGGGAAACTAAGGCGGTTATTCATAATTAACCACATACCTGATCCAGAGCAACTTGATTGTCCAAGCAATAAGGATAAAGAACAAGCAACAATAAATCAACAATATCTTGAAATTAATGCATGGGATCCAAGTGTTATAATTTATCCAGAACATTCTAAAGCTAGACTTGGATTCCACCTTAAGCTTTCTAGACTACATTAGGGTTTTATTAGGGTTTTTGCCTCCATAACACTTTTATCATATTAAATTCTCTCTTAGTTCATAAACCCTAATTTCAACATCATAAGCCCAATTAAAGTCGATTATTTCTCTTTTATACCAAAACCACCTTCTTTATCCTTTTAAGTTATTTCAAGGTCATTATACTCAATTATTACCTTTAATTTCTTTTGGATTAATAACTCATAATTCCTTATGATCTAATTCACCTATGAACTCCATTTATTAATAATTCCAACTTTATCCATTAGAAAACCCTACTTATCATATTAAGGGTATATATCCATGATTAGGAACTTTTATACTAAAACCATCATGTTTTATTCTTTTTAGGTCATGTCAAGATCATTAAGGCCAATTATCATTTTCAGGTTCTTCATCAATGATTATAGTTCAATTGAAAATTGTACCTTAATTACTATTTAACACATCTGCTAGGTTAGTAAACCCTAATTTAATATTGATTGCACTTTTGCACACAGGAAAACCCTAATCAAGAAAATCATGGGTTTTTAAACTCAAATCATATTCCTTTTATCCTTTTTATGTCAAAAGGTCCAATCTTGATTCAGAATATTAAACTAGTTATTAAACTCACCACTAAACAAATCTAGGGTTTTAGATCCATTTAAAGCATCAAAGTACTAACTTTATGTACTTTTCGAACTATAAGAAAAACTAGCTTCTACTAGTATTTTTATTGAATTCCTCGTACTTTTTTGAGCAAGATTCATGTATTAACTTTCCTCATCGGAGTTTTCTATCAAAAGATATGATTTTAATAAGAAAACTTCCTTTTCTAGTTTATTTGCTATTTTTAGAAAAACACAGATCGTCCGATTAATGGACCGCTGGTCCACTTAGGATCCAACGTTCACAGATGCGCATGCCCATTGTGATTAAAAGGATCAAAATACAACTTTACCCTTACCTCTTCACTGTGCGCACAAGGGCAAGGACGTCTTTTAGCCCTTTATCATCTTCTTCTTCCTCGCGACTCCTGTTCGCGATCCAGAGTTGTCCGACGGTCAACTACTGGGTTGACTCCGGGGTTCCGGCCACCTGTGAGCGATCTGGTCATCTAGGGAGCTTCGCCTCCCTTCGCCAAACTTGATCATCACCTCAATTGTTCACCATGAACCCGCTGTGACCACCTCCTATCCACCGGACTCTGGTGGGGTCTTCTGAGAAGCTGGAGGTGAGGGTCAGGGTAGAAGTTGGAATCGAGGGCTTTAAAACGACCCTCTCGGTCTTCCGCAAAGTTCAGACCAGAAAAATGAGATGTTGCTACTATCTAATACCGTCCCCTATATATAGGTGGAAAGAAGGCTTGCGATATTTGGGGGTTTCCCAAATCGGCGACCAAAGCCAATCGAACTGGGGATGATTCCCTGCGGTTTCATCTCCCAAAACTAAAGGGACAAAAAGTAGCTTTGCACATCCACTGGATTGCAAGAAATACGGGATGGAAGATCCTCCTGTAACCAGAAAAGTCCCAGTTCGCGTGGGACTTTGAAGATGAGCGACCAACGTTGGATTGAGATCCAACGGTCCTCAGCGCACGTGTTTCAAACAAAAAGGAAAATACATTTCTAAATTCAGAATTATTCTCAATTTTGGCAAAAACTTGAGAAATTTGTATATCCCAATCCCTTGGTCCTTTTTAACTCAAATTTTAAGGGAAGGTTTGTCTTAGCATTATCTACCTTTTTACAAAATTTGGAAACAAATTGTAATATATGAGAAGTCTTCCTTCTCTCCAAAGTTATCCCTTTAATTACTCAAAATTAATCATTAGACCTTTTCCTTTTGCCATTATCTTGTTATTTTGGGTCCTTTGGACCTCAAGAAATCCCAAAGGCACAGATTCCCATATTGGGGAAAATCTATTTGCCTTTATCTTCTTTTAATTGTCAATTACTCATATTTCCCTAATTCTTTTCATTAAATTATTCCTTTTTTAGGATTCCTCTTTATCTCCCTTATTATTTCCCTCATTGGCATTCCTTTTATTATTAGAAATCCTTTGGATACGAAAATCCACCAAGGATAACTCAATTGTACCTCTTTTAACTCATTTTCCACATTTTATCATTATTTTCAACTTCTTTCTTAATAAAGAAATATCTAATCGATCTTTTCTTTTCTTATTGCTTTATCTTTGCAATTTCTGGACTCCTTGGGACCCAAGGAATCCTAGAGGCACGAAATCCAACTTTGGATTGTATTCTTTTGCCTTCTGGAGATTTCCACACCTTTCTTTTCTCAAAAACTTAATTATTCGTTTACTATTTGAATTTCCTTGTTGTTGGGCTCAATAGCCAATAAAGCCCACAAAACAATCATCAAGGCTATTGTAATGAAATTCATGCATTCAATCAGAAGACATCATTATTTGTTCATTTATCTTTAATATGAGAAATTACATTTCTCACCAAAGGAACCAAAAATTTGGGGTTGTAACACCTTCCTTGTTCAAAGACTTTCATGAATTTTGTAAGTGTTGTTTGAAGTGCCAAAAGGTGGGCACTATCTCTAAGAGGGATATGATGCCTCTATCACCCATTCTTGTAGTGGAGGTATTTGATGTTTAGGGAATTGACTTTATGGGCCCTTTTACCCCCTCTTTTTGATATGTCTATATTTTGGTTGTCGTTGATTACATTTCAAAGTGGATTGAGGCTGTTGCAACAAGGACAAATGATCACAAGGTGGTGTAAGACTTCATGAAATCTAACATCTTTAGCCATTTATATATTCAAAGGGCTATGATTAGTGATGGTGGAAGTCACTTCATCCACCGCACCTTCGAAAGCTTGCTCAAGAAACATGGGGTGAACCATCGTGTGGCTACACCTTACCACCCCAAACAAGTGGTCAAGTTGAATTGGCCAATCGAGATATAATGCTCATTCTAGAGAAGATGATGAGACTGAACCATAAGGATTGGTCACTTTGCCTCAGTGAAGCTTTATGGGCATATAGGACTAAATACAAAGCCTCAATTGACACTACACCGTTCAAGCTCGTGTATGGAAAAAGTTTCCATTTGTCAGTTGAGATGCAACACAAGGAACTATGGGCTTTAAAAGCCATGGACTTTGATGGAGAGAATGTCGGATTGAAAAGAAAGTTTTGGTTGAATGAGTTGGAGGAAATGCACCATGAAGCATATGAAATGTCCAAGAGCTATAGAGAGAGGACAAAGTTTCTTCATGATAATATGATCAAGAAGAAGGACTTCGAGCCCGAAAAGTGGGTGTGGCTGTACAACTCAAGGATGAAGTTCTTTCCCAGAAAACTCCGATCTATACGGGAAGGACCTTATCTCATCAAGAAAGTGTATCCATCTAGGGCTGTAGTGATTTGTGAGAAAGAAGGATCTAGGGAATTCACAGTGAATGGCCAAAGATTAAAATTGATGGTAGAAGTAGGTCCAAACAAGGAAAACTAAAGTGTTGATATAGTGATGTTAGTGGAAGAACGTCAAGTTGATGAAGAGATGTGCTTGAATGCACACAAAAGAGACATTTACTTCAAGTATGCTTCGAGAATCCTATGGAAATGAAAGAAGTAAAGAATCAATAAGCTCGACTAAAGGCGTAAAATTTAGCGCTAGTGGGAGGCAACCCACCTAGGTTTGGGATCTTTTTCACCCAACCTTATCTTTTTGATACTTTTGTTTTCTTTTCCACAAAATCCACACACAAGTGTTTAATAGTTTTCTATGAGTTTTTATGATATGGCAGGTGGTAGGTACTAAAGAGAGAGGAATCAATGGTGACTCATGGCCACTAAGATCAATTTGTGGTGAAATATCAAAGAAAAAGAAAGTTTTTTAATTTGAGTTGAAAAAGTTGAAGGAATGACCCCATCACGGCTGTGGATCTCGACCACAGATGTGGCTGAAGATGCCCAAAATGGTTGTGGCCCCTTGCCATTGTCGTTTGAATTATTTTTCAAAAGAGCCAAAGAAGTCAGGTTGTTTGGCCAAGTTCATGCATGAATGACCATGACCGTGTTAAGAATGGAAATCTACGACCATGGTAGCACACCACGACCGTGGCTAGGTCAGGTGGGTTTGTTCTTCATTGACAAACATGATCGTGGAGCCCGCTACGGCCGTGCCACCAAGCCCTCACCATCACCGTGATAGCACACCATAACCTTGGCTAGGTCGGGTGGTGTTCTCTTCATCGACAAACACGACTGTGGCACCCACCACGGCTGTGCCACCAAGTCCCCGCCATGACCGTGGTGTGGCCCGACCCAAAAAAAAAACTTAAGTCCATCTTCCACCCGACCCTCCCCCCATTCCACCACTTCTATTCTCAAAAAACGGTCATGGTGGCACACAACTCCTCCAAGCCCCCAAATCACCTCCAAACCACCACCAATCATACCAAAATCATCCCACTAACATTCCCCTCCCATTTCCACACCAAATCATCCATTAATCCACCCTCCACCACCATCTTCTCCTCCATTTTTCCCTACAGCCACCCCAACCTAAAACCTCCACCAAAACCTCCATTTCTCACACAAATTGAAACTTAATCATTCACCCACCATCTAAACCCCCATATCCTTCCATTCCACCCCTCAATCCACCTCCATTTCATCATCTACCCAAAAATCCATTTTCCACAGCCGTACCACCTCCTCCACATCCACAAAATGAAAGGGATCACCAAGGCAGTGAAGAAGGGGGACCAAAAGAGTCTTGATGTGATCACCAGAGGCAAGGTTCACACCAAGAGGGCATCCTCCCAGGTCTCCATGCCTTCCCACACCCCTTCACCATAAAATTCCATCACCCAATCACTTCCCCGATTGATGTCTGTGAATTCATCCCGCACACGGTCATCCAATAGCCACCATTTTATCGATGAGACATACCAGGGAGAGGAGGAGGAATATGAGGAGAACATGGACAACATGATAGATGAGGTTGTGACCGTGGTTGCCAAAAAAAGCCGGAGATCAAAAGTAGCCCTGTCCTCATCAAAGTACCCGCCAAAGCCCACTCCAACACACCATTCGATGTCCACCATGGCAGCACAACATGGGGAGTAGCCACAACTAAGGTGGTGATTGCGTCCAGAGGAATAGCAGTTTGCATAATGGTACCCCAAACAATGGGTCCCAATCAACCTTGATACAAGTTTGGGATCCCAATCATACAGGATGAATGAGGAAGAGGAAGACAGTGAAGATGAGGAAATGGAGTTGTCGGATGAGGAGGAGGACATTCTGGCACAATTGGAGGAAGATAGGTTGAAGGTTTTAGGAAAATCCCCTGTTGGAGTGTCCTATAGAAGAGGGCACATGCGAAAGAAGATTACTCTCACAAACCCTAAATGCATGACAAGGTGAGTCGTCCCTACAAGGTATAGATGTGAGAAGGTTATAGATGAGCTCGGAATCAAGGTGGCCAAGGAAGGTAGCTTGAAGAATATGGGGTTGTGGAACATTCTTTTCACAACAACCCAAGCAACATACACCACACTGACTAGAGAATTCTTCACCACACTTGAGAAGATGAAGGTGAGAGGTGATGAAGCTATCAAATTTTCCATGTTGGGCAACATGCAAACTCTCACGATAGCTGAACTGAATTGTGTATTTGTTGCCAATCTTGAAGAGACCAACAAAATGAATGATGGCCTACTTAAAAGAGAGGTAGATTTCAATTATAGACACTTCTGGTACCTCTTGACAGGGAGAAAAGACTACTTGGCAGGGAGGTCAAAGACCTCGGCTATAAGCAACCCCCAGTTCTTCTATGTACATAAGGTCTTAGAAAACACTATTATGGGCCAATATGACAATCAAGGTTCAAATTCTCAAAACGATATGTTTGTCATGATGGAGATGCACCACAAAATATATATAGACCTTGGAGTGCTATTGGTTGATCATTTGAAGTCCATACCCTCCAAAACTAAAACACCTTTTGTTATGCGAGGATTTGTAACCTCAATCGCACTAGCTTTGGGGTATGATCTTTCTAGGTTGGAAGACACAAATGAAGCTGAGTTCGTTGACTTAAACTATCTCATTCACTCACACACTATTAAGATGAAGGACCAAAGAATAATATATCATGCAAGTAGTGTGCCAAACATTGAGCTTGAGCTGCCATACTGTAAGGAGGTGGGATCACCCCCTTACTAAAGAAAAATTTAAGAATAAAACATCATTCCAAATACACTCAAAGGTATACTGGAATAGGTGTAACATTTTCAAATTTCAATAAATGGTATTCAAAACAACCAAAGTATAGCAGCGGAATAAAAATGTTGACTAAATTCAATTTATCACAAGGTTACAAAAGAACATCATAATCTCCCACAAAGGGTTTACATGTATCACTCAACATAAGGATCTAGTAGAGGAAAATCTAAACCATAACAACTTTGTCTCCAAGCTTTAGCTCCTTAAGCGAGTCCAAAAGTTCATTCCTTATCATCCAAGTCCTTCACCTAGGGTTGAAAGCATACCCCAGCAAGAAGAGAGAATAGATGACATCCACAAAGGCTGGTATGTGCATACTAAATAGGAAATTGAGCAATATATGGAATAAAGGACATCAAATATAAAAGGCTTACCATAGAAAGGATAAGGATCACCAAAATGGGTATCAAGAGAAAAGGAATTGAACTCATATGATAATAAAAGAATACTTGCCATTAATAAAACATAAAGATTGTGTCACACAAGCACATGTAAAGAATTAGGGCACACACCCCATATCATCAACATGCATGCATGTGAGATAAACATAGCCCTAGAACAATATAAACACAAAGATGGCCAAGTCTCATAAACTTAAAACCTGCTAGAGAAAGGAATACTGCCAATCTCCCAAATATATAAAACATGGGCCAAGAATCACACATCTTGCCCTGGGTATGAGGTTCCTTTCTATCCCAAAAGAGCAGGAAACATCACATATGCTCGGCAGGAAATAACACGTCTTCCATAAAAACCAACGCAATTACACTACTCTAGTGGTACTGAATCACATAACATGATGTAGAGGCAAGTAGAAAGTATAGTTATAATATATAAACTAGTCACCACATAAGTGACCAACTTGTGTATCCACCTCATAAGTGGGTAAAAGACATCACATGTCATCTTTTAGAGTTCCGTCATGAACCATGATTTTGAAAAGACAAGACATTGTGTATAGGCTAATGTCCATAGGACAAAGAGAATGAATAAGCATAGGTGAATTTCTCAACATAGAAGAATAGGGGATACATCATACCTTAACTTCAGAGTCTAAACAGTCCAAGTCAGTCCTAGATCCATGCCTAGGCCTCCAAAGAACCTCTAGGGAAGGTGGACAGGTCCAATAAGTAAGGTTCCCAAGCGTAGAGAGGTTGGTTTCTCCAACAAAGCTCCTATCTCGAGCAAGAAGCACCTTCTCCACTTTAGAGGTGAAAAACCCTAACAAAAGAACATGGAGATGGGGTGTTTAAGGACTCTAGGTGGGGTTTAACCATGGAAGACTAGGGTTACAACCTGGAGGAAGGTGGAAGGAAGACTAACAACATGAAAATAGGAAAGAAAAGGAGAAACCATACTAGCTTTGGTTGAAATAACCAAGGAGGAGCTTTAAAAACCCTAAATAAAGAAAATTTGGAATGCTAGGAGCCTTCTTCACCAAGGTAGGCACCTTCTTTTACCTTGGGACAGCACCTTCATGGCAAAACATAGTAGGAGTTATGATCTAAGCTAGAGTAAAGAAATAAGAGCAAGATTTTTCAAATTTGGAGTTGGGAAGGGGTAGATATGGCTATATAAAGAAAGAGGTCAAGTATGTGGTGTATATGAGACTTTACATGTGTCACGTATAAGGGTGTCCGTGGACATGCAATACTTTATGGATAAGGAAGAATTCAAGCACGAGGTGTCAAGTTACTTTCCATGTGTCCGATGCTAAGGGTGCCTATGGGCATGCAAACCTTTATGGATAAGGAAGAAGTCAAGCATGAGGTGTCCATGGAGCTTTCCATGTGTCCTTAGCCAAGGGATTTCATGGCCATGCAAGAGGACAGCTCATAGAGGCTTCTTGAATATCAAATTTCAGTTTATGGACACTTATAGGCCATACCAACCAACCTCCAATCAAAGAAATAACCTCATTGGTTGATATCTTCTAAAGATAAGCTCATTTATAAAGAGGGTAATCCCTAAAATGCCCTTGGTGAGAAACACCTTCAAACCAAGGTGCAACCAGGTGCCCTATGGTTCAAAAACTCAAGAATGGTAAGAGAATATATAAGGATTATAATGTATATGACATTTTATAAAGAAAACTTCCCAATTGGGTAAATTGCAGAAAAGTCCAGAATGTACCTAAAATTACATAACTTGCACAAACAACATCCAAATTTGGTGAAACTTCATCCACATGTTATCTTTGATTTTTTGAATACAAATTTGAAATTATTTCCATATTTTGAAGTTATATAATCACATTACTCATTACTTATTCCTTTTACTCATTTTCTCTCTCCTAAACTTATCCTAATATTTTGAGTTTGTCCAAATTAGATGAAATTTGACATGTAGGATAATTTTGATATGTAGATTATGAATTTGAAGTTTCTTTCCAATTTTGAGACTTATTTTTATGAGATATGTCATATGGCCCATTAACGGCCCGTTATCTAAATTATTTATCCAATTAAGTTTCTTATCTTCATATTACACCAAAATGAGTTATGTGGCATATTTTGTGTATCCATTATAAACCTAAGATTAATGTTAGAACATTAGGTTACATTAAGGTGATCTATATATGAATTAGCTCATTGGGGTTATACTAAACATCTATTTAGGTATAACCTTCAACCTTGTTTGGATAAGTCCAAAATGTCAACTTCCAGGGTAGGGTCTAAGATCTAGTATGTTACAACACACACCCCTTAAAGGGATTCCATCCTCAAAATCAAAACATCCACATATAAGAAAACAACTTATTCACCACCCCTTAATGGATTCATCTAATTAAGTCAAAAATATTCTTTAGGTACAAAAGGTTGAACTACACTTCCTTACATCCAACTACATAAGCATCATGCAAAAAAATGTAACTTGTAAAGACTAACTATGAACTATGGGTTAACTTGCTCTTGTCCATCCTCAAACAAGTCTTTACAATTGGGAGACTAGTTCAACATATTAGGGTACCTAAAGATAAATCATATAGATGTCTAAGGCTAATATTGCCTAAAAGCATGCTATTTCGGACAATTCATATCAGCTCAGGCCAGGCCGGTGTCATATGGATTTGGGAGTCCTCATAAACCAAGCTAGTGGTGCAGAGGAAAATCTGGCTAGCCCCCGAACTCGGATCCTTTTTAGACACCTTTGCTTTCAACTTCATGTCCTAATAGCTTCGTAAAGGCCAAGATAAACAACCTCAAGTTACTATGGTTACTTATGCATCTTTTACTTGTAAGTATTTTAGGGATCTATTCATCATTATTCTAATGTAAAACTATAGGATCCTAAATCAACCCTTCATCATATATTGATCAACTCTAGGACAAACATGTCACTTAAAGGTAAGGCAAGTATTCTAACTAGGGAGACAAAATTGAATTTGTCAGATTGCAACTACTATGGGCTATGATACCATGTTGTAAGGAGGCGGGATCACCCCCTTACTAAAGATTTGAAGAATAAAACATCCATTCCAAACACACTCAAAGGTATGCTTGAATAGGTGTAACATTTTAAAATTTCAATAAATGATATTCAAGACAACCAAAGTATAGAAGCTGTATAAATAATGACTATTTTTAATTTATCACAAGGTTACAAAAGAACATCATAATCTTCCACAAAGGGTTTACATGTATCACTCAACATAAGGATCTAGTAGAGGGAAATCTAAAACATAACAACTTTGTCTCCAAGCTTTAACACCTTGAGCTAGTACAAAACTTCATGCCTTATCATCCAAGTCCTTCACCTAGGGTTGGAAGCATACCCCAGCAAGAAGAGATAGTATATGACATCAACAAAGGCTGGTATGTGCATACTAAATAGGAAATTGAGCAATATATGGAATAAATGACATCAAATATAAAAGGCTTCCCATAGAAAGGATAAAGACCACCAAAATGGGTGTTAAGAGAAAAGGAATTGAAATCATATGATAACAAAAGAATACTTGCCTTTAATAAAACATAAAGATTGTGCCACAAAGCACATGTAAAGAATTAGGGCACACAACCCATATCATCAACCTACATGCATGTGAGATAAACATAGCCCTAGAACAATATAAACACACAAGCGGCTAAGTATCATAAACTTGAAACCTGATAGAGAAACGAATACTGCCAATCTCCCTAATATATAAAACACGGGCCAAGAATCACACATCTTGCCCTGGGTATGAGGTTCCTTTCCATACCAAAAGAGCAGGAAATATCACATCTGTTCGGCAAGAAATAACACATCTGCCATAAAAACCAATGCAATTATACTACTCTAGCTCTACTGAATCACATAGCATGTTAAATGTAGAGGCAAGTAGAAAGTATAGTAAAAATATATAAACTAGTCACCACATAAGTGACCAACATATACATCCACCTCATAAGTGAGCAAAAGACATCACATGTCATCTTTTAGAGTTCCATCATGAACAAAGTATAAGATAAGAGTTCAAAAGAATATCCATGATCATATGATCAATAGAAAATAAGGTAGTTCACATGAACCATGATTTTAAAAAGAAAAGACATTTTGTATAGGCTAATTTCCATAGGACAAAGAGAATGAATAAGCATAGGTGAATTGGTCAACATAGAAGAATAGGGGATACATCATACCTCAACTTCAGAGTCTAAACAGTCCAAGTCAGTCCTAGATCCAAGACTAGGCCTTCAAAGAACCTCTAGGGAAGGTGGACAAGTCCAATAAGTAAGGTTCCCAAGCTTAGAGAGGCTAGTTTCTCCAAAAAAACTCCTATCTCGAGTAAGAAGTACCTTCTCCACTCTAGAGGTGAAAAACCCTAACAAAAGAACATGGAGATGGGGTGTTTAAGGGCTCTAGGTGGGGTTTCACCATGGAAAACTAGGGTTACGACCTGGAAAAAGGTGGAAGGAATACTAAAAACATGAAAATAGGGAAGAAAAGGAGAAAACTTACTAGTTTTGGTTGAAATAACCAAGAAGGAGCTTTAGAAACCCTAAATAGAGAAAATTTTGAACCATAGGAGCCTTCTTCACCAAGGTAGGCACCTTCTTTTACCTTGGGACATCATCTTTGTGTTCAAATAGAGTAGGACTTATGATCTAAGCTATAGGAAATAAAGAAGAGCAAGAGTTTTCATATTTGGAGTTGGGAAGGGGTAGATATGGCTATATAAAGAAAGAGGTCAAGTATGAGGTGTATATGAGTCTTTCCATGTGTCATGCATAAGGGTGTCCATGGACATGCACGCCTTTATGGATAAGGAAGAAGTCAAGAATGAGGTGTCAAATTACTTTCTATGTGTCCAATGTTAAGGGTGCCTATGGACATGCAAACCTTTATGGATAAGGAAGAAGTCAAGCATGAGGTGTCCATGGAGCTTTCCATGTGTCCCTAGCCTAGGGATTTTATGGACATGTAAGAGGACAACTCATAGAGGATTCTTGAATATCAAATGTCAGTTTATGGACACTTATAGTCCATACCAACTGACCTCCAATCAAAGAAATAACCCCATTGGTTGATAGCTTCTAAAGATAAGCTCATTTATAAAGACGGTACTCCCTAAAATGCCCTTGGTGAGAAACACCTTCAAACCAAGGTGCAACCAGGTGCCCTATGGTTCAAAAACTCGATAATGGTAAGAGAATATATAAGGATTATAATGCATGTGACAATTTGCAAAGAAAACATCTCAATTGGGTAAATTGCAGAAAATTCCATAATGTACCTAAAATTGCATAACTTGCACAAACAACATTCAAATTTAGTGAAACTTAATCCAAAAGTTATCTTTGATGTGTTGAATACAAATTTGAAATTATTTCCATATTTTGAAGTTATATAATCACATTATTCATCACTTATGCCTTTTACTCATTTTCTCTCTCCTAAACTTATCCTAATATTTCAAATTTGTCAAAATTAGATGAAATTTAACATGTAGGCTAATTTTGATATGTAGATTATGAATTTGAAATTTTATTCCAATTTTGAGACTTACTTTTATGAGATATGTCATATGGCCCATTAACGGTCCATTGTCTAAATTATTTATCCAATTAAGTTTCTTATCTTCATATTACCACCAAAATGAGTTATGTGGCATATTTTATGTATCCATTATAAACCTAATATTAATGTTAGAATATTAGGTTACATTAAGCCGATCTATACATGCATTAGCTCATTGGGGTTATACTAAACATCTATTTAGGTCTAACCTTCAACCTTGTTTGGCTAAGTCCAAAATGTCAACTTCCAAGGTAGGGTCCAAGATCTAGTATGTTACACATACCACGCCGTGCCACTTCTCTTCGTGTTGGGATTCCTCCATAAAGTGGAGGCCAAATTGTTGGTATGGCAGCAAAACAACCCAAGAGAGACATACAATAGGGGCGCCACTACCTCATAAGAAGAGATTGTTGAATCTAATGTGCAAGGGCAGGAGCAAGAAATTGAAGGACAAAGGTAGCCCCAAAAAACAAGGAGAAGGGATGACGGAACATCCCAGATGCAACAACCCACAACAAACGCCTACGACATGTCCACCATCCAGGCACAACTTGAGAGAATACAAAAGACACAGAGTGACATGCAGCTGATCCAACAATACATGTGGCAAGTCCAACAGTAGATGCACCACCAGGTCAATCACTTGTATCACTACCACCATGCTTAAGCAGCAAGAAACCCCGAATGGGGTGGAGATTTTTGGGGTGGCATTGCTAGATATTCAGAGACATACCCTCCACCCCAAGATGACTACTAGGGACATTACTACCAACATCCTCCTACAAGTTTAGTTCCTCCTCAAGATCCTCCTCACTCGTCTGACCATCTACCATAGCATCCATGACACTTCCCCTATCTACCCTAAGCTTATAGTTTCATGCTGAGGACAACACAATTCTAAAGTTTGGGGTGGGTGGGGCGGTATGCACTACCCTATCTATCTTTTTGTGATTTTGTTCCACCTTTGCCATCTAGTTTAGTTTTCCTGTTCTTGTTTTTTATTGTATCCTTGCACAACATGTAGTTACTTTCATGCATTTTTGCTAATTTTTCAAAAAAATTGCTCCTTTTTTCCATGCATTGCATATCATGTAGATTTTTGGTAATTTTTGCATGTTTTAGCTAGGATTTGTCTGTTTTACTACTTTAAGTTCAATAATGTAGGTTTAGATGTGATTGAAAGCAAATTGGCACCATTTTGGCCAATTTTGCCCAAATTTGAATGTTCTTACCTAAAAAGCATGTTTTGACTTAATCTTCACTGTTTGAAATGAAATTTTTAGTCCTTTGACAAATGCGTGTTGTTTCTTAGAGTTTATTACTATGCGGTCTTGCTTGTTGACTTTTTACATGTGCACCACTTCTCTCAAGTTTGTGAATGTTTTGATTGTATTATGATATGAGCAAGCTACAAACGCTTAGAGCCTATGGAATCACTTGATAAAAATGTGAATGTCATGTTGTTATATCATGTGGTGTGATATCATTTGATGAATTGTTGTATTAGCTTTTATGTAGGGAATATTATGTTGAGGACTACACTAATGGCCCCTCTTTGATCTGACTATTCTTTCACCATCTTCATACCTCTCCACCTCATGAAAGGATGCCCTAGTGCACATAATTAGCCTTGGCCACCTCCAAAAGTTTGGGGTGGCCATATCTATATCTCCCCATTTCACTCTCTCCACCATGTGCCCTATCTACACTAAGGGAAAAGAAAAGAAAAGAAAAAGAAAGAAAAAATAAAATAAAAGGGATGCTCCTATTTAAGAGCATTCAAATAAAGAAAAGATGAGTGCGCTATGTAATAGCACTAAAAAAAATCTTTCTGCAACCCTTTCTTGTATTTTCATACCCATTGAGCTGGAGAACATCAAATCTAGCTCGCTTTACCCTTTTCTATAGCCATGTGGGTCATTTGGTGTAGTTTGAGGAATAAGATTGAATGCATGAAAGTAAAACAGGACTCCTAGTCATCTTTGATTAATGCCAACGTGAAACAATTTACCCAGAATGATATGAAGGACATATGGATAGCTTGTGTATTCTATGCTTTATATTTGAAGTTTGTGTGCTCAGTGCTCATTTCAGGATTGGTATGTGAAAGAGGAGTGGATTGAGGTGGAATACATGCACTTAGTCACTCCCAAGAAAATGTAGTCAATAATTTTATGTTGCTATGTGTTTGTCATTTTTGTTTATCGAAAGAAAACTAAAAAGAGAGATTAAGTTGGATAATACTTGAGGACAAGTATATTTTAAGTTTGGGATGGTGATGCAGCCCTATTTTAGGACTCCACCTTGTGCCGTTTTACACTTTATTCATATCTAAACATAGTAGAATGCAAGTTAAATCCCTCAATATGAGTATTGCTATCAAATGCACTTATGGACATTCTTTGCACTATTTTCAGGTACTTGGACCGTGCTTTGGATGGATGAGAGAGAAGGAAGGAATTCTAGGGTTCCTACACTCATGGAGGGGTCCATAGAAGGCCCCAAAGCTCCCTCAACCTACCCCTAATGGACAAGGTTTGACATCAAGCAAAGAAGACCATGGATGATGAAAGTTGAAGTTCATTTAGACACTGAAGACTCCAACACGACTGTGGGCATCGACCATAGTCATTTGAATTATTGTGAAGAGTCAATAGGGATGTCAGGGTTTTGCACTAGAGATACCACGCATGTGGCCACCAGAATGGTCGTGGCCCACTAAAGACACCACAACCGTGGCCAGCAGAAGGGAAAATAGTCATGAACTCCCACAACCGTCATTTGAACTTCACACAAGGATCCCCAAAATCAATAGGGAGGTGGCCAATTTTACACTTGAATGACCATGGTCGTGGCCACTCACCACGGCCAAATCCCTTGAAGACCACCTCGCCCTTGCTGCTCCCCACACTCAAGACCTCCTCCTCCAAAATGGTCATGGCACCCACCACGGTCGTGGTGCCACTTACTCAACACAACCGTGGCACTCCGCCATGGCTGTGGCCACCACCTATACTTACCCTTTTCACCCCCTTTCACACCCTGGATGTGGCTACTCATCCACAACTGTTCCCTACTACCCCCACCACGGCCGTGGTACATCAACACGGTCGTGGTACATCAACACGGCCGTGGTGACCAACCAACCCAACCTATGTTTTACATTGCTTTTCCTATTCTACCCCTACTTACCCTAGTGTTTCCCCACCACGTATATATATATATATATATATATATATATATATATATATATATATATATATATATATATATATATATATATATATATATATATATATATATATATATATATATATATATATATATATATAGGTGGTGGATGGGGCATGAAGGTCAGACTCCCTATCCTCCATTACTCCCCCTCAATCTACTCCTTGAGCATTCATTGCACTCTCCCTTGCATTTATGCTCTCCATCCACCATTTCCACCTCATTTCCACCTTGGAAACCTAGTTTTCTATGTTTTCTTCCATAATCCCCCATATTCTCATACCCATCTGCATCATTGGAGGAGGAAGGACGTCCCCAAGCTTCTAGGAGGTGAATAAGGAGGCTTCTACTTCAAGATTCATGGAGTTCTACCTCCTTCTTCCCCTTTCTTTTGCTATTTCTTTGATCATGTCTAGCTAAGCCCCTATTGGTGGGCTGTTTGGGGTTAAAATGTGATTTTGATACCATGTTGGGGGAAAATAAATTGTAATGAACATAATTTCTATATATGATGATTGATTCTTGCTTCTATATCATTTCCTATTTTATTGTATGTGGTTTCTTTTTATAACATAGATTTCTTGCTTTGAGATGTTTGATGACACTTAGCTTCTAGGAGGAATTGGAGTGTATGTGTTAATCTTTAGAATGGCTCCTAGGTCAAATTGGTAAATTCCTAACTAGCCCCATTTGTTCCTATATACACATCCCTCCTTCTACAAGTGAGTGTGAGATCTAAGTGGCTAGTGTAAGTGTAACATACTAGATCTCAGACCCTACCTCGAAAGTTGATATTTTAGACTTAGCCAAACAAGGTTGAAGGTTAGACCTAAATAGATGTTTAGTATAACCCCAATGAGCTAATGCATGTATAAATCACCTTAATGTAACCTAATGTTCTAGCATTAATCTTAGGTTTATAATGGATACATAAAATATGCCACATAACTCATTTTGGTGGTAATATGAAGACAAGGAACTTAATTGTATGAATAATTTAGATAATGGGCCGTTAATGAGCCATATGACATATCTCATAAAAAGAAGTCTCAAAAGTAGAAACAAACTTCAAATTCGAAATCTACATATCAAAATTCACCTACATGTCAAATTTCATCTAATTTGGACCACCTTGAAATATTAGGATAAGTTTAGGAGAGAGAAAATGAGTAAAAGGAATAATTGATGCATAATGTGATTATATAACTTCAAAATATGGAAATAATTAAAAATTCGTATTCAAAACATCAAAGATAACTTGTGGATGAAGTTTCACCAAATTTGGATGTTGTTTGTGCAAGTTATGCAATTTTAGGTACATTTTGGACTTTTCTGCAATTTACCCAAATTGGGAGGTTTTTTTTGAGAATTGTCACATGCATTATAATCCTTAGATATTTTCTTATCATTCTCAAATTTTTTGGGCTATGGGGCTCCTAGTTATACTTGGTTTGGAAGTATTTCTCTTCAAGGACATTTTAGGGTTTCCCCCCTTTAAGGATAATGATGAAGATAAGGATAATGATAAAGGTCAAGATAAGGATAAAGATAGAGATAAGGATAAGGATAAAGGTCAAGATAAGGATAAAGATAAATATAAGGATAAGGATATGGATAAAAGAGAGAAAGTGTGGGTAGTAACTAAGGGAGGTGTTGCATGGACATAAAATCTCTAGGCTATTGACACATGGAAAACTCCATGTACACCTCATGCTTGACCACTTACTTATCCATGGAGCTATATATATACTCCTTCCTAGCTCCAATATGAAATCATTGCTCACTCCCTCTTTCCTCTAGCTTAGAGTACCTATCTCTCTCTATTTTGTTGCAAAACTAGGTGGTCCAAGGGAGAAGATGTTCCCCTTATTGAGAAAAAGATCTCCTAGAGTTCCATCTAGCCCAAGCTAGGGTTTCCAAGGTCCTCTTCTAGGGTTTTTGAACAAGGAAAGTGATTTTATCTTCCTTCAACCTTCCTCCAGGTTGAATCCATGGTCTTCCATGGTGAAACCCCACCTAGAGGCCTTAAACACCTCATCTCCATATTCTTTTGTTAGGGTTTTTCACCTCTAAAGTGAAGAAGGTGCTTCTTACTCAAGATAGTAGCTTTGTTGGAGAAACCAACCTCTCTAAGCTCGATGACCTTGCCACTTGGACATGTGCACCTTCCCTAGAGGTTCTTAGGAGGCCTAGGCTTGGACTTATATTGGACTTTGGACTGTATAGACTCTGAAGTTGAGGTATGATTGCATCCCACATTATTTCTATATTGAGCAATTTCTAATTATTCACTCAAAATGTATGATGTATCCCCTATTCCTCTAAGTTGGGCAATTAACCTATTTTTGTCTTACTCTTGGTCCTATGGACATTATCCTGCACAATGCTCTATTCTTTTGATATCATGGTTCTTATGAACTATATTATTATTATTACCTTGTATATTCTCTTGGACTCTTATCTTGTGCTTTGTGTCCGCATTTATGTAGATGCTTAAGTCCACCTTGTAGTGGATGTTTTGTGCTTCTTTGCCCACCATGGTAGTGGATGTATATGTAGCACACTTTGTTGGATATTTTTGATTTCATATCTCTTGTTTATCCTTATTATGCATAATGTGATGACTACTAGTATAATGTTGTATGTGAATTTATGTGGATGTGAAAATTCCCACATATGAATTCAGATGTGAAAATCCCTACATTTTTTATATATATTGAAAGATGTGAAAATTCCTGCTAGGCAGATTTTGACAGACCCTGCCACCACCCTATTATAGAGCAGATGTATACAAGACCATGCTCACTCTACATTTTTGGTAGATGTGTATTTCCTACCTACATGATATATTATTCTAGTTTTGTCACAGGTGAAACACATGGATGCTTTAAACTTATATTTTTCTTTCATCCTAATATGAATGTTCTTTTCTTTTATGCTCCATTGGGTAGTACTTTCCTCTTCTATGAGATTCATTTATAGTTGATATCTCTATTTTCATATATTGCTCAGTTTTCTATTTTAGTATGCACATACCAACTTTGCTGATGTCATCTATTTTTCCCTTCTTGTTGGGGTATGCTTCCAACCCTAGATGAAAGATATGGAGGACATGGCATAAAGATATGGACTTAGCTTAAGGAGTTAAAGCTTGGAGACAATCTTGATGTGGTTTAGATTTCCCTCTACATAGATCCTTATGATGTACATTTACATGTAAGATTAAGATGTTCTTTTGTAACCTTATGTGAAATTGAATATAGTCAATGCATTTTCTTCTGCTGCTACACTTTGGTTGTTTTGAATACCATTAATAAGGGTTTGAAAATTTTACACCCGCTCCAAGCATACCTTTGAGTGTGTTTGGAATGGATGTTAATTCTTTAAATTTTTTAGTAAGGGGGTTATCCCGCCTCCTTATAGCATGGTATCAGAGCCATGGTAGTCAAAATCTGACTATTTCAATTTTGTCTCGCTAGTTAGAATCCTTAGCTTACCTTTAAGTGACATGTTTGACCTAGTGTTGATTAATAGATGATGAAGGGTTGATATAGAATCCTATAGTTTCACATTAGAATCATGAGGAATAGATCCCTAGAATACTTACAACTAAAAGATGCATAAGTAACCATAATAACTTGAGGTTGTTTAGTTTTGTCTTTGGGAAGCTACTAGGACATGAAGTTGAAAGCAAAGGTGTCTAGAAAAGATCAGGGTTTGGGGCTAACAAGATTTTCCTCTGTGCCACTAGCTTGGTTTACGAGGACTCCCGAATCCATATGATGTTGACTTGGCCTGAGCCGATATGGATTGTCTAGAATAAAATGCTTTTAGGCAATAATAGCCCTACACATCTATGTGATATATCTTTATTGACCTTAATATGTTGATCTAGTCTCCCAGGTGTAATGACTTATTTAATGATGGACACCCAATATAGTTCCCTTATGTCCCATAGAACCACATATTTGGATAGTTATTCCTATAACCTAGACTTTGAAGTTTGGTGTTTCGTAAGAGATCAGAGTACACAATAAAGTGTGATGGATCTTGTACATGGTTTAGTTACACTCACTATTTTCCCTCTAGATTAGTTTGACTAGGTAGGTCAGACCTTTTAACAGGTAAATAGTAGTTTTGGCTTAATAGGATGAATCCTTTATAGGGTGGTGAATAATTGTCACTTTTATATGGATGTTTTGATTTTGAGGACGAAATTACTTTAAGGGGTGGTGTGTTGTAACATACTAGATCTCGGACCCTACCCCAGAAGTTGACATTTTGGACTTAGCCAAACAAGGTTGAAGGTTAGACCTAAATAGATGTTTCGTATAACCCCAATGAGCTAATGCATGCCTATATCACCTTAATGTAACCTAATGTTCTAATATTGATGTTAGGTTTATAATGGATACATAAAATATGCCACATAACTCATTTTGGTAATAATATGAAGACAAGGAACTTAATTGGATGAATAATTTAGATAATGGGCCGTTAATGGGCCATTTGACATATCTCATAAAAAGAAGTCTGAAAATTAGAAACAAACTTCAAATTCAAAATCTACATATCAAAATTAGCCTACATGTCAAATTTCATCTAATTTGGACCACATTGAAATATTATGATAAGTTTAGGAGTGAGAAAATGAGTAAAAGGAATAATTGATGAATAATGTGATTATATAACTTCAAAATATGGAAATAATGGCAAATTCATATTCAAAACATCAAAGATAACTTGTGGATGAAGTTTCACCAAATTTGGATGTTATTTGTGCAAGTTATGCAATTTTAGGTACATTTTGGACTTTTTAGCAATTTACCCAATTGGGAGGTTTTCTTTGAAAATAGTCGCATGCATTATAACCCTTATATATTTCCTTATCATTCTCAATTTTTTTGGGCTATGGGGCTCCTATTTATACTTGGTTTGGAAGTATTTCTCTTCAAGGACATTTTAGGGTTTTCCCCCCTTTATGGATAAGGATGAAGATAAGGACAAGGATAAAGGTCAAGATAAGGATAAAGATAAGGATAAGGATAAGGATAAAGGTAAAGATAAGGATAAAGATAAAGATAAGGATAAGGATATCGATAAAAGAGAGAAAGTGTGGGTAGTAACTGAGGGAGGTGCTGCATGGACATAGAATCTCTAGGCTATTAACACATGGAAAACTCCATGTACACCTCATGCTTGACCCCTTCCTTATCCATGAAGCTATATATATACCCCTTTCTAGCTCCAATTCAAAACCATTGCTCACTCCCTCTTTCCTCTATCTTAGAGTACCTATCTTTTTCTATTTTTCTGCAGAACTAGGTGGTCTAAGGGAGAAGATGTTCCCCTTATTGAGAAAAAGGTCTCCTAGAGTTCCATCTAGCCCTACCTAGGGTTTCCAAGGTCCTCTTCTAGGATTTTTGACCAAGGCAAGTGATTTTCTCTTCCTTCAACCTTCCTCCAGGTCGAAGCCATGGTCTTCCATGGTGAAATGCCACCTAGAGACCTTAAACACCTCATCTCCATGTTCTTTTGTTAGGGTTTTTCACCTCTAAAGTGGAGAAGGTGCTTCTTACTCAAGATAGTAGCTTTGTTGGAGAAACCAACCTCTCTAAGCTCAGGGACCTTGCTACTTGGACATGTGCACCTTCCCTAGAGGTTCTTAGGAGGCCTAGTCTTGGACTTATATTGGACTTTGGACTGTATAGACTCTGAAGTTGAGGTATGATTGCATGCCACATTATTTCTATATTGAGAAATTTCTAATTCTTCACCTTAAATATGTGATATATCCCCTATTCCTCTATGTTGGGAAATTAACCTATTTTTGTCTTACTCTTGGTCCTTTGGACATTATCCTGCACAATGTTGTATTCTTTTGATATCATGGTTCTTATGAACTAGATTATTATTATGACCTTGTATATTTTCTTGGACTCTTATCTTGTGCTTTGTGCCCACATTGATGTAGATGTTTATGCCCACCTTGTAGTGGATGTTTTGTGCTTCTTTTCCCACCATGGTAGTGGATGTATATGTAGCACACTTTGTTGGATATTTTTGATTTCATATCTCTTATTTATCCTTGTTATGCATAATGTGATGACTACTAGTATAATGTTGTTTGTGAATTTATGTGGATGTGAAAATTCCCACATATGAATGCAGATGTGAAAATCCCTGCATATTTTATATATATTAACAGATGTGAAAATTCCTGCTAGGCAGATGTTGATAGACCCTGCCACCACCCTATTATAGAGAAGATGTATACAAGACCCTGCTCACTCTACATTTTTGGTAGATGTGTATTTCCTACCTGCATGATATATTATTCTAGTTTTGTCATAGATGAGACACATGGATGTTTTGAACTTATATACTATTTTCATCCTGATATGGATGTTCTTTTCTTTTATGCTCCTTTGGGTAGTACTTTCCTCTTCTATGGGAAGCATTTATATTTTTTGATCACCTTGAGAACCCATCCCAGACGAAGCCGACATGGTAAACTCTCGAGGCATGAGAGGGTGTGGTCCAGTCACCCCCTCCCATGCCTAATCAACATGAATTGTTGTTCACAAAGTGTCTTCGGTGAGGTTTGAACCCGAGTCCTTCATTAGAACTTTTCGAGCTCTTACCACCCGAGCTACTATGGCTGAACTGGAAGCATTTGTAATTGATATCCCTATTTTCATATATTGCTCAGTTTCCTATTTTAGTATGCACATACCAACCTTTGCTGATGTCATCTATTTTTCTCTTCTTACTGGGGTATGCTTCCAACCCTAGATGAAAGATATGAAGGACATGGCATAAAGATATGGACTTAGCTTAAGGAGTTAAATCTTGGAAACAATCTTGATGTGGTTTAGATTTCCCTCTACATGGATCCTTATGATGTACATTTACATGTAAAATTAAGTTGTTCTTTTGTAACCTTATGTGAAATTGAATATAGTCAATGCATTTTCTTCTTCTGCTACACTTTGGTTGTTTTGAATACCATTAATAAGGGTTTACAATTTTTACACCCGCTCCAAGTATACCTTTGAGTGTGTTTGGAATGGATGTTAATTCTTCAAAATTTTTAGTAAGGGGGTGATCCCACCTCCTTACAACATGGTATCATAGCCCATGGTAGTCGAAATTTGACTATTTTAATTTTGTCTCCCTTGTTAGGATCATTACCTTACCTTTAAGTGACATGTTTGAGCTAATGTTGATTAATTGATGATGAAGGGTTGATATAGAATCGTATAGTTTCACATTAGAATCATGAGGAATAGATCCCTAGAATACTTACAACTAAAAAATGCATAAGTAACCATAGTAACTTGAGGTTGTTTAGTTTTGTATTTAGGAAGCTACTAGGACATGAAGTTGAAAGTAAAGGTGTCTAGAAAGGATTAGGGTTTGGGGGCTGGCAAGATTTTCCTCCGCGCCACTAGCTTGGTTTATGAGGACTCCCGAATCCATATGATGTCGGCCTGGCCTGAGATGATATGGATTGTCTGGAATAGCATGCTTTTAGGCAATAATAGCCCTACACATCTATGTGATATATCTTTATTGACCTTAATATGTTGATCCAATCTCCCAGGTTTAATGACTTATTTGAGGATGGACACCCAATATGGTTCTCTTATGTCCCATAGAACCACATGTTTGGATATCTATCCCTATAACCTAGACTTTGAAGTTTGGTGTTTAGTAAGAGATCAGAGTGCACAATAATGTGTGATGGATCTTGTACATGGTTTAGTTACACTCACTATTTTGCCTCTAGATTAGTTTGACTTGGTAGGTCATATCTTTTAACAGGTAAAGAGTAGATTTGGCTTAATAGGATGAATCCTTTAAGGGGTGGTGAATAATAGTCGCTTTTATATGGATGTTTTGATTTTGAGGATGAAATCCCTTTAAGGGGTGGGGTGCTGTAACATACTAGATCTCGGACCCTATCCCAGAAGTTGACATTTTGGACTTAGCCAAACAAGGTTGAAGGTTAGACCTAAATAGATGTTTAGTATAACCCCAATGAGCTAATGCATGTATAGATCACCTTAATGTAACCTAATGTTCTAACATTAATCTTAAGTTTATAATGGATACATAAAATATGACACAACTCATTTTGGTGGTAATATGAAGACACAAAACTTAATTGGATGAATAATTTAGATAATGGGTCGTTAATGGTCCATATGACATATCTCATAAAAAGAAGTCTCAAAATTAGAAACAAACTTCAAATTCGAAATCTACATATCAAAATTAGCCTACATGTCAAAATTTTATCTAATTTGGACCACCGTGAAATATTAGGATAAGTTGAGGAGAGAGAAAATGAGTAAAAGGAATAATTGATTAATAATGTGATTATATAACTTTAAAATATGGAAATAATTGGAAAATTCATATTCAACACATCAAAGATAACTTGTGGATTAATTTTCACCAAATTGGATGTTGTGTGTGCAAGTTATGCAATTTTAGATACATTCTGGACTTTTCTGCAATTTACCCAATTGGGAGGTTTTCTTTGAAAAATATCACATGCATTATAATCCTTAGATATTTCCTTATCATTCTCATATTTTTTGGGCTATGGGGCTCCTAGTTATACTTGGTTTGGAAGTATTTCTCATCAAGGACATTTTACAATTTTTTGATAAATGAGTTTTAATCATTTTTATTTACATATTTTAGATAACTTTTTAGGATTATTTTGTTAATTATTTTCTTGGTTATATTATTAATTTTATTATATTATATTTTTCTCTTTAAGTAGAATTTTAATTATATTTTCTTGGATTTTTGTAGGAAATGGGATAAATATTCTTTGAGTATTGACACGATTTTACCGTGCGTATAACGCAAGTGCACGCGTCAATGTAGTATAGGCCTTTGTGAGGCCCGAGTCGAACTCAGGGACACTGAATTGTCGGTGGACTACTACTAACTGTTCGCAATCAGCTAGACCGGTTAAAAAGGTTTTGAGAGTTGTTGAAAAATAAAAGAAAATAAAATAAAACATAGCAATCGATTAAGTGTTTAGTTTAATCAATTCAAATGAAGATCTTTAGGATTGCGTATAGGTTACTACGCCGGTGGAACCGACCTAGACTTAGGTAGTGAATTGTACCACGACAGTGGACAATTCTGACTACAGGTGACTACCTGGATTGAGAGATGAACATGTTTAACTATGTGGAAATTCATACAATGAAAACCCGCATTAGAATCGACCTATGGGTTTCCACCATTAACCGTACATCACCTTATTCAAGGGATTTGTTAATTAATGTGAATTTTGTCTCTTTTCAACCGTTATTCTTCTTTCAAAGTAATTAAAGGCATTAGATAATCATTATGGTGATCAAGCATAATAATATAATTGAGAAAACAAAATCATACCACGGATTTAAGAGACAAATGATGAATTACTATGATAAAAATGTCATACAATGCTTCCCCGGGCTACTCCCGGTCCTAAAGATAAAGGAGATTAGCCCCGCATGTTCATCTCAGAGCAAGACATGGTTGAAGAAAGGGAAAATATGGAGAAAAACATGAATAAGTGATGAAACCCCTGAACGGAGAAGATCTAATCTCTCCTTGGTGTAGAATGCGCGATCTACAGCCTTTCGGCGGTGGAAAATGTCTTCTTCGGCTTCCGGAATGTCTGGGGCGTGCTTCTGGGCTCCGTTCTTCTCTCCACACCTTCTCGGGACGTGTGCAGTGGCTAATGATGTGATACCCTACTCTTGGCCGCCGTCATTAGGTATAATCACCAAGTTAGGTTGCAAAAATATCACCACCGTTGGATTTGAGTCGATCTGAAACAAACTTTAATCTGACGGCGTCGATACCATCGACGCGGGTCGATGGTATCGACCCCTCACGATATCGGCAAGCCTTCTTTATTTTCTGTCGTTGCGCCTGATGTTGGCTCGATACCATCAAGGGGGGTCGATGGTATCGACTTCCTTTAGCATCAGTTTTATCCCTTTCCGTCGTTGAAGCTATACATGTCGATAGTATCGACTTTGGGGTCGATAGTATCGACTGGCTGGTCGCTAGCAACCTAACAGTAGCTCGCTACCATCGACTTCCCTGTTGATGGTATCGACTCTGCGTTGATCCTTGCGGCTGCCTGCCTGTGGCTGTGTCGATAGTATCGACTGCCGTCGATGGTATCGACATCAGTAGATATGCGTTTTTCCTGAAATTGCAAAACAAAACCGCATCAGCTGAGATAAAACCTATTATTGTAATCATTTATGCTCAAAACAATAAAATAAGAGAGACTTGACACTGATAAGGATCATAGACTAAAGTAAGTGAATTATGCAATATTAACCACCAAAATGACCAATAAATGCATAAAACACAAGTAAAACAAGTCTATAAATGCGACTCAAAATCATCACATCAAACTCCCCTAAGCTTGAACACTGCTCATCCTCGAGCAACAAAACTCTAGAATAGAATTGCGAGGGTCAACTAAAGACAGATTATCACAACAGACACCACCATATGATCCCCTCCAGACATTCACATTCCGGCCCTCACTAACCACGGAATGATAATTACCCTAAAGGCGACAATAATCATCCATAAAAGATATCTACCTCAAAATTGATGAACACTATCACATAAGGCAGTTAACATAATAAAATTCTCCAGTACAAACTCAGTGCATCTTTTGATCTTCTATTCTACGTTGCTCGCCCTAACTACCATCTACATGGAAGCAGCTCTCCTGGTATTAACAAGTGAGGAGAAAATCACGGTGGCCTACCAAATCGAGCAACGGGTGGATGAAATTGGTGGCTATGGAAGAAATGGAAGCATCAAACAGTTTTACATGCACAAATAACAAAAATGACCTAAATGATGCATATGCAAGTGAAAATGCCCTAATGCCTTCATTTGGGTGGAATGATGCATGCACTATCATTCTGTCTCGAGGTGAGATGGAATATCTAAGAGAACTACATCATGTACTTATTCTTCTTAAAATGCAGTGAGAACATGTTCCTTTCTCCCTCTCATTCCTACTTGCTTCTCAATACTCTTTTTTTTCTCTTTTTTTTCAACTTTTATTATTATTATTTTTTTAAGCCCTAATTTTCATAGCTGACAAAGAATTATTTTTCGGGCTCACTTATTGCTGCATAGCTTATACATTTAAAGCATTCAGAAGGTATGGAACAAGTTCATCACCTTTAATGTTTGAGAAGACATAAGATGCATGATCTACTGTATGCACAAAAGATGTGAATGCAGCTACAACATGATAGTTATGCAACTAAATGACACACACCTAAGGATAATGTGCATGTATAACTAGTCTGTTTTTTTCATTTTCATGCAAAATATGTGAAAATAGTCGCAATGCAAAACCTACCTACATGGGATGCAATCAAAGAGATTAAAACCGTAATTTGCTTCCAGTTCTTATGGTGGAGTATGAAAACAATGGGGTGGATAGATCACAAGATTAATTGACTGAACCTTTAGAAAATATTATGCGTCCCTCCTTACTAACATGTGTAGTAATTAAGAGGTCTCTCTCTCTCTTATTTCAAATTAAGGTCTCATTATCATTTGGTCAGTTTAGGCTCAAACAACCAGTTCCATCCACTTTTCATGAATCATAGGAATGTACAGTTGTGATTTCCTATTTTAGAGTTGACAAACCCAATCATTTCTTTAAGTTATGTGCTCAAAGTTGAACAAAACAAGCTTGCAAAAGCACTGAATATTTTTTTAAAATTGCCCCTGATTTCCATGTACATGCAACGAGATGACACATGACATTAGACATCCACAATTACACTAGATAGAGTGTGGATCCTACGAACAACTAATAATTAAAAGAAATAAATGACAAAAGATAAAGCAATAAAAACTAAAAACTAGGAAAAATAAAGGATAGAAACTGTTCCAACTCCCCCCTAATCTTGAATTTGACTATGGCCTCATAGTAAAAAACAACCTTAAAAGGTGGAACAGTGATACTGATCATTCTTCAGGAGGAGGCGGGTACTGTGGAGCGTGGGGTCCCAAGATGGGTATTACCCCTGGAAGCTCGGATCGTACTGGGGCATTGGTGGAGGTTGTGGATACCCCCCAAAATAATTCTGGCTCCAGTAATTGTCGTAGAAGGGCTGCTGCTGCATCTCCATCCTGTGCAACCTGTCGTGGATGTTTTGTTGGTTTTCGAGGAGGAGGCACTCATTCTCGAAAATGGCCCTCTGGTTATCTAACAACCGGTTCATTGTATCCTGAATACCGGCGTATGAAGCTATATGCTGTTGTTGTGTCTGATGAATCTCCTGCAGCATCGAGTACATCCCTTGCATGGAGTAGGCATCCTCTCCTTGATGAGAGGGTGGAGGTAGTGGAGGTTGCGAAGATGAATATTCACCCGGGTGGAAGCGGGGACGCTTCTGGGGTGCTACTCATTCTCGAAGAGGAGTGAAAGCCTCCTCTTCCTCTTCATGCTCATCACCTTCATCATTGTTGTCATCATCACCACCGTCTTCATCAGAGTCGTCGATGGAAATGATAGGCCATCGGAAATGTTGAGCTCTCTCAATGTTGAAGATGGGATCTGGAAGCGAACATTCTTGATATGATTGATTGACATGGCAATGTGCATATGCCAAGCCATCACAGAGCAGGAGGAGGTTGGAGCGGTGCAGATGCTGGAGGTTGACCTTGCTCCTATTAGAAAGGGGAGTAAGCTGGGAGAAATCTAACCCAAGACAGAGGGCTAGCGGTGTGATGAGCCCTCCAAAGTGGATTGGAGCCTTCTGCGTACTCCTCCTCACGGCCAACACATGCGTCAAGAAGAATGCGCCCCAATTGCACTCCTCACGCTTCAGCAATTTGTGTAGGAAGAACAAATACGTCTCTTGAAACTTGCTGAGAGACAATTCACAGCGAGGGAACAGCGTGGTGCAGAGCATGCAGTGCAGAATCCGCACAAACAGATGCTCGAAATCAGCAACTTTAGCGTTGTGGTAGCTGACGGATTTGCCCGGAGGCGCAGTCACGAGCTGGGCGAAGATGGCTTCGTAGTCCGTCCTATTGTCTGGTCTTCGGTGCTAGTATGGGTCATGATACCAATTGCATACCAAATTGAACTGGGCAAGAGTGAGAGTGTAGTTGTTGTTGTAGAGTCTGAACGACACCCGCCCTTTCTTCCACTCTCGGTCGGTGGCGATCAACTCATTTGGCACCACATTGATGTCCAATGATGCCATGAACTCCGCCACAAGTTCCTTGTAAGTCAGCCACTCGCCGAAGAATGGCTGGTCGTCGACATGGTACTCCAGCTCGTCGGGGCCTCCTGGTTGTATGTCTCGCCTGCCCCTTCAAGACGTAGGCGAGGTTGGCCTCGAACCCCAAATCACAGACCATTGTCCGATGAACATAGTGCATGGGGTCGATCATTCTCTTCATCAGTTCCTTGTAGACCTTCACGACCTCCGCGGAAGGGTGGACAATCCTCGGACGAGGAATAGATGCAGTAGGTGGAGGAATGAACTCGGGGATCTCCATAGGATCCGCTTGTGAAGAAGATGCACCGGCTGTACGCACCATCGTCGCCAAGAAAGAAGGAATAGAAGATGGAGCTTGGTGAAGGTCGAAGAAGACAACCTCCGCTCGGTGAAGGCTCGGGGAAGATCGCGCTCTGTGGATGCTCGTCGCAGGGCTCCGGTCGCACAACAATACACAAGGCATAAGTGGATGAAAAAGTCTCTGAAGGTGGGAATCAATTTTTTTTTAAAAGTCAGGAGGTACTTTTTTTCATCCTGCCCTCCTCATGTAGGCGAAATCACCAGAAAAAATATAGCTCCTGCTTATATAATGCAGGTGTGTCCCCTTGTCCAACCTAATACACCAACCCCCACCGAAAGCAACAAAGGACCCCACCAACCATCCCTATAGACTGGGAACTCAACCTTCACCACTATCAGCCTGGATGTAAGGGATGTTATGATTCTCCATGTTCAACATACCCATAATCTTCTATAGAAGGTTCTCAGGTATTGAACTGATGAAAATGTCATCCATATGTCTTCCCCAAAAACCTATCTCCCTCGGGACGGAATTAATCACTTTGTGAACCAATGATCCACTGATCGCGTCCTCATCTATCATCTTTTTCAGCTCCATGAACATCAGAATCACTTTCCACAACGCCTCTGCTTCCCCCCACAGGATGTCAAAGGTACGATGATCATCAATTTCTAGTGTAGCCACTCTAAGGAAATGATCATCCACAATCTTAAGTCCAACAATACACGATTGTATGTAGGCCAATAAAAATTCATCTGCCTATAACCAAGTTCTGTAAGTCAGCAGAACTTTTCCTCTCCTATTCCTCACCACTCCCGCGGCCCATCTGCGGGAATTGCCTTTCGGATCTACAGATCTGCCAATGGTAATATTCATTTTCAGATTGTTGAGGTCCGGCGGGTTCCATCTTAGAAGATGGATCTGTCTTAGACACCAGTTTGGTTCTGTCAACCCATAATCTGACAGGAAACGATAAAATTCTGGTTTTTCTTTGATACTAAAGCTTCTCTTTCTCAGCATCTCGTTCAGTCTCATAGGTATATATCCCCATTCCAGCAGTAGGTTCTTCCTTTCATCCTCGTACCTTGCCGAACACCTAATCCTCCAAATGCTTTCAACGATGAGTGAAGCCAGCCGACTCCCAATCCATTTCCTAGCCGAACTAGTTTGAATGTAACCACAACAGTTTATCAGGGATGCAAAATTTTGAGGTGCCGGTTCTTGAATCAGCTCAATGTATCTCTCCCAGAAGAAAGAAGCAATCTGACTACCAAACATCAAGTAGGCAGCATCCTCTGACACTGGTTCTTCATAGCAAGAGCACCGCAATTCCATATGTATAGTACATCTCCTTACGTTATCGTATGTTGGGATAGCTCTATTAATCATCTTCCATATAATAGCACTCGCACGTGAAGTGTCTAGCTTCCAGATCTTAGCCATGTCATCTCGACATGCCGTCAGCGGTGTGTATAAAAGCTTCTTCACCGACTTGATGTCAAACCGTCCATTATCAGTCATAGACCATATGATCTTATCCTTCTCTTCCATAATGAAGAGACATGCTCTCTTTATGATCTCCAATCCTTCTTCGTCAATGATCGTACTCAGCGCCTGCCAGTCCCATCCTCTATTAGCGACCCAAAAATCCTTTACCATGAACCTCAGATTTCTGTCTTGTCTGTGAATAGCATAGTCAAGCATCCTCCGCTCACACCAATACACGTCCCAGAATGGGATATCTACAGACCCTAGAATCCATCTACATCTAGGGTATATAGATGGGAACAAGTCCCAGATTCTTTTCCATGAAGGGGAAGCCGTCGCGCCTTTCTTTAACATGGGCGGAAACATTCCAGAATTGTTTCTCGACTGAGACAAATATTTCTGTCTACAGTACACATCCCAAAGATTATCTCCTGTAATAATCTCCCAACAGGATTTTGCAAGGAAAACTTGATTGATAAGATGTAATGATTGTAAACCTAGGCCTCCGAACTCCAATGGAGTAGACACCCTATCCCAAGGCACCCAAGCTCGTCTAGAATGATTGGTTCTATCAGACCAAAGGAAGCGCGGCATAATCTTCTCCAATTTATTGCTGATAGATACTGGGATGCCCACCGTCGCCGCCGTGTGTATAGTGATGCTAGAGAGAACATGCTTGATCAGCAGTCTTCGACCACCAAAAGATAACATTCTCACCTTCCAGGACGCAACTCTTCTTTGAGTTTTCAAAATCAGGTACTCAAAATCTGCCTTCTTCACTCTGCCTATGGCAATTGGGACCCCTAAGTATGTCAGAGAGTCTGTGATATGATCAATCCCAATCTCACTAGAAATTCTTCTTCTCTCAGACTCTTCCGAGCTTCCCAAAACACAAGATGACTTGTCCCTATTAATTCTTTGCCCCGTCGCTCTTTCATAAGCCTGAATCACCTCTCTGGTGATCTCTACTGATCCATTAGAGGTTGCTAAGAAAAGAACTATGTCATCCGCATACATCAGCAGTGGTGGAGAAGTTCCAGGACCCCTTGTGTAAAAATAATCTATCACCGCTTCCTCTTGAAGATGAATAAGTTTTCTACCAAGCATATATTCAAACATAATAAACAACAAGGGAGATAAATTGTTTCCTTGTTTGAGTCCCTTCTTGAAAGGAAAGAAACCTTCTGTGAAATCTCCGATAGAAATAGATATCCAAGCTTCCTTAAAAAATCTGAGACAAATATCGACGGTTCCCTTTATGAAACCAAACTTCTCCATCACCTTTTCCAGCATCGTCCATGATACCCTATCATAAGCTCTCAAAATATCGAGCTTAATGATCATGTTCTTCTTATGAGGACCTTGTTTGATATCATGAGCAAGTTCTTGTAAGAGACGAATATGATGTGATATGTCTCTATGCTTTACAAACGCCCCCTGGTGTGGAGAAATGATTTTTGGAAGAATTCCTGCCATCCTGTTATTAATTAATCTGGCTATGATCCTCAGAGCTACATTCTCAAGAGTAATGGGTCTGAAATCTTTATGCAACTGTACAGGGATTTCTATTTTAGGTAGAAGCACCGTTCGGCAGCAAAAGAGACTCCCATGACAATTTTGACCGTGAAAGAAATCACCAATCAGAGAAATAAAATTCGCATTAATACAGTCCCACATATGTGTATAGAATGGTAGGGTAAACCCATCGGGTCCAGGAGCTGTATGTGGATCCATGCTCTTCATACAATCAATTATCTCCTTCTCCTCAGGGATAGAATTAAGTAGAAGACTTTCCTCTTCTGAAATTGTAGACGGAATTGTCTGCAAGAACATCTCCAGGGCCTCTAGGTCGATGTCCGTCTCCTCCTCCTGAAGAGAATGAATTTGGGTCGCGGCTTCTCTAGCTATCTCGTTGGGATATTCAATGATAGATCCATCTTATTTGGCTAACTTAAGGATCCTTCTCTTCCTCTTCCTGTGTTTTACAACCGAGTGATAGAACCTCATATTCCGCTCACCTTCTTCAAGCCAAGATATCCTCGCCTTATCCTTCCACAACAACTCTTCTTGATCTAAAATGCTATTAAGTTCTCATTCCGCCTGAAGAAGATTCTCTTCATTGGTGCTGCTTGGATTTTCATCAAAAGCTTGTTGTGTGAAGAAAACCACATCTTCCAGATCTTTCCTCTTCTGGTGTATATCCCCAAATACCTCCTTATTCCATCTTCTTAAGGCTCTCCACGTTAATTTCATCTTCTCGTAAAAAACAAAAGATGAATGTGCAACAACTTCAGAAGCCCACACTTCCTCAATGAGGGATCGACATCTCTGGTCAAGGAGCCAAGCTGATTGAAAAGCGAATGGGGCAGGTTGTCATGGTGTCATCGTCAGGCTGGCCCAAGATAAAATTGGGCAATGGTCAGATACTCTGAACCTGGTGAGATGAGAATAGTTGGACGCAAGATATGCATTAGACCAGACTGGGTTGATAAGCACTTTGTCTAAATGCTCCCATGTGGTTGGTGTGAGATGTTTCTTGTTTACCCATGTGAACTTTCTACCATCGAAAGGGACCTCCGTCAAACTAGCATCTGCAATAAAGCTATTGAAGTCGAACATGTACGCCGCCCCCGGAGGTGTATCTCCCCTCTTCTCCTCCAAATTTCACACCACATTGAAATCCCCAGCAATCTGCCACCTAGCATCACCTATCTCTGTCGATATTTGAGTGAGAGAATCCCACATCTCTTTCCTTCTGTAGTAATCACAACTGGCGTACACCCCGGTGATGAAAACATGAGTCCTCGCCGGTTCTGTAAGGCGTATTGTGATGTGTTGTCGGTGTATGCAAATGACCTATGGACTGTGTTGACCCTCCATGAACATCCAGATCTTCCCCCTTTCAGATTCATTGTCAACGCTCCAGTCCAGTCTGACAATGTCAAGAAGTTCCTGTGCCCTCTCGGCATGAAGAAAAGGCTCCATCAAACAGACTATCTCCAGTTTGTGCCTCCTGTAGAGATTACCGAGAACTCTCCTAGTGGGGTTGTTCGCCGCACCTCTAATGTTCCAAAAAATGGCTTTCCAGTTCATGTAAAAGCTTGTGAACCCTATCCAGCCTGGAACAATCTACATCAGTAGCTATGTATTTCCCTTTCACCAACATCTTCATCTATGTACCATCTCTCATCATCGTCTGATCTCCTTCTGGTTGGTCTTCTGTGTCTATGCCTCTCAGGTTGATCATCCTGCGACATGAAGCTATGTATTCTGCTGTTGCGATGAACTCTAGATCACCCCCTTCTCCTGAAATGTTCTTCCCTAGGTTCAAAAGCAAGAAAATCCTCCAATCTACGATGTCTGAGCGTCACCCTGTGACCCTCCTGGTCCAAGGTGGGAATCAATTTGACAACAAAACCACTCTTTTACAACCACAGCCGTCGTTGCTGTGCACCCATCGATACCATCGACGCAGGTCGATGGTATTGACACCTGTAGCACAATCCGATCTTCCACTAGTATCGACTGTTGTCGATAGCCTGATGTGGGGGCCCGGATCGATGACGTGTCGATACCATCGACGGGTGTCGATGGTATCGACCCATCCCACGGATCGACTTCCTTGATGTAGCGATTGTCGTTGATTTCTTCTCACATATCGGTGACAGGGAGCGTTGATACCATCGACGCAAGTCGATAGTATCGACTCTTCTTAGGGCAAACACCCTCGCGAGGCCCGGCCGCCGCTTCTTGCTTGTACCGGGTCGATACCATTGACAGGCCCGTCGATGGTATCGACTTCACTGAGACAAATTTCATATGAATATCTTCAGGGATCTCGTGAGTATCGACACCCATGTCGATACTATCAACCCCGTTCTGGCGATTTCCTGGGCGTTACTGATGGTAGGTCGATACCATCGATGAGGCCATCGATAGTATTGACTCAGAGAAATTTTTGCAGATGCCTAACCGTGCCCATGTCGATACCATCGACACAAGGGTCGATAGTATCAACCCTGCCTCAGTCCTGCACATTGAACAAACGATCAAGGTATCTTTTTTTTACACTAAAAACAAAATCGAATCAAACTAACTTACAAATGTGAAAGAAACTAAACGAAACTACCAATGGCTGGGTTGCCTCCCAACAAGCGCCCTTATTTAACGTCTTAGGCTAGACGAAATCAATCTCCTCATGCATCCGTAAGTGCAATGAGTTTGACCTCATTCACTTTCCTCGTATAATCCTCACCGAAGTACAACTTCAATCGCTGTCCATTAACCAAAAATGTTGTCTCGCCATCACGCACCATGATTGCTCCATGTGTCTTAATCTCCTCTACCGTGAAAGGTTCACTCCATCGGGATTTCAATTTCCCAGGATGCATCTTCAACCTTGAGTTGAGCAAGAGCACACAATCTCCCTTCTTGAAGACACGCATCTGAATGTGTCGATCGTGAATCAGCTTTGTTTGCTCCTTGTAAATCCGCGAGCTTTCATATGCATTCATCCTCAGCTCGTCAAGTTCATTCAGCTCTAACAAGTGTTTCTTTCCTGCTTCATCATAGTTCAAATTTAGCTTCCTTAGCGCCCAGTGCGCCTTATGCTCCAATTCCACCGGAAAATGGCAGGCCCGACTGTAAGCCAACCTAAAAGGCGTAGTGCCTATACGTGTCTTAAACGCCGTCCTATACGCCCATAAAGCATCCGGTAGCAAGGTACTCCAGTTCTTTCTCGTCGAAGCCACAATGCGCTCCAAGATCTTCTTAATCTCTCTATTGAAGACTTCCACTTGCCCCTGTGTCTATAGGTGGTACGGGGTACCAATGTTGTGATTTACCCCATACTTTCTTAACAATGCAGTGAACTTATGATTTCTAAAGTGAGTACCTCCATCACTGATAATCATCCTCGGTATGCCAAATCTGCAAAAAATATAGTCCTTGACAAACCTGCACACTACAGCAACATCATTAGTCCTCGTGGGTATTGCCTCTACCCACTTCGATACATAGTGAACAGCTAATAGAATGTACAAGTTAGAGTTGGAGGACACAAAGAGTCCCATAAAATCAATACCCCACAGATCAAACACCTCAACTTCTTGAAATACATTGAGGGGCATCTCCTGTCGCTTTGAAAGGTTACCTGCCCGTTGGCAGGAATCGCATTGCCGCACATAGTCATATGCATCCCGGAACAAAGTAGGCCAGTAAAGGCCGCTCTCAAGTGCCTTGGCCGCCGTTCTGGAACATGCATGGTGGCCACCAGTCGGTAAAGTATGGAAATGACGAAGGACACTTTCATATTCCACCTCCGGTACACACCTGCGCAACACACCATCCCTACATTGCTTCAACAGAATGGGGTCATCCCAGAAATAATATCGTAAAGAATAGAAAATTTTCTTTTTCTCTTGGTATGTCCAATCATCTGGGATAATTTTGCAGGCAAGATAATTAACAATATAAGAGAACCATGGATCTTTAGATTTAACAGAAAGAAGTTGCTCATCGGGGAACATCTCGGTAATGGTTATATGAATGTCCTTCTCATCTACCCTTTCCAACCTAGACAAATGGTCCGCAACCACATTTTATATGCCCGCCTTATCTTTGATTTCAATATCAAATTCCTGTAACAGTAAGATCCACCTAATCAATCTAGGTTTGGCATCTTTCTTTTCCATCAAATACTTTATGACGGCGTGGTCCGTCCATACCATGACTTTAGATCCTATAAGATATTGCCGTAATTTTTCAAAAGCAAAAACAACGGCAAGAAGATCTTTTTCAGTTGTCGTATAATTTAGTTGTGCTTCATTTAAGGTTTTGGACGCATAGAAAATCACAGCGGGTTTGTTGTCCACACGTTGTCCTAAAACTGCCCCAACTGCAAAATCCGAAGCATCACACATCAATTCAAACGGATTTGTCTAGTACGGTGTTTGCACAACCGGAGCAGAAATTAATTTCTCTTTAAGCACATTAAAACCATGCAAACATTTCTCATTAAAATCAAAGACCGCATCTTTCTCCAACAGATTAGATAATGGTTTAGCAATTTTTGAGAAATCTTTTATAAAGCGGCGATAAAACCCGGCGTGACCTAGAAAACTCCGTACCCCTTTTACCGAATTCGGTGGGGGTAATTTGGAAATAACTTCAATCTTCATCAGATCTACCTCCAACCCCTTGCTAGACACTTTATTTCCAAGCACTATTCCTTCACTCACCATCATATGGCATTTCTCCCAATTGAGAACTAAGTGTGTGTCCTCACATCGTTGCAAAACTTTATCCAAATTGTATAAACATTCATCGAAAGACGCACCATAGATGGAGAAATCATCCATAAAGACTTCCAAACAGTGTTCAACCATATCAGAGACAATGGCAAGCATGCAACGCTGAAAGGTTGCTGGTGCGTTACACAAACCAAAGGGCATATGGCGGTATGCAAATGTTCTGTAAGGACAAGTGAAGGTGGACTTCTCTTGGTCCTTAGGATCAATGGAAATCTAATTGTAGCCCGAATAACCATCGAGAAAACAAAAATGAGATCGACCTGCTAATCGCTCTAAAATCTGATCAATGAATGGGAGAGGAAAATGATCCTTAAGCGTAGCAGCATTCAATCTATGGTAGTCTATACATACACACCACCCGGTTACCAGACGGGTTGTGACCGGCTCATTTAACAAATTATGTGTAACAGTAATTCCCCCCTTTTTAGGGACTACCTGTGTAGGACTCACCCACGTCGAGTCGGATATAGCATAGATGATACCTGCAGAAAGGAGCTTGATAACCTCCTTCTTGACGACCTCCATCATGCTTGGATTTAGTCGGCACTGTGGCTGAATTATAGGTTTGGCTCCCTCCTCGAGCCGGATCTTGTGCTGGCACAATGTAGGGGAGATCCCCTTTATGTCCGTGACCGACCACCCGAATGCACCTCGGTGGTTCTTCAGCACAATCAGCAGTTGATCCTCCTCCTCGGCACTCAGATATGCTGAGATAATCACTGGTAGCTTTTCACCCTCGGCTAGAAATTCATATTTCAAATGAGGTGGCAGTGGCTTCAATTCTAAATCTGGCGAGGTGATCAAGGATGATTGAAGCTGTGGTGGGAGTTCTCCAAGATCTTCATAGTACCTAGCATAAAAGCATGGAAGCACCTGAATCATCTTGACACACTCTTGTAGTGACTTGCTTCTCATCCAGTCATGCGTTATATTAACTAGGCAGGCTTCAAGAGGTAGTTCTGGATATGCATTGAAAACAAAACTTGCTATGGCCTCATCTTCAATAGAAGGAGGGATCTCCTCCTCTTCATCATTAGGAAAACCCACAACCTTTCTAAGAGATACAACCTTGGTCTGCTCCATGATGTCTACAGCCAGTGTCCCCTTTTCCACCTGAGGCATTGCTCCTTTGCTTTAGATTGTGTTGTGCTTGAGGGCATGACCATTTCAAATCGATCATCAGTGATACCCAAGGTCAAACGGCCTATTCCCATCTCAAGTATCATATATGCAGTGGCTTGGAAGGGTCGTCCAAGGAGTAACTCATTTCCTTGCTCGTCCTACATTTCCATTACAACAAAGTCTGCTGGAAATACAAACCAATCAACTTTCACCAACACATCCTCACAAATGTCGTATGGCTTCACCACGGAATTGTCTGCTAACTGAATTGTCATATTGCTCAGCCTTGATTCTTTCAATCCCAGCTTCTTGAACATAGAGAGAGGCATCCGATTTATACTTGCCCTGGAATCACACAGTGCTTCGCCGAATTTCACTTTACCAATGTCACAGGAAATATTGAAGCAGCCCAGATCCTGCCTTTTAGGTGGAAATGTGCCCATGATGAAAGCACTCACCTGTTCCTTAAGAACCACAACCTCGGTATCTAGGATTTTCCTCTTCTTTGTAATGATGTCTTTAAGAAACTTGCCGTAAGAGGGAATCTGCTCTATTGCCTCTAACAATGGAATGTTGACAGAAAGCTTTCTAAAGCTATCTAGAAATTTCTTGAACTGAGCGTCCACTTTCTTGGCTTTCACGCTATTGGGATATGGGACCGGGACATTCTGTGCCCTCTGATGTGGCGGCACATATGGCGTCATCTTCTGTGTCTCCTCCTCAACAATGACGGGTTCTGTTGCAACATCCTCTACCAGCTCGGTGATTGGAATCAGAACCTCCTCTGTGGCCTCACCTGTGGTTTCTAACTGGGGTTTGCTTGGTTCATCGGCCCTGGGGTTTAAAATCTGCTTACTGCTCCGTAGCAAAATTGCCTTAGCCTGTTGGTTTCCTCCAGGAATGTTTGTATTACACGGAAAGCCTTGCTGCACTGGCTTCTTCAAATTTTCTATCTCAGCTACCATCTACGCCAAGGATGTCTCTATAGTCCTCATCTGAGCCCCGTGACCTTGTAAGGTCTGCCCAAATTGGTTCATAAATTCTCCTTGTTGCTTGATCTGCTGACCAAACGTGCTCATTAGTTCTTGATTCTACTTGATCACTTAGTTGAGCAAATCATTGCTCTTATCCTCTGGCGCCAGTTGGGGTTTTGTTCAGGGTCTTGCAAGAAATTATTTGGGTCCTTCCAGGAGAATTTCTTGTCTTTCCACCACGAGTAGTCGTTGTTTCTGTACCCCTGCTGTTGGTGCATAAATTTCACTTGAGCTTCATCCTCAGATTCTATATCTTCTTTTGCAAGTAGTTTCTTGGCGAGAAGGTCCATCTTCTCATTTAGCTCTTTGATGGCCTTTGACTCACCTACAGCCCAGACATGCTCTACGGTGTCTTTGTCACCCCAAGATTGCTTCTTAGCCATGTTTTTTAAAATTTCCTAACACCTTGTGCCTGTGTTGTTTAAGAAGAATCATGAACCTACACAATCTAAGTTACTTCGATCATGCTCGGAAAGAGAAAAATAGAAGATTTTTACTTATTTCTCCTTGTCAAGCCCATGATGCGGGCACCTCCTTAGCATGATCTGGAACCGTTCCCAGGTCTCGAAATAAGTCTCCCCTGCCTTCTGGCTGAAATTATGGATCTTCTGGACCAGATCGTTGGTCTTCTTGGGTGGAAAGAATCTCTTGAAGAACACCGCGACCATATGATCCCATGATTCCACATACTCATCATCAAGATTATGTAGCCATTCTCGTGCATTTCCCGCCAGAGAGCTGGGGAACAGCTTCAAGTACAATGTCTCCTGTGGAAACCTATCTATCTTGATCATGTCACAGTTCTCCACAAACTGGCTAATGTGAGTCACTGGGTCTTCATTTTTGAGCCCGTGAAATGCATTTGATTTGACCAAATTTATTAGGCCTAGATCGATCTTATAATTGGGAATGTTAATATCCTGCCTCTTAATTGGCCCTTTAGATGCAGATGTAGAAGACGCCTTGATCTTCTCCCATATCGTCTGCTCTTCTGCCATGGCTTCTTGTTCTGAGTCGGAATCTATTTCGTCTGATTGGTCTTGAATATAGTTTTGCTTGTCGTCTGGTCCTGGCAGTGAAACCTTTGGTGATTGCTGCGTGTAGTCAGTGCTACACGTCCTCACCATGCACCAATACCTGCAAAATAATAATTTAGGTTCAGTACTGTGCTAGACAATTTCTAAATATGAATGATAAACTATGAATTTCAAAAATGATAATAAAAAAATGTGGCCTAGAGTGGCCGCTTACAACACTCGTAGTGTCGACAATTGTCGTGTCCCCGGCAACGGCGCCAAAAACTTGACACGATTTTACCGTGCGTATAACGCAAGTGCACGCGTCAATGTAGTATAGGCCTTTGTGAGGCCCGAGTCAAACTCAGGGACACTGAACTATCGGTGGACTACTACTAACTGTTCGCAATCAGATAGACCGGTTAAAAAGGTTTTGAAAGTTGTTGAAAAATAAAATAAAATAAAATAAAATAGAGCAATCGATTAAGTGTTTAGTTTAATCAATTCAAATGAAGATCTTTAGGATTGCGATTTCACCGTGGGTTTTCATTGTATGAATTTCCACATAGTTAAACATGTTCATCTCTCAATCCGGGTAGTGGCCTGTAGTCAGAATTGTCCACTTTCGTGGTACAATTCACTACCTAAGTATAAGTCAGTTCCACCGACATAGTAACCTATACCCTAAACTAGGTGCATTAGAATCGACCTCTGGGTTTCCACCATTAACCGTACATCACCTTGTTCAAGGGATTTGTTAATTAATGTGAATTTCGTCTCTTTTCAACCGTTAATTCTTCTTTCAAAGTAATTAAAGGCATTAGATTATCATTATGGTGATCAAACATAATAATATAATTGAGAAAATGAAATCATACCATGGATTTAAGAGACAAACGATGAATTACTATGATAAAAACGTCATACAATGCTTCCCTGAGCTACTCCCGGTCCTAAAGATAAAGGGGATTAGCACCGCATGTTCATCTCAGAGCAAGACATGGTTGAAGAAAGGGGAAACATGGAGAAAAATGTGAATCAGTGATGAAACCCCTGAACGGAGAAGATCCAATCGTTCCTTGGCATAGAATGTGCAATCTACAGCCTTTCGGCGGTGGAAAACGTCTTCTTCGGCTTCCGGAACGGCTGGGGTGTGCTTTTGGGCTCCGTTCTTCTCTCCACACCTTCTCAAGACGTGTGCAGTGGCTAATGACATAATACCCTTCTCTTGGCCACCGTCATTAGGTATAATCACCGAGTTAGGTTGCAAAAATATCACCACCATTGGATTAGAGTCGATCTGAAACAAACTTTAATCTGACGGCGTCGATACCATCGATGTGGGTCGATGGTATCGACCCCTCGCGATATCGGCAAGCCTGCTTTCTTTTCTGTCGTTGCGCCTGATGCTGGCTCGATACCATCGACACGGGTCGATGGTATCGACTTCCTTTAGCGTCGGTTTTATCCCTTTCCGTCACTGAAGCTATACGTATCGATAGTATCGACTGGATGGTCGCTGGCAACCTGACGATAACTCGCTACCATCGACTTCCCTGTCAATGGTATCGACTCTGTGCTGCTCCTTGCGGCTGCCTTCCTGTGGCTGTGTCGATAGTATCGACTGTCGTCGATGGTATCGACAACAACAGATATGCGTTTTTCCAGAAATTGCAAAACAAAACCGCATCAGCCGAGATGAAACCTATTATTATAATCATTTATGCTCAAAACAATAAAATAAGAGAGACTTGACACTGAGAAGGATCATAGACTAAAGTAAGTGAATTATGCAATATTAACCACCAAAATGACCAATAAATGCATAAAATGCAAGTAAAACAAGTCTATAAATGCGACTCAAAATCATCGCATCAAGTATAATTGCACAATTTGCAGAAATCCTATAATTATTGTATACCTGACACCAAAAGTGCCATAACTCTTGAATACAAAGTCCAAATTGAGTGTATAAGTATTCATTGGAAAGAAAATTTAATTTCCTAAAATAATATCATATTATTTGGACCTATTTTATGCTTTTTACAGGAGTGAAATACATTCTAAATCTCTACTGTGAGAATCTGTATTGAAGAGAGTTACATGGTCAAGACAATTAAATCCTATCAAATTTCTATTGACCAGATCTAGAAAATTCAAAAGGACGGCTCCATCTTTTTTTTCTCCCTCTTTTTTGAGTAGCCTATCCCCTTCTTCTCCTATAAAAGGAGGGGCACTTCCTCCTCCTAAGATCATCTTTTGTATCATCTTTTTAATGGGATTTCTGAGCAATCTTCTTGTGTTCTTATGTTATTGTGTTCTTTCCATCAATAAAGGTTAGTTTTTGTAAGCTAAGTGTTTCCTTCAATTGTTGTTCTTTTACTTTTCTCATTTAAATCTAGTTTCTTCTTCCTCTTATTCTTTCATGGACTGGAGTAAGGGATTAAGCGTCGACCATTTCATTGACTCTAGCCTAAGGAACTATCTTTTAGTAAGACTAGACTATGGCTAGAACTCTTCTTCCCTCCGTCTCCCTTTTCTCTACAATCATGAGTGAGTAGTTCCCTATCTAGGCAATGGGAATAACCCCTTATCCATGGATTTATTGACTTTTCCTTAAAAATGATTCTAGATATATTTTGGATTTGATAACTAATTGATCTATCAAAGTAATTAATTGGTTTTGATCAAAAGTTAATCCGGATGGATATGACTGTAGAAGTTCAGATTTAGAACAACAAACCCAATCGCATATGAGTTTTGATAAACTAAGAAACATGAGCGCCATGACCAATGGGCTCATGTGGAGTTTATCTTTAATGGATTTTTGTTAATTCACTTCCCTTCATAGAATCCGTCATTTTTAAGGATTAGTTTGTTTTTGCCTAGGCTAAGGCGGTGAAAACTCCTAAAGCCTCGATTCCCATCTCTTGATTAAATCACCACTTATTTTGCTTCCTTTAATTCCTGGTCTTTTCATTCATAATTGTTTTTTTTGTGCTAACAACAATCTTAATTTTTCTTGTGACAGGGCAAATTTACATTCTTGTTAAGTGAATTTTCATTCTTACATTTCTTTTCTTAGTGTTAATCATCAACCCCCCAAAACTCAACTTTTACTTTCTGTTCCAAATCAAAAAATACCAAAAATAAATAACAAGTTCTTCAAACAATTGGGATTAGAGATAACAATCTTAATAAGTTGTCATGTAGGATCGACCCTTTCTATACTAGCCTTAATCAAAAGTAGAAAAAGGATTAAACTCTAGGATAAACATCTTAGTAATTGTAAGTGCACTTTGACACATTATTTCCCAGGACAACGGATTGTTTCTTCAAACCCCAAAAACTTTTGAAAAACTTTGTTTCATTTTTATACTTTCCAAGTAACATTCCGGAAGTTCTACTCCTCTTTCTGTCGAGTTTCCATTCCAGCAGTACTTTTTTCTGCAAATGTGCTAGTTTGTAAAAAAAAATGTAATTTTAGTTAGTTTTGTAAATTTTAACCTTGTGTCATAATCCCTTAATTTTTTTTGTAATTTATGGTCTTGTACAAATCTTTAGTTCTTTTTTGAATTGTAAAAAAAATAACATTTTCAAATGGAGTGGTCAACATATTATGGCTCACAATACCGATCAAATGGTTATCATAACCATCCATCACCTTATTGTCCTAATGTGTCCCCTGATTACTGTAGAACCTTATATAATCTCGAGTCTTCCTATCCTGGTAGGAATGATGAAAGTCCTAACCCAAACTTTTTTGATAACCATTATCAGGAACCTTTCTATCCATATTCTAATGGGGGTATGACCAACAACATTTTAGGGAATATAGATCTGATTTTGAAACTCAAAAGAAACTAGACACACATCAAATCTTGATAGAGGCTTTTCTAGATGCCCAGTCAAAGAGTCCAAATTGTCAAAATGTGTCTCATCATGTTATGGTGACACCTTGTAATGTCAAGTCTTCCATCCAAGGTGGATGTAATGGAAATTTCAATCCAACATGTCCTGGAGATATTATGAGGAGCAATGCCACAATCAATATGAGGGGTACTATGACCAAGATCCTTATGGGGGTATGATGGGGGTAACGAACAAAATTTTGAGGGTTATGAACCTCATTATAAAAATGAATATACATCTCTATAGGAGGAACAGATTAGAGCCTTGGAAAAAGTAGCAAAAGAGCAACAAAAAATATTAGAAAATCGACAAACCTTGCTAACTATCTTACTAGAGGCCCAATCACAGACTCCCCTTATAGATCTCAAACAACCCAAGATGGTTCTTCCCAATGATGACAATGATGATCCACTTTTTGTGTCATATATGTCGAATCCTGAAGAAATAGCACAAACCATGGAGCCAAATTTTGCATGTGATGAGGACATTGGTATCCCTACCTTTCCTTTAGAGACTCTACTACTTGAGTATGAAAAGTCACAGCACAAGAGTCATTCTTATATTGAATATCCAACAAATCCTACCATTCTTGACATCATTCTAGATGTTATCCATGACCAATCCCCTTTGATTGAACCTATTCTAGATATGGAATCACCAATCCCCGATTACGTAATAATTCCTCATATTTTATCACAGCCAAATCTCATTCCACATACAGCTGATCTAGAAGGGGTCCACATGCCCCCTTCCACTGCATGCAAGGAATATGTCCCCATTTTTATCCCTCATGAACTCCTGGGAGCTCCTTGCATAGAGGAACTAGAGTTACATGCTATATCAACCATGAATCCCATCTATCCCAAGGTTGATTGCATTAATTTTGAGCAGAGAAAAAATACTTATCATGTTGATTTAAATGTAGTTGTCTCTTTTATATCACCACCAATTCTCCTATATGTAGGTCAATATGACGGGGGGGGGAACCTGAGCCAGATCCACCGCCTAACCTTGCACATCTGACACTGCATGTGTTACCAGTCGGGTACCCACCAACCTCCCCCAATCCACATCCATCTTCGACATTTCCTTTACTGCTAATGGAAGATGCGTGGATCCTTTTGGAAGGAGTACGAGTCAAAAGACATTATGAAAGCCTCTTTAAGCTTCCACGACCACCCATACATTGGGTGTACCATGAAGCTCCTTTGTTCAAAGTTACAACCATCATCAACATCCCCTCCAGCTGGACATTTTTTGAACTACCAGGACCTCCTGGTGATCCCAATAATTTTCTTCCCTCCATTCTGGATTTAAGTTTTGCTCGAGACAAGAAAAATATTAAGTTTGAGGTGGAGGTGGGTGGTAAGAACTCCTTCCACCCACTCTATCTTACTTTTTTGCAAATTCTCATGTTATGTAGTTTAGTTTTAATTTTTCAAAAATTTGCTAAAAATTTCAATTTTCTACTTTGGCCTTTATCTAGTCATCCAATTTGAATAGATGTTTATCATTTTACCCCCTTGAATTTAGTAAAACTTTTTGCAAAATTTATTACAAATTGCCATGTCTGAAACCACCATGTCACCTAGGACCCCTAAAATAACATCACTCCTTGGAATAGTTGGCAAACCATAAGGAATCGATTAGAACCAAGAATAATGTTTCCCCATAATTAAGCAACATATTATCTTGTTATATAATTTGTATGATGTGATTTATAGGAATACTCTAACTAGAGCAATGATACTCGATGATAAAAATATGTGAAAAAAAATGTTGAAGTTATAAGCACAAGAACGTCTTTTTTCTTCCCTCTATTTTTTTTCTAAAAAAGAGAAGCAAAGAATCACCACCAGACAAAAATCAAATATGGTGTGGCATTCTTCCCAAAATAAAAACTCCATACCCCACAAAGGGAAGTACCATCAAAAGATGCCAAAAGTGCACATGAAAAAAAAATTTCCACAAATTCATATCCCGAGTCAAGTAGAGGAGGGATCTATATTTTTTCATCACTTCCTTCTTTGTTTTCACACCCTCAAATTTGTCCTATTCTTGTATAACAACTTAAAAAAAAAGTAATAAAAATTGAGAGTGTCAAAGTGAAAGTAAGACAAAGCCTATTTTTCTACAAATTCTTATTTTAGAAGCTAGATTTGATAATTATTTTGATAGGGAATATAGAAATTTATGCTATGTGGTTCTAGGAGATTGAGTCACTTGGCCAAAAATTTGGAGGTGAGGACTATAGTGATGTTATATTGGTGAGGATGGCATTTTGGAAGTATAAATTGGAGTTTATTTGTAATCTAATTTGCTTGAGGACAAGCAAAGATTCAAGTCTGGGGTATTTTGATAAATGTGTTTTCATCATTTTTATTTACATCTTTTAGATATCTTTTTAGAATTGTTTTGTTAATTATTTTTTTAGTTTTATAATTAATAGTATTATATTATATTTTTCTATTTAAGTAGAATTTTAATTATATTTTCTTAGATTTTTTTAGAAAATGGGATAAATATTCTTGGAGTATAATTGCAAATTTGCAGCAATCATGTAATTATTGTATACCCGTCACCAAATGTACCATAACTCTTGAATCCAAAGTCAAAATTGAGTGTACAAGTATTCATTAGAAAGGAAATTTAATTTCATAAAAGAATATCCTGTTATTTGGACCTCTTTTATGCTTTTTACGGGAGAGAAATACGTTCTCGATCTCTGTTGTGGGAATCTACATTGAAGAGAGTTACATGGTCAAGACAATTAAAGCCTATCAAATTTCTATTGACCAGATCTAGAAAATTCAAAAGGAAGGCTCCCTATCTTTTTCCCCATCTTTTTTAGTAGCCTACCCCCTCCTTCTCCTATAAAAGGAGGGGCACTTCCTCCTCCCAAGATCATCTTTGTACGGGATTTGTAAGCAATCTTCGTGTGTTCTTATGTTATTGTGTTCTTTCCACCAAAAAAGATTAGTTTTTGCAAGCTAAGTGTTTCCTTCAATTGTTGTTCTTTTACTTTTCTCATTTAGATCTAGTTTCTTCTTCCTCTTATTCTTTTGTGGACTGGATCAAGGGATTAAGCATCGACCATTTTATTGACTCTATCCTAAGGATCTATCCTTTAGTAAGACTAGAGTATGGCTAGAACTCTTCTTCCCTCCGTCTCCCTTTTATCCACAAGAATGAGTGAGTAGTTCTCTATCGAGGCAAGGGGTATAACTCCTTAGTCATGGCTTTATCGACTTTTCCTTAAAAATGATTATAGATGGCTTTTGGGTTTGATAACTAATTGATCTATCAAAGTAATTAATTGGTTTAATCAAAAGTTAATCTGGATGGATATGACCGTGAAAGTTCAGATTTAGAACAACAAACCCAATCACATAGGAGTTTTGAAACGACCGTATTTATTCTTCTTTTAGGATGATAAAATAAGAAACATGAGAACCAGGACCAATGGGCTCAAGTAGAGTTCATCTTTAGTGAATTTTTGTTAATTCACTTTCCTTCATCGAATCCGTCATTTTTAAGGATTAGTTTGTTTTTGCCTAGGATAAGGTGGTGAAATCTCATAAAGCCTCAATTCCCATCTCTTGATTTAATCACCACTTGTTTTGCTTCCTTTAATTCCTAGTCTTTTCATTCATAATAGTTTTTTTTGTGTTAACACCAATCTTAATTTTCCTTGTGACAGGGCAAATTTACATTCTTGTTAAGTGCATTTTCATTCTTGCATTTCTTTTCTTAGTGTTAATCATCAACCCCCAAAACTCGACTTTTACTTTCTGTTCCAAATATGAAAAATATCAAAAACAAATAATGAGTTCTTCAAACAATTGGGATTAGAGATAACAATCTTAATAAGTTGTCATGTGGAATCGACCCTTTCTATACTAGCCTTAATCAGAAGTAGAAAAAGGATTAAACTCTAGGATAAACATCTTAGTGATTGTAAGTGCACTTCGACGCATTAAAATCCCCCCCCTTATGGATAAGGATGAAAATAAGGATAAGGATAAAGGTCAAGATAAGGATAAAGATAAAGATAAGGATAAGGATAAAGGTCAAGATAAGGATAAAGATAAAGATAAAGATAAGGATAAGGATATGGATAAATGAGAGAAAGTGTGGGTAGTAACTGAGGGAGGTGCTGCATGGACATAGAATCTCTAGGCTATTGACACATAGAAAACTCCATGTACACCTCATCCTTGACCCCTTCCTTATCCATGAAGCTATATATATATACCCCTTCCTAGATCCAATTCAAAATCATTGCTCACTCCCTCTTTCCTCTAGCTTAGAGCATGATTCAGGAAAGTGATATGCGGTGTACAGGCGGAGAGGGTACTGTATAGAGTATATGCGGTATGTGAGAGTATATACGGGAGTATATTCAGTTTTGGACTTTTTTTTATTTCAATAGACTAATTATATATAAAATAATATAGCAAGATCATAAATTAAAATATATAGAGAGGCATGTACATCTATTTACTTATAAACATATTAATATGCATGTATGTTGTATGATATGCTTATATATGCATATATGTCTATATATAGAATGTGTTTGTAATATATGTTCAAATAGTAAAATGTAGGTAAATCAATGTACAAATATATGTATAGTGTGTATAAATGTGAATAAATCAAAATGTATATATACATGCACAAATATGTGATTGTATATTTAGGTATATTGTATATGTATCTATACATGTTAATATATCAAAAGGTATTCGAATAAATGTACAAATGTGTGTGAAATTTTTTTATATGTATTACAATGTATGAATATAATTCAATGACTATATATCTCAATTTATATATAATGAAATGACTGTATATATATCCATGTATGTACGAAATGCATGAACATTAGTTGAGGGCTTTTTGAAAAGTGGAGATTAATTGGACGCTTAATTGGCCAAGCGAGAGTATATGCGGCTCAAGATCGCTTAGTGGACCGATTAGTAATATGCAGTGCGGTAGGGTGACTGAATAGGTATATGCGGGAGTATATGTGGTTGTGCGAACCGATTTCCAGAACAGTGGCTTAGAGTACCTATCTTTCTCTATTTTGCTGTGGAACTAGGTGGTCCAAGGGAGAATATGTTCCCCTTATTGAGAAAAAGGTATCCTAGAGTTCCATCTAGCCCTACCTAGGGTTTCCAGGGTCCTCTTCTAGGGTTTTTGACTAAGGCAAGTGATTTTCTCTTCCTCCAACCTTCCTCCAGGTCAAACCTATGGTCTTCCATGGTGAAACCCCACCTAGAGACCTTAAACACCTCATATCCATGTTCTTTTGTTAGGGTTTTTCACCTCTAAAGTGGAGAAGGTACTTCTTACTCAAGATAGTAGCTTTGTTGTAGAAACCGACCTCTCTAGCTCGAGGACCTTGCTACTTGGACATGTACACCTTTCCTAGAGGTTCTTAGGAGGCCTAGTATTGGACTTATATTAGACTTTGGACTGTATAGATTCTAAAATTGAGGCATGATTGCATCCCACATTCTTTCTGTATTGAGCAATTTCTAATTCTTCACTCAAAATGTATGATGAATCCCCTATTCCTCTATGTTGGGCAATTAACCTATTTTTGTCTTACTCTTGGTCCTATGGACATTATCCTGCACAATGCTCTATTCTTTTGATATAATGGTTCTTATGAACTAGATTATTATTATGAACTTGTATATTCTCTTGGACTCTTATCTTATACTTTGTGCCCACATTGATGTGGATGTTTATGCCCACCTTGTAGTGGATGTTTTGTGCTTCTTTTCCCACCATGGTAGTGGATGTATATGTAGCACACTTTGTTGGATATTTTTGATTTCATATCTATTGTTTATCCTTGTTATGCTTATTGTGATGACTACTAGTATAATGTTGTATGTGAATTTATGTATATGTGAAAACCACATATGAATGCAGATGTAAAAATCCCTATATATTTTTATATATATTAGAAGATGTGAAAATTCCTGCTAGGCAGATGTTGACAGACCCTGCCACCACCCTATTATAGAGTAGATGTATACAAGACCATACTCGCTCTACATTTTTGGTAGATGTGTATTTCCTACCTACATGATATATTATTCTAGTTTTCTCACAGGTGAAACACATGGATGCTTTGAACTTATATTTTGCTTTCATCCTGATATGAATGTTCTTTTCTTTTATGCTCCTTTGGGTAGTACTTTCCTCTTCTATGGGAAGAATTTATAATTGATATCCCTATTTTCATATATTGCTCAGTTTCCTATTTTAGTATGCACATACCAGTCTTTGCTGATGTCATCTATTTTTCTCTTCTTATTGGGGTATGCTTCCAACCATAGATGAAAGATATGGATGACATGGCATAAAAATATGGACTTATCTTAAGGAGTTAAAGCTTGGAGACAATCTTGATGTGGTTTAGATTTCCCTCTACATAGATCCTTATGATGTACATTTACATGTAAGATTAAATTGTTCTTTTGTAACCTTATGTGAAATTGAATATAGTCAATGCATTTTCTTTTGTTGCTACACTTTGGTTGTTTTGAATACCATTAATAAGGGTTTGCAAATTTTACACCCTCTCCAAGCATACCTTTAAGCATGTTTGGAATGGATGTTAATTCTTCAAAAATTTTAGTAAGGGGGTGATCCCGCCTCCTTACAGTAAGTGTGATTAGTGTAATTGCCTAAAGCTTTCTAAAGGCTAGATGGCTAGTGGCATGGGGTGAAAAACCCTCATTTCTACTCTCATTCCTACCCTTGGCTCTCAATTACCCTAATACCACTTATCCTAGAGACCTAGACTTGACAAGTCCTCGTAGAATTACACCTAACCCTAGTTCTCCAACTAGTAGTATAGGGTACATTCTAATAGCACTTGCCTTGTTGTTTGGTTTGGTAATGTAGATAGAATTATGATAATTTCTTGCTATGTTGAAACCCCCCAACTAATATCAAGTCACACCCCCAAATGGCCCACCTACCTAATCTCATTGCTTAAAACCCACTTTGCCTTCTTAGCTTGTTCATGCTAGTCTAGTTTAGTTGCTTTTGCTTAATCTAGTTAATTGCTTAATCTTATTCTTTAGGGTTAACTTAGGCTCTTGCTCTATCTAGTGGTTAACATAGCTCTTAGTTGCTAATTGCTCTACTAGTGTAGTGTAGATAACCTTTTCTCTTGTTTGTCTAGTTGCTTAACCTAGTTCCTTAGACTTTCTTACTTAGGATAATTTAGGGTTGTGATAACTTAGATTTCATAATTTCCTTTACTTGCTCGTTCACCTAGTTTAACAATCAAACAAACCCTTTTTAAACCCTTCAACCCTAGTCTCCACAACAGGAACGTAGCCAAGACTAACCTAGATCTACTACCCCCTCTGTCCCTGAGGATCGACCCCTTCACTTACCTTTCACCTATGCTACAATAGTACCATGTGTTCTTGTGGGTGACCTATTTGGTTTTGTGATCGACTTTTGTTAGGGTTAATATAAAATTTTAAAGATCCACACGTGTCTTTTCCTTTAGGGTAGCATCTAGCCACCTTTAGTTGGCTAGTGTGTAGCCTTGATAAGAATCATACCAACTAGTCATTTTGTGGAATGTCTGAACACGACTATGGGTACACAGTTGAAGTTTAGTACAATGTTTCACCCATAGACAAATGAATAATCATAGAGGACTATATATATCTTCGAGGATCTGTTGAGAGGTTGTGTCTTGACGTTTTTGGGCAGTTGGGATGTACATCTCAGTTTAATAGAGTTTTCATATAATAATAGTTGTCAAAGGAGCATTGATATGGCACCTTATGAGGCTCTTTATGGGAGATGTTGTAGATCTCCTTTGTGTTTGTATGAGACTCGTGATTATCAGGTTCTAGGTCCTAAGCTTGTGTAGCAGATGACAAAGAAGATCAAAGTGATTCAACAACAATTGAAGGTAGTGTAGAATATGGAGAAGTCGTATGCTGATAATCATTACAGACCTTTGGAGTTCTAAGTGGGAGACAGAGTGTACCACAAGGTCTCTCCTTGGAAAGGTGTTTTGAGGTTTGTGAAGAGGGGTAAGTTGGCTCCCCAATTATGGGACCTTACCCTATGGTGGCACGTGTTGGGAAGGTGGCTTACAAGTTGGAGTTTCTACCTGAGTTGCATAGGTTGCATCCAAAGTTTCATGTGTCTATGTTGAGAAAGTGTCACCCTGATACAGAGTTGGTGTTGCAGCCAATGGTGGTAAATCTAGATGTGGATATATCTTATGTGGAATGTCCTGCGTTGATCCTATATAGAAGGATCAAAAAGTTGAAGAAGAAGGAAATAGTTATGGTAAAGGCTCTATGGAATCATCGTGGCATCATGGAAATCACATGAGATCTTGAGGAATATATGCATAGGAAGTACCCTTCTCTTTTCACGTAGAATTTTGGGTGTGAAATCCTTATTAGGGGTTTATACACCATATTTTGATTATTGGTCGTGACACATGTATGTTGTCATGGTCTCTACACCCATATGTGTTGCAGTAGCAACACCATGTCTTAAGGGTTTGGTCGACAGACACACATGACACCACATGGTCGCTACACCATGTTGCTCGATACATATATGTAATTAGAATAAGTTTCCTACATGTGTACATGTGATTGATGGTTAACACATAGTGTTGATTGGATGATGGTTTATTTAACCCTAATCATGTTTCTTAACCCTAATGTGCTCCAAAAATATGGGAGGTGATGAATCTAAGGTTTGGTGGTTGAATGGTAATATGGAACCCTAATCGGCTAAGTGTGTGAAATTGTAACCTTAATCTTAGGGTATGCTATACCTGTTGAGCTTGCTAGGATAATTGTCATGTGATTATGATTTCTATCTCCTACTTGTACAATCCTAACCTTGCAGGTGGAATGAATGTCATAGCTATGTGAATGCTATAGTGATCCTTGTATAATATAAGACAGTGATTATGTGCAATGTTGAGGCACACTGTGATATTGAATGAGAAGGTATAATGTGTTTAGGTCAAATGATCTATCAAGTGCCTTATGCCTAGATTCAGGTGAAATCCTCTAGATATGTGATTAAGGGATTGATATCCCAGAGTGATGTGATGTTGGTGATGGCCTTGTGAATGGCAGTGATATAAGTTTCATATGATGATGTGACAAGTTCACACCTTATACGTTTTATACATTTTCAAGTTGTTATACAGTTATGCTTGCTAAATTGAACTAGGGTTTTTGTCACATCCCAAACTTTCATATATAATTTAAAAGATATAATGGGACTTTTCCCAAATAATAATTAGTTGAGGGGTTTGATACAAAAAGGGCATGAAAATATCCTTTTAGAGAAATAAAGACTATATATATATATTCTCTCATATGCATGCTATAAATGAATTTCAATTAACACAAATGTTGAATATATGTTTTCCTTTTCACCTTTTCTCTCTCCTACAAAATAGCCATAAATCTTAGAGAAAGGCTATAAGGTGACTAGTTAATATTAATCTTGGAGTTATGACTCAAGAATTCAACAATAGGAGTCTTTTCAAATTATATTACCTTTAAATAAATTTTAATTGAGATATGGGAGTTATGGACTATAATATGTACAAAAACGAAACCTAACCTCACAAGAATATTCTAGAGCTTCTTATTGGCCTATGGTTCAAATTTGAGCTCATTTGACCCTTGTTTGACCATCCAAATTGAATTTAAAAGACTTGTATATAGGTTTGAATATAATTTCGTTTAATACAAGCAATTAAACATAAGGTCTATTATTTAATGCCTGTAACGCGTTAGTGTTGCATTTAAATTTTTTGCATGCCTTTAACACCGTCCGATCACGATCCAACGATCCTCAGATCGTCACCTACCCCCGTCTTCCCCGCGGGTCAGGCCTGTTTCACAGAGCTACCTCCATCGATCTCTCTCTCCCTCATTACTACACCGTTTCCCGAAATTCCTTCTCCTTTATGTCCGTGAGACGATCCCGAATCCAGCGAGCCATTACTCGCTCTCCATTTCTCTCTGTTGACGAAACGCCCAATTAGGGCTTTATCCCCTCGCGACCCCGAGATGTGCAGAGGCTGAGGTAGCCACCCTCATGCCTATATAACTACTCCTATAGCACCGTCGTCCCCCATCGATCGTTCCTCCACCATCAATTGGAATCGTAGGACCCCGAGCCTCCCCGACCTACTCGAGATAGATCTCCAGCAAACCCGGCCTCGCCCCGACATCTCCGACCACCGTGGTTCAATTGCGGTCGTGGTGAGCATCCTTGGCTCTTCTGCTTTGTTTCCGACTTACTGGTTCGCCCTGAGTCTTCCCCGAGCAACGGGTCCTATAGACCGCTGAAGCGGCACTTGCAGGTGCTAGTCACCAAGCCATCTCCATGGCTCTATGACCCCGGAGAACTTAGCTTTAGAATCGCCCAACCTCCGCGACTCCGAATCCGATCTCGATGGTTCATTATTGCTGATTCTTCGGGTTGTTCGATCTCTGACTCTTCTTTCTCTGTTTTCCTTTGCTCTTCAACAACTGATGAACGATTGGCTCTTTTCTGGCATCAATGGTTCCTCGTCTTCGGTTTAGGCTTGCGAGTTGTTTTTGCCTCGCCATATTTCTGTCGCCGCAGTGTTTCCTCCCCTGCTGCTCGATCCCGGCCTATGCCCGCCATGGCTGGAGCAGGTTCCTGAGCTCCACTACCCCCAACACCTGAGCCTTGGCTCGTTGGGTGCGGTTTCCCTTCAGGAACGCAATGGGCAGGGTGACTCACTCAGTTGAGCACTGAAGTTGGCCCAAGATCGGAGCTTGCCAAGCTCCTGTCAGTCGTTTTCTCGCCATGGTTTGGGCAGGAACAAACCAGGTCAGGAAATGACCTTGGTATCCTTACCCGCCTATTTTGATGCATTTCACCGTCGAGGGTGTTTTAGGGATTTCACCTTTTTCCCCTGGTTTAGCCGTGAACCTCAGAAGGCGATCTTCGTAGCTGAGTTAGCTGAGCCCGGTTGGTCCAGCTCAGACCCGGCCCACTGGCTTGGGTCGAGTTTTATCCACTTGGCTTTTTCCTATTTTCTCATTGGTTAGAATTTCGAAAATTCATAGTAATTCAACCGTTTGTCGGAAAATTTCGAATAAATAGTCATTGGATTTGGTTTTTTGAGTAGAATACGATTTTAATATTTTCAGACCATGTTTTGATCTCCTGTTCTGATGTTTTGTTAGAAAACATGTTTGGACTCTTGAAACCCTAATCCTGCATCAATTTGATTTATGTGACCTTGGTCAACCTAGATTTTCTTAAATATAATAATGATGATTTATGAGACTGATCCGAATACACTCAAGCCCTAAGTCACCTGAGATCAATACTATGTATTGATTAATTATTTTTAATGATTATGGACAGGTTTGTAGAGCTAAGTCAAGGGAAGGTTAGACCTAGATCTGACTCAAGGATCATCCTTGCTCCAAGGTAAACGGGCCATGCTGCTGAGCACAAATATTTATGATTGATTGCATGCTAGATATAAAATAGACATTATTGTTTCAAGTCTAATGTTATAATCATGTTCAGTATATCATTGCTTGTTGTTTGTCACATACTATGTCTTATGTTATAATGTTCATTGTTACCATGAAAGATTCATGAAAATCATGTTAGTAATCAGTGGGGAGTAATCCCTTCATGTTATGATTTAAAGAATCATGATTTATGTTAATGTCAACATCATGTTAATGGTCAAGTAATTGGAATTGAAATAGTCTTATTATGCTCCCGATTATGGACCTCAAAAGGGTCATTAAGGGCTTTCCTAGCATCAAGGGCTTTCCTAGCAATCATGTGCTCCTAAGGGGGCGTCACAGAGGGATGCATAAGATTTCTTTTCAATTCTTTATGTTAATAATGATAATTCAAGAATGCTTAAAGTTAATTCATGTCAATTTTCCTTACATGTCAAGTATATTTACTTTGTTTATCTTATAAAGTGCCAGTACCGTTTACTGATGTGTTATTTTTTCCCTTTTGCATGGCTGGGGACGTGATGTCCCCAGGATTTGGAGCAAGTAAGGACTCAAGAAGAGCAAGCCAAGATTAGGAGACATCAAAGAGCTTTCTGGTGGGGTGCCATCCATTCTAGGCGATCCAATCAAATAGAGTTGTTTATTATTATGTTTAGTTTCCCATGTTGAGGAATGATTAGAATTCTATACTTGTTGTTGTAATTCCCTATTCAGATAATAATGTATGAATCTAAATGGTGAATTATTTGTTTACTTGCAATGATTACTCTTTTTGTGATAACCCTCCCCAAAATTCCAAGTACCCCACATTATGGATAATGTTGGGGATTAGGCTGTGCTTCCGCTGGTTATGTATGTAACCCTAGGGAGGGGTGTTACATTAATGGTATCAGAGCCAAGTTAATGGATGGCCACCAAAGCTACAATTTGATTCATATGTTCTAACCCTAGGTTTATGTGACCCTTTTTCCAGATGGCCCCTAAGAGAGCAGACAAGGGAAAGGGTAATGATGATGGTGCTAGCTCTGCTAGTGGGGAAAGTGGACTAAGAGAGAACAATAGGCCAACTATAGAAGATCTTGTCCAAGCACTCACCAATGTCCTAGCACAAGGCCAACCTCAGCCTAGGCATCATGAGCCCACTCTAGTAGACTTCTTAAAGATAAGGCCCGACTCTTTCTCGGGTGAAGGAGAAATTGATGTAGTCACCAAAGATGAGGACTGGATAAGAGGCATGGAGCATTGCTTTCGAGACATGGACTGCCCTCAACACTCTAGGGTTCGTTTTGCAACCCACATGCTCAAAGGGGCAGCCCGCACATGGTGGGAAAACCTCCTCAACTCAAGGGCAGGTGATGCACCTCCACTCACATGGGAAGGATTCGTTGAAGCCTTCCAAGAGCATTATGTATCAGAAGCAATGATTGAGAAGAAGGAGCTAGAGTTTGCCAATCTAGCTCAAGTGGGTGACATGACTGTTACCCAATACGCCATGAAGTTCAGGGTCCTCCAAAAGTATGGCCATGATCATGATGAGACACGTAGAACAAAGAAATTCATCCGAGGACTCAAACCCAACTTGAGTTTTGCTTTGTCAGGAAGAGGCCATAGAACCCTTCAAGCAGCCCTAGATGCAGCCCTAGAGCTTGAAGATCACCTTGGACGATCCTACAAGAAAGAAGTTCCCCAAAAGAACAACCAATACCAGCCTCCCAACAACCCTAAAAGAAAGGTACCTGAACCTACAGTTGAAGCTGAAAAGCCCCAATGTCCTACATGCAAGAAGAACCATGCAGGCCCATGCAGGTATGGTACGGGTGCATTCTACTATTGTGGAGAAATCGGGCACCTCAAGTCAAACTGCCCTAAGCTCACAAAGAAGGACCATGACCAGAACAAGGGCCACCCTCCACCTACCAAAAGACAAGCTAGGGTCTTCTCTATGGAACTAGAGAAGGAAGATGAAGAGTGATGTAATAATTAGCTTATGTTCATTTGAACCTTTTTATGAAATGAATTCACTTTTGATGCGAATTTTATTCATGTGTTAATTATATGAAGAAGTAACAAGAATTCTAAGGTGGGTAGTACCCTAGGAAATTTCGAGGACGAAATTTATTTTAAGGTGGGTAGAATTGTCACATCCCAAACTTTCATATATAATTTAAAAGATATAATGGGACTTTTCCCAAATAATAATTAGTTGAGGGGTTTGATACAAAAAGGGCATGAAAATATCCTTTTAGAGAAATAAAGACTATATATATATATTTTCTCTCATATGCATGTTATAAATGAATTTCAATTAACACAAATGTTGAATATATGTTTTCCTTTTCACCTTTTCTCTCTCCTACAAAATAGCCATAAATCTTAGAGAAAGGCTATAAGGTGACTAGTTAATATTAATCTTGGAGTTATGACTCAAGAATTCAACAATAGGAGTCTTTTCAAATTATATTACCTTTAAATAAATTTTAATTGAGATATGGGAGTTATGGACTATAATATGTACAAAAACGAAACCTAACCTCACAAGAATATTCTAGAGCTTCTTATTGGCCTATGGTTCAAATTTGAGCTCATTTGACCCTTGTTTGACCATCCAAATTGAATTTAAAAGACTTGTATATAGGTTTGAATATAATTTCGTTTAATACAAGCAATTAAACATAAGGTCTATGATTTAATGCCTGTAACGCGTTACTGTTGCATTTAAATTTTTCGCATGCCTTTAACACCGTCCGATCACGATCCAACGATCCTCAGATCGTCACCTACCCCCATCTTCCCCGCGGGTCAGGACTGTTTCACAGAGCTACCTCCATCGATCTCTCTCTCCCTCATTACTACACCGTTTCCCGAAATTCCTTCTCCTTTATGTCCGTGAGACGATCCTGAATCCAGCGAGCCATTACTCGCTCTCCATTTCTCTCTGTTGACGAAACGCCCAATTAGGGCTTTATCCCCTCGCGACCCCGAGATGTGCAGAGGCTGAGGTAGCCACCCTCATGCCTATATAACTACTCCTATAGCACCGTCGTCCCCCATCGATCGTTCCTCCACCATCAATTGGAATCGTAGGACCCCGAGCCTCCCCGACCTACTCGAGATAGATCTCCAGCAAACCCGGCCTCACCCCGACATCTCCGACCACCGTGGTTCAATTGCGGTCGTGGTGAGCATCCTTGGCTCTTCTGCTTTGTTTCCGACTTACTGGTTCGCCCTGAGTCTTCCCCGAGCAACGGGTCCTATAGACCGCTGAAGCGGCACTTGCATGTGCTAGTCACCAAGCCATCTCCATGGCTCTACGACCCCGGAGAACTTAGCTTTAGAATCGCCCAACCTCCGCGACTCCGAATCCGATCTCGATGGTTCATTATTGCTGATTCTTCGGGTTGTTCGATCTCTGACTCTTCTTTCTCTGTTTTCCTTTGCTCTTCAACAACTGATGAACGATTGGCTCTTTTCTGGCATCAATGGTTCCTCGTCTTCGGTTTAGGCTTGCGAGTTGTTTTTGCCTCGCCATATTTCTGTCGCCGCAGTGTTTCCTCCCCTGCTGCTCGATCCCGGCCTATGCCCGCCATGGCTGGAGCAGGTTCCTGAGCTCCACTACCCCCAGCACCTGAGCCTTGGCTCGTTGGGTGCGGTTTCCCTTCAGGAACGCAATGGGCAGGGTGACTCACTCAGTTGAGCACTGAAGTTGGCCCAAGATCGGAGCTTGCCAAGCTCCTGTCAGTCGTTTTCTCGCCATGGTTTGGGCAGGAACAAACCAGGTCAGGAAATGACCTTGGTATCCCTACCCGCCTATTTTGATGCATTTCACCGTCGAGGGTGTTTTAGGGATTTCGCCTTTTTCCCCTGGTTTAGCCGCGAACCTCAGAAGGCGATCTTCGTAGCTGAGTTGGCTGAGCCCGGTTGGTCCAGCTCAGACCCGGCCCACTGGCTTGGGTCGAGTTTTATCCACTTGGCTTTTTCCTATTTTCTCATTGGTTAGAATTTCGAAAATTCATAGTAATTCAACCGTTTGTCGGAAAATTTCGAATAAATAGTCATTGGATTTGGTTTTTCGAGTAGAATACGATTTTAATATTTTCAGACCATGTTTTGATCTCCTGTTCTGATGTTTTGTTAGAAAACATGTTTGGACTCTTGAAACCCTAATCCTGCATCAATTTGATTTATGTGACCTTGGTCAACCTAGATTTTCTTAAATATAATAATGATGATTTATGAGACTGATCCGAATACACTCAAGCCCTAAGTCACCTGAGATCAATACTATGTATTGATTAATTATGTTTAATGATTATGGACAGGTTTGTAGAGCTAAGTCAAGGGAAGGTTAGACCTAGATCTGACTCAAGGATCATCCTTGCTCCAAGGTAAACGGGCCATGCTGCTGAGCACAAATATTTATGATTGATTGCATGCTAGATATAAAATAGACATTATTGTATCAAGTCTAATGTTATAATCATGTTCAGTATATCATTGCTTGTTGTTTGTCACATACTATGTCTTATGTTATAATGCTCATTGTTACCATGAAAGATTCATGAAAATCATGTTAGTAATCAGTGGGGAGTAATCCCTTCATGTTATGATTTAAAGAATCATGATTTATGTTAATGTCAACATCATGTTAATGGTCAAGTAATTGGAATTGAAATAGTCTTATTATGCTCCCGATTATGGACCTCAAAAGGGTCATTAAGGGCTTTCCTAGCATCAAGGGCTTTCCTAGCAATCATGTGCTCCTAAGGGGGCGTCACAGAGGGATGCATAAGATTTCTTTTCAATTCTTTATGTTAATAATGATAATTCAAGAATGCTTAAAGTTAATTCATGTCAATTTTCCTTACATGTCAAGTATATTTACTTTGTTTATCTTATAAAGTGCCAGTACCGTTTACTGATGTGTTATTTTTTCCCTTTTGCATGGCTGGGGACGTGATGTCCCCAGGATTTGGAGCAAGTAAGGACTCAAGAAGAGCAAGCCAAGATTAGGAGACATCAAAGAGCTTTCTGGTGGGGTGCCATCCATTCTAGGCGATCCAATCAAATAGAGTTGTTTATTATTATGTTTAGTTTCCCATGTTGAGGAATGATTAGAATTCTATACTTGTTGTTGTAATTCCCTATTCAGATAATAATGTATGAATCTAAATGGTGAATTATTTGTTTACTTGCAATGATTACTCTTTTTGTGATAACCCTCCCCAAAATGCCAAGTACCCCACATTATGGATAATGTTGGGGATTAGGCTGTGCTTCCGCTGGTTATGTATGTAACCCTAGGGAGGGGTGTTACAGTTTTGTATGTCCACTTGTATGATGGACCCTTAATTCACTCAACTGGCATAACTAATAAAGTGAACCCTAAATCATGTAGTTACCCTGTGCCATAAATCCATTTTACTGTTAGTTTTATTGATGGATGGTGAAACGAGTAACTCCTATGGGACTCTCGAAGCACATATTATTGAATATGCGGGGGCACAAGTTGAGTGGATATCCTTGTGTCCACAATTACAAGTTGTGTTTATGGTATTGAGATATTTGAGAATGGCAGTAGTGCAATTGCATCATGCCCTTTTAGAACAGCTATATGTGAGCCTGTTCTCTAGCACCATGACCTATACCAAGGCAAGCTAGATGTTTTACAAGGATGGCCATGCGTGAGCCGATCCTTTCTGTTATAACCTCAATTTTTCCAAAATATGTAATGAAATTGTGAATCTCCTTTTTTAAAGATAAATGAAATCCGTGGTTGATGTGATGAGTTGATTTTGTATGTTTTCTTATTGGGCCTTTTTGGCCATTGAGCCCAATTGAAGGAGAAAAAGAAAAGGATTAAAAGAATACATAAAGAAATAAATGAAATAAGAACAAAAAGGGATGAGGAATGATTTCCCAAAAATAGGATTTCGAGTTGATAGATTCCTTAGGGTTCAAGGAACTCAGAATTGGAAAATAATAATAAAAGAAATAGAAAGGACATGGAAAATATGAGTAATTGAAGGATAACTTGCAAACCAAGAAAAGGGACCGTACTTTAAGATAATAACTCCAAATGTTTTAGGATGGAAGATAAAAATATAATTGAGTTTCCCTCAAAATTTGAAGTAAAAAGGAGTTACCGTTTGGGAGTTATGAATTTTCCAAGATATCATAGAATTAGGAATGTAATTCAAATTAATTGGAAATTTATTTCCTTTTTGCTCAAGCACGCGTGATGAGGACCCTTGGATTTAGATCCAATGGGTGCCACTCATCGTCTTAGTCCAGTGCGGAATGGGATTTTACCAGTGATAGGTGAATCGTATTTGTTGGATTCCTCATAATCCATCAAGTTTGCAAGCTGTCTGACGTTTCCTTTAGATTCGGGAAGGAAAACCGAAGGAATTATCCCTGGTTTGTCGAGATTTCGTCTCCGATTGGGAAAGTTCCCAATCCACCAGGGGCTTGCTCGACCATATATATAGGGGGGGGGGTTAAACGAGAGGGTTAGCATCCCCGATTTCTACACCAGACGCTGCGGGAGGACGAGACGAGCGAATTCGTGCCTTCAATTAGTTCATCTACCCCGACCTACACCCCCGTTCCAGCAGTAAACCTCGCCAGAGGTCCGACGACTAGGAAGGAGTCGTGGTGTGTGTTGGGCTCTTAATTGAAGCTTCAGTTGTGTTCGACGTAGGGAGATGACGCTCCCTGGCTTCATGGAACGAGCTTTGGTGATTGAGAACTCAGAGTCAACACCAAGGTTGACCCTCGCAGAGTAGCTGGGACGGAGGAAGAAGACGATCAGATCGCCGTTGGATCAGGGACCACGGTGGTCTCCCTCAGGATCTAGCGGTCCAGGGCAGAAGCAGCTCTGGTTAGGCATGCACAACCGGGATCGTTGGATCCAACAAGCGGACCACCGGTCCACAGATCGAGCGACCGAGGATTTTCCGGTAAATCCCTCTCTAATCAAATAAATCAGAAAAAGGATTATTCTTGCAAAAATGATAGAAATAACTAGGAATCTTATATGACAAAACTTTTTATATGAAAATTGTGTAGAAAAATATGAGGAATCTAATAAAAATGATTTGAGAACCTAGTTCTGCTCTATTTTGCAAAAGTACCCTAATTTTCTAATAAAGTGTATTAAAATTGATGAGAAACCCTAATTGAATGTTAAGAGTGTAATTTGGTAAATCAATAGGTCAAATTGATAAGTTTAACCTTGATTGATGATAAAAGTGGTTTGATTATCTGTTTGAATGCAAAAGTGCTTAATTTAGAGTTGTAATACCTAAAAGAAGGTTAATTTACATGGAAACCCTAATTTGGGATAAAAAGAGATAAAAATCATATTTTTGTGGAATAAGATAATCAGATGCTTAATAAAGGAGTTTCAATGAGAAATTAGGGGTTTTATGTAGTTTCGATAAATTAAGGATGATAATAAGGAAATAAGAAGTAAAAACCTTAATTTCCAAAGGAACCCTAAAATAGGAATTGAAATCCTAAGTAATGTGATGAAAATTGGATAAATATTAATAAAAGGAAAATTGTACTTTTATTTTAGGATTTCTCTTCCTCATTGCTTGCTTGATTGGGCTTCTCTGCATATTTGATTCTATCTTGAAATCTGCAACCAAAAGTATGTGGTTAATTATGAATAATCGGTTTAGTTTTCCGATGGATTCCCGGATGTTTAATCACATTGAATGCAACTAAACTGTTTGGATGTTCATATTTCAAACTATAATGTGACTATGACTATCACAAAGGATATATGCTTACAAACTTAGATCCTGGTTCTTTCTGTGGCATTATAGATAACCTAGTACATGGCTGCCTATGGGTAGGTCCATCAGGTTAGAGAAAGACCTAGTACATGGCTACCTATTGGGTAGGTCCATCAGGTCTATGGATGACCTAGTACATGGCTACCTATTGGGTAGGTCCATCAGGTCTATGGATGACCTAGTACATGGCTACCTATTGGGTAGGTCCATCAGGTCTATGGATGACTTAGTACATGGCTACCATTGAGGTAGGACCATCAAGTCACATTGAGTTAGATATTGGGCTATCTTCGGGTATTGCCATGCAACTCTATTACCTAAAAGAGAAGTGGTATCCATCTCCACTGCAGGGACAGCCCAGAGTTCGAGAATATGTATGGATTGAGTTGTATGGCTTAAAATGTAATCTGGATTATTAAATTATTAATTGAATGATTATATTGTTAACATAGTTGAACATTATCTGTTTCCTCCACATACCAGCTTCGGCTGATCGTCGTTTTGTTTGTCGGCGATTTAGGTACAAATCTCAAAAGTACAAACAGTAAAGTGACACATTGTGAATTCAAGAATTAGAGAACAAGGAGGAATTAGTTAGAATAGTTCAGCTGAGGTTAGGCGTTTAGTTTGTTCCAAACTTTTCAAAGGTATGTAAAGAAAAATTTTATTACCATTTTTTAGTATAGTCTGTTAGAATTTAATAATTGTTTTTGGTTATATGTCGAACCTTTGATCTGGAATTTATGGGTGCGGCTTCCACCTCTTGGTCTCCCTTAATTGGGGGTTACTGAAAGGTGGGGTCGTAACATTTGGTATCAGAGCCTAGGTTCCTCATGTAACCACTAATAATTATTAAATTTTACAAACTCCATAGAACCCAAGGGAGTTATTAGAGGATTATCCGAAAGACGGAGGTGTCTAGAAAAGGATCACGACCGGGGGCTGGCAATATTTTCCTCCGCACCGCTAGTCAGAATATGAGGACTCCCGGATCCATGTGACTGCCTGACCAAAGTCTTAGGGTATGATTCGAAATAAGATACCTTTAGGACTCTCTCATCTTATTCGTCTCTTCTCATCACATATTCTATTAAGGTTTTAAGAGTAGGATTCTCTCTCTCCTCCACACTCATGTGGTATGGGCAAGTAAGTTAAGGGTTTAAGGATCCTCCATCAAATTAATAAAAGATATGTAATGAGATATCAATGAACATAAGTATAACTAGTTTAAATGATAAACTAAAGGATTGTTTGTTATTCTTATGTAGATGGCACGAACAAAGACTGTTGCTATTCCTGAGGGCTCTGGGAATCCAGTTAGGTGTGTTTGGACTCCCCGTAAAGGAAAGGAGTCTTCTGAAAAGAGAAATAGGAACCATGATGGTGGATCCTCTAAGAAGAGGAAGAGGCCTGAAGAAGTCACTCATGAGGTCCCTAACCCTAACCCGGTACCATTTAGTAACCTGAACCAAGAAGAAGACCAAGGATATGAGGAACAACATGTGTATGATGAAGAAGCCAAGATGGAAGAGGACTAAGTCGATGAACCAGAACCGACCATGATGATCCACACCCCTGATACCTTATGGATAGAGCAACAGAGGAAGTTGACAGAAGCTATTAATGCTTTGGCCCTTCGAGACATAGCTAGAGCTGAGAATGGTGAGCCATACCCTGTTCGTACACGTGTGGGAGCCACCATCCTAGACTTTGCCAAGCTGAACATAGAAAAGTTCTGGGGAGAAGATAAGACTGAGGTGGTTGATAAAGCAGAAGCCTGGATACTTGCAATAGAGAATGGTTTCTGCATGCTTGAAGTACAGCCAAGCAAGAAGGTCCTCTTTGCTGCTCACCTTCTGGAAGGAGCAGCTAAGATATGGTGGGAGACTCACATCATAGGCCGAGATCTAACTGAGGAACCAATGGCATGGGCTGATTTCAAGACCATCATCACTTCCAGATTCGTCCCTGTTGCAGCTAAGAAGGAAAAGGAAAGGGAATTCACTAACATGACTCAAGGAAATTCCTCTGTGGCAGACTTTGGGCACAAGTTTCGAATCCTGGAACGTTTTGGGTACAAGATGGATGAGGAAAGGAGGGTGGATCACTTCATAGAGCGTCTTCACCCTACCATCAAGCCTCATGTTATGGCAAGCAAACATAAAACCTTCGTAGAAGCTTACAACACTGCCTTAGACATGGAAAGGACTGTGATGCCTGCTCAGCTTCCACCCAAGGGGTATTTGGGTTTCACTGAGGGAACCCGAGGTCAGAAGAATCATCATAAGAAGGGTCCAGGACGTCATCAAGCCAAGGGAAGACATGAAGGAAAAGGAAAACCCCATCCAGAAAACAACCGACCGCGATGCCGCTCTTGTGGGAAATGGCATCCTGGTGAGTGTCGCCACAAGAAGAAGGTCTGCTTTCGTTGTCAGCAAGAGGGGCATATCCTGGCTGCTTGTCCCCTACCAGCACCAAAAGGACCAGGTCCAGTGGCAGCCCCACTAGTAGCAGCCCCACCTGTAGCTGTGGCCCCACCTGCTGGAGAAAGAAGACAAGCTCGAGTGTTCGCTATCGACAATGAAGAAGCTCAAGCTAATGCTAATCGGTTGATTGAGGGTAATCACCCTTAGAGTTTTTCTTTATGTTTTGAAAGTTAAGCATGTAATGGTCTAATGTATGATGAAAAATGATGTAGGCATGCTAAAAGTCATGGGACATAATGTAAAAGCATTATTTGACTCTGGATCTACTAATACTTTCATTTCAAGGAATCTTGAAACTATGCTTTGTTTGGATATCAAGGATTTAGGATATGTCTTAGATGTTACAACCCCGAGTGGTCGGATCTTTACCTCTCTTTTGAAAACTCCAGTGATACCTGTGAAATATCGAGATCATGAGTTTCCTATAGACTTTATCCTTCTTGACATGAATGATTTTGATGTGATCATTGGAATGGATTGGCTTTATACTTATAGGGCCCATATTGACTGTAGGGAAAAGAAAGTGATCATTAAGGAACCAGGTCACCCACCTTTTGTCATTAGAGGTAGGAAAGATGCCACCACCAGCCTATGTGTATCATCCTTGAAGGCAGAAAGGATGATGAGTAAAGGATGTCAAGCTTTCCTAGTAGTTGTTACCGAGCCCGAACCCAAGGTGCAACCCTTAGAGGAAATAGAGGTAGTAAAGAGCTATGCAGATGTTTTTTCAAATGATCTACCTGGGATTCCTCCCGAGAGAGAGGTGGATTTTTCCATAGAGCTAGCTCCAGGAACAAACCCTATTTCACGTGCACCTTATAGAATGGCCCCTGCTGAGTTGCTCGAGTTGAAGAAACAATTGCAGGATTTGCTAGACAAGGGTTTTATCCGCCCTAGCACATCACCATGGGGAGCTCCAATCCTTTTTGTAAAGAAAAAGGATGGCTCGCTCCGTATGTGTATAGACTATCGGATGATCAACCAAGCTACCATTAAGAACAAATACTCTTTACCCCGAATAGATGACCTGTTTGACCAGTTGAAGTCTGCTCGAGTCTTTTCCAAAATTGACTTAAGATCGGGTTACCATCAGTTGAGAGTCAAGAGTGATGACATTCCAAAAATAGCTTTTCGAACACGATATGGCCATTATGAGTTTGTGGTTATGCCTTTTGGGTTGTCCAATGCACCCAGTGTGTTCATGAACCTAATGAATAGTGTGTTCCAACCCTTCCTTGACTCGTTTGTCATAGTGTTCATAGATGACATATTGGTTTATTCCAATGACTTAGAGCAACACCGAGACCACCTAAGTAAAGTCCTTGATATCCCGAGAAAGCAGAAGTTCTATGGGAAATTCTCAAAATGCGAGTTTTGGATAGACCGAGTCATGTTCCTTGGACATATCATCTCAGGAGGAACAATCGCAGTGGATCCATCCAAGGTGTCAGCAGTTCGAGACTGGCCTACATCGAAGAACCCCTCCGAGATCTGAAGCTTCTTGGGGTTAGCAGGATACTATCGGTGTTTCATTTCAGATTTCTCAAAGACTGCCTTGCCCTTGACCATGTTGACTCGGAAGGATGTGAAGTTTATGTGGTCTGATGTTTGTGAGGCTCGTTTTCAGGAACTGAAAGAAAAGTTGACCACTGCACCAGTTTTGACTCTACCATCAGGAAATGAGGGTTTCATGATCTTCACTGATGCATCCAAAATGGGTCTTGGCTGTGTGTTGGAGCAGAATCGGCATGTGGTTGCATATGCTTCCCGACAACTCAAGCCCAACGAGGTGAATTACCCGACGCATGACTTAGAGTTGGCTGCTATCATCCATGCCTTGAAGATTTGGCGGCATTACCTGTATGGTGCTACTTTTGAGATCTTCACTGACCATAAGAGCCTAAAGTACCTTCTGACACAGAAAGACTTTAAACCTGTGACAACGAAGATGGATGGAGTACATGAAGGATTACGACTTTACCATTGCCTATCATCTAGGGAAGGCCAATGTTGTGGAAGATGCGTTGAGTCGGAAACAGCTCAGGTGTGCAGCTGTTCTGTCCAGTCAGTGGAAGAGCTTAGAAGAGCTGGTGAAATGGTCTCCTCAACCGTTAGATGATCGAGTTCGATTGGCTAATATCCAGATACAGTCTGAATTGTTGAGTGAAATTGTGGAAACACAGTTGGCCAATGGGGAACTTGACAAGATGAGGAGCTTGATGAAGAAGCCTCAAACTCGCCTTTCTTTGGGATTAGATGGAGGGATCAGATTCAAGAACCGTATATGGATTCCTGAAGAATCACCACTGAAAGAACTCATCTTACAAGAGGCTCATGGTTCTAAGTACACGGTACACCCAGGGACTACCAAGATGTTTAAGGACATGCAGGGGTTTTTATGGTGGCCAGGAATGAAGAGAGACATTGCAGCTTATGTGGCCAGTTGTCTTACGTGTCAAATGGTGAAGGCTGAACATCAACGACCCAGTGGACTTTTACAGTCTATAGAGATTCCGGAAAGGAAATGGGATCAGATCACCATGGACTTTGTGGTGGGTTTACCCCGGACCAAGAGAGGTCATGATGCGATATGGGTTGTGGTGGACCGCCTCACCAAGTCAGCACACTTCCTTGCACTGAAAACCACTACCAAGGTGTCAGATTTAGCTGAGCTGTACATCCGAGAGATAGTGCGTTTACATGGCGTACCCAGTTCCATCATCTCAGATAGAGATCCGAAGTTTACTTCCAAACTGTGGAAGCAGGTTCAAGAGGAGCTTGGTACAAGGTTAAAGTTCAGTATCGCTTATCACCCGTAGACAGATGGACAGTCAGAAAGGACAATCCAGACTTTAGAGGATCTATTGAGAGCTTGTGTACTCGATTGGGGTGGATCATGGGAGTAGTACTTACCTTTAGCAGAGTTTGCTTACAAAAACAGTTACCAAGCCAGTATCGGGATGCCTCCATATGAAGCTCTATATAGGAGACTGTGTCGGTCACCACTTCACTAGGATGATGTTGGTGAGAGGACCTTGTTGAGGTCAAATGAACTCCAAGTGTATGCTGATAAATTCACTTTGATCAGGCAAAGGCCAAAGAGAGCCCATGATCGACAAAATTCGTATGCTGATGCGAAGAGGACTGATGTGCATTTCACTGTGGGAGAGCATGTTTTTTTGAAAATCCGACCGCTCCAAGCTATAGCTAAGAATAGAGGAAAGTTGAGTCCTCGATATGTGGGTCTGTTTGAAGTATTAGAACGGATTGGTGAGGTGGCTTATTGTTTGGCGTTACCCCCTCAATATAGTATGGTGCATGATGTGTTTCACGTGTCCAATCTGAAGCGATATGTGCAAAACCCGAGCCATGTGTTGAGCATCGAACCTATTGAGCTTCAAGGAAGGTTGTCTTATCCTGAGTTACCTTTGTGTATTATAGATACTAAGGTAAAAGAGCTCAGAAATAAGAATATAGAGATGGTAAATGTTCTTTGGAAACACCATGGGGAGGATGAGGCTACATGGGAGCTAAAGACGGACATGGAAAAAGCATATCCTGATTTGTTTGTTTGATTATTGAATTTTGAGGGCAAAATTCCTATAAGGAGGGGAGGATGTTATAACCTTAATTTTTCCAAAATATTTAATGAAATTGTGAATCTTCTTTTTTAAAGATAAATGAAATCCGTGGTTGATCTGATGAGTTGATTTTGTATGTTTTCTTATTGGGCCTTTTTGGCCATTGAGCCCAATTGAAGGAGAAAAAGAAAAGGATTAAAAGAATACATAAAGAAATAAATGAAATAAGAACAAAAAGGGATGAGGAATGATTTCCCAAAAATAGGATTTCGAGTTGATAGATTCCTTAGGGTCCAAGGAACTCAGAATTGGAAAATAATAATAAAAGAAATAGAAAGGACATGGAAAATATGAGTAATTGAAGGATAACTTCCAAACCAAGAAAAGGGATCTTACTTTAAGATAATAACTCCAAATTTTGTAGGACGGAAGATAAAAATATAATTGAGTTTCCCTCAAAATTTTAAATAAAAAGGAGTTACCATTTGGGAGTTATGAATTTTCCAAGATATCATAGAATTAGGAATGTAATTCAAAATAATTGGAAATTTATTTCTTTTTTGCTCAAGCACGCGTGATGAGGACCCTTGGATTTAGATCCAATGGGTGCCACTCATCATCTTAGTCCAGCACGGACTGGGATTCTACTAGTGACAGGTGAATCATATTTGTTGGATTCCTCATAATCCATCAAGTTTACAAGCTGTCTGACGTTTCCTTTAGATTCGGGAAGGAAAATCGAAGGGATTCATACCTGGTTTGTCAAGATTTCGTCTCCGATTGGGAAAGTTCCCAATCCACCAGGGGCTTGCTCGACCATATATATAGGGGGGGGGGGGGTTAAACGAGAGGATTAGCATCCCCGATTTCTACACCAGACGCTGCGGGAGGATGAGACGAGCGAATTCGTGCCTTCAATTAGTTCATCTACCCCGACCTACACCCCCGTTCCAGCAATAAACCTCGCCGGAGGTCCGGAGAATGGGAAGGAGTCGCGGTGTGTGCTGGGCTCTTAATTGAAGCTTCAATTGAGTTTGACGCAGGGATATGACGCTCCCTGGCTTCGTGGCGCGAGCTTTGGTGGTCGAGAACTCAGAGTCAACACCAATGTTGACCCTCGCAGAGTAGCTGGGACGGAGGAAGAAGACGATCGGATCGCCGTTGGATCAGGGACCACGGTGGTCTCCCTCCGGATCTAGCGGTCCAGGGTGGAAGCAGCTATGGTTAGGAGCATGCAACCGGGATCGTCGGATCCAAGAAACGGACCACCGGTCCACAGATCGAGCGACTGAGGATTTTTCGGTAAATCCCTCTCTAATCAAATAAATCAGAAAAAGGATTATTCTTGCAAAAATGATAGAAATAACTAGGAATCTCGTACGACAAAACTTTTTATATGAAAATTGTGTATAAAAATATGAGGAATCTAATAAAAATGATTTGAGAACCTAGTTCTACTATGTTTTGCAAAAGTACCCTAATTTTCTAATAAAGTGTATTAAAAATTGATGAGAAACCCTAGTTGAATGTTAAGAGTGTAATTTGGTAAATCAATAGGTCAAATTGATAAGTTTAACCCTGATTGATGATAAAAGTGGTTTGATTATCTGTTTGAATGCAAACGTGCTAAATTTAGAGTTGTAATACCTAAAAGAAGGTTAATTTACATGGAAACCCTAATCTGGGATAAAAAGAGATAAAAATCATAATTTTGTGGAATAAGATAATCAGATGCTTGATAAAGGAGTTTCAATGAGAAATTAGGGGTTTTATGTAGTTTTGATAAATTAAGGATGATAATAAGGAAAGAAGAAGTAAAAACCCTAATTTCCAAAGGAACCCTAAAATAGGAATTGAAATCCTAAGTAATGTGATGAAAATTGGATAAATATTAATAAAAGGAAAATTCTACTTTTATTTCAGGATTTCTCCTCCTCATTGCTTGCTTGATTGGGTTTCTCTGCATATTTGATTCTATCTTGAAATCTGCAACCAAAGGTATGTGGTTAATTATGAATAATCGCTTTAGTTTTTCGATGGATTCCCGAATGTTTAATCGCATTAAATGCAACTAAACTGTTTGGATGTTCATATTGCAAACTATAATGTGACTATGACTATCACAAATGATATATGCCTACAAACTCAGATCATGGTTCTCTCTGTGGCATTATAGCTAACCTAGTACATGGCTGCCTATGGGTAGGTCCATCAGGTTAGAGAAAGACCTAGTACACGACTACCTATTGGGTAGGTCCATCAGGTCTATGGATGACCTAGTACATGGCTACCTATTGGGTAGGTCCATCAGGTCTATGGATGACCTAGTACATGGCTACCTATTGGGTAGGTCCATCAGGTCTATGGATGACTTAGTAAATGGCTACCATTAAGGTAGGACCATCAAGTCACATTGAGTTAGATATTGGGCTATCTTCGGGTAGTGCCATGCAACTCTATTACCTAAAAGAGAGGTGGTATCCATGTCCACTGTAGGGACAGCCCAGAGTTCGAGAATATGTATGGATTGAGTTGTATGGCTTAAAATGTAATCTTGATTGTTAAATGATTAATTGAATGATTATATTGTTAACATAGTTGAACATTATCTGTTTCCTCCACATACCAGCTTCGGCTGACCGTCGTTTTGTTTGTCGGCGATTTAGGTACAAATCTCAAAAGTACAAACAGTAAAGCGACACATTGTGAATTCAAGAATTAAAGAACAAGGAGGAATTAGTTAGAATAGTTCAGCTGAGGTTAGAAGTTTAGTTTGTTCCAAACTTTTCAAAGGTATGTAAAGAAAATTTTTATTACCATTTTTCAGTATAGTCTGTTAGAATTTAATAATTGTTTTTGGTTATATGTCGAACCTTTGATCCATAATTTATGGGTGCGGCTTCCACCTCTTGGTCTCCCTTAATTGGGGGTTACCGAAAGGTGGGGTCATAAGACTTTAGCTTGACTATATGTCATTGTTTGTAGTTGACTGATATGTCTCTATGGTGTTTCTCTTATACTGACTAAGAGATGTTGGAGAGGTCGTGGATTCCAACTCTTCCATAGATCTTATATGGCACCAATTCTAACTTTGTAGTGGTTGGTTGGATTTGGGTGGTACTACTCAAATCCTCAGGGCATTAATAAAAGACACAATACAACCCTGTAGTATATTTGCATAGGGTTAAACATGAATAACATTGGTTGACCCTTTGCTTGATCTTTTATTGTTTAGTTTATAACAATTATACTTGTTCTTCATATTCCTTCTAAAAGCATAAAATGTTCTACTATTCAGTTGTAGATACCTAAATTGTTTAAACATTGTTACTTGCCTTGCTTTTATCATTGAACTGAATCTACTCATAATGTTTAATCTGCTCAGTTTAATCCACATGTGCTTATAATAGACATTGGTCGAGAGTTATATCTCTTGTTGAGACTTTGGTCTCACACTGTGGGTTTCCACATCTTTTAGGTGGTCATGCAGGATCAGGTAGAGATCGTGCAGTTGAGGCTGAGCAACAAGAGGAGTAGTAGCCATTGAAAGGTTGGATATGCTGCTAGTGTTTCGTAGTACAGTCATGTGTGTCGTCGCTATACACTCATGTCCTTGGGGTGTTTTGTAGGTGTTATATATCAAGGTGATGTTTTTTCTATATGCCTTGTTGTACATATATGACATGTATATTTGATAGATTATATATGTGAAACAAGTTGTGGCTAGTGAACAATATCACATAATAATCTTTTGGAAGGAAATATATATATAAAGGTGGTTTTGTGGACTCATATGTATATGTTCCCACTTAAGGTGGACATGTGAGATTGGTTTTCATTTTTTATGTTTTCTGGTACATGGTTGATTAGTTTTAGTTCCACATTTGTTTTGAGTAATCTCGCTTTGTGGCACATCGGGGCATCACATTAACTAGTTTGATACTTGAATCATGTGAAAAATCTACTCTAACATTGATATTCTTCAGATCCACTTGATTTCCCTAAAAAATGTGAGTAGAGGGGTGAGCCTACTTTCTTAGTGAATGAGTACTTCATAGAAATAGTTTAAAGCACTTTAATTGTCAAAACATATATTATTGAGCCATTGAATATAAAGTGGAATAGTAATGAGTCATAGATGAACTAAAAATTTGCATACATATATATGGAAGGATACCCTAGGTATCTACACGAGTTAATCAATATATGGACATGTTTGATTAATCACAAATAGAACTAGTAACTCATAAACATACAAGGAATAATTGAATAACTGCAAATTCTTGATTAATCTCTCATTCATATGATTATTCCTTGAACCCACATGAAGTGTACTATGACATGTGAAAGCATTAGAACAAGCTACAATCTCAAATCTGGCTTCCCTATAAATCTCCTTAAAGTGTGTTGCAAATCCATGGCGCGTAAGGGTGCTTTTGTGTAGGCTCATGGACTATCCCTCACACATAACAGAGACAATAATGACTTCCCACACATGTGATGCCATCACGAATACTACCTATTGACTCAACATTTTATAACTAAAGTGAACGACATAATGTCTGCAACTCATATCAGAAGTCTAAATGATCTATAGTTTCTAAGAAAATATCATTTAAGCACTCATAAAGTGCAAAAGCCTCAACTTTGTTACATATATTTATAAAGGGAGCACAACCATGTATCTATTTTATCATCCCATTGAAACACGGTATGTGTTGAAAATCCAATTAATATCAAAGAGCTAATTTGATACATCGGACCGCCATAGAATACCTAGTGAGATGTTGCCATCATTTGTGATGGAGTTCCATTTATGACCGTGGCTATTTCCAGTTACAGGTGTGGAGTTGGATTCAAGTATCATCTACATGTCACCTCAGTTCTAATTTGATGAAGTATGTGAGTGTTATTGTAACACCAATTATCACACCGACAACGAGATTACACAAAATCACGTGGAAATAACCATTAATAGCGAATTACAAAAAATCACTAAAAATTAAAACAATTTTCCCATAAAGATCCACTGCCAGAAAACTCTTTACAAGAAGGCCCAAAGCCTATCATATATGTACAACATTGTTCATTTCTATTCCATCTGACATAAGTTTACCATTACTAAAATATTTACATGAGTAAATGATAAGAAACAACAACATATTAGTCAAAAGCTCAGATCAATCATGAAACCATAGTGAGTCTATCCCCTCAAGAACCTAACAGTATAGGGATGACACATTGGACTTCTATCTACAACAAAACATAACTGACAGCACACGACCTCAATATTTTAGGTCTTCTTCCTCCTGTTGTCCTGTCTCAACTTACACGATCGTTGTTTCCTCGTGTATGTCCACCTAAGAAGTTGTGGAACCCATGAGTTGAAACAAAAGTCCCAACGGGAGATATAACTCTCCGCCAAAAATATTATTATCACAAATATATTATTAGTAAAACAAAAAGTAAAGCTTCACTATACCAAACAATTTTTTACCATATATTATGAGCATGGCAGGATATTATGATAATTGTATTGTTTAGATAACAATGACTAGGTAATAGATCAGGTAATCATCTAGAATGAATATGAACAACATGTATGACAATTATTCATTATGTCATACCAATACAATTGCAGCCTCATTCAATATTTCTGTATTCCATTCTCTAAAGAAATATGCTACATAGATAATTGAATCTTTCAATAATCAATCTCATTATTATGCACGTACTTAGGCACACAATGCTCAAGCTTATGATGCACACACTCACATTCAAGCACGTACAATAAATCCCATTTTATGTTGTAACTAATGCCCTGTGGATTTGAGTTGTACCACCCAAATCCAACCACCCCCTACTAAGGGCCATCAACAGTGCCATACAAAGTCCAAGGAGAGCGGGAATCTAAGACCTCACCTGAAACTCTTGGTCAGTATGAGAGACAACGTAGAGACATATTAGTCAACTGTTGATAGTGACATGTAGTCAACTACTTAATCAACTAGTCTACCTTGGTACATGTCATGGTGCTAGAGAATAGCTCACTCATGGCTATTCGAATAAATAGAATTTCCTCACTCATGGCCATTCTAATATATAAAGAATTGGCTCACTTATAGCCATTGTTATAAAAGGGTTGAATCACACATGGCCATTATTCAAGAAAAGTATTGACTCACTCTTGGCCATCCATATTATAAAAGAATTGGCTCACGAATGGCCATTGAAAAGGATTAGCTCACCCATGGCCATCCATATCACATAATTATTTTATGAATGTAGGAAGGTGATTAACTATACACCTACACATATTCAATAACATGCATTCCGAGTTAAACTCGTTTCACCATTCAATAAGTTTTAACACTAAATGGATCTATGGCTAGGGCAACCTACAACCTTAGATGTATCACAACATCAATCAAGTTACAAATATAGCACACAAGTAAATGCTACAAAGAATAGTGTAATACATCCTTCAATAAATCACATAATAATTGTAACACATACTTGTTACTTTATCACAATTAACTTGGGATCTCATTCTTTTAAACAAACTACTGAGAATCTCATCTCATCATCATTATCACATGTTATGGGGTTTCAATCCCCTTAGTTCATTATTGAAAAATGTCACCTCTCACTAGGCAACAACCATCTCTAGATCATAATACCCACATAAACATCATACTTGTTTTACAAGTATTTCACATGGCTCAGCATAGCCCATGCGATCTATGTAATTTCACATCACCATATCCCATAGTTGTCTATGCTCATTATCTCAAAACACTTTCATGGTTAAGATCTCATGATAAAAGAGATATCAATTTAAATAGCAGCACCATGCCATAAAAGAAAATTCCTTTAATCAACTTACAACCCTCTCATGATTAGGGTTAGGGTTTCTATTGTAGCCGATTAAGGTTCATACAGTTATATTCAACAACCAAACCTAATTCGGAACTCCTCACATCTAAGAGCTTATATCATTGCCATAAGTATTCAATCATACTTGATTACTCTAATTAATTATCATCAATTGATTATCAATATGAGTGATATAAGTTTCTCTCTCATCCTTATTGAGATACTAGATTCAACTTTAACTTATGATATTGACTTGACCCTCTTTAGGGTATATGTGCCTACACTTATTACAGTATATCCATGTCACTACATCATAGTGTATCAACTTGATTATACTCTTCGTGTATTGGCCCACACTCATCAAAATGTATCAGCCTACACTCATCAAGGTGTATCGGCCTACACTCATCAAGGTGTATCAACCTACATACATCAAGATGTATCGTCCTACACTCATCAAGGTGTATCGGCCTACACTCATCAAGGTGTATCGACCTACATTCATCAAGGTGCATCATCCTACAATCATCAAGGTGTATCGGCCTACACTAATCAAGGTGTATCGGCCAACATTCTCATTAAGGTGTATCGGCCTACATTCATCAAGGTGCATCGTCCTACATTCATCAAGATGTATCAGCCTACACTCATCAAGGTGTATCAACCAACATTTATCAAGGTGTATCGGCCTACACTCATCAAGGTGTATCGGCCTACACACTAACCATTGTATCAACCTAGATACATTCACTTGTGTCAGCCATGACACCTCCCTTTGTGTCTCCCTAAGAATTCTCACTTGTATCACCTTATGTATATACATTTGTATCATGCTTTGCATATCGCCCTATGCATATCAACATGGGTGTGTCGGCCATAGCACATTTTAGTATATCAACCACACTATCAACTTTGGTGTGTGTCGGCCAAGGCATCAAAGGATGAGTCTCCCTAGTCACCATCAATTGATATCAGGTTAGGGGGTATATCAGGTTCTAGGGTTTTGATTGTATCGGGTTAGTCATTATCAACACCCTTATATTCTTTCACCTATCAAGGTATCAGCCTACCACTACTTGGTGTATTAAACTTGAACTCAAGGAGTGTTTCACCCACACCTTCACATGGTGTGTCAATTAAGGTGTGTCGGTTTAGCCCTACTTGAAGGGTGTGACGGGAAACACTACTTGAAGTGAAACATATTGTTAGAGTTAATGTATATCAGGATGTCTACAGATCTTCACTCATCTTTAAGATATCGGCCTGCCCTCATCTTTAGCCTTAGGTGACAGGCTAGACAACTATAAGAACTATAGTCCCTCACATGTAACAAACTGGTAACAGTTTAGGCATACACATGTTTTGTTTCTCCTTCACAAAACCCCATATCGGATTAGGTTTCTCAAACCTATATCAATTTGTGAATAGAGAATTCCATCATCTTCAAGCTCCAACCCTTCATCCATTATCACTCTAGTTTATGGACAACATCCCATATATCCATTAAACCTCATAGAATCATCATTCAATCAAAGAAAGTCAAAATAGAAAAGGAATCACCAAATATTGCATGGTAGAAGGTGAATAATAAAGTTGAGTTCAAGTTATATAACCCGCTTCAAGATCACCACTAGAGCTTCAAGCTCCAAATCTTAACGTTCCCCAAGGTTGAAGATGACTTATCCAAAGGTCCAAGATTCAGCTATAGCTTTACCTCCATCAAGAAGAAGGTATCATAGTTAGAAACTTGGTGAAGGAGAAAAGAAAGAAAGGAAAAAACCATGATCCAAGATGCATAGTCCACCCAAGGTTGAAGATTACCATGGATTCATCTTAGGCAAGATGCTCAACCTTCCTCCTAATCCTCAAGATTCTAGGGTCATCCACCAAGAAAGGAATGATATGAGGGATGAAATGTTTGCTAGGAAGTGAAAAGACAGGCTTATATAATTGAGGCTCATGAGAGAGACCGTGTGTGAAGTGTCATCACCATATGTATGTGGGTGACACGTGTCCATGCATGGTGACTCCATGCATCCACGATTATCTTGACATGCAAAACTCTTGTGGATAACTCAATGATGATATATTGTCCATTTGGTATCTTACTTGATAAGATATCACAACCCAATATCACTTTGTATGCAAACTGATACCACTTTTGCAAGGAACATCTAAACCAATATTCTTCACCTACTTGAGGTGCTTATTATAATTTAAATACTTCCAAAAAGTTGCTACACCGATATCATACTTCCTCTATGGATTTCAAGTCAATAGGCACTCCCATATAGACTTTATAACTCGACTCAACCTTATTTAGGGTTCAAGGTACTCAACATTCTTTAGTTTTTTCACCATCAAGAGTGATATCACTCACCCAAGACTCAAACAAGGCACACCATCCTTTCTCTATCCTTTTGAGGATTCTAAGAGAGATAAGGGACACTCTAGAGATGGTAATTTTGCATATTAACCTCTAACTTTAGGTAGATTGGAATTTACCTCAAAACTAGCTCACGAAGCAAAAGCATCATCCGCACAAGTTCAACTTGAAACTTAGCTCTCCACAAGTAGCCCCATAGCATCATCCTCTCTTCAATATGCTAAAACACTATGAGCACGCTTTAAATGTGAAATATTGCAAGATAACCCCTTATCTTGGGTAAATTACACTCTGGTCCAAAATAAGCAAACATTGTACAAACACTATTGAAACAAGACCAAACTTGAAACATAGGTGTGTCACATGTTAGTATAACACCTGAAATGATTATATTAAAGTTTTAAACAACTTACTTAAGTAAAACAAATAGGGTTATCCCAAAACCCTGGTCAGGGGTGTTACAAGTCATCAACCTCTAACAAGGATTTCATCCCCGAAATCTTAAGAGAAAGAGAAAGGTACTTCCTCTTTTTAACTCTTCATTAAACTTTTTAAGAAACCAACCAAAGGAACTCAAAATAGTAAACTTACTTATGACTAAGCAAGATTTGTATATTAAACATCTTCTTTTGTCCATAAGTTGCTTTGAGATTAACTCAGATTCCATCTTATTACAATTTAGAATGTGGTAGGAGTTTTTGTGCCACATTTCCTATTTCATTAGACTTTTTTAGATTGTATCAAAATGACTACTTGATCAGATTAATCAAGAAGATAGAAATATAAGAGTCCCATACTTACCTTGTCTTCAATACTTGAATACCTGGCCAGAGTATTCAAACACTGAGATTAGGTAGTATGCACTTTCATTTTATATTATTTTTAAGTTCTAAGACTTAGTATCTCTTGTTTTCTACATGAGTCTCTTTCTCATGTTTCCATACGACTAATTCAAAAGAAACTTAATAGAAACTATCTTTCTTATGATTAACAGGAAGAATAAGGAGAAAACAAGTTAGAATAGAAAAGTTCTATCTGACATGTTACCCCTTACGGGTCATTTGGTGTCTCAGGTTGACTCAACGCATAGAGTCTAGCTGTTGCCTACTGTCACCCTCGTCCTCTAATACTTGGAGTAGATGAACCAGCTTGTGAGCTTGTACACATCTACATCCTCCTATTCCACTGAACTGTGGTCCTTGTGAACCTTGTTGATTCTGCCTTGGTTGTTGTGTCACCTCATTATACCTTTGTGGACAAAACGGCCTGGTATGCCCAAATTCTCTACACCTATAACATGTCTTACTCTCATACCATGGTCTCACCGGTCCCATCACTATCTTATAGATTGAGCTTGAGGCTCTAACTGGAAGTAAACTACGTCCTCTTCCCTTACTTGGTGACCACCACGTTGGTACACTAGATACTTGTTGAAATGGTGGTATTGAAAACTTTGGCTGATTAGAACCATCAAACGATTGCTACTGAGATTGTATATACCTCTTATTAATACTTTCCTCATGATTCCCTACCACATATCTCTCTATCCTCCTCACAGATTCCACAAATGTGGCAAAACTTTCCCTACTTTCCAAAGCAGCTGCTGAGGTAGACATCTGAACATTCAATCCTTTCTCAAAACATTAGATTCTTTCTAATTCAGTAGCGGCCATTTGAGGACAAAATCATAAAAGTTCCATGAACTTAGTCTCATACTCAGTAGTTGTCATGATCCCCTATTGTATCTTCTCAAACTATGAGATCTTTTCATCTAAGTACGTCTATGGAAGGTACTTATTGATAAATTCTCAAAGAAATTCCTCTCAACTAACCTCTTCATCATTCCTTTTTACCTCTTCTATGGCCCACCAGTGGCCAACACTACCCTTCAAAAGGTATACAACATGCCTGACCTTTTCATCATCTAGGATGCTAAGGATCTTAAAGGCTTTCTCTAGCTCAGTAAGCCATAGATTTGCATCTGCTGTGTCAGTGTTCCAGTATATTCTATAGCTCCTACATGGCATAGCCATTCAAAATTCTTACCAGAACCCAAAGCTTTTGCATTGGGGACCGGTACCCTAGGTATCCGATCTTCCATGTATTCTATTGTCATCATAAAATGCCTGAAGAGGACCTAAAAAGTAGGGTTCTCTATCATGGTTGGATCAGGCTGGGGATTCTCAGGCACTCATTCTTCTCTTGCCTGATCCCTTGCACCTTCTCCTGGTACAACAACATTGCTCTCAGTAACATGTTCATGATGTTCTCCAGATATTTTTATGTTTTTTCCCTATCTTCTACATAGGCAGAAGTCACCATAAGATATACTAGAGGATACTAGAACATACTCAACCCCTTAGTCCTATGTCCATGTAGTCTCAACAAACCTATAGCTTTGATACTAAAAAATATAACACCCATTATTACACTGACAACAAGATTACACAAAATCACAAGGAAATAACCATTAACAGCAAATTACTAAAAATCACTAAAATTAAAACCATTTTTCCATAAAGATCCACTGCCAGAAAACTCTTTACAAGAAGGCCCAAACTCGGTCATATATATACAACATTGTGCATTTCTGTTCCATCTGATACAAGTTTACCATTACCAAAATATGTACATGAGTAAACTATAAGCAACAATAACATATTAGTCAAAAGCTCAGATTGATCGTGAAACCATAGCGAGTCACTACTACAGAACAGGCCTTTAGCGTCAGTTAATTAAGGGCTTTTAGTGTCAGTTTCTAAGCGACACCCAAGTGGGTGCCGCTAAAGGTGGACCCCTTCGGCGTCGGTTCCCAACCAATGCCAAAACACTTCCCGCCACTGAAAACGTGCCAGAAAAAAGGACTATAGGAATCGGTTGTTTACTAAAACTGACACTATAAAATTGTTATAGACGTCCGTTATTAAAAGAACTGACGTCGAAATGCTTCCCGCCACCGAAAAATGCACTAGCAAAGGCCTATGGGCGTCAATTTTTATAAATAACCGACGCCATATCATCTGAACTGACGTCGGTTTTGTGCTAATAACCGACGCCATATCCCCTTCTTGCCACCACTGCCGTGCTTCCCAGCACAGCCGTGTTACCTGGTCACATAGACGTCGGTTTTAGGTCAAAAACCGCTGCCGTATGTCTTAGGTGTCAGTTTTGTTCAAATAACCGACGCCTATGTTTTGATTTTTTTTTTCTTATTAGTTTGTAGGCCTGCTATATGGCTGGTCAGCAGGATGAAAACCTACAGTTCAGTTTTGAACTGTAGGTTTATGACTTCCATTGATATCAGCCAACAACAGGCCACCAACCTGCAAAATTTACAAGATAGATTTTTATATTATATATATGTGATTCACACATATGTATAAGCACATTTAATTCATATTATTTTTTCATCACACACATGTAGAAACCAGTAGCAATCTGCAGTTCCATTCATTTCATCTCTTTTCACATTCAGACACATGTAGAAACATTTATGTATTGATCATCTTCACACACATATGAAGTCAGAAGTTTTAAAGACCTGCAAAGAGAATGACGTATATATATAATTAATAATATATAATAACATTGATATATTTCATATTATCTAATGAGACTATGTATAATACCTGATGTATCTTATCGATTTCCATTACGACATGTTTGATGATTAGGTCCATAAATAGCATCACATAGTAGGCACATGCCCAACTGTTGTCTTGTGTAGCACACTATAAATTGAAACATACAAAATATTCAAAAATACAAATAAGCACAGTTCACATAAATAATATATACATTGGAGTCAGGAAATTACTTTCAAATTCTCCCAAATTAGTGACAGACCATTTTTCCTGGGGACCATTCCTCCAGCTTTTTTGTACTCTTGTAAAGCCCTACATATGTTAATGTAACCCATTAAATTGCATAATTAAATAGTAATGTAGTAACAAATGTTAACAGATATAAAAATATGAAATATTTCTCACGAGAATAATGGCCTTTTGATTGCATGTCCATATAATGTATCCAACTCATTCCCCGCATGATCTAGATAATAGTCAGTGAACGTCTTGGGCACAATAACTAGTAACTCCCAATGCCTACCACTACAGGTAAGAAAGTTAAAAATTAATAACTCAAAATCCATAATAAAAATGTAATTTTCTTAAGTCCAAATTATAAGCAAAGTAAACTTACTCGACATTGAATGGACCTATTATCACCGTCTTCTTATTTTTACCAAAATATTCAAAAGCATCACAACAGTATGAAGTAACTGAAGAAGGGTTTGTATCTACAAGACTAATCAAAGATGGAACCAAAAATCCCACATGGGAAAACCCAAAATCTGTACATATCTTGTGTAAGTGGCTGCAAAACATGTATTACGTATGCATTAATATATAAGAAACTAGATCACCATATATAAAACAAGGTATATGGATGTATAAACAAGATCTCACCATATCCACAGCTCTATCATAGATGTGTTCAGCCATTCATAACTAAATAACTCCAAAATATCTTGTATAAATATCTTGTTTTTGTATGATTGACGTGCATTAATACCTATGCATTAATATGTACATTTGCAGAACTTGTATTACGTATGCATTAATACGTATGCTAAACATGTATAAATAGATTGTTATCATATGATTTACCTGCAACATCCTCCGGAATAGTAATAATTATAGGGTAATTTGTATCATGTTCGCCGATCCATATTGCCACACCCCTACAATTCGGACTTATCGAGGCATGTAGGTCCCTTAGAAGCCAACTTGGTAGTCGAGGAGGTGGAGGCTGAGATGTAGTGGGTCTCATCTTTTTGACATGTATATATGATTTCAGATCAATTGACTCATATATACACAGTAACAAATTAAAGTAATGGAAATTTATCATACAATATCAATATAGAGGACATCTGCTTCAGGCCACAGTATCACTCCGCCTACTGCCTCACCAAGTGTTTCAGCATCTGGGTGTGCATGAGGCAGTGGAAGATCCGTCCAGCTGGGGAGTACATGTATCGGGCTCACACGTACCACACCATCTGGTACTGGATACCCATGAAACATGCACCCTTTAATGGGTGGGTAAGCCGACGCCTCTGCAAGGATATATTCTTGACTTTTTAGTCGGCATGGCTTCAACCCCTACAAATTTACATAAAGAATGTTATATACATATATACACAAACATATCATCTTGAACATACTAGCTATTATGTCATAAAAATACTTACAGAGGACATGCTAGGTGGTGGGTCTATAGGATTACTCCCAACCTCTGTAGTACGAGCAGTAAGAGAAGAGTGGCCCACCACAGGTACTGTCTGAGTGGCAGTCTGAGATGCCTGCCACTTGCTAATTGCTTCATGGAGTCTCCGATCAAGTAATTCCTCGACTTTCCTATTAATTAACAAATGTACCTATACATGGATAAAAGAAACGCTAACTTCTGATTATTGAATTCCCTTTCGCAATAACATTCTAAAATAAGAGAATAAGTTACCTTAGCTTATGAAAGTCCCACTTTTGGGACAAGTTTGTGCTGGGATGGCCCAAAGAATGCTTTGATGCCCACACCAGCGCCTGCACCCCTAACACGTCCAGGATGCTCAAGGTTACTCAAAGCAACTGTCAGTTCATCTCTTCCACCCTGAGGGATGACCTTGCCTTCCTTCCTCTGCTCGTGCAGCTCCCGCTAATCACCATCAACAAAAATTAGTAAGTAATTAAACATAACAATAATCAATATCGATCGATTGCTCTAAGAGTTGATTTTTACCATTTTTGCAACCGCCTCAGTAGTTGCGGGCTTCGGTATGTCTCCCTTCTTGTTTTGCCTCCCAGCTATCCACATAGCATGGAGAGGCAGAGGTGCGGGAGCAGTAGTAGAGGACTCTACAGTCTCCTAAGTAGCAGTAGGCTGAGCAGACTCAGCTTGTAGTCTTTGGCGAATGCCTGCATATCCTCTTAGACCCATCGTGTGGTCGTGTACATTCAGTGCACGCCTTGCTCTTTGCGCCTCACTGAGGGCCTAGTTAGTTAGCACATTGATTTGGTTAGTAACACTAAAGGTTAATCTTGAATAGGTGAATACATAAATTGGGAGTGGCGCTTAATATCTTGAATTCATCTGTTTTTCTTTGGGTAAAAAATTCCTCCCAATATTTAGGGTCCAGGTAGTTCCATTGCTTTGTGGCTTCCTTCTGCCTAAATTTATTTTTTAAAGAGAATACAAACAAAAATTATTAATGTAGAGTTAGTGAAATAGTGATCAATGTCTAGAATTGGAAATCAATCAAGAACCTCTTATCAGCATCGCGTATGTAATCTCGGGTGAGATTGGGCCTATAGTTCCTTAGGACCCTCCCACAGCGTTGCATCACACATTTACGATGCATCTTTTCATCCAGATCAAATATGCTCTGCAAATTAAATAGAATTGCTATTAACTAGTATCCTAAATAGAATTGCAAATTAGTAATCTACACAAATAGAATTACAAATAATAATAACTCACGCATAGTTCCTTCCATATGTGGTCTTTCTTCCCCTTAGGAACTTTATGCCAGGATTCTAGGATAGGACTGCAATGTCTGCGAGTAAGAACCCCAAGATATGAAACAAATGAGTTGCGGTTCACTCCATATGGATTTCCTGCATGATCGAAATCCACAACCAATTTGGGTCCATTGCCCCTTTGCTATATTAACTTGTTCATCATTGTGATGCCCCTCACTTTCTCAATTTTCTTTTGCTACTCATCAAGTACTGTAATTTCTTCAGGGGGTACATCACCAACCTAAAATTTGATAAAAAAACACACTTAAATAATATAATTATAAATGAACATATAGATAGAAACCTCAGGGATATATTCTTAAAACTTACATTGTCAGGCGGCGCAAGCACGTCCTCACCCTTACGGTGATCATCATCACGGTCATCATGGGAATGCTCAGCCATCTGAAAGTTCACAGTCAAATTATAACTTTCACATTGTAAAGTAACACTAATTGTAAAGTTCACATTATAAAGTTCACATTCACATTGTAAAGTAATTCACATTATAAAGTTCACATTCACATTGTAAAGTAATTCACATTGTAAAGTCCACATTCACATTGTAAAGTTCACATTCAGAAAAATCAAACATTTCAAAAATATAAACATTCATGCCTCTAATATTGTGATCTTTTATCAATTAACAATCCTTCATTGTGATCCCCACGAACATACAAGTCATTGTGATCCCCAACTTCAATGTTTGGTGGTATTGGCAACCCAATTGAGAATGGACTGGAGTCATCATACTTATCATAGTACTCTTCTTCATCTATAGGATCATCAAATGCATGTGATTTCATTCTTATATATAATAAATGTGTACCACCTATCCCATTCTTGAACACCTAATCTCACTAGTAAGTGTATAATGTGTATTGGGTTTTCAAGAAAATTTCGGCAGCATTTCCCCACTGTTCTCCAAGTACATATGTACTTAGAGAACAAACTGGGAAATGCTACCAAAATTTTCTTAAAAACACAATACACATTATACACTTACATCCTAAGTGAGATTAAGTGTTCAAGAACAGTCCCAAACCGGGGACTATCCAAGATTTACTCCTAATGAGTAAATCTTAGACGGGTTACTAGGCCAACAAATACATGTGATGTCATTCTTATATATAATAAATGTCTATAAACTACAAGCAACATGGTTAATCCTAATCTATATAGCATTATTAAATAATAAATCAAGAAATCAATAGTTTCAAACAAAAGGGCTAGGAATCTTTACTAGACATTATATGTAGCCCTAATCATCATATTTAACATACTACGTTATTACGAACATCCAGATCAGATTAAGATCATACTATGTTATAACCATTGGTTTAATAACCCTATTTCCGCATGTACATGTTTATCAACTTTAAAACCCAATAATTCATTGAAATCATTCTAATTCAATTTAAGATGTTGGGATCACAAAATTATATACTGACATCAGAATATATAAAAGAATCATAATTAACATGATTAACAACATGCTCATCAAACAAGTGTTTTCTTGAATATCATCTAATATTCATGTACTAACTATAACTTTGTAACAAGAATATTAATAGAGCTTTAAGTATATTTTATTCACAATCTATGCAATTGATTGAGGCTCATCCTATTTGACTCAATTTGTAAGTGGTTAACATGGCTTGGGCCAATTGAAGGCTTCAACTTAAGAAATCCTTTTCAATCATGACCTTTGTATCACCTTTCATGTCCATGCGGTTTAGACCCAAACGCGTCCACACTCGTTTAGACCCAAACAAGTCCACACTCATTTAGACCCAAACGAGTCCACACTCGTTTATACCCAAACGAGTCCACACTCGTTTAGACCCAAATGAGTCCACACTCGTTTAGACCCAAACGGGTTCACACTCATTTAGGTCCAAACGGGTCCACACTCGTTTGGACTCAAATGGGTCCACACTCGTTTGGACTCAAATGGGTCCACACCCGTTTGGACTCAAATGGGTCCACAACCGTTTAAGGTCAAGTGGGTCCACACCCGTTTAAGGTACAAATGGGTTGAAGGTTGAAGGTTAAACCCTAACCTAATTGAAGACTTTCAAGGATGTTTATACTTAACCACTTGAAGGTATAAATGGTTCAATAATGATCCAATCTAAACCATAATGGTAACTTAAGACATAAAGGAACTAAGTGACTAATGAAGTGACCCATGATGATGATCAAAGGGTAATTTACCTAATTTCCCTTGAAAGGTTCAATTGAGTGATACTTTTGTCCTAACCAAATCCTAATCACTCAATAGTGGTGAATTGGTCTATGTTAAACAAAGAGGACTTAATCTAACCAAATATAGAGTGGTGTAATCACCATCTACTAGTAAGAGGAGAGAGAAAGTACCAATTATGATGGAAACTCAAGTAAAATACCTTCAATATACATGAATGTGCATGATTAGGGTATGATCCACCAGGTGAGATCATGGAAACCCTAAATATGATAATTGATGAATCTTAATCTTATCTGAGGACTTTAATGATGATGTTTCTCATACATGGTGATGTTATGAGATCAATTCACCAATAGGTGAATAGTAAACCCTAATTCTAGGGTGATGACATGTATTATGAATAGTAGACCCTAATTGATGAAAATCAGGGAAACCTAGCTCTTGTATGAGCAAGGAGATACAACTTCTTTAAATGAGTTATTTATTGTTATCAGTTGATTTAATCATGCAGGTTCCTATATGAGGATGATCATATCCAGGTATGGATGATGATACTATATTCATTGAAAGCATGTTGTTAGCTTTATGAATAGTGATTTATCCTAATGACAGGTTAATAACATCTTATGAGATTGATAGGCTGTGAGATCCATGAATACCATCAAGGTCATGCTTTAATAGATGACTTGTGATGAGAGTATTGAGAAATGATAATTGAAGAGAGTTAGGCTTGTTACATTTAGTATTCTACTTTCATAGCTGCTGTTCTTATGATTAATGTTTGAGAACCTGTATGATATTAAAAGAATACTGAAATGTACCTAACTAATCAAGTATAATTATACCATGTAGAGCCCTGATCATAGATCCATCATAGTCAGAAGTTATATGATGGTGAAACAGGTTTTCCTAAGGGAACTCCTGGAGCACATACTTTTGAGTATGTGGGGTATATGGATGTGTAAAACCTTACATCCTAGTGTAGGAATTGATGTAGATGCATCTTAATCTATCAATCCTTCACTATGTGTTTATGTCGGGGTGATGTAACACCAATCTCCCGAGGAAGTCTTTTATACCGCATCGATGAGAGATAAACAAGAAATCTTTTGATGACGAAGGGAGTACAAAATGCCACTGTGACTCTAATAGCAAAGTACCAGAATGCCCTGGTAAGCTATAGAAGTAGAGACACTAGATGTCCTGCATGTTGATCCTCACACTGACTGAGGAAGATGAGGTCATAAGAATCCGACTCTTTTGATGACCTATGTATGACACCGATGCGACTTAATAGTGATCGGTTGGAGTATGAGCGGTATACCTCATCTCCGCAGGGCATAATGATGTTTGTAAAACATAATCAACCGCGTAGCATATCTGCTTAGGTTGAACCACGAAATACATTGGTTGATGATACATTACTTAGTATACATGTTTTTCATATTCCTTAAATGTTGTTGTTCTAATTGATAACAATCTGCTGTTGATTACCTTAAAGCTTTTATTGCTTATAATGTTCTTGATTGCTATAATAAGGCTTCTGGCGGAGAGTTATAACTCTCACTGGGACAATTATTTAAAATTGTCTCACCCCGTAGATTTCAACTTTTTAGGTGGTCGTCGAGGACGAAGGAACCAATCTGCAGGTGATCAGAATCAGCAGCAGCAGCACCAGGAGCAGTAGTGAATCTCAGGTGGAGATACTGACTGCTGAGTCATGTAGTTAGATGGTCTTATGTCGTCTCTGTACTCTCAGGTCCTTGGAGTCTTTTGGTCTGAGATTTTGGGTTTTTAATCTTGAGATTTTGTATCTGGTTGTATATAATCACTCATGAAGTGATCTAACAGAGATGTAATCTGTTTACCTTGTTTCTTATAAAAGGAGTTTCATGATTTCAAGATCTTATCTCAAAAAGTTTTAATTTTCCGGTGATTCTCGTATTCCGTTGTTAATCGAATCGCTTCCGCTGAGTTTAATCGTGTTTATCTCGGGTTTTGGAGATCAAAGCCCACACAATATGTCTATAATTGGAGCTAGCATTCATTTCCTATATTATTAGCAATATTAGTGTATGAATTTGACCAGCCAATGGTGGTCGAGCAGGAGCAGGATACCTTCTTGAGGGCGGAGGAAGAAGAAGAGGAAGAAGAGCAAGAGCAGGGTACCTTCATATGTGGCGGCGCTGACCTAGAGAGTAGGGAGCAGAGCTGTGGTCAGCCGTGGAGAGTTGTGGTCGGACCTAGAGAGTAGGACTAGGAGAGCCGCGGCTGGCCTAGATAGCAGCGGCCGGAGAACCAGAGCAAGGAAGGGTGGCGGCTGGAGAGCAGGAGAAAGAAATGGTCAGAGAGTAGAGGAAGGAACGGCGGCGGCTGGAGCAAGGAACGGTGTGGTCGGAACAAAAAATGGCGGCGGAGGCGGTGAGCAGAGGAGCAAGGAACGTCGACGGAGGTGGCAACTGGAGCAGGTGAAATTCACCAGACCTAAGCGCGATGAAACAAAGATAGAAGGGGGAAGAGCCTGGCTCACGCGGGTGCTATTAAGTTAACAATAGGTGTCGGTTATTTAAAACAACTGACACATAAAACTACATTTGTCAGTTATATAAAAAACTGACACCTATGCTCAATGATTGTCGTCGGTGTTTACTAGAAAAATCGACGTCTATCTATATATGCCGATTAAAAAAAATTGTTCTTGAGATTTTGTATCTGGCTGTATATAATTACTCATGAAGTGATCTAACAGAGATGTAATCTGTTTACCTTGTTTCTTATAAAAGCAGTTTCATGATTTCAAGATCTTGTCTCAAAAAGTTTTAATTTTCCGGTGATTTTCGTATTCTATTGTTAATCGGATCGCTTCCGCTGAGTTTAATCGTGTTTATCTCGGGTTTTGGAGATCAGAGCCCACAATTAAGTGGTATCAGAGCTCTAGGATCGCTGAGTCTACAGAGACATAGGACTTAGGATGTTGAGTCTATCCTTAGTGTTTCTTTCCTATCTAATAGAGTCTTCTGCTCCTCAGGAGAAGAAGATAAGTTAAGGATGTACGGACCACACGAAGAACATGAGGAGTATGAGGCTGAGAGTAGTGTCGCTGCACCCCGAGGAGGTGCAAGAAACCCGGAGATAGAGCAACCTGTACCTAAGCCACCTCAGTTTGACCCAGCTGACATGGGTAACCCAGCTGTCCAGACTATGTTCGGGCAGTTTATGACTGCCATGACACACATCACCGACAGGATGCCCATGCCTGCACCTAGGGCACCTGCCCAGCCTAAAGGACAAGGTATCGGTAAGACGTTCGAGCGACTTCGTCGTGTCGGAGCAACCGAGTACTTTGGAACAAATGATCCTGCAGATGCCGATCTGTGGTTAACAGAGTTAGAGAAAGCTTTTAAAATCCTTAACATCCTCGAAGGTGAGAAAGTTAGACATGCTGTCTATCTTCTCAAAGGAAGTGATGGTCACTGGTGGACCATGGAAGAGCAGAAGAGGCCTGGAATAGAGATCTCGTGGGAAGACTTTCGTCGGGAATTTGTCCACAGATATTTTCCAAAGACCTTCCTGGACGAGAAGATCTCTCAGTTTGAGAGACTGAGGCAGGGTATGATGAACATTAGCGAGTATGAGGCTAAGTTCATGGAGTTATTGCGGTTTTGTCCGCACATGGCTGCCACAGAAGAAGAAAGAATCAGAAGGTTCGAGAAGGGTTTAAACGCCGACTTGACTACTCCCGTGTCCACCCTAGAGAGTCGGGAGAGGTTTTCTACCTTCGTTGAGTCAGTCCGAAGGATAGAGAAATCCATAGTTGAGAAGAGACAAACCCATAAGAGATATCCGCAGTTCCAGGGTTCTTCATCTAGAGACTTTAAGAAGCCTAGATTCTCTGCACCTACACCTCCACCACCCAGATCTAGTTTTCAGACACAGTGGTCCCCAAGTAGAGGTAGAGGACGAAGCCTACCACTACAAGAGACTCACAGTTCAGCATCAATGTCAGTCACAGGACCACCCAGACCACAACAATTTGAAAGAAGCTGCTACAACTGTGGGAAGGTGGGACACTTGATGAAGGACTGTAGGTCTAGGCCTGTCAGTGTGACACAGCCTCAGAGACAGAGTCAACAGGGATCACAGAGAAGGCAGTCTCAAGGAGCAGCTAGAGGATGTGGGCAAGCGTCTCAGGCTAGATCATCAGCACCACCTCAACACCAGGCTACAGTGAGGTTCTATGCTATGAACCCACCAGAGGCAGTGGTCAATCCACAAGTAGTGGCAGGTCAGATGGAACTTTTATATTCTGATATGTCTAAATCTTGTGTAGTATCTGTTCTGATTGACCCGGGTGCTACGCACTCTTTCATCACTTGAAGAGTGATTCGCAACTGCAATATGACTGTCAGTCATAGGGCAGATAGTTTGTTGTTGGAGACTCCGTTGAGTGGGTCTGCCGTTCTGCAGGAGGTATGTTCTCCCTGCATCCTCTTCTTTTCTAATCATCACATTCAAGTGGATCTTATACCACTTGATATGCAAGGATTTGATATAATCCTAGGAATGGATACCTTAGAGAGGTATAGAGTTGTCTTGGATTGTGAGTCCAAGTTGGATGTGTTTGCTGATGAAAGCAACACATGGATCTTTCAAGGAGAAAGAAAGATTCTGCCCACCTGTCTTGTATCAGCTATGGTTGCTGATAAGTTGATGAGGCAAGGATGTTATGCATTCTTGGCCCATGTAGTAGATGTTACCAAGGAGAGTCCCAATCCTGCTGAAGTTCCTATAGTCAGGGAATTCGAGGATGTGTTTCTTGAAAAACTTCCTAGTATACCACCACCTCGGGAGATTGATTTTGAGATCAATTTGGTTCCAGATACGAAGCCCATAGCCCAGACTCCGTATAGGATGGCGCCTGCCGAGATGGCAAAACTCAAGAAACAACTTCAAGAGTTACTTGAGAAAGGTTTCATCTAACCGAGTACCTCACCTTGGGGTGCTCCGGTTTTGTTTGTTAAAAAGAAAGATGGGTCAATGCGGTTGTGCATTGACTACATACAACTTAATAAAGTAACAATAAAGAACAAGTACCCTTTGCCGAGTATTGATGATCTTTTTGACCAGTTGCGTGGTGCAACAGTCTTCTCAAAGATAGATTTGAGATTTGGATATCATCAACTCCGCATTAAGGACAGTGACATATCCAAGTCTGCCTTTAGGACAAGATATGGTCACTATGAGTTCACGGTTATGTCGTTCGGACTAACCAATGCACCAGCTGCATTCATGGAACTCATGAATAGAGTCCTTTGACCCTTCCTTGATCAGTGTGTTGTCGTCTTCATAGATGACATTTTGATTTATAGTAAGGATGCCCAACAGCATGAGCAGCATCTTTGCCAAACTTTGACCTTGCTAAGAGAACATAAGCTATACGCTAAGTTTAGCAAGTGCGAGTTCTGGTTACCTGAAGTGTCTTTTCTTGGACATGCGGTATCTGCCTCGGGTATTCGTATTGACCCTAAAAAGGTAGAATCTGTTCTACAATGGGAACAACCGAAAACACCGACAGAGATTAGAAGTTTCTTGGGGTTAGCTGGTTACTATCGAAGGTTTATTAAGAATTTCAGTTTTATAGCCTTACCTTTGACCAAGTGAACCCGGAAAGATGTTCCTTTTTCTTGGAGTGATAAGTGTCAACAGTCTTTCCAACTGTTGAAGGAGAGGTTGACAAGTGCACCTGTGCTTGTGCTACCTGAGCAAGGAAAAGGATACATAATTTTCTGTGATGCCTCCAAGAATGGACTCGGATGCGTGTTGATGCACGATAAGCAAGTGATTTCTTTTGCTTCACGACAGCTTAAGAAACACGAAGAGAATTATCCGACACATGATCTGGAGTTAGCTGCTGTGGTTCATGCCTTGAAAATCTGGAGGCATTATCTCTACGGAGAGACATTCCAGATTTTCACAGATCACAAAAATCTTAAGTATATCTTCTCTCAGTATGAGCTTAACATGAGGCAACGTCGCTGGATGGAGTTAATCAAGGATTATGATTGTACAATAGATTACCATCCAGGAAAGGCCAATGTAGTTGCAGATGCCTTGAGTAGGAAATCAACAACATCATCCTCTGATAGGGCACAATTAAACTCTTTAGTATGCCCTAGGAGAGATATGCTTATCTCCTTAAGGCAAGACTATGTACAGATGAAGGTGTCATGGATTGCCGGGTTGTTGGCTGAGATGCATATCAAACCCACCCTAAGAGAGCAGATTAAGGAGGCACAACAAGTTGATGTTGTAGTTCAACAGATCAGATCTGAGTCTGGTGACGAGAAGCGAGAAGGTTTTCATGAATCAGATGATCAAGTGGCATGCTATCATGGGAGGATGATAGTACCAGATGTAGATAACCTGAAGAAGTTAGTCCTAGAAGAAGCTCATTCTTCAATGTATGCTATGCATCTAGGAAGCACCAAGATGTATCGAAACTTGAAAAATATGTATTGGTGGCCTGCGATGAAGAAGGACGTAGCTGAGTTTGTTCTGAGATGTCCAGTGTGTCAGCAAGTTAAAGCTGAACACCAGAAGCCTGCAGGAACAATGCAACCTTTACCCATACCACAGTGGAAGTGGGACCATGTAACCATGGACTTTGTTGTTGGCCTACCTAGGACAAACAAAGGACATGATTCCATTTGGGTAGTTGTTGATAGGTTGACTAAGACATCACATTTCTTACATGTCAAAACAACCTATTCTGCGGAGAGGTTATCACAGTTGTATGTTTAAGAGATCGTGCGTTTGCACGGAGTTCCTGTCACTATAGTTTCTGACAGAGGTCCCAGTTTACAAGTCATTTTTGGGAGCAGTTACACAGAGCCTTAGGCACCAAGCTAAGGTTTAGTACGGCCTTTCATCCACAGACTGATGGACAGTCGGAAAGAACCATACAGACCTTGGAAGACCTGTTGAGAGCATGTGTTCTCCAGTTTACCGGAAGTTGGGATCTACACCTAAGCTTGATAGAGTTTGCCTATAACAATAGCAATCAGCATAGTATTGATATGGCACCTTATAAAGCCTTGTATGGCAGACGTTGTAGATCACCCTTGTGTTGGTATGAGACTGGTGAGCATCAGTTGTTAGGACCTGATCTTGTGCAGCAAACTATAGAAAAGATTAAGGTAATACAACAACAGATTAAGACTGCACAGGATAGGCAGAAATCTTATGCTGACCAGCGTCGTAGACCTTTAGAGTTCCAGGTTGGAGACAGAGTGTATCTCAAGGTCTTGCCTTGGAAAGGAGTCCTTCGTTTTGGAAGGAAAGGGAAGTTAGATCCTAGATTTATGAGGCCTTATCCAATCATTGAACGAATTGGAAAAGTAGCCTATAAACTAGAGCTGCCACCAGAGTTACAAAGGTTACACCCTGTGTTTCACATTTCTATGCTAAGGAAATGTCACCCTGATACTGAGTCAGTTCTACAACCTATGGAGGTAGAATTGAATGATGATATATCTTATGAGGAAGGACCAGTGTCAATCCTTGATAACAGAATTAAAAAGCTAAAGAAGAAGATATAAGCCTTGTGAAAGTCCTCTGGAACCACCGTGGTGTTGAAGAAGCCACTTGGGAACTAGAGGATGAGATGAGAAGGAAATACCCTGCTCTTTTCTCTTAATACATTTTATCAATTTCGGGGATGAAATCCTTGTAAGGGGTGGATAATTTGTAACATCCCTGACCTGGGTTATAAACTAACCCTAGGTGTTTTGACTAAATGTGTAATAAAATCCTTGTGATTATCTTTTGGCATGTAATTAAGTTCCTAAGGAACATATATTCTTTTTCTTTTCTGTCCGTTTTAAACAATGATTGTAGCATTGTTTGGTAATACAAGGACCTATGTGCAAATTACCCAATTAGAGGGGTTAACTTGCAAAATTGCATATGTTAAGATGTTCCTTTGATGATGAGACATCACATGAGTGAATATGATGATGAATGATGAATTTTCCCCAAGCTTGAGCATCAAGATGCAGCTTGTGGAATGATCCTTGTGCTTAAAAACCCTAAATTGGAGTAAAGTGCAATTTACCCAATTTAAGGGCTGCAATTTGTAAAATACATCATCTAGAACATATCGTATGACTCTTGTCATCATTTAGAGTAGAAATGATGAAAGGGACACATCAATGAATAAATAGATAAGAAAAAATGATCTTGTGCATAAAATTCACCATGTATGTGTAAGAGGACCTTCATGTGTATACCCTAGTTGAAGGTTGATCTTTTCTACCCTTAGATCTTGAATAGTGATGAACTTTGCTTAAGTTTAGATGGCTTGGACGTGCCTTAGAAATAAGAAGGGACTTAGATGAGAATCCCATGCTTTAGAGGTCCTTATGGTGCAAAATGGCCTTAAGGTATATAAGTCTTTTTCCTAGTAAACCAAGTAAACGATTCCTCATTCTCTTCACTTCTCTTCTTTCTCAAAACGACCAAGGCTGAGCTCTGGAGCTCAGGAGACGATCAACTAGGAGCTAAGGTGAGAAGAACCATCCTCAAGCTCGGATTCTTGCATGAATTCATCTTTTAAGGTTGGTTTTGTGGATAATTCACTTAGCTTTCTTGTTCTAGCCATCTTTTCCCAACCTTTCCTTGGAGAAAAACCCTTGGCCGACCTGTAGAGCTCAAGACACCATTAAAGACTTGAATCTTGGAAGCTTGGAGCTCAAGGAATGACCTTAAGGCGGGTTTTATAATTCTAAACCTTTTGCTTTGTTATGCATACTTTTATTCGTACAAATAATAGTTAGTTCTTCTTCTTCCCCATCCTTCTTTGCACCCTTACAAGCTTTGTCGTGAAGAACAGACCTTGGTTTCAAGGTTGAAGACAAGGGGCGTTAATACCTATGTTGGTCCTTATCCAACTTTACTAAACGATCTTGGACCAATAGGTCAAACGATCTCACACTCGTTTCAATCCAAACGGGTTCAATAGGTCGGTTTTCCCAAACGGGTTCCAACCCATTTGAGGGTGTTGACCAAGCGTTGACCGTTTGGGATTTCTGTTCAAAATTATGTAGGCTAATGACCCACCAAATTTGAGGGGTTAACTCCAAAGCAATCGTAGTTTGAAGGCCAATCAATTAGGCAATCGAATTGAATTAAGTGCTGTTTTCTAAACTAATTAACTTGAATCTTTGGGCAAACGGGTTCCAACCCGTTTGAAGGAGTTGACCAAGCATTTACCGTTTGGGATTCCTGTTCATAATATATTGAATTTCATTTCTACCAAGAATCATGATCTAATTCCTAACCAATTAAGAGTTGAAGGCATTTCAACACCCTAACCCTAATCGGGTTAAATTTGCTGATTTTCATATAGATTTTGATGAGTGTTGGGTTGAAGGACCCAAACGAGTTCAAACCCATTTGGGGGTTCATCCAAACGATCTCACACTCGTTTAGTGACACCCCAAGACCGTTTGAAGGTCTAGGGTTAAAGAAATGTGATGGTTTGAGGGTCCAATCACAAGATATTGATAAATTGATGAAAAATGCTGAATTGTAATTTAATTAGGACTCAACCCTTATCAAATCAACTTAATTTTGGTCAAACTTTGGGCAAACGGTCTCAAGACCGTTTGGAGATCATCCAAACGATCCCAAGACCGTTTGGGCCAAGTTTGGGCCCAATTGGAGTTCAATTGATAGGTTCAACCTTGTTTTGATTCACATTGTTGAAAATTGATGAGTAGCCGATTGGAAACCTTAATTGAGTTAGACTTAACCATAATTGGCTTTCAATTGAAGGTCAAATTGGTGCCCAATTGATTGAGGCTCATCCTATTTGACTCAATTTGTAAGTGGTTAACATGGCTTGGGCCAATTGAAGGCTTCAACTTAAGAAATCCTTTTCAATCATGACCTTTGTATCACCTTTCATGTCCATGCTGTTTAGACCCAAACGAGTCCACACTCGTTTAGACCCAAACGAGTCCACACTCGTTTAGACCCAAACGAGTCCACACTCATTTAGACCCAAACGAGTCCACACTCGTTTAGACCCAAACGAGTTCACACTCGTTTAGGTCCAAACGGGTCCACACTCGTTTGGACTCAAATGGGTCCACACTCGTTTGGACTCAAATGGGTCCACACCCGTTTGGACTCAAATGGGTCCACAACCGTTTAAGGTCAAGTGGGTCCACACCCGTTTAAGGTTCAAATGGGTTGAAGGTTGAAGGTTAAACCATAACCTAATTGAAGACTTTCAAGGATGTTTATACTTAACCACTTGAAGGTATAAATGGTTCAATAATGATCCAATCTAAACCATAATGGTAACTTAAGAAATTAAGGAACTAAGTGACTAATCAAGTGACCCATGATGATGATCAAAGGGTAATTTACCAAATTGCCCTTGAAAGGTTCAATTGAGTGATACTTTGTCCTAACCAAACCCTAATCACTCAATAGTGGTGAATTGGTCTATGTTAAACAAAGAGGACTTAATCTAACCAAATCTAGAGTGGTGTAATCACCATCTACGAGTAAGAGGAGAGAGAAAGTACCAATTATGATGGAAACTCAAGTAAAATACCTTCAATATACATGAATGTGCATGATTAGGGTATGATCCACCAGGTGAGATCATGGAAACCCTAAATATGATAATTGATGAATCTTAATCTTATATGAGGACTTTAATGATGATGTTTCTCATACATGGTGATGTTATGAGATCAATTCACCAATAGGTGAATAGTAAACCCTAATTCTAGGGTGATGACATGTATTATGAATAGTAGACCCTAATTGATGAAAATTAGGGAAACCTAGCTCTTGTATGAGCAGGGAGATACAACTTCTTTAAATGAGTTATTTATTGTTATCAGTTGATTTAATCATGCAGGTTCCTATATGAGGATGATCATATCCAGGTATGGATGATGATACTATATTCATTGAAAGCATGTTGTTAGCTTTATGAATAGTGATTTATCCTAATGCCAGGTTAATAACATCTTATGAGATTGATAGGCTGTGAGAGCCATGAATACCATCAAGGTCATGCTTTAATAGATGACTTGTGATGAGAGTATTGAGAAATGATAATTGAAGAGAGTTAGGCTTGTTACATTTAGTATTCTACTTTCATAGCTGCTGTTCTTATGATTAATGTTTGAGAACCTGTATGATATTAAAAGAATACTGAAATGTACCTAACTAATCAAGTATAATTATACCATGTAGAGCCCTGATCATAGATCCATCATAGTCAGAAGTTAAATGATGGTGAAATAGGTTTTCCTAAGGGAACTCCTGGAGCACATACTTTTGAGTATGTGGGGTATATGGATGTGTAAAACCTTACATCCTAGTGTAGGAATTGATGTAGATATATCTTAATCTATCAATCCTTCGCTATGTGTTTATGTCGGGGTGATGTAACACCAATCTCCCGAGGAAGTCTTTTATACCGCATCGATGAGAGATAAACAAGAAATCTTTTGATGACGAAGGGAGTACAAAATGCCACTGTGACTCTAATAGAGAAGTACCAGAATACCCTGGTAAGCTATAGAAGCAGAGACACTAGATGTCCTCCATGTTGATCCTCACACTGACTGAGGAAGATGAGGTCATAAGAATCCGGCTCTTTTGATGACCTATGTATGATACCGATGCGACTTAATAGTGATCGGTTAGAGTATGAGCGGTATACCTCATCTCCGCAGGGCATAATGATGTTTGTAAAACATAATAAACCGCATAGCATATCTGCTTAGGTTGAACCACGAAATACATTGGTTGATGATACATTACTTAGTATACATGTTTTTCATATTCCTTAAATTTTGTTGTTCTAATTGATAACAATCTGCTGATGATTACCTTAAAGCTTTTATTGCTTATAATGTTCTTGATTGCTATAATAAGGCTTCTGGCAGAGAGTTATAACTCTCACTGGGACAATTATTTAAAATTGTCTCACCCCGTAGATTTCAACTTTTTAGGTGGTCGTCGAGGACGAAGGAACCAATCTGCAGGTGATCAGAATCAACAGCAGCAGCACTAGGGGCAGTAGTGAATCTCAGGTGGAGATACTGACTGCTGAGTCATGTAGTTAGATGGTCTTATGTCGTCTCTGTACTCTCAGGTCCTTGGAGTCTTTTGGTCTGAGATTTTGGGTTTTTAATCTTGAGATTTTGTATCTGGTTGTATATAATCACTCATGAAGTGATCTAACAGAGATGTAATATGTTTACCTTGTTTCTTATAAAAGGAGTTTCATGATTTCAAGATCTTATCTCAAAAAGTTTTAATTTTCTGGTGATTTTCCTATTCCGTTGTTAATCAAATCGCTTCTGCTGAGTTTAATCGTGTTTATCTCGGGTTTTGGAGATCAGAGCCCACACAATATGTCTATAATCGGAGCTAGCATTCATTTCCTATATTATTGGAAATATTAGTGTATGAATTTGACCAGCCAATGGTGGTCGAGTAGGAACAGGATACCTGCTTGAGGGAGGAGGAAGAAGAAGAGGAAGAAGAGCAAGAGCAGGGTACCTTCATATGTGGCGGCGCTGACCTAGAGAGTAGGGAGCAGAGCTGTGGTCAGCCGTGGAGAGTGGTGGTCGGACCTAGAGAGTAGGACTAGGAGAGCCGCGGCCGGCCTAGATAGCAGCGGCCGGAGAACCAGAGCAAGGAAGGGTGGCGGCTGGAGAGCAGGAGAAAGAACTGGACAGAGAGTAGAGGAAGGAACGACGGCGGCTGGAGCAAGGAACGGTGGTGGTCGGAGCAAAGAATGGCGGCGGAGGCGGTGAGCAGAGGAGCAAGGAACATCGACGGAGGTGGCAACTGGAGCAGGTGAAATTCACCAGACCTAAGCGCGATGAAACAAAGATAGAAGGGGGAAGAGCCTGGCTCACGCGGGTGCTATTAAGTTAACAATAGGTGTCGGTTATTTAAAACAACTGACACATAAAACTACATTTGTCAGTTATATAAAAAACTGACACCTATGCTCAATGATTGTCGTCGGTGTTTACTAGAAAAATTGACGTCTATCTATATATGCCGATTAAAAAAAATTGTTCTCGATTAATGACCATCGCCATCGGTTTCTTTAGAAAACCGACGCCCAAGGGGTGTGAAAATTTTCCCGACAACAGTGCGGGAAAACACATCGGTGTCGGTTATTGCAGTAAAATCGACGATCAAAATGTGCCCCACGAAAAACCTTTCGTCGTCGGTTTATTAGTTAATAACCGACACCATATGTTAAATTTTGGAGGTAATTTTTTTCACTGGAAATTTTGGATTTGGCGGTTAATTTTAGGCGTCAGTTTCTTATTAAAGAACTGACACTGAATAAAAGTGATACCCGTGTCTGGTCACCCTTCACAGATAGATGTCGGTTTTTTTGTTGAACCGACACTTTATGTTTAAAATGTCGGTGTATTTTTACAACTGACGCCTTTAAAAGTGACATTATAAGCCATTTATGTAGTAGTGGTCTATCCCCTCAAGGACATGAGAGTACATAGACGACACACATGACCTCTATATACAACAAAACACAACTGATAGCACACCACCTCAAAATTTCAGGTCTTCTTCCTACTACTGTCCTATCTCAGCTTATACAATCTCTACTTCACGTCCACCTAAAAGGTTGTAGAACTCATGGGGTGAGACAAAAGTCCCAGTGTGATATATATAACTCCCCTCCAACAATATTATAATCACAAATATATTGTTATTAGAACAAAAAGTAAAGTTGCACTATACTAAACAGATCTTGACCATATATTATGAGCATGGCAAGATATTATCATAACTGTGCAGTTTAGATAACTATGACTGAGCAGTAGATCAGGTAATTACTTAGAAGCAAAATGAACAACATGTATGAAAATTACTGATTATGTCATACCAATACAATTGTAGCTTCATTCAATAATTTTGTATTCCATTCTCCATTGAAATATTCTACACAAATAATTGAATCTTTCAATAATCAATCTCATGATTATGCACGAACTTAGGCACACAATGCTCAAGCTTTTACTGCACACACTCTCATTCAAGCACATATAATAAATCCCATTTTATGTTCTAACTAATGCCCTGAGGATTTGAGTCGTACCACCCAAATCCAACCGTCCCCTACTAAGGGCCATAAATAGTTCCATACAAGGTCCAAGGAGAGCCAGACTCCAAGACCTCACCCACAACTCTCGGTTAGTACGAGAGACAACGTAGAGACATATTAGTTAACTGTTTATAGTGACATGTAGTCAACTATTTAATCAACTATCCCACCTTGGTACAGGTCATGATGCTAGAGGATAGCTCACTCATGGCTATCCAAAAAAATAATATTGGCTCACTCATGGCCATTCTAATATATAAAGAATTGGTCCCCTCGTGGCCATTGTTATAAAAGGGTTGGCTCAAGCATGGCCAATATTCAAGAAAAGGATTGGCTCACTCTTGGCCATCCATATTATAAAAGAATTGTCTCACAAATGGCCATTGAAAAGGATTGACTCACTCATGACCATCCATATCACATAATTATTTTACAGATGTAGGAAGATGATTAACTATACACTCACACATATTCAATAACATGTGTTCCGAGTTAAACTCATTTCACCATCCAATAGGTTATGACATTGAATGGATCTATGGCCAGGGTAACCTAAAACCTTAGGTGTATCACAACATCGATCAAGTTACAAATATACCACACAAGTAAATGCTACAAAGAACATTGTAATACATCCTTCAAGACATCACATAACAATTGTAACACATACTTGTTACTTTATCACAATTAACCTGGGATCTCATTCTTTTAAACACACTACTAAGAATCTCATCGTATCATCATTATTACATGTTATGTGGTTTCAATCCCCTTAGTTCATTATTGAACAATGTCACCTCTCACTAGGCAAAAACCATTTCAAGAACATAAGACACATATAAACATCAAACTTGTTGTACAAGTATTTCACACGGCTCACGCATGGCCCATGCAATCTATGTAACATCACATCACCATATCCCATAGTTGGCTATGCTCATTATCTCAAAACACTTGCATGGTTCAGATCTCAGGGTAAAAGAGATATCAATTTAAATATCACCACCATGCCATAAAAGAAAAATCCTTTAATCAAGTTGCAACCCTCTCATGAGTAGGTTTAGGGTTTCTATTGTAGCCGATTAGGGTTCTTAGGGTTACATTCAAGAACCAAACCCTAATGTAGAAATCCTCACATATAGGAGCTTATATCATTGCCATAAGTATTCAATCATACTTGATTACTCTTATTAATTATCATTAATTAATTATCAATATGAGTGATATAAGTTTCTCTCTCATCCTCATTGAGATACTAGATTCAACTTTAAATTGTGATATTGACTTGACCCTCTTTAGGGTATATTGGCCTACACTTATTAAAGTATATCCATATCACTACATCATAGTGTATCAACTTGATTATACTCTTCGTGTATCATCCCACACTCATCAAGGTGTATCAGCCTACACTCATCGAGGTGTATCACCCTACACACATCAAGGTGTATCGGCCTACACTCATCAAGGTGTATCGACCTACACTCGTCAAGGTGTATCGGGCCTACATTCATCAAGGTGTATCGGCCTACATTCATTAAGGTGTATCGGCATACAATCATCAATGTGTATCGACCTACACACTAACCATTGTGTCGGCCAAGACACATGCACTTGTGTTGGCCTATACACTCCATTTGTGTCACCCTAAGGCATCTATCTTGTATTGCCTAATGTGTATACACTTGTATCACCCTTTACATGTTGCCCTATGCATATAAACATGTGTGTCGACCATAACGCATTTTAGTGTATCGACCACACTATCAACTTGGGTGTGTGTTGTCCAAGGCATTAAAGGATGTGTCACCGTAGTCACCATCAATTGATATCGGGTTAGAGGGTGTATCAGGTTTTAGGGTTTTGATTGTATCGGGTTAGCCATTACCAACACCCTTATATTCTTTCACCTATCAAGGTATTGGACTACCACTACTTGGTGTGTCATCCTTGACCTCAAGGAGTGTTTCTCCCACACCCTCACATGGTGTGTAGGCCAAGGTGCGTCGGTTGAGCCCTACTTGAAGGGCGTGATAGGTACCACTACTTGAAGTGTGATGGGTTGTTAGAGTTAATGGATATCAGGTTGTCTACATATCTTCACTCATCTTCAAGATATCAGCCAACCCTCATCTTTATCCTTAGGTTATAGGATAAACAACTATAAGAACAATAGTCCCTCACATGTAACAAACCAGTAACAGTTTAGGCATACATATTTTTCAGTTTTCCTTCACATAACCCCATATCGGGTTACGATTTTGCAAACCTATATCAATTTGTGAATAGAGAATTCCATCATCTTCAAGATCCAACCCTTCATCCATTGTCACTCTAGTTTATGGACAACAACCCCAAATACCCATTAGACCTCATAGAATCACCATTCAATCAAAGAAAGTCGAAATAAAAAAGGAACCACCAAGTATTGCATGGTAGAAGGTGAATAATAAAGTTGAGTTGAAGGTATATAACCTACCTAAAGATCACCACTAGAGCTTCAAGATCCAAAGCTTCACGTTCCCAAGGTTGAAGATGACTTATCCATAGGTCCAAGATTCATCTATAGCTTCACCTCCATCAAGAAGAAGGTATCATAGTTAGAAACTTGGTGAAGGAGAAAAGAAAGAAAGGAAAAAACCATGATTCGAGATGCATAGTCCACCCAAGGTTGAAGATGACCATGGCTTCACCTTAGGTAAGATTCTCAACCTTCCTCCTGATCCTTGAGCTCCTAGGGTCATCCACCAAGAAAGTAATAATATGAGGGTTGAAATGTTTACTAGGAGGTGAAAAGAGAGGCTTACATAATTGAGGCTCATGAGATGGAGCGTGTGTGAAGTGTCATCACCATATGCACGTGGGTGGCACGTGTCCATGCATGGTGACTCCATGCATCCATGATTATCTTGACATGTAAAACTACTATGGATAACTCAAGGATGAGATATCATCCATTTGGTATCTTACTTGACAATATATCACAACCCAATATCACTGTATGCAAATTGATACAACTTTTGCAAGGAACATCTAAATTGATATTCTTCACCTACTTGAGGTGCTTAGCCTGATTTGAATACTTCCAAAAGGTTGATACACTGATATCAAGCCGGTAGGCACTCCCATATAGACTTTATAACTCGACTCAACCTTATTTAGGGTTCAAGGTACTCAACATTCTTTAGTACTTTCACCATCAAGAGTGCTATCACTCACCCAAGACTCAAACAAGGCATGCCATCCTTTCTCTCTCATTTTGATGATGATAAGAGAGATAAGGGACACTCTAGAGATGGTAATTTTTCATATTAACCTCTTACTTTAGGTAGATTGGAATTTACATCAAAACTAGCTCACAAAGGACAAGCATCATCCACACAAGCTCAACTTGAAACTTAAGCTCTCCACAAGGAGCCCAATAGAATAATCCTCTCCTCATGATGATAAAACACTACGAGAATGCTCAAAATGTGAAATATTGCAAGATAACCCCTTATCTTGGGTAAATTACACTATGGTCCAAAATAAGCAAACATTGTATAAACATTATTCAAACAAGCTCAAACTTGAAACATGGGTGTGTGACATGTTAGTATAACACCTCAAAGGATTATATTAAAGTTTTAAACAACTTACTTAATTAAAACAAATAGGTTTATCCTAAAACCCTGTCAGGGATGTTACACTTACTGGTAAGCTCTATAATTGTTGCTGCTACCAACGTGTATGCAAAAATGTGGGTGTTAGCCAACTTCTTCCATCTATATACATTATTAAATTGCTCCTCATGACATCTAGCACCTCTCTGAGATGAACCATAAAGACAAGGGATATTTCATATATTACACCTACATCCCACAAAGGGTGTGCAACTTTCTTGGATAGTGTTTGTGCAGCTCCTTGTTGCACCGCCTTAGGCAGTAGGACTGTTGCAACTCTTCGTGGTTGCATCAGAGACTGTAGCCATGAATGTCATTTTCTTCAGTAGCTCATCCAGACTACTGGCTGACGTTGTCCTCCAAGTGACAAAAAACATCCTCTCGCCTCTATGGTAGTCCACACAGACCGCCTAGAAATATTGTCATCCTGCTAGAATGGATACAAAGGAGTTATCCCTCCCGTTGGTTTATTGGTTACCAACTCTCTCTCCCACAACAACGATCTCAATTTCTCTTTCCCTTGCTATCCCTCCCTAGTCGGGTAGGACTTGCATGTGCTCTTGTGGATACCACAACCAGAGAGGACAACATTTGTTAGAGCAAGTGTTTCTCAATTAATTGTGTTGTATTCAGGGAAGCCCCCCAGTACCCCTCTATTTATAGGCGGGGTTTGGGTCTAGGTTCCCAGTCGATGTGGGAGTGGAAGGGACCAGAAGAACTTAAATTTTTGCAACAATTCTGGAAATTTTGCAACATGCGACAACCGAAACGGTCATTTGGAAACCCATATGGTCATTTTGGAATAACCCAGATGGCTATTTAACTATTTCCCAGTTGTACATGAAATTAGTGACTCAATTCCCAGCAATGTTAGGCATTGATTCTCTTATGCAACAAGTATTGCTCAAGCAAATCAAATAGGGAAATGTCTAGAACCTTCCCTCAACTGAACTGGACCATCTCACCCATGTGAGATGGCCTTCTCAATCACCCAGATAGATGTCTGGTGACCCGAGTCGAGCCAGTTTGGTTGGGTCAGTTCATGTATTTGCCAATATCAACTCAAAACTAGGCTTGACACCCAGACGCCTGTCTCAACGCTTGAGACGACCATTGGCACTCTAGACGGCTGTCTCAACACTTGAGATGGGCATTTGGCAGTGTTGTCAGCCTATTTGTCGTGTGAATCAAATACATAAATACTTTAATACTTAATTCAATTGCCATTCAAGATCTGAACTCCTCTTCTAGATCGATATCTATGTGTGTGACCCTATAGGTCCCATATCACGTTGGCAGTGAATGTCCATAACAACTTATGACATCACAAGTAGAGAGTGGTTCCTAGTCACACATTAATGCTACCCAAGTGAATGGAAAGTAGGAGAACAACTTCAGCCTACAATCTGTGTATGGTGTTATAGTGTTTTTATAGTTCCTTTGTCACAATATCCAGATTGAACTAGAGGCATGGAGCAACCACCCTCATTGTTATTCAATCTAGTTTCTTGAACCAGAGCAGACTGTCTGATATATATGTAAGCTCAACACATTGACTCACGTGTACATGGCCATGTATTTCTCAGTCTTTCTAATCAAGAGGTTGAGGATGTCATACTCTCGTAGGAGGGAAAAATGCCATATCTATCACTCACAGTCAATCCCCATATGTCAAAGTCACCCAATCATCACCGTTATAACAATCCATGTTTCAGGATTGTGTTTGATGATGTCAAAGTGTACCCAATGACATGTGATGAGTGCATTGATTTCAGGTGTAAGAACCACAAAAGCCACCATCCCTGTGAGATCTAACTATGACTTCCATGATGACGACTTGCATGTGTTAGTTTCATGGTGGGTCTATCTGATACACTGTTCTCTAACATGTATTTGTATGTTGGGTTTGATATAGCCATATCATGACCAATCAGGCTCAATCATCAACCAACTCACACTCTGATCTTATGATGTTATTATTGTCTATCAACCTTCCACAATAACAACCGATCAGATATGTACTCTTAACATCCGTATGATCTCATTTCTCAAGTCTAATACGTGAAGAGATACTTCATTAAGTGATATTATTCTCTAGATATTTGTTATGTTATTTCATTATCTCATAATAAATTGAATGCTTGCTTTTATTAAAAATCAAATCATTTACATTTATGCCATTACAATCGTCACATGATTTACTCTCTAGGCATACATACAAGCAATTTATCCTTTATTGAATTCATTTAATCATAATCGAAAGAAAAGATAACCTATTTCATTTTCTTTCAAATAAGATATTCAATCTTTGGGTAATTGCATCAATGTTTAGGTTTTTTAAAAAAAATTGCAACCCTGCACTTCTTTTATTTCAAATTTGGGATGTTACATCTATGGTATGTGCTCTTTTATTGTGGGTCCAGTTGTTAATATGTTTTAATATAGTCTCTAAAAGAATTAAGTCTTGTTTTGAACTTAGCAATGAGATGTGTTGAAATATAATTGTGGGCTTGTCCACAGTATCTTAACCAGAAATTTGTGTCACAGTGTGCTAAAAGAAGCATATAGGAATTGTTATTAATGATTTTTGTAGTATAATGTCATTGTGTAATTTGTACTGACTTGGAAGTGTATTATATCATTTAGATGATATTATATTGTTGATTTAAAAATTGACTACACAAACATAACAACTGATATTTTTTATGTTGTACCCCTGTGTTGTTTTATTCTGAATTCAATTACTTATATATTTTGATACTACCTTGAACATGATTAAGGATTATTTTTAGACTTAGTAACGAAATGTGTAGATGTGTGAATGCAACATGTTCGTGATATTTAGTGATTATATATATATATATATATATATATATATATATATATATATATATATATATATATATATATATATATATATATATATATGGTTAGGATGAGTGGTTGGGCAACATCACTATCTTTTTATTGTAATAGTGCATGCATGCAACCATGTAATCACATTATCGGAATTTTTGACTAAGTGACAGTGTCACACGGTGCTAAAAGATACATATATGGGTGGGCCATTCATTTCCAAAGTGGTGTGACTTTTAGTAGAAGTGTTGTTGGATAAATAATTTTCCATCTTTAAATACTAGCCTTGGTCTCCACGCGACAATCCCTCATTGGGTGTTTTTTAGAAATAGTGGAAGTCAGATTATTTCGGATTCAAATGAACATAAGTGTAATAACATGATTATCACATTGCCACACAAAGTTGAAACCAAGTCACATTCCAATCCCTCGTTCAAGATTTATAGATGAACTTACATAATCATGCATTATGCATGGGTATGTTTGAAATGGAGCCAGCCTTTTCTCACATGGCATTGATTTGACATAAATCCGAGCATGAGGAGACTCAAAACTTTATTGAAACCTATTTTAGTTTTGAAATTGGTAGATCAATCAGAATTCAGACCTCGACTCGTCCCATTTCCCAAACTAGTCCAATTTAAATAGCAACACCGGTTTTTGATTCCATAGAGTCTTAAAGTATAGATCGTAACAAGGAAAAGAACCACTCTCCTCAAAGACACTTATTTTGTTAAAAACAAGAAAATTTGGAAAATAATCATGGAAGAAGAAGAAACCCACCAAATCGACTTAGCTTGGTGATGGCAATGAAGAGAGAGAGAGAGAGGTGAGGGGTTCCAAATCATTTAGATGGTACTTTCCCCCATAATGTACTTGCTTTTGATCCACACAGATTCGACATATAACAATCGCAATCCTGATTCAACCGCGTATTACCCACTCAAGAAGCTCACTAGCTGGGCTCCCACAAAGATCTCGATAAAGTTTGCTGCGGATCCACGGCTTGCACGGGCTCCTTAGTCAGACGCATGGACTGCGCTATCACAACACATAAGTGAAACAATAATACCTTGCAAATGACAAAACTTTGTTGGGGCTGCGCCCGCACAAGGGGCCCCGGGTGTAGCAAATGAGAAAACTTTGTCGGGGCCGCGCCCGCACAAGGGGCCCCGGGAGACCGAATTTGCACCCCCCTACACGTGGGATGTGTCGTGCGCCGACGCGCTCGATTAAAGGGTTTCCAGACCGGACCGACCCAAACCCATTTGGGCTGCCCCACCATGCGCGTGCGAAGCCCATATCCTATATTGTTCCTCAAATATTACATGGACCAGCAACCATATAAGAATAGGAGAGAAGTCTCCAAAGCAAGCAATGTGGGACTAAAACTTTTGCTTTGAAATACAGCAGCAGCCATAACAATCCCCCACTATTTCAAAACAAAACCAAACTAAAAACCGAGTTGACCACTGGAAGAACTTAAATAAATAGCATGCATAAGCTTTGGTAGAACTGAGTTCTTTGAACTAAAGCATTGAGTAGATATAACTAAAGTATTGAGTAGATATATGTAATCTGTAGAAGATTGGTGTAACTATGTTCTTGAACCAATTCCTCCTTCGTCGGATTAGAGATACATTACTCGCATGATATTTATAAAATCAAATACCTTTCTTACGGTTTGGCACCTTAGGCCATGCGCCTACTAGGAAATTCATGAGTGCTCTAGAGATCTGCCGGAATCTCAACAGGAGTGGCCTCACTCCACACTCACATAGTTGGACATTCATCAAGTATACATTGAAAATATACACCACCATTAATGGCTATGAAATCCATTAAGAAGTATATTCAACTAAAATATTGTAATTTTTGTTTACATCATAAGAATGAGATACATTTATTACAACACATTTTGTCATCCAGTGACTTAGTTTTTCCCATTGAACCTTCCTCCCGGGATCACCGTTCATGAAGGTTGGGTTTCCATCACTTCGACTTCTGATATGGGCATAATCCCATTTTTCTTGATGTATCGCTCACTAGTCGTTGACTTAATGGCTTTGTCAGAGGATCGGCCAAGTTTAATTCTGACTTAACATAATCCATTGAGATTATTCTATCACATACAAGCTGCCTCACCATATTGTGACTTAGGCAAATATTCCTACTCTTCCCATTGTAAGCTTTGTTTTTAGCTCTTGCTATGGCAGCTTGATTATCACAGTGTATAAACACTGGTGGAGAAGGTTTCTCCCAAATGGGAAGATCCATTAGAACATGTCTCAGCCATTCGGCTTCAGTTCCAGCCTTTTCTAAGGCAATAAACTCAGATTCCATAGTGGAACGAGCTATACATGTTTGCTTGGAAGATTTCCAAGACACAATACCTCGACCCATAGTGAAGATGTAGCCACTTGTAGATTTCAATTCATCTGAATCCGAAATCCAATTGGAATCACAAAATCTTTCTAGAACAGTTGGAGATCCACAAAAAATCAATCCATGATTAATTGTGCCTTTAAGGTATCTTAAAAACCTATGTAGAGCATCCCAATGATCCTTATTAGGATTTTGAGTATATCTACTTTATCTCCCCACTACGTATGCTAGATCTGGACGAGTACAATTCATTAAGTACATTAGGCTTCCAACAACTTGTGCATACTTGACTTGTTGAACACTATTACCTTTATTTTTCTTGAGATTGCAATTAGAATTAAAAAGTGTATTGACCGACTTACAATCAAACATTGAAAACTTATTGAGAATTTTCTCAACATAGTGTTCTTGGGATAGCATGATGCAATCATCATATTTAATAAATTTAATTCCTAAAATTACATCTGCTTCTCCCATATCTTTCATGTCAAAGTTAGAAGCCAAGAAGCCTTTTGTACTATTTATAATATCAATATTAGTGCCAAAAATAAGCATGTCATCTACATATAGACATATAATAACACAACCTTGGTTATCGACTATAGAATATATACATTTGTCTCCTTCATTTATACGGAATCCATATGATACAATAACCTTATCAAATTTCTCATGCCACTGTTTAGGTGCTTGTTTCAAGCTATAGAGAGATTTGATTAGTCTACATACCATATGTTCTTTTCTCGGAGCTACATAACCTTCGGGTTGATCCATATAAATTTCTTCATCCAAATCTCCATTCAAGAAAGCAGTTTTAACATCCATTTTATGTATAATTAATTTCTTAATAGATGCCAAAGCAATTAAAATTTTGATTGAAGAGATTCTTGTTACAGGAGAAAATGTATCAAAATAGTCAATATCATGTTGTTGTTTATATCCTTTGGCAACTAAACGAGCTTTGTATTTATCTACAGTCCCATCTGTTTTCAATTTTCTTTTAAAAATCCATTTACATCCTATGGGTTTTATACCTGGTGGAAGTTCCACTAGTTCCCATGTATGATTAGATAAAATAGATTCAATCTCACTATTAATTGCTTCCTTCCATAAAGAGGAATCAGTTGAACTAATAGCATCATTATAGGATTGAGGGTCATTATCCACTATAAAGGAATAGAAATCATTACCAAGATTCTTTTCCTTCCTCATTCTAGTGGATCTCCTAGGTTCTATATCATCAGATTCTAAAACATCATTAGAAATGGATGTACTTGGGATATTCTCTAAAAATTCATTTGAAGGATTAGATAAATTTTCTAGGGGAGTTTTCATAGGAAAGATATGCTCAAAAAATTCAGCATTTTTAGATTCAATAATAGTAATAGGTTCTACAAAATTGTTGCTACTTCTAATAACCAAGAATCTATATGCGGCACTATTTTGAGCATAACCTATAAAAACACCATCTAGAGTTCTAGATCCCAATTTTCATTTCTTAGGCTCAGTTAGTAGGAATTTAGCTAGACACCCCCACACTTTGAGATATTTCAAATTAGGAGGATATCCTTTCCATAATTCATATGGTGTCTTATTTGTCTTCCTACTAGGGATGCGATTTTGAACAAAACAAGATGACAAAATCGCTTTCCCCCACAAGTTGTTGGGTGCTCCTTAATTGATTAAAATAGAATTCACCATCTCCTTTAGAGTTCTATTTTTACGTTCAGCAATACCATTTGATTGAGGTGAATATGGAGGTGTGTATTCATGTATAATACCATGATTTACACAAAATTCATTAAAAGGAGAACAATCATATTCACCACCCCTATCTGAGCGAAGGCGTTTTATTTTCTTATTGAGTTGATTCTCTACTTCAGTTTTATATTTAACAAACATTCCAAAGGCTTCATCCTTTGAATGTAATAAATATAATTTTTTATATCGAGAGAAATCATCTACCAAAATAATATAAAAATAGTTTCCACCTCTAGATAGATTTCCTTTTAAATATCCAAGATCGGTGTGTACTAAATCTAGTAATTCATAATTTCTATGTGAAATTTGAGGACACGGTTTCTTGGTAGATTTAGTTTCAGCACATATTTGACATTTATTATTTAAATTAACAACACCATTAAAATCCTTTAATAAACCTAAAGATTTCATGCATTGTAAATATTTAAAATTAACATGCCCTAATCTATTGTGCCATGTATCAAAAGAATCAACGATATAAGCAGAAGGACTTATTTCATTATCAGTAGAGTTTGGTACATTCAACATAAAAAGGCCATTTGAACAGTATCCCATGCCTATGTAGTCTCCAGATTTGGAGAAAATGACCTTGTTTTATTCAAAGGACACTTTCACCCCAAACTTCACAAGTTGAGAGACAGAAATTAAATTCACACGAATATCTGGGACAAACAGCACATCTTTGATCAGCAAAATTTTTCCAGAAGTCATCTTGATCATGACATTGCCCTTTCCAATCACAGGAGAAGCAATGGAGTTTCCCATGACAACCTGGTCTTCCTCCTGTCCCACTTCAGTGAAAGTCACGAAGGCATCTCTGTTGCCACTGATGTAGCGACTAGCCCCCGAGTCAATGATCCAATCATTCTGGTGGAATGATCCCATGCTGTCAATGCTGACAAATGCCACAAACACGTCCTCAGTAACAAGGTTGGTTGAAGGTTCCTTAGAATCCTAGATTGCTTCTTTCTTCCTATGCCTGCATTTAGGAGAAGTATGACCAGGTTTGCCACATACATAACAAAAAACATTATTTTTATCTATGTCTTTGCGTCCTTTGTTTTTATGATTATTTCTTTTATCCTTTTTCTTCTTCCAATGATTTTTAGCATGATAAGAAGATTTATTATTTTGTTTACCATCAGAGTTAACAAAATTCGCAGAAAAAATCAGTTCCTTATTCATAAGTATGCATCAAACAGTTGGTTAGAAATATTACTTAGAATAACATGACGACATATATGATTTTCCTTTTCCCATTCAACATTATCAGATTTAGGTTTCGTTTGGGATAAAGCAAATGCAACATTCGATACTTCTAATGCAGTGAAAACCTTTTCTTGCCATCGTCTGTAATGAACACCGTCAAACGTTTCAATTTTGGAAACATCAGGAATAGGAGTTTGCGACACTGTCGAAACAGTAACAACTTGGTTGTTTGGCGCAGACGGCGTTACCGGCATAGAAGGAGTTTCGAATCCTTCCATGTTGTTAACCATCGTAGAAACAGAAAATTACTCTTAAGATTGTTGTTCTACGGTGATAATAAACAGACAAAATGTAAACAAGAAGTAATACCAGACTGTTGAGGCGTGCAGGAATGCACTGTCCTTAAGAGTATTTCCGCCTTACTCAACGACGAACGTCGGTGCAGCAGTAATCCACGGTGGGTACCCTCCCAGGATACAACAATAAGAGGAGCGAAGCGTGCACCTGCAAATCCCTCCTCAAGCGAGAGGTCTTTGATCGTTCTTCCAGCGATCACCGGAGAAGCGGCAGCGGCAAAACAACGAATGGAAAGATAGTGTCTAGTGTTTCTGTTGCGTGTGTAAAAAACAAAGGAAAGCGTTTCGCTTATAGGAGCCCAGAGATGGATCAACGGATGCGAGCGGTTGCCAACCGAAGAGACATCGGCTAGCGGTTGCCAACGGACATCTGCTATGTCAAGAGATGCGACACTTGGGGATAAACCCAAGTGTAGCAAATGACAAACCTTTGTCGGGGCCGCGCCCGCACAACGGGCCCCGGGAGGCTGGATTTGCACCCCCCGCTGCACGCGGGATGCGTCGTGCGCCGACGCACCCGATTAAAGGGTTTCCGAACCGGACCGACCCAAACCCATTTGGGCTGCCCCACCATGCGCGTGCGAAGCCCATATCCTATATTGTTCCTCAAATATTACATGGACCAGCAGCCATATAAGAATAGGAGAGAAGTCTCCAAAGCAAGCAATGTGGGACTAAAACTTTTGCTTTGAAATACAGCAGCAGCCACAACAATCCCCCACTATTTCAAAACAAAACCAAACTAAAAACCGAGTTGACCACTGGAAGAACTTAAATAAATAGCATGCATAAGCTTTGGTAGAACTGAGTTCTTTGAACTAAAGCATTGAGTAGATATACGTAATCTGTAGAAGATTGGTGGAACTATGTTCTTGAACCAATTCCTCCTTTGTCAGATTAGAGATACATTACTCGAATGATATTTATAAAATCAAATACCTTTCTTACGGTTTGGCACCTTAGGCCATGCGCCTACTGGGAAATTCATGAGTGCTTTAGAGATCTGGCCGAATCTCAACATGAGCGACCTCACTCCACACTCACATAGTTGGACTTTCATCAAGTATACATTGAAAATATACACCACCATTAATGGCTATGAAATCCATTAAGAAGTATATTCAACTAAAATATTGCAATTGTTGTTTACATCATAAGAATGAGATACATTTATTACAACACATTTTGTCATCCAGTGACTTAGTTTTTTCCATTGAACCTTCTTCCCGGGATTACCGTTCATGAAGGTTGGGTTTCCATCACTTCGACTTCTGATAAGGGCATAATCCCATTTTTCTTGATGTATCGCTCACTAGTCATTGACTTAATGGCTTTGTCAGAGGATCGGCCAAGTTTAATTCTGACTTAACATAATCCATTGAGATTATGCTATCACATACAAGTTGCCTCACAATATTGTGATGTAGGTGAATATGCCTACTCTTCCCATTGTAAGCTTTGTTTTTAGCTCTTGCTATGGCAGCTTGATTATCACAGTGTATAAACACTAGTGGAGAAGGTTTCTGCCAAATGCACTAGTACAGAAACAACATTCAATGTCACTTTTCTAGGCGTCAGTTATTTAGGAAAACTGACGCCTATAACGTTCAACGTCGGTGATGTAGGTCATCCGACGTCTATAGCCAAGACACGGGTACCGCTTTGCATTCATCGTCGGCTGGATAACAAACAACCGACGCCTAAAATCACCCGCGAAATCCAATTTTCGACCAAAAAAAATTTGGCACATACAACGTCGGTTTTTTACCAACAAAACCGTCGCCTTTCTAAAATGAAAATTTGTGCGAAAAGTTCCAGCTTAGGTGTCAGTTATCCTTTGATAACTGACACCGATAATGGTTCCCGCCAAATTATTTAGGACAAAATTTTCCTAATTGGACGTCGGTTGTTAAGGAACAACCGACGCCGAAGACTTTAGGTGTCGTTTGTATTTGATAACCGACGCCTTTTACGAACTTAATAGACCCACGATCGATCGCATTTGTTCCCCTTTCCTGTTTCATTGTCTTCATCGCCCGCTAGCTGCTGCTCGATCGCCCGCTAGCTGCCTACTGGTTCTCGCCGTCGCCGACGCTGCCTCGCCTTGCCGTTGCCGCCGATGTTGCTGCTGCTTCTGCTTCGTCATGCGTCGCCGCCACTGCCCTAGCTCCGTCCTGTGTCGCCGCCGCCGCCCGCTCCTTCCTCCCTTCTCACGCCTGCCACGCCGCGCCACCTAGCTTCGGTCTGCTCTCCAGGTATTAGCCGTGCGTAGCCTCTGTTCTTCTTTCTCCCTAGCTTTTTACCTACATGCAGCAAACACGGCCGTGGCTGTGTTGGCCTACCACGGCCGTGCTGCCCAGCACGGCCGTGGTAGGCCAACACAGCCACGGTCGTGTTTGCTGTTGGTAAGGATATGAACAAATCTATATGTAATGCTTTATGTAAATTCCAGGATACGAACAAATCTTTTTCTTGCATATATTTGTTCTTCTAATCCTAATGCTTGACCTAATTCATTAAATTTTGATGCATGTTGAAATAAGATTTAAACTTGTCCATTCTAGCATCCTAATTTGATTTGATTAAACCCTAACATTGATGAAACCCTAACATCAATTGTGATGAAACCCTAACATGTACATATCTATTATTGTGTTTGTTGGCCTAGAAACCCGTTGCTTCTACAACCATGAGCAGTTGGAACAAGCTCACTTATATATTTTACACAACATGGATGAAGTGAGTGTTTATATCGAGGAACATACCAATTTCATCAAGAGACAACATCCTCGAGCAAGTTCAATGTGGCTTGCTAGAGAGCACAATTGGAGTGAACCGCAATAATTTTGTAAACTATCTTGGGTGTGTCACTCGAAGCCATTGTGGTGTTAAGTATGATAATTGGCATAAAGTTCCTCAGGGGAAGAAAGACTTGATATGGAAGGATTTATGCGTGAGTTATTATTATTTGCAGTTCTATTTTGTAGATTACAAATTATATTATTTGCCATTCTATTTTTGGATACTAGTTAATAAGAATTCTATTTTACAGAATCTGTTTGAATTGGATGAGAAGCTGCATCGTAAAAGCGTGATGCAACACGCTGGAAAGATGCTTAGGAACTATAGGACAAATCTCAACAGAGAATACATAAAAGATAGTGATAAGAAGAAGAAGTCAACCCTTGAACAGTGGAACTTCTTGGACAAAGAAGATTGTGACAATTTTGTTGCTTCAAGAAAATCTGAAGAATTCAAGGTATTAGGCGTCACTCCCAATTTAATTAATATACGTTGTATTCACCTATTCAAGATTAACATTTAGTACTACTAACCAAATCATTAATGTGTATACTAACTAGGCCCTCAGTGACGCGCAAAAAGCAAGGCGTGCACTGAATGTGCATGACCACACTATGGGTCCAAAGGGCTATGAAAGCATTTGCCAAAGACTACATGCGGAGTCTGTGGCTACCCAGGAGTCTGCTCCTACTCAGGAGTCTGCCACACCCATGCCTCGCCATGATATCTGGATAGCTGGGAGGCAAAACAAGAAGGGTGAAATAAAGAAGCCTGTAACAGTTGAGGCGGCTGCGAAAATGGTAAAATACAACTCTTAGAGCAATCATTTGAATATTGATTATTTGTGGTGTTAACTTACCAATTTCTGTTGATGGTGATTAGCGGGAGCTGCACGAGCAGAGGAAACAAGGCACGTTCATCCCTCAGGGCACAAGGGATGAATTGACAGTTGCTCTGGGTAACCCAGAGCATCATGGACGTGTTAGGGGTGCAGGCGCTGGTGTGGGCATCAAAGCATTCTTTGGGCTATCCCAGCACAAACCCAGAGCGGGACTTTCACAAGAAGAGGTAACCTATTCTTTTTTTAGAATGTTACTGCAAAAGGGAATTCAATAATAAGAAGCTAATGTTTCTTTTATCCATGTAAAGGAGAATAAGAGAGTCGAGGATATAGTTGCCAAGAAGGTCAATGATATAGTTGCTGAGAAGGTCAAGGAAGAAATAGTGCGGTGGCAGGCATCTCAGGCTTCTAATCAGCCTATGGCGACCCACTCTTCTCCTGATGCACAGAATGCGAGTAATCCTGGAGACCCATCGCCTAACATATCTGCTGTAAGTATTGTTTATGACATTGTAGCTAGTCTTTTCAAGATGATATGTTTTCAAGATGATATGTATATATGTATAATATTCTTTATGTAAATTTGTAGGCATTGAAGCCATGCCGCTTAAGAATGCAAGACTATGTTGTTGCACAGGCACAGGCTTACCCGTCCCTTCCTGGGGCAATGTTTCACGGGACTCCAATGCCACAGGGCTACGTTCGTGTGAGCCCGATATGTGTGTTACCCGATTGGAGGGAAGCTACATTGCCATATCCCCACCCGGATATTGATACACTTGCTGAGGCAGAAGGTGGGGTGATATTTTGGCCCAAAGCAGATGTCGTCTACACTACTGAAATTGTAAGACAAATTTATATTACTTTAGATTGTTAATGTGTATATATGAGGTCAATTGATCTAAAATTATATATACAGGTTAAAAAGAAGACACCCGGAGCACCTAAGCCTCCAACTCCACTTCCTGCATTACCAAGTTGGGTTCCAACTAACCTAAAATACCCGTTAGGTCCTGCTTGTAGGGGAATGGCATGTTGGCTACGGGAACATAATATACATTTCCCTATAATTGTTTCTTTAGAAGTAGATTATGCAGGTCAATCATACGATAGCTCTTTATTTATACAAGATATTATTGAGTTGTTTATGTATGATTGGATGAATACATCAATGATAGAGACATGGATAAGGTTAGATCTTGTTTATACATCCATATACCTTGTGTAAGATCCGGTGATCTGATTTCTTATATATTAATGCATACGTAATACATGTTTTGCAGCTACTTAGTCAAAGATCAATGCAAACAATTTGCATTTGATCATGTGGGATTTTTCATTCCATCATTGATTAGTATGGTAGATAAAGACCCTGATAGTGTTCAACAATACTGTATAGATGCTTTTAGAATTTTCGGTCAGCAAAAGAAGACGATAATAATAGCTTCATTCAATGTCAAGTAAGTTTACTTTATTTATATTTTGGACTTAAGAAAATTCCATTTTTATTATGCATTTTGAGTTATTAATTTTTAACTTTTTTACCTCTAGCTGTAGACATTGGGAGTTACTAGTTATTGTCCCCGGGACGTTCACTGTTTATTATCTAGATCCTGTGGGAAGTACATTGAGCACTAAAATTGGACACATATTGAGAATGCCATTATTCTGGTGAGAAATATTTCATTTTTATATCCGTTAACATATGTTATTACATTACTATTTAATTATGCAATTTACTGTGTTACATTAACAAGTAGGGGTTTAGATGCATTCAAAAATTCTGGAGGAAATGTCCCAAGGAGAAAGAACCAGCCAATAATTTGGGAGAACGTAAAAGTAAGTTCCCGACTCCAATGTATATATTATTTATGTGAACTGTGCTTAGTTGTATTTTTTAATATTTTGTATGTTTCAATTTATAGTGCGCTACACAAGACAACGACTAGGCATGCACATACTATGTGATGCGATTTATGCAGATGATTATCTAACATGCCGCATTGGATATTAATACCATACATGAGGTATTATATATAGTCTCATTAGTTAGTATGAAATATATCAATCTTATTTTTATATTATTACTTATATATATACATCATTCTCTTTGCAGGTGTTTAAAACTGACCACACTATAGGTAAATGCTTAAAAAATGTACATGCTCCATATACGATGGAAGCATTAAATGAAATAAGAGAAGAATGGGCAAAAGCCATACAAGCAGTGGCGATTGTAAGATATAATTGGGATGCTGATAGCGATGCTGAATGATATTTTGTAAATGAATATTTCTGAATGTTTATACATGTCTGAATGTTTCTACGTGTATTTGAATGTTTCTACATGTGTGAATGTGAGAATTGAATTGATGTCTGAATGTATCTACTTGTGTGAAAAAATATTTGTTGATTTTGCATGTTTGTGGCTTGTTTGTAGGATGATATCAATGGATGTCGTAAACCTGCAGTTCAGAAAACTGAACTGCAATTTCTCATCCTGCTGACCAGCCACAGTAGGCCTGCAAACTGATAAGAAAAAAAAATTAAAGTATAGGCGTCGGTTATTTATAAAACACCGTCATCAAAGGCCTACAGCGTCGGTTATTAGATAAAAATTGACGCCTAATATGACAAACAACCCGACCGTGCAGGAAATCACGGCCGTGGTGGAAAAGGCGTCACTTATTCGTATAAAACTGACGCCTATAGTACTAAACACGACCGTGCAGCGAAGCACGACTGTGTCGTCTGGGAATATGGCATCGGTTGTTCAGTTGTTAACCGACGCAGAAAGTGTCCTAGGTGGTTCCCTTCTTTGTGGCGCAAACCCTATAGACGTCGGTCAACTAAATATAACTGACGCCTATAGATCATATAGGTGTCGGTTAGAAAACCGACGCCGAAGAGTTCGACCTTTAGCGGCGCCCACATAGGCGTCGCTTGAAAACCATCGCCAAAGGGGGTTAAACAACCGACGCCAAAGGCGTATTCTGTAGTAGTGTGGGAAGATCCATTAGAACATGTCTCAACCATTCAGCTTCAGTTCCTGCCTTTTCTAAGGCAATAAACTCAGATTCCATAGTGGAACGAGCTATACATGTTTGCTTGGAAGATTTCCAAGACACAACACCTCCACCCATAATGAAGATGTAGCCACTTGTAGATTTCAATTCATCTGAATCCGAAATCCAATTGGCATCACAAAATCCTTCTAGCACAGTTGGAGATCCACAAAAAATCAATCCATGATTAATTGTTCCTTTAAGGTATCTTAAAACCCTATGTAGAGCATCCCAATGATCCTTATTAGGATTTTGAGTATATCTACTTAATCTCCCCTCTTTGTATGCTAGATCTGGACAAGTACAATTCATTAAGTACATCAGGCTTCCAATAAATTGTGCATACTTGACTTGTTGAACACTATTACCTTTATTTTTCTTGAGATTGCAATTAGAATTAAAAGGCGTACAGACCGGCTTACAATCAAACATTGAAAACTTATTGAGAATTTTCTCAACTTGTGTTCTTGGGATAGCATGATGCAATCATCATATTTAATAAGTTTAATTCCTAAAATTACATCTGCTTCTCCCATATCTTGCATGTCAAAGTTAGAAGCCAAGAATCCTTTTGTACTATTTATAATATCAATATTAGTGCCAAAAATAAGCATGTCATCTACATATAGACATATAATAACACAACCTTGGTTATCGACTTTAGAATATATACATTTGTCTCCTTCATTTATATGGAATCCATATGATACAATAACCTTATCAAATTTCTCATGCCACTGTTTAGGTGCTTGTTTCAAGCTATAGAGAGATTTGATTAGTCTACATACCATATGTTCTTTTCTCGGAACTACATAACCTTCGGGTTGATCCATATAAATTTTTTCATCCAAATATCCATTCAAGAAAGCAGTTTTAACATCCATTTGATGTATAATTAATTTCTTAATAGATGCCAAAGCAATTAAAATTCTGATTGAAGAGATTCTTGTTACAGGAAAAAATGTATCAAAATAGTCAATATCCTATTGTTGTTTATATCCTTTGGCAACTAAACGAGCTTTGTATTTATCTACAGTCCCATCTGTTTTCAATTTTCTTTTAAAAATCCATTTACATCCTATGGGTTTTATACCTGGTGGAAGTTCCACTAGTTCCCATGTATGATTAGATAAAATAGATTCAATCTCACTATTAATTGCTTCCTTCCATAAAGAGGAATCAGTTGAACTAATAGCATCATTATAGGATTGAGGGTCATTATCCACTATAAAGGAATAGAAATCATTACCAAGATTCTTTTCCTTCCTCATCCTAGTGGATCTCCTAGGTTCTATATCATCAGATTCTAAAACATCATTAGAAATGGATGTACTTGGGATATTCTCTAAAAATTCATTTGAAGGATTAGATAAATTTTCTAGGGGAGTTTTCATAGGAAAGATATGCTCAAAAAAATCAGCATTTTTAGATTCAACAATAGTATTAGGTTCTACAACATTGTTGCTACTTCTAATAGCCAAGAATCTATATGCGGCACTATTTTGAGCATAACCTATAAAAACACCATCTAGAGTTCTAGATCCCAATTTTCGTTTCTTAGGCTCAGTTAGTAGGACTTTAGCTAGACACCCCCACACTTTGATATATTTAAAATTAGGAGGATATCCTTTCCATAATTCATATGGTGTCTTATTTGTCTTCCTACTAGGGATGCGATTTTGAAGAAAACAAGATGACAAAATCACTTCCCCGCACAAGTTGTTGGGTGCTCCTGAATTGATTAAAATAGAATTCATCATCTCCTTTAGAGTTCTATTTTTACGTTCAGCAATACCATTTGATTGAGGTGAATATGGAGGTGTGTAATCATGTATAATACCATGATTTACACGAAATTCATTAGAAGGAGAACAATCATATTCACCACCCCTATCTGAGCGAAGACGTTCTATTTTCTTATTGAGTTGATTCTCTACTTCTATTTTATATTTAACAAACATTCCAAAGGCTTCATCCTTTGAATGTAATAAATATAATTTTGTATATCGAGAGAAATCATCTACAAAAATAATATAAAAACGTTTTCCACCTCTAGATAGATTTCCTTTTAAATCTCCAAGATCGGTGTGTACTAAATCTAGTAATTCAGAATTTCTATGTGAAATTTGAGGACACAGTTTCTTGGTAGATTTAGTTTCAGCACATATTTGACATTTATTATTTAAATTAATAGCACCATTAAAATCCTTTAGTAAACCTAAAGATTTCATGCGTTGTAAATATTTAAAATTAACATGTCCTAATCTATTGTGCCATGTATCAAAACAATCAACGATATAAGCAGAAGGACTTATTTCATTATCAGCAGAGTTTGGTACATTCAACATAAAAAGGCCATTTGAACAGTATCCCATGCCTATGTAGTCTCCAGATTTGGAGAGAATGACCTTGTTTGATTCAAAGGAAACTTTCACCCCAAACTTCACAAGTTGAGAGATAGAAATTAAATTCACATGAATATCTGGGACAAACATCATATCTTTGATCAGCAGAATTTTTCCAGAAGTCATCTTGATCATGACATTGCCCTTTCCAGTCACATGAGAAGCAATGGAGTTTCCCATGACAACCCGGTGTTCCTCCTGTCCCACTTCAATGAAAGTCACGAAGGCATCTATGTTGCCACTGATGTGGCGACTAGCCCCTGAGTCAATGATCCAATCATTCTGGTGGAATGATCCCATGTTGTCAATGCTGACAAATGCCACAAACACGTCCTCAGTAACAAGGTTGGTTGAAGGTTCCTTCGAATCCTGGATTGCTTCTTTCTTCCTATGCCTGCATTTAGGAGAAGTATGACCAGGTTTGCCACATACATAACAAAAAACATTATTTTTATCTATGTCTTTGCGGCCTTTGTTTTTATGATTGTTTCTTTTATCCTTTTTCTTCTTCCAACAACTTTTAGCATGATCAGAAGATTTATTATTTTGTTTAACATCAGAGTTAACAAAATTCACAGAAGAAATCAGTTCCTTATTCATAAGTATGCATCAAACAGTTGGTTAGAAATAGTACTTAGAATAACATGACGACATATACGATTTGCCTTTTCCCATTCAACATTATCAGATTCAGGTTTCGTTTGGGATAAAGCAAATGCAACATTCGATACTTCTAATGCAGTGAAAACCTTTTCTTGCCATCGTCTGTAATGAACACCGTCAAATGTTTCAATTTTGGAAACATCAGGAAGAGGAGTTTGCGACACTGTCAAAACAGTAATAACTTGGTTGTTTGGCGCAAACGGTGTTACCGGCGTAGAAGGAGTTTCGAATCCTTCCATGTTGTTAACCATCGTAGAAACAGAAAATTACTCTTAAGATTGTTGTTCTACGGTGATAATAAACAGACGGAATGTAAACAAGAAGTAATACCAGACTGTTGAGGCGTGCAGGAATGCACTGTCCTTCAGAGTATTTTCGCCTTACTCAACGACGAACGTCGGTGCAGCAGTAATCCACGGCGGGTACCCTCTCAGGATACAACAACAAGAGGAGCGAAGCGTGCACCCGCAAATCCCTCCTCAAGTGAGAGGTCTTTGATCGTTCTTCCAGCGATCACCGGAGAAGCGGCAGCGGCAAAACAACGAACGGAAAGATAGTGTCTAGTGTTTCTGTTGCGTGTGTAAAAAACAAAGGAAAGCGTTTGGCTTATAGGAGCCCAGAGATGGATCAACGGATGTGAGCGGTTGCCAACCGAAGAGACATCGGATGCGACACTTGTGGATAAATCCAAGTGGGGGCCCCGGGAGGCCGAATTTGCACCCCCCTGCGCGCGGGATGCATCGTGCGCCGACGCGCCCGATTAAAGGGTTTCCTGACCGGACCGGCCCAAACCCATTGGGCTGCCCCACCATGCATCAAACAGTTGGTTAGAAATAGTACTTAGAATAACATGACGACATATACGATTTGCCTTTTCCCATTCAACATTATCAGATTCAGGTTTCGTTTGGGATAAAGCAAATGCAACATTCGATACTTCTAATGCAGTGAAAACCTTTTCTTGTCATCGTCTGTAATGAACACCGTCAAATGTTTCAATTTTAGAAACATCAGGAAGAGGAATTTGCGACACTGTCGAAACAGTAACAACTTGGTTGTTTGGCGCAGACGGCGTTACCGGCGTAGAAGGAGTTTCGAATCCTTCCATGTTGTTAACCATCGTAGAAATAGAAAATTACTCTTAAGATTGTTGTTCTACGGTGATAATAAACAGACGAAATGTAAACAAGAAGTAATACCAGACTGTTGAGGCGTGCTGGAATGCACTGTCCTTAAGAGTATTTTCGCCTTACTCAACGACGAACGTCGGTGCAGCAGTAATCCACGGCGGGTACCCTCCCAGGATACAACAACAAGAGGAGCGAAGCGTGCACCCGCAAATCCCTCCTCGGGCGAGAGGTCTTTGATCGTTCTTCCAGCGATCACCGGAGAAGCGGCAGCGGCAAAACAACGAACGAAAAGATAGTGTATAGCGTTTCTGTTGTGTGTGTAAAAAACAAAGGAAAGTGTTTGGCTTATAGGAACTCAGAGATGGATCAACGGATGCGAGTGGTTGCCAACCGAAGAGACATCGGATGCGACACTTGTGGATAAACCCAAGTGGGGGCCCCGGGAGGCCGAATTTACACCCCCCCTGCGCGCGCCGACGCGCCCGATTAAAAGGTTTCCGGACCGGACCGGTCCAAACTCATTTGGGCTGCCCCACCATGCGCGTGCGAAGACCATATCCTATATTGTTCCTAAAATATTACATGGACCAGCAGCCATATAAGAATAGGAGAGAAGTCTCCAAAGCAAGCAATGTGGGACTAAAACTTTTGCTTTGCTTTGAAATACAGCAGCAGCCACAACATACTTTGCTTTTTCGACAAGGTAAATTAATAACTTAGCCGAGGTGATGTTCAAGTTGGAAGAACTAAACTAACTCCACAGAGTAATTCGTCAGTCTGTAGTTAAGAATTTCCAGACAACATGACAGATCAGTGCTGATTCAAGTAGTGATGCTGAACAAGATTTTCCTAGGCTAATTAACTTAAACTAGACACAGACGTCTAATTATAATATGACATAAATGGTGATTTATCATTTTTACATCTAAGTGGGAATGGATATGTAAGGAGCTTAAAAATTGTAAAATTGGCAAATGAATATTACTTCTCTGAGCTAGTGGCCACTTCCACGTACGCTGCAAGTTGCCAAAACGGGAACCCGGTAGCCAACATTCCAGAAAAGTATGAGTAGTCCCAAGTTACAACTAGCCCGTCCCACAGTTTTTATGAGAAAATATCAGTCACGATGTGTGTAGTTAGTTTCCCTTGGCCTGCCTAAACGCATGCAGCCGTTTCCTTCGGTTGCCATTACTCAAGAGAATGGGGCCCTTTCTATTCTGCACGCCATGTTGGCATGCATAATTACCCCACACGTAAGACAACGGCGGGCTTGACCGTACATACTTGATCCGTCTGACAAAAGGGTCCGACAAGCTACTTTCTTCCTACGGTGGAAAAGAACGTGGTTTTTGCGATAATCTGATGAAATCATCTTCGCGTCGAGCTGACCAGCACTCGGTTTTCAGGGATCCACGACTGCAGTCGATGGGGCTGTGTTAATCTAGTATAATTAACAAGATACAGGAACATCTCTCCCTCCTGTATCTCCGTCTTTGTGATAAAGAATGCTCTTTTTCTTCTTTCCCAGAAATACTCTATAATCTTGGCCTCGACTCGATGCATCTATATATACAGAGAGTTGGTTGCCCCGTCCATTCCTCCAGCTACTCGCTCTCTCACACAACACAATCGAATTGCTAGGTAACATAGCTGCTGTACGCACGCAGTGATTCTATATATATTCGCACCAAACCTTCTTCTCCTCTCCAGGCTTCAAGCTACCCACCCATAAAACAACCCACCGGACAACTTCTCGTGGGCGCGCGCGCGCCTAAATCTCCAGCCAACGCCATGGCATCTCCGGGAGCCGTTATTCAGTCCCTCCTCCTCGACCTCGCCTACCCACCGCGGAGGCTCCTGCTCCACGCCTCCCTCTTCACCCACCACAGCCCGTCACCACCTCCTCCTCCCTCACCCCCGCCACCCACCTCTGCCACGTCCGCACGTACGCGGGGAGCCGTCCTTGGACGCGAACGTGATCATGATCCTAACCATGCTCCTCTGCGCCCTCATACGCGCCGTGGGCTCAACTCCGTCGTCCGGTGCGCCCTCCGCTGCTCGGCAGCCATCTCGGCGACACCCTCGTCATCGTCCCCAGCAGCTCGTCGGTGCGGAGGGAACGGAGGAGGGGTGAAGAAGGCGGCGCTGAAATCCATTCCGACAGTTGCGTACAGTACCGAAGCAGGCGGCGGGATGCCCTGCGGCTCGTGGTCCGAGTCCTTGAGACAAGTGAGGCTAAACACAAGATCATTCAATCTACACATGGTGAATGTTTGGGGTCAGGTGAGGCCGTGACCACTCCTGGACTCAACCTAGGTCCGCCACTATTGGAATAAAAAGATGCCCCTAGAACTATAGCTACATTTTTATATACGTGTTAGACACAATTATGATGACGCCCTTTATAATATTTTTTCTTGATTTTTTTTATTATGAAATTGATGTATATTTAGACATACATATATCTATGTGTACGAATACATATACAATTTTAAGTATATTTAACCATAAAACCACCTATGAATGCACACACACAATATATATATATATATATATATATATATATATATATAGAGAGAGAGAGAGAGAGAGAGAGAGAGTCAGGCTAGAATACACTAGAGTGTACGAATCACACGAATACACTCAAGTGTGTTTGCATATCAAGACTATTTTTTGCAAAATATAAATCGTTGATCTTCACCGTCATACTGTAACTAGGTTACATACAAATTTTGATCCCATTTGGATGAGTGTAAGTCACTCATCCAAGGGCAACAAAATCGACTGTTTTCTGTATTTTCTTCTTCAATTCAAGTGTTTATGTCCAACTTGGAAATCTGTTTTATTCTGATTTGTAATTTGGAATACAAATCTTCTTGTAGTTACTCGTTTGTTATGTTAGGTTACTTCGGCCTGATAGAGTTACTCTCTGCTGTTTTAGGGTTACTCATCTGTCCTGCTGAGTTACTACCAGATGCTGTAATGGATCCCAGCCTTGATACAAATGTTGCTAATTCAAATGTCGACCTTGATAATGATAATGCTAATTCTTATCCTTCTGTTGGTGCTTCCACTTTGCCCCCAGCTACAATTTCTAAAATTGGTCTCCACTTCGGAAGTTTAGATGAAGCTATCTCATTCTATTCTAGCTACGCTGGCATGATTGGTTTTAATATCAGGAAAGATGACAACAGGTATGAACGGGGAACTAAGATTCTCGTTGTCAAAGATCTGGTTTGTGACAAGCAGGGTACAATGGGCTGTTCTAAGAGGTCAAGAGGGCTTCTGAGCCCTGTTTGTGATAAAGTGGGTAAGTTGCAGGAAAATCTGTGTAAGAAGCACAAGCGATCTGTGAAGATGTGTGGTTGTGGAGCCATGATCCGATTCACACTAGACAAGTCCTCATCCATGTGGGTTGTGACTGCCTTTGTTGAGGAACACAACCACGATCTTGTTGATGATGCACATCTCTGTTACCTGAAGTGTAACTCATCTCTTGATGAAACTCAAAAAGATATCCTTTCTTCTATGAGCCAAGATAACATACCTATATCGAGACAAATTGCATTGATGGCATCCGAGTCTGGCGGCTATGAAAATCTGACATTTACCAGCATACAAACTCATGGACACGTCAATATCAAGAGGAAAGAGTTGGCCAAGTACGACGTCGACATGGTCTTGGATCGGTTTGCCAAGTTTAAGGTACTCGATCAAAAATTCTTCTATACATACCAAAATGATCCTGATTGTTGCTTGACTCATCTGTTTTGGGCTGATCCTGTTTCTGTTGAAGACTGCGGGTTGTTTGGCGATGCAATTATTTTTGACACCACCTACCACACCAACAAGTATTCGATGGTTTTTGGAATGTTTGGTGGTGTTGATCACCATCGTAAGACGGTCTTGTTTGCTTCATCTCTTATGTTTGACGAGAAGTACGAGTCATTTGTCTGGGTTTTCAAGCAATATCTACTTTGTTTTGGCAAAGAGTCGGTGTCCATCATAACCGATCAAGACCCTGCTATGAATGCTGCTATCCTTATTGTTTTTCCGAATTGCAAGCATCGTTCTGCAGCTGGCACATCCTACAAAAGCTTCCCTCTAAGCTTGGTGGTCTTCCTAACAAGGACCAGATCATAAGCTCCTTGAATGATTGCGTGTGGAATGTGGATGATGTCGGTATATTTGAAGAGAGGTGGGATTCTGTTGTTGAGGAGTATGGTCTGTCTTCCATTACTTGGCTGTCTGACATGTATGTGATGCGTTCAGAGTGGGTTCTGTGCTATATGCAATCTTCCTTCTTTGCGGGCATGAGGACAACACAGAGGAGCGAGAGCTTGAATGCGTTCATTAGAAGTCATGTGAATAGTAGGAAGACTCTCTTTGAACTTGTATGTTCATTGGAGAATCCATACTCTCATGTACGGGAGATTGAAAATTTCAAAGACTTTGAAGACGAGTATAGTAATCTCCCTTTGTCATCATTGTGGCCTCTGGAGGAGCAGATGAGAGGTATATACACCAAGTCAATCTTTAAGATCTTTCAGAGTGAGGTTCATCAAAGCATGATCTACAATGTAAAGGAAGCTTCAGAAGAAGGTGTGTTTGAAGTGTATCGTGTTGGTGGCCTTGGATCTGCCCGCATCTTGAAGAAAAAGTCGTTGAGTGAGATTGTTTCTTGCAACTCTTGCATGTTGGAATTCAAAGGTATCCCTTGCAGGCACATCCTGTCTTATTTGAAGAGTCGTGACTTTTGCACTCTTCCCAAGCCATACATACTTAAGAGGTGGACCAAAGGGTACAGAGAACATCCTTTGATTTTTGGCAAAGCGTCAGTTAGTCATCCATCCACTGGGAGGACTCTTAAGCTTGTTTCTTCTCGCAATTCGATTGTGAACATAGTGTGTAGGAACAACGTTGTAGATCTTTGCCATGAAAAACTGCTAGCCTTGTGAAAGGAGCTGTTAGAATTGGATCTGACTGATACTGGTGCAGATGCAGGTGTTGGTGTAACTGCTTCAAATACAACTTCTTCTTCCGCTGTCAGGGTTCATATCCCCAATGTTTGCAAAACTAAGGGGAGACCCAAATCCACAGATGCGAGGTTTAAATCTGGAGTTGAGATTGCCCAGTCTAAAAGAGAGAGGCAGTGCAAGAATTGCTTAGAGTTTGGTGTTAACCATGACAGTAGGAACTGTCCTAATAAGTAGTCCATTCTATAGTGATACCCTTTCTGGACTATCTGTTGTTGTTGTTTACTGCTCAACGACTATATTTGGTGCTTCTTGTGTTGTTTGTTTGTGTTTGATGTTTATATTTGTTATCTTATCTTGTTGCTGATCTATTCTGTTATTCTCTTCCAGCTCCTGGTGCTGCCCGCTAAGCTTTATTTTCTACTGCTGTTGTTGATTGTGGGGAGCATCCTAGTGCTGCTTATTTTGGTTTTGTTTGTTCTTTTATCATGCGATTGGGAGCTGTTGCTGTTACTTCAATTCATGGATATGTGATGCTGCTAATGCTCTTGTGATGTGTTGTGCTGCTACTGCTATTGATAGTTATGTGCTACTGCTACTTCTAGTGTGATGAGATGTTGCTTCTACTGCTGTTAAGATCATCCTTGTTTTGATTATTGGGAGTTTCTGCTACTATTTCTACTGCTCGTGTTCTGGTGTTGTTGCTACTATTATTGATGTATACGTAGTTCTATCTTTTTTAGTGGAGTTTGTAGTTGATTAGTGTGTTAGTGAGGCATGTTCAAATCTGTAATGGGTTGTTCTTTTTGTGTAGTTTTGTGAAAGTGATTTTGTAACCTTCTTTGTATTTCACTTGTGTTTTTAATCTATATTTGTGTTACCTTGTGCTCCAACAGCTGTATGTATACTTTGAATATGTTACAAAGAATATGTTTTGATCAGTTGTTATTCTTTTTGAAGAATATGTGTTTGTCTTTGTGTGCAATGGATACTCTTAGTGCTGTCACATTTACTCTTACAAAGTATAAGAGTAACTGAGTTTGAATCATAGTGTTTTTTTTCTAGGCTATCACAGTTACTCTTATTGCTGTTAGAGTTACTCGTAGTGCTCGTTCAGTTACTCGCAGAGTTATCACAGTTACTCATAGTGCTTTTTCAGTTACTCGTATTGTTTTCCCAGTTACTCTAACTGCTATTTGAGTTACTCGCAGTGCTCGTTCAGTTACTCGCATTGTTGTCATAGTTACTCGTAGCGTTTCATAGTTACTCGCAGGCCTATTTCAGTTACTCATAGGGTTTTTTAGTTACTCGCATGCTTGTTTCAGTTACTCGCAGGCTTTTTTCAGTTACTCGCAGTGTTTGTTCAGTTACTCGTAGGGTTGTGACAGTTATTCATAGTGTTTGTTCAGTTACTCGTAGGTTTGTGATAGTTACTCTTAGTGTTTGTTCAGTTACTCAACCATTACTTGCAGTGTTTAGTTACTCGCAGGCTTGTTTCAGTTATACACAGGTTTTTTCAGTTACTCGCATTGTTTGTTCAGTTACTCGCATGCTTGTTTCAGTTACTCGCAGTGTTTGTTCAGTTACTCGCATTGTTTGTTCAGTTACTCTCAGTGTTTGTTTAGTTACTCAACCATTACTTGCAGTGTTCAGTTACTCGTAGGCTTGTTTCAGTTACTCGCAGGCTTTTTTCAGTTACTCACAGTGTTTGTTCAGTTACTCGCAGGGTTGTGACAGTTACTCGCAGTGTTTTCACAGTTACTCGCATGTTTGTGACAGTTACTCGCAGTGTTTGTTCAGTTACTCAACCATTACTTGCAGTGTTCAGTTACCCGCTGGCTTGTTTCAGTTACTCGCATGCTTTTTTCAGTTACTCACAGTGTTTGTTCAGTTACTCGCAGGGTTGTGACAGTTACTCGTAGTGTTTTCATAGTTACTCGCAGGCTTGTGACAGTTACTCACAATGTTTGTTCAGTTACTCAACCATTACTTGCAGTGTTCATTTACTCGCAGGCTTGTTTCAGTTACTCGCAGGCTTTTTTCAGTTACACGCAGTGTTTGTTCAGTTACTCGCAAGGTTGTGACAGTTACTCGTAGTGTTTTCGCAGTTACTCTAACTGCTATTACAATTACTCACAGGGTTTTTTCAGCTACTCGCATTATTGTCACAATTACTCGCAATATTGTCACAGTTACTCGTAATGTTTTTTCAGTTACTCGTAGTCCTTTTTCAGTTACTTGCAGTGTTTTTTCAGTTACTCCAGGGTTGTGATAGTTACTCGCAGAGTTTTTTCTGTTACTCAACCATAACTCTCAGTTACTCAAGCATTACTCTCAGTTACTCAAGAATTAATTTCAGTTACTCAAGCATTACTTTTTAGTTACTCAAGCATTCTGTTACTTTTAGTTTAGTTACTCGCATGGTTGTATCAGTTACTCGTAATGGTTTTAGAGTTACTCTTAAAGCATTCAAAGCATAAAGGTATTTAAAGCATTCAAGAACATAAGCATTCAAACCATAAATGTATTTGAAGCATTCAAGATCAGCTGTACATTCAGTCTTTTTGCAGCACACTAATAAATAATCCATTTTAATCAGTTGTACATTCATCCAAAATATAAGGGAAAAATTAATATTGTTCAAGATGAGTTGTACATCAAGATCAACTGTACATTCAGACTTTTCACAGCTGTACATTCAAGATCAGTTGTACATTTAGTCTTTTCATAGAGTTTATACATCAAAATAATAGAAGCCTATTGTTCAGGCTTTTCACAGTGGTTATACATCAAAATTACAGAAGCCTATTCTAAATTCAGCCAAAATACAAGGGCAAAATCAATATTGTTCAAGATGAGTTGTACATCAAGAATATGTGTTTGTAATCTATCTTTGTGTTAAAAATTCAGGCTTTTCATAGTTGTACATTCAAGAGAAGATATACATTCATGCTTTCACAGAGCTTATACAACAGAATAACAGAAGGATATTGTTCTTATTTTATAATCAAACCAGTAATCCAGTTTTTCAGTTGGATTTTAGCCATTCATCAAGGCTTGTAACTATGTCTTCCTCTGGGATCTGTTCTTCATGCATTTTTTTGCTGTTTCTTCATTCTTCTCTGTTTCTTGTTGTTTCTCAGCTTCATCTTCTCCTCCCTTGTTCTCATCAGATTTAACTTCTTTGATGTCTTCGCTTTCATCTTTTTCATCCTCTTTTAGAGGCTTCAGCTGCCCCCTTGTCATCATTCGCTGAAAAACATCATCCCTTATTGCCAGTATGTCTTTGCAGGTGAAGTCCGTAGTTTTTCCATTGACTAGGCAGTCTAGGTACTTCATGATGAAGATCCCACAGTCAAGTGAGTCTTCTTCCTGCTGTGGGAAGATCGGGTACTCATGTTCCCACTACGACAACTGGCTCCCCTTTTCCGGTGCACCCCTAAAGAATTCATGCACTATACCCACCTGCATTAAAAAACAAAATGTTTATTCATCATCAATTAAAGAACAGTAATCCTTTCAATCCACTACTAATAGAGTTAATTTTTTATAGATCACTTACCCATCTATTGAATTCTTTTCTGGAGTTGCTACTCCAACTCATTGAATTATAAGACCAGTGTGCTCCATCCCTGAAACTTTCTTCATACAAGTGCCAGTGGTTGTCATTGTTTAATATTGTGAACATTGAGTCCATTGTATCCCAATCTTTCATTGGAACGTTGAATTGTGGAGATAGCATGTCAATTTTCTCCATGGTGATGTTCTCAACATCAAATGATAGCTTTTGCTGCAAATGTAGAGTTTAAAATGCACATCTACAAGTTTCAGTTTGTGTTTCTATATTGTAACTTCATGTAAATTTGTATACAAAGTTTTTTTGTCTTACCAGAGCATAAGTGCTCATGAAGTGCCAAGTCAACCCCTTCTTCGTCCGCTTGCTTGTGCTCTCCTTTAGCATATGTACAAAGCAGTCGAGAACCTAAAAAAAACCAAAAGCTTTCTTAGTTTAGCAATCCAAATTATCTATTTCAAAGAGTTACACTACGTTCTTGTTTCTTATAGGTGATTGCGTCATTTGATACTTGTATAGGAGGGCGGTGAGGTCCTTACCCGTGCACCAAGTGTCTTCACTGAATTTCCATTCTCGTTTTGACCTTCTAATTATTTTTATAGATGTTATACATATGAGTTGGATATTGAAACAGTAATGTTTTATCATTTTACACTTGACAATAACCAATTCTCTTACATTTCTTCTATGTTTTCCATGAAGTGATGGACAATTTCTTTGGTTTCTTTTGTTTTGAAATGTTCAAAACCTATGAAATTTGACATCTTGTGCTGTCAATAATAATAGAACAATCCATGTTAGAATCAATCTTCATTTTGCACAAGTTACTTAAGCATTACTATCAATTACTCAATCATTACTCTCAGTTACTCAAGCCATACTTTTAGTTACTCAAGCATTACATTCAGTTACACAATCATTAGGTTCAATTACTCAAGCATTAGGTTCAGTTACTCAAGCCTTACTTGTAGTTACTCAAGCATTAGGTTCAGTTACTCAAGCTTTAGGTTCAGTTACTCAAGCATTACTTGCAGTTATGATATACTTGAAAGGGGATGAAACTTACCTTTTCCTCCCTTCTTTTCTTCACATTTTTCTCTATGATTCCTATCTTTAGTTCTTCCATCTTCTTCTTCTTCTTCTTCAATATTTTTTCTGGGCTCCTTCTGCCCTTCTTCTTCTTCTACTATCTTCTCCTGTTGTTCGCTTCCTTCTTCTTGTTTCTTTTGTTCTGCATCTTCTGTAGACTTTGGTTGTTCAGAACTGTCATCTTTTGTTTCTTTCTTCTCCTCTTCATCAATATTTTTACTGTCCTCACTGTGATCTTCTGATTCCACATATTTTCTTCTGAGGGTCAGCCTTCTTTGCTTCATCGGTGGGTCGACATCCTTTCTTGGTGTGTCTTTCGGTTCATCTACATTCACCGAGGCAAAACCCTCTGCAAATTCTTTGAATCCACTTTCAGGTGACTGTGATTTGTCATCCTCATCTTCCCACTTTCTTTTTAGATTTTTATTTTCTTCTTCTAACTTGGCTATTCTTTCTTCTAGCCTTTTATTCTCCATCTGCAGCTCAGTGAATTTCTCAACACTTATTCTTGTGCAGATCTCCTTATGCATTTTGAGCTCCTCCTACAACATTTGGATTCTTGTCTCCAGGGTGGAGGTGTCAGGAGTGTCTCCCTCTTTGATGATTGGCTTTGCTGGTGCCTTATTGGTTGTTGGCTTACATTTTGCTGGCATGTCCTTCGATTATTTTGCAGCCTGCCAATCATCTCCCTGGTCTACCACTATCCTTTGATAAACCTGGCCAACATATAAATAAAAATAATGTGTCACAAAATGACACATATATGATTATGTTGTATATTAGATTTTGTAACAAAGATTAGATAATCTTACATCCTTAGGGTCCACTGCCCCTAATTCCATCAATTTCTCGATCGGCGCAGCCCACTTCTTTATCCTTGGCTTGGAGTCAAGGAATGTTTGTTTTGCCATATTTTTCATCTCATATGCCCAAACCTGCATGTAACATATAGAAAATATAATGCATATGTAACTGCCCCCCCATAGTCAATATTGTATCAATGTAGATGAATATGATTTTCTTCACTTACACAAAGGCACATGACATAGCCTGTTGTGTACAGGGTGTTCTTAGCCCCTTTCTCTCCTTTCCTTCTTAGCTAGACATTCTCCTTCAGCATCTTCATATTCTTGAAGATACTCCCATGCACCAGCTTTGCCCAATTCATCTGCCCAGTGGCAGTGACATCATCTAGGTAGTGGATAATGTAGATTGGTATGCAATAGCTGGTGTCTGGGATTAGGAATGTTTCCAGCAGGTGCAACATCGACACGCGACACATATTTTTATTGTCCGCTGGATTGTTGGTCTTGGCATATTCTTGCCAAAGTTTTATCAAGTTTTCCTTATGCAGGACATCATTTTCTCTCAACCTCTTTGAGGTCTCACCTTCATTTCTATTTTTACAAGTCGCCTTGGCAAACTCTTGCCATATCAACTTTACTATGTCAGAATCTTTCCTTTGTTTTATTTCTATACCTTTGTTGGGATACCTAGAATTATCCCCACGTCATCTACTGTCATCCTCCTCTCCTCCCCGTTGTCCAGTAGAAATATGTCTTCATCGACATATCTATCTATTAAATCCTCTAACAAGCCTATGTCAACCGCAAGATTTGGCATCTTTACGAGGTTTGCAAAGGCTGTTGAGCTCAGCATCATAAGTTGTTCTTTTTTATACACCAT